>OX941087.1:40415000-41817500 GCA_954870635.1 Arctium minus | reverse complement strand
CCATGGCATTACCCCGAATGGAGGAGGTCCAAAACGCCCATCATGAAACTCCCATCATCATAATAGCACACCAGACTTAGCCCTCCTAGCGTAAACTTGAAAAGTTAAGGTCATAAGATATAGGTTCCGGAGTCCAACCCCGTAATACCCAATTGACCAACAAATAAAGACTGACTTACGTGCCTATGGATCCAATGCAACACAGTCTAACATTACATGACTACATAGGAGTGACCACGTACCCAAGCATGTAAGTATCATCAAAATACAACACAGTGCATTAGTATGTAATTCATAAACGGACTCTACATCGAGCCATTAAATCCGGACAAATGTCCTCAAGACTCCTTTAAGTCAACACCGAGCTAAAATGCTAAAAATCCATTTGACCAAAAAATATCAGCCCCCAAACAGAAAAACGCATTTAAACGATGTTTATGCAGACACATGCTTCAAAGATGTGATTAACCCAAAACTCCTTACGGACTGGGACAAAAGGTTTTCCAAATGGTTTATGAACTCTACTACACCAAAATATGTACATAATGAATTAGACTTCATTTGTTCAAAAATCACCGAAGATTCATAAATCATAAAATGGACTTTATTTGTACAAAATCACCAAAAATGCATGAATCATGCTAATACTTATCAGAATATCCAAATCCCAAATATGGGCATTTTGTGAGACTAAAACAACCCAAGTTTATCAAATATGAAAACTTATCAAAATACCCAACACATTGACAAATACTAAGTAAAGCATATTTTTACTTCAAAATACTCATTTTGGTATGTACATAGTTTTCACAAAGCAACTTGAACTCACCTCGCTAGGTTAAGTTAAACCTAGATTCCAAACCCAAATCCTTAGCCTCCAAGGATGAAGCTCTCACCATTAACAAGTTATCTTCAACATTGAGCTAGGTTTCCAAACCCATTTCTCCAAATCTAGAAGAGATGAACCACCAATAAATAAATCCTTTAGATCTACAGAGATCCTTACACTAAAGTTTGGATTAAACAAGAGATTTACCTTACCCAAAACTTGAAGTCATCCAACCACCTTTCCAACGAAATCCTTCATTGCTCCCATAGTTAAGCCTCAAATCACCCCATCCTTGATCTTTTACTGTAGATCCCTACCATAACAAGCTCCCAAAGCTGATACGTAGTCTCCCAAAACTGACCTAAGGAACAGAGCAATGGAGAGGGGAGGTAACAATAAGAGAAAACTCTAAAATTTGGGTTTAAATTCGATCAAACAGCTCCCACAGCCTTGGTCACGACCTCAAGTCGTGGGCCAAGCCACGCGTGTCCCTAAGTCGTGGACAACAGTGAGTTGTGTGGGTTTAGCCGTGGCTTTGAGGCCGCGGGCCAAACCGCACGTGTCATCTGATGCATCTTCTCACTCTTCGTGTTAAACCATTAGCCGACCGTTTCTCTCGGCCGATCGCTGACTGTTTTCCTTGAATGATCATAAATTGTTCATCAGGAATTTACGGATGTTACAATCCTCCCAACCTTAAAAGAGATTTCGAGGACGAAATCTGGCACCAATCAAATGCCCATTAACGCATTTAGCGAGATCAATTGATTCCTTATCCAAAAAGGATCGCCTTCACGAAACCTTACCTCACATTCGAACCCAATTTCATCCCGGTTGAGGTTGTCACTGTATTCCACATAACAAGCCTCCACAAACTCAATTTCTAAGGTTCAATGTACCTTACCAATGACGGAAAGAGCGTCGAGTCCTTATCAAATCATTTCCCTATTGTAAAATTTCGGTTGCCTCCCAACCTTAGATTGAACATATTACCTCAAAATAGCTTACGACCCTGAGCTAACCACTCCCACCAAGGGTATCCCAGAGTGAACTTGACCTTAAACACCTCTAATCGTCCTTCATTGAATCACGTTACATTCTTTTCTTGTCTTTAAGAACCCAACAAATTCTACAGAAACGATCCAACTATTGATTAATCATACCCCTTTCAATTCCATGCATCCACAACCATGATGACTTTACCCTAGTGGTGAATGAATCCATATATATATATATATATATAACTGATGAGTTGATCATCCGCTGCTGTTACAAAACGATACTTATAATCTCAACAATTCAAGGTCTTCTCAATAAGCGGTTTCTACTTAAGGTCCATGTCGATATTCTCACTAAATATCTCCAATAATCAATACCCTAAAAGGTTTATCGTCCTTTCCTCGACGAATTTTACCATCAACAAGTTTGGTCCTATTCGGCACAACAATAAATCCATTCCTCAAGATGACCATACAAACACAACATCTGTAGATAGCGGATTACCCCAAAATCCGCGGTCACACAACTCTCATAATGCATTCCAGCATCGGTTGTCGAATCAGCGAAGACTTCGTTGATTACAAGATTATCAATGATCGATTCCTAGGTATCAATATCTACTTCCCTTAATGTTACCACATAACTTGCAACACAAGATTCAACGGATGTGCACTGAGGCATACTAACGATTATTGTCCTCAAAATCGAGTGCCTACACCTATCCTCAAAACAACTATCTGTAATGTGGATATACTACCAAATATTCCATTCCCTATTAGCAATGTCGATTCGAAGTTGACACCTACTCTTGGAGATAATCACCTAAATCAAACATCCTTACTAGCCAACCATAAAATCATCATTATTCACAGATACCCATTAAGGTGATAGACCATAGACACATAGCATGTTGCCTTACCATTAACCCACAATTTCAAAACCAAACACACATAAGCAACCGCATATGGTTTTAACCCAAGGACTTATCGAAATGGGAAGATCATCACTTAATTAACTAGGAGAAAGCACAAGCCTAACGTATCCATTACTTCTGCGCAAGCCAATCCATGAAACCAAAATCCCAAAATTTCAGACTGACCACAGATCGTCTCATCCGACGCTTCAAATCCCCAAGGACGCCTCTAGTCCTTATTAACAGTCCTTTCGCAAGGAGGGTTTAAAATTATGGTTCTAATGAGTTCAAGGATTTTTCAAGTTACTATGCCAATTTAACATTTTATAAAACCTTCAAATACACAAGCTTTATGACATTTAATCATGCGAGTAAAAATCCACTACCGTTTACCCGGTAGGTGTGCAAAGTGACAACACCACTACACGTATAAAACCCTTTAAAAAATCCTTTAATCATTACTTACACTAATAATGACAATAGATAAGGATATACAACAAGCTTTTCAAATGTTCCACTATGGTCCTAGCTTGCATCAATATACGCCATAAATGGGGAAATAATTTTGCGTACCAAAACAGCTTATAACAAGGCATTTGAACAAAATTCCCAAGAGACCATTTACGTAATTGAGTTCCCAAAGTTCTCATTTGACTACTTAAGGATGTGGAATAAAACTCCCAACAAGACCTGCATGTGAGTTCGTTTCTTAAAACTTAGCGAGGCAAAATATGCTGGCGATTGGTCAAATGTACAAAAATTTTAAATCAATTTTCAAGCTTTATGTCGTACAATAAAATGATCTTGTCCGAAAATAGTGGCAACAATGACATGTATACCGATACCCATTTAATGCATTATATGAAACTATAACAACAAAATTAATAATTGAAGAAGACATGAAACAAAAGTTCAACTCGAACCATTAAAGATTTTCCCCATGCATTACTCACGCAAAAATGTAAATGAAATCAAATACCAAACAACGTACTACGAAATATTTTCATAAAACTCAAAAGATAAATCACATGACATCGAAACTTCCCAAGGTAAGATAGGGAATATCATTTACTAGTAAAACTCTTAAGGTTGCGAAGTGAAATGTGCAAAACTCGTAGGAGACAAAAGGTTAAACAAAAACCCGTAAGTTAACGCACACAAAAACTCAGTATACACGCTCGAAATTCATCTAAGTGACGCAAAATGTCGTAAAGTAAAACTCTATAAAACCCCAAAAATCTAAAAGCATAAGACAGACTTATGACAAAAATATCATAATTCCAAGAGTTTCCTTGTGGTATAAAGTGACACCTTTCAACAAAACTCGCAAGTAAAATCCCAACAAAATCCAAACACCAAAATAGTGGAAGATAACTCTTCGTCCAAAACTTTAACATATGTGGAGGAGATCCAATGTTAAAGTCATAAACTGTAGTCACTTATCCAAGACTTAATCAACATCAAAATATGCACATCACAATATCCGAAATAGCGTTAGACACGAAACGGGGATGAAGAGATCTTCAATAAAAAATTTCAATCACGTGCCATAAAACAATTTCATGCATGATTAAACTCACGGTTTAAAAACTGGTGCATGCTAAACATTTTTCCAAAATTTCATAATATGACCCACTTTATGATTTGAGAAATATGAGAAATAATTGATGCAATTTATGTTTGAAATAAATCTTGTGCATGAATTTGGTTGGCACTTAACGTGATGAAATAACGCTCCTTAATTTCATACTATTGTCATCCAGATGCTTAAACATCTTAAAACAAAATCAAATGATTCATCCGTCCATCTTACGGTTTCTCCACGAATAAGGTCGATTCAATAAGTTTATGGTTCTACTTCAACCAATTTTCCCGACCCAAAATGGCCGACTTAATGTATTCCTCATTCTTAACCGTCACTACAAGTGACCACACTATAAACGTTAACTTTCTCAAGTCACTACTCCTTAGAAACTCATCCACTACCCCATCGGTCCTCACATAAGGGCGGTTCAAGCATACATGTGTAACATGTAAGTTCACCACGACACTGGCCAGGTGCAATTATGAACGTACCACACATGATTATCCTTGCTACCCTTGTCATGATTCCCGATTCTAGTGACCCTATATCAAAATATCTTATCTTAGATTGTTTAGTAATGTAATCTCACTTTTGTATACTTAGAAGAACGCTAGTTTGAGTCTAGGGATTCGAAATCAACACCTAAATCTCTCAAACTTAAGCTCTTATACCAACTTGTAATACCCTCAAATCTAGAAATGACAACTAGTTAAAATTTTCTAAGTACATCGATAACTGAAACAACTACAACAACAAATAAGGTTTAACTTCAATAAACACCATTCAATTCCTATACACGATCTATTATTGGTACGGATGTTACTACAACTCAATAACAGTCACTATCTCCAACTACGGAATACTTCATCAAACAACTTACCCTCGCGTAAATCTAGAGTCCATCTCCTCAAAGCACTGCTAGAACCAAACTCCAACTGGAACCTGATGCACATGCCGACAAATAAAAGGTTAGGCTTAACGCCTAGTGAGCTCAAGAGTTTTAACATGAAATATGGGTATTTTGTGAGACTAAAACAACCAAAGTTTATCAAATATGAAAACTTATCAAAATACCCAACACATTGACAAATACTAAGTAAAGCATATTTTTACTTCAAAATACTCATTTTGGCATGTACATAGTTTTCACAAAGCAACTTGAACTCACCTCGCTAGGTTAAGTTAAACCTAGGTTCCAAACCCAAATCCTTAGCCTCCAAGGATGAAGCTCTCACCATTAACAAGTCATCTTCAACATTGAGCTAGGGTTTCCAGGTAACCCATTTCTCCAAATCTAGAAGAGATAAACCACCAACAAATAGAACCTTTAGATCTACAAAGATCCTTACACTAAAGCTTGGATTAAACAAGAGATTTACCTTACCCGAAACTTGAAGTCATCCAACCACCTTTCCAACGAAATCCTTTATTGCTCCCATAGTTAAGCCTCAAATCACCTTATCCTTGATCTTTTACTGTAGATCCCTACCATAACAAGCTCCCAAAGCTGATACGTAGAATCCCAAAATCGACCTAAGGAAGAGAGAAATAGAGAGGGGAGGTAACAATGAGAGAAAACCCTAAAATTTGGGTTTAAATTCGATCAAACAGCTCCTGCGGCCTTGGTCACGACCTTAAGTCGCGGGCCAAGCCGTGTGTGTTCCTATGTCGTGGACAACAGTGAGTTACGTGGGTTTAGCCGCGACTTTGAGGCCGCGGGCCAAACCGCGCATGTCATCTGATGCATCTTCTCACCCTTCGTGTTAAACCATTAGCCGACCGTTTCTCTCGGCCGATCGCTGACTGTTTTCCTTGAATGATCATAAACTGTTCATTAGGAATTTATGGATGTTACACCTTTCTGGCATCTTTGTTATATGAATGAAAAATATGTCTTCAGAGGATGAGTTCCTTTCACCTCTTTGTTTCTTACTTAGCCATACACTCAAAGTTCTATTTTTTATTTTTCAATACTTAGGGGGAAATTATTAGCTCCAGCTGACTTGTATAGAAGTATTGAAAAATAGGCTAAGTACAGAAGCCATTGAAGACATTTGCCATACACCAAGATTCAACAGAAGTAATATGGTCAGAACCTCAGCCAGACAACTTCCTAAGAAAAACCAAACCTGAAGATCATCTTCTGACCGCAGAGCCTTTGTGACCCTTCACAGAGCCTCTGTGGTGGCTACCTCTGGAAGATGGAAGACTTATACTTTTCAGGAAGAAACATGACCACACACTTATCACGTGCCCCTGCTGTACGAAGATTCTGCATATCAAATAGTACACACACTATATTCTACTTTCCTGGTGTCATTCCTTATATGAAATGACAACCTTTTCTTTGTACGTTTGTGTGTTCCACTAATCTGTATATGTAGGGAGCACCTCCTGAATTCTAAGGAAAGCGCACACAATTTACATCCACGCTTGTTTTAGAGAGATAATATGTTGAGGGCATTTTACGCACACAATTGTGTGTTCTTGGTGTATTTTGGCAAGTTAATGAAGGCAATATTTCAGTGAATCATTCTTATACTTTGTTATTATCTTTAATACTTGTTTGTGTGTGTCTACTACCAATCAAACCATTCTTATGCATTAAAACGCTTTCGCACTCTAATATGTTTTGCATATTTTGGTTTATATCATTGTTTGAGCCCGAACTGGGAACCTACAATCGAATTTGACTGGTTAAATATTACGTCATTGAGTGGTTAAAAGTTGCAGCTATTCCAAAAATAAAAGAACAATTTCGTAATTTTTATATATACACGAGACGAATTCATATATGAACCTATATGATTCACATATGAACTATATCACCCGCGGGAGTTCGGGCCGTGTCTCAGTCCCAATGTTTCATATGTGAATTAGTGTAATTCACATATGAACTCTTTTAACTGATTCATATATGAACTAATTAACTGATTCACATATGAACTAATTAAGTGTAGGTTCATATGTGAATTAGTTGAACTAATTAACAGATTCACATATGAACCTTTATGATTTACATATGAACTAATGAACTGGTTCTTATATAAACTAATTAACTGATTCACATATTAACGTATAGTTCATATGTGAATCACATAGCTTCACATATGAACTCATCCTCGCGTATTTTATGAAACCACCCCTCTATCTTCTATAAACCACACCAGGAAGTATTCGTGCTTCACGGTCAAAATGTTGACTAGATAAAGGGCTAGGATCACTTCTCTATTTCTCATACATTTACCATTTCTCAAATGAACCTCTCCCTATATATATATATATATATATATATATATATATATATATATATATATATATATATATAACGTTTTTCCCTGAACCTAATCCTATATATATATATATATATATATATATATATAGGGTACGTTTCAATTGCGAACTAAACAATTCTAACAAATTTTACAAACTGAAATCCACCAATCATGTAATTTCTTTTTTTGTTTTCCATTGTTATACATTCAAACCATAGAGGATATTAGGGTTTTTAACATATTTTTTTATTTTATTCATGGGGCGAATTTGTAAAGATCTCATAAGATTTTTTTGATTCTATTTTCGGGAACTGATTGTAAATCGATTCCTTTTTCAACCGTTCATGAAAAATTGTTTTTCACTAGAGATTGTGATCTTGGTCGAACTCTGGGAAAAAAAATCGACATAAGAAATTCTTGTAAGATCAACCTCATTACATCTTGAATCCAGGATCATGAACTAAGATATATGAACCCTAAAAGCATGAAACCCAAAATCATGAACCTAGATACATGAAACCAAAATCATTAAACTTGATACTCTAAAAGTGTTTTATTGTATTATGAAACCATATACATGATCTCTTCATCTTACAGTCTCATAATCATCATCATCATATTCGTCTACTACCACTTAATCATCAGCCGTGTTTTTAAAATTTAAGAAGGACACCAAATCTTTTCCTTGTACAATCTTATTCATCTTTGTCTAGGATAAGATCTTTTATCGTATTCATGAAACCATGTACATGATCTCTTCATACAGTCTCAAAATCATCATTGTCATCTTCGTCTTGTACCACCGGATCATCGACCATTTTTTTTTAATTTTGAGAAGGATCATCGGATTTCTTCGTCTTATAGTCTTATTCATTGGATTTCAATAATGACGCGATTAATACGGGATTCATTGCTCCGGTGAATCTTTGATTGTTTTAATTTGAGTGATAGGGACTATTTTACTATATTGGAGTTACCCTCACATGCCTCTCACCTCTATAAAATAGAATCAGAATGTTCAATAATTTACATTGATATTACCGCTTTTTCCATGACCATAGATTAAAGGAATTAATGGTAGAGATCGAGTTTGTAGAGTTTGTTGGAATGAGTTGGTTTGTAAATGAACTATATATATAGGGTTGGTGGCTTCGGTGAGAATGAAGGTTACATTGAGAAGGGTAAGAAGAGATTTCCACCTTTGGATGCACATTAGGATGAGATGCACCAGATCAATTCTCGTATCAAACGCGATTCATGGGTGGGTTTGAGATAAAAAGTGATCCAGGGATCTAGATCCCTTCTTGCCTTCTCACTTTAACTCTTCTTCTCACACGATCATTCATATATATATATATATATATATATATATATATATATATATATATATAGGGGGTCATTCAAGGAAGAACTTGTTAATTTGTAATAACTGTGAGATCCAATTTCAACTTATCATTATTAATAATCAATGGCCAATATTAATAATTTTAGTTATTATCCATTAATTTTCAAAAAATTTAAATTTATGGATAATATTTAAGAGTAAAATAATTTTTTTTAAATTTATGCATAAATGTTTGATAATTATCCTTTTTAATGGATAATATATTGATAGTTATCCTCTTTTCTCCCTCCTATCTCGAGCGAACGTTATCAGTTTCAAACTCATATATCTTGTGATACACGTTGTGATACATTACCACTTTATATATGCTAACATTGTGATACCCTAAAAAACTCTATGAACATTGTGAACATTACCACTATGATACACTCTATGGACATTGCCATTGTGATACAAGTTCTGATACAGTGTAATTTCATGATTTTTAGCTTTAGTGATATATTATTTTGCATATTGTGATACACAATGATCCCTTTTTTTAGTAGTGTTGGGACTTGGGAGAGACCCAAATTTTGTTACGGGAATCAAGAAGATTAATATTTGAAATTTTTAATTGCATGAGATAATAATGACATTTTCTATAATAATAGTAATTAATTTATTTCGTTGTTATCCGAATCCTAAAATTACTAATTCACCTTTTATTATATAAATAATAAACATATATAATTTTTTCAAATGAGTGGCTCATCTCACGATTATCACAATTAGAGAGTTCTCATTTGATTAGGCTTATATGTATATATATATATATAGAGAGAGAGAGAGTCGGGTTTAAATGAGAACAATACATATTTTAAAGAACACGAGAACGAACAAAATCATTAGTGATTTTATATTAACGCACGAAAAAATGACTTTGACTGCAGCTTCAGGTCCGCATGGCTTTTTTGTGAATTAATGTAAAATCACTAATAATTTTGTTCGTTCTTGTGTTATTTTAAATAGTTATTGTTCTCATTTGATCCTCCTCTCTCTCTCTATATATATATATTTCATTTGAATCATAATTTAAAATATTGTCTCAAATGTATTTATTTCACAATAAACAAAACAATAATTTCACACTGATTAATTTTTTATTTTATGAGAATTGATTTACTTTTTCAGATTATAATGTTTAAAAGGTTTCAAATCAAATTAAAATATTAATTTGAGGTGGATAAATGGACCCATTTGTGCATGGGGTAAAGTCCCTTTGCAAACACACTTTAAAGTGTGGATGCAATTCAAGTTATCGTTATGAGTATTTTCAATGCCCACGTGAATCATGTTATAGACTCGGAGACTTTTTGGAAAATGATTTCAAAACGTAAGTAAAAATATGTTTAAAAATATGTCTAATTATATGGATATTTATGTATAAATAGTGTTTTTAAATGAAATGCTTAGATAGTTAGTTTAAAATATTAGATGTATCCAATTGAATCCAATAAATTGCAAATAGTAAGGTTTTTAGGAAAACTTGTAGGAAATACGTTTCTAAAGGTTAACAAAGGACCTTAGTGACGTTTTTATTTTTCTTAAGAAATGAAAATAGATATAATCAAATTTTCTATTAATCCTGTATTTGAATGAAAAAAAAAAACAAAATACCACAATTGCTCGTATCTAGGTTGTCCTTAAGGGAGGGTGGGTTGGACGTACGTCCATGGCCCAGAAAAAATAGGAGCTCAATTTTTTTTTTAGTATATAGGCATTGTTTGGCAAAAGTAAGCTAGATTATTTTCTTGGTACATGTTTAGATAGTATTAAACTAGCTTTTTGATAATCTACTTAGAGGAGCTTTTTGTGATTATTCCAATTATACTCTCATTAATATCCACTAGAAGCGTACTCGCGCAATGCAGCGAGATACATCACGATTTTAATGTTTCATTTTTTTTTTTTTTGTCGATTTACAGTACGATTTTGGATGATTTTGAGAAAGGGATACTGTTTTTTTTATAAATTTGTTTAATTTAGGCTTAATAATATAATGTTTTTTTATATAAAAAAATTAAGTATTTTGTTATATTCAATGATTATCTTATATATTTTAATTACATATAGAAAAAAATAACCAATTACATATTTAATAATATAATTAAAACAAATTTATAATAATATAATATATTAATTAATAGTGATACATGGAAAGATCTGTATAAAAGGAAGGTCTTGTATATACCAAATTGATGGGTATTAGAAGTCTGTAGTAGTAATATGTATCTTGTGCTTTGATACTTGTAAATTAAGAGATTTTTAAATCTTGCATAAAATGATGGTACCTTGTGTCTAATAATTTGTATTTAAGAGTTTTTTATCCCTGTTTTATAATACTAGAAATGTACCCTCGCAATGCAGCGGGTTTCTGAAATCTAGAACTCGAATCCTCGATCATTATTCATACTTTTTGTTAGTCCTTTTTATTTTATTTTACGATTTTGAGAAACCTAGATTTAAAACAAAAATATATTTTAGTTTAGTTTAATTATGTTTTTTTATAAAAAATAATAATAAAAAATTTTGTTACGGGTCAAAAAATGTTTAAATTAAATGATAATAACTATATTTAAGATATTTTATATTTAAAATTAAAAATATAACATACTTCAATAAAAAATAAAAATAAGGTGTTTTATCTCGAATTTTCTTATATTTATCGGTTAGTTATATCAATAGTTAAAAATTTTAGATATTTTAGAAAATAAAAATAAGTGTTTATCTGCAGTTAGTTACATGAATTCAAACATTGAGCTTTTATAAGTTGTACTTATGTTTAATCAATTTGTACTTTTGGATTTTAAGTAATATGCATTAATAAGTGGTACATAATGCATAAAAATTAGTTTTTAAGAGTTTAGCTTAAATGCTTTATAATATAGTATAAATATATTAGTTAAAATTCAAAATTACAAGTTAATGAAACATAATTATAACTTATTAAAGTCCCATGTTTTTATTTGTATAACTAACTGCGAATAAACATATTAAATACAGGATAAACACTATGAGATAAACTACCTGTTTTATATTTTTTTAAATATATTTATTATATCAATGCATGTTTTTATAATATAGTATAAATATATTAGTTATAAGATTATAACTAATACATATATAGATATATTAAGAGCAAATCATAAAATAAAAAATAAATATTGATAATAGTAATATTGATCAAATCGTCCAATAAATATAAAAAACAAATATTTATATTAATAAATGAGTATTCATTCTACAAATAGATGATGATGTGAGATACTATGCTTGGATAAGTTGTACCAATGTATTATGAAATTGTAAATTAAGTAATTGGCTTTAATTAGTTCTATTTTGTGCTTAAAATGTTGTAATTAAGAGTTTTTTATTTCTCTTTTATAATATAGTATAGATTATTATATATTAACTATTAATTATAACTAAATATTTATTATTAAAATTTATTATCAATTAATTAATATTATCTGAAAATTATAACATAAATTTTAATTATACGTTGATATAAACTTTTAATTATTTAGAATTATTGATAATTATATCAATTTTTTAATATTGATCAATATATTTTAGTTATCAATTATTATTATTATTGTAATTATTATTTGATTATTTTTTTTCATATTATATGTAACGGTTTTGTTAAAATCATAAGTTCATGTATATATATTTTTTAAATTTGGTTCAAAATTCAAAATTTATAATATATATAATAATAAATCTCATTTTTTTTAATTAACATATTACATATTACCTCATTTGTATTAATTAATATATTATATTACTATAAATTTATTTTAATTATATTATTAAATATTATTTTTGCTAGATATCCTTTTTGGTAATTTTACATCTTATAAGTTAATTTTTGTCAAACATGACTTTTTCATCATCTAGCTTATCAGCCACCGGCTAGCTTATCAGCTAGTTTGTCAAACATAGCCATAATAGTAATGAAAAAAATTAGTAAATACAAGAGATAATTTTTTTTTAATATCTAATAGGACTCAAAATGAATTTAGTAACATATTAAGAGTCCATATATGTATTAATTAATTAAATAGAAGAAAGATCGAAAATATGTAAAAAGTTAATTGATTGTTTATTTTATAATGTCGTTTATTATTTCTTTAAGTTTTTTTTATCTAGTATCAAAATCTACTTACTTAGGAAACCTTGATATATTCTCTATCATTCATCTCATGGTGACTCTTTTGATTATTTCATCTCCATGAATTCTATTTTTCTATTAGAATATAGTAGCTTTCTTGTTATTAATTAATAAAACTCCTATCTTTGAAAAAAAATTATCAACTATATGAGAGGGTCCAATTTATATATATATTCAAAATTTCATATTGACTCCTTATTACCTACTGTTGAGTGCATAATTATAAGTACTATCATATCTGTAAAAACTAAGAATAAGATCTCAAACTATAACCAATATGGGTTTTTGATTCAAAAATCGATAGTTCTGAAAAAGTTTGTTTTCACTCAAAGTTTAAAACAATGATGAAAAACGTTCACATGTGGTGAGATAAAAACTAAATTGATTTATATAGAGTGTTACTACGAATAGTCAAGATTATGACCCCAAATGATATCAATTTATATATTAAAGGTATATATAGAATGTTGTTGACGGTGTAACGAATTGACGATGCTATGTAAAAATGAAATAATAGAAAATATTAATTTAGAACTAATAATTTATTGATTTTGCTTCTAGGAATACTTGGAAAAACGGTATAATATAAATTATTAGTATTTTGTGAATTCAATGTTATTTCTCATGATAAAAACAATATATTGAAGATTTTTCATACATATCAAGACCCTTTTTACGTCTTGTCTAGGACCTATAAAACGTCGGGAACGAGCCTGGTTGTCGTCCATTTGTTGAATACATCTTCTAATCTCCCCTCCATTTCTCTAACTTTTCCAATCATAACTCAGGTGACTTAACCTTGGCTTTCTTCTTCCTATGCAACTTTTCATTTTTACCTCTTGGATAAAGCATACAAAGAACTCCCACTCAATACGCTTATAGCAAACTAAAGATTTGTCGATATACACTACAACAAAATATGGTTTATAGAACGTTAAAGATGTCTAAGTACTATTGTGTAACATCCGTAATTTTTGGGTAGGTGTAAATTCAAATTAGTGGAGAAATTCACATTTTAAGGGAAATAGAGGAAATAGGATTTTGGATTGAAATCCTAGCTTTTATAGTCTTGTTGGATAAAGAATTCAAATACTAGTCCAACGATTCTTTTCGGAGCAAAATCGGAGCTAAAATGAAGAAGTTATGGCCAAAACAGTGTTTGGTACATCCTTGGCTATTGTGACAGCGAATGTGACACTGTCACTATAGCATGTCACAATCGCCGAAGGCCAAAATCTCTCGGTACAACCTGAGCAATTGTGACACTGTCACAATCGCATATGGGTACCAGGGCCTTAAAAATGCGATTTTCAATCTTTTTCTCATTTCCCACTTCTCATATCCCACCCTTTCTCTCCCAAATCGATTATCATCCTATTAGTTCGAACCCTAGCCATTTCTAAGGACATTTACTTGGATTTTGAAGCATTCCATCACCATCAAGCTAGGAAAAAAGGCAAAGACTAAGAGTTCTCCATCTTACACTCGTTTTCAAGGATTTTAGAGTTTTCTAAGTTTTCATCAAAACTAAAGTGGTGAGTTCATCCTCCTAGTTCGAAACTTTCATATGAGTTATAAATACCCCATTGATGACTCATATTGTTTATGTTTTCTCAAATTTTGGTTTGGATGATTTTGGGGAAGTTAGGTCAAAATTAGGGTTTTGGTCAAAATGAAGATTTTGTTATAGGATGTCTGGGGGATGATTCTAAGTGCTTGGATATGTATATTTATGTTTAAACACTTCTGGATCTAGATTTTTGGAAGAATTGCTTATGGATTCAGGTTTCTTCAAGAAAACTCAAGAGTTGCATGAGCCAAAAATATTAAGCAAAACTCATAAATTAACGCACACAATAATGCAAGTATGCGCGTTCCGAAATTTTATCTACGCGACGCAGAATGTCGTAAAATAAAACGCCATAAAACCCAACTGAATTTTCATAAAACTCATTAACGCCAAAATCAAGTGGTATCAAAATTTTTGTTTCCCAACATAAAACATAAGACGACAATATGTCTAAAAATGTTAAAGTTCTAAGAGTTTCCCCTTTTACCGCAATGTGAAATAAGGTGGCACTTTTCAACAAAATTTGCATGGGACACGACGACGAATAAACTCGTAAATTCACCCGAGGCAAGATTAAAACTTACGCATTTCAATGTTCACTCGCGCGCCGAGAAAACGTCATAAAACAATACTCCATAAAATTCAACACAACTCGTACCGACTAAAATTCCTAAGAAAACTCCGACTCAAGAACATGGGAATAACTTTTCCTTTAAAACCTTAACATACGTGGAGGAGATCCAATGTCAAGGTTAAAATTTCATAGTTACTTGCCCAATACCCAAATAACATTAAAACACGAATATTACAATTCGAAAACAACGTTAGACGCGAAACTGGGATGAAGAGATTTTCAATCAAAATATTTGCAACCACGTGCAACAAAACAATTTCATCCATGCTTAAACTCACGGTTTAAAATCTGATGAGTGCTAAATGTTTTACCAATACTTCGTACATAACTCACTTTATACTTTGGAAACATGAGAAACCATTGATGCAAGCTTATTTTAGAAATAAATTTTGTGCATGGATTTGGTCGGCACTCAACATCCCGAAATCACGTTCCTCAATTTTCCATCATACTATTGGCATCCGGATGTTCAAACATCTTAAGGCAATCATCGATGATTTCATCGGTTCACCTTACAGTTTCTCCTCGAAATAGAGTCAATTTAACAAGTCTATGGTTCTAATTCAACCAATAATTCCGACCCAAAATGGTCAACTTAATGTATTCATCGCGCTTAACCATCACCCAAAAGTGGCAATACTATGATCAACAACTCTCCTATCAACAACTCTCCTATCGACTACACATGTAACATGTAGGTTCATCATGACACTGGTCAGGTGCCATTATGAACGTACCGTACATGATCATCCTTGTTATCCTCGACAAGTTTCCCGTTTCTAGCGACTCGATCTACCCCAAAATATCATATCTTAAGGTACCTAATGGTGCAATTTCACATTCAATCACTTAAAAGAACGCTAGTTTGAGTCTAGGCATCCAACATCAATACCTAATTCTCTCAAACTTAAGCTCTGATATCAACTTGTAACACCCTTAAATCTGGAAATAGCAACTAAATTAAATTTTCCTAAATACATCGAGAACTGAATCAACTACAACAACAATTTAAGGTTTAACTTCAATATACACAATTCATTCTATGCGTACAGTCTATAATAGAGACGGGTGCTACTAAAACCCAACAACAGTTACTATCTCCGATCTGCGGAAGACTTAACCAACTATTCACCCTTCCGTAAGACTAAGACTCGTCTATTCATAGAACTGCTAGAACTACTTCCCCAACTGGAACCTGATGCACATGCCGACAAATAAAAGGTTAGGCTTTAACGCCTAGTGAGCTTGGGAGTTTTTCCTTAGACATATATAAATCAATAACTTTAAGAATGTTATTTAAATTGTGATTTCCAAAATGAGATACATTCAATTTGAAAGTAACCAAGATGAAATACATTAAATCTAAAAACGATCCCTTTTTCAACATTCACCATTTTCGTGATTAAAATCATAAAACGAAACTTCTCTTGATATAAATCCAAAACCCAAAACTCGCGTAAAGCATAACTGATATTTTAATAATCAGATACTGAGAACATGGATAAACTCTCTCGTCCAAAATATTCCAAAAGCATGGATAAAGTTCAGTATGCAAACCCCAAAAAACACGGATAACAATCCATACCCAAAACATCACCGAAAACATGGATTATAAAACTCCATAACCAAAACAACACCTTACGGTGACGGGGGAGACCCGGTTACATAGTATGTGACGGAACACAAAAGTAAGTCACATAACTATGTAGGAAACCAAAACATATGGGTTATACCCATAAAACATACCGAGCTCAACTTTTCTAAGTCTATTGCTCGAAAACATCAAGTCAACCCCTCTAGGTCTATTCTTGAGAGTTCCAAAATAGGGGAACCCAGTTCCAAAACGGGAACTTATGCACTAGGGAATTACACCTTACTTCCCATGGAACGTTGCCCGACCGTATAGGTCCACACCTTACTTACCATGGTGACCCGATGCCTATTCTGTGCCAAAGTGGTGAACTTGTCCAAAATGGGACAAAAGAACACCGTGCCTATGGATCCATGTAACACCCGGAAATTCGCAAGGTAAGTATTTTGTCTTCTTAAATGCAGTTATTTCGCTTATGTGAGAATATGTGTCTTGGTGTACATTTCATGATCATTATTATGTCTAAATGTCGTATAATTAATTTACCTTCGTTAATCGTTCAAACCTGGTGCTCGTTATCGTTTTCGATTGAGTTTTGGATTCTTTTTGAGTGGCTCGCGATAGTGCCTCGCGATTGTGCCTTGGCACTATCGCGGAGGGCACTATCGCCGAACATGTACCGAGGGTACGGGTTGGCTCGCGATTGTGCCCCACGATTGTGCCCGTGGCACTATCGCCGAACATGTACCGAGAGGTCGGAGTGGGTCGCGATTGTGACTCGCGATAGTGCCATTGGCACTATCGCCGGGCACTATCGCCCGCGTGGTCCAGTCTGTTGTTTTATAAGATTTAATACCTCATTTCTCACTATCATTTTACAAAAAAACGGGAGAACCTTCTTGGAGGCGATTTTTAGGGTTTCATCACCTACCTCATTTACTTCCTAGGATTTGGGTTGTTAGGATCATTTATTGATCATTAAGCTTCATCCAAGCTTATCTAGTGAAGATTCTCAAGCTACTCCTCTTCACTTCAAGTCTCATCTTCTTCAAAAGCTAGGGTTTCATCTTTTCTAGGTTTTGGTCAAAAACCTAGATTGTGAGTTTACTAATCTTTTGTTAAAACTAGATACACATCATTATCTTCTACTTGTCGATGTCAATGTATATCTCAAATGTTCATATTTAATGTTTCAAGTATTTGGAGGGTTTTTACCCATGGATTTATGTTTATGGAAGTTACCCTGTGTTATATGTGTATATCTTGGTATGTTGATGATTCCTTCTTGGAATGCCTTTTTGGCGACCTTATATTCTCACGAAGTATTTGGATGGATATTATGTTATATGTTGGATTTACATGAGTAAGATGGTAATAGTGTGTTCCTAGTGGATATCCGAAATGTTACGGATATATATACATCTTGAGACCTCCTAAATGCATTATGTGGACGAACCAAGTCTGTGATTCACTATAGGAATGTAGGTGGGTGAAATTTGGAGAATTTCCTAAGGCGGTAGTCTCCTATGTACCTAGACCTCCGCCGTCGGGGAATTTCCAAAGGCGGTAGTCCCCGGTGCGTGTCGGACCTTTGGGTTGCCAGATAAAGTGGCTTCAAGGTGCATTGCCTCTTTGGGTGAACCGGATTAGAGATATGGGTCGCTCCCGTTGACTCCACATCTATGTGATTATTTGTTAACTGCTGATAAGAACTGTAACTGTTTCTGGCATGATTTTACTTGTTCAACTCACTAGGCTTTTTGGCCTAACACTTGTTTGGTGTCGATGTGTATCTCAGGTGTTAGCAGCGCGGCTCCTAGGCATGTATAGATGCTTTGGGCGAGAGCTTGGGGATACGACACTTGGACTATTTTGAGAAGCCTTGGTTTATAGATGACACCCCTTTTTGTAATCTCTTTTCTAGATGTAGAAATTAGATTAGTTGGTTGTTGTTTATTTATCCGTTAAATTACAATTGTGATTAAACAGGTTTAATTGTATTATTCCCCTTTTTGGGAGGCTCTTGCTATGGCAATTTTAGTATACCTCATGTCCGTTTTTCGGATTTTTGTTATCCCTATTTTTAGGGTGTTATAAGTTGGTATCAGAGCCTTAGTTTAAGTGAACTAGGTATTGATGTAGCATATTTAGACTTAAGCTTTAGATTGTTTTGATTTCACTGTCGTCTTGGGGTAAAAATCCTAGGTGGGGAGAGTGTTAGGTTACGGAATTACACTAATTGAGAGTTGTGATGATGGTAACAAGAATTCTTGTGTATGGTTCGTTCATAATTTCACTTAGCTACTGCTATTATGAATGCATTGTTACGTGAGCATACTTGATTTACTGTTGTTGTAATAATTGATGAATGTATTAGTACATACAATGAGTTCAACTCGCTTAGTCTTTTCTCAACCTATTTCTCGTATGTGTGCGGCAGATCGAGATGGTCAATACTCGGAGCAGATTGCCGGGTACACCGGATGGTCATTTGGAAATTGAATCCACCGCTGAACAACCCGGTTTAGGAGGGGCTATTCGAAGGCCACCACCGAACGAACCTTTGGGAGGGGGACCCGAGTTTATCCCTCGCAGAAACATTGTGGTGGGCGATGCTGTTTTGGAGGAGGCAACCATGGAAACCCGGTTACGGGATAGTATGATGCAGGCTATGAGTGCTGCCATGGCCCAACAGCAAGTGCAACAGCAAGAGTTTTTCATGAAACTCTTAGAAGATCAAGATGCCAGTAACCGTCAACCTGAGACTATGGCGGAGAATGCTATAGCCGGGTCGGGTGCTAGACCGGAAGTGGTGACAACTGAGGAACCACCTGTGAACGAGGATCGAGTAAGGACTAAGGGATGCTCCTACAAGGCTTCCCTGGGGTGCAACCCCAAGGAGTTTGCGGGTTTCGATAACCCGGTTACGTGCATGTACTGGCTCAAGGAAGTGGAGATGGCCTTTGAGTCGAGCGAGTGCGACGTGTCGCAGCGGGTGAAGTTTGCTTCTCAACTACTCCGTGGAGAGGCATTGATCTGGTGGAATCTCACCCGGTCCGCCCTCACCCCCAAAGTCCTAATGAAGCTAACCTGGCCAGTCTTCAAGAAGAAAATCATGGACAAGTACTGCAGCGAACGTTCTTTGGATAAGCTAGAAGCCGAGTTTCGAAATCTGAAGAAAGGGAATTTGTCCGTAGCCAATTACTCCAAGCTATTCCTAGAGAAGTTGAACTTAGTGGCATATATGGTCCCCGACGAGAGATCAAAGATTAAGGCCTTTCATCTTGGCCTACCGGCCGATATGCGGACTGACGTGCGCAATGCCGGAAGGTCGACTCTTCAAGAAGTCATTGAAGAGGCCTTGCTTGTGGAAGATGATTGGTTGGCTGAGAAGGAGGAAAGAAGTGTTGCGGGTGAGAAGAGGAAGTGGGAAGGGCCATATGGGCCCGTTCGTCAGTCGAAGCCTTTTGTTAGTGGGAGAGCTGGTGACTCTCGTAAAAGTGATCAGTGGTGCCAAAGGTGTAGAACCAAACACTCGGGCGCGTGTGCTCCTAAAACCTATGCAGGTCCGGTAGGTTGTACCAAGTGTGGCACGAAGGGCCATGTGGCTCGGGATTGCGCTACCCATCCGACGATATGTTTTGAGTTCCAGGAGCCGGGGCACGTGAGGAGAAATTGTCCAAAGGTGGCGGGGTTTAATCAAAACAGGTCCGTTGGGTCGACGGCTAGAGTCGACCAATCGCCGAGGGTGCCGAGTCGAGCTTTTCGGATGACGACCGAAGAGGCGAAGGAGACCGCCGATGTTGTTTCGGGTACGTTCCTAGTAAACTCCTTGCCTGCTCGTGTTTTGTTTGATTCGGGTGCTACGTGTTCGTTTGTATCTGATATTTTCTGTAAGCGTTTCGTCACTCCTATTAGTGTCCTTTCCGATGCACTACTAGTAGAGATTTCTAGCGGTGAACAAGTAATTATCCGAGACCGTTATTATGATTGCACCATAAAGATCAATGGGAGTCCTTTTAGGGTGGATTTACTACCTATGACCATCGGAGGATTCGACGTGGTCATAGGCATGGATTGGTTGTCAAGGCACAAGGCTGACATCTTTTGTTCTAAGAAGATGATCCAAGTGCCTTTGACGGAAGGCGGCGTGGTCGTTATCTATGGGGAGAAAGGAAAGGGGCGCAACCCCATTATTTCCTCTCTCAAAGTGCGAAAGTTTCTAGCGAAGGGTTACCCTTCGTATCTAGCGTACGTTATGGACGCGAAGAAGGAAAAGAAGACGGTGGAAGACGTGAAGATCGTGCAGGATTATCCGGATGTCTTTCCGGAAGACCTTCCCGGATTACCACAGGAACGTCAAGTGGAGTTTCAAATTGACCTCACTCCGGGAGCGGCTCTGATAGCCCGAGCTCCCTATCGGTTGGCCCCGACGGAGATGAAGGAGATGATGACGCAACTTCAAGAGTTGTTAGAGAAGGGTTTTATCCGACCGAGTTCTTCACCTTGGGGAGCGCCGGTGTTGTTCGTGAAGAAGAAGGACGGATCGATGAGGATGTGTATTGACTACCGTGAGTTGAATAAAGTCACGGTAAAGAACAAGTACCCTCTACCTCGCATCGATGATATCTTCGATCAACTTCAAGGTGCGAGATGTTTCTCGAAGATTGACCTCCGGTCCGGTTATCATCAAGTGAGAGTGAAGAATGATGATATTCCGAAAACGGCCTTTCGAACGCGTTACAGTCACTATGAGTTCTTGGTGATGCCTTTTGGGTTGACCAATGCGCCGGCCGTGTTTATGGACTTGATGAACCGTGTGTGTCGCCCATTCTTGGATAAATCCGTGATCGTCTTTATCGACGATATTCTAATTTATTCTAAGGACGAATCCGAACATGGGAAACACTTGCGGGAAGTCTTAGAGGTCCTAAGAAGAGAGAAGTTGTTCGCAAAGTTCTCTAAGTGCGAGTTTTGGCTTCGAGAAGTGCAATTCTTGGGGCACGTGGTGTCAAAGGACGGTGTTCAGGTGGACCCGACGAAGATTGAAGCGATGTTGAGTTGGGAGCCGCCGACGAATCCGTCGGAGATACGCAGTTTCTTGGGCTTAGCGGGCTACTATAGACGCTTCATCCAAGACTTTTCCAAGGTAGCTACACCTCTCACATCCCTCATAAGAAAGAACGTCAAGTTTCGTTGGACCGATGTTCAAGACCAAGCCTTTCAAACGCTCAAAAAGAAATTGTGCGAAGCTCCGATATTATCCTTGCCTGAAGGGTCGGAAGACTTCGTAGTGTATAGTGACGCTTCTAAGATGGGGCTTGGATGTGTACTTATGCAACGAGGGAAAGTCATTGCCTACGCGTCAAGGCAATTGAAGGAACATGAGAAGAACTACCCGACGCATGACTTGGAACTAGCGGCGGTAGTTTTTGCTTTGAAGTTATGGCGGCATTACTTGTACGGGACCAAGTGTACTCTCTTCATGGATCACAAGAGTCTCAAGTATATCTTCGATCAAAAGGAACTCAACATGTGGGAAAGAAGATGGCTTGAACTTTTAAAGGATTATGATTGTGATCTACTCTACCATCCCGGTAAGGCCAATGTGGTGGCGGATGCATTGAGCCGGAGGAGCCATGATGGTGGTGTTAAATTGTCCCTTACAAGAATTGACGTGGTATCAAGTTTGGTGGAAAGCATCAAGACGTGGCAAGTGAAAGCGCTCAAAGAGCAAAGCCTGAAGTCCGAGATCATGGTGAAGCAAAGGGAACTTTTGACGGAAGATAGCCGCGGGCTTAAACGATTTCAAGGTCGTATTTGGGTGCCGAAGTTGGGTGGAAATCGAGAGTTACTTCTAGAAGACGCACACAAGTCGAAGTATTCTATACATCCCGGTAGTACCAAGATGTATAGGGACTTAAAATTAAATTATTGGTGGTCGGTGATGAAGTTGGATGTGGCTAACTACGTGGAGAAGTGTGTCACGTGCCTTCAACTCAAGGCGGAACACCAAAGACCGTATGGAAGTTTGCAACCGTTGTCCATTCCCGAGTGGAAGTGAGACAACATTACCATGGATTTCGTGACAAAGCTACCGAAGACCTTGCGAGGCCATGATACAATTTGGGTAGTTGTTGATCGGCTAACCAAGAGCGCGCATTTCCTTGCAATGAGGGAGACTTTGCCAATGGAGAAATTAGCCAAGATTTACATCGATGAGGTTGTGTCCAGGCATGGGGTTCCACAATCTATTGTGTCGGATCGAGATAGCCGTTTCACGTCGAACTTTTGGACAAGCTTGCAAAAGGAGTTGGGTACCCGATTGAATTTGAGCACGGCGTATCATCCTCAAATGGACGGCCAAAGTGAAAGGACAATTCAAACACTCGAAGACATGTTAAGGTCATGTGTTATCGACTTTGGAGGTAGTTGGGATTCACACCTACCGTTAGTGGAGTTCGCGTATAATAATAGCTACCACTCTAGCATTGGCATGGCACCATTCGAAGCGTTGTACGGGCGAAAGTGCCGGACTCCAGTTTGTTGGTTAGAAGAGGGAGAAAAGCAATTCGCCGGGCCAGAAGTCGTTCAAGAGACGACCGACAAGGTGAAAGAGATCCGGGAAAGGCTAAAGGCGGCGCAAGACCGACAAAAGATCTATGCGGACAAGAAGAGAAGACCAGTTGAGTTTCAAGTGGGTGATCGGGTCATGTTGAAGGTATCTCCGTGGAAGGGGATCATACGTTTCGAGAAGCGTGGGAAGCTTAGTCCCCGTTTCCTTGGACCATTCGTTACTTTGGAAAAGATTGGGTTGCAAGCCTACCGATTGGATTTACCACCGGAGATGGATGGAATACATCCTACATTCCACGTATGTTACCTTCGGAAGTGTCTAGCCGAAGAGGAAAGCGTGATTCCTTTGTCGGAAATTCGGGTGGACAATGGGAATCGTTGTGTGGAAGAACCGGAATCTATTTTAGAGTCAAAAATGAAGAAGTTGAGGCATAAGGACGTGGTTATGGTTAAGGTTCAATGGAAGCACCATCGGGGTGCTAACATTACTTGGGAATCGGAAGATGTTATGAAGAAGCGTTATCCTCACTTGTTTAATCTAGAATGAGATTTCGGGGACGAAATCCCAATTAGGTGGGGAGGATTGTAACACCCGGAAATTCGCAAGGTAAGTATTTTGTCTTCTTAAATGCAGTTATTTCGCTTATGTGAGAATATGTGTCTTGGTGTACATTTCATGATCATTATTATGTCTAAATGTCGTATAATTAATTTACCTTCGTTAATCGTTCAAACCTGGTGCTCGTTATCGTTTTCGGTTGAGTTTTGGACTGTTTTTGAGTGGCTCGCGATAGTGCCTCGCGATTGTGCCTTGGCACTATCGCGGAGGGCACTATCGCCGAACATGTACCGAGGGTACGGGTTGGCTCACGATTGTGCCCGTGGCACTATCGCCGAAGGCACTATCGCCGAAGGCACTATCGCTGAACATGTACCGAGAGGTCGGAGTGGGCCGCGATTGTGACTCGCGATAGTGCCATTGGCACTATCGTCGGGAACTATCGCCCGCGTGGTCCAGTCTACTGTTTTATAAGATTTAATACCTCATTTCTCACTATCATTTTACAAAAAAATGGGAGAACCTTCTTGGAGGCGATTTTTAGGGTTTCATCACCTACCTCATTTACTTCCTAGGGTTTGGGTTGTTAGGATCATTTATTGATCATTAAGCTTCATCCAAGCTTATCTAGTGAAGATTCTTAAGCTACTCCTCTTCACTTCAAGTCTCATCTTCTTCAAAAGCTAGGGTTTCATCTTTTCTAGGTTTTGGTCAAAAACCTAGATTGTGAGTTTACTAATCTTTTGTTAAAACTAGATACACAACATTATCTTCTACTTGTCGATGTCAATGTATATCTCAAATGTTCATATTTAATATCTCATTTACTTGGTATGTTGATGATTCCTTCTTGGAATGCCTTTTTGGCGACCTTATATTCTCACGAAGTATTTGGATGGATATTATGTTATATGTTGGATTTACATGAGTAAGATGGTAATAGTGTGTTCCTAGTGGATATCCGAAATGTTACGGATGGAATTACATCTTGAGACCTCCTAAATGCATTATGTGGACGAACCAAGTCTGTGATTCACCATAGGAATGTAGGTGGGTGAAATTTGGAGAATTTCCTAAGGCGGTAGTCTCCTATGTACCTAGACCTCTGCCGTCGGGGAATTTCCAAAGGCGGTAGTCCCCGGTGCGTGTCGGACCTTTGGGTTGCCAGATAAAGTGGCTTCAAGGTGCATTGCCTCTTTGGGTGAACCGGATTGGAGATATGGGTCGCTCCCGTTGACTCCACTTCTATGTGATTATTTGTTAACTGCTGATAAGAACTGTAACTGTTTCTGGCATGATTTTACTTGTTCAACTCACTAGGCTTTTTGGCCTAACACTTGTTTGGTGTCGATGTGTATCTCAAGTGTTAGCAGCGCGACTCCTAGGCAGGTATAGATGCTTTGGGCGAGAGCTTGGGGATACGGCACTTGGACTATTTTGAGAAGCCTTGGTTTATAGATGACACCCCTTTTTGTAATCTCTTTTCTAGATGTAGAAATTATATTAGTTGGTTGTTGTTTATTTATCCGTTAAATTACAATTGTGATTAAACAGGTTTAATTGTATTATTCCCCTTTTTGGGAGGCTCTTGCTATGGCAATTTTAGTATACCTCATGTTCGTTTTTCAGATTTTTGTTATCCCTATTTTTAGGGTTTTACAATCCATTGCACTAACTAAAACATTACATGACTCCAAACGAATAAATTAACGCATTCAAAACATATAATTCTCAAATAGATGCAGTAAATGCAAATCGTAACAAAACGCTCTACATTGAGCTATTAAAATCGAACAAGTGTCCCCAAGTCCCAACGAAATCCATACCGAGCCATGAGCTCAACAAATCCAAAGACCCAACGTTGAAAATCATAAAATGAAATCAAACGTAAACAACCCGCATTTATGTTAACCCATACTCAAAGTATATAATTAACTCTAACGTAGTTTAGATTGGGACAAATCATTTTCCAAGTGAGTATATATCGTTTACTCCTTCAAAACGTCCCATAACACAAAACTAAACACTTATCCAAAATGTACAATAAAATGCATTTATACCCAAACTCTACTTCATGAAATAAATCATTAAAATACCAAGGTGTGTGGTTTATTTGTCAAGATGCTCAAAATCCCAAACGTGGGTGTTTTACAAAGTTTATAAAACCAAACACTCTAAATAATCAAGATTCGCCAAATAACTCAATAGTTAATAATTTCATGTAAGACATATAAACACTTTAAAATAAACATTTTGGCATGTATACCGTTTTCACAAATCAACTTGAACTGACCTTGCTAGATTTAGGCTAAATCTAGATTTTACCCCAACTTGAGCTTCCTTGAAGAAACGTTGGATCCATAAGCAAAACCTTCCCAAAGCCTATATTCACAAGTTACAACCATGAATATACTCATTCAATCAATAAGAATCGATCCCCAAACATTTACATCAAAATCTTCATTTTTACCGAAACCCTAATTTCCATAGATGAGGAGAAGCGATGATTATCTTAACCAAACTTGAATCCACCACCAATATATTTCTAGGGTCATTAGAATGACTTCAACTTTAACTCTTCAAACGAAATGGAGAGGGTTTGGTGAAACCCTAAAACTTATAGATTCTTGAAATGGAGAAGAAAGTGAAGAACTCTAGGTATAGCTTCCAAGTCCCACCAAATATGAGGTCCAAACATGAATGGGTATGGGAGATTGACTCTTAAATGCAACCAAAATCGACATTTGAGAGGGTTGGAGAGTTGGGAGAGTTTAGGGTAAGGAGAGTGGGGAGTTATGAAGAAGAATGCCTAAAAATCGAACTTAATAGCGGCCTGGAGCCCGCGGGTGATAGTGCCACGCGATAGTGACAGTGTCACTATCGCCGGTCACAATCGTCGGGTCTGTACCGCGGGTACTTCCCCTCAGCGACTATGCCCCGCGATAGTGACACATGTCACAGTCGCGGGCAATGTCGCCCCAAGTAGAGTAGGACCCCCAAACTTCCCTTTTTCGACCCATAACGTTCCCGTCACGCGTAGGATTCAAAACACCACGATTCATACTCATAAATCACGGCATAACGGTCAATTCCCTATAAATACATACATACTCACATAAGCGATTACCTTTATCGAAAATTACGGGTGTTACATTGACTCTGTTGGGTTTTGGGGATATTTGTCCGGTTATAATATCTCAATGTAGATCTTTGATATTAATTTGCATTTATTGCATCTTATTTGAGAATTACATGTTTTGAGTGCGTTAGTATTGTTCCAGTTTCTAGCTAATGATTAACACACAATTTATCAAGAGCAATCATTTTTATTAATCACACAACCTACAACAATTCATATCCCTATTTTGTGCATTCGACAATAAGCTCTGTGTGCGTGTGTGTGTGTGTGTGTGCGTTTGACAGTGTGTTCTTACTCTGTTATGCACGTGTGTGTTATATCTAAACTACATTATGACTTTGTTATTTATATGGTCAACATGACCTTAGCAAATTAGTCAACACTTTACAACATTTATAATGAACACCCACACACTTTACAAACTTTACATTTAAGACCAATCTTTTAATCTTGAATACAATTTAGCTCTAACAGTTAGTCATTCATTTGAAGTCATGTAATGTTTTAGACTGTAATGCAATGAATCCATTTATGAGTCAGTTTGAGTGGGATAAATATCCTCGTAATCTAACTTGAAATAGGCATGGGGTCTTAAGGGAGTAAGATGTGGGATCTTTGAATCGGACATCGTCTATTGACCAATAATTGCAATTTCTTGTGAACGAGCTTAACTGAGATGTTTGAAAATTCCAAGGTACAGACATAGAGGGGTTGAACTTGATGACTATCCAAGCAATAGACATAGAGGTGTTGATCTTGTTGACCCGTTAACTATAGACCCAAAAAGGTTGATGTTAACGAGTGTTTAATCCTTAAGTGACGCTCATATAACATAGATATGTGACCTACTATTGTGTTCCGTCACATTCAATGGAATCGGGTTTGCCCCGTCATCGAATGATGGATTTTGGATATATTCTCTAGTGACAACGATTATCTACGATTTGACGATTCCGATGTTGTTTATTGTTTATATATATTAGTTATTTTGGGGTGTTGAATATTATCCATGATTTTGGTGACGTTTTATATATGGATTGTTATCCATGATTTATGGGTTGAGTGTTTATGTCTCATCTGTGTTTTGGATATTTCGGATAATACACGTTTACATTATATGGGAATTAAATTAGTATTCACATTTTTAAGTGAGTTTTTGGGTTTGAGTTCACATCTTGAGAAAATATTAAATATTGGGGCTTTCATCACAAAAGAAAAAACAAAGATTGTGTTTGTTGGAAAATAGGATATTTGCATATTTAATATAAATCCTTTTGGAAATAATGATTTAAGTTGCATTCTTTCCGTTTAACGATTTATATAATCATGATGAAAACTCTTGAACTCACTAGGCGTTAGCCTAATCTTTTTATTTGTCGGCATGTGCATCAGGTTCCGGTTGGGGTATGGTACTAGTGACACTGTGAAGAAATGAATGCTAGCTAGATGCACGAGAAGAAAGTAGCTTTTGGGTGAAGTCTTCCGCACATTTGGAGACAACAATTGTATATGGATATAGTAACACCCGACCTATATTTAGTCATTGTGTAAGAATTGGTTTATTATTTGTTGAGGTTAACCTAGAATCAATTTGAGGTATTTCGAGAATTGATTTGTAGAAAGGGATTTTATCCTTTATTTGATGTATGACTGAAACTTTTTTAATTAGTTGATTTTTCCAAATTTGAGGGTGTTACATATCGTAATAGAGTGCTTATTAGGACAGAAGCTTATAAGATCAAACAATAAAACTTCATATCTAAAAAAGTTTATAAAACGTTTTTAACAAGTTTTTAAGAACACGTTTAAAGTAAAATGTAGTATTAGCTATTTTATAAGACATTTCGAGAAATGTCCTATAAACACAACTTTGTGGACCTTATTTTCCCTTCCAAAATAGGGTCCTATAAAAGCGTAAATATGATACTTTATTCTAAAAATGTCCTAAAAACTTGTTAAAACACCCAATGTCGTCTTATGTTACAATAAGTTTATTAAATGTTTTTGGGTGTTTTAATAAGTTTATAAAAACATTTTATAAATAAAGTATCATATTAGCTATTTTATAGGATACTTTTGAAAACTTCCAACAAACACATCTTTTTATAAGACGACACTCTTTCAAAGAGTGTCATATAGTTAATACAACAATTTATTTAAAAAAGTCTTTAAAAGATTATTAAAACACTAAAAAAATATTTATAAACTTTGTCCAATAAAACAATCTATTAGGAGATTTCCTAATACGTTTTTAACATTTTTGTAACTCAATTTCTTTATAATCATAAGGTGAGACATGATTCACATTCGTACACACATCAATAAGTAAACAAAATAACATATCATAAATAAAATACTTATCAAAAACCATTATATCCATAGACGACAGATCGTGTGGAAAAAGAGTTGATGTGAGAAAGTAAGAAGAGATCTAGATTATTGATCACTTCTAATCTCCAACTCATCCATGAATCACCTTGATACGTGAATTGATCTGGTGCATCTCAGTGCATCTCATCCTAATTTGAATTTAAGGGTGGAGATCCTTCTTACCCTTCTCACTATTACTTACATTATCACCGAAACACAACCCTATATCCACATTTGTTATGTATTTTGGTCAAGCATTAGCAGGCCAACAACTTAATGAACTTAATGAAACTCACAGTTTATTCAGTCACCTATATATAGTTGTTTGGTGGTGGCTTAACATATAGAAATTGACTTATTTAGTAAGCTTCTTAGGGAGAGCCTTAAGCAGGAAGCATGTTTTTTCAAACCTTACCCTCCCAATTCAATTCTCTAGTCTCATATTTAGTAAGTCCTGAACTTTTTCTTATATATCGAGGATCATCGAAATAAGTAAGAAAATTATAAATTAAAAAACCCTTAATTAAAAAACACTCTCTTTCCATTTATGAAATAATCATTCCAAGTAAAAACCTTACCAATCTATACAGACAAATGTATCTATATAAACAACTTTATTCACACGTTACTTAGGGGTTGTTTATTAAATACTTACCCGGGTAAGTGATTACCGATATCGCTTACCTTACGGTCTTTACCTATTGAGCATGAAAACTACCTACAATCTTAGCCGGTAAGAGTCATAACAAGGTCCGAGAGTCTTACCAGATAAGTGAGGGAAATGACTTTTACCCGGTAAACGCTTACCGGGTTTAAGATACTTACCAACAATCAATTTTAATGGTCGAAAATGTTATGCGATAAGGTAAGTAAGGGTAATACGTAATATCCTTATCGATAAATACCCGATAAGCATTTTGATAAACGTCCCCTAAATTAAAATTTAAAAATCAACCTAACAACCCCATACATTTATGTTAGACATTGAACTCGAAATAATATCAAGGCAGTACATGTTCCACAAAAAGCCAAAAGGGTACTTGGCGATGATGGCTTCAACTTAATGCTCTCAAATAAATTCATATTTATTAAGCAAGTGGTGCCATAAATTAAATTATACTTAAACAGTTTTATTTTATTTTACATTTAATTTAACCATAAATTATGTAAGTTATTTTATCAGTAATTATTACCATTACAATAAATGGATTAGATTTGGTGAGAATGAAAGTTATAGTGAGAATGGTGAAAATAGATCTTCACCCTTAGATTATTAATATAATTGAAGATCGACAGTGATGAGATACACTAGATCAATTATTGATGAATTATTTTGAGATTAAAAGTGATCAAGGGTTCAAATCTTTTCTTACACTTCTCACCTTAACTCTTATTCGCAGACGATCTTTCGTCAACAATAAATTAGGTTTATGCAACGTAAAAATATTCAAGCATCTTAAAAACTACTTTATCAGACTTAAATTTATATTACCAAACAACCAAACGTTCTACTGAAGGGTTATAATAAGTTTATAAGACACTTTTAAGCGTCTTAACAAGTTTTTTATGACATTTCTAAAATAAGTTATCACATTAGTTTTTTATTGGATACACATTGAAAATTTATCTTGTAAAATCAAGTGCCTTATAAAAAGTTGTTTATATGACATTTCTTAAAATTGTTCTGTAACAACACTTTATTTTTAAAACGTAGTAAAACTATTTTAATACATTCATAATCGTCTTATAAACTTATTGTAACATTGTTAGATATGTCACTTTGTTATTTGTTCCTATAAAATAAGTGATATAAAACAGTTTATTAGAATATTTAAACATTTTTGATGTCTCATAAACCTGATCTTGTTACAATGCTCTACATATACAAGTCAGAATTGTAAAACCAAGTAGAATTGACGAATGCAGCTATTTTATTGAATTATGGTTTGGTTTTGATTTATAAAACTTACAAATCCAAATAGTTTGAATCTGCGAAACCAATGAGTTGAACGTGATCGGGCCAAATTAAATACAAATTGGCTTCGTTTTGGTTCTTGTATCTAGATTTTGTTTTCTAAATTGGCTTCCGATTAAAGATTATTTTCAAAACAAAGTACTTGGTTTCGTCCAATTCAGTTTAAAATTATTGGAACTGAATCACCATCTTCTTAACAATTGAAACATCGTTGTTTTAGGATTATACTTTTTTAATCAAACAAAACCAAGTACGCATGTGGTTTGCGATATAGTTTGCATCCAAATTGGTTTAACTAAATTAGGTTTTTAGTTTCTTTGTTTTTATCTTTTGGTTTTACTTTGAACTGGTCTAATTCCAACACGATTCAAACCCTTAAATCTGATGATTTGATTTTTCTTTGTGATTCTTAGAAGCAAATGGATATATATGATCATGTTCATGTGAGAACCACAAAAAATATGAAAATCAGAGAATCTCTATAGTTATTGATTAATATACTCATTAAAATTCATTATTTTACATACATCAATGAATGCATAGGTTATCCGGTTCTCAAATTTTTTAATACTTCTCAAATGAACCACCCTTATATATGTATAGCCTAAATCAAATCAAAACCATGAGAAAGTTTAGAAAATCGTAACAATCAAAAGGGGTGTCATCTATAAACCCAAAAGTTTCTTCTACCAAAAGTATATCCAAGTGCAAGTTTTCCCCAAGCTCTCACCCAAGCAACTATGCCTTCTTAGGACCGTCGCCGCTAGAACCTGAGATACACATCGACACCAAACAAGTGTTAGGCCAAAAAGCCTAGTGAGTTGAACAATAATAAGCATGCATGAAAAGTTACAATTCTTATCAGCAGTTAACCAAAGTTCAACAAATGTGGATTCAATGGGGGAGACCCATAGCACCAATCAAGTTCCACCCAAAGAGTCGATATACCTTGATGTCATCTACCAAGAGACACCCGAAAGGCCCGGCACATCCGAGGACTACAACCAAGGAAATTCCCCGAATGGCGGAGGTCTAGGCACATACCATCACAGTGGCGCCCAAGACTACATCCTCCTAGTGTCTACTGACTTGGTTCGTCCAACATAAAATATATAGGAGGTCTTGAGGTATATTTCAACCAACATATTTCGATACCAACCATGGGTACAATATTACCATCCTAATTAGCATGAATCCAACATGAGACCCAAATACCAATATAATCATAATATAGGTACAATATCATTACATGGTTATTCCACATAAAACCATCATAATCCAAGACATGTATACGTTACAGCTATCAAAATACTCACATTATGTATCCATGAGAAAAGCCCCAAATACTTGAACATTTAGAGTAAATCATGGCACATCACATATAAACACATTTCCAACATATCTTCATAAGGAAATCTCAAGTACTTGAACATATAGAAATAAATACTTTGAGCTAATATACAACAATGATAACAAATAGAAGATTATGATGTGCATCTAGTTTTAACAAAGGTTTAGTCAACTCACAATCTAGGTTTTGAACCAAAACCTAGAAAATAGATGAAATGGAGAGAAATGAAGTCTTGAGACTCCAACTACTTGATTGCTAGGTCTTGAAAGCACCCTTGAAGTGGATGATTGAATGTTTGAAAACCCCGAACAACCTCTAGAGTAATAAATGAAGTAAGAGCGTGGAGAAGTGGAGAAAATCGCCCAAAATCGCTCTCAAACAAACCCTAGATCAAAATTTGAAGTTGTGTAGTGAATGGAGGCTGAAAACGGTGTTTTTATTCGACCAGACCACGCGGGCGATTGTGCCCCGCGACATTGCCCTGGGCACTATCGCCAGGGCATATTCGCCGAAACCCATAGCCTCTCGGTACAATCCCGGCGATTGTGATCGGCAAAGAGTGCCCAAGGACACAATCGCGTGGTACTCTCGCGCGGGACGTACCGCAGCCCAACTGCATCCCGCGACTTTGCCGTCGCGACATTGACATGTGTCATAGTCGCCGGCATGGTCGCCGAGTCTGTCTGAACTCTCGATTTCTCACTCGAAAAGTCACGATTTACAGATAACGTGCTCTAAGGAACTATTTATACAATTAGGAATGAAATTAGATCAAATAGCGCACTTAAGCAATAAATGGAACATTTAGAATTAAGACTTACTCAATTAAAATTCCGGATGTTACAATCCTACCCACCTTAAATAGGATTTTGTCCCCGAAATCTCATCCTACATTAAATAAGTGAGGGTAACGCTTCTTCATATCATCTTCGGACTCCCAAGTAATGTTGGAACCTCGATGGTGCTTCCATTGGACTTTAACCATAACTACGTCCTTATGCCTCAACCTTTTCACTTTCGACTCTAAGATCGCCTCCGGTTCCTCCACACAACGATTCCCATTGTCTACCCGAATTTCCGTCAGGAATCACGCTTTCCTCCTCTGCTAGACACTTCCGAAGGTAACACACGTGGAACGTAGGATGTATTCCATCCATTTCCGGTGGCAAATCCAACCGGTAAGCTTGTAACCTAACTCTCTCCAAAATGACGAAGGGTCCTAGGAAACGAGGACTAAGCTTCCCACGCTTCCCAAAACGGATAATCCCCTTCCATGGAGATACTTTCAACATGACCCGGTCGCCCACTTGAAACTCAACCGGTCTTCTTTTCTTGTCCGCATAACTTTTCTGTCGGTCTTGAGCCGCTTTTAGCCTTTCCCGAATTTCTTTCACCTTGTCCGCCGTCTCTTGAACTATTTTTGGGCCGACGAATTGCTTCTCGCCCGCTTCTAGCCAACAAACCGGGGTTCTGCACTTCCGTCCATACAATGCCTCGAACGGTGCCATTCCGATACTAGAATGGTAACTGTTGTTGTATGCGAACTCTACCAAAGGTAGATGTGAATCCCAGCTTCCCCTAAAATCTATTACACACGACCTCAACATATCCTCTAGCGTCTGGATTGTCCTCTCGCTTTGACCATCCGTTTGAGGATGATACGTCGTGCTCAAATTTAATCTAGTACCCAACTCCTTTTTCAAGCTAGCCCAAAAGTTCAAAGTAAACCGACTGTCTCGATCCGACACGATAGATTGCGGAACTCCGTGTCTCGACACCATCTCATCTATAAATAGTTTGGCCAATTTCTCCATTGGCAAAGTCTGCCGCATTGCCAGAAAATGCGCACTCTTGGTTAGCCGATCCACAATTACCCAAATAGTGTCGTGACCACGTAAGGTCTTCGGTAGCTTCGTCACAAAATCCATAGTGATGTTGTCCCACTTCCACTCGGGAATGGACAGCGGTTGCAAACTTCCATACGACCTTTGATACTCCGCTTTGACTTGGAGGCACGTGACACACCTCTCTACGTAATTGGCCACATCCAATTTCATCACCGGCCACCAATAATTCAATTTCAAGTCCCGATACATTTTGGTGCTACCGGGATGAATAGAATACTTCGACTTGTGGGCTTCTTCAAGAAGTAGCTCCCGATTTCCTCCCAACTTCGGCACCCAAATTCGCCCTTGAAAGAGCTTGAGCCCACGGCCGTCTTCCGCTAAGAGTTCCCTTTGCTTCAACATAACTTCGGATCTGAGGTTCTCCTCTTTAAGTGCTTCCACTTGACTCGTCTTTATACTTTCTAACAAACTCGATACCACCTCGATTCTTGTGAGGGATATCTTGATACCACCATCATAGCTCCTTCGGCTCAATGCATCCGCCACCACATTGGCCTTACCAGGATAGTAGAGTAGCTCACAATCGTAGTCCTTCAAAAGCTCAAGCCATCTTCTTTGCCGCATGTTGAGTTCCTTTTGATCGAAGATGTATTTGAGACTCTTGTGATCCGTGAAGAGAGTACACTTTGTCCCATACAAGTAATGTCACCACAACTTCAACGCGAAGACTACTGCCGCCAATTCCAAGTCATGAGTTGGATAATTCTTCTCATGATCTTTTAGTTGCCGCGACGCATAGGCTATTACCTTCCCCCGTTGCATTATCACACAACCAAGCTCCATCTTAGAAGCGTCACTATACACTACAAAGTCTTCCGATCCTTCGGGTAAGGATAAGATCAGAGCTTCGCACAACTTCCTCTTACGCGTTTGAAAGGCTTGCTCTTGTGCATCGGTCCAAAGAAACTTGACGTTCTTCCTTGTAAGTGAGGTGAGCGGTGTAGTTATCTTGGAAAAGTCTTGAATGAAACGCCGGTAGTAACCTGCCAAACCCAAGAAACTTGGAATCTCTGTCGGACTTGTTGGAGGCTCCCAACTCATCATTGACTCGATCTTTGTCGGGTCCACCTTCACTCTGTCTTTTGATACCACATGCCCCAAGAATTGCACCTCTTGGAGCCAGAATTCGCACTTTCAGAATTTCGCAAACAATTTCTCTCTTCTTAGAACTTCTAACACTTCCCGTAAGTGTTTCCCATGCTCGGACTCGTCTTTTGAGTATATTAAAATATCATCGATGAAGACGATCATGGATTTATCCAAGAATGGGAGACACACACGGTTCATCAAATCCATGAATACGGCCGGAGCGTTGGTTAAGCCGAAAGGCATCACAAAAAACTCATAATGACCGTACCTCGTTCAAGAAAGCCGTCTTCGGAATATCTTCTTTCTTCACTCTTACTTGATGGTATCCGGACCGAAGATCAATCTTTGAGAAACATCCCGCGCCTTGAAGTTGATCAAAAAGATCGTCGATACGAGGTAGAGGATACTTGTTCTTCACTGTGACTTTGTTTAGCTCTCGGTAGTCGATACACATCCGCATGGATCCGTCTTTCTTCTTTACGAACAAAACCGGTGCTCTCCAAGGTGACGAACTCGGTCGGATGAAACCCTTCTCCAACAACTCTTGTAGTTGCGTCATCATCTCTTTCATTTCAGTCGGGGCCAAACAATATGGAGCACGGGCTATCGGAGTCGCTCCCGGAGTGAGGTCGATTTGAAACTCTACTTGCCGCTCCGACGGTAACCCGGGTAAGTCTTCCGGAAAGACGTCCGGAAAATCTTGCGCAACTTCCACATCTTCTACCGACTTCTTCTCTTTCTTCGCGTCCACCACATAAGCCAGGTACGAAGGGTAACCCTTCGCTAAAAACTTGTGTGCTTTAAGAAAGGAAATGATGGGATTACTCCTCTTTCCTTTCTCCCCGTAGATGGTAACCACACCATTTTCCAGCAACGACACTTGAATCATCTTTTTGGAGCAAAAAATGTCAGCCTTGTGCCTCACTAACCAATCCATCCCTATAACTACATCGAACCCTCCTATAGCCATAGGTAGCAAATCTACTCCAAAAGAATTCCCATCAATCTCTAGAGTGCAATCACAAAAACGGTCTCAAATGATTACTTGATCCCCATTTGCTATTTCTACTACTAACGCATCGGGAAGGACACTAATAGGAGTGACAAACTGTTTACAGAAAACGTCTGATACAAAGGAACATGTAGCACCCGAATCAAACAAAACACGAGCGGGCAAGGAGTTTACTAGGAACGTACCCGAAACAACATCAGCGGTCTCCTTTGCCTCCTCGGTAGTCATCCGGAAAGTTCGACTTGGCTCCCTTCGTGGTTGTTCGATTCTAGCTGTCGAACTCACAGAATTTACGCCATTGTCTCCCACTAATTTCGGGCAATCCTTCCTCATGTGCCCCGACTCTCGGCACTCAAAGCACACCGGCCCCCGGATGGGACACTCTCGAGTTGTGTGACCCTTCTTGCCACACTTAGCACATCCTACCGGACCCAAGTAGGTTCTTGTAACACATGGGCCTGAGTGCTTGACCTAGCACTTGTGGCACCACCGATCCTCTCGACGATTGTCACCCGCTCTCCCGCTTACAAACGGCCTTGATTGACGAACTGGCCCAGATGGCCCTTCCCACTTTCACTTCTCCCCAAACTGCTTCTTCTCTTCCTTCTCCGCAAGCATGTCGTCCTCAATGAGCAAGGACTCTTCTATGACCTCTTGCAATGTCGACCCCCTAGCATTTCTCACTGTCGTTCTCATCTCAGCCGGTAACCCTTGCTGGTAATCTTTGATCTTCGACTTCTCATCGGGAACCAGATGTCCCACCAAATTCAATTTCTCCAAGAAGAGCTTGGAGTAGCTGACAGTAGATAGAGTACCCTTCTTCAAGTCCCTGAACTCCCGTTCCAGTTTGTCCAACGACCTTTCGCTACAGTACTTATCCATGATCTTTTCCTTGAAAACCGACCAAGTTAGCTTGGCCAAGACCTCGGGAGTAAGGGCGGATCGAGTGAGATTCCACCAAATCAGAGCCTCTCCCCGAAGCAGTTGGGAAGCGAACTTTACCCGTTGAGAGATGTCACATTCACTAGACTCAAAGGCCATCTCCACCTCTTTGAGCCAATACATGCAAACAACCGGGTTATCGAAACCCGCAAACTCTTTCGGGTTGCACCCCAGAAACGCCTTGTAGGTGCACCCCTTGGTCTTCACCTTGTTCCCATTATCCGTTGGTTCTTCAACAGTCACAACAACCGGTCCCCCCGACCCCATGACGACGTTCTCCGCCATAGTCTCAGGTTGTCGGTGACTTACATCTTGGTCCTCCAAGATCTTCATAAAGAACTCTTGTTGTTGGACCATAGCCGAGTTCATGGCCTGCAACATGCTATCCCTAATTCTGGTTTCCATGGTCACTTCCTCCACGACCGGGTCGTTCGTGGCAAGGTTGATTCGGGGTATTTGCTCGGGCCCTCCTCCCAAGACATTAGCCACTGGTGGTCTCTCGGCAATTGCGGCTACATGGGGTTGATCGGCCGTAGATTCAACTTCAACGTGACCTTCTGGCGTATTCGGCAATCTACTCTGAGTGGTTACCAAAGGTAGCTGCCATACATGTACGAGAAATAGATTGAGAAAAGACTTTGCAAGTTGAACTAATTGTACGTACTAATACTTTCATCAATTATCATAACAATAGTAAACCAAGTATGCTCACGTAACAATGCATTCATAATAGCAGTAGCTAAATGAAATTATGAACGAACCATACACAAGAATTCTTGTCACCATTATCACAACTTTCAATTAAAGTAATTCCGTAATCCTAACGCTCTCCCCACCTAGGATTCCTACCCCAAGTGGACAGTGAAACTATAAAGTCTAAAGCTTAAGTCTAGATATGCTAAAAAAATACCTAGTTTACTTAAACTAAAACTCTGATACCAACTTGTAACACCCTAAAAATAGGGATAACAAAATCAGGAAAAAAAACCGGACATGAGGTATATAAATTGCCATAGCAAGAGCCTCCCAAAAATGGGGAAATATACAAACCTGTTTAATTACAGTTGTAATTTAACGGATAATAAATAACAACCAACTAATCTAATTTCTATAACTAGAAAAGAGATTACAAAAGGGGTGTCATCTATAAACCCAAAAGTTTCTTCTACCAAAAGTATATCCAAGTGCAAGTTTTCCCCAAGCTCTCACTCAAGCAACTATGCCTTCTTAGGACTGGCGCCGCTAGAAACTGAGATACACATTGACACCAAACAAGTGTTAGGCCAAAAAGCCTAGTGAGTTGAACAATAATAAGCATGCATGAACAGTTACAATTCTTATCAGCAGTTAACCAAAGTTCAACAAATGTGGAGTCAATGGGGGAGACCCATATCATCAATCAAGTTCCACCCAAAGAGTCGATATACCTTGATGCCATCTACCAAGAGACACCCGAAAGGCCCGGCACATCCGAGGACTACAACCAAGGAAATTCCCCGAATGGCGGAGGTCTAGGCACATACCATCACAGTGGCGCCCAAGACTACATCCTCCTAGTGTCTACTGACTTGGTTCGTCCAACATAAAATATATAGGAGGTCTTGAGGTATATTTCAACCAACATATTTCGATACCAACCATGGGTACAATATTACCATCCTAATTAGCATGAATCCAACATGAGACCCAAATACCAATATAATCATAATATAGGTACAATATCATTACATGGTTATTCCACATAAAACCATCATAATCCAAGACATGTATACGTTACAGCTATTAAAATACTCACATTATGTATCCATGAGAAAAGCCCCAAATACTTGAACATTTAGAGTAAATCATGGCACATCACATATAAACACATTTCCAACATATCTTCATAAGGAAATCTCAAGTACTTGAACATATAGAAATTAATACTTTGAGCTAATATACAACAATGATAACAAATAGATGATTATGATGTGTATCTAGTTTTAACAAAGGTTTAGTAAACTTACAATCTAGGTTTTGAACCAAAACCTAGAAAATAGATGAAATAGAGAGAAATGAAGTCTTGAGACTCCAACTACTTGATTTCTAGGTCTTGAAAGCACCCTTGAAGTGAATGATTAAATGTTTGAAAACCCCCAACAACCTCTAGAGTAATAAATGAAGTAAGAGAGTGGAGAGTAGAGAAAATCGCCCAAAATCGCTCTCAAACAAACCGTAGATCAGATTTTGAAGTTGTGTAGTGAATGGAGGCTGAAAATGGTGTTTTTATTCGACCAGACCACGCGGGCGATTGTGCCCCACGACATTGCCCTGGGCACTATCGCTAGGGCATTGTCGCCGAAACCCATAGCCTCTCGGTACAATCCCTGCGATTGTGACCGGCGAGAGTGCCCAAGGGCACAATCGCGTGGCACTCTCGCGCGGGACGTACTGCAGCCCAACTGCATCCCACGACTTTGCCTCCGCGACATTGACATGTGTCATAGTCGCCGGCAAGGTCGCCGAGTCTGTCTGAGCTCTCGATTTCTCACTCGAAAAGTCACGATTTACAGATAACGTGCTCTAAGGAACTATTTATACAATTAGGAATGAAATTAGATCAAATAGGGCACTTAAGCAATAAATGGAACATTTAGAATTAACACGTACTCAATTAAAATTCTGGATGTTACAGATTCAGATTGTGATCTCTTTGTGTTTCGAAGGGCATCATGGTTTCGAACAACAAGGTGCATCAATGGTGGTTTCAATAGTCCCTGTAACAATCAACAAAAATCTCGACCATGGCAACGATTTTATCAAACCTAGATGGTCTGATTGATTGTGGTTTACATTCTTGATTTTCTAATTTTAGGCTTCTTCTCATCATGTTTAACATATATTTGTCTGATCGATTGTTGTAGATGATGTTTTATAAAAAGAATCCCCCACCATTGTGTTCTTAATCTTAGATGCATTTTTGTTCATGTTGTTGTGCATTCCAGTGAAGTCAAGTCTTGTGGATCTTATTCAAAATGGATTTTGGATCTGGATTAGAAATGGATGTGGCAAGGATATAAGAGTTGATTCTAAATATATTTTGGATCTGGATTAGAAATGGATGTAGCAAGGATTTGAGATCTGGAGAAGGGGAGATGGTGGTTGCCGGATAAGAGGGAGAAGGTGGTAGCGGGGCGAGATGGTTGACGGTCAAGGAATGCTACCACATTAATAAGTTTTGTTTTTCTTTTGTGTTTTTTAAATGTTATTTATACTTGTACATAAACTTTATAAACTTGTATAATAGAAAACATAATTAAATAATTAGGTAAAATCACAACAATACCCATACGTCAGTAGCACATGGGATATTTAACGGACATATCTCTAATGAAGTTAGGTTGAGAGACCAAATCCAAAACAAAACTGAAACCATGGTGACCACAATTGTAATTATTTCGTTTGGGAGACCCAATCCATAATTTTCATATAACCACAGGAACAAAATCTATAGTTTACCCTTCAAACACATATCACTAATATTTTTACAAATCAAATAATAAAAATCACTTCTTTTTATTCGAAAATATTTCAATTACAATAAAAAGCTAAATTAAAAAAAACTACATTAAAAATAGCATTTAATTCTCACTAATATGACACCAATATAAATATATATTTTCAAGAGTTTTAACTAGTTGTAAAGTTTAAATGAAACATTTAATCACTGTGTTGTTTCATCATGAGAAACTATCACTATATTGTTTCATATTAGCACAATCGCGTTGATTCACATAGTGAAACTTCACAATGCATTTCATGTTAGCGTCTTCACGTCAACGATATTGTGTTGTGTTCTTTCACAAAATGTGAAACAACACACTTTGGAGATAAATTCAAGTGTTGTTCATACTATTAAACAATAATACATTATTCATATTACATGCACTTATTATTTCACACTGTGAAATAACACTTCAATCTTTACTTATGTGTTATTTCACAAGATAAAATAACAAAATTCTACGACTGTTTTCTACAATTTCTTTGAATAAAAAAGTTCTCAAGAAAAATAACATTCACAATTTAACACCCGAATAATTAGACGAGTAAAAATTCAAAAATTCGGCAATATAACGTCTAAAATACGACAGTCCAAAGTACCCTGTAAATATAAACTTTCCACAAGGACAAGTCCCAAATTCAAGACAACTAAAAATAAAGCCAAATGACGCCAGGATAGTTTGTACCGAACATAGATGCACAAATAAGAGGCACCACAAATACAACAACCTAATTAATCTAGAATGAATTACGACTAGATTAAATTTGGGTGTTGTTAATCCACCAAAAATCTCTCATCGCATGAATCCCTAAAAGACCGGAACCTCGCAAACTCCTACGTGCCCGGTTGACAAGCCCGACAACCTAGATTCCACCACGAATAGGATATGTGAGGAAACAACAACCACAACAAGTGTTAGGACGAAGCCTAGTGAGAGCTCATAAATTATAATTCACAAAATAATAAACCCATAATGTGAATAAACAAGACTTGTATTACCGCACTCCATTGCCTCACAGATATTGTTTTCCATCGCAACCATGTTCACAACCTGAACATAAACATACAAGAGGGTGCCTTTGAAAATACGGGGGAGACCCGTTTCCATCGGAGTGACATAAACACGGGAGTGGAGTCACCCCAGATGTTATTGGATTGCATCTCATGTCCCGGTCCTAGTTCCCTTGCCATCAAGACATCACAACCTCAAACCTTACTTATTGCCTTTATTGCCTACTCCGTCGAGTTACACCTCAAGGTCTTACGGGACATTATTGCTTATCCATACCTAAACGAGTTACACCTCAAGGGCCCGCGTCTCCCTATTGCCTACTCGCTAGTAAACCACAAGGACCAACACAAAGGTCCAATTAAACATATAACTACCTCCTCGTGCACAAGGAGTAGTGTTCACATTCTTATCAGGTGATCAATATTTGGATAAACATTTATAACCATATATATTACTCTTTTTTACATGTAAACACCATAAACACCACATGAGACTCTATCACATAAACATAATGTCTTTCTCCATAATATCAACTCATCTTTACTTTCCAAGGTAGTACATTCTTCATGTTCCCACACATATAGTGGCAAATGATTCTATTATTCTTACCATTTTACCATAAAGTTATCAGCAGTTAGATTAAACTTATAGGAACAAGGGTTTCCTCATGTACCAACCATTCAAGTATGAAATCAAAGATCCATACACATTTAGCAATCATATAAGGAAATATTTAGGGTTTATGAAGGAAACTCACAACTTAGGGTTTGTAAAGTGAAAACTCTAATAGTTGGGTCAAAATCCAAATGAGTGACACACACACATATATATATATATATATATATATATATAATGTAGGGGTATTGCAAGTAACAAATGAGTAATAGAGTATTTAAGGAGTAGGAACTCACCAACTAGGGTTTGTAAGAGAAAAACCCTAGAAGTCTATGAAGTTGGGAGAAAAGTCGTTGTTCTTCTCTTAAAGCTTTTAAAGACAATAGAGATCAACTTCTAGTTTTCCACCAACCCTTCTTGTGTGTAGTAAATTCTAGGTTTAGGTTAGGTCATTAATGAAGCGGGGAGAAGAGAGATAGGGATGAAAATCGCCTATAGTGAGAGAGAGAAATCTGCAGATCGTTTTGGTAAAGAATGCCCCAAAATGGTCTTTAAAATCGGAATTAAAAGTGCAGACCCCGTCCCCCACCAGCGACTAAGCCCCAGATACTTTGCCACGACACTGTCGCCAGGCATTATCGCCTGTCCACACCCCCTCTCGGTACCAATGTGGCGATTGCGCCACCGGCGAATTTACCACGGCACTATCGCCGGGAATTGTCGCCCCCGACCCCCACCTTCTGTTTGATCGAGTTCCAAACCTCGAGTTCCAAACCTCGGGCATGGCCACTGGGCATAGTCACCAAACACCCAATGGCCTTCCAAAACTTGGTTTTTCGTCCCGACAATCCCAAATACGAAAGGTTTACGTCAACATTCGGATTTCGATCAACCATACACACAAACTTGATCAATTGAGAGTTCTAACATATACACATACACGCATGTATCTACATATATATATATATATATACTCATATATGATTACACATTCACATATATTCACATTCACATGAAGATCATAGTTTCCATGACGTTAAGTAAGATGAAGTCTAGACACACGAATTTCTTATAAGAGGATAAGAGTTGAAGAGGGGATTTACTCGGAATTTAGGATGTTACAACATTACTTCAAATTAAGTAATTATCTACACTCATCTCGGGCGGTAAATCCAGCTTATAGGCTTGGAGCCCCACACCCTCAATGATAAAAAAAGGCCCGAGAAAACGAGGACTAAGCTTCCCTCGTTTTCAAACCTTATAATTACTTTCCAAGGCGACACCTTTAACATAACTCGATTGCCCACTTGAAATTCCATCGGTCGACTCTTCTTGTCCGCATAACTCTTTTGGCAATCTTGAGTCGCCTTCAACCGCTCTCGAATACTCTTGACTTTATCCGCCGTCTCTTGCACTATTTCCAGTCCGGCGAATTGCTTCTCGCCCGCTTCAAGCCAACAAGTTGGCATTCTACATTTCTTCCCATACAAAGCCTCGAACGGTGTCATGCCTAAACTCGAGTGATAACTATTGTTATAGGCAAATTCTACCAATGGGAGATGAGAGTCCCAATTTCCCCCGAAATCAATGACACACGATCGTAACATGTCTTCTAACGTTTCAATTGTCCGCTCGCTTTGTCCATCCGTTTGAGGGTGATATGTCGTGCTCAACTTTACCTTTGTCCCCAGTTCTCTTTGAAAATCACTCTAGAAATGGGAGGTGAAACGACTGTCCCGATCAGACACGATAGATAATGGCACCCCATGCCTAGAAACCACTTCATTGATGTAGAGTCTTGCTAGTTTGTCCAACAGTAATGTCTCCCTCATGGCCAAAAAGTGTGCACTTTTCATCAACCGATCCACTACTACCCAAATGGTGTCGTGGCCCTTCAACGTCCTTGGCAACTTCGTCATGAAGTCCATCGTGATGTAATCCCACTTCCACTCCGGTATTTCTAAGGATTGAAAATTCCGTACGGTCGTTGGTGTTCGACCTTCACTAACGAACAAGTAAGTCACTTCTCCACGTAATTCGCCACATCGAGCTTCATCACCGGCCACCAATAGTTCAATTTCAGATCTCTATACATTTTTGTGCTCCCGGGGTGAATATAATATCTTGATTTGTGCACTTCTTCCAAAAGCAACTTCCGGCACCCTCCCAACTTGGGTATCCAAACTCGTCCTTGGAAGAGTTTCAATCCTCTACCATCTTCCATCAAGCTAAGGTGTTGCTTCGTCATCGCTTCATCTTTAAGGTTCGCTTCGAGAATTGATTCATCTTGAGCACTCTTTATCATGTCCATAAGGTTTGAGATGATGTCAATCCTTGCTAAAGAGGTTTTCACCGAATCACTATACTTTTTTCCGGCTTAACGCGTCCGTCACAACATTTGCTTTGCCCAGGTGATATTGAAGCTCACAGTCGTAATCCTTCAATAACTCTAACCATCTTCTTTGCCGCATATTCAATTCTTTCTGATCGAAAACATACTTCAAACTTTTGTGGTCGGTGTAGAGTGTACACTTAGTGCGGTACAAGTAGTGTCGCCATAACTTCAAGACAAACACAACTGCCACCAATTCAAGGTCATGCGTTGGGTAATTTTTCTCGTGCTCCTTCAACTGTCTTGACGCATACGCTATCACCTTACCTATTTGCATGAGGACACAACCCAATCCCATCTTGGATGCATCGCTATAGACGACAAAGTCTTCCGTTCCCTCAGGTAGGGATAAAATTGGAGCTTCACACAATTTCCGTTGCAAGGTACGGAAGGCCTTCTCTTGAGTCTCAGTCCAAGCAAACTTCACATTCTTTCGAGTCAATGCGGTCAACGATGAGGCGATCTTTGATAAGTCTTGAATGAACCTTCGGTAAAAACCGGCGAGTCCCAAAAAGCTTCGGATCTCGGTTGGCCTTTTTGGAGGCTCCCAGTTCATCATCGCTTCTATCTTCACGGGATCTACTTTCACTCCTTCACGGGTCACCACATGACCGAGAAATTGAACTTCTCGCAACCAAAATTCACACTTGGAGAATTTGGCGTAAAGCTTCTCCCTTCTTAGAACCTCTAGGACCTCTCTCATATGTTGCTCGTGCTCCTCTTCATCCTTGGAGTAAACCAAGATGTCGTCGATGAATACTATGACCGACCGATCCAATGATGTCCACACACACAGTTCATCAAGTTCATACATATTGTTGGCGCATTCGTCAAACCAAAAGGCATGACTAGAAACTCATAGTGCCCATACCGAGTCCTAAATGTCGTCTTCGGAATGTCTTCTTCTCGAACTCTTACTTGATGATAACCCGACCGGAGATCAATCTTGGAGAAACCTCCGGCCCCTTGTAGTTGATCAAAGTGATCATCTATTAGAGGTAATGGATAGTTGTTCTAGATGGCCACCTTATTCAACTCTCGGTAATCGATGCACATACGCATCGACCCGTCCTTCTTCTTCACAAAGAGTACTGGAGCTCCCCACGGAGACGAGCTTGGCCTCACAAACCCCTTCTCTAGCAACTCTTGAAGTTGGGATATCATTTCCTGCATTTCCGTTGGCGTGAGACGATACAGTGCACGAGCTATCAGTGCCGCCCCTGGAACTAAATCAATTCGAAACTCTACTTGTCGGTTGGGTGGTAAGCCTCGTAGATCATCTGGAAACACGTCCGAGAATTCGTTGACAATCTTCACATATTCTACCTTCATCTTCTCTACCTTGGCATCTAACACAAAGGCTAGATACGAAGGGTACTTATTCGTTAAATGTTTCCCTGCTTTGATGGATGAGATGATGGCTACCTCGCCTTTTCTCTTTTCACCATACATGAAGATGAAATCACCATCCCGGATGGGAATCCGTATAAGCTTTTTGGAACACAAGATCTTCGCTTGATGTTGCGCCAACCTGTCCATCCCGACCACCACATCAAAGCTTTCGATGGTCATAGGAAACAAGTCGACCATAAAGGTTTCGCAACTGATTTCAAGCCGACAGTCTCTTAGAACATCCCTAAGGACCACCCGTTTCCCATTAGCTACTTCTATGACTAACGCATCACTAAGGGCACTAGCCGACAAGCTCAAAGATTTGCAAAACATATCGGACACAAAAGAGAAGTTTGCACCAGAATCAAACAATACTCTAGCAGGTGTAGAGTTGAGTAAAAGCGTACCCAACACCACGTCATCTGTTTCCTTCACCTCATCCTTCGTCATCTGGAAAGCCCTTCCCTGAGCCTTGGGAATGGTCTCTCTCTTTGGTTGGATTCCCGAACTTCCTCCGCCTTTCGCAACACCCCTCAGCTTGGGACACTCTCTACGGACGTGGCCCATCTCTTTGCATTCATAACAAATTGTCCCCCGGATGGGACACTCGGTACTGATGTGGCCCGTTTTACCGCATTTAAAGCACGAAATTGGGTTGGGGTTGGAATTGGAAATGGTCTTGCAAAACGCAAAGTGTTTGCTCTTTCATTTGGAGCACCACTTCGCCTCCCGGCGGTTGTCAAAGCTTTTATTTGCCGACTGAAACCTTGGCTTCTTATACGAACTCGGCTGGCTCTCTCATCTTCTCTTCTCCACGGTCTTCGTCTTCTCCTCTTTATCTCGGGCATATAGTCTCTCCATAACTTTGGCCTCTTCGATAGTCTCGCGAAGGTTGGTGGCTTTGGAGTTGCGAACCATTCCTAGCATGTCCTCGGGCAAACCCTTCAAAAACGCCTTCACCTTTTTTTTCGGTTGGGGCCACATGCCCCACCAGCTCAAGTTTCTCCATAAACAAGTGGGTGTACTCTTTCACGGACAAATCCCCTTCCTAATCGACCGTAACTCTTCTTCTATCATATGTAGTTGCTCCTCAGTACAATACTCTTCTAGGATCTTCTTCTTAAACTCGGCCCAAGACAAATTGGCCAACACAGAATCTTCAAGGGTTGAGGTGAAGACATTCCACCACGTCAAAGTCGTGCCTCGAAGCAATTGAGACCCATACTTCACCTTTTTACGCTCCCCACAGTCACTAGACCTGAAAGCATGTTCGATTTCCTTGAGCCAACTCATACACTTTGCGGGCTTATCGGACCCGGTGAATTCTGGCGGTTTGCAACAAAGAAAGGACTTCTAGGAACATCCTCTTTCCGGTTGCCTCGTTTCCAAGGTCGCTAAACCAACAATGCGGTTCTCATCTCCGATATCCCCCAGAACCCGCTATGACAACATTCTCTTCAATTGTCTCGTTTCGACAATGATTCCCTTCACGTTCCTCTAGAAGCTTCATGAACAATGTATGTTGTTTCGCAATGGTCTCGTTCATGGTTCTCATCATGTTGGTCCTCGGAATTTGTTCCACTCTTTCGACAAGCATACGTGGAATTGGAGGTTCCACCGTTACAGTTGCATTCGGCCTATCGGCCATGGATTCGTTCACAGCTAGACCCTCTGGCGATGATTGAATATGACTCCGAGTATTTACCATTTTCGTCTGTCATTAAATCAAAAGAGGGTGAGAGAAGAGCTACACAAGATTACACACAAGAAACGTACTAATACAATTCATCGATCCTTATAATCATAGTAGTTCAGTAAGCTCACATAGAAATACATTCATAATAACAGTAGCTAAATGTGATTATGAACATATTTTATATAAGAATTCTCGCTACCATTTCTTACAATTCTCAACATTGTAGTTTCCGCTGACTCTAAGAATGTCCCATCTTAGAAGTTCTACCCCATTCTCACACTTTATTGCCTAAAAGTCTCAGCTTAAGTCTAGGCATCTAGATTACATACCTAGTTCACTTAAACTAGATCTCTGATACCAACTTCTAACACCCTAATAATTAGACGAATAAAAATTCGAAAATTCGGCAATATAACGTCTAAAATACGACAATCCAAAATAACCCTGTAAATATAAACTTTCCACAAGGACAAATACCAAATTCAAGACAACTAAAAATAAACCCAAATGACATCGGGATAGTTTGTACTGAACGTAGATGCACAAATAAGAGACACCACAAATACAACAACCTAATTAATCTAGAATGAATTACGACTAGATTAAATTTGTGTGCTGCTAATCTACCAAAAATCTCTCATCGCACGAATATCCAAAAGACTGGCACCTCGCGAACTCCTACGTGCCCGGTTGACAAGCCCGACAACCTAGATTCCACCACGAATAGTATCTGTGAGGAAACAACAACCACAACAAGTGTTAGGACGAAGCCTAGTGAGATTTCATAAATTATAATTCACAAACTAATAATGCCATAATACAAATAAACAAGACTTGTGTTACCGCACTCCATTGCCTCACAAATATTGTTTTCCATCGCAACCATGTTCACAACCTGAACATAAACATACAAGAGGGTGCCTTTGAAAATACGGGGGAGACATGTTTCCATCGGAGTGACATAAACATGGGAGTGGAGTCACCCCAGATGTTATTGGATTGCACCTCATGTTTCAGTCCTAGTTCCCATGCCATCAAGACATCACAACTTCAAACCTTACTCGTTGCCTTTATTGCCTACTCCGTCGAGTTACACCTCAAGGTCTTATGGGACATTATTTCTTATCCGTACCTAGACAAGTCACACCTCAAGGTATCGCGTCCCCCTATTGCCTACTCGCTAGTAAACCACAAGGACCAACACAAAGGTCCAATTAAACATATAACTACCTCCTCGTGCACAAGGAGTAGTGTTCACATTCTTATCAGGTGATCAATATTTGGATAAACATTTATAACCATATATATTCCTCTTTTCTACATGTAAAAACCATAAACACCACATGAGACTCTATCACATAAACATAATGTCTTTCTCCGTAATATCAACTCATCTTTACTTTCCAAGGTAGTACATTCTTTATGTTCTCACACATATAGTGGCAAATGATTCTATTATTCTTACCATGTTACCATAAAGTTATCAACAGTTAGATTAAACTCAATTGAACAAGGGTTTCCTCATGTACTAACCATTTAAGTATGAAATCAAAGATCCATACACATTTAGCAATCATATAAGGAAATATTTTGGGTTTATGAAGGAAACTCGCTACTTAAGGTTTATAAAGTGAAAACAAATCCAAGTGAGTGACATATATATATATAATGTAGGGGTATTGCAAGTAACAAATGAGTAATAGAGCATTTAAGGAGTAGGAACTCACCAACTAGGGTTATAAGAGAAAAACCCTAGAGGTAGATGAAGTTGGGAGAAAAGTTGCTCTTCTTCTCTTGAAGCTTTTAAAGACTATAGAGATCAACTTCTAGTTTTCCACCAACCCTTCTTGTGTGTAGTAAATGCAAGGTTTAGGTTAGGTCATTAATGGAGGAGGGAGAAGAGAGATAGGGATGAAAATCGCCTATAGTGAGAGAGAGAAATATGTAGATCGTTTTTGTAAAGAATGCCCCAAAATGGTCTTTAAAATCGGAATTAAAAGTGCAGACCTCGTCCCCCACCAGCGACTAAGCCCCAGATACTTTGCCACGACACTATCGCCGGGCATTGTCACCCCCAACCCCCCACCTTCTATTTGATCGAGTTCCAAACCTCGTGTTGGGAACTGAAGATGTGAACAAGTCTTTAATGCTGCTAGTTCAGAATTACTACTGCCAGAGGACTTCAAAGTTAATACTGCTGAGTATTACTACTGCTAGTAGAATTAATACTGCTAGTCAAAGTTAGTGCTGCTTGAACAAAGTTAGTACTGCTTAGCTAGTTAGTACTGCTAGTGGTTAGTGTTGCTTAGTAGTTAATACTGTCAAGACTTAATGCTGCTTATAAGGTAATGTGAAGATAATGATGAAGAGATCGTGATTAAAGATAAACAAAGATATTCTGAAGATATTCATGGAAGATATACTGAAGATATTTTATTTATTTGTAATTATCTTTTTGTTCAGTATATATATTGTATTGCTTAGAATAGTAGAATAGTTTTTTGTTTGAGATTTTAATTCTAAGTTTTTGTTCTAGAGAGAATCAACCTCAAGGCATAGTTCCTAATTCTAGAGAAGTAGAATTCATCTTGAAAGAGCTTGTTCTTCAAGATTGAGGTTGAGTGTGTAATCTTGTGATTTTAATACAAGTTTGCAAAGTGTTTATCATATACTGTTTGCTTACTGTTTCATTGAATATCAAAGTGTTATTCCGCAACTTCTTTGATATTGTTTCTGAGATTTTATTCTTGTTAAGAATTTGTCTCAGTCCTTTGCTGCTAAACCCACTCCCATAATATCCAAGACTTATGTCAAGATAAAGGTACACAAGGCTCCTTCCCTTGGTGTACCTACTATTAACCAAGAGCCTCTAAGCCCTCTAAGGGAGAATTCTCCTTTAGAGAATATCCAAAGGTAAACCAACAGGGTGTCTCCCAACCCTCAGGAGGTGCTCTCTAAGGAGATGGAAGAGCATATGGGTGAGAAGGCTGCCACTACTTCTGCTAGCACAGAGACGGATAGTGGTAACATCTCTAAGACCTTCCCCATGGCAACTTTGGGTGAGAAATCAACCAAAGGACCCCGGTGCCAAGAAACCAAGGGGGTAGTTGGTGCTTCTGCTAGGCAGAAGGCCACTACTAAAAGATCCAAGGATCCCTCAAGGATGGGCAAAACATCCAAAAAGGGTGAGGACAGAGCTGAAACTGATGAATTGATGGCAAAACATTCCAAGGATCCTTCAAGGGTAGGTAAAACACCTAAAGAAGGTGAGGATAGATATACTTACTGGGAATTGATTGAAGCATTAGCCAACATCAATATTGATGTGGTTAATCAAGGAAAGGAAATTAAAGAATTGCAGCAAGTGGTCATCTCCCAACAAGAGCAGATTTCCAAACTCAAACAATTGGTAGGAAAACTCATTGCCAAGAAAAGGAAAAAGCAGTTTGTTCTAAGGAGGAGAAATGGGGCAAACAAAAAGAAGGAGGAAAATGCTTCCAAAAAGGGGGAGAATTCAAGCTCAGAACAGATAGATCAACAGATTGAGGGGGAGTTTGTTGAAGAAAGGGCTGAGTTTGTTGAAGAAAGGAATGAATTTGTTGAAGAAAAGGCAGCAGCAGAAACAACACCAGCAGCAGTAACAACCCCAGCAGCAGAAACTGTTACTACTGCTAAGCCAAAACAAGCAGCAGAAACTGTTAGTGCTGCTGAAACTACACAAGCAGCAGTAACAGGGTTAACATCTGAAGAGGTTGAAGTAGCAGAGATGCTAGTAAAAGCAAAGAATGACACTCCCAAAGCAAAGGGAGTGGTCATAAATGAAGGGGGAGCAAAGAAATCAGAAAAGAAAGACATGGCTGCAGATGTAAAAAGAAAAGGGAAAGAAAAGATGATAGAAACTGATCAACCAACTAAAAAGCAAAAGATGATTGAATCAGATGAAGCATTAGCCAAGAAACTGCAAGAAGAGTTAGATCAAGCAGAGAAAGAGCAAGTTGAGAAAGACAGAGAGATAGCAAGAGCACTAGCCAATGAACTAAATGAAGCATTTCAGAAAGGGTTGGAAACAGAGAAAGCTAAGCAAAGAGCAATAAGCTTGAGAAAGGCTATGATGGCCAGATCAAGTGCAAAGAAGAGAAGACCTTCACAAACTTACCTTGCAACTCAGGAAAGGAACAAGATGATAACTTTCTTGAGGAGTGCAATTGGTGTGAAGAAAGAAATGTTCATAAAAATGACTTTTGATCAAGTCAAGGGACTATATGAGAAAGAAATGGGAAAGCTGAAGAATAATGAAAAGGACAGAGTGGAGTTTGAAAAGAAAGCTAAGGAGAGGCATGATGTGAATATCAATAAACCCTTCCCTGAAAGTGAAGAGGGAACTCCAACAAAGAAAAAGGCAGAGATTAAGGAAAAAGAGACTCTAGCTCAGAAGATCAAGAAGATAAAAAGAGTTAAGTCTATTGCTTATAAAGGCTCTAGATCAGAAGAAAGGAAAAAGGAAGAAAAGAAGAAGGAAGCTACTATAGGACAAGGGCAAAGGATACTGAAGAGAACTAAGATGATGGCCAACATAAAGAAAGTTGACAAGAAGTCTAGAGTAGAAGAAGAAAAGAAAGTTGAATCTCAGGAAGAAGTACCACAGAGTTCAGATGTAAACATGTACATGGTGGTAATGGATAAAATTCCAAAGCCTATTTCAGCTGAACCTGTTGGATTCAAACCTCCTGAAGTTATCCTCTGGGATACTATGGAGGTGGATGGCAAAGAATATATTAGATTGAAAAGAAAGGATGAGAAGTATGAAGTCTACAGCACCTGGAGCAAAATTGTCAGAGAGTGTTCCAGATCTGATTTGGAAGAAATGTTTGCAGTGGGGATGAAAGTTCATGCAGATCAGTTGACAGCTCCAGGGTTACCAATTGTGAAGCTAGTTATGGAATATTTTTGCATGTTGTTCAAACCAGAAGCAGTAAAGCATTTGATAAGAGATGTATTTAAAGCTGTTAGAGGATGGACTCTATATGAAAGTAGTGGAGTCTACGAACTGGCATTGGATACTTTTCACATGGAGTATTATTTGGTGGATGGGGTATACAACCATACAAAACTGAAGCTTCATGCCATGTTAAATAAGAAGTTGAGTTGTGCACCAAATTCAGAAATGGCAAAGTACTTAATTCAAAGAACTATTAATCAGAGCATGGGACTGGATCCTAACCTTGGAGTAGATCAATGAAGATTTTGGAAGCATTTGAAGAACTTGACTTCTCTTTCTAAAAGTCAAGTTAGGGGGAGATTGTTGGGAACTGAAGATGTGAACAAGTCTTTAATGCTGCTAGTTCAGAATTACTACTGCCAGAGGACTTCAAAGTTAATACTGCTGAGTATTACTACTGCTAGTAGAATTAATACTGCTAGTCAAAGTTAGTGCTGCTTGAACAAAGTTAGTACTGCTTAGCTAGTTAGTACTGCTAGTGGTTAGTGCTGCTTAGTAGTTAATACTGTCAAGACTTAATGATGCTTATAAGGTAATGTAAAGATAATGATGAAGAGATCGTGATTAAAGATAAACAAAGATATTCTGAAGATATTCATGGCAGATATACTGAAGATATTTTATTTATTTGTAATTATCTTTTTGTTCAGTATATATATTGTATTGCTTAGAATAGTAGAATAGTTTTTTGTTTGAGATTTTAATTCTAAGTTTTTGTTCTAGAGAGAATCAACCTCAAGGCATAGTTCCTAATTCTAGAGAAGTAGAATTCATCTTGAAAGAGCTTGTTCTTCAAGATTGAGGTTGAGTGTGTAATCTTGTGATTTTAATACAAGTTTGCAAAGTGTTTATCATATACTGTTTGTTTACTGTTTCATTGAATATCAAAGTGTTATTCCGCAACTTCTTTGATATTGTTTCTGAGATTTTATTCTTGTTAAGAATTTGATCCTGACACCTCGGTTGGTAGCGATTATGACCCCTTCGACTATGCCCTGGGCATGGCCGTTGGACATAGTCTCCAAACACCCAATGGCCTTCCAAGACTTGGTTTTTCGTCCCGACAATCCCAAATACGAAAGGTTTACATTAACACTCAGATTTCGATCAAACATACACACAGACTTGATCAATTGAGACTTCTAACATATACACATGCATCTACATATGTATATATATATATACTCATATACGATTACACATTCACATATATTCACATTCGCATGAAGATCATAGTTTCCATGACGTTAAGTAAGATGAAGTCTAGACACACGAAATTCTTTTAAGAGGATAAGAGTTGAAGAGAGGATTTACTCGGAATTTGGGATGTTACAACAATACTTCAAATTAATTAATTATCTACACAAACCCATGTTATATCTTTTTCATTATCAACAATAACCAAAACTAAGAAATTCTATGGATTTTTACTATATTTTTTGAACTAAAAAGTTCACAATAAAATCTCCATGTTTCTGTTGGGTTACGGGATCTCAAGCACAGCGGAAAATAAAACCGTAACCCTCCAAGGACCCATACGAACCGGAATAAATCGGGTGTTTCGAAATTATACCTCACAGTTAACGAGACTTTGAATCACAGCAACAAAGCAAGCTTAATGCCTCCATGGTATCTACGCGAACAATCCGAATCATTTGCCTTCTCGTGATGCTAGTCACGGTTTCAAAACTTAGAAAGGAAAGAGAACATATAGTTGTAGGTGATTTGAGAGAGAATTGTAAGAACAACAATTGCATACAATGTCATACACCCACGAAAATTAACAGAGCAACTAATTTAAAACTTCCAAATTATACAACAAAAAGGATATAATCTATTCTACAATCATCACTTGAGACACCTCAAAAAGAATACTGGATTTAACTTTAACAACTGAAAGGTCAAGTCTCGCATAAAGACTAATTCGAAGTCGGGTGTTACTAAAACCCAAAAGAAATAGTTGTTATTATCAACAACTAACGCGGAACACTTCATCAAGCTACTCACCCTTGCACAAACTCTTAGCACTCAACACTTCACCAAAACGCTAGAACCTCTTCCCTCATCCGGAACCTGATGCAAATGTCGACAAATAAAAAGGTTAGGCTAACGCCTAGTGAGTTCAATAGTTTACAACATGAAATAAATATATTTGTTAAAGGGAAAGAAAGTAGTTTAAATCACAGACCTTCCGAAAGATTTACTTTAAATATCAAAGACGCCATTTTCCAAAAGCACATCTTTAGAACAAGGAACCCAATATGAACCTTCTTTCGTAAAAACCACTTTAATCCCAAACTCAACCAAAACATGAATTGTAAGCAAAGCTCTCAATTTATAAAAATATGAAATAAAACTTTACTTCTCGAAACCCTTCAAACATGGACTGGTCATAAAACACAACCCATAAATCTTGAGTAAACAATTCCCCATAAGTAAAATGTCACCGAAAACGTGGATAATAAAATGACACAATTAAATACCCAAATAGCACCTTCCGGTGACGGGGGATACCCGATTCCATTGTACGTGGTGGAACACAAAGGTAAGCCACATAACTATGTTGTCGAACTACACCTCAGATCGTGACCGTATTGCCTGCTTTGCCGAGCTACACCTCAAGTCATGACTATATTTCAAGTCCCCAAAATAATGCATCCCTTATTGCCTGCTCTGCCGAGCTACACCTCAAGGATACGCCATCTTATTGCCTGTTCGGTCTCTAGGGAGTTTCATCATCAGGGTGCCCACTTGACCCTTAGTGCCTACTCCCTAGCATTCAAGATAGGAGCCTCAACTCCTTACTTGATAACACTCGATGTCTAACCCTCGTGCACAAGAATTAGACATCTAAACACAAGACTCAAGGTCTCGAAATACAACCCATGAAGGTTCCTCTTCGTCAAACAACCGGGACGACATTAATGCCACACGACATAATTTCCCAAAGTGAGGATCCGAAGAGTCATCACCGTTACATACGACCGACTTACATGCTTATGGATCCAATGCAATACATTCTAAAATACACGACTCCAAATGAATGACGCTCACCCCCAAGACATATATTCTCCAAAATAAAATGCAATAAATGCAACTCACACCCAAAGCTCCTCTTAGGTTATTAAACCGAACAAAAGCCCCAAAGACCCGACAAGCCGAAAATCGAACTAAAGACCCAGCAATTCACTTAAATCTCCAAATGGAATCCAGTATAAACATCGGAACTCGTTTGACCGACAAATATGTAAATACTATGACCCAAGAGTAATTAACCCAAAACTTCTCCTTGGTTGAGACAAAACGTTTTCCAAATGGACTCGTTCCCTTTATGTTTCCAAAATGACTCTTAACACACTGATATGCATTTTCCAATGGTTTATAAAATTGTATGCACCAAATGGAAAATTATACAAAAGGACCTTCATTTATATACTATCATCAAAGGAACTTATCAAAATGATTTATTTAACAACATACCCAAAAATCCCAAAGATAGGGTTTACATAAGTTTATAAAGTTAAACATTTCCAAATAACCAAAACTTATCAGCAGTTAACAATTTAGTGTAAAACACAAACACTTTAAAATAAGCATTTTGGCATGTATATCGTTTTCACAAATCAACTTGACTCACCTTGCTAGATTTAGGCTAAATCTAGGTTTCACACCCAAAACTTGAATCACCATTGATGAAGGCTTGAACCACCAAGAAATCTCCCTAGATCTTAGATCCAACATATCTACAAGATCACCTTCACCACACAAGTCATCAAAATCAAACCCAAGATGAAGGATGAAAGGGAAAAGGATGAAATCATCAAACCCTAGCTTAACATTGAGAGGGTAGAGGAGCTTACCACCACAAATACTCCTGTATACTCCAATAGACTTCCAATATCTTGCTAAATCCTTGAAGAGATCTCAAAAACGAACATGGCAACTTAAATCACCAAAATCGGAGTTGTCATGCAAAAGTTATGAAGGAATGAAGCTTTAGGGTGAGAATGGAGTTTGGGGCCGATTTTCCCTTTTTTGTGCGCCCAGCGGTTCCGCGTGGGTAGCCGCACAGGTCCATCTGCACGGAGAGCTACGCGGAGCACTGCCGCCCCAAATTTTGCCCAAACACTGTTTTGGTCATAACTTATTCGTTATAGCTCCGTTTTTGCTACGGAAAGAACCGTTGGACTCGTAATTGAATCATTCATCTATCAAGACTATAAAATCAAGGATTCAAGTCCAAAATCAAATATCTTATTTTTCCTTAATATATCGGTTTCTGTATTAACTTGAAATGATACCTTTCGAAAATCGGGGTGTTACAATCCTCCCAACCTTAAAAGAGATTTCGTCCTCGAAATCTGGAACCACCAAGCACCCAACATCACACTTGGAAAGATCGATTGATTTCCTATCCAAAAGGAATGCCTTCATTAAACCTCACCTCATATACAAATCCGATTACATTCCGGTTGAGGTTGTCGCTACGTTTCTCATAACGTGCCGTTACAAACTCATTCTCAACGTTCAATATATTTCACCGACGTCGGGATGAACGTTGAGTCCTTAATTAATCATTTTGTTAATCATTAAATCTCGGTTGCCTCCTAACCTTATGTTGCTCGTATTACCTCAAGAGTAACTTACGACCTTATTCAGTCATTTCCACCAAGAATACCCCAAAGCAAACCTTTCCCTTAGATAACTCTAAATACGATGCATCAAGGTATCCTCGATAATCGATTTGTACTTAAAGTCCACCTCGACATTCTCACCAAATGTTTCCAATAAACATTACCACCAAAGAGTTATCGTCCTTCGACGAAATTTTCTAACGACTAGTTTGGTCTGAACCGACACAACCTTAAATCCGTTCCTCAAAGCTGACGTAGACACTATGTCTGCAAGGGCTCCCAAATTTCTATAGATCCCAGCATTGGTATGATGCTTCCCCTAGAAAAGTAACAACACACTCTACAGATAGTCGCTTATCCCAAACTCCAAGGTTACACAACTCCCGCCATGCACTCAAGCATCGGTTGACAAATCAGCGAAAGTCTTGACAATTATCGAAACGCCAATGATTGATTCTTAATTATCAACATCTAATTTCCTTAAAGTTACCGCTTGTCCTTCAGACACACCAGATCTAACAGAAGTACACTGAAGCACACCAACAGTTATTGTCCTCAAAATAGAGTGTCGACACCTATCCTCGGAATGGCCATTTTGCAACGTGGGTATACCACCAACATTTTGCTCCCGATTTGTAATGTCGAATAAAGTTAACACCTACTCATGGAATTTAAACCCCATATTATACCGCTTTATTAGTCATCCATAATATCATTATTATTCACCAGTACCTAATAAGGTGGCACACCACTGATAATTAGTATGTCGTCGTACCAATAACCCACAAATTCAAAACCAACCATACCCAAACGATCGTACACGGTTTTAACCCGAAGGTTTATCGAATCACAGAGATCATCACTTAATTAACTGGGAGAGAGTATAAGTCTAACGCCTCAAATTCTTCTGCTTGAACTAGTTCATGAACTGAAGTCCAAAGATTCAAAACTCACCATAAGTCAGGCCCTCTGAGGCTTCAAACCCCGAGGACTCCTTTAGTCCTTAATCTTGACCTCTATCACAAGAGGGCTTACATCTACAGCTCTACTGAGTTCAAGGTTTTTCAAACTACCATGCCAATTTGAACTTTTATAAGGACTCAAAATGTAAAATCTTTATAACGATTAATCATACGAATAAAATCTACTACCTTTTACTCGGTAGGTGTACAAAGTGGTCACCAATGCCATGCATATAAAGCCATTTCAAAATTTATTTGATCAATATCCACGTTAATAAAAACGGTAATCAAAAGATGCGTTGCAAAGTTTTCAAACGGACTACCACGGTCCTAGCATGCATCAAATTATACTAGGCATGTGAAAATAATTTTCTGCACTACAACATGTGCAACAAAATGTTGGTACAACTCCAAAAGAGAAATTCACAACTTCAACTTTAAAATCTTTTCCTTTAAACCACAAAACGTCCGAGGATAAAATCCCCAACAAGGCCCATATACGTCAGTTTGTTCCTCAAGACTTAGTAAAACGATAGGGGTGCATGATTTGGTCAAACGCAATTAAATTTTTAAATCAAGTTCAAGCCTCGGGCCGCACAAATAAAATGTACTCGTCCAAAACTAGCATTTACAATGACATGCATACCGATAACTCCTTTAATGCATTACGAAAATTTATAACAGTAAAATCAACAACTGAACATGTATAGATTAAAAGTTTAATACAAGACAACATAAATCTTTCACCTACTTACTCACACGAGTGTAAATCAAATTCAACTCAAACAGTGTACACATATACTTGTGTAAAACTCAAGATGCAGTCATGCGACATTAAGATTTTCAAAACGCCTCTTACGGTTGAAAAAATACCTGTACAAGACTTGCATGAGACAAAGTATTAAACAAAACTCATAAATTGACGCACACAATAATGCAAGTCTACACGTTTCCAAAATTTATTTTTATTACTCGACTCAAACTGTCATAACATAAGATGCCATAAGACCCGACCGGATTCTCATAAAACTCATTAACGAAAAAAAAATCAAACGGTGTCAAAATTTTCATTTCCCAACATAAAAGTATAAGACGAAAATAAGTCTAAAATTTCGAAATTCTAAAACCACAACGTAAGATAAGGTGACCATTTTCAACAAAACTTTGATGAGTCACGACGCCTAATAAACGTGTAAATTTTACGCGATGAAATTAACACCCACGCATCTCAAAGTACACTCACGCACCCCAAAACGCCGCAAAACTATACTCATAAAATTAAACACGACTCACACAAACCAAATCCTCCAGAAAATCCCGACTCAAGAACATGGGGACAACTCTTCCTTTAAAACCTTAACATACATGGAGGAGATCCAATGTCAAGGTTAAAAATTCTACAGTTACTTGTCCAATACCCAAAATGACATTAAAATACGGATCTTATAATATCCAAAAATAGAGTTAGACACAAAACGAGGATGAAGAGATTTCCAATAAATAAAATCATAACCACGAACAACGAAACAATTTCGTGCATGTTTAAACTCACGGTTTAAATTTTGATGAATGCTAAATACTTTACCAAGATTTTGTAATATAGTTCACTTTATGCTTTGAAAACATGAGAAACAAATAATGCAAACTCATTTTAGAAATAAATGTCGTGCATGAATTTGGCCGGCACTCGATACCCCGAAATCACGTTCCGCAATTTTCCGTCATACCAATATCATCCGGATGTTCAAACATCTTAAGGCGATCATCGATGCTTTCATCGGTTCTCCTTACAATTTCTCCTCGAAATAGAGCCAATTAACATGCCTATGGTTTTAATCCGACCAATAGCTCCGACTCAAAGTGGTCAACTTAGTGCATTCAACGCGCTTAACTATCACTCCAAAGTGACATAGCTATAAACATCAATGCTTCCTTAAATTACTCGCTTAGAAACTTTCTCACTACCCCCAACGGTCATCATACCAAGGTAGTTTAAGTATACACATGTTGCATGTAGGTTCACCATACACTGGCCAGGTGTCATCATGAACTTACCGTACATGATCATCCTTGCGACCCTCGCCAAGTTTTCCGTTTCTAGCGACTCGATCAACCCCAAAATATCGTATCTTAAGATACCTAATGTGCAAATCCACTTACAATTACTTATAAGAACGCTAGTTTGAGTCTAGGTATCAAAACTCAACACCTAAATCTCTCAAACTTAATCTCTGATACCAACTTGTAACACCCTCGAAAATGAACAGAGCAACTAATTAAAAACTTCCAAATTATACAACGAAAAGGATATAATCTATTCTACAATCATCACTTGAGACACCTCAAAAAGAATACTGGATTTAACTTTAACAACTAAAAGGTCAAGTCTCGCATAAAGACTAATTCGAAGTCGGGTGTTACTAAAACCCAAAAGAAACAGTTGCTCTTATCAACAACTAACGCGGAACACTTCATCAAGCTACTCACCCTTGAACAAACTCTTAGCACTCAACACTTCACCAAAACGCTAGAACCTCTTCCCCCATCCGGAACCTGATGCACATGCCGACAAATAAAAAGGTTAGGTTAACACCTAGTGAGTTCAAGAGTTTACAACATGAAATAAATATATTTGTTAAAGGGAAAGAAATAGTTTAAATCACAGACCTTCCGAAAGATTTACTTTAAATATCAAACGACATCATTTTCCAAAAGCACATCTTTAGAACAAGGAACCCAATATGAACCTTCTTTCGTAAAAACCACTTTAATCCCAAACTCAACCAAAACGTGAATAGTAAGCAAAGCTCTCAATTTATAAAAATATAAAATAAAACTTTACTTCTCGAAACCCTTCAAACATGGACGGGTCATAAAACACAACCCATAAATCTTGAGTAAACAATTCCCCATAAGTAAAACGTCACCGAAAACGTGGATAATAAAATGACACAATTAAATACCCAAATAGCACCTTCCGGTGACGGGGGATACCCGATTCCATTGTACGTGGTGGAACACAAAGTTAAGTCACATAACTATGTTGTCGAACTACACCTCAGATCGTGACCGTATTGCCTGCTCTGTCGAGCTACACCTCCAGTCATGACTATATTTCAAGCCCCCAAAACACTGCATCCCCTATTGCCTGTTCTGCCGAGCTACACCTCAAGGATACGCGATCTTATTTCCTGTTCGATCTCTAGGGAGTTTCATCCTCAGGGTGCCCACTTGACCCTTAGTACCTACTCCCTAGCATTCAAGATAGGAGCCTCAACTCCTTACTTGATAACACTCGATGTCTAACCCTCGTGCACAAGAATTAGACATATAAACACAAGACTCAAGGTCTCGAAGTACAACCCATGAAGGTTCCTCTTCGTCAAACAACCGGGACGACATTAATGCCACACGGCATAACTTCCCAAATTGAGGATCCCAAGAGTCCTCACCGTTACATACGACCGACTTACATGCTTATGGATCCAATGCAATACAGTATAAAATACACGACTCCAAATGAATGACGCTCGCCCCCAAGACATATATTCTCCAAAATAAAATGCAATAAATGCAAATAAAACCCAAAGCTCCTCTTAGGTTATTAAACCGAACAAAAGCCCCCAAGACCCGACAAGCCGAAAATCGAACTAAAGACCTGGCAATTTACGTAAATCTCCAAATGGAAGCCAGTATAAACATCGGGACACGTTTGACCGACAAATATGTAAACACCACGACCCAAGAGTAATTAACCCAAAACTTCTCCTTGGTTGAGACAAAACGTTTTCCAAATGGACTCGTTCCCTTTATGTTTCCAAAATGACTCTTAACACACTGATATGCATTTTCCAATGGTTTATAAAATCGTATGCACCAAATGGACAATTATACAAAAGGACCTTCATTTATATACTATCATCAAAGGAACGTATCAAAATGATTTATTTAACAACATACCCAAAAATCCCAAAGATAGGGTTTACATAAGTTTATAAAGTTAAACATTTCCAAATAACCAAAACTTATCAGCAGTTAACAATTTAGTGTAAAACACAAACAATTTAAAATAAGCATTTTGGCATGTACATCGTTTTCACAAATCAACTTGTTTCACCTTGCTAGATTTAGGCTAAATCTAGGTTTCACCCCCAAAACTTGAATCACCATTGATGAAGGCTTGAACCACCAAGAAACCTCCCTAGATCTTAGATCCAACATATCTACAAGATCACCTTCACCACACAAGTCAACAAAATCAAACCCAATATGAAGGATGAAAGGGAAAAGGATGAAATCATCAAACCCTAGCTTAACATTGAGAGGGATGAGGAGCTTACCACCACAAATACTCTTGTATACTCCAATAGACTTCCAATCTCTTGCTAAATCCTTGAAGAGATCTCAAAAACGAAACCATAGCAACTTGAATCACCAAAATCGGAGTTGTGATGCAAAAGTTATGAATGAATGAAGTTTTAGGGTGAAAATGGAGTTTGGGGCCGATTTTTCCCCTATTTTTGCGCCCAGCGGCTCCGCGCGGGTGGCCGCGCAGGTCCATCTGCACGGAGAGCCGCCAGAGCACTGCCGCCCCAAATTTTGCCCAAACACTGTTTTGGTCATAATTTATTCGTTATAGCTCCGTTTTCGCTCCGGAAAGAACCGTTGGACTCGTAATTGAATCATTCATCTATCAAGACTATAAAATCAAGGATTAAATTCCAAAATCAAATATCTTATTTTTCCTTAATATATCGGTTTATGTATTAACTTGAAATAATACCTTTCGAAAAGCGGGGTGTTACAGTCCAATATAAATAATATCTGATTTTATTTAATCGGATTAAATCAATACAAATCAGATATAATAATTAAACGTTTTAATTATTTAAACTTCTTATTCGAATATGTTCAAAGCGTGTAACCCAATGGGTTCTCGACATTTAATTATTTAAACTCCTTATCAGTTTGTAGTCAATTTTAGTTTACATTTAATTCCTTTGTCCTTGATGTCTAGATTGAACACGAGACATTGAATGTGTCATTCTCGTTATGTCCAATCTCTAGTTTCTTTATTCCCGAATATACAAATAAAAACAGAAATTGATATCTCATATCATTTATATGAGCATGCATGCATTTCCTCAGTATATATTTATCAAGGGGCTCAGAGACATCACTCCCATCATAAAGGAGGGACAAATCCTATCTTGATACATGCAAGTTCTACCATGTGATTTATAACATACCCAACAATAATTCTGTCACCCAGTTACGGAATGATTAGAACAAATGTCAAAATATATTACTCACACATAACAAATTCCATATTTCTCAAGTCAGAGAATTGCATGTATATTGACCATATGAGAAACACTTATGACACTCACTTGACATCCAATGAAGTGTTTGTTAGTGAATGCCCAAAAGCTAATCATACGATGATTGTAATTTTGAGTTTTGTTTCATGAAATTAATAAATAAATAAAAGGCATTGCCCAATTTATTATGTCTATGTTATATTCTGTGTTTTTAATTATTCATAATAAATAACCTTAGAATAATGTATTCTAAATGTCCCTAGTTAAATATTATTTTGGGTTTTAAGGTTGAAGTAATATGATAATGACTAGCATTTGTAGGGATTCATATAGAGATATTGAATATGCATATGGGTACAAAATGGAGATTTTATGTATCGGACGTGACTCGCTATGAGAACACTTCATTGGATGTCATGTGAGTTTCATAAGTGTTTCTCATGTGGTCAATGTACATGTAATTATTTGACTTGAGAAATATGGAGTTTGTTATGTATGAGTAATGTATTTTGACATTTGTTCTAATCATTTCGTAGCTGGGTGACAGGATTATTGTTGTATATGTTATAAATCACATGGTAGAACTAGCATGTATCGAGATAGGATTTGTCCCTCCTTTATGACAGGAGTGATGTCTCTGGGCCCATTGATAAATATATACTAAGGAAATGCATGCATGCTTAGATAAATGATATGAGATATCAATTTCTGTTTTTATTAGTATATCAGGGAATCAAGAAACTAGAGATTGGAAATAACGAGAATGACACATTCAATGTCTCGTGTTCAATCTGGACATCAAGGACAAAAGAATTAAATATGTACACTAAAATTGACTACATACTGGTAATTTGTTGTATCACCAATTCTCGTCATTTGGGTGATGATGATGTATTGCTAGATACCGCTCGTTGTTTATAACTATAAATACGATATTTATATTTATTACCAACATGTCAAGAACCCATTGGGTCACACGCATTTAACATATTCGAATAAGGAGTTTCAGTAATTAAAATGTTTAATTATTATATCTGATTTGTATTGATTTAATCTGATTAAATAAAAACCAGATATTATTTTGGTGGACATTAAATAAGTTGACCAGGTATGGTTATGTAAGAAAGTGATGGTGCATGGCCACTCTAACACTCAAGTAAGGGGTGGAGATGATGGTGATCTTTTAGGCCATACTTCCATCACCATATATAATGTATGACATTGTATTCAACTGTTGTTCTTGCAATTCTCTCTAAAATCACCTACAACTTTATGCTCTCTTTCCTTTCTATGTTTTGAAACTGTGACTAGAATCACGAGAAGGCAAAGGATTCGGATTGTTCGCGTGGATACCGTGGAGGCATCAAGCTTGCTTTGTTGTTGTGATTCAAAGTCTCGTTAACTGTGAGGTATAATTTCGAAACACCCGATTTATTCCGGTTCGTATGGGTCGTTGGAGGGTTACGGTTTTATTTTCCGTTGTGCTTGAGATCCCGTAACCCAACAGTGGTATCGGAGCTACTTACGAACCTCTAGATCGGTTTTTGGTGACATGCATGCATTTTTGTTTCGTAAATGTTTTGGTTTTTTCGTCCCAGAAATATTTTGAATATGAGAAAACTTAAAACATGAAAAACGTGGAGCTTTCTTTTAGGGTTCCACAGGCTTTTGAATCGCATCATTTTGACTTCGTATGAATTTTTTATGATTTTTTTACGACAGTGTCGCAATGCTGTCCGAAAATCGAACCGACTACGGGTTTGACTTGATTTTCGACCCATAAGGGTTCTGGATCTTTGAAATCCTAAAACATAAAATATGTGTATCTTTTTGTTAGTTTTCTAAAGAACGTTGAATAACACTTTTTCGATGTCGTATGAATTTTGTATTAATGTTATACGGTGGTGTTGCAAATCGGCTTTATGTTTCAATGTGATTGAATATGTATAATGTGATTTGCTTGGTGAATGGTTATAGCCGTTAGTCGTGGATGTATTATATTTGATAAATACGACTTGCATGTTGTGCCTTTCTCTATATACTCTCTTTGTACATTCTCCTCTCATCCAATCCCCTCGAATGTAACTCGAGGTTTTCTTTGTTTGAAATGTAAAATATTTTGTATAAAAGAAAGCAAAAGATGGAGGCGTTATGAAGTGATGAAGATGAGAAGACTTAGAACCATAAGAGTTTATTTTATGTAATGATATTCATACTTGGCTCTATGAATATCGCATAGGGGGGCTATAATCATCTCACATTTATTTTTATGTTTTATTTTACGCTTTACATATATTGTGATATATTATGCGTGGTTGTATGTATGTGATACTTGTTACAACATTTTAAAACAAAATATGATTTTAAAATATATAAGTAAAAGGAGTTTTACAAATCAAAATGAGTTTTGATAAAATAAAAATTGGTATTTATATAAGATATAAAGTGGACCGTCGATCTTGAGTGATAAGGTCTTAGTACATCATAGTTAGATTTCAACCGATTTTGTCACAAAGGCCTAAACCGGCAAAGAAAGGAAGGTATTTAAGTGATCCTCGTGATCCTCCTCCAATCTGGATTCCGGTTAAATCAAACTATGAGGAAACGATCTATTACAAAAGAAAGAATGGTAAAAATTAATCTAACTAAAATCCCTCACCAAAATGTTAAGTTTAAGATGTCTTCCAAACATGGTACTTGTCAAGACTTTGATTATCGAGGGTGGGTCATGCTAAAGTTGGGTACTCTCTTTAATCTGAGTAAGATAAGGTAAGCATAGGATTCCTACAAGCCATTTTGGGTCGGACTTAACCAAATTAAGCCAAATAGGATTGGGGATTTGGAGACATGTGTTGGGATGATGATGATGATGATGATGATGAGGATGAGGATGAGGATGAGGATGAGGATGAGGATGAGGATGAGGATGAGGATGAGGATGAGGAGGATGACGAGGAGGAGGATGATGATGATGATGATGATGATGATGAGGAGGAGGAGGAGGAGGAGGAGGAGGAGGAAGATGATGATGATGATGATGATGATGATGATGATGTTATCTCAGTTTAATCTATTTGATTAACAATTACAGAACACAATATAGATCAAGAGATATAAAGATCAGAATAACATACCAATCCCTCGAATAATCAATGAAAACCTTGTGTGTTCTTGATACCCTTGAATACAGAGAAAACGGCTACCTCTCTCTAAACAATAATTATGAATAATAATAATGAGAGTTAACCTAAAACCTAAACTAATCAAAACATTAAATACCCAGGTTTAATGCCTAATGGGCTTTGCTAAATGCTAAGCGGGCTTGAGACCCAATAACTAATAACTATTAGCTTATTACACAATAAACCCTCTAACTTTAACTATCAAACAAATACAGTTTAGACCATTTAATCTTGAATACAATTATTTGATCCAACAATCTCCCCCTTTGGATTCAAGATTAAAAAAAATTGACAATAATCTTCAGTAATCTTCAGGTCTTCACTTTTCTTCTCATATGACGTTGATAGCTTCAAAACTTGAAATTCTTCAGCAGTCTTCAGATTATATTCTCCCCCTTAATATATTATCCCCCTTTTTGATGAATGGTGAGAAGCATCATCATCAAAACTTGTCAAAACAATCTCCCCCTTGTCTTTATAGACTTCAATTATGCATTGTCTTCATGTATCGAGCCCTATGTGGAAATAAGAGCAATCTCTCCAAATGGAAAGAGTGATTATTTCAATCTTTTCAGATTAAAATAGAAAGTAGTAACCATTCGAATCTTTTCAAATTCAAACAGTTAATAGGTGTAACCCTGAATCAACAAATGACTCAGTTAGAATGCCTGTCAATGACACAAAGTCACTGAGTAACACAAAGTTACTATATAAGGAGTTGGTTTGATGTTGGCTCCCCAGGTCTTCCATTCAATCATCGAATAACACATGATTATCTATGAACATTCTGACAGAAAACAAATTTTTGTGTGTTCGTGCATGTGTATGAAAAAAATTTAAGCATAGATGATTGCTTTTCATTATAAGCGCAAAGTATGTAAACTTGTTGAGACAGCAACAAATTATACAAAGACTCAATGTGCATGAGAAAGGGTTCGAAGGTGGGACAACTTTCTTTCTTGTTCAATATTAGTATCGTCCAAATGAAAAACCAATAGCGTATGTGTTGCTTCCCCAGAAAATATGAAACATTCTCTTTTTGAGAAAAGAATGAGTAGTTGGTGGGGTTGTATGCAAGAGATGGCATGGGCTAGTTGCCTATTTCAATGATGGTCACCAAAGAATGTGAACCAATCAGATTATGTGGCTGACCGGCTCAGAAAGAAGTTTGGTGCAGAGTTTAATATTCTTTTACTCTGATCTCTCACCCTCTTTCTTTTAATGCTCACTTCTAACCAATCTCTCTTTTCCATTTTACCTTTTCACACACCATCACTCAACTCTTTTGACCCCTCTCCCCTCAATCACTCAGGGAATACTTCCTGAGTAGGAAACACTGGCTGTCGTGAATCCATGGAAGTTCTGTTAAGTTCTCACACTGAATCCCATGTATTTTCCTAAAAAGAACTTGTTGTTCAACAGGCTATTGTACATGAAAGCATAATTAAGCACAGAGTTACATGAAGAATTAAAAATTTGGAGAAGTCAAAACAATTGTGTGTTTGACAATACGATTCTCCCCCTCAAACTAAAAAGAGTTTGACAATTAAGCTCTTAAGGAGTTTTTCAATTAAGCTTGTATATGATTAAGCTCTTTAAGCTATTTAAGCTCCCCCTCAACTGAAGATTTTTTTTTCAAACAATGAACAAAAAGATAAAGCACTGAAGTGCAGGTTCTAATCCGAAGTGATTAGAAACCATAGTCATTTAAACAAACCTGAACATAAACAAAAATTATGGTAATCATTTGTGAAAATGATTCCTCTCTCGTTAGCAACAGTTGAGAAAAAAAAATGAACACAAAAGTAAAACTTAGAATACTCCCCCTTGAATCATGAGTAAGGTCTAAGACATGTTCAACATACCAAGTTTGCTGATTAGAAATTGGAACCTCTTTTCATCCAACGGCTTGGTGAAAAGATCAGCTAACTGGAAGTCAGTTTGAACAAAGTGCATTTCAATGTCACCTTTTTCTACATGATCCTTGATGAAATGATAGCGTACATCTATTGCTTGGTCTTCGAATGTTGTACCGGGTTAGCAGTTATTTGCGATTGCGCTCTTGGAATCACAATAAATAGGAACACGCTTGTAGTTGTATCCAAAGTCCCTTAACTGTGTCGTCATCCAGAGGACTTGAGAACAGCAGCTAGCAGCAGCTACATATTCAGCCTCGGAAGTGGATGTTGAAACACAGTTTTGTTACTTTGAGGTCCAACTCACAAGTTTGTCACCTATAAATTGACATGATCCAGAGGTGCTTTTCCGGTCTAGCTTACATCCTGCATGATCAGCATCTGTAAAGGCGGTTAGATCAAAACGAGAATTCTTTGGATACCAAAGGCCTAGATTAGGAGAACCTTTGAGATATCTAAGGATTCGCTTAACAGCAGTTAAGTGCGACTCTTTAGGATTGGACTGATATCTCGCACAAAAACATGTGGCAAACATTATATCTGGGCGACTGGCAGTCAGATAAAGTAAAGAACCAATCATGCTACGATACACCTTTTGATCAACAGGTTTCCCGGAGGGATCTGCGTCTAAGAGCGTACCAGTAGCCATTGGTGTTTTCATGACTGAACTATCTGACATATTGAACTTTTTCAAAATATCTTTTATATATTTAGCTTGATTAATAAATATACCGTCAGGTAATTGCTTTACTTGTAGACCAAGAAAGAAATTCAATTCACCCATCATCGACATTTCAAACTTTGTTTCCATTATCTTTGAAAAGTTCTTACAAAATTTCTGATTTGTCGACCCAAATATTATGTCGTCAACATAAATCTGAATGAGAATCAAGTCTTCACCTTGCATTTTAAGAAATAAGGTTGTATCTACTGTACCTTTATTGAAACCAGAAGCTAAGAGAAATTTAGTGAGAGTTTCATACCAGGCTCGCGGTGCTTGTTTAAGACCATAAAGCGCTTTGTCTAACACACAGACATGATCAGGGTGATGAGGATCAATGAAACCTTCAGGTTGTGCTACGTAGACCTCCTCATGCAGAACGTCGTTCAGGAAAGCCGACTTTACGTCCATTTGATAGACTGTAAAGTTTTTGTGCGCTGCATAGGCTAGGAAGATTCTGATGGCTTCGATCCTTGCAATAGGGGAGAATGTTTCGTCATAGTCAATGCCCTCCTGTTGACAGTACCCTTTTGCGACCAAACGAGCCTTGTTTCTCACAACTACTCCGGCTTCGTCTTTCTTGTTTCTGAAAACCCACTTTGTTCCTATAACAGATTTACCTTTAGGTAGTGGGATCAAGCGTCAGACCTTGTTCCTTTCGAATTGTAGAAGCTCGTCTTGCATAGCAGAAATCCAGAAGGGATCACGTAGAGCTTCAGACGCTTTCTTTGGCTCTAAGGAACTAAGGAAGCTTGAAAACATGCAGAAGTTGGCTGATGCAGATCTTGTTGTGACACCAGATTGTACGTCACCTATCACGTTGTTCAGGGGATGATCCTTAGTCCAACGATGTGTGCTTGGTAAAGATTCAACTGTTTGTTGCGTATTGGACGCATCGTTTTCATCGTGCACAACAGGTAGCTCCATAGATGTACTCGGGACATCTTGTACTGGAGTTTCTGAAACTGAGACTTCTGGAGTAGCAGTTGAAGTACTCGGGACTTCGTTTCTAGAAGAACTATCTGCAGAGACAGATTCAGTATTAGGAGATTCAGAAACGATCAGTGACTTCTTCGGTAGGTCTAGATATGTCTTCAGAAATGGTAGGGACCTCCGAGCTTGTTATTGATGAAGATATGCCTTTATCAAAATCTGCACAAATATCATCAAAGGCATCAATAAACAATAAATCTAACTCAGATGAAGTAGAGTTAGAGTTAGAAGAAGTAGATCCTTTAGAAGTTGGTTCTATTCTGGATTGAATAGAAGCTTTGTCTTTACGACCGAGTTCTGAACTGTTGTGTCCAGAAGTCCTTGTAGAATTCTCATCAAAGGAGACATTCATGCTCTCAACAATCGTCTTGGTTCGAATAATGTAAATTCGATAAGCTTTGGATGTCAGAGAGTATCCAACGAGATATCCTTCATCCGTTTTCTTATCAATTTTTGATAATCCTTGACGCTCTTTAAGAATGTAACACCTGCAACCAAAAACACGAAGAAACTTGATGTTAGGTGTACGATTGTTGATTAACTCATATGCTGTTTTATTAAAGCGTTTGACCACAATGGTACGATTCTGAGTAAAACATGTTGTAGCGACTGCCTCGGCCCAAAGGTACATGGGTAAATCTGAATAAGCAAGCATAGTACGAGCAGCTTCAACAAGAGTGCGATTCTTCCGTTCAACAATGCCATTTTGCTGTGGAGTGTAGGCTGCAGATAAATTATGTGAAATGTCCACAGAGATAAGATAACTCTGTAAGGTGTCATTCTTGAACTCCGTGCCATTATCGTTGTGAATAGTTCGGACTGGCAATTGGAGACGTATTTGGATGCACTTGATAAAAGAGATAATCAACTCTGGCACATCTGACTTGTTGCGAAGAAACTCGAGCCATGTATACCTTGAATAGTCATCTATCATTACTAAAACATACTTCTTGCCGTTGATAGATGTTGTTCGCATTGGGCCACAAAGGTCCATATGTAGAAGTTCCAGTGCAGATGAGGTCGATGATTCAGATTTGGACTTGAATGAGCTACGCTTCATTTTGCCCAACTCACATGCAGAACATAGTGAGTCTTTTTCGAACCTCATTTCTGGTAGACTTTTGACCAGACCTTGTCTTTGTAGCTTCGCTATAGATCGGAAATTCTGATGAGACAAGCGACGATGCCACGTCCACGATTGTGCTTTAGTTGCTTTGGCTAATAGGCAGACTGGACGTGTGGCAGACAGTGTTGGAAAATCTACATAGTATAGATTTCCTTGGCGTTCAGCTTTGAAAACTTCGTAACCATCGGGATCCTCTAGATAGCAATGAGTGGTGGTGAAGCGGACTTGATATTTCATGTCACAGAAGTGACTGGTACTAAACAAATTGTGATCAAGTCCTTCAACATATAACACTCTTTGAATCTTCACAACACCATTATCGAGCATTCCATATCCTCTGACGTGTCCTTCGGCTTCAGAATTGGCAAATCTAACTGCTCCGGCAGGCTCCTCCACATAGTTATGCAAGAGGTGCTTGAATCATGTCATGTGGTGTGAGCATCCGGAATCTATCACCCACAGCCGACAGGCCTGCAAAAGAGACAATTAGTTTTGCTTAGGTACCTATATCAGGATGGGTCCTTCGCGGTTAGCTTCACGTAATTCAGGAATATCAGCAGGTTTAACTTTCACACGCCATTCATAACGGGGTTTTGGAACCCATTTCCAAACCATCTTGACATTTAATTCCTGAAAGTGCTTTTTAGAAGTAGGATTGGCAACCTTAGCTCGAAACACTTTGGGTTGTGTGGAAGAATCAGAATTAGAATTAGACTTAAGATTCAGTTTAGCTTTTCTCTTACTCTGTTTGGTCTTTGGAGGGGAGTAGTATTTGAATGAGTTATCCCAGTAGTGTTTGCAATAGAGATTCTTTCGAGCAAAATTCATAAACTTAGATTTATCGAAACAAATCTTACATTCGTGTTCATCAAAAGAATTGCTTTTCAAAATAACACTGTCTGAAGTACAACTATTTGGAACAAAAGTTTCACTAGATAACCTATCATTCTTATTCAAACTATTATCTTTATTCTTCTTACTCCTCCCAACTCCATTTCCTTTTATATCTGAAACAGAAACAGGAACCTTGTTAGTCTCTAACTTAGAGGGTGATTCTTTTCTAGAACTATTTGAAGTCTCACCCTTCTCAAAAATACTCGGTGGATATTCAGGACAATCAGAGTAAACAACTGAAGGTTTTGCAGGAGCATCAAATTCTGGATTGGTTCTTACCTTCCAGCTTTGATCATTGAACATCTGTTTATCATTTGAAGCATTTTTAAACAAAGTAATTTTCAAATCATTGATCTATGTGCAAAGCTCTTGATTTTCTTGTAAAGATTTTTCAAGTTTAAATTTGAGATCAATGTTTTCATCTTCAACCTCGTCAAGAGACTATTGCAACATATCAATTTTCTTCATCAAATCAGATGTATGATTATTCACAAAATTTGACTCCTTTGAATCAGAAACAGGATCAGAGTCTGAAGCATTCATCATGTCAGAAAACTTTTCTTCAGTCATGGACTCAATAAACTCCGTTTTATCATTTTTAACACAAGAGTCATTCGTGCTGACATTTTCTTCTTCAACCTCTTCAACAAGTAAAGGTTTAGAAGCAATGGGATTTGAGACTGATGGTATAGTAGATGGATCAACATCCGATTCATACTCATCATATTTGCATGCAGTCTCAGGTAGAACTGTGTTTGTGCTGACTGATTCTTCTGAGTGTGTGGTGAATAGTGATTCAGACTCAGTAAATTCGATTTTTCGAGTCTCATAGCTTTTATTCAAATCACTATATTTAAAACCAACTGATTTAAAATGATTTTTAGAATCAGTGTCACCAGACTTGTTCTCTCCCATTTCTTCTCAACCTTTGGTCTCAGTAAAAGGTTTAGGAGTACTTGCTTCAACAAAAGTTGCACGAATGCCAGGAATGGGTCTGATTGCGGAGCCAAATTTATCAAAATTATATAGGTGCTCCGGTGCCTTTTTCAAAACTTCGTTAGTTGGCACACCCAAACCTGGTTTTAGTTTATAAAACCTTTCATCCTGGAGTTTATTGGTCAACAGATTTAATGTCTGCTCAGTCTGACCTCGTTTCATATTAATACCCTCCAATTGTTTGATTTTGGTGAAAGCTTCATTTCTTTCTTTATAACAAACTTCAAATTTGATTTGAAACTCCCCCTTTTCAGCATTAAGATTCACAAGATCCGTTTCTAAACCAGATATTTTTCTTTTTAAAGAATCTTTTTCAGCTTTTAAATCATCCTTTTCTTTTTCTTTTTCTTCCACAACAACTTTTAATAAGGCATTTTCATCACGAAAGCTTAAGACAGACTGATGTGCAGAGCTAAGTTTACCTTTCAGTAAAGCAAATTCATCTTTCATACTATGTATTTGGGCCATTAAAGATTCAATAAGTTCATAATTATCACTTACCTCAGAGTTTGCATCTTCGGATTGTGCCTCAGAATCTTCATCGTCACCATCCAGCTTTGCCGTATAAGATACTTGGGTGAAGTGCGCTTGTTGCTCGTCATCGGAACTTTGGAACAGCCAGTTTTCTTCTTCAGCCATCAGCACTTTTCCTTCTTCATCTTTCTTGGCAATGAGTGACTTTCTTGCATAGTACTCTGAGTTTTTTACCTTCTTGAACTTGCAGTCTCTTGAGAAATGCCCAAATTTGCCACAGTTGTAGCATCTGCCTGGTTCATCCTTTCGTTCTTCTCCTTTTTCCTCTTTCTTTCCTTCTCTTCTGTCTTCCTTCCTGTCTTCTCGTCCTTCCTCTCTTCTTCCATGCCTCGGCTTGTATCGCATCTCAGACTTTTCTTTCTTGTATCCATCGTACTTTGGCTTTGAGTATAATCTCTTCTTGTTGAAGCTCTTCTTGAATCGTCGCGTAATTAGAGCCAAGTCCTCAGAGAACTTCTAAATATCTGGATCAGAATCAATCTCCAGTTCTTCATCACTTGAGGCAGAGTCAGAGTCAGTAGCTTCGGTAACTAGGGCCTTAGACACCTTTTTCTTTGACCTTGCAGAGGATACAAAACCTTTTCCGGCTATGAGAGCCACATAATCCTTCAGTTTATTTGACTCATTATTGATGGTTCTCACTTCGTCCTCGTGCTGAGAAAGAGTAGAGAAGATATCAGTTACGTTCTCTTGAGCCATGTTCTTTGACATTTGAAGGTTGATGGCAAAGTTCTTCCATTATGGATTTAAGTTCTTGATGAACTTATAATTGATATCCGAAGCAGACTTAGAGATGTTATTCCTCCGCAAGTCATTGAGAATAATATTGTATTTGTTGTAGGTCTCTAACAGCGTTTCTCCTTCTTTTGCGTGAAATCCCTCGTATGCATTTATGCACAGATTCTGCTTAGCTTGGATGGAGGCTTCACTTCCTTCAAACTGTCTTGCTAGTTCATCCCAGATTGCTTTAGCAGAGCTCTGACTGTCTACACGATTGTAGATGTCGTTTGGAATAGCCATAGTCAGATAAATTAGAGCCTCTTCCTCAATCTTGTACTGTGATTTCTGCTTTTCAGTAAAGAACTGATTAGGTTTAGGAACCTGTCTGTCAGGGATTTCTGGAGAGGTTTCTGTTGCAGCTTGACCCTTTACTGTGATCATTGGATTTTCTGGACCATTAATGATTGCTGCCATGTAATCTCTGCTCTTGTGATTCAGAAACTGAATCATTCTGGTCTTCCATTGCTGATACTCATTAGCCATGAGGACAGGAGGTTTGGACTGAGAGCCCATTGAGAGAAGTTGATTCGACATCTTAGCTATACGGTTAGTAATCAAACTTTTCTGTATCAAGACCATCAACTAGATGAGATCGTTAGAATCAAGATAAAAACCACACTCAAAAATTTTCAGAAAAATAAATTTCCAAAAATAATTAAATGCAGTCCTCTCACACAGTATAAAGCACAGAGATAATCACAGAAAAGCTATTTGCAAAAATCAGATATATGCTAAGGTCAGTTCACGCGAAAGACAGGTCGCGCAAAGTAGAGATTTGCGCTAGACACGATTGGCGCAAAGTAGAGGTTCTCGCGAGTAGTGGAAGGCGCAAAGTAGGAGTTCGCGTGAGCTACGGGTGGCGCAAAGCAGGGGTTCTCGCGAGCAGTGTGTCACGCAAAGTAAGGTTTGCGTGAGCCTTGGGTCATGCAAAGTGGGGTTTGCGCGAGACGGCACTGGCGCAAAGTTGGTCTTGCGCGAATAAGCACTGGCGCAAAGTGACTGTCGACCGGTAACTTGCTTGGACCGGTAACTTGTAATGACCGGTATTATGCTCGACCGGTGAAAGTGTTCGACCGGTAGGGATCTGTGTGTGTGTACCGGGAGACCGGGGTTGTGTGAGGATCGGTAACGAGTTCGACCGGTATTGATGCTTCGACCGGTAGCTTGTCAACCGGACAAGAGAGTCGACCGGTATTGGTCTTGACCAGTATAGGGTATGACCGATAAACTTCCTTAGATCGATAATGGTGAGGACCGATAAGAGGAGCTCGACCGGTAATGTGCCTTGACCGATAATCTATGTGGACCGATACAAAGTATTCGACCGGTGAGGTGCTATGACCGGTAAAGGTATGGACCGATATAGTGTATGACCGATAGTCTATGGTCGACCGATAAAATGTATGGACCGGGGTATTGTGAGACGCAAACCTATTCGACCGATATGTTCTTGTTCGACCCAGAACACGATTACCAGGCCAGAAAAATCAACCCAGAAAACACACAAAACTCAGAAATTGAATGCTAAAATTATATATGTGTGCTTAGAAACATATATCGTTCATAATTCAAGCAAGAGCAAAGGTTAATTTCAACTATCATGCTTCAATTTAAAGAATACAGTGTCGACTCCTTTATGAACCAAGAAAACACAAAATCACAAATTCAATCACTTGAAGGTTTGTAACGCAGTTAAACTTATCAGATCACGTTCAATAGCATGAAACACATCTAATCATATCGATTTTAAGCATAATAACACATTAATTCATGCAATCGATTTTTACTTGTTGAACCCAGAAAAAATCGATGAACAAAAAAAAATCGATGAACAGTGATTCGATGAATAGTAATATCAAAAATAATTTTGATTCTTTAGGCTCTGATACCACTTGTTATCCCAGTTTAATCTAGTTGATTAACAATTACAAAACACAATATAGATCAAGAGATATAAAGATCAGAATAACATACCAATCCCTTGAATAATCAATGAAAACCTTGTGTGTTCTTGATACCATTGAATACAGAGAAAACGGCTACCTCTCTCTAAACAATAATTATGAATAATAATAATGAGAGTTAACCTAAAACCTAAACTAATCAAAACATTAAATACCCAGGCCTAATGCCTAATGGGCTTTGCTAAATGCTAAGCGGGCTTGAGACCCAATAACTAATAACTATTAGCTTATTACACAATAAACCCCCTAACTTTAACTATCAAACAAATACAGTTTAGACCCTTTAATCTTGAATACAATTATTTGATCCAACTGATGATGAGGATGATGATGAGGATGATGATGAGGAGGATGATGATGATGAGGATGAGGATGAGGATGAGGATGAGGATGAGGATGAGGATGATGATGATGATGATGATGATGATGATGATGATGATGATGATGATGATGATGATGATGATGATGATGATGATGATGATGATGATGAGGAAGAGGAAGAGGAAGAGGAGTTTTATAAACTCTATTCTCAATTTCAAGATTTGAACATAAATGTCTTATCAAATGATAATGTTTTAAAAAATTTAAAGAAAATTAAAGATCCAGTTATTTGTGCTGAGATTTTAGAAAACATTGATGTCGATACTACATCTAAAAATACTACTAGTACTTCTAATAATATTGACTATTCTATGAAAGAAGTAAGTAGACTTCTTCAAAATAAACATTTCAAAGGAAAAGAGATTTCTCTTCAAGACCTTAATAAAGAGGTTAATATTTTAAAAGAAGAAATTAAAATTTTAAAAGCAGATAATCTTCTTCTTCATAAACACATTTCTTTAATTCTTGATAAAAAAGATTCCGAAAATTTTGAAAATATTAATTTAAAAAATGATTTTCAAGAACCTTCTTCTCAAAAACCACCAGATGAGGCGATTCTTTCCACTCTTAGCAGGATAATATCCCAGAAATGGTTTACTAAAATAACTCTTCTTATAGGAGGGCATTTTAAAAAAGATTTTACTGCTATGATTGATAGTGGTGCTGACTTAAATGTCATACAAGAGGGTCTTATTCCTAATAGGTATTTTGAAAAAACCTCTTGTTCATTTTCCCATGCTGGAGGAGGTCCTTTAAGTATCAAATATAAGCTTTCAAATGCAAAAATTTGCAATCAGGCTAGTTGTATTTCTACTAGTTTCCTCTTAGCCAAAAATATATGTCATGAGATAATTCTTGGCTTACCTTTCTTATATAATATATATCCTGTAACTAGGATTGATGAAGTTGGTCTTACAGGTACTTATAATAATAATTTTATTAGATTTGATTTCATAAACAAACCTATTAAAAGATTTTTAGATAATCTTCAAGAAAGGATTGATAGAAAGACCTTTCATTTATATTCTCTTAAAGAAGAAATAAATTCTTTAACTATTGAGGAAAAGATTTCCAATCCTCGTTTAAAAACTAAGATCGATTTCATTCATAATGATTTTTCTCTTAAGATTTGTAATGATCATCCAAATGCTTTTTGGGATAGAAAAAAAACATATTGTTTCTCTTCCTTATGAAGAATGATTCAATTAATCTAGTATTCCGACTAAGGCTAGACCTTGTCAAATGAACTCTGAATATCTTGTTTTATGTAAAAATGAGATTTCTAGTCTTATTGCTAAAGGCCTTATTCGACCATCTCAGTCACCTTGGTCTTGTACTGCTTTTTATGTTAATAAACATTCAGAACAAGACAGAGGTGTTCCTAGGCTTGTTATTAATTATAAGCCTCTTAATAAAGTTTTAAAATGGATTAGGCATCCTATTCCAATCAAGAATGATCTTCTTGATAGGCTTTTTCAAGCCTTAATCTTTTCCAAATTTGATTTAAAATCAGGTTATTGGCAAATACAGATTTCTGAATCTGATATTTATAAAACTGCTTTTAATGTTCCTATGGGACATTATGAATGGAAAGTCATGCCATTTGGATTAAAAAATGCTCCTTCAGAATTCCAACAAATTATGAATGACATTTTTTATCATTATAGCAATTTTATTATTGTATATATTGATGACATTCTCGTCTTTTCTAAAGATATTGAAAGTCATTTTAAACACTTAAATATCTTTAAAACTTTAGTTATCCAAAATGGTCTAGTTATTTCTAAACCAAAAATGTCTTTATTTAAGACTAAAATCAGGTTTTTAGGCCATGACATTGAGAAAGGAACTATTATTCCTATTCAAAAAAGTCTAGAATTTGGAGATAAATTTCCTGATAAAATTTTAGATAGAACCTAACTTCAACGATTTTTGGGTAGCTTAAATTATATTTCGGCTTATATAAAAGATCTTAGTAATTATACTTCGATTCTTTATAATCTCCTTAAAAAATATTCTTGCAGTTGGACAGATGATCATACTCTTGTTGTCCAAGATATTAAGAAAAAGGTTAAAAACCTTCCTTGTCTCATGCTCCCCAATCCTCTTTGGGAGAAGATTGTTGAGACTGATGCTTCTAACATAGGTTATGGAGGCATTTTAAAGCAAATTGATCATAATTCTAAGCAGGGGTACCTCATTAGATTTTATTCTGGTAAATGGAAAGGTGCTCAACTAAATTATTCTGTTGTTGTTAAGGAACATTTTGCTATTGTCAAATGTGTCTTAAAATTTCAAGATGATTTATATAATCAAAAGTTTGTAATAAAAACTGATTGTAGCTCTGCTCAATTTATGTTTAGTAGAGATTTTAAACATGATGTTTCAAAACAAATGTTTGCTCGATGGCAAGCTCATCTTGCTCCTTTCGACTTTATAGTTCAACATATTAAAAGGGTTGATAACCACCTTCCTGATTTCTTAACCCGTGAATATTTATCATGATTCCAGGTATGAGCTCGAATTATAGTTCCTACTCCCCTTATAGGGGGAAGTGGAAGTTCCTCAGGACGAGGAAGAGGTAGCAATTTCTCTAATAAGGGAAGGGGTAACAATGTTATTGCCCAGATGGGTAAACAAAAGCTTATAGCTTCAGATTTGTCTCGTGACAAAGATCATTTAAAAAGTTTTATGGATAATATCCCTAAAGATCATCCTTTAGCCAAGGAATACCTTAATTATATTAAGGAGAAGGAAGCGGAGTCTTCTTCAGCAGTTGCATCAGCTAATTATTATGCTAATATTAGCAAGGAAGATACTTCAAATTCACAATTCCATGAGACTGTATTTAAAGAAGTTATACTTCTTATTGAGGAAAAGGATCTTCAATGGAAGAACAATCTGGATTATATCTTAGAAAGGTATCTTAATAAGACATCTTTTGTACATGGTTCTTTAAAGCAAAGACAATATTTTAAGGGTCTTTTGCTTTCCACAAAATCTGTGGAAATTACTCATCATACTGCTAATAGCAAGGATGAAGCTCATGGCAATTTCAGTTTTTCTAAACTTGTTATTAAAAAGATTATATCTTTTGAGGAATGGGGTTTTTCTCCACTTGCTGAGAAAGAATGGTTTTTTCCAATTCATAAATACAATTTTAAATTTAACTATTGGGATTATATCCAAAGTTTTTCAAATGTTCTTCTTTATGAAAATGAGAACAAAAGACATTCTTGGTTCTTGAAGATTTGTGAAAATTGTTTTCATACACCAATTCCTAATTGGTTTTTTTACATGGTGGAAAAATTTTGGAACTTCTTTAGATATTTTTCCAGATCATATGAAACAACATTTAAAAAATTGGATGTTATTTTCTCCAACGTTCAATGAATGTAAAAATTTGTACAACATTGAAGGAAGCAATATTTGCTTGTTTTTTTATCGAATTTGGGTTTCCTTGGATTTGGAAATGGAAACCAATTTTTGGCTATAATGATTTGATGATTCCTTGCATTAAAAGGCAAGGCCTTACCAAATATTGGGACAAGTTAGATCGTATTTGTCCAGGATCTACTCTTATAGAAGGATCTGATCTCTACAATTCCATTGAGAAGAAAATTCAGCTTTATAAGCAGAATTTTGATCAGAAACAAATCAAGAAAGACTCGGAGATTCCAAGCCCTTTCCAGCAGATCTCCCAGAAGTATGCCGGAACTCTTTCTAACTTTCTAAGGAAGAAATCATTGATCTTTATATTGAAGAAATGAAAAAGGATCTCTATGACAACATAGGGCCATGCCCTTCCAGGTCAGATGCGTCTATGAACTCAGATCTACATCAAGATGCTTAAAGCGAAGAAGGATCTGAAGAAATTATTATCTCACTAGACGATGCTCTAGAGACCCTGAAAGATTCGCTAAAACAGGGAAAGTAGAATTATTGCAGACAAATGTGCCAATTTGTCAAAAGTAGCTTTAATAAAGCTTAGAATTATTGTTACTTTTCACTATTGACTTTTATAAAGTCTTTTTGTCTGTTATACAGATGTTCTCCTTGATAGGAGTCGTGGCTCTTTTTAATGAGAGGCATGTCTCTCTTCTTAGGCAGAGTTTTCATTACCACTTTCATATTTTCTTAGCTTTTCTCTTCTTTCTGGAGTTTGTATATTGGGTACTTCAATAAAGAATTTAGAACCAGTGGTCACGACCCAGTGGTTAAGACTTGTGGATCTAAAGTAAGTTCTTTTATAATTTCTTATCTATTCCAGCTTTAATTGCTTTAATTATGATATGTTAAATTATGAATTATGAGTTAAAACATGTTTTTGAAAAGATATATCTGCAGATTTACATGGAATTATGAGTTTGTACTAATCCTTATGTTGTACTGGTATCTGTTACTTGCTTCCTCTGAGACTGATCGTCACTCGTTGAGGCCAAGTGAGCCGTTTTAGGGTATTTTTAATCTTGGTTTGAGGTTAGCAGTACAGAGAAAGGGATTAGTCTTTTCTAGGATTGGGACATAGATTGTATTATATTATATTTATGCTATATATATAAAAACAATTTTTTTGTGGTGGATGTGATGAGATCCGTGGGTTCCATTTCTATATGTATTTATTATTATATTATATATTACATAAAAAATGAAAGGTATTTCGTTCCAATTCTTACTTCGGGAACTTATATTTAAAATCTTTTCTTTCGTCCGTACCTAAAACGTCTCAAACAAAAAAGAAGTTAATATTATGAAAAAAAATTGTTTAAAAAATTATAATACGTTTTCATTTCCGTTCACAAAAGCTGTATATATTTTCTAAATCAAATCAAACTAGAAAAGAAACAAAATTCTTTTCATTGTAATTCAATTTATTTTAAAAACTACTATTTAATAAAAGAAAAAAAATTATGTATTATAATAGATATAACTGTCAATAAAAATAAATAGTTTTATAAATAATTTTTTAAAGCATTAATATTTAAAAGATTATATATATTATGAAATATTAAAATGCTCTTCTTTTAACGTAATTTTTTAACAGTCGTTAGAGATATTGATCAAATCTGGACATTTTTGCAAATAATGATGGTCATCTTGTATTTCAAAATTGTAAAAACAAAAAGTGTTTATTTTGACAAACTATAGGGACTAAATTTGTAGTTTACTTCTTTTTTAACAAAAGTTAGTCGGAATGATCAAAAGTGAAATAGATTGGCAACCATAATGACCAAAATTGTAATTAGTTTAAAAAAGGGACTAGAGCTGATAGTGAGTGACAACCACAAGAACAAAAAATGTACTTTACTCAAATTAATATAATACAACCACGAGAACTAGTGTTATACTCGTCCGTTGGTCGGGTATACAACATGATATTAATCTAGATTCAGTTATTTGATTAGTCAGTCTTTTCATAATTGTCGAATGCTTTTTTTTCAATCGAGCAAGAAGCTTAGTCAAACTATAACCGGTAATCCATGCCTTGGTTAGGTACCCTTTGGCTTGAAAGGTCCTTCTGTATCTTTCATAATAGATCATAGGCAAATAAGCGATCAAAATAGGATTACCCCTTCTCGATTTCAAGATTTTCGTGATCTCAAACTCGAGTTTTTAAAGCGAACCGGGTGAAAACACAGCTTGATCATCGAGTCCGTTCGAGTTAATCTCGATATCGATTGTGCATGAAAGAATTTACAACTATTGCCATGTTTACTATGCCCTTTAATGAAATAATGGTCAATCTTTGATGGTATTTCATCTCTTCTTCCTCTTAGGGGGTGTTTGGGATTGCTTATTTAAAATAACTTATACTTATTTTGAAAAGTGTTTATCAACTTATGCGGTGTTAAACCGGAGTTTTTTAAAAGGTGTTTGAATTAGCTTATTATGACACCAAAACGTTTAAGCTAATAAGTTGTTATTTAAAGGTGTTTGAGATTGCTTATACATATAAAATAACCAAAAAAGTCATAAACACTTTTCAAATAAGTTGATAAGTTAAAACAAAATGACTTATCAAAAACAGTTTTTCAGCGGTTTGGCACCGCTATAAGCTCTTTTCATTTTCCTCCATCCAAACACTAAAAAGTGCTTATCTCCGCTGTCAAATCACAATAAGCTAAAAAGCACTCTAAATAAGCAATCCCAAACACCTCCTTAATCCAAAATTCCCATATGGGGTATAACAATCTTCAGAAAAACTTGTGATTTATCGACTAAAAGGTTCGAATTGAGCTCATAATCCTATACAGAAATTTTGATTTTGGTACCTACAATCATCGAAAACCATATTCAGATACGGTAACATCATCAGGCACGGGATTTGTGAGAACTAAAATGGTTGATTCGGATGCAAAATCGGTCGAAATTGAAGCGATGGCGATATCGAACGCAAATGAACCGGTTTCATGACTAAATTAAGCTCGATTTTGGTCTTTTGTATTAGGTTTTAGATAAAACTATCGGAGCCGAAAACTAATTGAATCGTTTTGCGATCGGCATGGCCATGCATTTCCCTGATTGCATCTTCTATACCTCGGCGGTCTGAAAATGTTAGGAACCCAAATCCTCGTGGACGACCAGTATCTCTTTCAATCATAATCTACATGAAGGTCACAGTTAAGAACATACATCCCTGAAAATAGTACAAAAGCAAAATTGGATCTTGTGCCAAATTACAGAAGTTTGAATTAGAGCATAAATAATAACATGTAGACAAGGATGAGGGGAACACTGGTAAATATTCATCATTAATGAACAACACAGTAAATCATCTATCAAATAGAGGGTATAATAGAAGCAGCTCTTTATCCCAAGTATTCTTCTAAATGAAAATTAATTTTAAGAAAAGCAATGCACACAAATCTTTCTTGAAAAGGTTGTGAACCAACATTTGGAGTAACTGGCAATTTTGAGTAAACTTAGGGCTAGCAATGGGTAAGGGTAAACCCGTTACCCGTTATGTTTCGACCCGTTGGATAAGGGTATGGATAAAAAAAATTATCCATTTATCCACTTATCCATTACCCGTTTACCCGAAATTTTAGTGGGTAGGATATGGATAAACGGTTTTTCGTTATCCATTACCCGTTACGATATAATATGTATATATATATATATATGTAATGTATAATTATATAAAATTAAATATTAGTGTATATATACATAATTATATTAAGTTAATTATTAATATTTTTTTAATAATGTTGTCGTACATTAACGTATACTTTAATTTATTTTTATATTTATCGAGTAAATAAATTCATGCTGATTAAATGAGAAACAAGACGGATTTTGAAAATAAATACAACGAAAAGTGTTAGTCTTACACATTTTAAATTGTTTTTAAAATATTATACTATGATTATATTTAGAGTAATTAAATGTTTACTACAACAAATTAGATATAAAATAGGGAAAATTGCATTAAAATGGAACCAACTTTTAGTTGATTCCTATTTTAGGGAATAAACTTTCAAAATCTCCATTTAAGGGTCTAGACCAAAGTTTATATTTATTTAAGGATCTAATTGACCTACTAAATAAGTAACCGGTCATATTAATATGACATGGCAAATTATGAATTAACAAAATCTTAGGTGGAAATCAAAGGGTGCTATATCATCATTAATTAAATAAAAAAACAAGCTAAAAAAATCTAATTCAAATCAATGATAAGAAATTTGCAGAACCCTAAAGGTCCCAGACGTCCCTTCATTCTGCGGTGTCTTCATCGCCTCTCGCCACCCTCCCTCCCTCCCTCCCTCTCCGCCTTTCAGCGCTGGTCGCCGCTCCTTCTCCGCCTCTCGCTGCTCGCCACTCCTTCTCCGCCTCTAGCTGCTCGCCGCCGCTCACTCTCCACCTCTTGCCACTGCCGCTCTCTTCCTCTTCCCGTCGCCACTGCAGCACTGCTCCCCCTGCCCTCCTCTTCATGCCGCCTCTCACTGTCGCTGCTCTCTTCCTCCTCCCGTTGCCACAATTGTCCTCTAAGTTTAATGGGTTTATGTGAATCTTGAATCTTTAAGAAAACTTGGTCAAACTGCTCACGAATATTTAGTGAAAATGGGAATGAAAAGTCATCTATTATCCATGGTTGATGCTTTTTGGAATTTAGGGTGTGTTCTTTGATTGCAGGAAGAGCAGGAATTTTATATGCTTTCAGAACAATTAATTTACAATATTAAACTAGTTAGCTAAAAAAATAATAAGCATATGCAGGAATTTTATGTTTTAACGAATGTGTGGAATTTTTTTATGAATAGATAAAATCGTTTAATTATTTATTAACTTTATAATTTAAAATTTAAAATACAAAATGGAATTATAACTGTTAAAAAAAAGTCATGTATGATGCCATAATTATTAGGGTCAAACCATTATTTCAAATTTATTATGTAAATTTTAAATATGACATGGCATATTAGTTGGCATTGACCTATGTCATGTCATCATTAGTAGGTTATCAGGTAAATCAGACCCTTAAATAAACTAAAAGTTTGTTCCAGACCCTTAAATTAGGATTTTGAAAGTTGGTTCCCCAAAATAGGAATCAGAATAAAGTTGGTTTCATTTTGATGCAATTTTCCCTATAAAATAATAACTATATTTATGAACTTATGCTTTATTTATATGTTTGAGGTTTAACAATATCAATTGTAGTTCAAAATGAAATTTTGTTTTACCATTTATCTATTACCCGTTTCGTTACCCGCTACTTTTAATGGGTACGGTAGGATACGGATAAGGGTTTTATGAGATGGATAATTACCCGTTTCGTTACCCGCTATTTTAAATAGATTGGATAACGGATTAACCCTTACCCTACCCATACCCTACCCATTGTCAGCCCTAAGTAAACTGCAAACCAAGTCTTCTAACTTCTCTCAATGGTATTAGAGCAAGAAAGATGCCCAAATTGCCATTTTTATACAAATTATATATATATATGCTGTTTGAACAGGAACACGGCGTTTCTCTTCCATCTCTGTCAAAATGGTGTTCTTTTTGCCTGCTTGTTGGAGTTTCCAAACTGGCAAAATGGCATTCTTATCGTAGGGTTAAAGATGTCCTAATACCTTTTCGACAAATATGTCTCCTTTTCAACAAATATGTCTCTACACCACCATCTGATGCCATCGTCAGTTGGTCGGGTACACGACATGACTTTAATCTAGATTCGGTGTAAATTCTCAAGTGTCATTCTATTTTCTAATAATCTTTTTTTTTAAAATACATGTGATCAGGGGATCCAAATTAATCTAGAAAACTCACAACATGTTAGGGTAAAACTCTCCTATGGAAAGATTGAATCTTTTTATGTTAACCATCCCTGAATCTGTGATTCGTTCGCTTTAAGGTCACAAATAAAAATGAAATGTTGATGAAATAATCAGACAGAAGAAAGTAAATGCACATACCCGGTAGGATGTTGGGCCAATAATTAGAAAATGAATGTAATTGTGTCGCCTTATAACTACTTGGTTAGCATACTAAGGGGTTGTTGTTTTTTTAAAAAAACCTCTTAATGGCTCTTAGTCTGAATCGTTCATACTTTTCTGCACACCACCTCTTATTAATCATAATTAAAATAAGACTTTAGACTTTAGACCTCTTAAAAAACAAACGGCACCTAAGTGTGAAACTATGTCCATACTTTAGTAATCTATAAAAATCGAGTTTGCATTAATATTATAATGTGATTAATCTTTTCAATTAGCTTGTCATACTTGGCTATTCTTTGCACAAAAAACACTATCATTCTTCCAAATATGTAAAAGAATCGTTCGTATTACAAGTATGAAATTAGACCCATTCATTTATTTTGTGATGTAAATTGACAAATAAGAAGGCAAATTTTTTCCTTATTTTCAACATTTGATGTTTGTTTATGTCTATCCACCATATATAACAAAAGTTAAGGAGTCGTTTACCCAACGTTTACACGGTAAGTGCTTACCGATAGAAGTCAACACTTAGGGGCCGTTTACTAAACGCTTATCGGGTAAACACTTACCGATATCTATCTTATTATTTGAGCATGACAAGGACCGAAAAACATACCCGGTAAGTATGGTTAACGACTCTTACTTGACAAAAACTTACTGGGTTTAAGATGTTTACCAACAATCAATTTTCATGGCCAAGAATGTTAGACGATAAAGTAAATGAAGGTGAATCTCTTGCTGATAAGTGCTTATCATGTAAGAATTTGGTAAACGGTCTCTTAAGCATAACTTACTGGGCAAGATTTCCAATCCTTGTAAATAGTAGCTAGCTCAAATTAATCAAACAAACATATTATATATCATATTGACCCAGGTGAGTCTGACCGTTTAAACTAATTAATTTATGATTACGATAATTGTCTGGCCCTAGGCATGGTTATTTGGCACGACCCAATGGGGAACCCGGTTCACCCGACCCGACTGGGGCGGGGATTCCCCGCTAAACTGGGGTACCAGGGCCGGAACCGGGGAACCCGACTGGACTAAAACCGGAAATAGGGTCGGGGGCCAGGTATGACACCCCCACCCCTTCCTCAGGTTAATTTGTAATACTATTACAACCCCTATATATATATATTAAATATTTAAATACTATTACTAATATTTATTCCAAATTAAGTTTCACTTTTGTATCTTTTGTAATCAACGACTTCATTCACAGACCTTAAACTTCGGCTCTTCGAGACTTTATTCTACATCTATTCTATTATTTATGAGTAAAATCCTAAACCCATAACTACCATATTTTTCCTCTTCTTCTCCATACACACTGTTGCCAACGTTGCCATAACCCAAGTATACGTTTGTGTGTTTTTAAAATGTCATAACCACAATCATTGTCTTTCTGTCTCCAATGTTATTCTCATTCTGATCGATTAGACTTATCAGAAGAGGGAGATTTTTGGTTTGAGTCTAAAGTGGGGGACACAACTGTACAAGGATGAAAACAGTTAACAGTCAAACACAACTACCGGGATCGGGTAACGGGTTGGGGAACGGGGACTGAGACCGGGGTTTGACCATAAAACAGGTGGGTATGGGATTTTAATCCCCGTACCGCCGAGGATCGGGGCCGAGGATTGTAAAACCCGCCCCATATGCACTCCGTTGCCATGCCTATCCGGCCCACTCATGCATAACTCCCATGATCCATCCGAGTATGATAGAATGCGAAGACAACTGGAATTGCAACATGTTACCACAAATATAGACTTTAACGTCATTAACAAAACCAACTTAGCGTCTTTAAGCTAAGGTAAATGTCAGACCCAATTACTACAATAGATACGTGTACCAAAATATGTTTATCTTCCTACTTGCAATCCGTGAAAAGAACTATACAGACAAAGTTCTTTAGTCATATGATCCTAATTTACATATTCTAGCTGCAGAGAAATAAGCGCAGATCTGGTTTTATATTTGGGTCAACTTCCAAGATTTTAAGTTGTCTGTAAGGAGCCTTGATGCTTGGGTGGGTCTAATATTTTAGAAAACCAAGAATTTCATGTCTAAGGTATCGATAAGTCGATATTAGGTGATAAAACTTGAAACAATATTTAAGAAGGTAAAAGAATCTGGATTAAATAGCTAACTTGGAATCTCCAAGTTCTACAATTTTCCATGCAACAACCAAGAAACTGTAAGATTCGAGATCTCGTGTCTAATATGCCAAACCATGGAAATTCAAAGAAAAGGAATATAATGAACTTTACAAACCTATCATTTTTTTATTAGATCATATAATTTTTCATAGGAGGTCAACCCTTTAAAATGAGATACATCATCCACTCTGACCATGTTGCTGCTATATTTTGAATGCACTTGATTAATGTACCCTTTGACATTGCTCCAAGTCTGGAAACCAATTACAATGTATGCAGACTTTGGTATAGCCATGCCCAGCATGCCCCTGTGCCAGGCTTTGGTTCAATTCTTCAAGCTTCTTCGAAAATCCACTTATGATCCTTGATTTGCACCAGCCTGCACTCAAGTCTATATCTTTCCTGAATGAAAAACTTCACAATAACATCACATTATGAAGACAATAATAACCCACAAATTTGTGACTTGGTAAAATATATTGTTGTGCATCAACACTGAAATGATCACGATTTCAATACATTATAGAAAAATAAATCGAAAGAAAGATGTTGAGCTCACTTGCAAAAAATGTGATTGCACGTAAGCGAAACAGCAGATTTCAGAAGACTTTGGTTGCAAATCATCAAATAAAACGAAATTTTTTGGGTTATATCTGAGATACAAACCAAAAATAAGAATGAGATGACTTGTAATTGAAAAGATTACCATATGGGACACTTGAGTTCTTCGGCCATTCGTTGCAGGTAAAAGGTGGACTCCATTGTTCAGATTTGTGATGACGGAAGACGCTGATGGGAATGAGAAAAATGAGAGGATGTGCGGCCACTGATCAGTTATTGTGGTGTACATATCCAGCGGTCGGAAGATCCTTTCCGGCGATTTCTTGCTGTTTTTGGCCACATTTTCTGTAAATCCAAACAGAATGGATGCTCCGTCTTTTACTTAATCTAACACCATGACTATCTTGCCCCATGTATGATGTATGACTCAATTCCACCTCGAGCTCAAGCCATATAAATATACTACAACCACAAATGAATCCAAAACAAAAGAGCTTATAAAATCCAACCACAATTTAACCCTCGGATCTCTTACCTCCAAACTTTTAGGTCCAACAGAAAAGGTACCAGATACTTGTTCTGAATATACATGCTATATTCAACATAAACACCAATGAAACCCAATTTTCAAAATTAAAAGCAAAAGAAAACTTACTCAAATCCCAGTTGCAATCAATAAGAGCAGACTTGACCTCTTTAATAAGAGCACCAGTTCTCTCCTTTAACTTCTCTATAAGGTTCATATGGTCCGAAGGTGAAGCACCGCTTGAATATTTTCTCAAAGAACCTCTTAATGCTAATTGAATCATTATCGAGAGGACCTCCATCAGACGTGAGTTTTCTTGAAAACTTGGTCTGATTTGGGGGACAACATGTATGAGTGAACCCATGAATACAGAATCTGAGTTACTGTGTTTACTCCCAGCATATCGATTAGCAATTTCAGAGGTTGAAAAATCGTTTCTTCTGCCCATAAAATGGCACCCCTTCAAGATGAGATCCAACCTGTTTATCTACCATGGTTAAAAATGAGAAAATTTATCAAATTATGATACTAATGTGAGAATCTGTCACATAACATGATCACCATTAAAGCATCAAGTATGAACTCTAGCGTGTTCAACCACTTGTTTTAATCGATCATAAAGATATATATATCCTATCAAATACTTCTGCAATGAGAATTCAAATAATGGGAATTTGGTGAAATTGCAATATTGATGGGAAAAAATCTGAATAACACAACAAATATTTTATCAAACGGTTGGTGGGCATACACGTCCAGATCACTTTCTCATAAGATGGTAAAAGTTTCAGTATCCACATAGTAATCAAGTGTGCAAAAGTGTGTAAAATTTCAGTATCCACATCAATTTTAAGCCAAAAACCAACCAATTTGAAATATAGTCAAAATGAATCTATGTTTTGATTGGAGATAGAACTATTAATGAATCTATGTTAAATAGGACTTAAAATCATTACAACCACACCCTCTCCAATGAACCAATCTGATAAGAGACACACAAGGTAGGAATCATATTTCCAATGAGAGTCAAATGTAGCAAGTATTAAGTAAAAAGCCCTAAAGAATTGCTCAAATCCTTAGGACACAACTCATAAAAATCGCAGTATCAAGGATAATAATAGGAAAAAAAAAGATGCAATCGGTACATTATACATACAACTCCGGTAACACTGGTGATTGAAACAGAAAACTTCTGATCCGATAGGTAGCCCCTTGTTAGCAGATGAGATGCTTAGATTACTGCCCAACTGCAAACATGCTTGTCACGTATCGTGTATCGATACATGGCTCCCATCACACCCAAACTGCCCTTTATGTCGTGCCGGAATCGTCTATAACACCGTCGATTTGTCATCGCCGGAGCAAAACAAAGATGATTTCGGGGGACGATAATAGGGAGAAGTTAGCGAAAGTCCTGAATTGAGAATTGGGGAAGAAAAAAACCACGTACCTTCGCCATTGCTTGAAGAAAAAGCAGAAAAAGCAGAGATAGATTGGGAGTTAATGGAGTAGGGATTTCGCTGCATCCAACCAAAACCTCTAGACTTCTAGGTCGGCACACCGACGACCTCCTCAATTCGTATCACTCTGAACTGGAATGTACACCATCTAGGGCTCTTATTCGGGGTAAAACACGGTGCAGGTTAGCAATCATTTATGAGGATGAGAAGTAATCTATTTATAGTTGCAATCATGAAATGGGGGAGGGGATTGGGTTGGAACTCCATGAACGTGGAGGTTAAGGGTGGGGAGAGTCGTGGAAGTCGTGGAGAGAAATCAGGCGTGAGAGGGAGAGCTCGTGCAGGTTGAAGGGACGTGGAGAGAAATCAGGCGTGAGGTGAGAGAAGGAAACAAATGGGGGAAGTGGGCTGGATCGCGATTTGGGGTGGGGGATTAAGAGCAGTGCGCTGCCGTGAAAATCGGAATTTGAACGACTCAGATCTTATTTCAGATGAATTTAAACGGTGTAGATTGAATGGAGGGGTGGTTGACTCGTCTCCATCCATATATATATAATTAAGAAAAAATAACTTCCACTCACAACTCAAATTAATTCGTATTAAAAATCTATAATGTAAATGGGCATCTAAAATATTTTATAATAACTAGGCATATACCCTCGCGATGCAGCGGAATGTAAGTAAAGAACGAACAAATAATGCTACCTCCTTATAGACATGTCATCAACAATCAACCATGACCTAAGAATCACAACTTATGAAACCCTAAACCCATAAAGATATTCAATAATTAGTTTATATTACAATTATTGACGAAAAAAATTATAATGATATAATTTATAATAAGAATGAAATGTATTTTACGATTATGTATTTTTAATGTGCTTAACGGTGGAAAAAAAATAAAACGTATGGATAGAAAACAAATTAATCCGTAGATATTCATGATATTTAATAGTACGGTTAAATTAAAAAATATTCAATATTGGGCTCGTTTTGAAGGTACTGACGAGATGATTATAATGTTATAATTTGTAGAAAAAGTAACGTATTTTTTCATTGCATTTTTGTTCATATACGATTATTTGTGTTAATATGATAATGGTGTAAAATGAAAAATGAAAAAACAAGGGATATAAAGTAAATAAAATAAGTAAGTGTAATGTGGTAAATGTAACATTGTACAAGAAACACTTTGTACAAATAACCGTTTTAGAATCTTTATAATATAGTAGAAATATGTCCACGCAATGCGGCGGGTGTAAAAGTTTATTTTTATCTTTCAAATTTATTTAAAAAGTTAAATAAAGAGTAAAAGGGACAATTGAAGATAGGCGTAAATTCCAATAATTTCATGTTTATAATATAATCAAATCAAGGATAACAAATATCACTTCGCTATACGGAATTTGCTAGTTGGTGATTTATGTGAACTATTTCAATATTGAGATCGTTTTGAAGGTATTGAAAAGACGATTATAATGGTATAATTTGTAGAAAAAGGAAGGTATTTTTTCATTGCATTTTTGTTCATATACGATTATTTGTGTTAATATGATAATGGTGTAAAATAAAAAAAATTAAAAAGTAAGGGACATAATGTAAATTAAATAAGTAATTGTAAATGTGTTAAATGTTATTGTACAAAAGATTGTACAATAACCGTTTTAAAATTTTTATATAGTAGTATAAATAATCTAGTAAAAATTGATAGATTTTAGGAATTCAAAAATCATTAGAGATAATTGAAAAATAAATTCATTATAGTGCCTATTCTAGATTAAAGATGTAATGTTAATTAGACAAGTAAATGAAAATAATCTGATAAATGAGATTAGTTTTTACGGTTCTCAATGTTTTAGTAATTTTCATTTTCTTTCTCTCCCTTTCTATACGTGCTCGTGCACACACGTGTGTGCGCATACACACACACACACACACACATATATATATATATATATATATAGAGAGAGAGAGAGAGAGGGTCTCATTCTTTTGTTAACCAAAGTTTTAGTGTTAACCATGTTAATCAATGAGGACCATTCATATTAAAAATTAGGGGTGTAAATAGGTCAGGTTGGGTTGGGTTTGGGTTCAACCCATTTATTAATTGGGTTGAAAATCTCAATCCAACCCAACCTGTTTAATTAAATGGGTTGAGATTTTCAATCCAACCCAACATGTTGGGTTGATGGGTTGATAGCGGGTTGACCTGTTTATGACTATCTCAACCCAACCTGTTAAATAAATGGGTTGAACCTGGGTTGACCCATTTAAATTTAAAATTGTAAATGAAATAAAAATGCTTAAACTACTTCATTCCATGACAAATACACGACAAAGTCAAACAAATTGTTCGAAGTTTAATAAAACACAACCACAAAGTTAAATAAATCATAGTTCCAAAAAAGTTTCTAAGTAACTCGACTTGCACTTTCATCGGCTCCAATTTCATTCTCGGTATCACTTTCCTCTCGATCTTCCGTCTTCTCCATCTTCGTCGTGGTCCTCGTGGAAGTGTGGAACAGTCGAACAGATTACAGAGGGAGAGGACTCTGGCGTATGAGGAGTCGTCGTTAACAATGGGAGAGGAGAGGACGGTCGGCCGCCGTGAAGCGTGAACAGTACAGAGCCGAGAGGGAAGAGACTCGAGAGGATGGAAATTCGAAATGAGGAAGAAAGCGGCGCCTATTTCCTTTTAGGGTTACTTTCAATTTTAACTTTCAAATTTTAATATTGAAATTATATTATGTTTATTAATAACTAAAAAATTATTAGGTAATATTATAAATGGGTTAGAAACATGTTATAAATGGGTTAGTAACAGGTTGTAAATGGGTCGAAATCAGGTTGTAAATGGGTCGAAATTAGGTTGAAAACAGGTTGAAAATTTCAACCCAACCCAGACCCAATTAATAAATGGGTTAGACGGGTTGACCCATTTAACTTAAATGGGTTGAAGTTCTCAACCCAACCTGCTACTATTGGGTTGGGTTCGGGTTGGGTTGGCGGGTTGGATCACTTTTTGCCACCCCTATTAAAAATCAATGGCTTACGTTAAAACAATTTTTTTAATATTTAAATGGTTACCATGTATAACAAGGGTCTTTACATATATGAAGAGGTGCAAAATAGTCAAATGATAGAAAAACCTAATAAGGAAACCACCCTTGTTTCACATGTCTAAAATGGTAGTTTCTAAAATTGGGGTGTGATATCCATATATGAACTTGTGTTTGATGTGCCTATATGAAATGGGATTTGATGACCATATTTGAAATTGGGTTTTGATGTGTATATATGAACTTATATTTTATGTGCGTATATGAACCTCTCTCATTAAGTGTAAATCAACGTGGGTGACAAAAAAAGTTATGTTCATATATGAAATTGGGTATAAATGGTTGGATGTGCATATATGAAATCGGGTTTTGAGGAACATATATGAATTTTTTAACAAGGAAACAATCTCGTGAATATGATGCTATGAATTATGAACAAGATGAATAATATAATTAATCTTTTTAAAAAGAAATTCTAAAAAAATATCTTCCACATTTATCCATACGTTATTCTAGGAATGTAAATATTACTATTAACCAATTTTAATCCTTAAATTTCCTAAACTACCCCTAATAAATGCCCCATGTGTTTACTAAAATAAAGAAAAATACTAAAATCCTATTGGTCCATATAGGTTAACACTATTTTGTTGGTTAACAAAATAAGGGCCCTCTATATCTATATTACTATATAAAAATTTTAAAACGGTTATTGTATAATCTTTTGTACAATAATATTTACCACTCTTACAATTACTTATTTAATTTACTTTATATCCTTTACTTTTTCATTTTTCATTTTACACCATTATCATATTAACACAAATAATCGTATATGAACAAAAATGCAATGAAAAAATACGTTCATTTTTAATTTAACCGTACTATTACATATCATGAATATTTACGAATTAAACTGTTTTATATCCATAAGTTTTATTTTTTTTTACCGTTAGCACATTAAAAATACATAATCGTAAAATATATTAAAAATACGTTTCATTCTTATTATAAATTACATCATTATAATCTCTACTATATTATAAAAATTCTAATACAGTTTTTTACAAACTTTTGAAAGCCAAAATTTTCTCCCCCATGTTTTACTTCCTAATTCAATTAAATGTTACGTTTATCACCTTTATAATTAGTTATTTAATTTATTTTATATATCTTGTTTTCTTATTTTTCATTTTATACCCTTATCATGTTAACATAAATAATCGTATACGAACAATCCCAATATTGAATATTTTTTTTATTTAACCATACTGAATATCTACAAATAAGATTGTTTTATATCCCTAAACTTTATTTTATTTTCACTTTTAGCATATTAAAAATACGTAAACCAACTCAAATATATTAAAAACACGTTTCATCAATTCATATTATTTTGAAAAAGTTACATTGTAACACACATAACAAATTTTTGAAATAGTTCACATAAATCACCAACTAGCGAATTCCGTATAAGAAAATGATATTTGTTATCATTGATTTGATTATACTATAAGCATGAAGTTATTGGAATTTACGCTTATCTTCAATTGCCCCTTTTGCCCTTTATTTAACTTTTTAAATAAATTTGGAAGATAAAAATAAACTTTTACACCCGCCGCATTACGCGGGCATATATATATATATATATATATATATATATTTGTAAAACTTGATAAATTTTTTTATATAATTTTTTTTTGATAAAATTGTTTCATATATTTGTGTTTTTATGTGAAAATGAAAAGGTTTTAATCAGATTGAGAAAATGCATGAAACAATTTCATTACAATGAAAAAATACATGAAACAATTTCATTTTTACATAAAAAACACAAATATATGAAACAATTTTATCAACATAAGAATTATACAACACAATTTCATTAAATTAAACAATTTCATGAACTAATTTCATTAACTTAACCAATGAAATTGATGGTTTACACGATTTGCAAAATTAGAGTGGTTTTCATTTAATCTTTCACACACATATATATACTATATTATAAATATTCTAAAACGATTATTTGTACAAAGTGTCTTGTACAATGTTATATTTACCACTCTTACACTTAATTATTTAATTTACTTTATATCCCTTGTTTTATCATTTTTTATTTTACACCATTATCATATTAACACAAATAATCGTATATGAACAAAAACATAATGAAAAAATACGTTTCTTTTTTTACAAATTATACCATTATAATCATCTCGTCAGTACCTTCAAAACGAGTCCAATATTGAATATTTTTTAATTTAACGGTACTATTAAATATCATGAATATCTACGAATTAGTTTGTTTTCTATCCATATGTTTTATTTTTTTTCCACAGTTAGCACATTAAAAATACATAATCGTAAAATATGTTTCATTCTTATTATAAATTATATCATTATAATTTTTTTCGTCAATAATTGTAATATAAACTAATTATTGAATATCTTTATGGGTTTGGGGTTTCATAAATTGTGATTCTTAGGTCATGGTTGATTGTTGATGACATGTCTATAAGGAACTAGCATTAATTGTTCGTTTTTTACTTACATTTCACTACATCGTGCGGACATATATATATATATATATATATATATATATATATATATATATATATATATATATATATATATATATATATATATAGACTTAAGTTCGCGTGAGACCAAACAGTTTCCGTGAGACCGGTGAGACCAAGCTTTAAAGTATGAAACTTCACACCAAAAATTAAACTGTGAATGTAAAAAAAATCGAACTTTTCATAGGGAAAACATCGTAAATATTACGTTCACGGTGTTTTTCGATGTGAATGTTCGTTTTTTTTACCTTCACAGCATCTTCACTGTGAAGGTTCGGATATACCTTCACAGTCTTTTATTTGTGAAGGTTTGATTTTTTTAACTTGGTTTAAGTTTTTTTACTTTCATAGTGTGATTACATTATGAAGGTTCGAACGTTTTTTACCTTCACAGTGTTTCGGTGTGAAGTTTCATGTTTTAAGGTTTGGTCTTACGCGATCTCACAGAAACAACTTAGTCTCACGTAAACCTGACCCTATATAGTTCATATTTTTATACCTCAACTCAACTTTTATACCTCATGTCCAACCAATTTGTTCATATATATATATATATATATATATATATATATATATATATATATATATATATTTGGTAGTATCAAATATATATATATAGCTTGGTGTGTGTTCATATTTGGTTGTATCTATCCACAAACTCAACTTTTATACCTCATGTCCAACCAATTTGTTGCTTGCCGTTCTATTTTGGGTAAAAAGAAGAAATTCAATGTTATAATGATCACAACATTAAAATTGGGTTTATAAAATACTAAAAATGTCTAAATCTATACATATAATAAATAAGTAACTAGAAGGACACGTGTCGCCTTCTGGTGAACAATTTTTTCATTTTCCCGCTTAGACATGTATTTGGACGTATTTTACATTATAAGTTTATTTAGCACATCCACATTCATTCTTTCTTAAATATTTTCTTAATTCAATTTTTTTAATTTATACCTTACAATTACTACCCTTATAATTAGATATATAGTTTAATTTTAATCTCATACTTTTTTATTTTTCATTTTAAACTTTTATCATATAAACATAAATAATGTATATGAACTAAAATGTATTAAAAAATATTTTTATTTTTTACAAATTATACCAATGTAATCGTTTCGTCAATACCTTCTAAATGAGTCTAATATTGAATATTTTTGGATTTAATTATATTATTAAATATCATAAATATATATGAATTAATGTGTACTGATTAGTATGAGATTTGATACAAATAATCACTAAATTGTCTTAATTTTCTTTTGCCTATTTCATATCAATTTTTATTTCAAGAGTTTTTTATAAAAACCTCATCCTCTTTAAATTTTTATACAAGAATTTTGATTTTTATCATGAAGTTTTATAAAATAACATTTTTAAATTTTAATTTTATTTTCTTGACATTATGATATTTTAATTTTAAAAATATTAATTATAGATGATGAAAGTATAATTAGCAACAGAACAAAGAATGTTGTATATAAAGAAGTATTTGGTAATTTATGATACGTGATTCTTATTTTATTAATATTTTAACTATGCACTTTTCCATAATTTCATTTACGTTCTATTATAAATTCTTAATGTTTATTCATATTTTTTATTAATTTTTGCAAAACATCCTTTGTGAAAATTGTCTAAAACAAGGACATTTTGTAACTAGCTGCAAAAAAATAAAATAAAAAAATAACTCTGAAAGGAAAAAAAACTTGAAAAAATAGCATCATACTTTTGATGATCATTCATATCTGTAAGATAAGTTTTTTGGCATGATTTAATTTTTCTAGAATACCCCGTGTAATACACGGGGGCGAATCTAGTGTTTTAATAGACTGTTTTATTGTACTTAAGCTTATGGTACCAAATATGAAAATATCATTATCTAAACATGTTAAAATAAGTTATAAAAAGTGTTTGGTCGTTTTAAATATCAATTTTATCAGTTTTTAGGACACTTTATAGGTTGTTTCTACAAACTTTCGTTTACTAAACGCTTACCCGGTAAGTGCTTACCAGTTAATTTTTCTTACCGGATGAACATGGCAAGAGCCAAGAATCTTACCCGGTAAGAGCAATGATAAGGATGAAGAGTCTTACCCGGTAAGTGAAGATGAGGACTCTTACCCGGGTAAGCACTTACCGGGTAAATTATTGTCATACCATTTTGATGTACTATAATCTTACTCGATAAAATAAATTATAGTGTTGACTTCTACCGATAAACACTTATCGGGTAAGCATTTGGGTAAACGGTCCCATAAGCCTTATAACATAATTTACTAAAACATTTAAATATTTTTAAAATCCTATAAATTTAATTTTGTTGTAATATTAGGTTTCATCAAAGGCAAGAGTGTTGAAAGTTTTAGTTTATGATCGACTACCATAATAAAAAAAAATCTAAAATACCCAAAACAAAAAAATCAATTTATTTATATTATAACAAATTTCATAAGAAAAGAAATATAATATTGTTTTAATAGGAGTTGGTAAAGTTGTAGGAAGTCAATGGAATGTGGTGTGGGAAGAAAGCAATGTAGCTTCCTTTGATGAGCTTGTGAACTGTAGTTGTACGGAAATATACAAAGTCAACTGGTCTAAGTCAACGTTCAATTCCTACTTAAAGTCTTTCGAACCATATGTGAATGTGATGTGGATTTTGGTTTGCGTTACTTTCTTGACAACTATTTTCAATTTTAATTCCAAAATATTACATATATATAGAGAGAGGGGGAGGATCAAACGAGAACAATAACTATTTAAAAAAACATGAGAACTAACAAAATCATTAATCATTTTACATTAAAGGTCAAAAAAACCACACAGACCTGAAGTCGCGACCAAAGTCATTTTTTCGTGTGTTAATGTAAAATCACTAATGATTTTGTTAGTTATCGTGTTCTTTTAAATAAGTATTGTTCTCGTTTGAACCCGACTCTTTCTCTCTATATATATTTATATTTATATATATATATATATATATATATGTGATAAATCAAATATAAATCATGTTAATGTTGCATATCATATAAACCAATCTTGATCCTTTATTTTGTGTAAAATTTTTAGGTAGTTATCAAATTAATTACAGATAAGGTTGAGAGTAAAATTTGAAATTGATTTAATCCACGTTGTTGACATTGATTTGATAATCTGCATTATCAGTTGAGATTGGTTTGTAAGGTGTGTTACATTTACATGGTTTGTATTTGATTTGGCCTGTGTGTGTGTGTATGTAAAGAGAGGGGCCTAATCAAATGAGAATCCGTAATTTGTGATAATCGTGAAATTCAATGTGAGTCGTTCATTTGGGATAATTAATGATATTTCTTAAATAGGCTAAAGGGTAATTTTGTCATATGAATTAGGGGTGCTCAAATTTCTGACTAGCCCGACCAACCCGACCAACCCAACCCGAAAAAACACAAAAAAAACTCAAACCGAGGTAACCTGATATATAATCGATACAATTTGTCCAAACCGCGTCTATTGGGTTGGAAACAGGTTGTGCATAAAGTAACCCGACCAACCCGACTAAAACTTGTACGTTTTTACTTTTTTTTAATGGTTTTAGACTTTTAGAGACTTTTCTTTCTATCAATTCTCACGTCTTCCTATCTTAGCCGTAGTTTAGATATGTCTACGAGACCACGCTAATTAAAATCGTATGAATCTAACCTTCAAGTCTTAAAAAATCTTTAACACTGATAGAATCAAGAGGCAAAATATACTCTTCTTTTATCTTATTAGCCTTATTTTTATATTTCCATTTTGATTTTAGTTTTTTTTAAACGAAATCACTTAGTTAGATTGTAAAATGACGTATTAAAGTCTCAACTTGACCAACCCAACCCAACCCGCACGATTTGGGTTGAGTTGGGTTGCACTTTTGATTGGGTTGGGTTGAGATTCTTCAAACCGCAAACATTAGGTTGGGGTTGTTCAAGTGCCTTCAACCCGACCAACCCAACTCGTGAGTACTGTTAGAGCAGAAATATGTTGGATACAAGATCATAGAAACAGAAGGTGAAAGTCAAGCAAGTCAAAGCTGAAAATCAACTCTCAAGCAAAGTCAAGGTCATTTGTAATAAATGTCAAAGTCAAAATTAGTGTTTTTATTTCCTTGTTTTAGTTGTGGGTATAAATAGCTTTGAGTCTTTGGTGTTTGTAACTCTAAGAACACATGCATTTAGCTGTGGGCAGAAGCTGTTTCGACTGCGTGCTACACTCAAAACCGTTCCATGATACATCGCAGATTTCAAAAGACTCCGTATGATTTGATCAATAACCGAACACCAACCATAAAATATTTTCATATTTTTGGTTGTAAGTGTTTTGTACTAAACGACAGAGAGAACCTAAACAAGTTCAGTTCTAAGGCAGACGAGGGCATCTTCATTGGATATTCTTCTACATCTACTGCATACCGAGTGTACTTAAAGAAGTCGAAGACTGTTGTCGAGAGCGTTAACGTCACATTCGATGAGGAAATGGCTTCTGAACAAGTCAGTTCAGAACCCGTGATAAACGGAGTGCTAGCTTCTGGACAAATCAGTCCAGAACCTGTACCTACAGTGAATAAATCAGATGCCGCATCATCGTCTACTACTCATTTATCTGATTTAGATCTTTTATTTGAGTTATTTTATGATGAATTTCTTGGATCTAAAGTGACTAAACCTGTTGTGGTTGACAGGATGGAAGATTCAACGGATTATCATCCAACCATTTCAGATGTTTCCACTGAATCAAATTCCCCGATTCAGCAAGAAATTCCAGTTCATACGCCTACTCCGATAGTTGAAGTTATAACTACTAACGAAGAGCCAGAATTTGCTGAATCAGTAGGGTGTACTGTAAGGACTGATCAACAGACTAAATACGTTGTACCCACTGACACTTCTGCACCAATTACTTCAATTGAACTCCTCCCTCATAATGTACAAACTGAAGAAGCTGATAGTGGATTCTTAGATGGCAACCATGATCAATCTTCATCTAATCCACTCCTTCATGAACATCGTTGGACCAAAGAGAACCCTCTTCACCAAATCATTGGAGATCTAGACAAACCGGTGCAAACTAGGTCAGCAACTTTAAATCAATGTCTGCATGACTCATTTCTGAGTAAGATAGAGCCCACTCGCGTATCAGAGGCTCTAGCTGACTCGGATTGGGTGTCTTCTATGCAAGAAGAGTTAAACCAGTTCGAAACCCTAAAGGTTTAGAGACTAGTGCCAAAACCGAAAGGAAAGACCATTATCGGCACTAAATGGGTATTCAAGAATAAAAAGGACGAAGATGGTATTGTCATAAGAAACAAAGCACGACTTGTTGCCAAGGGATATAGGCAAGAGGAAGGCATTGATTATGACAAGACTTATGCTCCAGTAGCGCGTTTAGAGGTAATCCGCATGTTTCTAGCCTACGCTGCTCACAAAAACTTCATAGTCTATCAGATGGACGTGAAGACCGCCTTTCTGAACGACATTCTTAAGAAGGAAGTCTACGTATCTTAGCCAGAAGGGTTTGTAAATCTAGATAAGCTACCTCATGTCTACATATTGGATAAAGCTCTTTATGGTCTGAAACAAACACCTCGCGCCTGGTATGATGTTTTATCTCAATTCTTGGTCAAGTCAGGTTTTTCAAAAGGTAAAGTCGATACCACTTTGTTTATTAAAAAGGGAAAAACTGATATCATTCTTATTCAAATATATGTATATGATATTATATTTGGCTCAACTAACCCCAAATACTGTAAGAATTTTTCAAACCTCATGGTGTCTAGATTTCAAATGAGTATGATAGGAGAGATGAATTTCTTTCTCGGATTACAAGTAAAACAATTTTCAACGGGGATTTTCATTAATCAATCTAAGTACATTTTTGATATTCTTCGGAAATTCAAAATGGAAAATTGTAAACCTATTGGAACCCCAAAGGCACCAGGTACTAAGATTGGCACTGATCCATCGGGAAAAGCTGTTGATGTTAGGACTTATAAATGAATGATAGGTTCATTAATGTATCTTACTTCAAGTAGGCCAGATATAATGTTTTCAACATGCTTGTGTGCAAGATATCAGGCTGATCCTAAAGAATCTCATTTATCTGTTGTAAAACGAATATTTAGATATCTGAATGGGACTGCAGATCTTGGTTTGTGGTATCCTAAGGACACAGGGTTTGAACTGACTGCTTATTCAGACGCATATCATGTTGGATGTATGTTAGACAGGAAGAGCACGTCGGGTCATATTCAATTCCTCGGTGATAAACTTGTTAGTTGGGCATCGAAGAAACAATTATGTGTTTCCATATCGACGGTTGAAGCAAAATATGTAGCTGCTGCAAGTTGCTGTTCTCAAGTCTTGTGGATGCGAACACAACTGCGAGATTATGGCTACCAGTACAACAAGATCCCAATCTATTGTGACTAGAATAGCGCTATCGCAATATCATCTAATCCTGTGCAGCATACTAAAACAAAGCACATTGATGTCAGGTATCATTTTATTAAAGATAATGTAGAAAAAGGTACAATAGAACTTTACTTTGTAAAAACTGATTATCAACTTGCATATTTGTTTACCAAACCTTTACATGAAAAGAGATTCAATTTTCTTGTATCTAAGCTTGGTATGCTAAATCTCAAGATCTAATCAACGATTACCTATTAAAGTTTCTTTTATTGTAATTTTTCATCATTTCTTTATCATTAATTCTGAAAGGATATTTGCACTTTAACATTTTGTTCATGATCTCAGGGGGAGTGAGATAAGACTTTAAGATGATCAACATTATTTTGAGGGGGAGTTTATAGAATTTTTGCATTTACTTAACTGCCAAATTTTTGTAATGCATGAATTTAGGGGGAGTCTATGAGTACAACAAAAGGAGTAAGGATATGATTTCTGATTACTTCAGATCAGAACTCGTTCACTCAATGTTTTATTGCTTTCTGTTGTTTACTTTTCAATAAATTTGTGAATAAAGTTGCTTTGACATGACTTTCAGACTTTTGCAGATTGAGAGAAGCTATCAAGATCTTATCATTATGACTTTAAGCTTGACTTCATGAGATTTAAGATTGAACGACAAAGGTTAAATTTCTTATCTTAATCTCATATATTGTTGAAAGAAGGACGACTTTCAATAAGAGAAAACATATTCTTAAATATTCAAACCACTTCCCGATTCTTAAACAGATTTCATAATTTGGAAGTGCGGTTTTAAATGTTTTCAAGATTTACTTGAGTTTGAATGTTTTACAAACCGTGTGTTTCCAAAGATAAATACTTGCGTATTGTCTTTTCTATATACTTTTAAGTATTCACACACACCTGTTTGACTTATTGTTTAAAATGTTCTTACCAAGTATCAAATTTTGAAACATATTTTTCGATGGTAAGACACCCCGCTTGAACTTCAATGAATATTGAGCGTTATTTCATTTCTGAACGTCATTTCAAGAATGTCTATATTTTGTTTCATATAGACAATATCCATTATTTTTTACCATAAACCTAAACAACTATATCATATCTTTCTGATCATTTTCATACAATGTCAGATTTTCAAACAAGTCTCTTGCATTCATGTCTATTCATTCAAATTACTTGTTTGAAATATCTTCAATGTTTAAAATCCTCATATCTTGATGATTATATTCTGAGCATACAAACATCTAACTTGTATTTGAGCTTTAACTGTTCAAGTTAAACCATTTTTGAGCAACATATGCTTCATAGGAAAATATGGGTTCTTTGTGTTAGGACTTAAATGAACTTCTATGGATTCACGTTAACCAATGTTTCCTACCCAAGAAGTTAATCCATAGTGATTGAGTGTGAGGAGTCGAAAAGAAATGAGTGTGGGTTGTGCGCTGAGATAAAATGGAAAAGAGAGTTTGGTTAGATGTGAGCTTAATGATTAAAAGGAGGGTGAGAGAACAGAGTAAAAGAATATCAAACTCTGCACCAACTACTTTCTGAGTCGGACAACCACATTACTAATGTTTCACAATTCTTCGTGAACATTATTGAAATAGGCAAATAGCCCATGTCAGCTCTTGTTAAAAACCCCACCAGTTATTCATTTTCTTCTCAAAAAGAAAATATTTCATATTTTTTAAGGGGACGCAACACATATACTATCTGGTTTTCATTTGGAAAATCTGGATATTGAAAAAGAAGGAAGTCTGCCCCGCCTTCGCACTTCAATCATGCACATTGAGTCTGTGTTTATCTACTGTTGTCTCAGTGGTTTACACAATGTTGAGCCTTTTATAAAATCAATCATCATATGCTTATTCTTTCTAACACTTGCACGAACACACAAGGAATTTGTTTTCTTGTCATAACATTCATAGAAATTTCCTTTGTGGTATTTCGATGATTGGATGGAAGCCCTGGGGGAGTGAACATAACAAAAGCTCCTTTACAATGTGTATTTGTTACACACAATGACTTCGTGTTACTGACAGACATATTAATTGATTCATTTGTTGATCCAGGTGTTACTTTCATAGTTTGTCTGGATTTGAAAAGATCTAGATGAATACTTTGTTCGAATTGGCAACGAATCAGAGGCTCCATATGTAAGATCAGTGGTCAGAACATATAAGACATTTCTTGTGCAAGTTTTGATGTTATAGATGCTCTATTCATCAAAAGGGGGAGATAAATTAAAGAAATGTTTGAGTCAGAAATTTCAAAGTTAAAGAATTGTTTGAGATCAAAGGTTAATTGTGAAAGAAGGATGCAAAGTTGAAGATTTCTGAAGATGTGCTGAGACTTTACATAAATTTTCTTTGATAACAGACTTGGGAAGAATACAGTCAAAGAAAGGGGAGATTGCAATGTTTGTGTTTAAAGAAGAATTTTGTTACAAAGGGGAGATTGTAAATATGAATCCTAAAGAGAAGACTGATTTGCAAAATCTTTTTGTAGTGATCTTGAATCCAAAGGGGGGGATTGTTAGAGCATAAATATGTTGGATACAAGATCATAGAAGACAGAAAGTGAAAGTCAAGCAAGTCAAAGCTGAAAGTCAACTCTCAAGCAAAGTCAAGGTCATTTGTAATAAATGTCAAAGTCAAAATTTGTGTTTTTATTTCCTTGTTTTAGTTGTGGGTATAAATAGCTTTGAGTCTTTGGTGTTTGTAACTCTAAGAACACACACATTCAGATTGTTAGAGAGAGACTGTTTCATTTTACAGAGAGAGTTTTAGAGAGAGAAAGTGATTCAAACAATTTGTAATTGAATCTTGTGGTTAATCAAACAGGTAGATTAATAATCTTGTTTGTGTTGATTGTTTGTAATTAGAAACTCGAATCAGGGACATACAAGTACCCCTAATATGAATAAATTCCCTCAATTTTCTCATTTACATAATAATGAATCCCTAAAATCCTTCTTTTATTTTCTCTCCATAGTCAAGTTGCCTCCTTCCCAACTCCAGTTATCACAGTGTATTATCCCCATTTCAGAAATCCATCACAGTGATCACAATGGGTATTACATCGTGTATACAATGGTTATTACAATCTGTATACAACGGGTATCAGTAGATATCTCTTGGTCTATAGCACAACGTGCATACAATGAGTATTATAATAGTTCATGCTGGAAGGGAGAAGGGAGAGAGGAGAGGAAAGACGAGTGATAAGATTTATAAAATACCTAAAATGCCCTTTATTAAAAACTTTAAGTTGAAATTACCAAAATTATTAATTTCATAATTTATTCTTTGATTCGTGGTTGAGATTAGATCTCACGGTTATCACAAATTACAGAGTTCTTCCTTGAATGACCCTATATATATAATGTTGGTTTTAGTTAGACCATTTACTTTTAGTGACAGTCGGTAGGCAATTTTAAAGCCTTTTGATGACCAAATATTCACAGCAAAACAACAACTTTTGAATAAATAAACTGAACGTTCACAACCATCCTAATGTTTTTCATGTGAAGGTTTGGTCATCCAACGACTCCAAAGTGGTCTCATATATCTCATAAAAAGTTAGTGGTCTCACATGATCTGATATATATATATATATATATGTGTGTGTGTGTGTGTGTGTGTGTGTGTGTGTGTGTGTGCATGTGTGTGTGTGTGCATGTGCATGTTTAGGTTCCGGTCCCCTTTCTTTAAGGATCGCTTTGCATCCGTCTATCACTTTTAATCGTGTTTGATCCAATGACCATGATCCCACGTCTTTTTGTGAAGGAGGGGCATTTTGGTTTTTCAATGTTCCACATCCGGGCACTTTAATATATATTCTAACATGATAGTTTTCATATTAAAACTTGTCAGATATGTTAAGATTTAGTGCTTTCCATGTTAATGTATGTTAAGATTTTATTGTTAAGGTTATGGAATAATATTTTTCATTAAGGTATGTGGGGTTTGTTAAGGTCTATGTCGAGATGTCATCGAAGTTCTACTTAATTGCATCATCCACATTTTTTGAGCCTTCTGATCAAACATAAAATAAAAATCATCCAACGACATCTAAGGAGTTCTCATGAAAGATAAAAGTTCTCACATGATCTCAAGCATGTGTGTGTACGTATATATGGAAAGGTTCAAATAAGAAAGTATAATAACCCAAATTATTGGTTTTGGTATTTATGAAAGTACAAGGGTATCTGAAACACCCCCAAATCCACAATTGGGTAATGTCACATCATTCCTCCTAAATATTACCTTATGTCGTCGAATATGACTATAAGATAAAATTAGAATCACAACCACAACGAAAGTCATAACGTAAAGTAAATACAAGTCTCCAACATTAGTCCGTACCATACCGGACTATGTTACACAACAACTCCAATTACATAGTAAATAAGTTTTAACTAGCAAAGCATTAAAAAACACAACTATAATAAATCTATCTAGGCCTTGCCCTTCCCTCTGTCCACACCTGAACCACCGGCTCCTGAGATGCATACTAATAGTTAGCTAAAAAACTAAGTGAGTTCATGGTTTATGTGCATATAAATACACACACTCCATCAAGCATAAAAATATCAAACACCAATGAAATAGTATGCATATTGTTTTCAGAAAACATTTGACACCAATGAGATCTCCTAAACCTCCTCACCGGGTAGGTCCACTTTGTCACTGCATTCCCTGGGTCGCACAACTCACACCCGTCCGACACCCATTACGGGGTCGTGCCACTCTTCAACGTGACATATCGAGCCCGATCTCATACCCCATATCGGCACCAAAATGTGCCACATAAAATCAACTCTAAAAAAATACATATAGCATGCTAAACAAAGTGTTTATAATCAATTAAACAATAGCATGCAATCTCCTATATAAAAATAATGTACATGGAACATTCACCCGTAGACATGTACATAACATATCTTTTCATGCATAACATACGTAAGTCCAAATAAATAACATATCTATATACATGTAAACATGCTCCCGTAAACATGTATATAAAAATATATCATCATGCTCCACATAAATATCATGCCAACGTAATTTTTATTTACGTATGTATACATCCCAGAAAAAGACTCACCTCGATTTAATGTAGGTTCACCCGTCACGATATGGCTCCCGAATCCTACATAAATCGTAACCATTTCTAAGTACCCTTTTCTTATAAATTGTTTGCTAGTTACGAGCCTTTAAAATCATCTCGTAACATTTTACTTAATCTCCTTAATAAATTAGGTGTTTAAAACCCGACCACCACCTACACCCTTTCTTTACCAATTCCTTAAACCACACGATATAAATATATATTATATTTACGTATGACCACATCTATGTATATATTTATATATAATATGCATTACCCCTTATATATATATATATATGTCACATGTATATATATACAATATTGCACATTAATATATATTTATATATATATATGTCACATGTATATATATACAATATTGCACATTAATATATATATATACACACACACATATATATATATATATACATATTATCAAAATACATTTAAATCTTGACACATGCAGTGACCTCATCAAGTGCATGCCCATGCCAACCTATATCCTCTCCAAAAATTTCTTTCTTTCTTTCTTCTTTCTTTTTATTTTATAAACCGTCGCTAAAAATAAAATCCTTCTCCTTTCATACCCACATGCATATTACCATGCACCACAACCATCAATGTTTATATGCATACATACAGACGTGTATATATGTACATACATGGCTTGTAAAATTTTACATCGATCGACTCCTCCTTCCGTTAATTTTACCAGTTAAAGGGTACCACGACAAAACATGCCTTAAGTAATTTAAACACTCTGATATCGTAAAAACTTTGACCCAAACCGTTTTCATAAAAACGTTGGATTTCCGTTCCATTCGTTAGGCCTAAATTTTAGACCCGGAAATATTTCGATTGAGTTTAACGATTGCGAAAAACGACGACTACTAGTGAGGTTTCGTTTAAGAAAAATAACAAAATTTTGATGCCATAAACTAGTTCGTCAGTTTGGCTCCAAAGTCGTGCAAGAACACCGGTTTTAAGTCTAGCCAAGAGATTCTCAAATCGAGCCATATTTTCAAGTTTTAAACTATACCGGTCATCGATTTGTTTTGTTAAATAAAAACGCCCAACATAGACTACCGGGAAAACGAAAATCTTCCATAAACTCGTACGATTCTTACCCCAACGACGTTGTGATCGAACCCCGACTTGAACCGTAGCCTTCCCGTTCATCGCCTCTTCTTTTCCGTTCTCCCGAGTCTCTCCTTTCACTCTATCGATCTCTTTCTCTGCCACTCTCGATAACACTCTCAAAATAAAATGATGGATGCTTAATTTTATTCATAAATGAATCCAAAATCCATAACTGCTACCGCCACATTCTCATGCCACGATCCATTTTTGAATTTTCAAAAATTTGGCAAAACAGGTCCGTGAGAGTTACACTCATCACCCTTAATCTTTTCTCTGTTTTTCACTTTTAACCTTTCACTTGAGTTTGAATTATTTTCTTCCCTCAACCTTTAATCCCAATTATTACGTCTTTTTTCCGAGTGTTACAACTCTCTCCTCCTTTTAGAAATTTCCGTCCCCGGAATTCACACCACTTGAAAATAGTTGAGGGTATTTCACCCTCATCTCCTGTTCAGGCTCCCACGTAATTTCTGACCCTTTATGAAATCTTCATTTGACTAGCACCAAAGGTATAATTTTGATCCTCAGTTGTTTCGTTTTCTGGTCCAACACCTGGACTGGCTCCTCAATATAGTCGAGTTTATCGCTTAGCTCAACTTCTCCTATATTCACCACAGCTGAATCATGAGCCAAACACTTCCTTAAATTGGACACGTGGAATGTGTCATGTATACCTTTGAGCTCTTCTGGTAACTTTAACCGATAAGCCACCGCTCCTATCCGTGCAATAACCTCAAACGGTCCAACATATCTTGGACTTAGTTTTCTCTTTTTTTTGGAATCTTACGATTCCTTTCCAGGGCGATATCTTTAACATCACCTTATCTCCTACTTGGAACTCCAAAGATCAATGCCTCTTATCCGCATAACTTTTTTTAGTGTCACGCACGATTTTCAACCTTTCACGTATTTGCACTATCATGTCTGAAGTATGCTGGACTAACTCCGGTCCAACCAACTGCCTTTCTCCAACGACAACCCAAAACACCGGCATCCTACATTTACAGCCATACAAGGCCTCAAACGACGCTGCCTTGATACTAGAATGGTAGTTATTGTTATAAGTAAATTCTACTAGTGGAATATGGTTATCCCAACTCCCTCCAAAATCTATAGTGCAAGCTCCTAACATATCCTTCAGGGTTGTATCGTCCTCTCAATTTGGCCATTAGTCTGAGGATAATACGTTCAAGTTCAGTCGAGTTCCCATTTCTTGCTGAAACCAGCCCAGAACCTCGACGTGAACCTTTTATCCCTACCCAAGACAATTGATAGTGGCACTCCATGCCTTGAGACTATCTCATTGACATACAATTGCACTAACCTTTCTAGAGAATACTTTTCGCTAATCGGTAGGAAGTGAGCGGACTTTGTGAGTCGATCAACTATCACCCATATCACATCATTCCCTTTCACCGTTTTTGGCAACTTAGTCACGAAATCCATCGTGATCATCTCCCATTTCCATACTGGAATCTCCATTTGTTGTAACATGCCCGACGACTTCTGTTGTTCCATCTTCATCTGTAGGCATGTCAAACATTTCTACACATACTTTTCTACTGCCTTCTTCATACCAGGCCACCAGTAGCTCTCCTTTAAACTTTTATACATCTTATCACTGCCTGGGTGCATAGTGTATTTGGCTTTGTGCGCTTCACCTAACACTATGTCCCTTAGATCTCCCTTGCAAGAAATCCAAACCCGATTTCCAAACCTATATACACCATCTGACCCGACCGTCAGCAATTTAACCTGTTCGACCATCCTCTCTTTCTTGATGTTGTCCTCAAATAGGGCCTCCTTTTGAGCTTCTCGTATTTGGTCAATCAAATCTACCTGAATATTCATCCACATGGCACAAACCTTGATCGATTCGACCCTCTCCTTTCTGATTAGGGCATCGACGACCACATTCGCCTTGCCCGGGTGGTAATGAATCTCACAATCGTAATCTTTTAATAGTTCCATCCACCTTCTCTGCCTCATGTTTAGCTCATTCTGATCGAAGTGATACTTTAAACTCTTATGATCCGTGTAAATTAGGCATTTCGTGCCATACAGGTAGTGCCTCCAAATTTTCAGTGCAAAAACCACTGCGGCTAACTCCATGTCATGTGTTGGATACTTCTTTTCATGCTCCTTTAGTTGGCGTGAAGCATAGGCAATAACCTTGCCTCTTTGCTACAATACGCACCCTAGTAACATTTTTGAAGCATCACTGTACACAACAAAGTCATCCGTTCCCTCTGGTAGGGACAATACTGGTGCACTGCTCAACTTTTTCTTAAGCGTTTGAAACGCTTCTTCTTGTTTCTGACCCCAATCAAACTTGACTGCCTTTATAGTCAAGGTCATCAATGGCGTCGCTATCTTTGAGAAATCCTGGACGAATCTTCTGTAATAACCCGCCAAGCCCAGGAAACTTCAGATTTCTGACGCTGACTTAGGTGACTCCCAATCCATTACTGCCTTAATCTTGGCTGGATCCACCTTGATCCCCTCTGTGTTAACCACATGACCAAGAAATTGGCCTCTCGTAGCCAGAATTCACATTTCAAGAATTTAACGTATAACCTCTCCTTAGCCAACAGCTCGAGAATTGCTCTCAAATGTTTCTCATGCTCCTCTTTGCTCCTCGAATAGATAAGGATGTCAACAATGAAGACTATGACAAACTTATCTAGGTAGGGTCCACAAACCCTGTTTATCAGATCCATGAATGCAGCTGGTGCATTCGTCAACCCGGAAAGCATTACCAGAAACTCGTAGTGCCCATAAAGAGTTCTGAAAGCCGTTTTTGGTATATCCTCCTCCCGAACCATCAACTGGTGATAACCAGATTGCATATCAATCTTTGAGAAATAACTGGCTCCCTAAAGCTGATCAAATAAGTCATTGATCCTTGGTAATGGGTACCTATTCTTGATCGTGATCTTATTTAGCTCCCAGTAATCGATGCACATCCTCATAGTATCGTCTTTCTTCTTGATGAACAATATCAGTGCTCCCCAAGGTAACGAACTCGGTCGTATGAACCCTTTATCCAACAGCTCCTGAAGTTATTTCATTAGCTACTGCATCTTCATTGGATCCAATCGATATGGTGTCTTTGCAATTGGTATTGCGCCCAACACCAATTCAATTCGAAATTCCACCTGATGTTCCAGTGGTATCCTTGCTCCTCTGGGAACACTTCTGAATATTCCCTCACGATTGGTATGTCTGACACCGTTTTCTCTTCTGGCTTGGCATCTATGGCATAGGCTAAGTAAATTATGCATCTCTTTCGAAGGCATTTGCTTGCCTTCAAAGCCAAGATCACCTTAGTATGATTTTTCTTCCGATCCCCGTAGACGTGAACCGTCTCTCCACCTTTGGGGTTTGAATCTTTATCATCTTCTTATTGTGCATGATTTGGGCATGGTTGTCCATTAGCCAATCCATGCCTAGGACCACAGCAAAACCTCCTAGACACATCGACATGAGTCTAACAGGCTCAATTATTTCCTCTACCTTGATCTGAACAACTTCAGTTGTCTCCATAGTGTAGCTTTTCTCTAATTTACATGTATCTTTGTTCAAGTAGTGGTAGAAAGACGTAGACACAAAACTATTGTTTGCCCTGAATCGAATAATACACGAGCATAGACATGGTTGATAGGGAATATACCTGATACGACATCAGGAGTCACCCTAGCCTCCTACAACGTCATGTTGTATGCTCGGTCGTCTCCTTAGGGCACCTCCTTTGTTTTATCAGAACTCCTTCCTGCACCGTCACTAAACGATTTCACACTGTTTAGTGCCCATTTATGAACCTTAGGGAACTCAAACCGTAGATGTTCTGTTTCGCCACACTCGTAACAAGTGCTCATTTCTGGGCATTCTTACACCGTATGCCCTGGCTTTCCACACCTGCAGCTGGATAAGCTCCCAACCAGACACTAACCCTTGTGCCTTCCTCCACCTTTGCTACATTGAGGAACCATGATTCCTCCTCCCTTTATCTTCATTGTAGAAGAACTCACCTTTACCTTCTTGACTATCTTACTCATACATTCCCTCTTCTCTTACTATCTCTCCTTTCACTTGTTGCCGTAGCATTGTTCTCTTTGGCAACTGTCGCCATCTCCACTGCTTGGACGAACGTCTTTGGTGCGTTCATGTGAACATATTGCTCTATCTCTATCAGGAGACCGTCTTTAAAACAATCTATCTTCCTCTGGTTTGACGCCACCTGATGGATTACAAACTTGACATTTTTCAAGAAGTCATTAACATACTCTTGGACTGAAGAGGACCCTTACCCTAGTCATAAGAGTTTAAAATCCAATTTCTTCACATCTGACTGGGTGTAATATCTATCCATCATTAGATCCTTCATCTATCCCCAAGTCCCAATGATCATCTTCTTGTCTCCTTTAACCCTGCATTCCGTTTACCACCAATGGAGTGCAAAATCTACAAAGGTAGTGGCGCATATGTCACCTTATGGTCCTCATAGCACTTGCAGATTCTGAAACAACCCTCCATCTTCCTTATCCAATTCATTAGGGTCATTGCACCCTCAATCCCTTTAAACTCTATTGGACGCGTGTTACTGAATTCCTTGTGACCACATCCTTTCTCCTAAGTGGATGGAACCACTATCTTGTCCTCTCCATTGTTACTCACCTTACTGTTTTCCTGGTTGTTTGCCTCAGTATCTTTCCGATCTCCTATCTCAATATTTTTTCAGTCTCCTCTTCTTCTACCTGTTTCCTTACTTTGACCTCTAACATCACTTATATCATACCAGGTAGGGTATTCTGGAGGATTTGTGTAATCTTATCGTTCATTGTCTCCTCAGTCATAGAGTTTCCACCCCCTCCTCCTCCTCGTGCCCTCCCACGTCATTGGACTCTACTTGTGGCTATACTAGTATGTACAGACGGAGTGGCACTCAAGCTAGCCGTATGACCATCACCATGACCTCTTCCGCGGCTTCGACCTTGTCCCACCGGCGATACCGCATCGTTGGCACCTTCCCTAATGAGTTCGGTTCTCCTTGACCCTCTAGACACCATGCTGATACCATAAGGCACCGTTAGTCTCCATATTTTCTCTTACTCCATAGTCTTAATAGACATCATAACACAAAGGCACATGCTAAAAGAAACAACATTTCCATTCTTCCAATAGACTCCTGATTCTCTGATACAAGATAAAACACCATAATCATGTATATATCCTATCATGTACGTCTATCCACCACGACGTAATGATATAACCAAGTACATCCAAAACACATCCACTAACATAACCACCATACCAGGTCAGTTATAAATGCTCGACCTAAACTCCTAAAATATGAAAATACATCATAATGTACAACCATATATGCTTCTCTCTTAGCAACATGCTAACAACTCCTTATTAGCTCAATAGGTGATAAAATCCCCCTACGAGTCTACATAAAATTATATGGTTGTAAAATCTCAAAGAGATTTCTAGGTCCAAGACCATACCTCTCTCATTTACTAACAATGCTCCTCTTACCTAACCATAGTACAACGAGACTGCACCTCGGTAGAACTATTATTGATCTTTAACTTGCACCCTCCAATATCTCTAGTTAAGCGTGAATCTTGCTCCTCAAACTAGCATATCATAGTCTCATAAAGGCACTTGTCTTTCAACCTTAACCCTTACATTTTAACACCTTCAAATCAAATCAATATTAAACCAACTCCTTCCTTAAGCTCCTCTCCAATTGATCATAAGCAAATCATATACTCTTACTCCTTTCCTGATCTCAACTCCTATTATACTGTTCATCTTAAGCTTAGGCTACAAACATAACCTAATTCTCTTAAACTATGGCTCTGATACCAACCTGAAACACCCCCAAATCCACCATTGGGTAATGTCACATCATTCCTCCTAAATATTACCTTTTGTCGTCGAATATGACTATAAGATAAAATTAGAACCACAACCACAACGGAAGTCGTAATGTAAAATAAATACAAGTCTCCAACATTAGTATGTCCCATACCGGACTATGTTACACAACAACTCCAATTACATAGTAAATAAGTTTTAACTAGCAAAGCATTAAATAACACAACCATAATAAATCTATCTAGGCCTTGCCCTTCCCTTTGTCCACACCTGAACCACTGGCTCTTGAGATGCATATCGAATAGTTAGCTAAAAATCTAAGTGAGTTCATGGTTTACATGCACATAAATACACACACTCCATCAAGCATAAAAATATCAAACACCAATGAAATAGTATGCATATTGTTTTCAGAAAACATTTGACACCAATGAGATCTCCTAAACCTTCTCATTGGGTAGGTCCACTCTGTCACTGGAATTCCATGGGTCGCACGGCTCACACCCGTCCGACACCCATTACAGGGTCGTGCCACTCCTCAACGTGATATATCGAGCCCGATCCCATACCCCATATCGGCACCAAAATGTCCCACATAAATTCAACTCCAAAAAGAGTACATATAACATGCTAAACAAAGTGTTTATAATCAATTAAACAATAACATGCAATCTCCTATATAAAAATAATGTACATGGAACATTCACCCGTAAACATGTACATAACATACGTAACTCCAAATAAATAACATATCAATATACATGTAAACATGCTCCCGTAAACATGTATATAAAAATATATCATCATGCTCCACATAATTATCATGCCAACGTAATTTTTATTTACGTATGTATACATCCCAGAAAAGTCTCATGAAGACTCACCTCGATTTAATGTAGGTTCACCCGTCACGATATGGCTCCCGGATCCTACATAAATCGTAACCATTCTAAGTACCCTTTTCTTATAAATGTTTTGCTAGTTACGAGCCTTTAAAATCATCTCGTAACATTTTACTTAATCTCCTAAATAAATTAGGTGTTTAAAACCCGACCACCACCTACACCCTTTCTTTACCGATTCCTTAAACCACACGATATAAAAATGTATCATATTTACGTATGACCACATCTATGTGTATATATATATAATATGCATTACCCCTCATATATATATATATATATATATATGTCACGTGTATATATATATATACAATATTGCACATTAATATATATATATACACACACATAGTCATATATATATATATTATCAAAATACATTTATATGTATAAAATCTGGACACATGCAGTGACCTCATCAAGTGCATGCCCATGCCAACCTATATCCTCTCCAAAAATTTCTTTCTTTCTTTCTTCTTTCTTTTTATTTTATAAACCGTCGCTAAAAATAAAACCCTTCTCCTTTCATACCCACATGCATATTACCATGCACCACAACCATCAATGTTTATATGCATACATACAGACGTGTGTGTGTGTATATATATATATATACATACATGGCTTGTAGAATTTTACATCGATCGACTCCTCCGTTTTTCTTCCGTTAATTTTACCGGTTAAAGGGTACCACGACAAAACATGCCTTAAGCAATTTAAACACTCCGATATCGTAAAACCTTTGACCCAAATCGTTTCCGTAAAAACGTTGGATTTACGTTCCATTCGTTAGGCCTAAATTTTAGACCCGGAAACATTTCGATCGAGTTTGATTGCGAAAAACGACGACTACTAGTGAGGTTTCGTTTAAGAAAAATAACACATTTTTTATGCCATCAACTAGTTCGTCGGTTTGGCTCCAAAGTCGTTCAAGAACACCGGTTTTAAGTCTAGCCAAGAGATTCTCAAATCGAACCATATTTTCGAGTTTTAAACTATACCAGTCATCGATTTGTTTCGTTAAATAAAAACGCCCAACATAGGCTACCGGGAAAACGAAAAGCTTACAGAAACTCGTACGATTCTTACCCCAACGACGTTGTGATCGAACCCCGACTTGAACCGTAGCCTTCCCGTTCGTCATCTTTTCTTTCCCTTCTCTCGAGTCTCTCCTTTCACTCTATCGATCTCGTTCTCTGCCACTCTCGATAACACTCTCAAAATAAAATGATGGATGCTTAATTTTATTCATAAATGAATCCAAAATCCATAACTATTGCCGCCACATTCTCATGCCACGATCCATTTTTGAATTTTCAAAAATTTGGCAAAACAGGTCCTGAGAGTTACACTCATCACCCTTAATCTTTTCTCTAGTTTTCACTTTTAACCCTTCACTTGAGTTTGAATTATTTTCTCCCCTCAACCTTTAATCCTAATTATTACGTCTTTATTTTCTTCTGAGTGTTACAGTATCCTTGGAAAAACTTTATTTTCTTAAGGGTTAATTGGGTAAATTAGGAAAAAGGGGTTTTACGGTCGACCGACTCCTTCCATTAGGGGGTGTTTGTTTACCTCTTAATGGTCCCATTAAGAGGCAACATATGAATCGTTAAGAGGTGAATCTTGTTTGGCAAAAAAAATTGTCTGCCTCTTATTGGTTCCAAAACCCTCTGAATGATTTTGTATCATGACCCTCTCTTAACCATTAGGAGCCCTGATTTTATTCCGAACAATTAGAAAACAATCGTATTTCATTTTACACTATATCGTAAGAGTCTCTTAACCATTCTGATCACTTAATAATTTTGCACCAAACCATGCAGCAACTGCCAAACAGCCATACGTTTTAGGAGAAATAGCAAAGAAGGGTTCTTGAGAAAATAGAGTCGTACGAAGAATTCTTCGAGGAATCAAGTGCGGATTTGCTTAGTGAGTTGATTAAGGTATGTTAATTCCTTTGCGTTACCTTCTCAAGACTTCCTTATTGGGTTTTGAATATGTACGGGTTTTATATTGGTTATTGTAGCCTAACTTGGGGAAAGCATATACTCTTTGTTAGAGCTTCATTCCTGGAGTTATGTGATATGCGATTCCATTATAGGTAAGGTCTTGGTAAATTTTTGTGATTAAAATATTCATTTAAGGAATCTATGGTGGAATTTTGCATCCCATGAATCAAGCCATTAAAGGTTGTACGCATTTGGCTTGACAAAACCATTTGTAATAGTTTTTGGGTTCTGCTTGATAGCACCATCTAGGGATTTTTTGGGTGTGGGTTCAATTAGGAGAAGGGTCAAGAATGCTGGGATTTAACCCAACTGTCGAGCCCATTCTATGTCAGCAACTCAATATAAGTTTGGGTATGCGGCTACGGCTTGGGGCCCCAGCCGTCGAGCCTTCAAACAGTAGGTCGGGCAGGTTTAAACCTACGTTAGCGGAAAGGTGTGACTTAAATCGAGACCTCACCGAAGGCTGGATAGAACCTGTATTTTCCAGGAGTCTATGCCATTCTTTGAGTATGCCGGTCACCGCCTTGATAAATGAATTCCATCGGTTACCGTAGCACTCAGAGAGTTTAAATTATTTAGTTGTGTATTTTTGGGAGTGTCTCAAGTGTTTAATGGGAATAGGATAGGATTTAATTGCGGACATTGGTGTTTATGATTTCTTTTAATTACCGACTTATTGAAGTTAAATAAATCTTGCCAATGCTTTCAGTTTGTGTTAGCGTAAGGTGGGCCTCGTGTGAGTTTCTTTGCACACTTTTTGGGAACGAAGTCCTTATGCAAAATGATTCCATATTTGATTTGAAATTCTCTTGAACTCGGTTATGTCAGTTTGTTGAATTTGCATTACATTTTACATACGAAATTGCATTAGGTATGATTTTATGAATTGATCGTTACACATTATTTTTTATGTGGATTTCATACGGTGTAAAAAGGGGGGAGGGTTTAACTTACATAACAAGAGTGGTGGATGTGAGACTGCCATGGTCCACATAGAGAACGAACGACATATCGTGAATTTGTTTCACGGGGTTATATCTCCGGCACTTGATTGCAATCACGTCGGGATGGTTGTCCTAAATGGACAGTTTAGTGTATATTGTTGCGCCTAGTTTCCCCTAAACACATTGGTCGTTTGAATTTATAATTCATGGGTTAAGTGATGGTACTCTCTTGTATGCATTTGCTATTTATTGAAACGACCTTACGGTCTAACCATATTTTCTAAAACAAATATTTTTTGGGCATTCATTAGTAGGGGTATGAGTAAAGACAAAGGTAAGTTATTGATTTGAGCATGGAATGAGGATGATCTTTCAATCATTTGAAGCACTTAGAGTTTCCATTCTTTTTGCGATTTAGTATTCGTCAAGAATTCTCTAGTGGATTTCTCTAGATCAATGAGAATGTTTCCTTTCCGTGGACTATTTCGACTGGGACCAAAGTAGTACTTGTTAATGGAACTTTTTGTTCCTATTTCGGAGGTGGGTTGTTACAGATGGTATCAGAGCCTTACTTTAAGTGAACTAGGTTGTTGATAGTCTAGACTTAGTTGAGGGACAATATTTGAAGATTTAATCAGTAATGTTATAAGAGGTTGAAAATTATGAACTTTTCTTAGTTTAGAAAAGTGGTTCAAGGGTCTTACGCGTTCACCTAGTACATTTCCTAACGTCGACCATAAGGGAGACATCAGTTACTTCGATGTGAGCAGAGTGCCCATTTCCTTACTTAGACTAATAGAAATTAAGCCGTGAAATGACTTTATACTATTATCATCGGTGTTATGATTAGTACGAATAAAACATTTTTTAATAAATATCTTAAGGGTGTCATGATGGATTTTTCGGCATGGCTTCATGGTAGAGTTATCTTGTGAAATTGTGAATGGTATATTTTTTTGAAACAAAGGTAGAGGTGTAACCCGTTGCCGTGATATCTAGTTTTACCATTAGGGTAAGTAATGGCATGGAGTTGTTATTGTAGGGCGTGATGCGATGTGGGCCATAGTTGGAATGTCTCATGGGGGTATCCAAAAGTTGACAAGGATGAGTGATTAGGGTGTATGGATTCATAGACAGTGCTACGCTTTTGTTATTTTGGGCATAAAAGGCATGGGTGATAATTTATGATTTCTTAATAGAAGCATTCGTGTGCTAAAATAGTTGCGTTGTAATTACTGATAATTTTATTTTTGTTTCGTTTTAGTAGTGGTAGAAATAACACGCTTGGTTGATTAGTAAGACTTCGTATTTGACCTAAGGTTAAAGATTTGACACAAAATAAAGTCTTCCTAGTGTGTAAGGGAATTAAAGTTATTGGGTAAACCTTGTTTGGGGAGAACGAGAGATGCGGATGTGATGTGAAACATTTAGTAATGTTATGTGTTATCCTTTGTGTATGAAAAAGTCGATTATCTTTTTTTTAAGTATATAATATTTATATACGGCAAATGCAACAAATAAACTCACACACCCTTCTCACCTTTTGTGAGGTTTGAACCCCTGACCTCCTAGGAGGCCAGAGGCTCTGATACCTCTAGACCAAAGGCCCTTTGGTAAAGTTGATTATCTTGCTTGAGGATTGTTGTTAGTCCCAACAAGAAATGACAAAAAGTAACTGGTATTGTAGAAAGGGGGGTGAATACAATACAATTTTTTTTATTTAATTTAATTCTTTATTGATTATAAAATCAAGAATTATACACAAAAACTTTTAAAATTGTTGCAGAAAAGAACAGATAAATCTATCCTAACAATATTTCACTAAGAAATCAGAAAACTAAACACAACTTGTAAGACACTTAGAATAAAGCTATGAAGTTCTTGAGAGGGAAGAGGGTTCTGCCGATTTTGCTTGAGCACAAGGAAATCTCTAGAGAGCGTAACCTTGCACAGGAGGAGTCTTCTTCTTTAAAAAAAATACCATGTGCATTAAATGGTTGGGACACTTGTCAATTTGGGATTGAATGTTAGAGATGTCCTTTAAAAATACAAAGTGTCCTTTTTGTCTTAACATGGGACATGGTTGACTTCTAGACCTTGTTGTAGACAATTCCTGAAAAAGGTATAAATGCTAAATATCCTTTACCTGATTTATCAAAGAATGTCCCCATCAGACCATGATATGGTGTATCTTTTCCGAAGAACTTTTAGCAAAAGGACAAGGGATAATCCTCCGATGGAGTGGAGTGTCTCACTATTTTGTCCATAGAAAATCGCCAGGAATAGCTTGGGTGTTGGGAAGTCCACCTTTGATCTGCATCGGTAGATTTTCTTCCTGCTGATTTCGGTTAGTCTTCGATTTCGCTGAATATTTTAAATACAACAAAGCTATTACAAGAAACCAAAATTTATCTAAGTGTAAAAATGTATTCTAAAGAATTCATGAAGGAGATCAGGAAGTCATCTTCAAATTATCGGTGACCCAACAATCTCCCCCCCCCCCCTGTTTGAGGATGACATCTGATACTTAGAAAAGTTTAAGTGAAAGTGATAAGTAGTGCATTTTGTTGTTCCAGATTCTAGCTATTAATTGACACACGAATTATCAAGAACAATCTCTTTATTGATCACATAATCTACAACAATCCATATCCCTATTTAGTGCATACAACACTTAAGCTCTATGTGTGTGTATTTGACAGTGTAATCTTACTCTGATATGTGTGTGTGTTGTTATGATCTTAACACTATGACCTTGCTATTTATATGGTCAACATGACCTTAGCAATTTGTCAACACACATTTACAATAAACACCCACACACTTTACACATTTTACATTAAAGACCCTCCCTCTAACAATCTCCCCCTTTGGATTCAAGATTAAATTTTTTTTTGGCAAAAATCTTCAGGTCTTCATTTCTCAGAAAAATATTCAACAAATAATCTTTCACAACTTCAACATTTAATTTAATTCTTTATTGATTATAAAATCAAGAATTATACACAAAAACTTTTAAAATTGTTGCGGAAAAGAACAGATAAATCTATCCTAACAATATTTCACTAAGAAATCAGAAAGCTAAACACAACTTGGAAGACACTTAGAATAAAGCTATGAAGTTCTTGAGAGGGAAGAGGGTTCTGCCGATTTTGCTTGAGCACAAAGAAATCTCTAGAGAGCATAACCTTTCACAGGAGGAGTCTTCTTCTTTAAAAAAAATACCATGTGCATTAAATGGTTGGGACACTTGTCAATTTGGGATTGAATGTTAGAGATGTCCTTTAAAAATACAAAGTGTCCTTTTTGTCTTAGCATGGGACATGGTTGACTTCTAGACCTTGTTGTAGACAATTCCTGAAAAAGGTATAAATGCCAAATATCCTTTACCTGATTTATCAGAGAATATCCCCATTAGACCATGATATGGTGTATCTTTTCCGAAGACCTTTTAGCAAAAGGACAAGGGATAATCCTCCGATAGAGTGGAGTGTTTCACTATTTTGTCCATAGAAAATCTCCAGGAATAGCTTGGGTGTTGGGAAGTCCACCTTTGATCTGCATCGGTAGATTTTCTTCCTGCTGATTTCGGTTAGTCTTCGATTTCGCTGAATATTTTAAGTACAACAAAGCTATTACAAGAAACCAAAATTTATCTAAGTGTAAAAATGTATTCTAAAGAATTCATGAAGGAGATCAGGAAGTCATCTTCAAATTATCGGTGACCCAACAATCTCCCCCCCCCCCTGTTTGAGGATGACATCTGATACTTAGAAAAGTTTAAGTGAAAGTGATAAGTAGTGCATTTTGTTGTTCCAGATTCTAGCTATTAATTGACACACGAATTATCAAGAACAATCTCTTTATTGATCACACAATCTACAACAATCCATATCCCTATTTAGTGCATACAACACTTAAGCTCTATGTGTGTGTATTTGACAGTGTAATCTTACTCTGATATGTGTGTGTGTTGTTATGATCTAAAACACTATGACCTTGCTATTTATATGGTCAACATGACCTTATCAATTTGTCAACACTTTACAACATTTACAATAAACACCCACACACTTTACACATTTTACATTAAAGACCCTCCCTCTAACAATCTCCCCCTTTGGATTCAAGATTAAAAAAAATTTTGGCAAAAATCTTCAGGTCTTCATTTCTCAGAAAAATCTTCAACAAATAATCTTTCACAACTTTAACATCTTCAAATCTTTGTCACTTTACTTGATCTTTGATGGCGCTTGAAATAAATCTCCCCCTTTGGGTATCTTTTAACAATTTTTGACATACTTCGTAAAACATTGAAGTCTTCAAAACTTTTACTCTTTCTTCAAACTTTCCCTTTGATTTCAAAACGGAATAAGCTTTTTCAGAAAATCTCTAAGCTTTTTCAGAAAATTTGTTTGACACAACAATCTTTTCTTCAGCTTTTCAACTTTCTTTAATCATCACTTTGACAAATTTCTCTTTTTATCACTTGACTTTGCTTTCTCATCCTTGTATTCTCCCCCTTTGTGTAACATCTCGCTTGACTTTCGCTTTAAAACAGATTTGACTTTAAAATCTTGAATTATCTCCCCCTTTTTGATGAATTTTGAGAATCACAATCATCAAAACATTTCAAGGTCAGCTTTGTCTTTGAAGCATCTCCCCTAACAATCAATGTAAGCACAGTCTTCATGAGTAACAGAAACAATCTACCCCATGTAAGAAATATAGACAATCTCTACCAAACTGATCTGATAAAATGATTCTGCCGTCAATTCATGAAATGTATTTATCCGAATCTTTGCAAATTCAGACAAATTATGAGTGGTAAACCTGAATCAACATATGAAACAGTTAGAATGTCTGTCAGTAACACAAAGTTACTGAGTACAACGGATGTACTTTATAAGGAGTTTGGGTGATGTTCACTCCACAGGAATTCCATTCAATCATCGAAAAACACAAGGTTAATCTATAAACGTTCTGACAGAAAAACAAATTTTCTGTTTGTACGTGCTTGTGTATGAAAGAATTTAGCACAATAACTGCTTTGATAAGGCTCAAAATTATGTAAACCATTGAGACAACAACAATTATACATAGACTCAATGTGCATGATCAAGGATCGAAGGTGGGACAATTTTCCTTCTTTTTCAATATTCGAGTCATCCAAATGAAGATCAAATAGATAATATGTTGTTTCCCTTTAAAATTGAAACATTCTTTTGTCAAGAAAAGAATGAGTAGCAGGTGGGGTTATATGCAAGAGTTGGAATGGGCTAGTTTCATGTTTCAATGAATGTCACGAAGAAATGTGAACCAACAGATTATGCGGCTGCTCGACTCAGAAAAAGTTTGGTGTAGAGTTTGATATTCTTTTACTCTGATCTTTCACCCTCTTTCTTTTGAACATTTGAGCTTACTTCTAACCAATCTCTCTTTTACATTTTACCTCAGCACACTCCCACACTCAATTCTTTTGACCCCTCTCCCCTCAATCACTCAAGGATTACTTCTGGGGTAGGAAACACTGGTTATCGTGAATCCATGGAAGTCTTTTAAGCACTCACACTGAAGCCCATGTATATTGTCCTAAAAAGAATATGTTGCTCTACAGTTATCTTGACAAATAAGCACAAGATATCATTATCAACGAATGTATGCTCATTAAAGATAAGAATGAAATTTGAGCATTTTGAACATTAAAGATTTCTCAAAACTTTGAACATTTAAGATCATTCAATTTCATGGTTTTGAGAATCTGACAATGATTTAATCAGATCAAATATCATGAAGAAAAATATTTTGGAATATCAAAGACCGAAGGTTATTTATATGAACGAGATATAAACAATGTTACAATGAAAGCACATATAAAGTAGAAATGACGTCTGATCTCAAACAACATTAAATACAACCGGGAGTATTACCATCAAAAGATTTATCTTTTGAGACATGGTAATAACAAAGTCAATAAGAATGTACTGAACTGATGTGTGTAAGAATACTTGACAGTATATAGACAGAATAATACACAAGTATTGATCTTTTGGAAACACACGGTCAAAAAATCATCAAAGTATCCAAATGAAAATCATTTAAAATCACACATCTCAATTCATGAAAACAGTTTTAGAATAAGAAGGGGTTTGAACATTTAAAAAAACGATTTTCACAAGCGAAAGTTGTTCTTCTTTCAACAAGTGATAAAGTTTAAGAATTTAGAAATATATACCTTTAGCATAGAAATTCTTAACTTCTTCTAAAATGAATATCATCATTTAAGCATCCTTGACAAAAACTTCAGATATGCTCCCCCTCGATATCTGTAAAAAGTCAATTCATCAAAAAAATATGACACTTAAAGTATAAGTAACTTTTCTTATCTTCTCCTTAAAGATATAAGAGTGAAATCTTATAGACTCCCCCTCAAATTAAAAACTTCTTATAAAGATGTTGTCTATTAAGCATCCTTTAAATAAAAACTTTTTAAGTACGGGTTCTGAACTGAGTTATCCAGAAGCCATAGTCACTTGAAATAACCTACAAAATAAAAGATATTGGTAATCATTATAGAAATGATTCCCCATAGTCAGTAAAGAATAAATATCAGCAACTGTTCATGATTTCCAAAAACATATGCAATATAAACATAGACTAAGGTGCATTCCCCCTCAGATCATGAACTAACCTTCAAGCAGAAATATTCAACATACCTAATTTGCTGATTAAGAATTTGAAACGCTTTTCACCTAACGGCTTAGTGAAAAGATCAGCTAATTGGTAGTTTGTTTGAACAAAATGCATTTCGATGTCGCCCTTTTCCACATAATCTTTTATAAAATGATAGCGTACATCAATATGTTTTGTCTTCGAATGTTGAATTAGATTAGCGGTTATGGCAATCGCGCTCTTAGAGTCACAATAAATGGGAACACACTTGTATGAATATCCAAAATCCTTCAACTGAGTCTTCATCCAGAGGACTTGTGAACAACAGCTAGCCGCATCTACGTATTCTGCCTCAGCAGTTGATGTAGAAACAAAGTTTTGTTTCTTGGAAGTCCAGCTAACCAGTTTATCTTCCAAGAATTGGCATGAACCAGAAGTGCTCTTTCTATCCAGTTTGCAACCTGCATGATCAACATCAGTTTATGTAGTTAATTCAAAACTAGAATCCTTAGGATACCAAAGGCCTAACTCGGGAGTGCCTTTGAGGTATCTAAGTATTCTTTTAACAGCGATCATATGAGATTCCTTAGGATTTTCTTGATATCTAGCACAGAAGCATGTAGCAAACATTATATCAGGTCTGCTAGCTATTAGATACAGTAATGATACAATCATACTTCGGTACACTTTCTGATCAACAGATTTTTCGGACAAATCTGCGTCTAAAAGTGTTATTGTAACCATCGGCATTTTCATTACCGAACTATCTGTCATATTGAACTTTTTCAAAATGTCTCGAATATACTTCGATTGGTTTAAGAAAATTCCTTTGGGTGACTGTTTGACTTGAAGTCCGAGAAAAAATGTTAATTCACTCATCATAGACATTTCAAACCTAAACTCCATGATTTTTGAAAAGTTCTTGCAAAATTTTTGATTAGTAGACCCAAATATAATACCGTCCACATAAATCTGGATTAGAATTAATTCCTCGTCTTGCTTTTTAAGAAGCAGGGTTTTATCAATTGTACCCTTTTTGAAACCAAAAGCAAGTAAGAACTAAGTAAAAGTTTCATACCAAGCTCGTGTTGCCTGTTTTAAACCATAAAGCGCTTTGTCTAGTACGTAGACATGATCAGGGTGATTTGGATCAATGAAACCATCAGGTTGAGACGTAGACTTCTTCATGCAAAATACCATTAAGAAATCTTGACTTTACGTCCATTTGATAGACAGTAAAGTTCTTATGTGCTGCATAGGATAAGAAGATTCTGATGGCTTCGATCCGGGAAATAGGTGCAAACGTTTCATCGTATTCTATGCCTTCCTGTTGGCAGTAACCCTTTGCTACCAGGCGAGCTTTGTTCCTTACTACAACTCCAGCCTCATCCCTTTTATTCCTAAAAACCCACTTTGTGCCTATGACAGATTTACCTTTCGGTAGTGGGATCAATCGCCATACCTTATTCCTTTCAAATTGTAGAAGCTTCATAAACCTTTTTCGGCTCTAAGGAACTAAGGAAACTTGAGTATAAGCAGAAGTTGGCTGATGTTGCATGCGTTTTTACACCACTGTATATGTCGCATATAATGTTGTGCAGGGGGTGATCTTTTGTTCAACGTGTAGTGCTTGGAAGCGATTGAACAGATACTTGCGTATTTTGCTCATTATATTCATCAACAACAGCAAGTACAACCTCATATGTAGATGGAACATCTTGTACAAGTGTTTCTGAAGCAGGTAATTCTGGAGCAATAGAGTAAGTACTCGGGACTTCTTGTCCAGAATTTGTATTTACAGAAGCAGACTCAATATTAGTATTTTCAGAAACAGTTGGTGTAGATGTACCTGAATAGGTTGTAGTAGTGACTGGTTCAGAAGGTCCAGATATGTCATCAGTAATTATTAGGACCTCAGAAGTTGATGCGGACGCGCCGGATTTGTCAAAATCTGCATATATGTCCAAAAAAGCATCAAGAAATAATAAATCTAACTCAGATGTAACAGTTGATGAGTTAGGAAATTTAGTCTGTGTAGAATCGGGTTCTATTATGCTTTGAACAGAAGCCTTTTCCTTAAGTTTGAGTTCTGAATTGTTTTATTTAGAAGTCAATGTAGTATTTTCATCAAATGACATGTTTACACTTTCCATGATACACTTGGTCCGTCTATTGTACCTACGATAGGCTTTAGACGTGAGCGAGTATCCAACAAAATAGCCTTCGTCAGCTTTCTTGTCAAATTTTCCAAGGTTATCACGGTCATTCAGTATGTAGCATCTGCAACCAAAGACATGCAAAAATTTAATATTCGATCGGTTTTCGTTTATTAATCAGTTCATATGTTGTTTTATTGAATCCTTTAACCACAATCGTCTGGTTTTGAGTAAAACAGGCGGTTGCAACGGCTTCAGCCGAAAGATACATTGGTAGACCATAATATGGCAACATTGTCCTTGCAGCTTCGACTAAAGTTCTATTCTTCCTTTCAACCACGCCAATTTGTTGCGGGGTGTAGGTAGCAGAGAAGTTGTGAGAAATCCCAACAGAAGTGAGATAACTTTGAAGAGTATCATTTTTGAACTCTTTGTCATTGTCACTACGCAATGACTTTATTGGCAATTGAAGACAAACTTGGATTTTCTTGATGAAGGCAATGATCAGATCTGGTGCATCAGATTTGTTTCGCAGAAATTCCAACCAAGTATACCTTGAATACTCGTCTATCATCACAAGAATGTACTTTTTACCGTTAATAGACTGAGTACGCATAGGGCCACAAAGGTCCATATGAATTAATTCCAGAGGTGTTGAGCAAGAAGATTCAGTCTTTGATTTGTGTGAACTTCGTTTCATCTTCCCCATCTCACATGCGGGACAAAGTGAATCTTTCTCAAACCTCATCTCAGGTAGACCTTTCATAATTCCTTGTCTCGCTAATTTATCAATAGCGTTGAAGTTCTGATGAGACAATCTTCGATGCCACGTCCAACTTTGAGCTTTCGATATTTTTGCAAGTAAGCATACAGGACGTGTAGTCGAAAGCGTTGGAAAGTTTACCACATAAAGATTTCCATAGCATTCAGCTCGAAAAGTCTCATAACCGTCCGGGTCTTCAATAAAACAATGAGTGATTGTAAACTGAACTTGATACATACTGTCGCAGAAATGACTGGTACTGAACAAGTTATGATCGATCCCTTCCACGTACAGTACTTTCTTGATGGTTACAATGTCGTTCTTTAGTGAACCGTATCCTCTGATGAATCCTTGAAGCTCAGAATTTGCAAAGCTGACTATTCTTGCAGGTTCTTCAACATAATTGTACAATAAATGCTTATATCCTGTCATATGTCTAGAGCATCCAGAGTCAACGAACCATAAATGACAGGCCTGCAAAAAGAACAGGTCACTTCTTTTTAGGTACCCATATCCAGATGGGTCATGATTTGTTATCATCATGCAGTTTCTTTAAATCATCTACTTTAGCCTTGACTCTCCATTCATATTTAGGCTTTGACATCCATTTCCAGACCATTTTGACATTAAGATCATGAAACTGCTTTTTCTTAGAAAAATTAGCCGACTTAGCTTGAAACACTTTAATGTGTTGTGTTGACAACTTGGGGACATTGTTAGCTTTAAAAATTCTTTTAACAACTTTTGGCTTGGGAGGAATGAAGTACAGTAAAAAAGCATTGTCACCACAGTGTTTGCATATTAAGTTCTTACGAGCAAATGTCAATATTTTTTATTTATCAAGAGAAGTACATTTATTCAAAAAAATCTTGACATTTATTTTCGTTTGAACGTTTACATGGTAAATCAGCACTATTAGTAACAGTACAATCTTTTCCAACAAGATCTTTACAAACTATCTTGTCACTATCTTTCTTTCTCCATTCTCCTTTACCACCACCTTTACTCAGATCTGAAACATGAAATGAAACTTTATTAGTTTTCTTCTTCAAAGTTGAACTCTTTTTCAAAATTCCTGAAGTCTCTCCTTTTTCATAAATGTTCGGTAAATATTCAGGACATTCAGAGTAAACAACTGTAGGCTTTGTTTAAGTCTCAAACTCTGGATTTGATCTAACATTCCATTTTTGATCATCAAACATCTTTTTATCATTCAAATTCTTTTTAAACAAATCAGTTCTCAAATCATTCAATTCTTTAGAAAGCTCTTTGTTCTCTTCAAAAGATTTATCTAATTTAAATATGAGATCACAATTCTCATCTTCTAACTCCTCAAGAGATTTTTGTAAACCTTTGATTTGTTTTTCAAAATCTGATGTTTGATCAGTCACAGAGTTGGATTCAAGCTTCTTTAAAATTGGGACAGGATCTGAGGAATTAATCATGTCATCAAAAATCTCCTCGGTCATTTTGTTAGCAAACTCTTTTTGAATGCTAGAATTCATGACATTTGAATTCTCTTCCATCTTAACTTCATTTAAAGATTCAGAAGTAATGGATTCAAATATAGGAGTCTGAGTACCAATATCAGTGTCCGAATCATACTCGTCGTACTGACATTCAGTCTCAGGAATAATTTTGTCTTCATTGGTTGATTTAGTTGAAGATGGTGTGGAAAACAATGATTCAAACTCAACAAATTCAATTTTTCTATTTTTATAGCTCTTGTTTAAATCATTGTATTGAAATCCAACTGATTTAAAACTGTTTTGTGAATTAGCACAACTAGACATATCATCATCCACTACCTCTTTACCTTTACATGAAGTGTCAGATTTAGGAGTTTCAGCTTTAATGAAAGTATCATGAATATCCGGGATTTTCTTTGCTTCCGAGCCCAATTTATCAAAATTATACAAGTTTTTCAGGGCTTTCTTCAAAACATCATTTTCAGATAAACCTAATCCCGTTTTAGCATTGTAAAATCTGACGTCTTGGAGTTTGTTTGTCAATGTCTGCTCAGTCTGTCCTCTTTTCAGATTAAGGTCTTTTGGTTGTTTAATCTTACAATAAGCTTCATTTCTTTTCTGAAAGCAAGCTTCAAATTTAATTTTGAATTCACCCTTTTCAGAATTTAAATTAACTAAGTCTCTCTCAAGTTCCGAAATCTTTGTTTTTAAGGTTTCTTTTTCTTTCTTTAAAGCATCTTTTTCAAACTCCTTGTCCTCAACGACAACAACTTTCAATAATGCGTTCTCATCACGAAAACTCATCATTGTAAGTCGTTCATAACTAAGTTTGCTATTTAACGTCTCAAATTCTTTTTCCATGTTCTGGATTTGTGCCATTAGAGATTCAATAAGTTCAGAGTTTTCAAAGTTAGTACTTACCTCGGAGTCACCGTCAGACTGTTCAGAGGAGGCTTCAGCATTGTCATCCACAGTTGCCATCATGCATACTTGTGTAAAGTGAGTTGACTCATCATCTGAGCTATGTAGAGCCAATTTTCCTCTCCTGCCATCAATGTTTTCCCTTTTTCTTGCTTCTTTGCAAGTAGTGATTTCTTGGCACAATACTCAGAGTTCATCACTCTCTTAAACTTGCAATCTTTTGAGAAATGGCTGACTTTGCCGCAGTTAAAGCACCGACCAGATTTAGGATCTATCTTATCCTCTTTCTTCTCTTCCTTCTTCTCTTCTCTCTTCTCTTCTCTCTTTCCAAACCAGGGTTTGTATTTCTCTGAATTTTCTTTCTTATACCCTTCATATCTTGGCTTTGAAGAATACTTTTTCTTTCCAAAACTTTTGTGGAACTATTTAGTGATGAAGGCAAGGTTATCAGCGAATCTCTAGATATCATCATCATAGTGTACTTCAACTTTATCAACTGATGACTCAGAACTGGACTGGGTTAGTTCAGTGAGAAAAGCTTTTGACTTCTTGAGTTTTGACTTAGATGCAGAAACGGACTGAGAACTGGAACACTTCTTCCTTTCAGCCAACAGAGCTAGCGAATCTTTGACTATCTTCTTCTCCTCATTTAGTAATTTCACTTCATCCTCATGCTGAGATAGAGTTGAGAAGATGTCATACTGAGAAGATGTTCTTTGTCATCTGGAGGTTGATTGCATAGTTTTTCCATTCCGGGTTCAAGTTCTTGATGAACTTGTAGTTTATCTCAGAGATTGATTTGTTCATCCCGTTCCTTCTTAAGTCATTCAAGATCACATTGAATCGGTTGTACGTATCTATAAGTACTTCTCCCTCCTTAGCATGAAATCCTTCATAAGCATTTACGCTCTGGTTCAATTTAGCTTGGATGGACCTCTTTGTTCCTTGAAACTTCCTCTCAAGTTCATCCCACATTGCTTTCGCATATTCACGACTATCTACCCGATTGTAAATGTCGTTTAGGATTGCCATGGGTAAGTATATGAGAACTTCTTAATCTATCTTGGCCAGTTCCTTCTCTCTCTCGTTGTAATACTGATACGGTTTTGGCACATACCAAACTCGTATTCTGGAGAGGTTTCAGTGGCAGCCTGGCCTGGAACAGTTACTACAACATTCACCGGTCCATCAATTATTGATTTCATGTAATCACGATTCTTGTGATTCAGAAACTGAGTCATTCGCTTCTTCCATTGAGCGTGCTCTCCAGCAGATAACACCGGAGGCTTTGATTGCGACCCATAGAGAGAAGATCTTTAGACATTCTGATATTTTTCTGCAAAAGAATTTAGCTAGAATTGATCGTTAGTCCGACAAAATGAATCAACAGATGCAGAACTTAAAAAATTTCAGAAAAATGGATTTTCCAAACACTTCTAAGTATAGAATTCGTATACAAAAGATTAAAGAGCAATTCGCACACTAGTACAAAAACTCACATTTGCCACGGTTAAAAACCGTGGCCATAGGCCTTTCAATCAAACCGTAGCCTATTCTTGCGTGACAATTGATACCCTTTCGCCATGTTTAAAATGTGTCACCATATCAAATAAAAAACCATAGCCATAGCCTAAAAACTGTGGCTATAAACGTATTTAATATTTACGGTATTGGAACATTTTTACTTTAACTGTGGCAATAAACTATTTATCGCCACTGTAGATCCCAGATATAGTGCAATCAACAATTATAATCAATAATAATCAATGATTGAACCACAACTGTTGGTCATATGATTAGATTTATCAGTAAAGGGTTTAGGTTTACAGAGAGAATATCTGATACGACTAAGTTAACCTTTCTAATGACCATTCTAAACCTAAAACTAGGATAACAACACTTAAATATCAAGCGTGTAACAAAAGACTATAAAGAAATTACAATTCAAACCCTATAAATGCGTTATACAACTTTCAATACACTAGGACTTTCAGTCCTAACAATCTCCCCCTAAAGTTGAATAAGGCATTTATCATCTTGAAATCTTCAGGCCTTGATCTTCTTTCCCTCTTGAATCTTTGAAAAACTTTGGTGTTGCATGACTTCAAGTCTTTCCCAGCTCCCCCTCGAATAAAGCTCTTGGTCTTCATAGTTTCAACTTTGTAACCAGATTCAATGTACAATAGCCTCGACTGAATGCACTATCAAGCATCTTTCAACTGTAGAAACTCAACACATCGGATCAACACACAAGAATGATAATGTGCGAGTTACGTGACATTCCATAGTGCAACTTCAGTTTAAAACCAAAGAATCTGTCTTTGAACTGCGAGTTGAATATGCTTTCAGCTTAAGAACTTGTTTCAATCAGCTCGTAGGAGGAACAAACTTGTAGCAGACACCACATGATACGGGATAGAAGAAATGCAATAAAATCTTTTCTGCTTAGCTGCAATCTTTGAATCTAAAGGCTTTTCAACCTCAGATAATAAAATTTTGTTACTCCCCCTCAGATTTTGCTAACTCCCCCTCAATACGATAATTTGTCTTTGAATTGTGTATATTGTTCTCCCCCTCATGATGATTAGGAGAATCCTGAGCATCATGTAACTTCAAAGACTAAATGCATGAGTAGCAAAATCTCAGATAAAACGATTCAGTAACCAAGGGTAACAGCTAACACAGAAACACAATAGTAATTGTTATCACAACAATTAAAATAATTGTGTGACCTATTTTCAGAGTTGGCATCGATGTATCTCTGATAGGACTTCCAGTTATCACTGAAGTAAAATATTAAAAACTACTTCTCAAACTATTCCGGCAATATCACAAAGATATGCAAGGGGGATCACAAATATTTGTGCGTATGTGAAAGAAGTATAAATCATATCGATTATGCTCAAAGATTGATTCAACCTGGGACGCAGGTTAGAAATCAATAGACACAGTGAGATGAATTTAAAGTTCGGAGACCGTCTTCCTTTTTCAATATCTAAGACCTCCGAGTGAGGAATAGATAGATTATGTGCAAAATCTCCGTGCAAATATGAAACAAGTATCTTTTGAGAGATACTTGAGTGGCTGGGTGGGGTGACACGAGTTATCGACACTGGGTCAATGTATGTTTCAATATTCATCTCCAAAGAACGAGAATGAATAGATTATGTGGTAACCCGGATAACTGACTCAGTTTGGTAAGGACTAATAATTCTTTTAAGTCCTGTCACATCCTCACCATATTCTTTTCACTCTGAGCTCATCTATCAATCTAGACCCCTCACTGATATCTATGAATAGGATGTATTTCTTGGGTAGGTCCTTCCGGTTTTGGATTGACCATAGAAACTTTATGAGCCCTAACACTCCTTTAACTCACCAAGATAGAACATTGAAGTAAAATTTTTGATTTGAGAGAATCAGAAGTCAAAAGCATTTAAGAACGAGTCCTGAACTGAATTGTTCAGAAGTCTATATGAAAAATAAACAACGTGGTACTCCCCCTCAAAAGATGGCATAAACCTTGATTGTAGTCATGTGACGTGAATAATCTGAATTAAATCACACATGACATTCCTGCAAAACAGATTAAGAAGATTTTGGTTTTGGTATCCATGCTGTGATGGATCCTTGATGGTTAGTTGCCTTGGCTTTAAAGCTACTAAACTGAGGATTGGGGATTCTATAAGTACCATACCAACTATTAACGTACCTTGGATGCACAAAGTCACTCTTTCCACAGTAAGTGCAACAGATCGTTGGTCGGCGCAGACTGATCAACTTTCCTATAAAATAGACATAAGTAGGTGAATCAGTCTTGGAAATAAATGACTTTGTATCAACTACAGAAGAATCATGAGACTTGTTTCCTTTACTACTTTATGTAGTTGATATCTTTCTCCAAACCATCCTGACTTTTCGAAACACTTAATTATTTGAATCATCAACAAGAGAATTATAGAAAAGATTTGAAGGGTGAATCCGGTCTTTTGAAAATTCATTTGATTTGACAAACTTCTTCGAAGAGTTAGTTGTAGAAGGTAAACTTGAAGAGTAAGAAGACTGAACAACAGTATTGGGACTGGCTTGTTCAGATAAATTGACTTTAAGATTTATTTCTTCAAGTTTCTTGACTTTTCCGGATAAAACATTTCTTTATTCTATAATCAAGTCAAATTGTTTTTGTAAATCGGATTTTACCTTCTCTTCTTTCAAATTCTCTGTTGTTAATTTAGATAATTTCTTTGAAAGCTTATGAATCTCAGTTTCGAAAATCTTTCTTTCACTTTCAAAATCCTTTCCTATATTGTTGCGTTTATCAGATATCTCTTTAAGAACCGCAACATTCTTCTTTTCAATCATTTCCTTTTCACTCTTAAAACCTTTTCTCTCTTTCTCAAAAGAATCTCTCTCAATTATCAAAACATTTTCAAAATCAGAAATTTGTTTTGAAAGTTTCGCATTTTGAGCCTCAAAAACCTTTCTTTCTTCGAAAACTTTCTTTGAAAGCTCTAGAATCTTTCTTTAAAGATTCTTCCTTTCATTTGAGAAATCGACTTTTTCCTTTTCAAAAACAGCAAGTCTTTTCTTCAGGTCGAGATTTTCACTCTCCAACACGTTTCCTCTTTCTTCAAGCGCCATGTTCTTCTCTTCTTTGGCTTCAAAATCTGCAACTTTTCTTTCAAGTTTAGATATTTTCTTTGAGTGTTCATGTAGATCCCTTTTCTTTATATCAGCTTCTCTTTCAAGATCTGATATTCTCCTTTTCAGCTCAAAGTTTTTATTTTTCAAAGAATTTTTCTCTGCTATAGTCGTCAATGAATTAGCCTCCGCCTTCAGCTTTGAAACCACAAGATCGCTATTAGTTTCCTTCAAAGTGCAAATTTTTGCTTTCAAATCTAGAATGATTTTCATCATATCTCCTTTTGAAGTATCAAGATCAATGAAATGAGTCATTGTTACCTTGTTGTGATGACCGAATTATTCGAATGCCAAGGTCGGGAGAGGTTAACAATGTGTAGGGAGAGGTGACCGTGTGAAACCGGGAGAGTTCACAAAGACCGGGATCGAGACAAAACCCGGAGACCGGTATATGTACTAAGAGTTACCTAGTCCGGTCCCGGGGGACTGTGTACCGGGAGTTCACACCCCGGTAGAGTCCGGGAGGGCTTAGAGGGCGCTTGACACCGGGCTTAAGCTAGACATCGGGGCGCGTGAAAATGTAGTTTCCCAGATTCCAAGCAATTCAATCAAGATCAAGATTTGACAATTTAAGATCTTAGAGAGAGAGAGAGAAAGTAATCCAGTCGTATATCTCTTAATGATATATGTGTGTAAGGAACTCTCACAACACTATACTCTTATATGCTTATCACACTACAAACACTCACAAATCTAAACTCTCAAAGTAAACAAACATTGACTTATCACTGACTTGATTTTATTTGACTTTACAGACTTTGACTTTTCTACATTAAATCTTGGATATAACAATACACTAACATTCTCCCCCTTTGTATTCAAGATTTAAAAAAAAATTGGTAATCGTCTTCAACTCTTGATTCTTCAAACTTTGACTCTGACAGCTTTAAACTTTGAAGCTCTAACAATCTTTAAACTCTGATTCTTTTAAAGAATCTTGAAAAGTCTTTCACTTTGCTTTGTAAAGTCATCAAGTCTTGAACAAAACATTAAAATTTTGAAACTTGAAATATCTTTCAACTCTGAGGAATCTTTGAGTGTTTGGTATCATCATCTCTTTGATCTCTGGACTGTCTTTGGAAAAACAAACTTTCTCGAGTCATCTTGATTTCTCTTTGAATCATCTCTGAATAATTTCTTTTCATCAGACTTGATTGAATTGAACTTTCAAAATTTCTCCACAAGTTTTTCCACTTTGACATCTCTTTATGGCTTTGAAATTATGACCTTGAAATTGAACTTTTAGAATTTCTCCCCCTTTTTGATGATTGTGAGTATCATGATCATCAAAACTTCTTCAATTTCATCACTTTCTTTGAATCTCCCCCTTTATATGAAAACAACATCTCCTGCCCTTTTGATCTGAATATCCGTCAATTCATAAAATGTATATACCCAAATCTTTTCAAATTCAGATATAATAAACGTTGTAACCCTGAATCAACAAATGATACTGTTAGAATGCCTGTAAGTAGCACAGAGCCACTTTGTACAACGAATGTACACTGGAAAGGAGCTTTTGAGATGTTCACTCTCCCAGGGCTTCCATTCAATCATCGAAAAACACGAAGGAATTTCTATGAATGTTATGACAAGAAAACATATTCCTTGCGTGTACATGAAAGTGTAGAGTGATTGAAGCTACTCATGCTTTTTCTGGCTCAAAATATGTAAATTGTTGAGACAATAACAAGTGTTACACGGACTCAATGTGCATGAAAGAGGTGCGAAGGTGGGGCAAACTTCCTTCTTTTCAATATCTAAATCTTCCAAGTGAAGACCAGATAGCAGATGTGTTGCGTCCCCAAGAAAATATGAAACATTTCTTTGTTGAGAAAGAAACGAGTGGTTGGTGGGGTTATAGCAAGAGTTGGCATGGGCTCACTGCTTTTTTCAATGATGGTCACCAAAGAATGTGAACCAATCAGTAGATGTGGTTGCCTGGCTCAGAAAGTAGTTGGTGCAGAGTTTTCATATTCTTTTAACTCTGATCTCACACCCTCTTTCTTTTTATCATTTAAGCTCACTTCTAACCAAACTCTCATTTCCACTTTACCGCTCAGAAGAATGAGAAAAACTCAACCGGATGAGTTATTGATACGGATGTTTGCACACCTCTAAGACATGTGATAATTGAATCTCAAAGCAAGTATACAACGGGATCCAATATCGTCTTTTCAAGTAATAAAATGGTAAGAACCAAGTATCGTATTCCTCAGGGATAGGTATCTTATGTTGCAAGATCTCGAGATGAAAAACTAACTTCAGATCGTGAGTTTGAAGACTTTGTTTGGGTTTAGTGAACAGTTAATTAAAATAACAGAGAATAAAGAAAGCAAGGGTGTAAGGCTTTTGGTGAGTATTAAACACAAGTTTCTGTGGACCAATGTTGTAGGAATGCTACAACATTGTGTTTTTCAACAACTAGTTCCACCATCTACTTTGAAAGTGATCCTTCCGAATTTTCACCGTGACACTTGTATTTAGCTTCTACCAGACACATTCCTGTGCGGTATCAGAACCAGTGATAGTGCTAATGGTGTCTTCAAAGTATATGGATAAACAAATTCCTTTGTTAAAAATCACTTTTCCGAGTCGATTCCCATATCATCCAAGTTGACGTGTTCCAAGTGGCTCATTTCTGAGTCCACCACACTTTAACACTTTGACTGGTGATCAACTCGTCAAGAATCAATCAGTTTGAAAAACATAGATAACAAGTTCCCTTCTTAGCAACTCTTCCAAGTATACCTCCCATATCATTCAAATTGACGTGTATTCATGTGGCTCATGCATGAGTCCACTACACTTTACCACTTTCAAAATGATCAATTCGTCAAGAAGTGCGTTTGGATTTATAAAACTTAGAATGAAATGGTGGAACATCATTATTGAGAAACGATGTCCACTTTATTTTGGTTTAAAAACTCACCATTTGCCTCACACCCAAGCTAATAAAACTAGCTATTCATTACGAAATATAAATTGCAATAAATGTAAATGACATAAAGTAAAGACATAATGTAAATGATGGAAATTAAATGACGGAAATGTAAAGTGCATAAAGTAAAGACTATAAGCAATAAAGAAATGTAAAGACAAGTAATGTTGAAGCAATGCTACAGCAACTAATAACGAAGAACAAGAATTCTAAAAGATTAAAAACTTGATATTAAAAGTTCTAGAGAGAGTCACAATATCAGTTCTAAAACTGATTTATTACCCCCTAGAAACACAAAGCCATCACCCCTATTTATGCCAAACAAGGATGGCAAAGATGTAAATAGAAAACTTAAAAATAATAATAAAGGTACAACAACTAAAGGTTATTCCAAAGTAATACTTCAAGTGATGACAATACTCCAACTCCAGCCAACTACTACTTCTATTATTGCCTAAAAGATTTGGAAAGGCCAAAAATTCAGGATTGCAATCTTCATCAAAATATCTTCATAGTTCCATCCCAAAACAGTCCTGAATGCTACAGCATCAATCTGGCATCAATAAACATAAGATTTTAAGTTTGCTTTTACAAAATAGCAACAAATAGGTAAATCATAAACTTAGCTCCATGAATAAGAAAAATTGGAAAATAAGATAAGAAAATGACTCAATTGTTGGGAGAAAAAGAAATTGAAATCCTAAAAGACGAGAAAAAGATGCAATATGTATTGAATTCTCAATACATATCAGTTATCTCCCCCACTCTTTAATTTAAGACCCCTCACCCCTCAATCACTCTAGGATTACTTCCTGTGTAGGAAACACTGGTTAACGTGAATCCATGGAAGTTTTGTTTAAGCTCTCACATTGATCCCATGTATGTCCTAAAAAGAATGGTTGCTCAACAATTTAACTTGAACAGTTAAGCACATAATAACATTGTCAAGATGTATGCTCATCAAAAATGTGAATGTAATTTGAGCATTTGAACTTTGAAGATCTCTCAAAACAAGGATATTGAATGAATGAAATAAAATCAAGATAATTGTTTTGATAATCTGACAATGTATCAATCAGATCAATTATCACGAAATATGAACGTGAAAGGTTAGGGTATCAAAGAACTTGACAGCTTGTTTATATGAACGAATATAAATAATTTAGCAATGAACGCTCAAGTTGAAATGATGATTGTTGCTCATAAAAGTCCAAGATCTCTAAATCTAGTGAGAGAAAGTAGAGAGCGCCAAAGTAATCTGATATATTCAATATGAGTGCTAAGTTCCAAAGAACAAAGGCCACAAGGGACTTAAATACCCTTGGTCAAAACATCTGATAAAGCTATCTAAGCACAGTATAAGCACAAGGTAATAATTACAATGATTACTACAAAAACAGTCTTAACAATCTCCCCCTTAGTCATCATTGACACTTCTCTCTTTGACGAAGTCTATTCAGTCCAATTAAAACTTCCAAGCGTCTTAGAGTTGAGCGGAAAATCAACCTCTCATGAATTGTATTCAATGTCTTCTTGATGAGTCGAATTTCATCATTATCAATCAGAAATGTATTACTTCTTGTTTCCAAAATTCTTCTTTCAGCTTCTTTCAGACGTTGCTCCAACTGAAGCTTGATCACCTTTAAAGTTCCATCAGAGTAATGACCAATTTCTTCAAATCTGAGAAAGCACTTTTGACTTGAGCCATTCTTGTTGATAACTCCATATGGATCTTGAACAATGGTGAATAAAGGATAAGAATCTAAGTCTGGCAAGCTTCGATTGGGCCTTTGAAGATTTACAACTGGCTGAAAGCTTTCAACGGCCATCTGAAAATCAAATACTCTGAAGAATCTGATTTTCCGTCGAATGAATATTTTGATAACAAACAGAGCTTGAGAAACATCCTGTGTTCTATGATAAAGATTCCTGAAATGATTATATAAAAACTCAATATCATCAATAGAAAGATCAGAAAAATCTGCCTCTGAGAAAGTATATCGCTTGCAATCTCTTCTTTCCACTTCAAATTCCGGATACCAGATATTAACTAACTTGTTTATTGAGACGCTGATAACTCGGACAATCAAATGTGGAGAAGAAACAAGATTGTTTCTACGACGCTGGCACTTGATGAGCATCAAGTATTCATACTGATATGCCTCTGACTCCTTTTCAACACCAAGGATAGCATAAATGTTGATCAGCCTTCTTCTAGAAACGAAAATATTACTTTGAGAATCTTCTAGAAAAGCATATCTTTGTCTTGAAGCCATATACCTTTGTTGAAGACTTCTTTGTCTCTGCTGTCTAGTCAAAGCTAGTCCTTCCTCTAGAATTGTCGGAGGAATCACAGGTTCAGATGGAGGAACATCAGCTTGTGCTATTGACGACTGACCAACTTCAAATGAGCTTGGAGGAGCAGTGGTAGTCGGAGTTGTACTAGCAACAGGAGAAGAAGTAGCTGGAGCAGATTCTAGAACTTGAGTAGCTTCAGTACTTGGAGAAGTTTCAGGAATCTCTTCTTGAGAAGGAAGATCTCTATACAACATGTTCGCAATTTCTTCATCCTTAGCATCCATAAACACATAATCATCTTCAGTATCAGAAATAATGACTATGTCATCACAATCCTCTTCTTTAACTTGGCAAATCTTCTCAAATCTGATGTCATCATCATCATCTGAATTTATCTCTATGAAATTTGCAAAGAAGGATCTCATATCATTAGCTGCTTCAGAATCTTCAATCTCATGTACCCTTGTTGAAATGTCTGGATCAACATACACAACAATCTGCATATTATTTTCTACATTCTGTTCAGAAATATTCAGTACATTTGACATGAAAGATAAATCAACATTATCAATCATAACATTCATGAGATCTTCAATACTGCAATCTTGAACATTATCAGTATTCTTTTCTGTACCAGCCGCCTCTTCTTGCGTTTGATCATCTCTGGCTGACAAACCCTCCACTCTCTGTCTCTTATTCATCTCCCCCTCATGACCTTGAGGATCTGGATCATCCTGGTCATGTCGTCGCTTAAGAGACGGACCTACTTCAGTCATGCAGTTCTGTTCATGACGATCAAAGCGATCAGAAAGAGATGTGAGAGCTTGAGTCAGAAGAGATAATCCTTCCTTGATATCTGAAAAATTCGTCCGAGCTTTAGTACGAAAAGCAGTGATTTCCTCGTAAAGGGCAGACACTCTGTCAGGAGCAGAAGTAGATGTAGAAGCTGGAGTCGGAATCGGAACCGGTTTTGGTTGAAAAGTCCTTAGCAGAGAGATAAAATCTTTATCTTGTTGTTCTGGCGGCGACATAGACAGAAGACGAGCATAAAACAAGTCCGACAACTCGGAGATAGGAATATCTGAGACTGGAATGCTCGATGAGATTGGAGGACAAGTTGTTGTAGAAGGAATCGAAGAAGATAATCCAACTGACTGCATAAACGGTGGAGGAAGTGGAATAGATACAATTGCAGGAGCAGTAGAAGTAACAGCAGAAGACGGTTCTCGAATAAGTACCCCAGTTGGTCGTCTGAAAAGAATCTCTGGAGGAAATGAAGCAACATTAATCTCTGGCATCTTTCCTTTAAAAAGAGCCTTTAGCTTCTGCACTTGTGCCTCTTTCTCAGCATCCATACGATCAGTCAGTTGACAAATAACATCATTCAAAGTAGTAAACTTATCCGTCGTATCACGAACCTCAACGGAAAAAGTAGCGTAAGTAGAAGAGATCTCAGGAGAAGAATGAGAAACTGTTGTACCTTAAACCCGATGATGAGTTGAAGCATTCACAAATGCTAAATCAAGCTCATCAACATGAATATCAGCAACTGCAGCATTAATATGAACAGACTCTTCTTCAGACATAACCTCTTCTTGAACAATCACTTCTGGTTCCTTTGTCTTCCTTTCATACACACGAATATCAGGCTGGTCACCGTCATTACCATCATTATCATCAGTTTCATCATCATCCCCATCTTTATCACCAGCAAGATCATCATCATCAGCAGCAGCAGCAGCATCTTCAATGTCAATACCAGCAGCAGCACTAGTATCAGGAACAATATCAGCAAGAACAGCACCAATTTGTTGAGTTGCAACGGCTGCTTTAACTTCTTGATCGTCAGATTCTTCACCCTCTTGGTCAACAGCTGTTTCGACTTCTTGATCAGCATGAAAGGATGCATCTTGGGCATCATGAGATGGTTCATCTTGATCAGCTTCAACAAAATCGTTCTCCATGCAGTACTGAACTACACTGTCATCAGTCATATCAGCATAGTTGGCGATTAGAGCGTAAGGAATTGTCATGGAATAGTTGAATGACTGCTTTGGTTTCTGAATATAAGCCATCTCTGTATCTGGAACCTGAGGCCAAGATAATCGTTGTGGGATAGCATGATTGCTTCTAAGCATACTTCGAATGATCAGCTTCAAATATCTGATAAATGGAATGAACTTGCGCTTCTTGTGAGTAAGCTTGTCTTGCACCCTCTCCGAAAGTTCGGTCCAGAAAATATGCGTATAGTCGACATGCAAGTCATAGACGACAGCATGGAACAACCGGAGATAATGCAGACTTGCATTGTCCGTGCCAGAATGTTTCGATGTAAGGCACCTGTTGAGGACAGAGAACAATGCATACCACACCGGAGGAAGATTAGACTTGTCAAAATCACTTACTCTGTTCAAAGTTCCAATATATCCAAGATTTTGAATACCGTCTAAGACATCCACTTCCGAAGGGAAGCTGTCATAAGATGTTCTGCCTGGTCTGGAGTTGGGCTCATGAAGCTCCAGAATGAGACGAAGACGCTTGTAGGATAAGAAAGACTCGTACTGATCGATTTGCAAGTCGAATCTGTGTGGACGATCAAGTTCATTCTTTTTAATTGAATGCCATGCTTGCTGAATATAGACCTCAGGAACCTCAGCACAAGAGGTAAGAGCCTGAGCGAGAGGATGACCTTTGAGAATAGCTCGGATTACCGGATGTATCTTGATCTTGTCAAAATCGATGTAGTAGTTGTTTGGATTGTAAGGAAGCATGTACATCAATGTGGGAAAAACGTCGTTCGGTGATCGGCGTGATACAGAAAGATTTGCTCCGACAGACGGGACAGACGGCATCGGCATCTCGTGTGAAGCGCGATCAGATGGATCATCGAGAATAACATTATCGTCTTGTATCATAGGATCAGTTTGTGTTTGAGAAGCCATTTTGAAACCTGGAAAATAAAAACTAAGAAAAAATTAGACAAGAAAAAAAAACACAAAAAAAATGAAATAAAAAAAATTCAAGTCTGGTTTGCGTGACAAGAAGGAAACGCAAACTGAGGTTTGCGCGATGAACGTGAGACGCAAAGGAAAGTTTGCGTGACAGACATGAGACGCAAAATGAAGTTTTCGAATTCAGTTCATAACGCAAACAGAGGTTTGCGTGACTAACTTGTGAAGAAAACCTGACCTGAAAATATGTCAACACAAAACCACAAAGGTTTGCGTGACATATAAGTGACGCAAAGAAAACTTTGCGTGACCAACAGGTAACGCAAAGTAGACTTTGCGTGACCTACTTGTTACGCAAACTACTTCAAACAAAGAACAACACACAACAAGGTTTGCGTGTCAAGAACATAACGTAAATCTGGTTTGCGTGACTAACGAGTAACGCAAACTTAGGTTTCCGTGACTAACGTGATACGCAAAGCTGACTTAAGTTATGTTCAAAAGACGCAAAGAAACCCTAAAACACAGGTTTTCGCGAGTTTATCTTTAATATTTCAAAAATGCAAATAAATCGGTTTAAAACTGAAATTGGTGATTCGAAAAATATATAGAAACAATTATAAACCAATTTCGAGCAAAGATATACTGATTAAAATCAGTTTTCAACCCAAAATATTTGAAAACTTGAAAATCCCAGATGAACAGTCACGAAAATCTCAAAACACAAAATCAAAACAACAAATCAACAAATTATAGAGTAAGAACACTTACCTGAGGTTCGAAAATGAGAACTAAATCAAACCCAATACTCTATTTAAGCAAATAAGCTCGATCTGATGTTGAGGACGATGAACAGTAACAAAATCGCACAGTAAGGAAACGATCATGAAATCAAAATCAAAAAAAAAAATAACAATGCTAAACTAAAACATACTACAACACAAATACAAACAAAAGATGAAACACATACCTAATTGAAAGAGAAACAAGGTAGAAAACAAAGAAGAATGAATATCGGCGCAGAGTGAAATGAGGAAGAAGATGAACAGTTGATTTGATTCAAAATGAGAATTGGAGCGAGAAAGGGAAAATTGAACATACCCAACACTATTTATACTAAACTTTAAAAAAAATAAAGAACACTTAGAAAAATTAAAAGTACATAAAATTGAAATTTTACCTGAATATCCCTTTTACTCCCCCTACACAAATGCACAGGATTTAACAAATCAGATCAACATTTGCATAAAATTATCAGAAATACTTACCTGATTAAATTGTGATCAACACGTGAAGTATTTTAGCAGGTAGATTCACTCCCCCTCAAAAACAGAATGTTGCCAAAATTGCATATCATATGTTCTCTCCCCCTCGAAAAAAAATGCACAGACCATTTTGACAAAAATATGGATACACAAACATTAAAACATCAGTGTAAAAAGAAAATTATACTGAATATAAATTTTGAAACAACTGAACATATAAAATTTTAAATACTAAACAAATTAAAGTCCACTCAGTAAAATATCACAGATTTATCAATCAGTTGAAATCAAGCGTGTGTTGTTGGATACAAGAACAAGTTTCATTGCATATCAAGTTATAACATGCTTAGTTTCAAAAACTTCCAGCAATCTAACCAGTGTGCTCGCATGCGAACTTCGATTAGCTTCAAGAAAAATGCAATTCTAAAAATATTATAGAGAACTTTGCATGTACTAACACTAAGCCATCAAAAATTAAGACTTTCACAAATTTATAGGTTTATCACAACTCAAACATATCACCAAGGATAATGAGATGTGTGCTCATTGGCATCTTTTAGCATTAAGCACATTGGCATCTTCACATGAGTGTGCTCTTTGGCATCTTTAAAGCGTGTGCACTTTGGCATCTTTTAATCAAAAAGTTTGGTAAGTAAAGAACATGCCGTAAATGTAACTTTCTATCTGATCCTATTGCAGAATTTGGGTCAGCCGCTCCCAGACCAGTTGGCCTTAGGGGACTAGGTGTCAAGCACCCCTTGGAACTTACTTTCCCGGATCAGAAAGGCTACATCGACATATCCTAAACCCATTCATACCAGTAGAACATGACTTTCGATCTGGTTCTATAGAAAGATTTGGGTTCGATCACTCTCAGACCAATTGACCTTAGGGGATCAGATGACAAGTATCCCACGGAACTTACTTTCCCAAACCAGAAAGGCCACAGGTACAAACTTTTAAACTCAGAGATTTCTGAATTTTATCTATATATAATATTTTCATCTCAATCACTCAGTTCTACATCTAAGTGCTTAGCCCATATTTTCATTACAATCCACAATTTTGACTTTTTAGGTTTTCTAAGCATTGTAAACTATAAATATCCCAAATCACATATCTTTAAAGCAGTATCAAAAGCTTCAAACATGTTGCTGACCTTTCGATCTTTGTAAGACTTGAAAGTTGAACATATAAAACTTTAATATAAACAAAGCAACTTGAAAATTTATCCTCGACACACATTTTATTCAACAGAAATAAAACCTGTAAAGCTTTTACTTTATAGAATAAAATTTGTAAAGATTTAAACTTTTAAATTCAACATGCCAAGTTTTGAAAGCAGAAAATTAAAACGTTTTTCATCTAATGCTTTTGTAAATATATCAGCAAGTTGATATTCAGTTGGTACAAAATATAATTCAATAGTACCTTCTTCCACATGATGCTTTATGAAATGGTACCGCATATCTATGTGTTTAGTCTTAGTATGCTGGACCGCATTGACTGATATCGCGATCGCGGATTTGCTGTCACAATATATAGGCACTGTTTTGTACAGCATCCCGTAATCCCGAAGTTGTGTCTTCATCCATCGTACTTGAGCGCAACAACTAGCTGCGGTGACGTATTCTGCCTCTGCAGTTGAGATAGACACACAGTTCTGCTTCTTCGATGCCCAGCTTATCAGTCTATCACCCAAAAATTGAAGGTGACCTGATGTGCTTTTCCGGTCTAACTGATTTCCACCAAAATCTGCATCAGAATAAGCAATCAGTTTATAGTCAGAACTCTTAGGATACCACAAACCTAAGTATGGAGTTCCTTTGATGTAGCAAAATATGCGCTTGACTGCCAACAGATGTGATTCCTTTGGTTTGGCTTGAAATCTGGCACATAGGCAGGTAGAGAACATTATATCCGGTTGACTTGCTGTGAGGTACATCAGTGATCCGATCATTCCTCGATAAGTCTTGACGTCCACAGCTTTTCCATCTGGGTCTAATCCAATTTTGGCACTGTGAGCCATCGGCATGCCAATTGAAGTAGATTTGTCCATCTTGAATTTCTTCAATATGTCAAACACGTACTTCGACTGGTTGATAAAAATACCATCTGGAAACTGCTTCACTTGTAAGCCGAGGAAGAAATTAATTTCTCCCATCATGCTCATCTGAAACCTGGAGGTCATAAGATCAGAAAACCAAGTACATAATGATTGATTAGTCGCACCAAATATAATATCATCTACATATATTTGTACTAAGCAAATATCCAAGTTAGATCTATAAATGAAAAGAGTGGTATCAATAGATCCTTTGGTAAACCCGGATTTGACCAAGAAGGCTGACAACTCATCATACCACGCCCTCGTTGCTTGTTCTAGACCATACAGTGCTTTATAAAGAAAGTAGACATGATCTGGATGGTCTTTGTTAACAAACCCCTCTGGTTGAGAAACGTAGACTTCTTCTTTCAGTTTCCCATTCAGAAAAGTTGTCTTCACATCCATTTGATATACAGTAAAGTTTCGATAAGCAGCAAAAGCCAGAAACATACGGATAGCTTCTAATCTAGCGACCGGCGCGAACGTTTCATCGTAGTCAATTCCTTCTTCTTGTCGATATCTCTTGGCTACCAATCTTGCTTTGTTCTAAATAACTATAACATCTTTGTCTTTCTTATTCTTGAATATCCACTTTGTTCCAATTATGCTCTTTCCTTTTGGTCGTGGTACAAGTCTCCAAACTTTCAGCGCGTCAAATTGATTGAGCTCCTCTTGCATAGCTATAATCCAATCCAGATCCTCCAAAGCTTCAGATACTTTGGTTGGTTCAATCTTGCTTAAAAAGCAAGTGAAGATACATTCGTTGGGAGTTGTCGTCTTGGAACGTGTAGACACACTTGCTTGAGGATCACCAATAATTTGATGAATTGGATGAGATCTTGTCCATTTGGTGGTGTGAGGGAGAGGATCAATAACATCTTGAACAACTTCTAATTGTTGAGAGTGAGATTCAGGAGCTTCTATGTCAGTTGAAGAAATAGAGACAGTTTCAACTGGAGGAGGAGGTAGTTCAACAACTTCAGAATCAGACTCTGGAAGTGTTGGTTGAACATTAGCAGTTTGTTCTTCATCTTGAACTTGTTCCTCTTGAACAGGTTGTTCTTGAACAGATTCTTCTTGAATACGTTGTTCATTAACAGAATCTTCTTGTATAGGCTCAGTTTCTGATTGTGCAGATTCAGGTTCAGAAATATGTTGTTCAGAATCACTGGTTTGAATAACAGGAGGTACTGGAACAGCATCAGTGTCAGAGATAGATGCAGCAGAATTTGGAGTAGATGCGTTCATAGTTTCCTGATTCAAAACATTTGAAACATTATCAGTGGAAGATTTGGGAACATCATCATAAAAATTCTCAAACAGAAAATCAAGATCAGAAAGATTAAGCAAGGAAGAAGAAGAATCCTGATTTGTCAGTTGAAGTGAAGGTTCTGAACTGAGTTGTTCAGAAGCTGAATTCTTTGTAGATGCGGGTTCTGGATCTGTTTGACCAGAAACCAAGTCGGCAGCTTCGTCAAATTTGACATTGACACTCTCAATCACTTTTCTTGCAGAAGTAAGAAAGACTCGGTAAGCTGCAGAGTTAGATGAATAACCAAGAAAAATACCATCATCTGCCTTTGGACTAAACTTGTTGAGATTGTCTCGGTCATTCAGAACATAGAACTTACACCCAAATGACTTGAAGTATTTGACATTCGGTTTGAAACCATTCATAAGCTCATATGGTGTTTTGTTGAATCGGCGATGCAGAATTGATCTGTTCTGAGTATGACAAGCAGTTGAGACAGCTTCAGCCCAATGAGACAAAGGAAGACCAGAATAAGCAAGCATTGATCTGGCAGCCTCGACAAGTGTTCAATTTCTTCGTTCAACAACCCCATTCTGTTGCGGTGTCCGAGCAGCAGAAAATTGTTGTTGAATACCTTGGTCTCCGTAGAAAACTTGAAGAGTACTGTTCTTGAATTCTGTGCCATTGTCAGATCTGACAACCTTGACTGCTTTTTGCTTATTTGTCTGAATTGTTTTGATGAGGTTGATGAGAATGTCGGGAGTTTCATCTTTAGTCTTGAGAAACTTAACCCATGTATACCTTGAGTAATCATCAACAACCACCAATACATATCTTTTCTTTCCAATACTCTTTGTCTTCATCGGTCCGCATAAATCAATGTGAAGTAGATCAAGAATGTCCGAAGTGCAAGGTTCAGGCTTTGGCTTATGCGAAGCTTTCTTCATCTTTCGTTTCTCACAATCTTGACAGAGGTGGTCTTTCTGAAAACGAAGTACTGGGAGACCTCTCACTGAATCAGTCTTGACAAGGCGATCCATGTATTTAAAGTTGAGATGAGCTAGTCGTCGGTGCCATATCCAGCTTTCATGAACAGAGGCTTTAGAAAGCAAGCAGATATCTGATGGGATTTTAACCTTGGAAAGATCAATTGTATACAAATTGGATCTTCTCTTTCCTACCAGTAAATCCCTGCCACTGTCATTCTTCACAGCAACGCGTTTAGATTTGAAGCTGACTTCAAGATCTTTATCACAGAACTGCCCGATGCTGAATAAGTTGTGATTAAGGCCTTCGACGTAGCTGACTCTCTTGACAGTAATATTACCTTGAACAAGATCACCATAACCTAGAATGGGAGCAGTCTCGCAGTTTCCAAACTTAACACGACCGCAACATTTTTCTTTAAAATTGGAAAGCAGTGATTTGTTGTCCGTCATGTGTTTGGAACACCCCGAATCTAGATACCATAAATGACTAAGCTGCACATACAGAAACTACACAGATTTAGGTACCCATATGCTTATGGGTCCCTTCTTGTTAGATTTGTGTCTTTTATTTTTCGAAGATTTATTTTTCAAACAATCATGAAAGCAATCATCAATAGAGGAAGAAACATAATCATCAGAATCAGAATTAGAAGAAGAATATGAGACATTCTTTGAAATATGAATCATTTGCTGAATTGAATATTTTGTGTTTTTATTACAAAAGGCAAATGTATCAGTTTCACAAAGATTCTCTACACATTTAACTCCTAACAATTCAGACTCTGGTGAGTGCTTCTTAACCCTCCATATCAGCTTTGGTGACTTCTTCACAGTCCGATCTGAAACAGAAGAATCAGAAGCATTATAATTTTCAGACAAGACACTATCATGTTTCCTTGACTTATTTGACCTTCTTCTTTTACGCTTTGTTTTATAATACTGAGCATTTAGCGTTAAAGAATTATCAACAATTGAATCAGAAGAAGAAGTTTTATCTAAGAAAGCAGACTGAGCATTCGACATTTTAGAACTAGCCTTGGAGTGAGAATTTTCAAAAATACATAAGTCAGAAGGAGGTTTGCGCGACCCTTTGGTGGCGCAAACTGAACTTTGCGCGACCAACGTCTGGCGCAAGTTGTCAGTTTGCGCTACCAACTGGTGGCGCAAATGCACACTGTTTTGAAGATTTTGAGTATTTTCCTTGGAATCAATAGAAAGTCCAGAAATAATTTTGTCTTCAAAACTTGTTTTCATTATAAAAAGAAATAAACTGTTTTCTAAATCAGTTTGAAGACTTTGTTCTTCCAATTTATCTTCAAGATCAACTATCTTACCTTCTAACACTAATGGGGAATGTATTTCCTAGAATCATAAGAAACCGGAGATACATTTTCCTTATTAGTATTAGTATATATATCAACAAATTCAGTTGGTAATGAAGATTTATTGGAAGACTTGACATTTAAAACATTTTGAGATTTTTTGGATTTCTTTGATTGGTCAGGAAAATACTTGACATTTTCAGAAGTATAAACAAATGGCATTTCCATCCTCTTGTTTTTCATTCTTTTCTCATTTTCATCTTTTAAAACTTGCTTTTCACTAGTCCAAAAGAATTTAAACTGAGGTGCGTATCTAGGAAGATTTAGATGATCATATTCATATAAAGTAGGAACTTCTGTTTTAGCATATTTTAAAAAATGCGGATTTTCAAAACCAAGTCCCCACTTTTCCTTTATAGCTTCATCACTCCTTGGTTTATTCATATAAATGGTCTGCTCAGTTTGTTCTATCTTATATAATTTTCCTTCTAAATCAATTATTTTATCAGAAAGATTTTGATTTAAATTAGTCAGTTCAGTCAAAGAATCACGATAAGTCTGATTTAAATTTTCTAACTCACCCAACTGCTTTTGAAATTTCTCTTTTGTATCTATTAAAATAGATTTTTCATCTTTCAACGAAATTTGCAGTTTTTCAATCAAAACAGACTTTTCTTGATTTTCCAGCTTTTCAGATGTGAACTTTGAACGTAAAGCATGTAAAGCATTGATAATAACGTTCATTTGAGATAAAGTGAAATTATAATCAAACTCAGAAATTACCTCAGATTCATCTGTTGAAGTATCCTCATCTTCATCATCGCTTTTGTCATCTCCAATAAAGCACATAGTTGTTGTCTCTTCATTCTCAGCTTTATTATCTGAATGGTCCAGCCAGTACTCTTCTTCAGCAAGGAGAGTCATTCCATTTTCTCTCTTCTCAGCCAGTTCCAACTTCTTTCTGTAGAAAGTTGAATCTTTTACCACCTTCACTCGACACTCCTTAGCTAAGTGTCCCGGTTTACCACAATTGAAGCAGTTCATCACCTTCTTCTCTTCCTTTTTCGGCTCTATCACTTTAGCAGGTTCATACTTTGGAGTGTATGGTTTTAATGAAGCACCGGGTTCCACTTTCTTTGATCCGGATGTGAAGCGAAGATTGTTTGATCCAGATCTGTGTTGGAACTTCTTTTGATAATGTTGAGAGAGGAGAATCATAGCTTTTTCCAAGGCTTCACCATCATCATCTGTTGACCCATCATAAGCACTTTCTGTCAAAGCTTGTTCAGCCAGCTGACTAGCCAAGAGAGCAATCGGATCAACAGTCTTTGGCTTATTCTTCTTTTCCATCTTAGCTTTCTTTTCCAAAACCAGATTCTCATCAGACATTAAGATCTCATACAGTTCTTGAATTGGCATAGTGGAGATCCTGACATCATTCCTCATCCGGTGACAAGATTTGCTCCATTCAGGTTGAAGAGCATTCAAGAATTTCATATTCGATTCCAGTTCTGTCTTTGTCACTTTTATCTTGTACAGATCATTGGTGACAGCCCAAAATCTATCAAATACACTTTTTTCAGATTTTCTCCATCTTTTGCCTTAAATTCTTCAAAATTGTTCATGTATCTGGTTTGGCGAAGTTGAGTAGCCACAGCTGAACCAAGCATTATCTTTTCTAGTTGAGTCCACATAAGCATAGGATTTTGCTTGAAACAGTCAATTATGTTGTAGATTGAGTTTGGCAGTGCAAGAATCAAATTTGACTTTGCTTGACTATCAGCTTGATATCTCAAAAGTTCATCTGCATCATATTCACTCATCAGCTTCTCAACCCTCGTAGCTGTTATGTTTCCAACTGCAGGAATATCTTTCATTGGCTTTACCATTGGACCATCAGTCAGAGATTTCATCATATTTTCACCGTTTGGTTGTCTCTCTATAAAGTTGATGAATTTGTCCTGCCATTGCTGAAACTCATTCTCATTTATCAGTACCGGAGGACGAGTATCAGATCCCAAAGACATCATCAGATCGTTCTTGTAGATCTGTGCTTAAAGAGACATCTTGAAAAAATTCAGAAAATCAGAAAATTGCTAAGTCTGAACTGGAAGTCTAGCGCAAACAGAAGGTTTGCGTGAAAAGCGAGTGACGCAAACACAGATTTGCGTGAGCAGTGGAAGACGCAAAGTGAACTTTGCGTGAGTTGTTGAAGACGCGAACCAAACTTTGCGTGAGCAATAGAAGACGCAAACAGAGCTTTGCGTGATGCGAATAAGACGCAAAGTGATCTTTACGTTAGAAGCTGGTGACGCAAACTGGTCTTCTCGTGAGCTGATGAATACGCAAAGTAGCTTTGCGTGATAGACTGATGAAGAGAACTTGTACTATGCGTGATACACAAGAGACGCAAACAATGATTCTCTTGATGCACTAGAGACGAAAAGTTAGCTTTACGTGATGAACACAAAGCGAAAAGCTGAACTTCTTGTGAAAACACCCTGAAGACGCAAATGCACTGGATGAACTCGCGCAAACCAGATGAACTCGCGCAAACCTGAGATGAACTAGCGCAAAGTTCAGATCTGACGCAAACCTCTGAAAATCAAGAAAAACTTTCAAAACATGATTATATCGATGAAATTAATGCAACTAATTCACACATAATTGAATGAAAACAGGTTTTGAACACTTTTCCATCAAAATATTCGATTAAAAACCACAAAATCACAATTTCTTGAATGTAACAGTACGTCAAAACAAGATTTTCAGAAAATCACTAAATCTCAAAATCGATGATCAAAATCAGTTTTTCATGCAAAATAATGTGAAACAATTATGTTCTACAATCAAAATCGAGTCCAATGAACCAAATTACAACACAATTCGACCTAAAAACAATTCGAATTTGATGAAAAAGCAAAAAACGAGATTTTCTTGAAAAAATCAAGAAAATCGATCAAATTTTCTGCTTTAATCCACAAATTCAGAAACTAAATTGAAATCTCTCAGTCCTCTCAAGATTCAGATTAGCTCTGATACCAATTAAAAGTCCAAGATCTCTAAATCTAGTGAGAGAAAGTAGAGAGCGCCAAAGTAATCTGATATATTCAATATGAGTGCTAAGTTCCAAAGAACAAAGGTCACAAGGGACTTAAATACCCTTGGTCAAAACATCTGATAAAGCTATCTAAGCACAGTATAAGCACAAGGTAATAATTACAATGATTACTACAAAAACAGTCTTAACAGCTCAACAATAGTGAATTACAAACGAGGGTATTACCATCGAAAATTGTTTCATTTAGTGACATGGTAATAACAATTGCAAATGAAGTATTGAACCGGTTTGTATGAATACTTGGCAATATATAGATAAGATAATACACAAGTATTTATCTTTGGAAACACACGGTCAGTTAAACTTTAACGTTCAACAATGAAAAACATTTAAAAATCACACTTCTAAATTCATGAAATATTTTGAGAACTAGAAGTGGTTTGAACATTTCAGAAAACATTTTTCATGTTTGAAAGTTTTTCTTCTTTCAAACAGTCAGAGATCTAGATCAGAAAATACTTACATTTAAGCTCCCCCTCAAATCATGATATAATGATTTAGGTCAGATAAGCCCCCTGGATATTTTCAAAATATCATTATCTTTGAACATTAAAGACCGAGTCCTACACTGTTTTATCTAGAAATCATAGTCCTTTAACATTAAAGTCCGAGTTCTAAGTTGTAGTACTTAGAAGTCATAGTCCTTTAACATTGAAGTGTGGGTCTTGCTCCCCCTATACCTGTAGTACCTGCAAAACAGATTTGACAGGTTTTGGTACCCACTGGTATTTGGGTCCTGGTAAGTTAGATTTAGGAATCCACTTCTCAATAGATTTAAATCTTTTAAAATTACTTTTCTGAGAAGTTATTCTGTAAGATCCGTACCAGTTATGAGCAGATTCTTTTTGAACAAAATCATTCTCTCCACAGTAAGAACAAAAAATCTTCTTTTGAGCAACCCTGATCAAATGATTAGTAGAATAAAACATATCATAATTACCAAAAGATTTACCTTTATGAGCACTGTTCTTCTTGGCATTTGATGTGGATTTGAATGATTTGTCATTCTTCTTCTCATCAGAAGAACTCTTCACTCTCCAAACCATCTGTCCTTTCTTTGAATGCTTTCCAAGAGATTTGACATAGAAGCTCGCTGGACTATCAACAGACTTATCATAGAACAGATTAGATGGACGAATCTGATTTGATTTGAAAATTTTTTGTTTGACACTGTTCTTTTTGGAAAAAAAATCATGAATTGGACTTGAAGCAGTTTTAAAAGAACAAACTGATTCAGTTGAATTGTCATAAGGTGATTGACTGGTTACGTCAGCTGAGATCTTCTCTGACAATTCAACATTTACATCTTCAAGTTGTTTTATCTTTTCAGTCAAAATGTTTCTTTCAGCAATAAGTGTGTCAAACTTCTTTTTCAAATCAGATTTTACCATCTGTTCTTTCTTAATGTCTGAAGATAGAACAATTATCTTAGATATGAGCTTAGATATTTCAGATTCAACGACTTGACGTTCTTGCTCAAAATCTTTTTCCAAGTTCTTGTTTTTCTCAGATATTTCTTTGAAAATCCCAGTATTTCTCTTTTCAGCATTTTTCTTTTCCATCTCAAAAGACTTTTTCTTTTCTTGAAATGATTTTCTTTCTTTTTCAAGTAAGTCTTGTAACACAGAGATTTGTTTGGGAAATTCTATAACTTTTTCTTCAAGAACTTGTCTCTCTTTTGCAAACGTGTCTCTTTCAGTTATTACGATCTTTTCAAATTCTGACACTTGATTTGAGAGTTTAATGCATCTTAGCTCAAGATCCTTTTTCTCTTGGATAGCTTTCTTTGAAAAGTCAGACATCTTTTGAGTATAGATTTTCTCCATATCAGCTTTAATTGTATCTGCATTGAGACTTTTCATCATATCAGCATTCTTTGCTTCCAATGCAGATATCTTCTCTTCAAAATCCTTTAACTTGCTATATAGATCAACTGATTCAGCTTTCAGCTCTGATGATTTATGTTCAATTTGTTCGTTATCTTTCTCTCTTTCAGCTTTATTTCCTTTTCACATGTCTCAATAATATTTTCTTTTAAAGCAATATTTTTCTCCTTCTCTTTGATTTCTATCTCTCTTGCTCTGATGATACCTGCAAAATCAGATTTAGCATTATTAGCACATTTTACACAATCAAAAGTTTTATCAGATTTTGTCAATTTAAATGTAAGCTCCTGAATTTGTTTAAGAATAACTGAATTCTGATTATTCAGTTTATCTCATTCAACTTCTATTGTCGGTATCTCAGGCATGTACATGACAGCAACATCTCTGGCTGACATTACAGTATTCCCTCTCTCATCTGTAGTAAGCATCTTGAATGAGAAATTAACTTGAAATGATCGTTCCCAAAACAATTCAGAAAAGTTGACTGAAAGTCAAACTCATATCACCACTTGAAAAACAATTTCAGAAAAATTCTAACTCCAGAACTCGCAAACCACAAGAACTCGCAGACCAAATAACTCGCAAAGCACTATTTAATGAGCTTCTCGCTAGACGTTATGTGCGCGTTTTAAAGAACTCGCAGGACTTGATGTGCACGAAGTAGCTTCTCGCAGACAACTGTATGCGCGTTTCTCAAAACTCGCAAACTTCAACGTGCGCGTTTTAGCTTCTCACAACCACTTTATGAGCGAACTAATCCAAATTTTCAAGGATCATCGTGTGTGTTCTTCAGTTCGTGCGTGTTCTTGATTAGCATGAAGTACAGATCTTGAACGTTTCTTCCTTTGACTCACACTACAAACACTCACAAATCTATACTCTTATATGCTTATCACACTACAAACACTCACAAATCTAAACTCTCAAAGTAAACAAACATTGACTTATCACTGACTTGATTTTATTTGACTTTACAGACTTTGACTTTTCTACATTAAATCTTGGATACAACAATACACTAACTTTAGCGAGACACCGGGCTTTAGCGAGACACCGGGCTTTAGCTAGACACCGGTCTTTATCTAGACACCGGTCGATTGACACCGACCAATTCAACAATATTGCAGCACCGACCACCTGTGATACTCACCGACCCACTATTCCAATTGAAACCAATCAAAATCACAAAATTTGTTTTCAAAATCAATCCTCTGATCACCAAAAAAAAAACAATCAGTCGTCGATCTCCGGTTGAGTCCACCACCGATTACTAACACTTTCCTATCACAAGATTGCTTCACAAAAAAACCTGAAACCGCTATCCTCAAGAATATAATTGTTGTAGCAATTGTTAGTCCACCGACCAAAAAAAAACAATCACCAAGCAACCGATTGATTGTTTGACTATTAGAATTGAAACAACTTATCCACTTGCAATTTAAAAAAAAACGAGTGTCACTCAATCACATTTAAGCTTGAATTTGATTCCACAACAATTAAATAATACAGGGAGAGAGGGTATCGGGAGAGCCTGGGAGATCCAGAATCTGGGTTTGGTTCAAACAATTCGGCGATAACTCAAAAATCGAATTAAAACCAACCTTTTGATCGTATCGAATGAAAATTAATTCGATCCCGCTCTGATACCAATTGTAGATCCCAGATATAGTGCAATCAACAATAATAATCAATAATAAGCAATGATTGAACCACAACTGCTGGTCATATGATTAGATTTATCAGTAAAGGGTTTAGGTTTACAGAGAGAATATCTGATACGACTAAGTAAACCTTTCTAATGACCATTCTAAACCTAAAACTAGGATAACAACACTTAAATATCAAGCGTGTAAGGCCAAATGGGCCTAAAGCCCATTTACAAAAGACTATAAAGAAATTACAATTCAAACCCTATAAATGCGTTATACAACTTTCAACGCACTAGGACTTTCAGTCCTAACAGCCACACAAACTCACGTTAAACGTGGTCATTCGCTATCTTTTGGTAACACAAAATAAAAAAACCATGGTGATAAACTATTTATGGCCACACAATTTGTTTTTAAGGTGGCCAATGATTACCCTATAATAACGTATATTTGTTTTAACGTGGCCATAAACTACTTATCGTCACACAAATTATATTAACCGTGACCAATTCATGACATATGGTTACTATAAATGTTAGAACCATGGCTATTGGTTATCTTCTAGTCAAACAAAATAACTCAAAATGTAGCCATAAACATCTTATAGCCATGCAATTCATAACAAATGGTTACACTTAAACTTTTGAAATGTAACCATTAGTTACCTTTTGGTCACATGAACTAACTAAAACCGTAGTGACAAATCAGCTTTTGCCACACAAATTTCATATTAACCGTTGCCAATTGATAACATTTGGTTATACTGAATTGTTAGAAATGTGACTATTGATTAACTTTTGGTCGCATGAGTTATTAAAAACCGTGACCATAAACTACTTATAGCCATTCAAATTGTACATTAATCGTAGTTATTTCATAACATATGGTTACACTGAATTGTGAAAAAACGTGGCTATTGGTAGCCTTTTGGTTACACGAAATAGCTAAAATCATGGTCAATACTATTTATTGTCACACAAATTTTATATTAATCGTTGTCATTTCATGACATATGGTTATGCTGAATTGTTAAAAATTATGACTATTGGTAGCCTTTTGGTTACACGAAATAGCTAAAATCGTGATCATATACTATTTATAGCCACACAATTTTTATATTAACCGTTACTCTTTAATGACATGATGACGCTTAATTGTTAAAACTGTGACTACTGGTTACCTTTTGGTTACATGAAATAATTAAAATTGTGGCCATAAACTACTTATAACCATGAAAATTTCATGTTTACCGTGGCTAATTCGTGACATATGGTCATACTAATTGTTAAAATCATGGCCGTTGGACACCTTTTTGTCACATGAAATAACCAAAACCATAACGATAAACTAGTTGTTGTCACAAATTTTATAGTAAACGTGACCGATTCATAATGTATGGTTACATTGAACTTCAATAACCGTGGCTATTTGTTTCCTTTTGGTCACACAAAATAACTAAACGTGAGGAAATAAGCTATTTATAGTCACACAAAATTTATATCAACCATGGCCAATTTTTGATGTATGGTTGCACTAAATTGTAAAACCGTGACCATGGTTGCCTTTCGATCACACGAAATAGCTAAACTATGGCCATAAACTATTCATAGTAACAGTTAAAAGTTGAATATGATATGATCATTATAGAAGATTACCACAACAACAATAATATTTGACAACAGTTTAATAATGCGTGTCAAAATAATAAATAAATCTTTTTAAAAAGTTTAATATAATAATTATTTAAAAAACATCAAACAGTCGTATCAATAGTCATATGAATAAGATATAAAAAATATTAATGACAAACTTATCACTACTACTTTATTAGACTTTTGCTTACTAAAACTACTTCTCGTATGCTTCAACTTCTGTAACTCGTTGATAGTTGTATAATTCTTCTTTCTCTTAGGATTTTGTTTCTCATCGTGTTGACGAGAAGTTGATTACAATAATTGCAACAAGAATAAAACTGTAATTTTGTAAAAAAATTATACTAATAAAAATTGTCTACTAAACCATCAAAATTAAGTCCCAATGCAATCCAAGATACAAAATCTTTGAACCATGCCTTAACGTTTCCATTCCTCCAACCCAACTTTACCATTCCTCTAGCCCAAACATTTTTTATGGTTTACAATAGATAGATCATATATGAGAAGAAAAGTTAATGTCTAAAGAAAATTAGATGAACAACTAACCTTCTAAATCAGGGATGACAAGACTTTTTGGCCAAACCAGAAAACTAGCAATTGCATCCCTAACTTTTTTTGTACTCACCTGCTTGTATTGGTAAAAAAGCAGTCGACTTTATTGATTCATCGATCGAGACTCTATAATAATCATCGTTAAGCGTAACTCCATGATGAATAATAAATTGTACCGCATGCAACAATGTTTCTCATATCTGGATACTCCAATCGACATTTTACAATCTGCAAAATTACAAGGCATATATACATCATAAAGCTCAACTCGACAAGAAAATAAATCTAAATAGTTTAAAAAACATACTATTGGACCTTTAGTTAGGACATATGCCATATTCTCGGATTCTTGCAAGTTAATATGAGAAGTCGGGGTAGCATTAGAAGGTTTCTGCCTAGATCTAGAAGACCATTGGCTACTCCTTAAATGCTTCGACTTCGGTATCTCGTTGTTGTATAATTCTTCTTTCTCATATGTTTTTGCTAGCTTCCATTAAGTTGATAAGAAGTTGGATGGTTGCAATACCTGCAACAAAAGAGTAGTATTTAATATGCATAAACCAAATATGAGCACGCCCGTTATAATACCAAATATCATGGTGGACTTGCAAACTCGCTACATTTAGATGAACATGCAAAAGTTTGGAACATAATTCATGGTTCAATATGTGTGTATATTTACGTGTTTGAAGAGAACAAAGTGTGATTAATGTCTTAACGATTCTAGTCCCACTATTTTAGACAAGTGGCTAAATATCCTCCCATGTGCCAATTTATGCTACCTATAGAGCATAATACAACTTAGATAAGTCATGAATCTTATTACAAGTATCAAGACACATTGGATCATTATCCTAGAAAATGTGTAAATCATATCCTAGACAAGGAAGAAAATGTGCAAATCAATTGATAAGCTACACTATAAACACCTTATCAAAGTCATGACCTGATCAACAACCAATCAGAGATGACAACATACAAAAGCAATAATAATAATAATAATAGCAAGGTATTTACCAATATTTTCCGTCACTTAATCACAAAGAAAATACAAGGTACCAGGCTCTTATCATATCTATTATAAGAAATTTGCAATCGCTTAATCCTAATAATATTTTCCATCTCAATGATGTGGTACCGTACAAAAATAAAAGGTATCGGGCTCTTACCAATCTCTATTATACGAAATGAGACACCTTAAAATGTATCTCTTATGATTTGTACTCCTACTTTATCAGCAAACTTAAAACAATGTGTCATGTAGTGTACTGGCTTTTAACGACACCATTTTGAAAATTTAATATGTTGCCTTTGTATAGAAAAACAAAGAGTTTCATCATAAACGACAACACCAGCTTGGTGGTTTAGTCCGTTTTGGAATTGCATTATGACCTGACTTAAATAGAATTTGATAAAAAATTTATACCAAGATAAGACGTCAAAAAATAAAATAAAAGAAATTAAGTGGGATCCAAGCAAAGAGATCAAATTTCTAAACTTTAACTAATTAATATTTTTATATTCTCAGCAGTTGTGTCTTTCTAATTATGTTTAACGTTACTCACCAATTTTGACTATGATTATAATCTTTTTTCAAGGGAATGCTATCGCTGCTTAGGAGGTAGCGTTCTAGTAAATTTACATAAGCTTAAATAACCTTTGTTATGGTTAATGATATAGGGATATAAACACTGGGAATATAAACAGAATCAAGGGAAAGAGGAGTTTCAGATGAAAGCACAAGTTTATAACAGTATATAGAAGCAAAATATTAAACTTTACCTAGTGCAACCAACAAGAATAAGCACAAAACATCATCCTTGACCTGTTTCATGAACAATATAAGCAAAATATTAAACCAGATTTATTCCAAAACCATAGCCAAGTAGAATGGTCTAACAAACTATTAAATCAGAAAAAATGTTCTCTCCTCTAGTGATTTTAGTTGGAAGGATTTGATTGATATCTAAATGAACCCTAAGATATGACATTGTCAACTCTAAATGAAAAGAGTTTCTTCAATTGATCAAAATGAAACGGGGTTTATTCAATTGATTCTAGTGGCAACTAGGCACACAAATTCTCCACACATAACCTATTCTTCAACTATGTTATTATATCCTTAAAACATTAGATATGAAATTGTTAGCTCAAATGTAATAAAAAGTAAAATTGCAACCCTTTTTCCATTTTGGATGTCCCATGAAAACCTACTTAGCTAATAGGCATACCATTAGTCAGAAGAAACATATGAACATATAAAAGAAAGCCAGTGCAGGGTTTATACATTTATTAAACAATCTTGTTTCTAAATTATTCTTGTTTCTTCGGAATTTCCCCTAGAGTTCTATCAAATTCATCTGTGATTTTCCGTTGTATGTATAGTGGCAATCTCGGCTACTGTACAGAGGTATCCATCAACCACATCCTGCAGAAATAATCCAGATTTTTTGTGTTACTCAAGAATCAGATATAAATTGTAAGAAAACTTTAGAAGCAACATGTACCGTTCAAACTTCCCTTCAAAATGATATGAGGCCAACAAGGTCTTCGATTACGAAGATAATGAGAGGGGAGTACATGCATAATGTAATTTTGGTGTGGATATGGCACCTATATTTTTACTTACACTCCATTAAGTAGATGCAACTGCTTTTACTATGTTTTGTAGCAATTGGCCCTACTAGCTAGGTTGGTAAGTGCAAATAAATAACATGGTTTAACATCTTCTTTCGGATGGGTATGAGAGGAATCCTAGCCATCATAGTTATGTACCCCACCTATTTCTTATTGGTGTTGGTGAACTTGGGAGTAGCAAGTGCAAACTAAACAAATGAACATTTGTATTTCGTTTTCTTTATGACCATTTCATAGAGAAATGCAAGCACTATCGGATAGAACTTTGTGGATATATAATTCCAACATTCCATAAAAATTGAAATACAAGAAAAACCAATAAAAGAGAAATGTACTCGCCCTAAGAAACAAAACAGAGAGAACAAAACAAATGGTGAACTTGGGAGTTGGTGAAAGAAACAGATATGCCTATTAGGCTATTAGAATTAAACAGGTAAAGGAACACCCAAACAAAAATTTCCATTGGAAACATGAACCAAATATACCAGGCATAATGTGCTTTTAGGCCTATCTAAAGTATACATGTCATTAATAGCATTTTGACAACACCGAATTGCCTAAAATTTAAAACGGATACTTAAAATTACAATATGCCTAATTTCATTTATTTCTTTTTAAATAGTCAAAGCAGTCACTAAACATTGAGGCGACCACAACATTTCTATATATTTTAGTCACTTAGATGCACTGGGTTTAATAATTTAGTGCTTATTTCCAGAAAATATTTGTGATTCTGTTATAATTTACAAACATAGATAAGTAGCTACATCAATGCAACACCCGCCGTAAATAAATCAAGAGTTAATGTGATTGCCTTAACAGAAAAACAGGCAGATCTATACGCCATGTAGTTTCTCAAAATTTGGTTCATGGCTAGTGCAGAAGTGTGTTGGAAGATGATTAAGAGTTCATTATGATGCAACTATACTAAAAAAAACAGTTGGTTGAAGGATAAATTTTGGAGTTATGTCCCTCCACTCTGTGGTTCCAACTCCTGAAGATAACACTGGTACTACTACTATTTCGAATCCCATGGAAATGGTGAAACCTCATCAAGATTACTCTTCTTATCTCGCTTACCCAGTTCAGGCCCATGCCCATCATAGTCCTTTCTACAGCTGGCCTTATACCCCATAACTTTAAAGGTTTATCTCTCTCTCACTCTCTCTCTCTACACATGACATACTATAAACACTCAATAAACCATAACTAACATATGAGTTTTGAGAGAAAAACTTGTGTCTTTCTATGTTTTCTGTAAGTAACACAAATGTTGAGCATAATTACTACAACATACAAAAGAAGCCGTGTTGTTTTCCTGATTTTCTCATTTATTTGCAGTTTGAAGATGTTGTTTATAAAGTTAAGCTTGAGCAAAAAGGTACATGTTGCGGTGGAAGAGCGAGCACGAAGGAGAATACGATATTGAATGGGGTGACAGGTAAAGTTTGCCCAAGAGAGATACTAGCAATGCTAGGTCCATCAGGCAGTGGTAAAACCACCCTCCTCACGACTCTCGGAGGACGCCTTGCCGGGAAACTATCAGGAAAGATCATATACAATAGCCAGCCATTTTCTGGTTCTATGAAATGGCGAACAGGATTCTGACCCAAGAAGATGTTCTTTATAATGCAAGAAAGGTAGTAGAGTAGCAGCGGATTTAGCTTTGAGAAAGAAAACTATGATATGGAGCAAGAACCAATATGACAAGGGAAAACGTTAAAAATGAGAACCATAGATATAGAGTAAAAAGAAAGGTAAGAACATATTAATATATCAATCAGCCATGCAAATGCCACATTATAGCCTCAAAAGGCAATGAAAATATCCCAGTCTAGAGAGATCATTGAGCGATAAGCCTTCAAGAAAGGCACTGACAGCTAAAGACTATGGAAGAATATTAATTAGTTAAGTAAAACATTCCTATGTAAGAAAAAATCAATAGTATGCATATACCACACCTTCCATAAGCAAAGGGAGTTCGAAGCAATGCCAACACTGTTGCTGCAAAAACAAGCTGCAGGTGCACGTAACTGAGGTTGCTTAATAACTAAACCTGAAAATCATTCAAAGAAATCCAAAATGTCACATGTACTCATAATAGATCACTAAACATGTTTAATGGAACTATAATGCACGCCTGTCTTCCATCATGTGAATACAATTAAAAACATGAAATGATACACCTAGCTTGATTTTCCAGTTCAACAATCCATAATCAGATGCTCATTGTCTCGTTCTCTAACCTACATGACCATTAAATGATTCAATTAATCAAAATTGGGATATATTATTTAGAAAACAAGAAATGAAACAAATTTCTGCAAATTCTACAATATACAAGCAAAATTTTACAACATATAACAAATTGTCGAAATTCTACAATCAAACAGTGTCATTTATATTATTTGCATTTAGCTTAATGGAATAGCCTAAGGAACGGTAATGGAAACTATCTACTGAAAGAGTTAAATGAAAACCTAAACTCAAAGCAAGCACTTCACCATAACATCCTTCACCAATAAAGATAAAACCCATAGCATACTTTGTTCATGAAACCGTGATGCCACATAACCTCATTCACAAATAAATCTACAAGAAAGCAGTAGCAAAATCGAGACTCAGAATATAGCAAATCGAGGGAAAACGGTAGAGATAGTGAAATCGAGACTAAAATTGTTTTTAGGGTTTTTTTTCAAAATCGAGAATGCAAAATCGTGAAATTGAGTCTTGAATCGCTTTTAGGGTTTGTTTATGCGATTGATGCAGCCGCGGGAGGTCAATCAATGGTGGACTAGAGGTTGAGAGGAAAGGAAACTAGAAGGGAGGGAAAAAATTATAAGCGGGAAAGGAGACGAGGAAGAAATGTAAGAGACGGAACAATAAAATTATAAATGCTAATTATTTTAATTTTATTTAGCTTTTTAAAAATTGACTACTTTAGATTTAGAGTAAACTACGATTTTCGTCCCTGTGGTTTGTTGTTTATAACTATTTTCGTCCCTGGTCTTTAAAATTTGCTTTTTTCGTCCCTGTGGTTTGCAAACTATTGCTTTTTTCGCCCCTCAAACTAATTCTGTTAAAAAATTTTCATTAAATGAAGGGTATTTTGGTCTTTTCATTATTTTCTATAATTTTCTATTAAAAATTAATAACAACATATTATATTATATTTTAGAGTAAACTACGATTTTCGTCCTTGTGGTTTGTTGCTTATAACAATTTCCGTCCCTGACTCTAAAAATTGCTTTTTTGGTCCTTGTGGTTTGTAATTCTTTCCATTTTCGTCCCTAAAACTAATATTCTCAGGGACTAAAAGCAAAATGAGTTGCAAACCATAAGGACCCAAAAAACATTTTTTAAAGATTAGGGACGAAAATAGTTATAAACAACAAACCACATGGACGAAAATAGTAGTTTACTCTATATTTTATATTATAAAATATGCATCCTTACCCTTCTTCTCCTATGCGAACCTCCTCACCCTTGGATTTCATCCTTAAAATCAAAATAAATAACCAAAAACAAAACCCTTAAATCAATTCAAACAAACAAAACCAAGACGAACGAATTCTCCGGGGAAGAAGGGGAGGATACTTGTTCGTTATCTTATCTAGGTAACTTCCAACATCCAAATCCAAATCAAGACCGGTGTTGAACATCGAAATTGAAGTGGTGCGTTTTCGGGGTTGGAGCAATGTTTTTGAATGTTTTTTCTGCAAAGAAAGCAACACAAACATACTCTGATTCTTATTCTCTTATCGATGACCAGAAAGAAACACACAATAAACAAAATCTCATGTATTACAGAAACTTGTATGCATACATTTAATTACTTGAAGTACACCTACCTAAATTAAAGAAGTTGGCTGTGAGAGTGGCGTGAGATAAAAATGGCAAAAATCAAGGAATAAGGCCAAAATAGACACATAAAATTGAGTTACTTCCATTTATGGTCTGAACTTGAACAAGCGATTGCTTTCATATCCATTGCAAGGACAAATACTTTATTTTTAATGCATATTGGTGATAAAACCTTGTGAACAATGGTTACAGTACCAATTAATCTGTTGCAAATATCGATCACACCACACTCGAACGAACCTCACAAAACAAGATTGAATCGAGTAGAAACTTAATCAAAATTAACCCAAGATCCAAAAATAAACTCAAACGAGTTCATATGCGGAAACGATAAACTCGAAATTCTCAACGGAATAATAATCAACCACAAAATAATATTGAAACTTGACAGAAATAAAATAAAGGAGAAAACGACACCGGATTTACGTGGAAAACCCAAAACGAGAAAAACCACAGGCGGTGGAGACCACCAAGAAGTCCACTATAAAAGACGACGTTACAATACTTGAGAAACCGGAGAAATCAATGAAGAATATTACAGTTTGCTATAGAACTATAGTCTACTTGTTGGGAGAAATGGACGATATCATGCGGAGAGAACACCCTCTCTTCGATTTGATGTATGAATTTTGAAGACTTTTCTCATATTCCATGCATATATATATTTTTGAGTAAAATAATTTACATAATTTGTACATATGCTATCATCAATATGTGAAGTCTCTTCATCTTCATCAAATCTTGTAAAGCTGAAAATGATAATGCAGTAAGCTAAAAGTTGAGGGTTTAAGCACTGATGTTGAAATTGCATTTCCTTTGTTGTTTGTTGTGATTAAAAAAACAATTTTTTTGTGACCATATGATCATATTCTAGCTTCTTAATTTGCAAGTAGAACCACCTATGTTTTGGAAAACTACATAGCTTGTACGCTTATAACTAAAAGTGAATGCATCTTTAGTATGGGAATTTCACAGCATTGTTAAAAGCATATCCCTAAACTCAAGCACACATTCAAAGTTTATTTCTGGAAAAATTATCAGTCAACATTGGACTTAGCTTATTCCTTGACACACGATGTTCTTCATGGCGCTCCTATATCTTTGTAATTAGTTGACATCCCTTATTCAAGAGAGAGATAGAGAGGGGGACAAAAGGGAGGAGGAGGCCTAACGCAACGTATACAATTAATAGATCTGGGGATGGCGATTGGTGAATGCCCTTTGTGGTATCTGGGTGCGGCTGGAGGTGGTGGTTGCTTTCACCGGAGATGGAGGTTTGGCGTACGGTACACAATAACACAACGGATCTGGGCACGGAGATCTGGTGCGTTTTAGAGTATTTGGATGCGGTTGGAGGTGGTGGTTTCGTTCCCCGTAGATGGAGGAGACAAGGTGGATGCCGGTGATGGTGGTCGCCAGTCTGCGATGGTGATGAGACAATGAGGATGATGAAAAGGCGGAGGAGGATGGGTCATTTATGGGGTTTAGCTGTTAAAAATAATTTGTTATTATTTTTTAATAAAAAGTTAAATAAAATATTAAAAGTCTAAAATACCCTCACTTTTTTAACGGATATAGTCAAAGAGACGAAAAAATAAATAAATTACAAACCACAGGGACGATAAAAGCAAGTTTTAAAGACCAGGGACGAAAATCATAATAAACAATAAAACCACATAGACGAAAATCGTAGTTTACTCTTAAGATTTATTTAACCTTCTAATTTTAAATAATAACTAGTCTAATTTTATGACATTTTAATTTTTAAATAATAACTTATAATTTTATGACTTTTTAATTTTAAATAATAATTTCTAATTTTATTTGATTTGATTTCTTAATCTTAAATATCAATTAACTGTTAAAGGAAAAACTAAACAAAACAGCAATAGAATAGAGATAATGAATCTGTATTCTCATTAATCATAATCTCTTTAAATAGGGATGAGTTATAAATAGATAACAATAAGATATTTCAGTTCTAATCTAACTTTGATATACTTATCTCTATATCTATCTCTATCGTCATATCCTTTAGACGATGACACACTTATCCTACAACACTCCCCCTTGTGCCGAGTTAAAGAAGTGACGGTGCACAATTGTTGTCTCGTTAAAACCTTACGCCAAAATAAAAACCCAGTGGGAAAAAAATAGGACGAAGGAAAGAGTACAACGCACCAGTTTCTTTGCAATACATAGACTTTTCCTTCAGTCTAGTTTATCTTAGATTCGTACTTTAATCATAAGAGTTAAGAAAATACGATGGTATATAAACTGTTGCCTCACTAAAACCTTACACCAAGGAACAAAACCCAATGGAAAAAATAAAACATTGGTTGAAGGAAATAGCACAACATACCAATATCAAATATATAGTAGACTCCCCCTTTTGTCTACTACTCCCCCTGATTTGTACATTAATCAAGGGAGTTTGGAAAACATTCGCATTTACTTTCTACATGTTTCCAAATATATGATTTTAGGTAATGATTTGGTAAAATGTGTCATGTTCTCCTAACATCTCACTTGATTCAATTGAATCTCGAGGAGAGTTTTCTTATTGCTGATTGTAGAAGACTTAAGCAGAATATGCTTTGTTTTATCATACTTAATGTATCTTATGTTCATTTCTTCGATACATGATACATTTTCTCCATATATACAAGTAGGATACTGGTTGAACCCAAAATTACTAGCTCCTCTAATATATGTAATGATAGTCCTTAATCATAGACATTTTTTAATTATCTCATGGAGAGTAATATTATTGGATTAGTTCAAGGAGGTAGTTACAAGGGTTTGCTTAGCTTACTTTCAAGCAATCGGTGTGTTCCTTGTGGTAATTCATCATCCAATTTGGGAACAACCTTTGTATGGGTCAGGTAGATACATAATATCAGCAAAGACATACCAATACATTGTTTGGTGTTTCTATAAGATCTAGTACTTTTGTTGCTTATATTCTAAGTAGGTATTGAAGTTCCATTATCAATCCCATTTTTCTTTCTATAGGTAAAGTATAAACCCATGTCAATGGTTCCAAAAGATTAATTTGATATCATTCCAATGACTTTGCGTTGGCGCTGAGCTAAATCTAGCTAACAAGTTCACTGAGAAATATAATATATGGTCAAGTGTATTATGCTAAGTACGATAATGCGCATATTGTACTTAGATAGGGAATTCTAACTCCCAATATTTTTCCTCATCATCCTTTGACGAAATGGATCTTTCCTTATATCTGACACTTCGACTGATCATGGGAGTGCTAACCGGATGCACTTTGTCCATATTAAATTGTCTGATTATTTTCTGGACATATGCGATCGGTGAATTAATATTTCACAAACTTGGTGTCCTAGCTTAAATATCTAGACAAAACCAAGTTTTCCCAATATCTTTCCTCTCAAAATCAGATTTCAAGTAGCTTGTGGTTTCTCTTATTTCATCAAGAGTGCCTATTATGTTCATAACATTGACATATAGAGCTACTTTGAAAATCTGGAACTTGTTTTTCATAATAAATACGCAAGGGAACAGTTCATCGTTCTTATATATCCTTTCCCAATCAAGTATTTCATTAGGCGGGTATACCACATCCGCTTATATTGTTTAATCTATAAAATGGGCGTTTTAATTTTATTGCAAACTCATTTCGTGGTTTAGAGTTACTTGATTTTGATAATGTAATATCATCAAACACTTTTATATATCTCTAAATCTAGATCCCCGTAGAGATATGTGGTAACCACATTCATGAGCTACATTTCCAGTCCTTCGGAAACTACTAAGCTATCAAATTATTCGGATGTCATAACATCCATCATGAGAGAGTAAGTCTCCTCGTGGTCAATCCAGGGCGTTGTGAGAAATCTTGCGCCAAAGGAGAGCCTTACATATTAGGACTTCATTATTCTCGTTACGCTTTCTGACAAAGACTGAGTTATGTCCTACGAGATTTACACTTGGTAGGTTAGCACTACCAGACCAAATACCCGATCCTTTGTCAAAGAATATAATTCTTTCTGGATTGTTTATTTACATTTAGGTCAATATGCTCTTTGTTGATATTATTCAACTGAGTCTGGTTCGATGTCGTCGTGCTCGATCATCTTATGAGCCATCGTATATGCGAATAAATCATCAATGATTATATATAATCTATCCATAGACTCATATGTACTCTCATAGTTCATTTAAGATTAATATTCATCTCTGGAATCAATATTAACTTTGGAGCGTCCTCCAGTGATGATTCATGGACATAATTATAATTAGAGACAATCTCATGAGAGTTTTGTGTATTGATGATAAATGGATGTGCCTAACTATTCTCTTCCTTTAGAATAATATCCATCGAACCAAGTAGCTTACACCACTTCCATTTGGTAGCTACGACCTCAACCACACCTCCACTATGTGTGATTGCAACGCACTTTCCAGTGGCGTTGTGCCCCTGTTGGGGACTTTTTAGCCTTGCGAGTATATTTGCAGCTCGTATATGTGATCTTGTCACTTTTGGAATATTAAACGTATCAGGTATCGAGTCTGATTCGTTTGACTTCAACATTACGTTGTGAAGTTTTGGGGATCAAAATGAGATAGAGTGAGAATATTCAATGACACTTCCTGTCATTCCCATGGAAAATCCTTTTTCCTATCTCCCCCTAACGACGGGAAGACTGTCTCATGAAAGTGACAACCCGCAAATCTAGCGGTAAAGAGATCACTAGTCAAATATTCTAATTAACAGATAATTGTTGGGGGTTCATATCCAACATTTACCAAATCGTCTTTAAGGACCCATTTCGATGCGTTGTGGGGGCGCAATTGGCACATATAATCAAACATGCGTAAATGTAAAGTATCAGGCTTATATCTAGTTACCAACTGGTACGCATGAGGCTGGTTAGCAAGTAGTGGGTCTAAAAACGACAAAAAGAAACTGCATATAATAATTGCATAACCCCAGGTAGATGTGGGTAAATTGATGCGCATTACTAATACCCTAGATGTCATCCTATTCTTTTGATAACAACTTCTATAAGACCATTTTATATATACACATGGGGTATAGGAAACTCTACATTTATCCTAATACATATGCAATTAACATCAAATCCTTATGATGTAAATTCTCCAGCATTCCAAGTCATGTAGACTTGATGAAATAATAAGGGTGGTGAGCCCTTAAACGTATAACTAGTGCTAGGAGTGCAGTATTTCATGTGGACAATAATACGACATGCGTTCATCGTGTCGAAACCAGAACCATAAAGTACTTTAATGGCCCACATTCTGGATGTTTATGTCCATAAATATTACCTTGTATTCGTTGTAACAATGGAATATTTTTGTATACTGTCCTTAGCTTTAGGACGATCTCATTCCTGTATTGGCTAAGGATTAGGGTATATACAAAAATTTTATGTATTCAAGATGACATATTATGATAGCAATGTTGTTTCTTATGATTCAGAAGTCAACAGTTGCAATTTGCCTCATTTTGCCTTTCACTCGAAAGAGAATGTGTCTATGTGTATTTTGCAATACACGAATTACTATGTCATAACCACGTTGTCCCACATGGTCATGTCGAAACATATATGTGTTATTGCCCTCAAAAGTTTTTTATTGGTGACAAAATATGTTTCGATGACCCAATAATCTACTAGTTTGACACATTAGTTTCCATGATATATGTTTCCTTTCATATTCATTGGAATTTATGTATATATATGCTCATTTTCATTTCCATTTGATATGAATATCTTTACAAGGTTCCTATTAAACTTGTTCTACCAAGAAAATGACAGTCCATCGTCTAAAGTAATTTGGTTGGATGAATTATAAAACAAATATTAGTCTATCTTTTTTTTTAGATTGTGTGAGAGGTCAAAAAAATCAATTCTCCTCTATACATTCCTACACGGAACGGAGAATAATGATTTTTTTTGTATTTGTTGAGAGGTATTTCTTTACATCTATAATGGTTACATACTCGATTTTACTTTAGCAAAGAAATTAATTTTGGTACTTAAAATTAATTTCAAAGAAACATATGCATAATCAATATTAAATATTAAAACAAATATGTTATATTTCATTTTCAACGTGTTCCCTTTTTGATAGAAGCACTTTTTAGTGCATATCTTATTTGATTATCCATTATCACCTGGGTAGTAGTTGTATCCTACTCCAGGTGTTGAAAAATCCTTCCTGACTCTTACCAAGACCCTGACCCTTTCTAGGGTCTCGTCCACATGGTGCAGAAATGTCACATGTGTGAAATTGTTTTTAACTCACAATCATTTGGAGTTGTTTCCACATCTAACACTTTCATTTTCGATATCGGGAATTTTCTTTATCCCAACATATGTGGTGTTATTCGAAAGAACCTTGTTATGTCTCTCAACCACTTGCATTAGGTTGATGAGTTTGTCTAAAGGTTGCATTCCAACTTATATTTATATTTACTTATATATGAAAGGTGGAAATAATATTAAAAATCATGTCATCTTCTGTGAGTTCCTTGCCACAGAGATTGAGACGCGTTTTGGATATAACATTTCTTTGTTGACATCAATTACCTTTTTGTAATCGAGTAAGTGGGTTTCATTCCACTGTACGATTAGTTCGGGAAGTACATATTCATAAGTACTCCCGATTATCCCTTTCGGGACATCCCACATTTATTTGGGGGTTTCTAGTAAAGGTATTCCTATAAAATTTAGGATTTATATGTCGTCTCAAAACATGAAGGTATTTGTTTGTACCTTTTCAAGAGGTTGGTTTTAGAGTCAATAGGGAGTTGATTGACTTTAGGTATTTTCTTGTACCTTTTCAAAAGGAGGCTTATATACTCATTTATGATACTCAGATTTTTTTGAGTTTACGACCTTGATTTTGGGATGAGTTGTTTCAACCATTTACATATATAACAGATAATATATGATTTTCTTTTTGAAAAGAAAATGGATTATGGTTATGAAATTTCATTATCATAACAATATTGGATTTTGTATGCTTTAATTTTATTGATAATACTTCATCAATATTTCAATTTTCAAAAAAGAAATCACTCAATCTATTGGATCCAGGTAGTAGGGGAATCACATGGATTTCTTAAGTCCCTAAAAACCTTAGGGATGTTTACACCCGTTTGACAAAATCCAATCGATATCTTATGATTTATTTCATTTAGTTATAACATTATAAATTATAGAGCATTTGGCATGAGGCCAAAATGACTATGAGTTTGGCATATGAAGCCAATTTTAATACCTTAATAATATTTTCGGAGCTTTTGGTAAATACCAAAATATATGGGGTTGGAAGTGTAAATTTCAAAAATTAATTATATTGTTTAAAATTATGAGTAGGTACTCACAATCATGATAAATGTTTGAATTTAACATTTTCATGTTATTTTCGGAGCTTTTGTCAAATAACAAAAGTTACGTGGATTGGAAGTGTAACTTCCAAAAATTAATTATAAGATTATGAATGAAGATAAACATTTAAATATTAACATAATCAAAAAATAAATAAATAATTAATATTGTAAACTAATTGGATAAACATCTAAATATTACCAATATTAAGATGAACATTTAAATTAACAATCTAAATATATAAATATTGTAATCTAATTTGATAAACATTAATAATAATAATAGTGCAAAACGATAAACATTATCATATCCATAATCAAGCGGTAAATGATCAAAATAAAATAATATTAACGTAATTAAATTAACCATCTAAACCCGGTTTTTTTAACGAAACCGATCCTTATAGTCTTCATCGTAATATTTCAGAATCTTTCACTTTAGGGTTCATAATATTTCGATTTTTTTTTTCGTTTTAGCAATAATAGATTCATCGGATTCATCGTTTTAGCAATAACGCAACCAGATTTCATGAAACAGGAACCTTAATGCAACCAAATTTCATGACACTCTTGAAGAAAAACATTAATGAACATAGTCATGTAACAGGTTTCCTCCACATAAGGACTTCATAATTGAAGATGTATGAAGCATATCATCAAACATTCGAACGGTTGGAATGCATTATAGAATATTAAATGGATGGTTATTTGCAGTGTCATTGAAAATTACCCATTAATGAATCCTAGCAATTGGTATGGATTATAGAATCTGAAATATATGGTGTTTCTCAATCTCCATCAAGATTACCCATTATTGAAATCAAAGTTCATCAACTAATCAAACAGAAAAATTGTTCAGAAGTATGTTTTTGTTCATTACCCTACTGTTAGTGTTCAATCAATGAAATCGATGCACAACTTCAAATCCGTAATGAATGTAATCGATTCAAGTGTCTATGTACCTCTGATTCATGCTTCTCTAATTTTATTTTTGATTTCCTTCCGCGCCAACAATCACCGTCCCTTGGATTGTAGCATCGACAGAGGGACAGATTTTTGAGGTTGGAAACCCGAAATTTGATCGACGAACTGACCGATTGAGCTTACGTGCTGATAACGTGTTAAAGGAAAAACTAAACAAAACAGCAATAGAATAGAGAGAATGAATCTGTATTCTCATTAATCATAATCCCTTTAAATAGGGATGAGTTACAAATAGATAACAATAAGATATTTCAGTTCTAATCTAACTCTGATATACTTATCTCTATATCTATCTCTATCGTCATATCCTTTAGACGATGACACACTTATCCTACAACATTAACCTAATTATGTTTACTTTTTATTTAACTTTTATTTCATTTTAAAAAAAAAATAGTTAACTTTTATTTAAAATTACATATGTTAAATAATAATTGTTAAGGAAAAGTTTATTAAATAATATTTTTATTTTTTTTAATTTGATACTGTTTATTTTTATTCTTTTAATTTTTTAACTTAAGAATATTTCAATTTTGGATTTTGTATTATACAATAAAAACTATATAATTCGAAGGTAAAAAATGCCATACAACATACTTCAAAAATAAAATGCATTGTGCCATGACGTGCCATAAGGACTAATGTGGCGTCATAGGCGAGCCTTGTGCCACTGTCGTCACGATGACAAACCTTTTAGAACCCTAAACTTGTAAACCAACATGGCCAAGTGAAACTCAATATGATCGATTGTACCCCAATATAGGATAGTGTAACACAACATGACCCATTTTATGATCAATATGAACCACCGTAATCCAACATGACCAATTTTGAGTCATATGATCAGATGTAACCCAACATGACACACATATATAAAACAAAATCATGCATATATCCACTAAACACACACACACATACACATACGTATAGATACATACTACACAACATACTTAGGAGTGAAGTTGAGTCGAGTTAAATAGCAAGTTATTCCAGCTCGACTCAAAAAACTAATACTAGACTCAAGCTTGATTCACTTTTTCAAAATCGGGATTGAAGTCATTGCTTGTTTATGTGCTCGAACAGGAAATCGATTAACTCGTTTGTTTACTTTAGCTTGATAATTTTTATATTTTGATATTATAATTTGTAAACATATAAACATGTTTGGCTCAGAAAAATGTATGCTTGAATTGCTCGACTCAACTCGCAAAATTATATTGAGTTTTCGAACGAGTCGAGTCGAATATTGGTGTTATGGAACTCGACTCGTTAAGTTAAACAAGTTTTATGTGTGTTATAGATTGACTCAAACTCGAGTAGCTCGTTAAAAGCTCGAATTGTTTGAACCCTATATACACATGTACTATAAATGTTATAAACCTGTGAAACTCAGTCCAAACTGAGTTTGGTATGAAAGTTATACTTCATATTGTTTTATACGTTTTGTTAGTATGTGTATGTGTGTTTCATATATAAACGTATTTTTGTGTGTTTTTCAATGCGTAAAACAATAGTGAATGTTTTATATATAAACAACACTTTATGAACACTATATGATTCACATATGAAACAAAATACATAAAACCGGGTTGTAAGTATGTAATGTCTAGTGGGTTTGTATTTAATTTGTGATATATATATATATGTATGTATATATGGGTGAGTTCAAATGAAAACTCATTTTTCATTGTGCACGTGAAGATCAATCGTAACCATTGATCAAAACTTAGAAAACTAATCAATTGTTCAAACATAATAAGATTAACTGAGAAGTGATTAGAGACAAAACTGTAAATTTGAATCAACGTCTACTTTGTTTGACCTTTTATTTTCTTTTTTAATTAAAAAATGTTTACTTCCTTAAAGTTTAAAATAAATTATCTTAAAAGTTACTAATATTTTAATCAAACAAATTATATCAAAAACGAGAATTTCATGCTCTTCGATATGACATCAATCTCGATATAGTTTTTTTTTTCATTTTAACTGTTTTTTATGTGAAATGCTATATATGTGTTATATTCATTATGAATATGTATCCACGTCCCTGGGTGTCCACATTCAGTATGAATAACAAAGATGAACGTTCATTCACTATTCATATATGAATAATATAATTTTCACGATGAATAATACACGAATTAATGATTAATGTACTATTCATCATGAATCGTGTATTATTCACCCTGACTATTGTATTATTCATCCTGAATGATACATTATTCATGATGAATAATATATGAATAACCCGTGAAGGTGTGGACACATGACGCACTCTCTTTTGTTTCTCGATTCACTACCGAATTTTGGTTTAATTCATTATGAATATGTATGCGCATCCCCGGGTGTCCCACATTCAGTATGAATAACAAATGTCAACGTTCATTCTTTATTGATGATGAATAATACATTATTCAGGATTAATAATACACAAATTCATGAATCGTGTATTATTCACCCTAAATGTTGTATTATTCATTCTGAATGATACATTATTCATGATGAATAATACATGAATGACCCGATAGGTTCTCGATTCGTCTCGATGGATGGTGGGTTACAGTGATGAAGAACGCAATGCCTTACGACATTGAACAAATTTGTTTTTTGTATAAATTTTGATAGTTCAAATTTACTAGAAGCTTCATGTCATTAAACTACAACATTTAAAATTTAAAACAAAAAACGACAATACTAAAAGTATATAATATAATTAATGCATATGATTCTCTAAAAAAGTACTATGCATAGTACACCACTATTTTCTCTAACAGCTTCAGAATATTAAGTTTTATTTTATAAAATAAAATTAAACTTACCATTTAGAAGTTTAATACAATAAATATTATTTTATTTAATTCTATCAATGAGATTCAATTTTTATCATTTTATATTAAGTTTTTTTAAAAGTGTATTGGGATGATAAATTAAAGAATATTATAATAATATAAGTTGCTTTAAAATTTATAAAATAGCAAATCTATTGGAGTTAAATGTAATAACTTTTATAGATTTTCACTTTTAGTTCTCTATTTTAGAAAAATTATAGGAAAACTGTTGGTTGGAGATCCGGTTTCATTTCTCAAATTTATTTCCCCTCCCAAAAAAATTAACGGCTCCCTCCCATTTATTTTCTTTGTAAAACTGAAATTTATTTTCCCCCAATTTTATTCACAATCCCTCCCAATTTTTCAGGGTTAACATCAAGTTTGACCCCTATTATTGATTCTTTTCTTCCCTCTTATCTCTAAACCCTAACTTTGCTTTGTTGATTTGACATGGAAGAGTAAGCTTGATATTTGAATAAGCTTGATATTTGAGTAAGCAGTGAGTGTACCATGCTCAACTCTTTCAACCTTTTCAATTATATTTGATCTATCTCTATTTCCCACTTATCTAACATTCTTTTACAATTGTATGGTAATTTCTGGAGCTTTGAGTTGTTGAATGTTATTTTATGGATTTGAGGAAGAAATTTGAAAATGTTTTAGCTATTAATCTTAGCAATGCGGTATATATAATTTTTTATATCATGATTTTTGACTAATGATAACTCGGTGGTTATATAGGTCAAGTTCTATGTGCTTTGGTGGTTATAGTACTTCATTTTTTTAGCATGCAGGGGGTGGCGAGGGACTCAGCTAGCTAACTGGTGAAATCATCGGAGGAGGATGTGGATTTTGCATTATTTGTCTAGGGTCTGTGAAAATTCCAAACCTATCTTTCTCAACCTAGTTTGTCTTTCGGTTCTACATGATGGCATCGAATCTATCTCCACCCTGTTTTGTTGTTCTCTGGATTCTTGAGTTGGTGTTATGGAGGAAAAACAATTCGATCTAACTGATGGCTTCTGGATCTCGTCTTTTGTAGTTCTATTTTGCTTACCATTTTTTATTCAAATTTTTTCTTATGGTTCTTTCAACTACTGCTAGAGGTTGTTTGCAAGACTGATTTTGCAATTTTTTTAATAAAAAATGGCAAATTCTACCTGGTTCCATCTAATAAAGCTCTATTAGCTAAATCTTACTCGATTGGACAACCGGGTATTATTACATGTGACAATGGTACCCCTTTTGATAGAACCTGATTGCAGAACCGGGTATCATATGGATTAGTTTTTGTCCAAAAATAAGATTAGAAGTCATTTTTCTTGAATTTGTTGTTCAATGTAGAGTGTAATTTGCTTAATACATTTGAAAACTTTAGCTTAATCTGGAATTTGAGAACTTTTGATGTTCTAGTGTCTTAAGACTGCCCATTTTGCTCAGAAACTCTACCATGGAGGGACATTTTTCTTCTCAATAGCATAGCCCATCGCTCTTCTAGATCACATGCCTTCTCTTGATTAATTAACATTGTAGAAAGGTCATTTTTATGACTTATCTATACTATCTTGAGAGTGTACGAGCATCACAAACATGCAATTTTAGATTCAATTATTTCTTAGGTATTTACCTCCAATTGTTCTATCTCTGTTTGGGTGCTACTAATTTTACATGGTCCTTTTTTGTTTTTTGTTTTTTTGCTTTGCTTTCCTAGTTTTGTTTTGCTTTGTTTGGGTGCTACTAATCTTGAATATTTTATTTACTATTTTCTCGGTTATTAAAATCTGGCTTTCTTCCTTGTCATTTGTATATAGGACACAAGGACGACCAATGCTCCTTTACAATGCAACAAGGAGATGGCTTGCAATGTGGCTATAACATTTACTATAAAACATATGATGGAGAATAGAATGTGGTAGTGAGAGGTATGTCTTTTGACTTTCTATGGACGGTTTTGTTCTTGTCAGAGAGTATTTGTAGTTAGGTCGTGGATGATTAATGTACTAGTTATATAAGAGATTTACAAAAAGAAGTTTCGATGGCAAATCAACTCACAACCTTCTATTTTAGTAAGCACGTAAATACTTTCTAATGAAATTCTTTCCCTACACCTCCACTCTTAAACTTGGTTAAATGTTCTGTTTTTGACCTGGTTTAATATTTTCTCAATTTGGTCTGACTTTGGGATCAAGTTTGTGTTAGGCTTATGGATCACTTTCTGCCAATGGCCTTTGGTCAAATTGGCTTTTAATTTTGGTTGCTAAGCATCCATCAATTCACATGTATGGCTACTGTTTAGAGTGCGCTGCAAAAAATAATTTTTTTGTGTCTGCTTTTTTGCTACAATGGAGGGGTCAATCTGTATGTTCATTTTGTTGTGGTGATCTCAGATTGCAAGGGTGTGGTGCTGCTGCTTTTTGCATATGGATGGATTATCAGATTGATGTCCTGATTTTGGTTTTTGATCAAATTTCGATCTCTTCAGTTTTGGTCCCAGATTTTGGTTTTCTCTGTCGAAATTCTTTGTTTAGTTTCTAGGTTTTGTCTCAACAGTTTCAACAGCTGCATTTCCAGTCCTGATGTTGTTCCAATTTCAAATTGATTTATCAGTTTTGTTCCTGTTTTTGCACCTGTTGTGTACCGTCAAATGCTTTATCACTGGATTATCAAATGGTTTCCAAAATTCTCAGACTTGGTCCCATAATTCTCAATTTCTCTGGTTGGCTAGTCTCATAATCCTCGTTGTTTATGTGATTTCTTTGGTCAGAGGCAATTATTCCAATTTTCGTGTTTTGGCCCTTAAGTTGTGGTTGGAAATGGCCAGTGCCATTTTCCTCTTGATCAGGTTTTGAAAACCCGAAAGTATTAGCTCATCAGCCCTAGAACAGAAGAGATGATTCCTATTGCCGATACAGTTGCAAATTTGGAGGAATGAGGTGAATCCGCTGCTACTTTTCTTCTTCTTCTTCTTCTTCATGAAATCATCATTCATATTTATCTGATTACTGAATTTCTCCGGCATAAAAATCAATTAACTTCCTTCAACAACATGATTCTTGGAGTATTAAGCTGGCCCACACATAACATAATTAGGCTCCACCATTTGTATTCGCTTTCACACATGACCAATGCTAACTATACAAAATAACTAACACAACATTTCATCAAAAAAAAGAGCTAAAATTTTAAAAGTCAATGTGCAATGTTCCAAGTTTGACTTTTTTTAAAAGGACTACGATAATGGTATGGAAGGCTGGAGGGGTTCTTTGGATAAGTAATTAAACTAGTAGCCTTATATCATGTATGCTTATTGTTCTCTTTCTTTGTGTGTGTGTTGTTGTTTGGTTAGAGTATTTACTTTTATTTGTTATATTCCTGAATTTCATCTATCTGTTCTTTCTTAGGGATTGGGCACTCTAGATTCTCTATTGCCTCCTTTTGGTATGCGCATACATCAAGTCTGTATTTTTCAAGCAATGGACTGTTTGAATAACAAAATTACATAATCATAACCATAACCATTATATAGAATGCAGTCTGTAGTTGAAGGATTCAAGTTTTTGCTTTCAAGGCAACAATGTATCATATCTAATTAATTTATGTTTGCTTCTATCAGAGCCTCTCCACATCAAGAATTGGTTCTCAAGTTATGAATATGAATCCCTTGTGCTGGAAACCAATGACGATTATGGATTCTCCGATCATTAAGAAAGCCGAGGATACAGAGAGGAGTTCATCATGGAAAATTCAAAGGATTTCATTAGAGGTGGGAAAAATAATGGCATGATGGAAAAGAAAACAACATCAAGTATGTCGTTGATCAAATGAAACCAATCTGAGGAAGATAACAAGTGTGAGAATCAGTGTCTGAATTAATTTTGAAGGACTTTTTTCTTCTTCTTCATAATAAAGTAATTATCAGAGTTGATATTTAGGAATATTACTAGATTTATCCCTTGTTAACATCATATTTTTGAAATTTAATCAAGTGAGAGTATTTGACTTGTGCTCATTGAAGGATGGATGAATAAAAATGAAAAACACGTTTCATTTTTGACTTGTCCATGTAGTGCTTGCCTATAACCATTGATGTGGGGACAAACAATCAGAAGAAGCTTCTGGATGATGAGTTCTATATTGGTCTTAAACAAAAGAGGGCTACTGGAAAGGTATATTGATGCTGCTCATGCTAGATTAGGGTCATTGTAGTTGTCGACATTTGTTGTAACTTAATCTTGTGTTTTGCTTTTGATATAGAGGCACGCTTTAACATCTTTTGTTTCTGCAAAAATATTATGACTTACTTTTGTCGACCTTGTCTCTCAAAATGGTTCAATAATGATTCCATTTTTCCGCCGAAGGCTTTCTGCTTCTGTGATCTTTCATCAATTGTTCGATTTCCAAGTAAGCTTCTATGGTTATTTTCTGGGTTTCGATCATCTATTTGTTGCTTTCAAGACTCTATGGATTGTTTTCGTTGAATTTGGTGGGATTCGAGGATGATGATCCTGATGAACTCGTTTTTTTCCAGTTTTATGTGTGGATCGTGGATTATAATTTGGGTTTGAAATTAAATAAGTTTTTTTTTCCTGGTACAAGGCTACGAATTACGAGTTATGGGCTCTTCTATTTTCAAGCTTATGGATGTTTGGGCTGAACTAGATTGGGCCTATTATAACACGTTATCAGTCATGATTTAATTTTTATAGACCATGAAGTTTTTAGTTCGATGAGGTTTTTTGAAACCAAAATATGGGCTTTTGTTTTTTGATCTATGAAACAACACTGTATAAACACTATATGATCACATATTCAGCTTAATCTATTAAATTCAAATTATATATCTTGCATTCTTACGGAAAAAACCAAATTGTATTTAATCCTAGATTTTATTAAAAGATGCCAAATTTTTTTAACAAATATTGACAGGTGCTTTAAACATTTATACATGTGCTTCGATTTTTTGTACGATGTAAAATTTTAAATACATGAACAAATGCTTTAAAAGATTGCAACTTTCAATTTTTACTTTATAAAAATGTTATGTAGACAAATTTTTAGCACCAACTAAGTTACGTTGTTTAAATGACCTTCGTATGTTATGGTGCACTTGTGCACTTTGACTATTAGTTACATTTAGGACACATAAAATCAATAAAGCCATGGCCGTACAATTTTTAACATTGATCATTCATTACCATAAAGTCATATATATTTAATTTAACTGTGATATTAGCTATACTCACAAATATACAAATTTCATATTAACCATGATCAATTTGTTGCATATAATTACGTTTAATCTTTAGAACTATGATTATTGCCTTGGTTTTGATCACACTGAATAATATGAAATGTAACCAATTCATGAGATATGTTTATGCTTTAATTTTTAAAACTCTTTCTATTGTTTACGTTTTTGTCATACAATATATTAAAAACCATGACTCTCAATTATCTTTTGATCACACAGTAAAGATATAATCATGACCATAGCCATACAAAATGAATTGTTAGAACCGTGGCTAATCGTGACATATACTTACAATCACGCAAATTTTATGTTAACCGTGAACAATTCATGGTACATAGTTACACTTGATTTTTACAACCATAACTATTGGTTACTTTTTGGTCAAACAAAAATAATAAAAAATCGTGGCTAATTCACGACATACGAGTACGCTTAATATGTAGAATTATGGCTATGAGTTACCTGTTCACAAAAAAAATTAAAAACCATAGCCAAATTCATGACATATAGTTATGCTTAACTTTCCAAAACGTGACTATATGTTACCTTTTGGTCATGCAAAATAATAAAAAATCGTGGCTAATTCATGACATATAACTATGTTCAATATGTAGAATTATGGCTACCAGTTACATTTTGGTCACACGAAATATTAAAAATCATCTCCAAATTCATGACATATAGTTACGTTTAACTTTCAGAAACGTGGCTATAGGTTATCTTTTAGTCACACAAAATAATAAAAAATTGTGGCTAATTCATGGCACATAACTATGTTTAATATGTAGAACTATGACCACTAATTACGTTTTGGTCACACGAAATATGAAAAACCATAGTCAAATTCATGACATATAGTTATGCTTAACTTTTAGAAACGTGGCTATATGTTACCTTTTTTCACACAAAATAATAAAAGATCATGGCTAATTCATGGCATATAATTATGTTTACTATGTAAACTATGGTTGCCAATTACATTTTAGTCACACGAAATATTAAAAACCATTGTTAAATTCATGAAATATAGTTACGATTAACTTTTAAAAACGTGACTATAAGTTACGTTTTGGTCACAAAAAATAATAAAAATCATGATGAATTTATGACATAAAATTACGCTTAATTCGTAGAATTATGACTACTAGCAACCTTTTGGTTACATAGAATATTAAAAACCATGACCAAATTCATGACATACAGTTACACTTAATTTTCAGAAATGTGGTCTAAGTTACCTTTTGGTCACACCAAAAATAAAACAGTGGCCAATTTAAGCCATATAATTACACTTAAACTTTAGAAGTGTGACTATTAGTTACCTTTTGGTCATACAAACTAACCAAAAATCGCGACCATAAACCATTAATTAGTCACACAATTTATTTGTTAGAGCCGTGGCTATTGGTCAAATTTTAGTGACTATAAATTATTTTAATTGTTGTTTTAGCTGTACTAATAGCTACACACGTTTCATATTAACTAAGGCGAAATCATCACATATAACCGTGACTAATAGTTACCTTTTGGCCACATAAAATAATAAAAACCATGGCTACAAACACCCGTAACTTTTGGCCACGTTTTACATATTTTTGTGGCTATATATACATTTATTTTGGTGACAAAAAATTGGCTTCATGTGGTCATATGTCGGTCTATGGCCACGGATAATGACCGTCACAAATATAAAACCATGGTTTAGACAAAAACCATGGCTATATGTCTATCTATGGTCACGTTTTTTAGTCATTACTTGCCACAAATAAAAAATGGTGGCCGTAAAGAACCAAGTAGTCACGATTTTATCTAAACCATGACATTATGTTTAAACATTTTTTTAATGGTCACGGTTATTGAGTTAAATCATGGCTAACCCATTACTAGATTTTTATTTATGACTTTTAGTCACAGTTCTAAACCCAACCGTGACTAACTTCAATTTTCAAAACCGTGGCAAAAAAACATTTTTGTACTAGTGGCATGAAAGTAAGCATCAGAATTCGTATACCATGAAAAATTCATACAAGAGATATCAGAATTCGCACAAAATCCACAATTCGCATATAAGTGATAATCAAAATCAACACAATTCGTATGAACCAGTATGTGAATTCTATGAATTCGTATATAGCTAGATGTGAATTCTTCACAATTCGTATAAGTCTCTTAAGCGAATTCTTTACTTTGAAATTTTTTGAGATTCAAGCTTTTCGCATAAGGATTTCGTATCATAGAATGATGCGAATTCTTCACTTAGAAAAATTTTCAAATTCAAAAACTTTTATCATCGATACGAAATCTGGACTTAGAAAAAATTTCAAAAAGTTATGCGAAATCCTCAAGAATTCGTACAAGGTACATATGCGAAATCCTCACAATTCGTATCCTTCTATATCCGAGTTCTTCACTTTTCGCATGAAGGTACGCACGAATTCTATCCTTAGAAATTTTAAATCAAACTTTTCGTATCAGGACATATGCGAATTCTAACTTTTCGTATAGGAGTATATGCGAATTCTGCACTTAAACAAAATATATATGCAAGTTCTAGTCCTGCGAGTTCTTCATACGAAATCTTAAGATCTTGCGAGTTCTTCGAGTTTCGGTCCTAAAAGTCAAAATCTAGTCCTAAAATCCAACCAAATCCTCGAATTGGAAGCTGTAAACTCACAGAAACAATCAGATTAGCATAAGAAACAATACAAATCAATCAATATCACAAAAAATACACTTAATAACCAACTTCCATGATCAAACAGTGATTTCGACTCGTTCGAGCAAAAACTTTCAAAAATCGAAATTTAATGATCCAAAACGATTTAAAAATGAAATTCAATCACATAGAATCATTTTAAAACATATATCGAACACTTTCCAATCAAAGATTTGACCAAAAACACTTTTGAACTCAAAAATCGATCAAGAACTCAAGAAATAGTTTACGAACACATTTTCTCTCAAATTGTCGGATTTAGCTCTGATACCAAATGTTGTTCCAGATTCTAGCTATTAATTGACACACGAATTATCAAGAACAATCTCTTTATTGATCACACAATCTACAACAACCCATATCTCTATTTAGTGCATACAACACTTAAGCTCTATGTTCGTGTATTTGACAGTGTAATCTTACTCTGATATGCGCATGTGTTGTTATGATCTAAAACACTACGACCTTGCTATTTATATGGTCAACATGACCTTAGCAATTTGTCAACACTTTACAACATTTACAATAAACACCCACACACTTTACACATTTTACATTAAAGACCTCATTTTAATCTTGAATACAGTTTAGCTCTAACACATTTTGACCCTCTTTTACTCTTTTGGGTTTTTTGTCACATAGTCCATTCTTTTTGTCTTTTTGGATTTGTTAACTTGATCCGATAATTACAAACAAATGAAAGAATAAAAGAATAAAATAATGAGCGACATAAATGAAAGAAAAAGGTACTTGAATTATCTTTGATACAACTGAATATAAAAGATGATAATTACAAATACATGAGATAATAAACACTAAACATCTTCAAAAGGATCCCTTTGAATATAGTCCATCCTTTTCAATTCTTTGGTCACAACATTGAAGAGAGGAACAACATCTATGCCTATTGGGATAATCTGAAGGATGCCAACAAGTAACAAGTTATCGGCCAAGTGCATCTGTCTGCCCTGAAGAAACCGATTTGGCTGAACCTATTGTTGAAAAACATACCATAAATTGGCTGCGTTATGACAATGGTGGAGGGGTATGCTGCAAGAGTAGGCACGAATAAGTCAATAATTGAGACATCGGGGACTTTACCTTCCATATCCATATCTTCGAAGATTGATTTCTTCTTCCCTGATTTAGACTTGGGCTTTGAAGAGGAGGTCGGAGGAAGATGAACATACTTGAGCTTCTGGATAAACTCACCTTCGGCAGAAGTGTGTTGGATCTTGTACTTGGTTTAGTTGAGCTTCATCTTGTTTTGCAGAGAGTTGATGTGGTCCAGGAGTTTCTCCTTAAAGGCACTCCTACTTCTCTTCATAAGGTTAATGATTTCAAACCATTCACTAAGTCCATAAGCTTTCAACCATTCCAGTTTGTCATTTCAGCTCAGTCCGTTTTCCCGGGTTATGATAAGCTAGATAGGATCTTTTGCCGATTTTGGCCTAGAGATCCTAACAGGGGAAATCAGTGAGTTTTCGTATTGTCTAGTTAAAGTCCCATTGTGCCATCAGATACATTTCTCCTTTAGATCGTCTGCTTCATTGGCGGATTTCTCGATATTCCCGAATTCAGTCTTGAGCCTGTATCGAGTCAGGAATGTTAGTCTAAGCAACCTCTTCCCTTGCCATTTCCATCGATAATCTTTTGCTTTCATCATATAGTTTTTGTGCGATGGCAACTTCTTCAATTTCCTTTACGGGAAGACCCTGAACAACAGTGACCTTTGGAGGAGGCTTAAGTTTGAGAGTATCAGCATCAAAATGCCTTTGCCCATATTTAGCCTCATGTTTCTTTTTCATGGATTCCTCGGCTTCCTGATCAACCGACATTTTCTTTTTGCCCTTATCTTTTAGAGCCTCCCCCTCAGATTCATCGGTCGGACCAGTTTGCTCCACCTGTGCCGATCCGCCGGTTCCCACCCTCCGGGCCTATTCTTCTTGTTGGACGCTGGAAATATGTTGGAGTGTTGTTGTTGCTCCCCCTCAGTTTGCTTCTCCCCCTCAGCGACCGACGGGGAAGAAACAACAAAGATTGATGAAATTCGATCCACCCCGATGAAGAGCTGCCCGATCTTCATCGTTAAACACGACATCCCCAAGATCTATGTCCCACTTCCCACTTTGAGGTTTAGGGAAGGAAGTTAGAAGTCCATCAATTTTGTCATGGAACTTTTTGAGGGACTCCAAAAGCTGGGTATTGACATCATCCTGCCGATTAACCTTCGTCTTTAAACGGGAAACTTCCACATCCCGGGCATCAGAGGCTGCCTTCAAGGAAACAATGGAAAGATAGACATATTCTTTTGAAGATATGAGGTAGTCAAGATGATAGTTGACTAATTCGATTGAAGAGAGAAGAGGATCGGCTAAATTGTGGACATCTTGGGCCATGCCATCCATACTCCTAATAAATCCGTTTTATGCTTACGGAACATCAGTATTATGGTCCCGTAGAATACGAAGAAGATCATCAATGGAGATATTGTTTTAGTCTAGGGCCTAAAAAAGTTGATCATCTTACAGGGCCCTCTCCTCGAGAATAGTCATCTGATAACCGGTCCCGGCAACAAATCTTTCAAATTCCCTTAATAGAAGGGCCATCTGAGAACCGAGAATGTAGTGTTGGCTGTTAATATCAATGATATCGGCCGGAAGATCATGGGGAATTGTAATCAGGGTTGATGAAGAGGAATGGGAAAAGTAGTGGAGGCGGTCGAAGGGTTAGTAGGTGTGGGAGGGTTGTGGGGTAGGACTCGGGAGGGGGAGGGTAGGTATCAGTGGGAAGGGTAATTGGTGGAAATCGAGGAGGTATTGGGGGCAGGGATGAGGTTTTTGGGGTACCTTCGGGGGTTGTGGGTTTCGAGGAGGAGGAGGAGTGTTTTGGTGAGGGGGTTCTCACCGTGGATTGCGAAGTGGTGGGTTTGGGGGAAGGTGATCTTGTTTTAGTGGGAGAGGGAGTCTTCTTTGGGGAAGGAGACGTCCAGGGAGAGAGATCTTTCACCTTCGACTTTGGAGAACCAGAAGATAATATGTCGAGTTCTTTTGCAACCTCTTTGCTTGCAGCTAGGAGGGATTTCGTTCCTCAGTGATAGTAAGGGATAACATGGAGGCCGCTTGGAGGAGGTATCCTGACAGAGGAAATTCCATAAAGTTTTTAACACCCTCCGAGCCAATCCCTGAAATGACTGACCCTTTATTGGGTTGTGTATATTCATCGACCTCAATAGGATCGGGTGATAGGTCGTACGGTGGTGAAGAGGGACCTTGGACCGCGAAGATGTCCAAGATCCTCATCGACTAATTGATAAGTTGAAGATGGGATAAAAGGGGTCCCTGATTTTACAACTATATCCTCTTGAGAGGGTGTTGAGAGGGTGCAAAGGAGGTGGCTATGGGATTAGTAGATTCCCTGAATCCAGAAGGGAGAACTTCAACAACCTCCATTTTTTGAGAATCGGTGGTTGGATGGGAGGTTTTGGCCTTAGCAAAGGGTTTCCTAAGTCTATTCAAATGAGACTTAGGACGGGAAGAAGAGTGTCTCCGCTTCTGAGAAGGGTTGAGGATTTGGGTAGCCACTGAAGAATCTTTTAGAGGCATAGTCAAAGAAGCGAGTATGGAGGTATCAGTGGTTTTTGTTTTCTTTTTTTGAACCACCGATTTCACTCGGGTGGAGAGTTTAGGGGCCACTGAAGGGACTGAGACCGAGGGAACCACCGATCAGGAGAAAGATGGTTACTCGACATCACCCCACTTCAGATCGGGAGAGTTTATGAAGGAAATCATACCTGGAGTGAGGGGCAGATCGGTGGCCAACTCTCATTTGTTCAGAATTTGCTTCCCGACTTTGGGAGTAGAATGATCATAGATGACCGACGGAGAATTCGATTGTTTGTCGGCAAGGAGCACATCAGCAAGTTTGTTGTGGATGATCAGAGAGATGAAGCGTTGGTATGCAACTTGAGGACGCTTTGGATGGGTGATTACATTCACAAGTTCGGTGAAGAAATATTTTGTGAAGTCAATATTTCGCTGAAAGATAGTGCGTGAGCTAAGTTGGTGATGTAGGACGGTGACTGGTCGTGGCCGCCAGTCTTGCGGCTCAAGCAATGGATAACATGAGCAAATAAAAAATTCCATACCTCTCCCATGGTTTACTTAGGAGGACGAGGAACAAATCTCCATACCTTATTTCTTTCAAATTGAGAAAGTCTTCTTGCATTGCGATGATCCAATATGGATTTGCCTGTAACACACATATTTTCGCCTTGATAAGTGTTACGTAATCTAAAAAAATTCTTTAAAATACTCCAAAAATAACGGCTAAATTAAAACCATTTACAGCGGAAGACTTTAAAATAATAAATAAGTAACTTAAATGCTACTCCATCCCATACTGTATTGCGTTACAAATTTATCTATCATAGATGCCTGAACATAAATATTGAACTTATATGGACTTGACAAGTCTTTATATGTGCCTCTTTTTTTCTTGTCCAACCTGAAACCTTCAGTCCCTGAGATGCATACTATAGTCAGTTTATAAAACTCAGTGAGTTCATGGTTTGCGTGAATAAAAAATCATATCAGATCATACATATCAACTTGTAAACTTTGTATCAAATAGTATGCGTTTTCTGAAAACATGCAACATTAAAAGAAAAGAGATCTCATAAACTGTCTCGTCAGGTAAGGGTCATTTTGTCACTGGCTTTCCCTAGGTTGTCAGACCTACACCTGTCTAGACACCCATTACGGGGTCGTGCCACTTGTCGTGTGACTTACTGGTCCAATGCCCACCCGTTAAAAACCGAAAATGAAACTTTCATATAAAATAGCATGCTAGAGTTATTTGAAAACAAAATAAACACATAGCATGCAACTGATCATAAATAACATACATGTAAAATATATTGTATCATGTATGTAAACTGAAACGTCATGCATACGCATACATCACCATACAAATCATATAATGCAGAAAATAAATTTGTACGTAGGTATGCATTCTATTGTAAGTCTCATGAAGACTCGCCTGATTACGTGTAGGCCAGCTACTCATGGCTCTCATCCGAAAACCTACACATTTTATATCATAATATCCAATCATTTCTCCAAAGTCAACCATGGTCAAATTTGACCCGACCTAAAGTCAAACTCCAAATTCAAGTCTCTTAATGTCTCAGTATCTCCATTCGATTTATCGTTATAATCCTTGTGGGTCAAATGAGGTGTGTGTCCCACAATAATGTGCAATTCGATCAAGATGACAACAATCAAATCCAACGAATGATTTCAAATTCAATTTCAATAAGTTTACAAAAATGCTCTCACTGTTTCTCTCTCTACAAAATGCGGACAATACTTCTAGCCTTCTAGTCTAATGATTCTACAAACGAAAATCTATTTATACTCTAACACTTTACAAAGACAAAACAATTTACAACACTAAACTTTGACTTTGACTTTATTACAAAGACTTTTACTTTTACATGAGGGTTTGACTTGAGCTCTTTGACTTGACTTTTATCTTCAATCTCTATGATCTTGTATCCAAGATATATTTATGCACTAACAAACCCCCCCCCCCCTTGGATTTAAGATCATCTTCTAAAAAGATATACAATACAATCTCCCCCTTTGTAGATTCCTTTCACAAATTTAATCTCCCTTTTTTCGGAAAAACAAAAGTTAACTTTCAACAATCTCCCCAAAGTCTGTAAGTATGCTCTTCAAGAATTCTGCACTCTTCCCAAAGTCTTTGAAAAGCAACTTTTTAACAAGCTCTAACAATTTCTCCAAAAGGTTATATAAACCTCTTTCAGACTTCCAAAAGAAATTATCTTCAGATTTAACTCGGTTTTCTCCAGCAAACATTCTTCAAAGAAAATTTCAGTAAATTTCAGCAACCTTTCCAAAATCTCTGAACTTTAAAGTGACTTTTCGGATAAACAAAAGTTATCTTTCAACAATCTCCCCAAAGTCTGTAAGTATGCTCTTCAAGAATTCTGCACTCTTCCCAAAGTCTTTGAAAAGCAACTTTTTAACAAGCTCTAACAATTTCTCCAAAAGGTTATAGAAACCTCTTTCAGACTTCCAAAAGAAATTATCTTCAGATTTAGCTCGGTTTTCTCCAACAAACATTCTTCAAATAAAATTTCAGTAAATTTCAACAACCTTTCCAAAATCTCTGAACTTTAAAGTGACTTTTCGGATAAACAAAAGTTAACTTTCAGCAATCTCCCCAAAGTCTGTAAGTATGCTCTTCAAGAATTCTGCACTCTTCCCAAAGCCTTTGAAAAGCAACTTTTTAACAAGCTCTAACAATTTCTCCAAAAGGTTATAGAAACCTCTTTCAGACTTCCAAAAGAAACTATCTTCAGATTTAGCTCGGTTTTCTCCAGCAAACATTCTTCAAAGAAAATTTCAGTAAATTTCAGCAACCTTTCCAAAATCTCTGAACTTTAAAGTGACTTTTCGGATAAACAAAAGTTAACTTTCAACAATCTCCCCAAAGTCTGTAAGTATGCTCTTCAAGAACTCTGCACTCTTCCCAAAGCCTTTGAAAAGCAACTTTTTAACAAGCTCTAACAATTTCTCCAAAAGGTTATAGAAACCTCTTTCAGACTTCCAAAAGAAACTATCTTCAGATTTAGCTCGGTTTTCTCCAGCAAACATTCTTCAAAGAAAATTTCAGTAAATTTCAGCAACCTTTCCAAAATCTCTGAACTTTCTCTTCAATTATGTGTAACTTTCACATAACTTGCATTCTTTGACAAAATCTTGTAACAAACTTTCTCCAAATATCTTTTCAAAACTTTTCTTCAACCAACATTTCTTGAAATTATCTTCTCCCCCTTTTTGATGATTGTAGAACAGAGAAATCATCAAAACTTCTTCAAGAAATGTGATTAAACTTTTTCTGACCATTGATCTTTGCCACTGAGCCTCTGACCATCCGCCAATTCATAAAATATTCATCCGAATCTTTTCAAATTCAGAGAAATTAGAATGTAACACTTGAATCAACAAATGAATCAGTTAATAATGTCTGTCAGTAGCACTAAGCCACTGTGTGTAACAAATACACATTGGAAATGAGCTTTTTGATGTTCACTCCCCCAGGTCTTCCATTCAATCATTGAATAACACAAGGTTAAACTATGAACGTTTAAACAGAAAAACGAATTTCCTGTGTGTATGTGCTTATGTATGAAATAATTTAGCATGATGATTGCTTTTAATAATCGGCTCAAAATGTGTAAACCATTGAAACAACAACAGTAATACACAGACTCAATTGTGCATGATCGAAGTGTAAAAGTGGGGCAGACTTCCTTCTGTTTCAATATCCAGATTTTCCAAATGAAAACCAGATAGATTATATGCTGCATCCCCAAGAAAAATTTAAACATTTTCTTTTTAAGAAAAAAGATGAGTAGCTGGTGGGGTTTAAGCAAGAGTTGGCATGAGCTAGTTGCCTATTTCAATGATGTTCACTAAGAATTGTGAAACAACGGTAATATGGTTGCCCGACTCAGAAAAAAATTTGGTGCAGAGTTTGATATTCTTTTACTCTGATCTCTCACACTCTTTCTTTTTATCATTGAGCTCACTTCAAACCAAACTCTCTTTTCCATTTTACCTCATCACACATATACCCAAACTCAGATATTTTGACTCCTCGCCTCTCGATCACTCAAGCATAACTTCTTGGGTAGGAAACACTAGTTATCGTAAATCCATATAAGTTCTATTAAGTTCACACAATTATCCCATGTATTTATCTTATAAGCATAATGTCGCTCAAATGGTTTAACTTGAACAGTTAAAGCACATAATGAAATACAAGTCAGATGTTTGTATTCTCATGAAAATAATCGTGAAGATTTGAGCATTTGATCATGGAAGATATTTCAAACAAGTATGTTAAATGAATACAATAAACTTGTTTGAAAATCTCACATTGTATGAAAAGATCAAATATGATATAGCAATAAAAGTTTAGGTCATGAAAAAATTGGATGTTGTCTTTAAGAACAATTATAGACATTCTTGAAAGAAACATTTTGAACAAAATCGCATTTTAATTGATATTCGATCATTGACGTATCAATGAAGTACATAATGGGGTGTATCACCATTGAAAAATTGGTTAATTTGAGACATGGTGATAACATAAACAACAAAATACTAAACCGGTGTGTGTGAATACTTGAAAGTATATGGAAAAGATAATACACAAGTATTTATCTTTGAAAACACACGGTTTATTAAACATTTAAGCTCATGAAAATGAAAACATTTAAAATCACACTTCTAAATCCATAAAATCCTTTTGAGAATAAGAAGTGGTTTGAACGTTTAAGAACATGTTTTTCATATCTGACAGTCGTCCTTCTTTCAGACATGTATGAGATTAAGAATAGAATGAACCTTACGCTTATCTTACATCTCATGAAGTCAACTCGAAAGTCATATTAGATATGATCATGTAAGCTCCCCCTCAAAATCTGCATTCAGTCAAAAGTCGTCAAAGCACAAAGTTTTATTCACAAAACTTTTATTGAAAAATAAAAACATGAAAACAATAAAACTTGTTAAGAACGAGTTCTGATCAGATATAATCAGAAGTCTTTTACTCCTCCTGAAAATATGCATTTGCAATATTTAACAACAGGAAAAATATGTACTCCCCCTTAAAGGTTGATCATCTCGGTTATGCATCGGAGTACAATCTCATATATGCACTGGAGTATAATCTCTTTTGATCATTGAAGTACGAGTCCTAAACTATTGTGTTTAGAAGTCAAACTCCTTATTATTGAAGTCCGGGTCTTGAACTGTGTTATTCAAGAGCCATTCTTCGTTGAAGCACAGCTTCTGAATTGTTGTATTCAGAAGCCTAGGTTCTTTTACTCCATCTTGACTTGAGGTTCTTGCAACACATATGAATCTTTTGGCTTTGGTACACACTGGTATTTGGGTCCATGTTTGTTAGTTGCGGTTCTGTTAGGAGTAATAGAATAAGAACCATACCAGTAATGATCTGATGCTTTATGAACAAAATCATTTGTACGATAGTAAGAACAATAACTCTTTTTATGAGCTAACCAGAGTAATTGATTTCTCGAATAAACAAAATCATGTTTACCTTTTCACACATCGTTCTTCTTGACATTTGATGCATGCACAAATGATTTCTTACCAATCTTCTCATCATTCTTCTCATTAGAAGCTGGTTTCACTTTCCAGACCAACTTTTCATTACCAATTCTCCTTGTTCTAAGTGTACATGAACCATCCACATTCCGATCATAGAAAATTTTAGTAGTACGAACCTGATCTTTAATATTGACTGACCTTTGTGTAGAAACAGTTGTATGATATGAACTTGATGCTGTCTTAAATGAACATTCTGAATCAGCTGAATCATCTCTAGGTGTTTGAAATATTAAATCTAGAGTCTTCTGCTCAGTCAAAACCACCTTAGAGACAACTTCTTCAAGCTCTTTTATCTTAGAGGATAAACTGTTCCTTTCTGTCGTGAGTAGGTCAATATTCTTCTGGAATTCAGACTTCGTATTTTGCTCTTTCATTGCCTTTGTTGACAGTTCAGATAGCTTCTCTGTAAGCTTCTTAATTTCTGCCTCAAAAATCTTTCTTTCTTCTTCAAAATCCTTCTCCGCACTCTTTCTCTGACCAGAGATTTCTTTGAACATTCCAACATTTTTCTGTTCAATCATCTTCTTTTCCTTTACAAACTTTTTTCTCTCCTTTTCCAGTAGGCTTTCTAATTCAGAGATCTTTCCTTTGAGAGATTTTCGTTCAGAACCAAATTCAACTTTTTTTCTCAAGCCTGTCTCTTTCAACAATAATTATCTTCTCAAAGTCTGATATCTGTTTTGATAGCTTTGCACATTCCAGCTCAAAAGCTTTCTTCTCTTCGAAAGTCTTTCTTGAAAATTTAGTAAATTTATGTGCAAATACTTTCTTTTCTTTATGAAACTCATCTTTGTCTTTGGCAATCTTTTGCTCCAAGTCAGAAATCTTCTTTTTCAGTTCTTCATTAACACTTTCCAAATTCTTAACTGTCTGTCAGGATCGAAATTCTAAACAAGAATTTAAACTAAACACTCAGAAACTATGTTAAAGAAGTCGCGGAATAACACTTTAACAATAAATCAATCAAACAGTGTATGAACTCAAATCACAAGTTATATTGAATTAACTTAATGATTACAAACAAAACCTCAATCTGTTGAACAGACTCAACAGACGTTCTATGCTTCTCTAAAGAAAGGATTAAAACTAATCTTGAGGTTAATTCTCTCTAAACGTATATGCAAAACTTGTTTTTCTACCAAAAACTACTTGACTATATATACAGAACTGATTACAAGATAATTACAAAAGAAATATTGATCTTCAACACCCATTCCATAATTATCTTCAACATTATCTCCAGATCCTAGTCTTTCTCATCCATCCATCTTTATCTTCATGAGCAACATTAACTTCATCCTCAGCAGTATTAACTTCCTTAGGAGTATTAATTCATCAAGCATTACTAACTACTAACAGTACTAACTTTTCAAGCAGTAGTAATACTACTAGCAGTAGTAATCTTCAAATAGCAGTATTAAAGTCTTCAGCAACATTAATCTTTAAGCCTAGTAGCATTATCCATACTTGACACATTTTCAGTCCCAACAATCTCCCCCTAACTTAATTTTTCAAATTGAGAAGTTAAGTTCTTCAGATTAGGATCTTCATGATGATTCCAAAACTCCAGCTCAATTTCCCAAATTAGGATCCAGACCTAGACTTTGATTGATAGTTCTTCTGATCACTATTCTGGCCATTTCTGAACCTTTGGGATAGACCAGCTTTGCTCTCAACATCCCTTGCAGCTTTTCCTTGCTATGGTCATACATCTTGTCAACCATATAATACTCATGATAACTTTTGTCAATTGTAATGGCATAGACTCCACATCTTTCAAATAACATCCAATTATCTATTCTTTTAAATCCATTCTCAAGATGCAAGTCTTTGATAACATACTGTACTCTTTTAGGATCAAACATCATGCACAAGTACTCCATGGCCATCTTTTTAATGCTCATCCCTGCTCCTTTCAGTAAATCCCCATACAAGTTCAAACCAACCTTGTACATTTCTTCCAAATCCACCCTGTTACAGCTTCTGATTATTTTACCCCATGTAGCATACACTTCATAATGATCACCCATTCTCTTTATTCTGAAATACTCTGTTCTTTTGTCCACTAGAGTATCCCAATGGATAATCTCTGGAGCTTCCACAGAGATAGGATCAGCTTTCAAAGGATCTTCATCAGTTACTATCATGTACAACTCAAACTGTTCCTCAGGTTGTCTTGGCTGTTCTGATTGTTGACTTGTTGGCTCTTGATTCTGCTCTTGCTCTGCTGAAGGTGCAACAATATGTTCTGATGGTTCTGCTTCTGTTCTTTCACTTTCCTTCTCCTTCTCAACTTCTTCAATTCTTGGCCTCTTTGCCTGTTTCTTGGTAGCAATAGATTTCTTTCTTTTTATAGCTCCAATTTTCTGTGCTAGAGACTCTTCCTTCTTGACTTCAGTATTTTCTTTTGTAGGAGTGAGAATGCCTTCTTCATTGTCAGGGAAGGGTTGTTGAATATTCAGATCATGTCTCTTTTTTATTTTTCTTTCAAACTCAACCCTCTGACTAAAATCTACTTGAAGCTTGGCCATCTCCTTTTTGTATAACTCCTCAATTCTGCTGAAAGACATGTTAGTAAACATTCCTTCAGGGACTCCAATGGACCTTTTCAGGAAGTTTATCATCTTTCACCTTTCCTGTGCAGCCAGAAAGGTCTTAGAAGGCTGTCTTTGTCTTGTCTTTGATGGTTGCCTTTGTCTAGATGCTTTCATTGTAACTTTCTTGGCAGCAAGCTTTAAACTTTTCTGATATTCTTCATTTAGCTTTGTAGACAAATCTAAGGCAATCTGTCTGTCTTTAGCTGTTTGGATCTCTTCCGTTTTTTCAATCTCTTCTTGCATCTTCTTAGCTATCTCTTCATCCAGTTCTATTTGCTTTTTCCCTGGTTTCTCAGATTCAACCACCTTCTCTTTTCCTTTCTTCTTTGCATCTGATATGCTTATCTCTTTCTTTGTCTTATCTGTTCCTTCTTTGATCACCACTCCCTTAGCCTTTTGGGTGGCTTTAGGAGTGTCATGTTTTGCCTTGACCAGAGTTTCAGCAATTTCTATCTCTTCCATTGACATTTCAGTTTCTGCTACTGGTTCTACAGTTTCTGTTGCTGCTGTAGTTTCTACTTCTTTCTCAGTTTCTACTGCTTTTACTGTTTCTGCTGCTTGTTCAGTTTCTGCTTCATTTACTGTTTCTGCTGCTTGCTTCTTTTCTGCTTCACTACACATCTCCCCCTCACACTGAGATTCCATACCCACTGGGCTTTGCTTTTCAACTTCAGCTTGACTCTCCCCCTTTTTGGAAGCATCATGTACACTTACCCTTTTCTTCAATACAAACTGTTTTTGCTTCTTTTTGTGCATCAACCTGATTACCATCTTCTTCAGCTTGGCTATTTGCACTTGTTGGGAAGTGATTACCTTTTTCATCTCTTTTATCTCCAAACCTTGATTGTGAACATCCAGACTTATTGTACCAAGAGTATCCATCAATTCATTATAAGTATATCTGTCCTCACCTCCTTTAGGTGTTTTTACCACCCTTAAAGGATCCTTGGATCTTTTAGTAGAGGCCTTCTGCCTAGCAGAAGCACCTTCTACCCCCGTGGTTTCTTGGCACCTGGGACTTTTAGATGATTTCTCATCCAAAGTTGTCGTGGGGAAGGTCTTAGAGATGTTCACACTTTCCTGATCCACACCTTGTGCAGAATCAGTAGTGTGAGCCTTACTGCCCACATGCTCTTCCATCTCCTTAGAGAGCACCTTCTTGGGGTTGGGAGACACCCCGTTTCCCTTTGGATATTCTCTAATGGAGAATGCTCCATTAGAGGGTTTGCAGGCTGTTGAGGTGAAGATACAGGAAGGGAAGGAACCTTCTGTACCTTTTTCCTTATATATATTTTGGTGATGGGGGAAATGGGCTTCACAATAGGGATCTGAGGAGTATTAATTGAAATGAATGGTGTGGGTAGGTCATCAGTTGGGTGGTCAGATGTGGGCTGTGACCCTGATGCCTCACCATGGGAAAGAGATACACCCATCATTGTAGAGAACAATGGTGTGTTTTGTCCAGAAAAGTTCTTACTAGGTCTTTTCATGTTAGAGAACACCTTCCCTTTGGGAGGTTTAGGTACATACACCTCTTGAAAAGAGGGTAAATCCGTCAATTCTTTGGTTAGTACTTCTTGTACAAACCTTGGATACATATAAAATCTTTTTGTTTTGGTTTTGGTATCCAGGTTTGACAGTAGATCATTCAAAATCATTTGTGAGAAATTAAACTTTCGGGAGGTTGCTAAGTAGACCAGAGCATAAGCTATGGTACTGCTGAACTCACTTCATCCAGTTGTTTTGCGAGAAATACAATGCTGAAGGGTATGAACAAAGAATCTCCACTGAGGTGAAAATTTGCTCTTGAAGAACTTGTAAACCTCAGTGGGACCTTCATACCCCATTCTACCAATTGCTTGGAAGACATCATCCTTAGGAAGAGAAGATATACCTGATGCATCATCTAGACGTAGATGAGTGCGAATGCAACCTTCTGAGACTGTGATAGGTTTATCACAGACCCTTGATTGGATGATCTGATTGCCATCAATAGTCTGTATAGAGGCATTGGCCCAGAACTGACGCATGTGCGCCACATAGATTGTGGGATTGACTGTGAGTGCATAGGCAATGTGGGAATCTTTCAGGAAATCCACAATTTCTTCAAAACCCTCAGATTGTTTGGGTTTTTGCAGCATCGCAAGCTCATTATGATATTCCACAAATTCCAGTCCTGCCATCGTTCTTGGGTTTGTCTCAACAATAGGGTTTACGCACTGGGAAGCAAGAATTTGAGAAAGAGAGAGAGAGAAGATGAACACTCGTAGGAAATTCAAAGAGTCGTTTGAAATTTGGCGGTCAGAGAGGGTATTTATAGGTGGAGGGTTTCAGTTAGAAGCAGTACTAAGTACCCTAGCATGATTAACACGCCCGCAGTACTAACCCTGATAAGCAGTATTAACACACACCAGCAGCATTAACACAGACTAGCAGTATTAACACAGACTAGCAGTATTAACACAAACTAGCAGTATTGACACATACTAGAAGTATTAACACTGTCTGATAGTAGAAATAAGGTAAGCAGTAGTAACTTTGCATTGGCAGTATAAACCACCAAGCAGTATTAACCACACTTAATCATATTTGAACTGAGAGTAGTATTAACTTAACCAGAGGTACTAAGTTTCTAATCAGCAAGGGAATCTGAAACACTTAAACACACATAGTTAGCAGCACCATGCACAATACATTATGAGAAAGTAAACATGAAAGAGGCTATAAAGAAATGGTACATATAGAAAATCAAAAAAGGCTTATTCATTGTGTATCATGCCTACACTTGTGACCAAGAATGTGAATCTACCCACATCAAAAGCTTTGGTGAATAGATCAGCAAATTGGTTACTTGTGTGTACTTTCAAAACCTGAATTAGCTTCTTTTCATTGCAATCTCTAATAAAATGGTACCTGATTTCTATATGCTTGGTTTTAGAGTGCTTGACTGGATTGTTAACAATGCTTATAGCACTGTTGTTATTAATGAAGATTGGAGTGTGAAGAAAAGTAAAACCATAGTCCAACATCTGATTCTGTATCCATAGAACTTGAGAGCAGCAACTTGCAGCAGCTATATACTCTGCTTCTGTATTAGAGGTGGACACTGTGGTTTGCTTTTTACACTGCCAAGAAACTAGTCTTGCACCCAAAAACTGACATCCTCCTGATGTAGACTTTCTATCCAAGTTTGCACCACCCAAATCACTATCAGAATATGCAAGTAGATCAAATGGTGAGTCATGAGGATACCAAAGACCCAACCTAGGTTGTCCTTTGAGATATCTGAAGATCCTCTTGACTGCTTGAAAATGAGATTGCTTAGGTCTTACTTGAAATCTGGCACACACACAGACAACAAACATAATATCTGGCCTTGAAGCTATTAAATACATGAGGGATCCTATCATAGATCTATAATAATGAACATCCACATCCTCCCCTTCAAGATCTGCAGTGATCTGTTTGTGTGTTTCCATTGGTGTGCTTATAGGCTTTGAATCTGAAAATCCAAATTTTGTAAGTATATCCTGCACATACTTGGATTGACTGATGAAGATTCCATCTTTCTTTTGTTTAACCTGTAGCCCAAGGAAGAAGGTGAGTTCACCCATAGAGCTCATCTTGAATCTTTTGTGCATCAACTCCTCAAATTCCTTGCACATATAAACTTTTGTGGATCCAAATATGATATCATCCACATAGATTTGAACAAGTAGGATGTCCTTCTTCTTTCTTTTAATGAACAGAGTCTTGTCAATGATTCCTCTTTCAAAACCATTTTCCAAGAGATAGGTAGACAGAGTGTCATACCATGCTCTTGGTTCTTGATGTAACCCATAGAGTGCCTTCTTTAGTTTGTATACTTTGTCAGGAAAGGTAGGATTCTCAAACTCTAGAGGCTGACAAACATACACTTCTTCATCAATTGCCCTTTGTCCTTGTGGAAGATCAACCAAATCCCACACATTTTGCAAGTCAAACTGCAGCAGCTCCTCTTGCATTGCTTCTATCCAGCTTGGTTCTTTCATTGCATCATAGACCTTCTTTGGTTCAATCTGAGATAGAAAAGAAGATAACAACCCTGACTGCAGGTCTTTCAATCCTCCTAACTTACTTTGATGCCTTGTGATCCTAGGAGAATTGATGTTACCAATCACCAACTGAGGAGGATGATTTTTCTGAGTTCTTGTTTGATGTGCAACCTCCTCATTGATATTTGCATCCATATTAGAGTCATTCTTCTCAGGAGTGCTTCCACCAAATACTGAAGAATTTTCTTCATCAATATCATCTTCTGACAGTATGGGCATCTCAGGACCTGTGTTTCCTGAAGGATGAGCATCCTCTTTATCACCCTTATTCTCTTCATCACCTTTATCAACTGCATCCTGTTCTGATTCATAGTCACCTGTGTCTGAATCATCTTTCTTATCTTGCTGGCAAAATTCAACAGGATCAACAGTAGGTATGGGGAACAACACAAACTCTGGTTTCTGTGCTTGTTTCTCTTCTGAACTTGTTCCTGCAATTTGTACATTACTGAAACCCAAAGAGTTATTTAGTGAATCAATATCAAATAGCCAATCAGGACCTGCACCAGTTGGATTTGGTGTGTTCTCATTGCATTTGACATTGTCACTTTCCTCTATGATTCTTGAAGAACTATTGAATACTCTAAATGCCTTACTCTGAGAGGAGTATCCAACAAGGAATCCATCCTCAACTTTTCTTTCAAACTTTCCTAAATGAGATTTGGTATTGAGGATTGTGCAAGGACACCCAAAAGGTTTGAAAAATCCAATAAAAGGTTTCTTCTTGTTAAAAAGTTCATAATGTGTTTTTCCTTGGGATTTGACTACTAGAACTTTGTTTTGGACATAACAAACTGTATTAACTGCTTCTGACCAAAAAGTAATTGGTAATTTTGAATCTTCCAACAGAGATCTAGCAGCCTCAATCAATGTCCTATTTCTCCTCTCAGCAACACCATTCTGTTGAGGAGTTATAGGAGCACTGAATTGTCTCTCAATACCTTTAGTCTCACAGAAGATGTTTAAGTCATTGTTTTTAAATTCAGTTCCATTATCAGATCTGATGACTTTAACTCTTTGATCTGTTTGGTTTTCAATCCTAAGAACAAATGATTTGATCAGTCCACTTGTCTCATCCTTAGTCCTCAGAAAATACACCCAAGTGAATCTAGAGAAGTCATCAACAATGACTAAGCAATAGGATTTCTTGCCAATACTCATCACATTTGTAGGACCAAAGAGATCCATATGCAATAATTGAAGAGGTGAAAAGATTGTATTTATTTCTTTGGACTTATGAGAAGTTTTGTGCTGCTTGCCTTTAAGACAAGCAACACAATGATCATCACATGAAAACACTTTTTGAGGTAAACCTCTTACAAGGTTGTTTTTCACAAGAATGTTCATTGTTTTAAAATTCATGTGACACATCCTTCTATGCCAAAGAGTTGATTCATCTAAAGAAGCTTTTGAAAACAGACAGTTTAATGATGAATTAGATGAAACATTCTCTAAGTCCAAACAATAAACATTATCCTTTCTAGGAGTTCTAAGTAGTATCATATTTTCATCAACTACCTTGAATTCTGGAACAAGGATAATACATTCAGTCTCAGTAAATAATATACTATGTTTCTTGTCACAGACTTGTGATACACTTAACAGGTTGTATCTCAATTGCTCAACATAGTAAACATCTTCAAAAGACATCTTACCTTTTGAAACCATACCTTTTCCACTAATCTTACCTCTTACTGGATTGTCACCAAAAGCAACATGTCCTCCATCAAACTTTTTGAAATTTTGAAGGCAGACCATGTTACCTGTCATGTGCCTAGAGCAACCACTGTCTACATGCCAAATGCTCTTCTTCTTGAGCTATTGGTTGCCTTGAACATAAGATAAAACAATTAGTTTTTAGAGGGAACCCAAGCCAAAGTGGTCTTGGGTTGCCCTTTCTCATCAACATATTCAAAATCAGTAATCTTAGTCTGGATGAGATGATCAGAGTTAGGAATCTCATGGCTGGAATACTTTGTCAAAATTATAGGCTTGGCAGTATTAACACTGGTAGCAGCACTATCCTTGTTAGCAGTACTAACTTGGTTGGCAGTACTAACTTGGTTAGCAGTACTAACTTGGTTAGCAATACTAACTTGGTTAGCAGTACTAACTTGGTCAGCAGTAGTATTGCTATCAACAGTATTATTTCTGTTAGCATTACTATTTGAGGTAGCAGTACTAACAGGTTTCTTGACTTTTGGAACCCAAATCTTGACAAAGTTGTTTGCTTTCTTATTCTGTGAGTTACTCCTTGAATTGCTTGGAGTGTTTTCTTTTGATTTAGCAAACTTATTCTGAATATGAGATTTTAAAGGTGTTGTTTTCACATTCTCAGCCATGTGGTTCCTTTTTGATTTCTTCCTATAACCAAAATAATTTTGTGTTTGTCTTTGAAAAGTAAATCTTTGGTTAATAGGATTGAAATAACAGTGTTTGGCTAAATGATTCAATTTACCACAAATGAAACAAGGCTTTGGTCTATTGATTTTGTTTAGATCAATTCCCTGTTTTTGAGCCCACTGGTTATTTCTGTTTCTCTGGTTTCCCCTTATTTTATCATGTTGATGGGGCTTTTTCTGTTGACAAGTACAGAGATTTACAATAGTAGTTTGCATATAATGATTTCCCTGTACCTTTTCCTTCCCTTTCCTAGAGGTCTCAGCTTTCTCACTCTTACCATTTTCTTTCTCTGTCTTGGACATCTCCACTTTCTCACTCTTGACAAATGGTTTACCCCCCCTCTCATTTGTAAGAATGTGGTTTTCTAAGGGAGTTTCTTTATGGTTTTCCTTATTCTTACCCTCAATATTCTATTCTTCAGACTCTGTCTCAACCACTACTGTATCTAGTGGATCTACTTCAGTGGCTCCTTCAGGTAATTCTTTCTTATCTTGTCTTTCTAAGAGGTCTGAGGTGGGTGGAATATAATTATTATTGTAAGGTGGAGGGGTGTTGTTGTAACCAATACCTCTCCTTAGTTTGTCATGAAATTGAGTTTTGAGTAAACTGTCCATTGCTTTAGAAGCATTGGAAAAAATTTCAATGTCTAATTTTGCCTTCTCAAATTCACTCCTTACTTTCTCACATTCCTCTCTAGACTTTTCTGGCTTAATTTCTAACTCTTTCTTCTCCCACTTCCAATAGTTGTGATCATATGAATGTTGAAGTTCATTGGCCTGGTATGACTTAATTTGTTCTTCAAAATTCTCAATGATCAAACTATACTCTCTTCTATCTTTCTCCAACCTTTTAAGGTCATCACACATGCTCTGATTGTGATCCCTGTACTTTTTAACAGTTTCAAGACATGATTTAGAGCAAAGGTTAGATTTTACCTCTATGGGGATTGCAGTGCTTGAGGACTCTGAAACCTCAACCATCAATGCTTGATTCTGGATTGCCTCTTCTGCTTGATCACTCCAATCAAATCCCATTCCATCTTGTGAGACAAGTGCTTGAGATGGATTCCTGTTATAGTTAGTGGACTTTGATTGTTGATTGTTGCTTCCATGCTGTTGAGACATTCCTCCTTTGCATTCTCTTGCGAAGTGCCCCCGCTTATGACACTTGTAGCATTCTACCTTGGATTTGTCAAATCCAACACCATCTTCTCTTCTCATGGCAAAGTTGTTTCTTCCAGTTCTTTTAATGAATCTTTTGACTCTCATTGTGAGCATTGCCATTTGCCACTTGATATCCATCTCTTCAAGATCATTAACATTGATCTGCTCCAGATCATCATTGATAAGAGCAGATTTATCATGACTAGCAAGGAATGCTTCCAAAACAGAATCATGAGGTCCATCCTGTTTTGAGCCATATGTAGCACTAACTGATTCTGTATTAGCAGAAGAATCAGTAGTAGATGATAAGAGAGCAGCATTGTGAGAGTATCCAGATGGTTTCTTTTTAGATTCAACTTATGCTTCAAAGACCCTTAGATCATTGTAGAGATCATCAAGTTCCTTATCCTCCAGATTATCATTCTGTCTTAATGATACTGTATACATGACCCATTCTTCAACAAGAGACCTTAGAAACTTTCTGTTGACATCATCCTGGTCCATCTTGACACCAACAATGGCCAATTCTCCAATCAACTTGTTGAATCTATCAAAGGTTTGAGTCATAGACTCATTCTTTGTAGACATAAAGTTTTCATATTGTTGCTTGAGAATTGCTTTCTGATTTCTCTTAGTGCTTTTAGTACCTGAAAATCTCTTCTCCAATGCATTCCACAGGATTTGAGCATCAGAACAGTTGCAAAACTGATGCTGGTATTCATTAGGAATTGCCAAGAGCAGAGTGCTCAAGGCTTTCATCTCAGTCTGCCTCATCTTTCTTTCTCCATCAGTCTTTGGTGGAGGTCTCTTGCCATCTGCTCCTATCTTTCCTTCATTGGAGGGACCATTCTCAATGATGTCCCACATTGAGTAGTCTGTGAGAAGAATGTACTGCCTGATTCTGATTTTCCACATGTCAAACTCATTGGGTTTGAGCATGGGGACCTTTGAAACAAGAACACTGTCATGTGATCCGTCCATGATGATTATTGATTTCTGAGTTCCTTATGCTCTGATACCACTTGTCAGGATTGAAATTATAAACAAGAATTTAAAGTAAACACTCAGAAACTATGTTAAAGAAGTCGCGGAATAACACTTTAACAATAAATCAATCAAACAGTGTATGAACTCAAATCACAAGTTATATTGAATTAACTTAATGATTACAAACAAAACCTCAATCTGTTGAACAGACTCAACAGACGTTCTATACTTCTCTAAAGAAAGGATTAAAACTAATCTTGAGGTTAATTCTCTCTAAACGTATATGCAAAACTTGTTTTTCTACCAAAAACTACTTGACTATATATACAGAACTAATTACAAGATAACTACAAAAAAAATATTGATCTTCAGCACCCATTCCATAATTATCTTCAACATTATCTCCAGCTCCTAGTCTTTCTCATCCATCCATCTTTATCTTCATGAGCAGCATTAACTTCATCCTCAGCAGTATTAACTTCCTTAGCAGTATTAATTCATCAAACAGTACTAACTACTAGCAGTACTAACTTTTCAAGAAGTAGTAATACTACTAGCAGTAGTAATCTTCAAATAGCAGTATTAAAGTCTTCAGCAACATTAATCTTTAAGCCTAGTAGCATTATCCATACTTGACACATTTTCAGTCCCAACACTGTCTTTTCATTCTTACCGACAGAACCTTGTTTCTGGATTTTGACAATTTGAGCTTCCAGATTTCAAATCTTGCTTTCCAGCTCAAGATTTTCACTTTCTATCTTAGAAATTTTCTTCTTCAGAACCCCATTTTCAGTCTCCAATTCTCTTTCCTTTTCTTCAACCAATCTGAGCTCGTTCCTTAATTTCCTTTCATTCTCTTTCTTTTTATTTCCAACATTAATTAAACTTTGAGAAAGTATATTATTATCTGCTCTGAAACTTTCAATGACCCGTTGGTTTACTTTATGTTGTTCTTCAAGTTCTGAAATTTTACGTTCCTGACTTTTCTCTTTACGTCTTTCAGTAGTATACTTTTCAACAAAGAAATAATCATCCATTGATCCTGATAAATCTTGCACAAATGATCGTTAACAAAAACTCAGATATTTTGATCACAATCAGAAATTTGTTCCCCTACGCAAACTTAGCACGGGGGTTCCGTTGAAAAACCATATTTCAGCTTTGAAATTTTTGTCTAAGTATGAAATTCTCACACAACACATAGAATTCGCACAACACACAAAAACACTTATGAATTCGCACAACCAAGAAAATTCGCACATAACTGTTCGCACAGAAAGATACAAATCTATACTTAGAAATTATTTAAACCTCAAAGAATTCGTATCGATACGAAATCCACACTTAGAAAAAATTTCAACTTTTTATGCGAAATCTGAGCAATTCGTATGATGCTAGACGCAAATTCTTAGCAATTTGTATCCTTCTATATGCGAGTTCCTCACTTTTCGCATACAAACATATGCGAATTTTGTCCTTAGAATATTTTCAACAAACTTTTTGTATGAAAGTTTATGCGAATTCTGAGGATTTCGCTCATAACTCTCATGCGAATTCTACACTTAGACTTTTCAGAAATCGAGTGCCATGTGAATTCCATCATGCGAGTTCTTCATTTTTATGCGAGTTCTTCTATTTTCATGCGAGTTCTTCATATCTCAGTCTAAAAACTTCAAATTCAACCTAATTTCGATCCTTCGAATTAGCTTATGAAAACTCACCAATTCATCCACGAACACTCTCTGAATAGATTACAATCAAAAACATCAAAATTACAATCTTGATATAGTTACAGTGCGTATGAAGACTCGAACAAGAAATTGCAACTAAATCCAAAATTCACATAACCTGTTGTGAATTGGACTAAGTGACGTAAATAAAAAATGTTCTATACATCAACACGAGTACAAACAAATCAAACTCAGACCAAAAACATCACTAAACAAAGAAATTCAAATCTGCACAAACGTTTTTTTGCGTTCTTGAAATGTCGACCAAAAATCCTTGAATTAGATCATAATTTCTGAACTTTTGTATGCTCTGATACTAATTGTGTGTCCCACAATAATGTGCAATTTGATCAAGATGACAACAATCAAATCCAACGAATGATTTCAAATTCAATTTCAATCAATTTACAGAAATGCTCTCACTGTATCTCACTCTACAAAATGCGTACAGTACTTCTAGCCTTCTAGTCTAATAATTCTACAAACGAAAATCTATTTATACTCTAACACTTTACAAAGACAAAACACTTACAACACTAAACTTTGACTTTGACTTTATTACAAAGACTTTTACTTTTACATGAGGGTTTGACTTGAGCTCTTTGACTTGACTTTTATCTTCAATCTCTATGATCTTTTATCCAACATATATTTATGCACTAACATGAGGTAGCAGTTAACCCTTCATCAATCTCGACTAGCTTTAGTCAAACCACCTAGTCTAAAACTCGACAACGGCTTAAAACGTCAAATGAATAGTTTTATAAACTTATAAACCATATCTCCAAATTAGAGCGTCTCGACAAATACTTAACTCGAATTTCCACGCCTTAATCTAATTATTAAATCTTTAAAACAAGTTAATAAACATGTAAATTTTACGCTTGATAACGAATCTTAACATCGATTTATCCTCTTGATAACCAAAAGAATCGTTTGCTCCACATCAAAGCGTCTCGACAATATCTAACCGAATATGACACTTCAAATCCACTATTTAACTTTAAAAGAATACTTTCATAAACACCTCCTTAGGATATAATTGATTAATTAATTAAAATTAATGTTCTAAAATAAATTAGTATATTAATTTGAATAAAAATGTAGACTAATCATATTAATAAATTTAGAACATAATTCAAGAAATCCTACTTAATTAAAATAAATAACAACTAATTAATTGGAGCCTAAAAACAAAAAAAAATCCAAATTTAATTATAGCCCAAAACAAAAGATATTAGGCTTCTTAATTTTTTTTTTGTATTAGCTCACAGCCCAAGAGAAGGCCACGGCCCATGCTAGTCCAGCATGAAGGCCGTCGACAGTTACATTCCACGCCGCAAAACAACTTGTCGGATGTGACTTTTTAATCCATTTCGCCCCGTTTTCCTGGCATTTTTCTAATTTCTTTTTTGTACAAAACTCTTGGTAACATTTACCCTCACCAAATGAGCCAAGAATCATATTTTGATTCCAAAGGTTCGGTTTCTAAACTGAAACTTAACAAACTTCAAACTTGAAATAGAACCTTGTAAACGTAGATATTAGTCATGAGACTACTTGGGTTTGATAAAGAACTTAAAAACGAATCCAAAGACATAAAAATATGAGATTTCGTTGAGTATTGTACCTTGAATTGTCGAAAAACAGAAACTCGAACATGAACTTTAAGCACCAAAATCTCTCTTAAAACTCCATCATTTTTTAAACGATTTGAAGGAAAATGTTCATTGATCGGTTGTCTATATAAACCTGTAAAAGTTTTTGGCTTTTTCGCTGCCTAACAGAGCCAATTGCAGGCCTCAAAATGCAACATCGACTTGTCGCTCCTCTACTGAGTCCGAATATAGGGCTATGGCCTCAGCTCTATGTGAAATAATATGGGTTCTTCTCATTTTAGCAGATTTAAAACTAGATAACTTGCTTCCTATGAATTTAAATTGTGATACTAAGTCTACTATTCAAATCGCGAATAATCTTGTGTTTCATGAATGAACTAAACATATAGAGATAGATATACATCAAGTGAGAAATAAGATTGCAACTGCAATGTTGAAAATTGTGAAAGTCTTGTATTCAGAAAATCTAGCTGATATTTTCACAAAATCACTTGGTGTAAATCAACATTACTATCTCATTGATAAGTTAAAATATTGGATCTTTTTCGATGTCAAGATTGAGGGAGGGTGTTAAAAAGTAAAACTTGTTAAACCAATCTTGTTATCTATTTAACTTATTGTGTTTGGATTGATATTTGTAGAAGTTCAGTGGATGAAATGAACTTCAGTTGATACTTGAGGATATGAGGGACCGCACCTCACTTTTGTAGATAAAGCAAGGGTAGCGGAGCAATTTCATGCGACTTAGGGACTAAAGGCTCAAGGACCTATATGCAATTTACAAGAAGTTTGTATACGGGCTCTCACCCGAGATTTACATCATTCACCTTTTTTTAAAATCATTTAAGGCTAAGTTCGGCAAAAAAAACTAGTTTTTTTTCCTGTTACATGTTCGGATGACCATAAGCTAGCTTATTGAAACGCTACTCAAAGTAGCGTTTTGAAAAGCTAGCTTATCAGCTACAAGCTAGCTTATAAGCTAGTTTGCCAAACATAGCCTTAAGATTCTCTCTCTCTCTCTCTCTCTCTCTATATATATATATATATATATATATATATATATAAATAGGGTTTATATATTATCATCTTCGAATGTGTATTAGATAGTGTTAGACTTGTAATAACATTGTAATACTCATTTTGTTAAGAGTTTTAAGCGCTGCTCACTCTTGTATTAACCGTATTCCTTAACACATGTAAAATCACATGTGATTTACCCTAGGGGTGTAGCCGAGTCGAGTCGAGTAGTAGGTTAATCAAGCCGGGCTCAAAAAATTAATATTGGTCTCGAGCTCGATTTTTTTGAGTAATCGAGCTCGAGCTCGATGCTCGTTTATGAGTTCGAACTCGCGATCGATTAACTCGTTTATCGGTTTAAGCTCGATAATTTTTTTATTTTTATTGTATGATTAATAAATATATGAGCATGTTTGGCTCGAAAAAGAGTATATGCTCGAATGGCTCGGCTTGGCTCAACTCGACTCGAAAAATGGAATTGAGTTTTCGAACGAGCCGAGTCGAACATTGGTGTTATAAAGCTCGGCTCGATAAATTAAACGAGTTATATTTTGTGTTCAAGATCTACTCGAGCTCGAGAATATTTAAGCTCAAGCTCGAGATAAACGAGCTCGAGTAACTCGTTAAAAACTTAACTCGTTTATACCCCTAATTTACCCGTTTTCTTATTTTAATTTTTTTATTTGATCATCCCCTCTTTGTCTCTCTCTATATATATTATCGCACTACTTAATAAATATCTCAACCATTTTTTTACTTTCATATATTTTCATTTTTCCAAATATATATATATATATATATATATATATGGAAGTGATATCGACATTTTTCTACCAACCTACTTTACCCATCAATTAAACATTAAAGTCGATTGACAGATGTACCAACAAAATTCAGTCAAATTTAATGACCTTTATATATAGTCGTACATATGAAATGTATCTATCGATATTATTATCATATTAGTACTGATCAATGACTTGAGGAACATATACCAAAAGTAGGGATGAGCAAGGAGTCCCAAATCCCGATACCGAATCGGTACCGTACCGATCCCGTACCGTCCCATGTATTTCGGTACGGTAATCGGTTCCATGTTTTTCCTATAATCGGTAATCGGTTCGGTACTGATGGGGTACTAGTACCGAAATATCGTTAGTGTTACCGGTACCGTACCGATACCGTACCGGTCTAATCGGTACGGTATTCGGTATCGAGTTTTCCACATTTTCGGTATAGAGAATTTTCGGTACGGTACAGGTTCGGTACGGTACTAGTCTCATCTTATTGATAAGTATTGATAATCTTACCTGATAAGAGTATAGCAATGAACAAAGATGTTACCCGGTAAATGAAGAAAAAGATGCTTACCTGATAATCGCTTGCGAGATAAAACACACTTATCATAAATCTATTTTAATAGCCGAGAATGTCACCTGATAAGGTAGCGATGATAACCTTTTTCGATAAACATTTGGTAAACAGGCCTTAAGAGCTTTAGCAAACAAATTAATTAATCCTAGTACTTAATATCTAGAACTAACACATTCCCTTTTTTTATTTTCAGAAATGGAATTTCTTAATGTAACATGAATTATCGTTTTAATAACAATATAAAATACATTTCCATTAACTTAACTAGGGGTGTTCACAGGTTGGGTTGATCGAGTTAAAGACATTTTAACAACTCAACCCAATATTGACGGTTTGAAAAATTTCAACTCAACCCAACCCAAACAAAAGTGCAACCCAATGTAATCCGTTTGGGTTGGTCGGTTTGTCAGTTGTGTTTGAACAAAGTAAAAACAAAATTGAAAACATAAAAATAAGGAAATCTTCTTTCGAAATACGATCAATCATTCAAGAGAATGTACGAGTAATAAATTTGTTATTATGGCAAAGGTTTTTCTTTTATTTCATTGACTAAAATGTATTGTGTTACAACCACACCAAGAGAAGCCTTAAATAGGCAAACAAAATACAAGTTTATGTAATAGTGCACCACTAATGCAAATCCCACTAGTTGGAGCAAAATCATTGTCATTACTCCCCCTCAAGTTGGAGCGTGGAGATTGATAACGCCCAACTTGCCCAGAAAATCATGAAAGGTTTGAGCCCCTAAAGACTTGGTGAAAATGTCAGCAACTTGGGTCTTAGAGTCGATTTGCATAGGCAGGATTTCCTTTGATTCAACACGTTCTCTAACGAAATAGCAATCCATTTCCACATGTTTTGTGCGCTCATGGAAAACTGGATTGTTGGAGATGTGTCTGGCAGCTTGGTTGTCATAGAAAAGTTGAGTGGGACCAGTACAAGGCATGCGAAGTTCATGTAACAACCATCTCATCCACAATACTTCGCTAACAGTAGATGTCATTGCTCTGTATTCAGCCTCAGCTGAAGAACGAGACACAACAGATTATTTCTTGGATTTCCAGGAGATCGGGGAACCCCCTAATAATAATAGATACCCAGTTCGAGATCTTCTAGTCATAGGGCATCCCAGCCAGTCAGAATCACAGTAGGCCGTGAGATTATCCCCTCTTTCTTTATTAAGAAGGATTCCTTGTCCAGGAGTAGCCTTGAGGTACCTCAGAACTCGATTGGCTGCTTCAAGATGACTGTCACGTGGGTCATTGACAAATTGACTAAGAACATTTACGGCATAAATAAAGTCGGGTCTTGTGGCCTGAAGGTAAAGGAGTCTGCCGACAAGGTGTCTGTATTGATTTGCATCAACCTTAGCTTCTCCATCTCGTCTGTCTAGTTTCAGATTATGCTCCATGGGAAAAGAAACAGGACGGCAACCGAGCATCCCTGCATTTTCCAAAATGTCTAAGGTGTATTTTCGTTGGCTTAGGACCATGCCATCCTTTGTTCGAGCAACTTTAATGCCAAGAAAAAACTTCAAAGGACCAAGGTCCTTTATGCTAAACTCTGTGTCGAGAAAGTTTTTAGTTTCTTGTATCTTTTGCATGTTATCACCGAGAATGATAACATCATCGACATAGATAAGAGCATCAATGAAAACATCTTTAGTGTAAAAAAGAAACAAAGAATGGTCAACCCCTGATTGTTTGAAACCAAGGGTTTGCAAGGAAGTGGTAAATTTTTTATACCAGTTTCTTGAGGCTTGTTTAAGCCCATAAAAGGACTTCTTTAATTTGCATACACGAGTATCATCTTTCATGCCGAAACCTTGCGGAATCTTCATATAAACATCTTCACGAAGATCTCCATGTAGGAAGGCATTATTCACATCTATTTGATGAATATGATACCCTCTTTTTACAGCCACAACCAGAAGAGTTCTAACTGTAACAAGCTTTGCAACCGGCGCAAAAGTGTCATGGTAGTCCACCCCTTCCATTTGTGTGAATCCTTTTGCGACTAGACGTGCCTTGTATCTTTCCACTTCTCCATTAGGTTTATATTTGATCTTATAAACCCATTTGGAGTTAATGGCACGCTTCCCTTTTGGTAATTCTTGCATGATCCAAGTATTGTTTTTCTCAAGAGCTTGGATTTCGGTTTTCATGGCTTCAACCCATTTAGGATCCTGCATAGCTTGAGCAAAATTCTTTGGCTCATTACTCGAGGTAATGGCCGTAAGAAAAGCTTTGTGATCATCAGTAATATTATCATAGGAAACAGAATGAGCTAAATGATGTATCGTCGAGGGCTGATCGGAAGAAGAGGATGAATGCTCGAGGTCTAACGATGAGGGAAGCTTCACGTTGTAATCTTTGAGGTAGGTTGGGGTAAATCGGTCTTGTTTCAGCCGTTGGTGGCCTTCCACTTCATGCCAAGTGGGCTCTTGGTCGTGATTTGGATCTGTGTCGGTCGGGACAGGATTAATTGCTCCCAAAGTGGGCTCTTGTTGTTCAGTCGTTTCGGTTTCGACCCAAGTGTGTTCTTGGTCTTTACTTGGGTTGGTTTGGTTTTCTTCGGTGGGGTTAGGTTTTCCAGCGACGGGTGTTGCTGGCCCGAGCTCGAATTCCTACTCCTTTGGAATGGTAAAAATCTCTTCCTCCTTCTCTAAACCGTTGACTTTAGAAAAGGGAAACGCGTCTTCCACGAACTTCACCTCTCTTGACACAATTATCTTGTTGTGATGAGGATCGTATATCTTGTAGCCTTTTGTTCGTGGTGGGTAGCCCAAAAATACTCCTTGTCTCCCCCTTACTTCAAATTTATCTCCTTTGGTCTCTATACTTCGATAGTATGCCAAACAACCAAACACCCTCAAGTAATCATATTCAGGTTTTTGGTTGTATAAGATATCGTAGGGGGTTTTGTTGTCTATCACATCAGAGGGTAGGCGATTTATGATGTAAGTGGCGGTTAAGAGGCACTCACCTCAGAACTTGATTGGAAGATTTGCCTCGAATTTCAAAACTCTTGCTGTTTCAAGGAGGTGTCTGTGTTTTCTTTCCACAACACCGTTTTGCTGGGGTGTATGAGGGCATGTGGTTTCCAAAAGTATCCCTTCTTTAGCGTAGAAGTCAAGCATGTTGTTGGAGGTGAACTCTCCCCCATTATCGCATCTTATTCTCTTGATTTTCTTTTCAAATTGTACTTGTATCATTTTATGGAAATCAATCAGACAGGTACTGGCCTCATGTTTGTGTTTGAGAAGAAACACCCATACAACACGACTATAATCATCAACGATGGTAAGGAAATAGCTTGCACGTGTGAACGAAGGTGTCTGATACTTTCCCCAAATGTCGCAATGCATAAGGTCAAAACAAGCATTTGTTTTTGTGGTGCTAAGGTGGAAGGGTAATCTAGTAAATTTAGCCTTAATGCACGAATCACAAACAATGTTTGAATTGACAGAAATATCCTTGATAAAATCAAAATGACATAGTTTAGAAATAGAGGTGTGTCCCAATCTTTTATGCCAAGTACGAGAGCTAGTCAACAAAGTCTGCCTCCTCGTCCCCATCCTGTATAGACCCTCGACACATTCACCCGTTCCAATCAATGCCCTTGAACTCAAATCCTGCATCACAAAGAAGTTTGGGAAAAATGTGACAACACATTGTAAGTCATTGCTAATCTTGCTCACAGATAAAAGATTGCATTCAAAATCGGGCACATGTAAAACATCCTTTATGGTGATACCATTTGGAAGGGTGTGGTTTCCATGACCTTTAACGAGTATGGTGTCACCATTGGGAATGGTTACTGGTGCTTCAAAACGTTCTGTGGGTAGTTTTTCGAGTAAAAAATCATCATAAGTGATGTGCTCAGTCGCACCAGAGTCTACAATCCACTTACCCTTCTTGTTGATTTTACCTGCCATGTTGGCAACCGGAGGACTTTCTTTCTTCTCAAAAAAACTGGAAAATTGCTTGTATTGATCTTCATTTAAACTGAGTGATGGATCTAATTCTCCTTCAACAAGAGCAGCCTTAGGCTTTGCCTGATTTCCCTTTCCCGGCCACCACTCCGGATAACCAATCCGTTTGAAACAACCGTCCCTGTTATGCCCATCTTTCCCACAAAAATTGCAGTGTTCCACCTGTCCTCCGACTTCTTTCTTGCCTTCTTTTCGTATGAGTTTGGACGACAACTGGTTCTGATCGCGTTTGGCAGGAAGAAAGGCCTGAAAAGCCGTGGCATCGGCCGCAATTCGTCTCGATCCAGAAGCGGCTCGCTGCTGTTCATCTTCGGCCACTAAGTGATAAGTTGTTCCAAGTGTGGGAGTTGGTCGCATGGCCAGGATTTGGGTTCTTATGGTGGCGAATTCAGCATCCAAACCTAGCAAGAACTCATACAGTCTTTCTTTATCTTGGAGTTCAGTGAATTTCTTACCTATACCACACATACATCTTTTGCATTCACAGGTCGGCATAGGCAAGACAGACTGGATTTCATCCCATGTCCCACGTAGTTTGGTGTAGTATGCTGACACGGACAACCCTTCTTGTTTGGTGGTGGATAGCGATTGCTTTAATTCATAAGCCTTGGGTGCACTCTCCTTTCCAAAGCGTTCCTTCAAGTCTTCCCAGATCTCTCGAGATGTCGTCGCATACTTGACGCTTGTTCGGATCTCCTTTTCCATGGCGGTGTTCAACCACCCTTTTATCATGGCATCATTTCTCATCCAAGGCATGTAATCCTTGGAATCTGTTGCTGGCTTTTCGGTGGTTCCATCAATGAAACCGACTTTGTTTTTGGCAAATAAGAAATTTAACATCTTTTGGGACCAATCTGTATAATTTCGGTCTGTGAGCACGTCATTAACGTGCATCTGACGAGGGTAGATGTAGAAAGGTGAGTCATAACTTGGGGTGTTGTTGCTGCCGGCGGCTCCTTCTTTGTCGCTGCCGTCGGACATGGTTAGGGTAGGGTTGGATCTTATTTCTGCTCTGATACCATAATAAATTTGTTATTATGGCAAAGGTTTTTCTTTTATTTCATTGACTAAAATGTATTGTGTTACAACCACACCAAGAGAAGCCTTAAATAGGCAAACAAAATACAAGTTTATGTAATAATGCACCACTAATGTAATAGTGCACCACTAATGTAATAATGCACCACTAATGCAAATCCCACTAGTTGGAGCAAAATCATTGTCATTAACGAGTTCATCAAATATTAAGGTATTACATGTAACTTTCCAATAATGTTCTCTTATAAGTTCCATTGTTTGTTATCGTCGAGTTGTTTTTGGTAACTTATACTTATTAAAGAGAAATACAAATAATTTTAGAGAAGTCGCTAAAACTTTTATCGGGTTGTCGGGTTACTTTGGGCCTAACCCAATATCAACCCAATAAATTCGCGTTACCCTAATTTCGTATCGATTATATTTGGTTACCTCAACTTGATTTTTTTGGAGTTTTTTCAGGTTGGGTTGATCGGGTTGATCAAATTGATCGATTTTTTGAACATCCCTAAACTCAATTGTTATTTTAATTCGAATGCATTAAATGATTGTTTATTTTTATTTTTATTAAGACATGCATGTCTGGATAAGATAATTAAATATAAACAACAAATACTTGTGACTTATACAATTCAACCATTTCTGACTGAATCTACTATACAACAAATCATCGTTGGGTTGCTAACTACCCCCTCTATTATCACATACCCCTCCTACATGTCCCTCTCCCTCACACCATGACAACAACAATCTAAAATTTGATTTTTAATTGATTTTTAATATATATTTACATTTTATACCACTTTAATTATTTAGTTAATTTAATTTATACCTTTTACTTTTCTAATTTTCATTTTACATCATCATTATATTAACACATATAAGGGTATATTAACTAAAATACTTTAAAAAAATACGTTTTAATTTTAACAAGTTACACAATTACAATCGTCTATTCGATACCTTCGAAATGAGTCCAATATTGAATATTTTTGGATTTAATTATTTTATTATATGTTAAAAATACGTTAAGGAAATCGATTTATATATATATACTAGATTCGACCCCGTGTATTACACAGAGTAATTTTAAAAAATTAAATCATTACAAAAAAACTTATCTTACAGATATGAATGATCATCGAAAGTACGATGCTACTTTTTCAAGCTTTTTTCCCTTCAGAGTTGTTTTCTTTTTGCAGCTGTTTACAAAATGTCCTTGTTTCATAAAGGAAGCTTTGCAATAAATTAATAAAAAATATGAATAATATTAAGAATTTATAAAACAAAATTTATAATAGAACGTAAATGAAATTATAGAAAAATGCATAGTTAAAATATTAATAAAACTAGGTTCGACCCCGTGTATTACACATGGTAATTTAAAAAATTAAATCATGCCAGAAAATTTATCTTGAAGATATGAATAATCATCGAAAGTACGATGCTACTTTTCTAAGTTTTTTCCCTTCAGAGTTGTTTTTTTGCAGTTGGTTACAAAATGTCTTTTTTAAGACAGTTTTCACAAATAATGTTTTACAAAAAATTAATAAAAATATGAATAAATATTCAATATTTATAAGACAAAATTTATAATAGAACGTAAATGAAATTATTGAAAAATACATAGTTAAAATTGATATGAAATTGCAAAAAGAAAATCACGACAATTTAGTGATTATTTGTATCAAAACTTATACTAATTTTAACAAATCTCATACTAATTACGACACATTAATTCATATATATTTATGATATTTAATAATATAATTAAATAAAAAAATATTCAATATTAGACTCATTTCGAAGGTATTGGCGTAGCGATTACAATGGTATAATTTGTAAAAATATAAATGTTTTTTTTAATGTATTTTAGTTCATATACATTATTTATGTTTATATGATAAGAGTCTAAAATGAAAAATAAAAAAATAAGGGATTAAGAATAAACTACATACCTAATTATAAGGATGGTAAATGTAAGGTATAAATTAAAAAAAAAAAGATTTAAGGAGAAATGAATGTGGATGTGCTAAATGAACTTATAATGTAAAATGCGTCCAAATATATGTTTAGGCGGGAAAATGAAAAAATGGGTTCACCAGAAGACGACACGTGTCATTCTAGTTACTTATTTATTATATGTATAGATAAGAATCACGTATCATAAATTATCAAATACTTATTTATATACAACATTTTTTGTTCTATTGCTAATTATACCTTCATCATCTATAATTAATATTTAATGGTATAATATGTTAAATTATTTAAAACCTATTCCCAAACTACCATTTCCCTATTTTTTTTAATAAATTTAAATCCGAAAATTTCTCAACCGTCGATCAAAATAATGATCTAGATTGGTTTACATAGTTCACAAGATTAAATAGGTTTATAAAAGAAGTTCCCTCTATTTATATATATAAACAAACATAAATGAACATAAGCGCACATAAGCGAACGTAAATGAACATAAATGAACGAATGTTCACGAACGTAAATGAACGAACGAAACCATTGGTCATGTTCGTTCATTTAACTAAACGAACAAAAAATGTGTTCATGTTCGTTCATTTATTAAATAAACGAACATAAACGAACTTACGTTCGATGTGTTTCATTTTTTTTTAAATCGATTAACCAAGGTACAATATATGAGGTGTAATTTGTTAAAATTAAAAAATATTTTTTTAAATTACGGGTACAAGTGAAAGTTATAACAAAATATAATAATTTCAGGTGTTCAAATCTCGAGAAGAAATAACTGACTGGGTGCGTAATGTGAAACTTTCGGTTGGTGTCGTTGTTGTTACCAAAAGATCAAAGACTAAGACAAATGGAATAAAAAAATACGCAATATATTTATTATCTTTATGTTAAAAACTTACGTTCGATGTAATGCATTTTCTCTTTTTAAAAAAAAATCAATTAACCAAGGTACAATATATGACATATAATAATATAATTAAATCAAAAAATATTCAATATTAGACTCATTTTGAAGGTATCGACGAGACGATTATAATAGTGTAACTTGTTAAAATTAAAAAGTATTTTTTTAACGTATTTTAGTTAATATACAATTATATGTGTTAATATGATAAAAATATAAAATGAAAAATATAAAACTAAAAGATATAAAGTAAATCAATCAAAAGAGTTCAGGGATCAAAAATGTAATTATGAAATTAAAATCAAGAAAAAAAATGATGTGAGGGGGAGGGGGTGGGGTTTTTGGCACAGGGGTGAATGTATAATGTGTATATAATTACATAATGTATTATCAACGCTTATATAATGGTGTAAATTATCATGGGATTGTAGGGGGTTAAACAATTAAGGTGGAAGGGCTGTTTATTAAACACTTACTTTGATAAGTACTTATCGTTTTAATTACTTTACCAGGTGAACATAAAAAGGATCGATAATCTTAACCACCAAGAGGGAAGACAAAGATCGAGAGTCTTACTTGTAAGTGAGGGTGATGACTCTTACCCTGTAAGTGTTTACCAAGTTATAACGCTTACCATCAATCCGTATTGATGGCTACGAATGTTACCTCATAAGGTAAATGAGAGTGATGACTCTTGCCGGTAAGTGCTTACCGGTTAAGCGTTTGGTAAACGGCCCTTAGCCAATGTTCACTATATGGTGTATACATACTTGTATAGTTTATATATTATCAACATTTAACATATTAGCAGCGGGTTAACACGTTGAGTTGGGTTGAGCAATGAGCATTGTCTAACCCGATTTCAATCCTATTTATCGACGGTTTAATGAGTTGCGTGTGATTGGGTTATTTAGATATTATTTTGGACTGTTCGGTTGGGTTTTTGGACGACTACCGTAACAGTATAACCAAAAATGTAATTTTGTCGTGACAATTAGAAAAGGTGGAAGGAATATAGAAACAGAAAAGTAAATTACAAAGATTTTTTATTTGAAAATAAATAAGAGAGTAAAACAAAGCCTGAAGTCTGTCTAAAACTTTTTTGTGATTCCCCCAAATAAGTTGATAAGCTCAGAGATGAGTAGGGGAAGGAGGTACAATTTTGGTCTCTATATGGTGGTTGTTTTGATGTTGGTAGGATTATTAAGGTGCCTTTTGGTTTGTAGTCTGGATGGGACGAGACGGAATAAAAATAAATAGTCCTATATTTGACATGCCATCATGCCATGGAACAAAAATAAGGGATTTAAGTCCTTCATGTTGTAGTCCAGTGGTAAGGTAACATCCTGTTGGGGGTCAGTGGATGGTATCCCTGACTACCCAGGTTCGAACCCCGTGGTGAGCATCCTGTGACATCCATGATCATGGGTCTGCCACATAGTGGTACCCTTAATTGGGCTGGGTCGTGATCGTCGGGGATTAGTCCGGTGACACCCTTAAGTGGGAGCCCGGATACCCCGGGAACGTGTGCGTGTGTTAACTTGCCGTTCAAAAAAAAAATAAGGGATTTAAGTTAACAATCTAAAATAACACATATAATATATTTTTTAGTTTTTTTAAAAATGAAGGAAATGAATGAAAAAAAATACAAATAAATAATACAATTGAATATATGTTAACAAAAAATTTGAATATATATTTTTAACTTTTGTATTAACAATTATACAATAAAAAACCTTAAACCACATTTTAAGGGTATTTTGGTCATTTTAACAGTTTTAGTCTAGTCCTGTTATAGTTGTACCAAACATAAGACAGACTATTAATTCAATTTTGTCCAGTCCTGTTTCATCCAGTTTACGCACCAAACGCTACCTAAATGGCACATAAGGTATTAGGGGGAGTTTTCCTCTTAAAAAAAGGTATTAGGGGGAGGGTATAACTTCCACAACACCAACTATCATGGAAGACTAGAAGTAGGAGAGGGGACACAAAAGATAATCAGAGAAGTTATGTAGGAGACACAAGCATCAAAGATTGTTATTTTACCGATTTTGGGTTCGTCGAAGTGGGGTGAAGAGGAGGTAAACGGGTAGTGGTTTGTGTATGTATATATATTGGGTATATAAATTGTATAATAAAAATAGTTAACATATGAAAGTACAAGTCCCACTTTCAAAGGAATTAGGGTAAACTTAGGGGGCGTTTGGTTCGCATAATGTTTTTGGATGAAATGAAATTTGTCAAAGGAATTTAACTTTGAAGGAATTGAAATGGAATGTTGTCAGGTTTGACCACCTCTTTGGTTAACAGAATTGGAATGAAATCTGTTAAAGAAATTGAAATCTGTCTGTTTGCTTCACAGATTGTAGCTTCAGAATTAGAATGAAATTTTGGTAAATGACCAAAATACTCCTTTTCATTATTTTAATTTTTTTAAACAAAAATTGCTTTAATAAAATAGTCATTAAATATTTTATTTTTTAACTAAAAATACTTTAATAAAATAATTATTAAGTACTTTAATGTGTCAAAAATATGATATACACAACCCAAACATAACAATAAACCAAATGACGTTACTAGATCGGTATTAAAATTGTTCCAACATACTTACATGCCACCAAATACATGTTCCAAAATATTTGCATGCCACTAAATACATGATCAAAATACTTACATGCCACCAAAATACAAAAGCATATTCACCAATACATGTCCAAAAACCATTGATAACCGAGCAATCATTCTCGCAATATAAACCTCACAAACTCTTCTCAAGCTTCTTCTTCATATATAGTTCCAAAAACTTAACACGGCTTCAGGATCACGTGTTATTTTCCTCAGTGCCGTAAACCTTTCGAATGACGTAAGATCCATTTTGGCAAGTTCAGGACCAATGATGGACTTCTTTTCATGTACTTCCGCCTCAACTTTCACCAATTCTATCTCCAAGTATGACAACAACATTCTTTATTGCATGAACAAGAAGATCACCTCGACTATTGCGCTTCCTACTACCATTGGATGTACACTCTTGACTTGGCATTTGGCTATCTACTGTCAGAGATTCGATATTTTCATCAAATTGTTGTTCTTGACTTGCCATCTGGCTATCTTCCATGGCAACATGTTCATCTAGCCCAACATAGTCTCTCGCTTGATTGTCATGAGCACGATCCTTTCCGAAAACATAAGACAAGTCTTCATAATGAGGAAATGGTTTGTTTCTCTATTTTGAAGCCTCTTTGTGTACCTAGTTATGCAAAAGAAATAGAAACCTTAAAAAACAATTCTTAACATGATAATATGTAAAACATACATAATAAGTACCTACAGATAAGAATCCCAAACTGACATGTCGGCAGTCACACACATTTTCAGACTATCATACTTAAAACCACTTGTATTGGTACCATGTAGCATATCATGTACGATTTGCCAATCTTTTTCATGGTTTTGATTTTGGACTCGATGTGTGGTTTACCTAATATATTAGAATCAGGAAGGGTGACTTTCAATGCCTATTCCAAATGTTGCAAGTACCCGGATTTAAAGCCATTGTCAGCTTTATATCCTCCAATATTGACCAAACAATAAACATTATCAATCGACTGTATGGACTGTAAATCGACTACCAAACAATAAACATTATCAATCGACTGTATGGACTGTAAATCGACTACCAAACAAGAAAAAACAGGAACATTAATCCATTAATCGATGAACAAACAGAGATTTTGAACAAACACTATCAATAGTAAATACATGAACAATAAACATTAATCGATTGTTGTAAATCGACTACTAAACAATCAATTGTTGTAAATCGACTGTTGTAAACCCATGTAAATCGACTGTTGTAAATGTAACAAATCGATTTTCAGAACCCAACAGTTTTAAATCGATATTTTACTTAAAACCGATTTTTAGAACCCAACAGTTTTCAGAAATCGACTACCAAATGTAAACCCATGTAAATCGACTGTTGTAATCGATTTTCAGAACCCAACAATTTTCAGAAATCGACTACCAAATGTAAACCCATGTAAATCTACTGTTGTAATCGATTTTCAGAACCCAACAGTTTTAAGAAATCGGCTACCAAATCGAAATGGAGAAATCGACCACCAACAGTTTTCAGAAATCGACTACCAAATCGATTTTGAGAAATCGACTACCAAATCGATTTTGAGAAATCGACTACCAAATCGATTTGAAGTAAATCGACTACCAAATCGATTTTGAGAAATCGAAATGGAGAAGAGATACCTTGAGAGAGAGATAACCTGCTGCAATGGAGAAGACGATTAGAGTTCGATTATGCAGAAAACGTTGCAATGGAGAAGACGATTGAGAGAGTTCGATTTTTATGTCTGATGTCTAATGTCAGCTGTGATAAAAAAAAGAGTAGGGTTTATTTGGGGTAAAGGGTATTTTTGGAATTAAAGAAATATCAAATTCCATTCCATTGAAATGTTTGAGTTTTAGGATGGAATGTTAAAATCATCTATGTATTAAATTTAATGGAATTAGAAGATTCCATTCCATTCAAAAGCTTGAACCAAACAAATGAATGAAATTTGATCAAATGAATTCAACATTCCAATTCCACCAGATTTAATCACATTACGGAAACCGAACGGCTGTAAGGAATAAAATTGAAGTTTACTCTCATAAAGTAAGTATTTTATGTATAAAAAACAAAAAGCAAATGATAAAAAGCTGACATGAAATTATATCGTAATGGTACAATATTCGCATTAAATTGTATTTAAAAGTCTGAGCTTCCACCTTCAAAAGGTTGAAAAATAATAAAGTGGTATGGTAAAATCAATGTTTTAAAATCCGTGTCGACCCGGGAACCGGTCGAGAGACTGAGTCAACTATCACCGGGTTTTTGGGGATTTATGAACCGGATCGAACCGCCGGGTTTTTGAGAAAACCGGTTGAACCGGTATGATTGAACCGGCAAAAACCCGGGTTGACCCGGTTAAAAAAATAATTTTTTTATATTTGTGTTTTTTATGTTTTTAGATTGATATAAAACTTGTTGTTATGTGTTTTTTTTAATGTTTTTGGATTGATGTAAACTTTTTGTTATATGTATTTTTAATGTTTTAACTTGTGGACATCAAATTCTTGGTTTTATATATATACATATATAGAGGGAGGATCATGCGAGAAGTGTTTAATCATATATGATTACACGACTTGTAAGTGTGTTTAATCATGTATGATTAAACGTTTATGTATTGCCAATATAACATGTGTTTAATCATATATGATTAAGCTTGTGTATCATATATGATTAAACATTTCTCGCCTTCTCGCAAAATGTTTAAGTTATCGTTTGAACCTACCCCTATATACATATATATATATATATGCAAGAAAATAAAAAATACGTAAAATTTTTGAAACCGGGTCAACCACCCAATTGAACCGTGACCCGATCACCACACCGGGTCAACCAAAAAACCGGTTTTTAAAACATCGGCTAAAATTCACGAGTCTCCCAAGATAAAGTCAAGGTCAACCGCCATTGTCCATTAGTCAGTCATCTTTTCTTCATCCCGACCAATCGACTACTTTTATTTATTTATTTATATATACACATATATATGCACCCCCACCTCCATTCTTACTTTTACATCTTTGTTTTAAGGCTCCTAAACATTTTAATAAGACCATATGAATTAATGATGGTTTAAAATATTAGTCTAACATAACATTTTGGCCTACAAATACCTGCTTCCCATAACCTCATTACCTTCACACTGAAATCACCAGTCTTTGTAGTTGTGGTTCAATTGACACTCCGATTGTCCGAATGGGTAATAAGCCGACGAAGAGGATAGTGGAGGAGGATCGAAAGAAGACGATCAAAGGGACTGTAGTGTTGGAGAAGAAGAACTTTTTTGTGTTCGAAGTCACTGACTTAGGCGCATCGTTTCTTGATCGACTTCACGAGTTATCTGGCAACAACATCTCTTTCCAGCTCATTACTGCACTTCATCCTGATCATGATTCCTCAGGTCTTAATTTCATCTATTTCTGAATTCTTCGTTATTGTTATTCTCACAATAACTACTATTCTTACCCTTAATTCTTACAATAATTACTATTCTTACTGGAAACTATATATATATATATATATTTATATATATGAAAACTCTTTACTTTGTGATTCATTGCCAGTAGTTCACTAGAAATGCTACTGAGGTTGGGTTTAATACTGGATAAGTTTCAAGTGATGTAGAAGAAATTTTGGAAGAAGAGTATGAGTCAACGAGTTGAAGTTTGACCTTACAGATAGCAGTTGTCTCATGCTTCTCTATCATTTTATTTAGTGCTATATTTCTACATCACTTTTAGATCTAAATTGCATGAAAATAGCCTTAAAATTATTTTAGTAAATAATAATTGAAAATTCATTTTACCTACTCTTTTATTTTAATCCGATGTTGATGGGTTTGATTATTTTGCTGGTCATAAGTCTTGCAAGATAATCTAAAAATTAGATAAAAGATTTAATATTTTTATACTATTGAGAATTTATTATTCCAATTTTTGTATTATTAAATATCATATCAAACAATAAAATATCATATCTAAAAGTGTTACAATAAATTTATAAAATGTTTTTTTTGAGACATTATTAAAATATAAAATAAATATTTATAAAATAGCTAATACGTCGTTTTATTTAAAAAATATTGCTTATAATATAATAGAGTGAATTGTGGATTTGGTCCCTGTGGTTTAATGATTTCTTTGACCATGATCCTCATTCTATGTTTATTGTGGATTTGGTTCTTGTGGTATTCAATTTATTTTGGTCATGGTCTTTCTGACTAACACTTTCATTAACTTTGTTAAATCAAGGACCATTTTAGTCATTTTGCTTATTTTTTATCCTTTTTTTATAAGAAAAATATAAACAATATTTTTATACACACAAACACACATGCATACACACATGTATATATATATATATATATATAACGATATTAAAATAAATAAAATAAGACATTATTGTATGATTTAATTGTTTAATTTTTTTAAAATTAATTATATTAAATACGATTTAATTTTATTATTTTATTGTAATTGTGAAAAAAGATATAGTTTTATTATTTTAATGTATTTAAAATTTCAATTTAAACAAATCATATCATAAAACTATATTTTATTTATTTAGATCGAATAAAATAAAATATGGTTTTATGACTTGATTTATTGAATTAAAATTTTAATTAAGTTAAAGACGATTTAATTATATTGTTCTTTTACTATCATTGCAACAAACACGCTTATTGTTGATATTTTAACACAAAAAATCATTGAAAACCGTTGAAAAATGAACTATAATTTTATCATCTTAAAATTAGAAGCTCCAATTTTCATATTGTTTTTCAGTTAAAAACTCAAAATCAATTTTCATATTGTTTTTAGTATGATAAAATTAAAGTTCATTTCTCAACGGGTTTTAATGCTTTTTTTGTGTTAAAATATCAACAATAAGCTTGTTTGTTGCAATGATAGTAAAAGAACAATATAATTAAATCGTCTCTAACTTAATTAAAATTTTAATTCAATAAATCAAGTCATAAAACCATATTTTATTTTATTCGATCTAAATAAATAAAATATAGTTTTATGATATGATTTGTTTAAATTGAAATTTTAATTACATTAAAATAATAAAACTATATCTTTTTTCACAATTACAATAAAATAATAAAATTAAATCGTATTTAATATAATTAATTTTAAAAAAATTAAACAATTAAATCATACAATAATGTCTTATTTTATTTATTTTAATATCGTTATATATATATATATATATATATATATATATATATATATATTTATATACATGTATGTGTGTATGTGTATAAAAATAATGTTTATATTTTTCTTATCAAAAAAGGACAAAAAATAGGCAAAATGACTAAAATGGTCCTTGATTTAACAAAGTTAATGGAAGTGTTAGTCAGAAGGACCATGACCAAAATAAATTGAATACCACAAGGATCAAATCCACAATAAACATATAAACATAGAATGAGGACCATGCTCAAAGAAATCGCTAAACCACACAAATCCACAATTCACTGAATATAATATGAATTTGTTTTTCTGGGTGTAGAAGGAAGCGGGTTGAGAGGAAATCCAGGCATCTTAAAAGGCTGGTTTACAAAAATTGCCCCTCTCAAAATCAAGGAATTGAGTTATGAAGTTAGCTTTGATTGGAACGAAGAGATGGGAATTCCAGGGGCATTTCTGGTAAAAAATCATCACCACAGTGAATTTTACCTCAAGACACTGACTCTAGAAGATGTTCCTGGCCATGGCCACCTCCATTTTGTTTGTAATTCATGGGTTTATCCTTCTAAACGTTACCAAAAGGACCGCATTTTCTTCGCCAATAAGGTATCCTTGTATTTGCTTTTACTTTTGGAAATCTAATTAATAATCTAATAGGATTCCATGTATGCTCACAAAATCACTCGACATATTTTTGATTTGTAGGCATATCTGCCTGATGAGACTCCAAAATTTCTACGTTCGTATAGAGATGAAGAATTGGAAATCTTGAGAGGAAATGGTTCCGGGATGCTGGAAAAATGGGATCGAGTTTATGATTATGCATTCTACAATGATTTGGGAAACCCTGATGACAATGTAGAATATGCCCGACCAGTCCTCGGTGGGTCTTCTGAGTACCCGTATCCCCGAAGGGGGAGAACAGGCAGACCACCAACCGAATCAGGTTATTAATTACGCTATGATTTTTGTTTTTAAGGTTTTGTTTTTGACAATTTTAAAGGGATTATTGATGGAGTAGCCTTTTAACTTTTGACAGATCCTAAAACTGAGAGCAGGCTTGGATTGTTAAAGAGTTTAGAGATGTATGTTCCAAAAGATGAGCAATTTGGACCCTTGAAGCTGTCCGGTTCCCTTGGTTATGGAGTGAAATCCGCTTTTCAATTCTATGTCTCTGAGTTTCGGGCTTGGTTTGATGGCACTCGTCATGAATTCGACTCTTTCGAAGATGTACTGAAGCTTTACAATGGAGGATTGAAGCTGCCCGATGGCATTCGTGAAAAATATCGAAAAATCATTCCTTTGGAAATGTTGAAAGCACTTCCTCCATCAGATGGTGAGGGACTTGCCAAATTCCCCAAGCCACAAGTTATCAGCAAAGGTACTTACCAAATCAATAAGTCACAACAACAAAATCACGTTTATATAATGTCAAAAATTAATGTTCAACTGTCTTAATAGACTATTTTGTAACACTTTGGTTTATAAGACCAAACAATTGTGCATTATATTTAAAGGTGTTGCAATAAGTTTATTGGACGCTATTACGCGTTTTAACAAGTTTTTTAAAACATTTTAAAAATAAAGTGTTTTATTAGTTTTTTTTTTACTGAACACTTTTGAGAAGCGTCGTATATATGAACATATCTTCTTGTAGGACTTTTATTTTTATGAAACCCTTTTTCAAATAATGTCATAAAAAAATTAATAGGACGCTTTATTTTATAAGTGTCATAAAGAGCTTGTTAAAACGGCTAAAAACGTTCTATAAACATATTACAACGTTTTTACATAGAACGCACAATGTTTGATCCGATAAATTGAAGTATTATAAAGCAGTCTATTAGCACACTACTTAAACATTCTTGACATCTTATAGACCCGATTTTATTGTACTATCTTTTCTTTATTTAATCTTGTTTATTCACGAGAGATATTTCTAATGGTATATGATCAGATGACAAATCTGCATGGAGGAGCGATGAAGAATTTGCAAGAGAAATGTTGGCCGGAGTCAACCCCGTTTGCATTCGTCTACTCAAAGTAAACTCATATATATAGCTCATAATTGATCATATGTCACTACAACATAAATCAGGCTTAATAGGATGTTTTATTTTTAAAAGTGCCCTAAAAACTTGTTAAGACGTCCAAAACCGTCCTACATTATTATGTTCAATTGATGTTATAATTTGACGTGTTCTTCGACTTTTATTTGTAGGAGTTTCCTCCAACAAGTAAGTTAGACTTGGAATTATATGGGAACCAAAACAGTTCCATAAAACCTTCCCACATTGAGAAAAATCTTGATGGTTTAGAAATAGAGGAGGTAACTTTTAAACCCAATAGCTAGTTAATTCACATGTGAATGATCATTAAAAAGAGAAGTTTATAAACTTCGATGGTGCAGGCAATCAAGTCGAACAGACTATTTATACTCGATCACCATGATTCGTTGATGCCATACGTGAGGCGAATAAATGCAACACCCACCAAGATTTACGCAACACGAACTTTGCTATTTCTTCAAAAAGACGGAACTCTAAAACCATTGGCAATTGAGCTAAGCTTGCCTCATCCAGAAGCAGATCAGCTCGGCGCCATTAGTAAAGTGTACACTCCAGCTGAACACGGAGTTGAAGAGTCTGTTTGGCAGTTGGCCAAAGCATATGTAGCCGTGAACGACTCTGGGGTCCATCAGCTCATCAGTCACTGGTAAGAGCATCCACCGTCATGAAACATTTTTGGCGTCCTATAAACCCGATTTTATAATAGTGTGTGACCAAGCTTTTGTTTGAGTACTTCCCTAAATGTGTGAACTTTTTTGTTACAAACATGCATCCGATTTGCACTTCACAGGTTGAATACGCATGCTGTTATCGAGCCGTTTGTGATTGCAACAAATCGGAATCTAAGTGTTCTCCACCCGATCCATAAACTTCTCCAACCTCATTTTCGTGATACGATGAGCATCAATGCTTTTGGAAGGCAAATCCTGATCCAAGGCGGAGGTCTTGTTGAGAAAACAGTGTTCCCAGGGAGATATGCAATGGAAATGTCATCCTTCATATACAAGGATTGGGTGTTTACTGACCAAGCACTCCCAGTTGACCTCATCAAGAGGTACATGATTCATCTAAAACAAAAACCATTTTAATATATTTAGATTAGCACTACAACAAGATTGACTTTATAAACGTCCTAATACACTGTTTTATAGAACTTAATGCTACGACAAAATCAGGTCTATAAGACACTAAAAATGTTCAGATGTCCTAATAAACTGCTTTATAGGAATTAAGTTTAGGATCAAACACTTGTGTGTCCTATCATAAGGTGTTTGTAATTATAAATTCTTATATATATGATGCTTTTGGAGGTCTTCAAAAGGCTTTCTAGGACATTTTTGGAACAAAATGTGTTATTAACCTGTTTATTTATAGGACACGAAAAAAGTGCCCTATAAACAGATGTGTTTATAGGACATTTCTTAAAAGTGTCATGTAAAGGACACTCAAAAATGTCCTACAAACTTATTACAACATTCTTATATTACACACACAAAGGTTTGGTCCTATGTACTTATTTAGTTCTAGTCTATTTGGACACTTAAAACACTTTTGGCGTCCTATCAACTCAATTTTCATGTAGTGTTAATTTGGTAGGACAAAACAATTGTACATCATATGTAAAAGTGTTATAATTAACAAGTTGGTAAGACGGTTTTGAGCGTCCTAACATGTTCTATAATAGGACCTTTTGAATATAGTTTCTGTTATCTTACTTTATATGACAATTTTGAAAAATGTACTATGCATACATTTTTTTTTCCGTATGAAATTTGTTTTAATAAAACACTTTTTAAAAAATACAAATAAAAAACTTGTCAAGATGTCTTGAATCGTTAACCACAAGGCTTGTGGTGTAGCGGTAATCACCTGGGGAGTTCATAGCGCTCAACCCGGGTTCGATTCCCTGCATTCGCAACTTTGTGGCCACTGGGTATAACCTCAGGGTTGCATGCTTTAGCAGTCGGTTTCATTGCTAAGGGATTAGTCTGGGTCAAAGGCCCAAGACACCCTTTTCCAAAAAAATGTCCTGAATCGTCCTATCAACTTATTGTAACACTTTTACATATGACGCATAATTGTTTGATCCTATAAACTTAAGTCATATAAAGTAGTCTATTATGTTGACACTTGGACGTCCTATACATAAAGCCGATTTTGTTATACTCTAGTTGCTCGAAAACTCAAAAATTCTATATCCCAAGTACTATACGTTAACATCATGTACGTGATAATGCATTCTAAGCAGTACAATACACTAACATATGATTCAACATTGACATATATAGGGGAATGGCAATTGAGGACTCAAATTCTCCCAATGGCCTTCGTTTACTGATTGAGGATTACCCATATGCTGTTGATGGTCTTGAGATTTGGTCAGCCATCAAAACATGGGTTGAGGAATACTGTAACTTCTACTACAAAAACGACCACATGGTTCAAGCCGACAACGAACTCAAATCATGGTGGACGGAACTTAAGGAACAAGGACATGGCGACAAGAAAGACGAGCCATGGTGGCCAGAAATGGATTCTTGCCATAATTTAATCGATACTTGCACTACAATCATATGGGTAGCTTCCGCGCTTCACGCAGCTGTCAATTTTGGTCAATATTCTTACGCTGGATATTTCCCGAATCGTCCAACTATAAGTCGTCGTCTTATGCCTGAACCACACACCAAAGAGTACGATGAACTTAAAGAGAACCCAGATAATGTGTTCTTGAAAACGATCACTGCTCAGCGTCCAGCACTTATTGGCATATCGTTGATAGAGTTATTATCGAGGCATCCGTCGGATGAGGTTTATCTTGGACATAGAGAACCCAATTGGACGATGGATTCGGAACCTTTGAAGGCATTCGAGAAATTTGGGAAGGAGCTGAAAGATATCGAGGATAGAATTGAAAAGAGGAACAGTGCTAAAAGTGGGAACAGAGTTGGACTGGTTGATGTACGCTATACTCTTCTACAGCCATACAGTAGAGAGGGACTTACAGGAAAGGGAATCCCAAATAGTGTGTCAATATGATCGAAGCACTTAATTTCATTCAATTATTATGTAATATATATATAGAGATAGGTTCATACGAGAATGATAACGATTTAAAAGAATAAAGGGACAATTCTGGACCAATCATAATTCATTAATTACTAATTATCTATTTTAATTAAAAAGTATTTTAAAAAGGGTAAAAAAGTCATTTTTCATTCTGGATAATTTAGGAATCTATAACACATATCCTAAAATCATGCTATAATGATTTTCATTCCAATCCAAACACCATGGTATGGTGGATAACGGCAGTAGCACCACCACCGGTGGATCCAACAGCATTAATGCAGGAAGCTTGTGCTGGTCAATTATTATAACTCAAATTCACATCCTCCATTTTTATACCACTGCATGGCCGCTCCTCGATGCAATCCAGTTTCACGTTCACCTCCGTCGCTGACGTTCCATGGATATCATCATATATAACATCCAATATACTCACTCCCGACACCGCCTCCGGGCAACCACTCTCGTCGGGACAATACTGCTGATCAATAATCACCGGATTTTCAACCGCCACCATCGTCAGATGTTCAAACACAACTCCCCTTACGAACCCATTACTCTCCCTAGCCCACGACTTGATCCTAACCCCATTCTCCGTCGCCTTAAACATCGTCGTCGTCACCGTCACGTTCTGGACTCCGGCCTCTTGCATCGTCCACCCCAGGTTGCCGATGCTGATACCAATTTTTGAACAAATCATAGTTTTGTTACCAATTTTTGTATGTGTATGTTTTTTGTTATTTGTTATTAAACTAGTACTGAATGAGAAAGAATGATTATCTTCAAGATATATATCCCAGAATCATATTACTACAAATTATTTGAGAATAATTATTTTGGATGATGCATATTTGAATCATATGTGATTTACAACTTAGACATAATGCTATATTATACAATCCAATACAGAATCATACGTGATTCTACTATATCCTAATTGGATAGAATGTTATTATTATTCTGCATGAAGTAAAGCACTTGTGATTACAATGTGAAGATATTAGATAGAAAGCTTAACTAAAATACCATATCATGATCATATGTGATTTAATTATTACTAAATTAGACGGCATGTAGTTAAATAGTTATACCCCTAAATCACATGTTTTTTGGAAAGGATTTAAGTGGCGTTTTGATTAATTTGGTAAGCATTTAAGTGGTGTTTTATAGCTTTATGGAAATGATTGTTTTGACCAATTTGGAAGGGATAATCCTATCCATGTTTCTCGCCAACCTGATCAACAAGTAAGTTAAAGATTTTTTTTTCTTCCAATTTTACCCTTAAAATTTTTTGACCTTGTTGGAAATTAGTTTTTTTGTTTTATTAATTACAAAATATGCCACTATTAATTTAAACCATTGATTCAATCTAATTAGGGGTTGAGATTTGTCCCTTTATTCTTTTAAATAGACACCATTCTCGTTTGAACCCACCCCTATATATACATATATATATACATATATATAGGGGTTGTTTAATTTGCATCCCTTAAAAAGGTTGCAAACCTTGCAACCCACATCTTAACCGTCGGATTCATGATCGACGGTTACAATAGATATGGGGCCCAATATTTTTAATTAAAAAAAATAAAAATAAAAATAAAATAACCGTCGATTATGAATCCAACGGTTAAGATGTGGGTTGCAAGGGTTGCAAGGGTTGCAACCTTTTTAAGGGTTGCAAAATATCCTTCCAATACATATATATATATATATATATATATTACCTTACCGTAATCATATGTCGGAGTTATGAAAGTTGTAATGACGACGTTTTCTTGTTTTTTCTACAAACTCCAATATGGTTTTTTTTTTTGGAAAGGGTATCCTGGGCCATAGGCCCAGACTAATCCCTGACAATTAGTGCCTTTGGCCCAGCTGCTTAAGCGTGCAACCCTGAGTTTATCCTCAGTGGCCACAAGTGCTGCTAGTGGGGCTCGAACCGGGGTTGAGCGCTATGAACTCCCCAAGCCTTTACCACCACACCACAATCCTTGTGGTTCTCCAATATGGTTGTTAGTTGATAAAAAATTAAATCAAAATAAATATCAAAAGATAATATATTAGGGGTTTGTGTCTATGTTGAGCCATGTTAATCGAATCATTCATTTATCACCCTCTCATGTAGGGTGTTCCTATTCTATTCTGCTGACCGAATTCCCGCCTCCAGTGTGTTACATCTTTCAATTATTAGAACAGAAAACGGTATAGTAATTTTGTTAGGGCAATTTATATGTTAAATAGAAGTTCAGGGTATATTTTGTAAAACTTTGATAGTTTAATAGCTTGTTGGGCCTAAAAGCCCATAAGCCCATCTTTGTAAAGCCTGAGTATATAAAGGCTGATTTACTTTCGTTTACAGGTTAGTCTCATTATTTTCATAACACTAGTCTATAGGTTTACTCTCTCAGATCAGAAATTCTTTCTGTAAACCTGTAACCCTTTGATTTCATATTAATCATATGACTAGTAGTTGTGGCCATATAATTGTTCATCTTTGATAATATTTGCTGCTGACTGCATTGTACTGGGATCTACAATTGATATCAGAGCAAAGAGACTAAAGGTTTGATCCAGAAAAAGGTTTGTGTAAAACCCTATAATCAAGTATATGTGTTAATCGATGTTATCTGTTTTTTAAGTGATTATATGTTTCTGAGTTTATCGATCTGTTTAATTTCGGTCCTTTTGGGTTTAATTGCTAATCGGTCGAAGTTATTAATATAATTGATCTGGGTTGTGTCTGAAGTGTTCTTCGGTTGACTTGTGTGTGATTGAATCTGGTTATCGGTCTTCTAATATGCATATCGTTATACGTATTTTATCGTTTTCAATTTCTGGGTTTGATCTCGATCGAGTTCCAGAAATCATCGAGTTCATCGGTGGGTTCTTCGAGTTTATCGGTCTTTTTTTTTGGGTTTATCTGCTACTGTTTGTTAAGTTTCTGTAATCGACCGATAGTACTCGACCGGTGCTTTGTCTTTATCGGTCTTTCATTTGACCGGTGTATTGTTGATATCGGTCCTTTGTTCGACCGACACACTGATTCGATCGGTACCCTGATTACCGGTCTTTGTTCTTTGACCGATATATTGTCTCTTCCGGTCCTTTGGTTCGACCGGATTTGTTTTGACCGATAATAAGATTAGACCGGTACATTGTTGATACCGGTCCTTTTGGTTCGACCGATACTTTGTCAACACCGGTCCTTTGCTTGACCGGTACATTGTCAACACCGGTCCTTTGCTTGACCGGTACATTGTCGTTATCGGTATTTTGCTTGACCGGTACCCTATTCAACCGAGTCTTTGTTTTTCTATTCTTTTTATTTTATTATTGTGTTTGGATCATCCTGCTTGTCTCACGATCGTTACAGTGCTTTTAAGTTAAGAGATTTAAGATGAATTCAAGAGACGCTTTGGCTATTGGTTCGGATCAGAAGCCCCCTGTTCTCTATCGAGGGGAATATCCTCAGTGGCACGATCGCTTCATGAACTTCATTGAATCGAAATCAAACTATGAAGCCATTTACAAGTGTCTGACAGAGGGGCCGCAAGACTGGCCAATGAAAGTTGTATCGGGAAACACAGAAGAAGGTCGACCTGAACGCAATGTTCCAAAAAATATCACTGACTTTACAACTCAAGAAAAGGATATGTATTATGCTGAAAAGCATGCAAAGACATATCTTCTACAAAGTCTACCCAACGACATCTATGCTTGCATCGACAGTTATAAAGAGTCTGCAAAGAAAATGTGGGACCAGATTGAGAAGATGATGATGGGGAGCCACATCAACAATCAGCTGAAGGTGACAAACTGCATCACCAGATATGATGGCTTTAAAGCAAGAAAAGGCGAGACACTGACAGAAACCTATGAAAGGTTCAACATGCTTCTGAATGACCTCCAGAAAAATAAGATTACTAAGACGAACACTGAGAACAACATCAAGTTCATGAACAACCTCCAACCTGAATGAAAGCCGTTTGTCTCTCATATTCGTCATACTCAGACCCTGGAGAAGCTTTATCTACATGAACTTTATGAAATGCTGCTCCAGGATGAAGAGGAAGTTATGGAACTAATGGGGAATCAGAAAGCTGAAGAAAAGCCGGTAGTTGATCCGTTAGCACTCGTATCTGAGAAAAGAGTGAAGTCTGTCAGTCGTTCGTCTGAAAAGAAGCCAGTGCAAAGTGAGTCTGAACTCGAAGATCCTGATAGTGATTCGGATCCTGAACTCACTAAGATGAAACAAGCTATGGTATTCTTGACTCAACAATTCCAGAAAAGGAAGTTCTTTAACAAATCTTCCAACAAGCAAAGGTTTTCCACTCGCCGTGACCATCAAGAGAAGTCTGAAGGTAAGAAATGTGTTGAAGATGGAAAGAAGTCTGACAAGAGACACGAAGAAAAGCCAAAAGATGAGCCGATCAGATGCTACAACTGTGGTCGGTTAGGCCACTTTGCCAAGGATTGTCGCAAGCCTGTTGTGCGCAATTCCGATTATTACAGAGCCGAGCTTCTACTGACCAAAGAGAAAGAAGAAGGTAAGGATCTCATGGCTGAAGATGACTACTGGCTACAAGTCTCTGATGAAGAACCTGAAGATGCCGAAGCACACTTGTGTTTCATGGGCAAGCATTCATCACCTTCTGACACTGATGATGACGATCGAAACTCTCCATGTCAGGTATGTGCTCCGTATCACGAAGCTTTAATTGATCAGATGCAACTTGCCATGAATAAACTAGACTCTTTCAAGCTACTCATAAAAGAAAAAGAACAACTCATCTCATCTCTAGAAAAACGAGTTGCTGCACAGTCTGAATGTATTGAAAATCAAAGTTTAGAAATCTCAAGCAATCTGTGCACAATTTCTAATTTAAAAGAAGAGTGTGAGAGTTGTTCAAAAGAATCACAAGAGCTAAAGACCAAAGTAGATGATTTGACCAGTGAGCTACGCATGTCCGAGAATGAGAAAATTGATATTGTGTCTCAAAACGTGGCTTATAAAAATGAAAATTAAAGATTATCTAATCAGTTAAAGGAGATTGAAAAGAAGCTTTATAGAATTGGTCAATCTCATCAAACGCTAAATCTAATTGCACCAAAGGAACCCAAGTATGCGAATACGGGTATCGGTTACGATAACCCATATTATCTGAAAAAGGCCCTATCCAAAGTTCCTACGATTTATGCGTCTGAATTTTTTGGAATAGACAAGACATTTCCAGAATACAAGATCAATTGGACCAAACCAATTGAGGATGAGGACTGGGAAGAGGATAAGTTGAGAAGGGAGAACTCTACTAAAATGAAACTTCCTTTTGTTTATGATTCATTAAATGCATCTTACAACGAAGAAAAACCTTGTTTCCTATCAAATGACTATTTTAGAAGTTATACTCAAGCTGAACTTGATGCTAAAACAGTTAAAACTGAGGAGGAATCTCTAGATCATAAAGTTTATGTTCCACCTCTGATTTTAGAAAAGAAAATTGTTCAGCTAGAAACGTCATTTGAACAGGAGAGGGATAATTTTCAAAAGGAAAAACAAGACCTTTTATCTCAAATTGAGTGCCTCACTTCCAATAAAGAGGAATCTGTGTCCGACAAGGAAAGAGAATACTTTCAGACAGAAATAAAGAAGTTAAACTCACAACTGTCTGCCTTGGCAGCAAATCATCTGAAGGAACAATTTCATAAGGCTGAGCTTCAAGCTAAGCCTACAATTCTCCAAAGTGAGAAACCTACCCTGTCTGACAATTCTTATCCTGCCTCCGACACATCTTCCTGTAAAGCCTTTTTGGGTGACTCGTCACCAAATCTTTCAAATAAAGGAAAAAAGCCTCATGTTTTAGAAACGGATCATTGTTCTGATTTTAAACATGCTTCCGCCTATGATCCACTTCAAACAAATTCTTCCGATGTCCTAAATTCTTCAAGCGATAAGGTCCTTTCTGATGAGGAAATGGAATTTTCAGCATTCTTGAATTCCGAGGTGTGTCTAGACAGTGATTTGACCCAATTTGATTTTAATCCGTCTCTACCAAGTCACGTTGATTTTCTAAACTCTTCTTGTGAGCCTCCGGTAAAATTTTATAAGGGTGAATGTTCCACATCCTCCCCACAAAAACCTTTTGTGAATGATTCTTCAAAGTCAAAATCCAAAAAACGTTCACAAAAGAAGAAAAAGACCGGTCGCTCCAAAAGACAACAATCTTCAAGTTTCACATCTTCTGACTATAAGTTTAACGGTCTTTCAGATACTTTTGGTCGGCGCAAAGAAGTAAGATATGCTTGGGTAGCTAAGAAGTCTAAAGAGAGCACGACAACAGCAGAATTAGTTGATCCAGTTTTAAAGTCTAGGAAAAACAATAACAATCATGATGTTTTTAATTCTAAATCTTTAGTTGAATGTAATGGAACTTTACCTTTAAAAGTTTATTCTATTCCACATTTACTTCAACTGTCTCATGATTGTATTTGTTGCTCTTTTTGTGGATCGAATGATTTTGTTGATCGTCGTTATGCATCTGATTGGTTTGGCTCGTATCATGTTGATAATTATCATTCTCAGTTTGATATTACCCGTCATAGGAAAAGACCCAAGTCTAAACGGGCATCCAAAACGGGTGTTAAATCTAACCCCAAAGGACCCATTTATGAATGGGTACCTAAAAAGATATAACTTGTTTTGTAGGACGGTCATGTGTGGTATCTAGATTCAGGCTGCTCCAAGCACATGACCGGAAGAAAGGAGCTACTCACAAACTTCATCGAGAAGTTTTGTGGGAATGTACGGTTTGGGAATGATCACTCTTCTCCCATAATGGGGTATGGAGATATTGTCAAGGATAATCTGACAATCAAGAAAGTGTCCTACGTCGAAGGACTTGGTCACAATCTCTTCAGCATCGGTCAATTCTGCGACAAGGATCTAGAGGTCACCTTCAAAGCAAAAAGGTGCAGCGTTCGGACTGAAGATGGAAAAGAGATCCTTGCTAGAACATGTCGCACCAACCTCTACACGATTGACCTCTCGTCTTTGAAAACAGATAAGGACGTTTGTCTGATGTCCAAAGCATCTGCCGAACAAAGCTGGTTATGGCATCGTCGTCTCTCGCACCTGAACTTCAAGACGATTAATAAGTTGGTGCTCGGTGGACACGTTAAGGGAATGCCTGCTCTTAAATTCGAAAAGATCATTTGTGTGCCGCCTGCGAAATGGGCAAGATGAAGAAGGCTTCTCATAAGCCTAAAGTCACTCCTAGTACTTCACGGTCCTTTGAACTCATTCACATGGATTTATGTGGACCGATGCGCGTCCAAAGCATCAATCATAAGAAGTATGTCCTGGTGATGGTTGACGATTTTTCTCGCTACACATGGGTCCGATTCCTCCGTTCAAAGGATGAAACTCCCGATTTGATTATCTCTCTCCTGAAGAGTATTCAAGTCATTCTCAACCTATCAGTCCAGACCATAAGGACGGATAATGGCACAGAGTTCAAGAATCAAGTGCTCATCGGTTACTTGACTTCAGTGGGCATAACGCATACTTTCTCAGCTGCTCGCACTCCTCAGCAAAACGGGGTAGTAGAGCGCCGGAATCGAACTCTTGTCGAAGAAGCTCGCACGATATTATCTCAGTCCAAACTACCGCTATTTTTATGGGAAGAAGCAGTTGCTACCGCTTGCTACACTCAAAACCGCACTATAATCAACAAGCGGTTCAACAAGACACCGTACGAGATCATTAACAAACGCATCCCGAACATCAACTATTTTCATGCATTCAGGTGCACATGCTTCGTATTGAATGACAAGGATGATCTCGGCAAATTCAGCCCCAAAGCGGACGAAGGAGTGTTTATTGGATATTCCCTGCGAGCCAAAGCTTACCGTGTCTACAACAAACTGACAAAGACCGTCGTTGAGAGTGTGAACATGACTTTTGACGAGGCCGCTGATATGGCTTCTGAACACCTCAGTTCAGAACCCGTGTTAACTGGTGTGTTAGCTTCTGGACAAGTTCGTTCAGGAGCTACACAATCTCCAGTAGATCCAAATCATGCGTCTACGTCAAGAGCTCATCTTTCTGATTTGGATTTAGTTTTTGAGTATTTCTATAATGATTTATTTAATATTAAGTCTAATACTATGTCTTGTAACAGGAATGCTCCTTAAGCACCAGAAGAAACACAAGTCACTGGTCCAACCGACTCCGGTGGCCCATCCTCATCTGGTGCTCCATCATCTACCGTCAATGAATCTGCATTCCCGAGCTCGAGTGATCCTCCTTCTATCCAAGACCCTACTGTCGCGCCGGAAATAGTAGGCCCTCCTGAACCGACACCTATGGAAGGAACTCCTGAAGTTCCCATTCCGGCAATCCCGGATTCTGCTTTAAATGCATCTCCTGCTGAGTCGTCCTCTGCTGCACTCTCGACTCCAACTAAGGAACTTACACCTCACAGGCCGTCATCCCTCGAAGCAGTTCAGGATTTACCCCCCGGTGGTTATGTGGACTCCGATACCTCTCAACGAACATTTCAACCTCTTCCACACAACACCAAGTGGACCCGAGCACACCCCCTCCATTAGATCATTGGTGATCCCAAGACGCCTATTCAGACTAGATCTACTACTGCGAACGACTGCTTATTTTCTTCGTTCCTCAGCCGTATCGAACCTTCCACCGTCTCCGAAGCGTTGAATGATACAGACTGGGTGATCGCTATGCAAGAGGAACTCAACCAATTTGAGAGCCTCAAAGTGTGGCGCCTTGTTCCCCGACCAAAGAACAAGACGGTGATTGGGACGAAATGGATTTTCAAGAATAAGAAGGACGAAAATGGAATCATTGTCTGGAACAAAGCACGTCTAGTGGCTAAAGGATATCGCCAGCAAGAAGGTATAGATTACGAGGATACGTTTGCACCGATTGTACGCATTGAAGCTATTCGCATGTTCCTCGCCTACGCCGCCCACAAGAATTTCATCGTCTTTCAAATGGATGTGAAATCTGCGTTCTTGAACGGCGTTCTCAAAGAGGAAGTGTATTTCTCGCAACCCGAAGGCTTTGTAAGTTCTGAATCTCCGAATCACGTTTATTTTCTTGACAAGGCCTTATACGGTCTTAAGCAAGCGCCACGAGCCTGGTATGATGCTCTCTCATCCTTCTTGATTAAATCTGGTTTCTCTAAAGGTAAGATTGACACTACTTTATTTATTAAAAGAGAAAAGAAAGATATCATTCTTGTATAGATTTATGTTGATGACATAATCTTTGGCTCCACAAACCCCAAGTACTGTCAGAACTTTTCAGCCTTAATGAGTAAACATTTTCAAATGATCATGATGGGGCAAATGAATTTTTTCCTCGGTCTTCAAGTAAAACAATTAGCAACAGGAATTTTCATTAATCAATCTAAGTACATCTCGGATATTCTTCGGAAATACCAGATGGAAAACTCTTCCCCTATGAAAACCCCCATGTCTACTAGTTTAAAGCTACACACCGATCCTGATGGAAAGGATGTGAATGCTACAACTTATAGAGGTATGATAGGTTCTCTGATGTACTTGACGGCGAGCCGGCTAGATATTATGTTCTCGACATTTCTATGTGCACGATTTCAGTCGAAACCTAAAGAGTCTCACTTAGGTGCGATTAAGCGTATTATCCGATATTTAAAAGGTACTGCTGATCTTGGTTTGTGGTACCTAAAAGAGACAGGTTTTGAATTGACAGCCTACTCAGACGCTGACCATGCTGGAAACATGCTGGACCGGAAAAGCACATCCGGACATGTCCAGTTCTTGGGTGATCGTCTTGTCAGCTGGGCTTCGAAGAAGCAAAACTGCGTGTCCACCTCCACCGCCGAGGCGGAGTATGTAGCAACCGCTAGTTGCTGCTCGCAAGTCATCTGGATGCGCACCCAGCTGAAAGACTACGACTTTAACTACTCAAGGATCCCCATTTACTGTGACTCCAAGAGCGCCATTGCAATATCCAGCAATCCAGTCCAGCACACGAAGACGAAGCACATTGATGTGCGATATCACTTCATAAAAGACCACGTGGAAAGAGGTACCATCGAACTCTACTTTGTTAATACATAGCATCAGTTAGCAAACCTGTTCACCAAAGCCTTGGACGAAAAACGCTTTAATTATCTTGTGTCCAAGCTAGGTATGCTAAATCTGAAAGTTTGACCCTTTCACAGATCTATTCGAGTCTTATTCAATCACGAATGACTGTGACTTGGTGCCCCATTGACCTATCTCTGGCTCCTGTTCACACTCATTGGTGATCGACTTTTACTCGATCAGTTCTGTGCAAGTCTTAAAACTTATGTATTAACAAATTAGATTTCGTTAAGTTTTTTGTCTCTCTCGTGTGTTTTTCTTGTCTTCGTGGTGTTTTTGTGTTAATTTTGCAGTCCTTTCGATTGATATCTGAAAGCGTAAGTCGTTTGTGGTGGTCTTTAGAAGATGTTCATGTGTTCGGGGGGAGCACTATCGTCCGATGTTTGGTAAGGTTCTAGAGTCCTCCATCCGAGGGGGAGCAGGTAAGTCGTTCCTGAGTTTCGATTTCCTCGCGGTAATCGTCGAGGGGGAGCCAATTCTCGTTAATGCCTCCTTGTTCGAGGGGGAGCATTTCCTATTTCTTAGGTTCCATTTTTTTTCTATCTTTTCTTCATCAAAAAGTTTTTTTAAGTTTTTATTGATAGTAAAGTGTTAAGTTTTTTATTTTCTAAATATAAACAAAAATACAAAATTTTTTCCCCTTTTTCCTTAATGTTTTTTATATATAAAAAGAAAACCCAAAAATAATTTAGTTTATTTGGTTTCCGTTTTCCTTTTAATTCTCGGCCCATTTGTTGTCTGGCCCATCTACCCCGACCCACACCCATTCCGGGCGAACCACTGATTTCGACCGGGGTATTTAAAACCCCGTGTTCCTCTCTTTACCTCTCTTCTCCATCTTTCTATCTATCGATCTTTCTCTCAACCTCAACCGAATTCGCTCTAAACTCTCTCTCAAACCCTCGACCGGCAATCGTATCTCACTCGATCAGGTATGCTCTCTCTCTTCACCTGTGTCCTTATCGACCTCGACCTCGGTCGAATCTTTGTCGCCGAATCCAGTCGCCGTCGCCGCCACTTGTGGTCGGTGATCGATTTAGGTCGCTTTTGGCAATAGAACCCGATCGATTTCAGTCGATTAGGGTTGTTTTATGTCGCTTTCCATTCGTTTTAGTTAAGTCTGGGCTTTTGTTGAATCGATTGTGTTAATACCGATCGAGTAATGTTCTTAGGTCTTTGACCTAGATTTTCTCGGTCTTAGCCTTTCCCGGTCGAATCATCATACCGGTCGAATCACCCTATCGGTCAAATGACCATACCGGTTGAATGCAATACCGGTCGAATGACCTACCGGTCGAAAGACCTATCGGTCGAAAGACCTATCGGTCGAAAGACCTATCGGTCGAATGACCATACCGGTCGAATGACCTACCGGTCGAATGTTCATACCGGTCGAAAACCTCTTCCGGTCGAGTAATATTACCGGTCGAAGGCCATCCCAGTTGAATGACTCTATCGGTAGAAGACCTTACCGGTCCTTTCCTCTATCCCGGTCCTTTGGTACTCCCTGTGTATACTTGGTGTTTTGGTTCAAGGGGTTTGTGTCTTAATAGCTAATATCTATATATATACATGTGTGTGCATGTGGTGTTTGTGTGATTTCGAGTTTCGGCACCTTAGTGGTGATATCAAGTTTATGTGGTGTTGCGCGAATTGGTTAAAGACCCTAATTAACGTATTAGGGTTTGTTTTTCCAGTAATTTGGAGTTAGTATAGGTTGTGGTTTAAACCATGGCCATGTAACTCCAACGACATTCTTGTTTTAAGTGTACCTCCGTTCTCACCGATTTATTCTTACCAGGTACTATGGCGCAAAACCCACCACCCGCGATTGATCCAATCGCCGATGCCGAACTGATTCCCGAGGATCAGTTCATTCAGCTCACACCCAACAACTATCATCTCGATGTAACCTAACCTGCCATCCAATATCAGGTCATCATCGAGATCCTCAGTGTGCCGCTATTATACTTACAACAGTTCTGGAGATCCTCCGACGGTGAATTCCATCTGGAAGGTCGAATTGATCACACACCTGTGCTCCTCACTTGTGATCTTTTCCGACAATTTCTTCATCTGCCAACCGCCGGTTCAGTCCAGGGGCGAAATAGCTTTGACCCGCTAGTATCGGACGCCACTCTATGCGCTGACATCTTGTCCCTAGGATAAGGCGCAGATCTACGTCTTCCATCCAGTTTCAACCGCAAGTACCTTTCCACTATCTGGTACACCATGTTTACTTACCTCAATCGATGTCTTTCGGCTATCACGAAAGGCATCGACCAGACGAGTATTCACAATCTCCGCCTATTCCACTCAGTGGCATTCCACCGCCACGCGGATTTCGCCGATTTCCTGTGGTGCGACCTTGTTCAGAAAGTTCGCTCGAACGCGACAAAGAGACAACACTTCATACCCTATATGAGGTTTCTCCAGCTGATCATTAGAAGCTACATGAATCTGTATCCCGTCATACCTCGCCGTTCCATGCACCCTACTGGTCCGCATCACCCGACTCGCAAGATACCAGCACGCCCAGATCCAGAAGGTATCGTCGCCCGACAAATCCCAGTCGGGTTGCTGGCCTATGCTCGTCCTTCGACACTGAGTGTTATAGCGTATAGGCACACACACAATCTTCCAGCTCCTATGGTCCAACCAGAACCGGTAGGACCTGCCCAGGGAGCACGACCTGAGAGGCGTGAGGGTCCGCGTCCCCGTACGAGAGGTGGTAGAGTCCGGATAGCTGGGGCTTCCGGACCGTGTGTGACGAGAGAAATCGTTGTGAGGGGAACTGGAGAGGGAAGTGCCGTTGGATCGAGACAAGCCAGTACTTCACGGCGATCACCTACCCCGCCACGGGAGACATCTCCGATGGTAGAAGAGGACACAACTACTGAATCCGCCAACGTTCAGTCCTCTTCTGCCAATGCATCGGAAGAGGAAACATCTGCTGAAACTGCAACTGAGTCTGCGGAGGAAACAGGTACATCCGACTCCCAGTCGGAAGCTGCCACTGACTCTGAGGAGGCAGCAGATCATTCCGGCAGTCAGTCGGAACCAACCACCAACGTATCGGAATCAAATGAAGAGTCCTCTGACTCGGATGGTGACGATAATCATCCCTCACCTGGAGAAACAAGGAGAGCGGAGGGAGTTTCAGTTGAAAATTTAGAGTTGAGTAGAGAGAAGGAAAGGAGGACTAAGATGCATCATGAGCGTACACGAGAGACGGGGCAACCCTCATCGGTTGTACCCCCCCTAGCCACATCTAGCCAGGTAGCCACATCTACTACCCAGTCTCATGTGTTGAGACAGGGTATTGAAGAAGACGTCGTGGACCTAGCGACGCAATTGCACACCCCACCCAACCACTCCGCCATCTCTCAACAGATGGTGGTTTCATCTTCACACGGGGATATAGCACAAAAGCTACCGGTCTCTCACTTGGAGAGTTACGGTATTGAAACAAGAGAACAACAGCCCCCGTTATCGACTTCTTTCGGTGCACAAAGTCTAGAGCCGTTTGATATAATTTCTCCTATTCCTAGGACACGAGTCCCATTCTCGGCTACTGCTGAAGGCCTTCGTGGCCCAGCCGGAACATCCATAGTAATTCCAACTTCGGTTGGTTTACAAGGATTGGGTTGAAGTCTTACCACAGCTATCTTTACGCCAGTTGTGAACGTAGGCGGCTCGACTTCTACAGTCGTAGCTACAACTGGAAGTCTAAGTGACCCAGGAGTTACCCCAACTGAGTTCGTCTCAAGGGAATATATGGACGGCGCCCTAAAGGCTGTCCAAACCATGATGAGAGAGGAGGTAGATTCTCTGAAGCGCATGATCAAAGGCAAGGGTCCAACAACCGAGCCTGAACCTCTACCTCCTACACAACCCTCCATTCCCGCTACCGAGATGTCAATCGAGGACCTAAAATCCATACTACTTGCCAAGCTTCTTGCCCAATCTCAAACAGAACCCTCCCAGGATGCCGATCTTCTATCGCTTCTACGTGCTCAAGCATCCATACCTACCCCACCACCCCCAACCCATCATATCTCCAGAAGCCTTCCAGCTCCAACAAGCCATGCTTCAGTCTCTACAACAAACGGTAGCTGTATTGACTGAACGCCTATCAGTAGTGGAAGACACCTGCCGTAGCCAGGCAGACAGGCTCAAGCGCTGGCATGATGATCAAGATGATCCTGATCACCATGAGGGGGAGAAGCGCCAACGCCTAACAGAGCCGGAGATACAGTTTGTGGAATCAGTTCAAGTGGGAACGGAACAGGGTTCGGGTTCTGGTACTCGAACAGAAGGGCAGGGACAGGCACAGGAACAGTGTATGAATTTGGTGCTGTATGATATTCCAAGGGTTGAAAATCCTGAGGAATTTGATGAAGGTTCTCCGATTGTAACTGAAGACTGGGCATTAATTCTTGATCCTTATGAAGTTACTGACCCGACAGAAGAATGTGCAAACACTGAAAGAGCTCTGGTAGTTATGCAAGCTGAAATAGACGAGATTCTTCATCCAGACGATCAGACTTCTGTCGCGGTACCGTTGTTGACTTATCCTGTTGATCATCCTGATCTTCCAGATACAAATATTCCCGTCAGATCTCCTCCTGCTTCACCAGTTAGGGAAACAGAAAGTACTCCACCAGTTCGTCCGTCCAAGTGGGAAAGAGTCAGAATCAAAGTTCCTTTCCTTGAAGAAAGCCAAAAGAAGATCTTTGCCCACTGGATTCGTTCATATGACGAAGTTGTACTTCATGGTCTACAGTCTGTGAAAAACAAGGAAAAGCAGCTTGAGCTTGTATTCGTGTATAAGAAGTTTCAAGGCAAGCACTCCAAGACAAAGCTTAGGATTACATCAGTTGACCGGATTCAATCTGCCTTCTTCATGAAAGTAAAGTATTCAGACTTCATGGTAACGAGAGAAGATGGTCAGAAGTATTGTTTTTCTGAAGCTGACTTTCCGTGCCTTGAACCACAAGATCTGCTGTTCATTCTTCGAGACTTAAAGACTAGAACTATCAGACCCGGGGAAGTTATTGATGCACTCGAGACTGTAAAGAGGTATATGAAGTGTGCGATGAAACTTGCCTCGGTGGAAGACTTTCAGATTGGGTTAGAAAGCGACCAGCCAAAGATTAATCTGCTGAAGCCTGATTTGAAGATTCCGTCTGATGCCCAGAGTGTACCTGCATTTACTGTGATAAAGGTTCCAGAATTCGGCATGACCTATTTGAACAACAAATGTATTATGCGTTTCATTCGTTTTAATCAGATTGCCAGATTCTGCGACGGTACATTGATGCTGATGAAAGACAAGTTGAAGCATGCACTTGACCAAGATGAAAAAGGGGTTCAGCTTTTGGATTCTGAATACAAGCCACTTGTTCTTGAAGCACTGGGTGTAATTGAAGAGCGACTGGAGTACAGGACTCAAATTAGATATTTCGAGATCAGCTTTGGTTTTCGAAAGATTTATGTTCCAAACTGGCGCGATTATCAACTTCTATTTAAAGGGGGAGATTGTTAGGGCAATTTATATAGTTCAGGGTATATTTTGTAAAACTTTGATAGTTTAATAGCTTGTTGGGCCTAAAAGCCCATAAGCCCATCTTTGTAAAGCCTAAGTATATAAAGGCTGATTTACTTTCGTTTACAAGTTAGTCTCATTATTTTCATAACACTAGTCTATATGTTTACTCTCTCAGATCAGAAATTCTTTCTGTAAACCTGTAACCCTTTGATTTCATATTAATCATATGACTAGTAGTTGTGGCCATATAATTGTTCATCTTTGATAATATTTGCTGCTGACTGCACTGTACTGGGATCTACAAATTTGCATATAATTGGACGTAAGCAGTATTTCATACCTTATCAATCAATTCGATCGAATGAATACTACTACCAAATTGATGCGGTGCTATACGCCCTCACGATGGAAAAGTCAAATCTGTGAAAATGAACATCCGCATTCCAAGCCTTCTTGAGGGATCTTTGCAAGATTCTCTCATCGTATCTGCAAACCGTTTCTTTGTTCAATACATCTTCCCAAGCGACATAAACATGTCCATCTAAATTGGCATCCCACTAATATTGCCCTTGTAAAAAATCTTAAATCTGATTTATTTCAACAAACTTTAAAACAAATAACAAAACTCTCTTAAAATATTATAACCTCTAGCTAAAACTATCAACTAACTAGAGAGAGAAAGTAAAATATAAAAGCAATGTAGAGAGAGAGAGAGAGTGAGAGAGGGAAAAACCAGAGAGAAAGAGAGTGAAGAGAGAGAGAGAGAGAAAGGAGATGTAAAGTAAATCTCATTCAAAAATGCGTACGAGAGTTTCCAAAAAACACTTTATATATAAATCCAGAAACTACAGCTCCAGTCCCTGCACTTTGATGAAAATGCTCCGCTGCCTTTCATGTTTTTCAGGATGTGAGGCGGATCCCTTCATATCCTCAACAATAGAAGAATGACCATACAACCCTTAAAAGTGCTCAAATGTTATTAAACCAGACCAAATAAGACATACTAGATAAAGAAATGCCAAGATTGTTATTTTAACAAAAGAGTTTCAATAGCTCTTGCTCATCAGGATTCCTTTGTCGGACGACGATGTGGTTCTTGTTTACGGGGATAGAAGAAACAGGGAAGTCGTGGTCATATTTCTATGGCAAAGGCATGCAAATGCTTGGTGAAGGGTGTTATTCCCATTTGGCATACGTGTCAGATGCCAAGCTAGAAAAGAAGAAGCTCGAAGATGTCAAAGTCATTTATGACTTTCTCAATTATTTCCCGACGTTTTACCGGGTTTTGCCACTAGGTGGAGTTCCAAATTTATCTCCTTCCGAGAGCAGCCTCATAACATGTGCATTGATCCCAAACCGAGATGCAGGAGTTGATGTCCCAACTTCAAAACCTTCTTGAGAAGGGGTTTGTGATACCGGACTCGTCAGCTTGGGGAGCGTCGGTCTTATTTGTAAAGAAGAAAGATGGAACTATGATAATGTGCATCGATTATCGGGAGTTGAATAAGGGGACGGTAAAGAACAAATATCCATTCCCTAGGATCGACGAATAGGATGCTTCTTCAAGATCGATCTCCATTCGGTGTATCATCAAATGAAGGTGAAGAATGATTATATTCCAAAAACTATTTAGAACAAGTTACGGTTATTACGAATTCCTAGTAATGTCGTTTTGGATTGACGAATGCCTCGACCGTGTTTATGGACTTAATGAACCGAGTGTGTTGATCCTTCCTTGATAAGTCGGTGATCGTGTTCATTGATGAGATTCTCGTTTACTCTAAAAACGAAAAAGATCACGAGCAAGACCTCTATGAAGTCCTTAGGTTGTTGAGGAAGGAGAAGTTGTATGCGAAATTTTCCAAATGTGACTTTTGGTTGGAGGAGGTACAATTCTTTGGGTCCCATAGTTACTCAAGTTGGAGTGAAGGTGGATTCGTCAAACATAGAAATGATGAATTAGGAACCACCCAAGAGTCCATTAGAAATCCACAGCCTTTTGGGTTTAGCGGGTTATTATAGGAGATTCATCCAAGATTTCTCCAAAATTGTTTCTTCCTTGACGGCCTTGACTCGGAAGAACGTGAAGTTTGTGTGGACCGAGGCTCAAGAGAAAGCCTTTAGGAATCTACAAAAGAAGTTATTTGAAGCTCCGATATCCTTACCCGAAGGAACCGAAGACTTTATGGTCTATAATGGTGCCTCGAAGATAGGTTTGGGTTGCGTTTTGATGCAACGAGGCAAAGTGATCGCCTATGCATCTAGACAACTCAAGAAGCATGAGAAAAATTACCCTACCCACGACTTGGAACTAACTACGGTGATCTTTCCCTTAAATTTGTGGCGACACTATCTCTATGGAACAAAGTGCACTCTTTTCACTGACCATAAAAGCTTAAAATACGTCTTCGATCAGAAGGAGTTGAATATGAGGCAACGACAATGGTTAGAGATACGCAGACACTATGGATGTGAGCTATTTTACCACCTGGGTAAAGCAAATGTCGTGGATGATGCTTTAATCTAGAAGGATTACAACGGTAGTGTACGAATCACCCTTTCTAGAATCGATTTGATGTCAAGTTTGATCGAGAAGATTAAGACTTCACAAGTCGAGGCATTATTGAAAGATAATTGTTACTTTCATATCAAGTGAATTAATCAATAAGAACAATCAATATCACAATCTAAAAATAATAGATTCTCAGAAGTCACAAGTCACACGTATTGATATAGAGAGGGAAATATCTTACAATGCTTGAACTTGAGAAATGATAAAACCTACTAATATTAGAAAGAGACATAAGCTTTTATACCCCCAAGGGTATTTACAAGGAAAGCCCATCAACTTTGTACAATTACAAACTATACCCTTACAATCTCCCCTTTTGTATTAAAGTTGAAAAACAATTAAACAACATTGATAAACCTCTTCCTCAAACCAAATAGCACTTCAAACCTCCTAATTGCATTTCTATAGCTGAACCTGTCTTCAAAACTTTTCTAATGCTCTTTCAATCAACTGTCTATCCCCGAGATCCATCTTCTTCAAGTGTTTATCATCCAAGGCTAACTTACTGTTTAGCTGCAGTTTGATCAACTTTAGAGTTCTGTCAGAGTAACATGCAATCTCACTGAACCTTAGAAAACATTTCTCTCTAGCACCATTCTTATAAACTAATCCATGCTTAGGTTGTTCCAGAATCATTTACTATGGAAAATTCTCTACGTCTCGCAAATTCTGATCTTGGCTTCAACAAGTTCACCCTCGATTGATTACTCTCCAAACCCATCTATATATCTGAAATGCGAGAGAATTTCACCAAGTTCTTCATAACCTTTTAACAGCAATAAGGCACTAGTCACATCTATTGGCCTGATCACTCTCCTCTTAAGCTCAAAAAGTATATCATCAAAGTCTTCTAACACCAGATTCTTGAAGGCAACTTTTGAGAGTACCCATTCCTTGGGATCTTGTATAGTCAATGTAAATTCTAGATACCACACACTAACAAGATTCTTTGAAACAATGTTCTTAATGGACACTATCCTCTTTTTAGTCTTCACCAGGCTCACTTCCTGCTTTCTTGACTTCATCATATGTAGATACTCAATCTGATCTCTTTCACTAAACTTAGTAACATCATAAATCTTGATAACATCCAACTCTCTGATCCTGTGAACAAATATTTTATTTTCTGAGTTTTCCAAGAAAGGAACTCTAATCCTTATTCTCTCCCACCTTGCAGTTGATTATGTCCGTGCCGATTCAATTTAAGATCTAGTTGAGATCTTTACTTGTTGAACTGTAGGCTCTGTCTGTGGTTCTCTTTCTGGTGATACTGGTACATCCTCATTCATTTGATGTGTTAGAACATAAATGTTCTGTTTAGAAGTTTAGTAAAGTAATCAATTGTATATTGTTTTTGGGCCTTGTACTTTGGGTTTGGGCTTTATTGTGTACAAGGGTGTGAGGGTATATATAGGGATATGTTAGTATGTGTTTTGTAACTTTTCATTCTGTAAAAATGTAGCCGTATAGTAGTCTACGAATTCTCTGTAGTTTGTGTTTAATCTTGTGAATAAAACTACATATTCCCTTCCAATCATTCTTGTTGTTTTCTAATTCAATCAAACCTTGATCAATGTGACCTAACATGATGTATCATGTCAAAGTCTCTCTCCTCTTAGACTTCTTTATCAGAAAATTCAAACGACTCATCTACTGTAATACCATCGAATTTGGTAAGAGCAACTAATTAAAAAAATTAAACATAGCATCAAAATAAGGGACAAACTTCATCTTACGGTCCAAAACTCTATATGCCTCAAATACAAACTCTATAATTAACTTTGACAGATATTAAACTCCAATAATATACAGACTAAGTTGAAGTCGGGTGTTACTTAACCCAAATACAAGCTGCTCTCCTTAACCTAGTGTGGAAGACTTCATCAAGTTACTCACTCCTTGGGCGCACAAAGGGCACTCCTCTCTTCACTGTGATACAAGAACTATTCCCAACCGGAACCTGTTGCACATGCCAACAAATAACAAGGGTTAGGCTAACGCCTAGTGAGTTGAAGAGTTTTACATGAGTAAATATCTTTAAAAGAATGAACTTCACTTAAAAATCATGACCTCTCAATTGATGTACTTTAAAACGTGGAAACGACTCTTTTCCAATATCATGCATTTTCCAAGATGGACACCTCATTACAAACATTCTTTATAAATTGATGCAGCTCAAACTTACTAGAAACGATAATATGAATTGACTCCCATTTACGAAACGTAGATAAGACGTTGCATCCCAAAACACCCAGGCGCGGGTGGGGCAAAATACACAACCCATAAATCATCGTCAAAATCCACATATACAATACGTCCGAAAACATGGACACTAGGCCCAATACTCACACGACCATAAACGATAGAAAACCAAATATCCAACCATGGGATGACATACTTCATTCAAACCTTAATATACGTAGGAGAGATCCAATATTAAGGTCCTAATTTATTGTCGACCACATAAGACCAAAGATAATAAAGTAAGACGTCAACATATAAGATACAGTTGGTCGACGACGGGGGTTACCCGTATCCGTTGAGAGTGGAGGAACACAAAAGTATGCCACTCTTGCAACGTTAATCGCATGACACCTCAAGACATACCAGAACAAGTGTCCCTACGACTTCTTAACAAGTTACACCATAAGAGGCGGTTGACCTTGATGAACATTACAACGAACTCCATCCCGAAGGCCTGACACACTTAAAGACTACCTCCCAGACTCAACCCTCCAGTGCCTACTTGTAAGTTTCTGGTCATAAAACATGAATACCGGGTTTCAACCCCGCGATACCCAATTGACCATCCAAAACAAACTGACTTACGTGCCTATGGACCGACTTACGTGCCTATGGATCCAATGCAATACAGTCTAACATTACATGACTTCACAAGAATGACCAACGCACTCGAGCATGTAAACCATAACCAGCTTTACATTGAGTCGTCAAAACCGGACAAGTGTCCTCAAGACTCTTTTAAGTCAATACCGAGCCAAAATGCTCAAATCTATTTTTGAACAACGATTAACAATCCCCAAATAAATAACGCGATCGACTCACGTCATGCAAACACACCCCAAAATACATGTGCAGACCCCAATACAGTTTAAATTGGGACAAATTACTTTCCAAATGATTTTATACCATTTATTTCTTCAAAACACCCCATAACACAAAATTAAACATTTCTCCAAAACGAATACTAAAAAATGCCTTTTAACCAAATAATCCCATTTATGCAATAAATCACCAAAACACGTCCATTTACGACTCATTTACCAAGATGCTCGAAAATCCCAAATATGGGTATTTTATAAGGTTCATAAAGCCAAACTTCTCGAATAATGAAAACCCATCGAATGACTCTACAAATGATAATTTCATGTTAAACACATAAGCACGCTAAAAATAAACATTTTGGCATGTACACCGTTTTCACAAATCAACTTGAATTCACCTCGCTAGGTTAAGTTAAACCTAGGATCCAAATCCAACCATTAGCCTCCAATAGTGTAGATTCCTCCATTTTGAGTCATCACCAACAATAAGCTAGGGTTTCCAAATAACCCATTTCTCCAAAAGTTAAAAGAAATTAACCACCAACAAGTTAACCTTTAGATCTACAAAGATCCTTACACCAAAGTTGGATTACACAAGAGATTTACCTCAAACGGAACCTGAAATCTTCCAAACCACGTATCTCCCATGAAATCTTTTACTCTTCCCATAACTAATATTCAAATCACCAACCCTTTGATCTTTCTAGAGTGGATTCACCTCAAGCTGCTCCAAAATCGGCTCTTGAGCTCTCAAAATCGTCCCAAGGAAGAGAGAAGTGGAAAGTGGGAGTAAAATGAGAGAAAAACCTAAATTTTGGGTATAAAAACGACCAAACAGTTTCCCGCGGCCTTGGCCCGGCCTCAAGTCGCAGGCCAAGCCGCGCATGTTGCTGGAACCCAAAACTCAGAGACTTACGTGGCCTGTGCCGTGACCCTGAGTCGCGTGCCAGGTCGCACAACCCACCGTCCAACCCTGTCCTGCCTAGATCTCCGTGCCCGACTCGATTCTTGAGATTTCCGTTACGATAGAGAGGTAAACCTCAATAAATTTCCATCATAAGAGTTATACGGTTACACTACAATGGTAAAGGGTTTCCAAATTCACGGGTGTTACAATCCTCCCAACGTTAAAAGAGATTTCGCCCTCAAAATCTGGCACTGACTAACACCCAAACGTCGTGTTTAGTGTGACAAATTGGTTCTCTATCCAAAAGGAATGCCTTCACGAAACTGTACCTCATATACGAACCCGATTACATCCCGGTTGAGGTTGTCACTGAATTTCTCATGTCGAACCGTCATAAAACTTAATTCCAAGGTTCGTCATACCTTACCGATGATGGAACAATCATCAAGTTCTTATCAAATCATTTTTCTATCATAAAAATCTCGGTTGCCTCCCAACCTCAGGTTGTTCATATTCCCTCAAGGATAGCTTACGACCCCAACCAACAACTCCCACTAGGGATACCTCAAAGCGGATTCTACCCTTAAATACTTCCAATCATCCCACGACGAATTACGTTGCACCCCCTTTGTTGCTTTACGAACGCAACAAACTATGCAGACACGATTCAATCCCAGTTTGACCAGACACTTTTCAATTCCAAGTATCAGCAACCATGATAACTTTACCCGAGTGGTGAAGGAATCCATATATGTCTGGTGAGCTGATCACCCGCTGTTGTTACAGAAACGATATTTATAACCTCGACAAATCAAGGCCTCATCAATAAACAATTTCTACTTAAGGTCCACCTCCATATTCTCACTAAATGTCTCCAATAATCAATACCCAAAAAGGTTTATCGTCCTTTTCTTGACGAAATTTCCTCTCAATAAGTTTGGTCCGATTCGGCACAACAATAAACCCATTCCTCAAGCTGACCGTACAAACACAACATCTGTAGATAGTGGAATGCCCCAAAATCCGTGGTTACACAACTCCCATAATGCATTTAAGTATCGGTTGTCAAATCAGCGAAAACGTCGTTGATTACCTGAGTATCAATGACCGATTCCCTAATTATCAATATCTACTTCCCTTAATGTTACCACCTAACTTGCAAACACACCAGATTCAACGGATGTGCATTGAAGCACACTAACAATTATTGTCCTCCAAATCGAGTGTCGACACCTATTCTCTCAATGACTAAACTGAAAATGTGGGTGCACCACCATATATTCCATTCCAGACTTGCATCGACGAATTAAAGTTGACACCTACCATGACACTAAAATTTAAATCTTATATATCCGGCAAACGAATCACCATATTTTCTTTATCTTTGAAGACTTACCGGATGGCACACATCCAACCCATACATGATGTCGAAATTCAACCCATTAGTTCATCTATAACCATAAGAAATTAACCACCCAAGGCTTTAACCCGCAGTTCTACCAAAATCGAAAGATCAACACGTAATTAACTAGGAGAATTCATAAATCCAACACCTCAATTATTTATGCGTGGACTGATTCACAAAACTGAAATCCTAAAATTCAAAACCAACCACCAGTTAGTTATCCGAAGCTTCAGTTCCCAAGGACTCCTCTAGTCCTTAACCACAACTCACTCTACAGAAGGGTCTAACCTTATACCTTCGATTGAGTTCAAGGTTTTTCAAACTAATATGCCAATTTAACATTTTATAAAACTTTCAAATTCATAAGGTTTATAACGGTTAATCATACGAGTAAAAATCCACCACCGTTTACTCGGTAGGTGTACAAAGGGGATCACAACGTCACACAGATGAGAAAACGTTCTGAAAACATTTGATCACTACTCATGCTAATAATGGCAGTAATAGGAGATGTGCAACAAAATTTTCAAATAGACCACTACGATACTAGCATTCATCAGATCATGCTGGGTACGTAAAATAGTTTTATGTACTAAAACAATGTGTGACAAATAATTGCACAAACTCTGGAAGAGGAACTTCATGATTTCAAACCCCAAAATTCTTTCTTTTAACCCATAAAATGACATGGAGTCAATTTTCCTACACGACCCACATACACCAGTTTATTTCTCAAACTTAGTAAAACGATAAATGCTTGCGACTTGGTCAAACGTAAAATAATTTAAATCGACTTCAAATTTTAGCCGCACAGATAAAATGCTCTTTGACAGAAAATGGTGGCTATTATGTCAAGCATACGAGTAAATCAATATAATGTATCGCGTGAGACTAAGATAGTGAAATCAACAACCGAATGACGTCCAAAGCAAAAGTTTAACACGAACCATCCTAGGCCTTTCATAAGTTTTCTCATACCAAAAGTTTAAATCAACTCACCCACTAAGTTGTGCACAACGAATTATATTTGTATAAAACTCAAAAGTGAACCCACACGACATTGAAATTCCCAAAATAGCATATGGGGTGACATCCACCAACAAAACTCTCATGAATTAAATTTCTTAATAACACATAAACCAACGCACGCAAAGAACTTAGTCTACGCATTTCAATGTTCACCCATGCGTTAAACGTCGTAAAATAATACTCCATAAAACTTAACAAAAGTCACATGGAATATAATTCCCAAGAAAACTCAAACACTAAAAATAGTGGAAGGCAAATCTTCATCCAAGGACTTAACATATGTGGAGGAGATCCAATGTTAAGGTCATAGGCCGTAGTTACTTGTCCAAGACTCTACACAACGTCAAAATACGAACATCACAATATCCGAAAATAGCGTTAGACAACAATGAGAACAAAGAAAGTTTCAACAAAGTTTGCAACCTCATGTGATCAAGTAGTTTTATGCATATTTAAAACCATGGTTTAAGACCTTGTGTGCTAAACATCTTTCTAAAATTTCGTAATGCAATTCCACATGGTGATTGAAAGCATGAGTATTAATTGATGCAATTCATTTTAGAAATAAATTTCGTGCATCAATTTGATCGACACTCAACACCTCAAAACCACGCTCCTCGATTTCTTAGTCGCACTATCGTCATCTAGATACTCAAACATCTTAGCACAATAAACAAGGATTTCATGGGTTCACCTTACAATTTTCCTCGAATTATGACGATTTCAAAAGTCTATGGTTCTAATTCAACCAATCATTCCGACCCAAAAGGGCCTACTTAATGCAATCACCATGCTCATTGTCACTCCAAATGACGAACGCTAAAATCATCAGCCTCTTCTAACGACTACCCACTTAGAAACTTCTTCACTACCCCAACGGTCGTCACATCGAAGTAGTCCAAGCATACTCATGTGACTCGTAGGTTCACCATTACACTGGCCAGGTGCAATTATGAACGTACTGTACATGATCATCCTCGTTACTCTTGATGAGATTCCTGTCCCTAGTGACTCCACTATCCTCAAAACATCCAGTCTTAAAGTACCTATTGGTGCAATTCTCTCTTTCAATCACTTAAAACAACACTAGTTTGAGTCTAGGCATCCAAAATCAACACCTAATTCTCTCAAACTTAAGCTCTGATACCAACTTGTAACACCCTAAAATTTGGTAAGAGCAACTAATTAAAAATTTTAAACATAACATCAAAATAAGGGACAAAACTTCATCTTACGATCCAAAACTCTATATGCCTCAAATACAAACTCTATAATTAACTTTGATAGATATTAAACTCCAATAATATACAGACTAAGTTGAAGTCGAGTGTTACTTAACCCAAATACAAGCTGCTATCCTTAACCTAGTGCGGAAGACTTCATCAAGTTACTCACTCCTTGGGAGCACAAAGGGCACTCCTCTCTTCACTGTGATACTAGAACTATTCCCAACCGGAACCTGTTGCACATGCCGACAAATAAAAAGGGTTAGGCTAATGCTTAGTGAGTTCAAGAGTTTTATATGAGTATATATCTTTAAAATAATGAACTTCACTAAAAATCATGACCTCTCAATTGATGCACCTTAAAACGTGGAGACGACTCTTTTCCAATATCATGCACTTTCCAAGATGGACACCTCATTACAAACATTCTTTATAAATTGATGCAACTCAAATTTACTCGAAACGATAATATGAATTGACTCCCATTTACGAAACGTAGATAAGACGTTGCATCCCAAAACACCCAAGCGCGGGTGGGGCAAAATACACAACCCATAAATCATTGTCAAAATCCACATATACAATGCGTCCGAAAACATAGACACTAGGCCCAATACTCACACGACCATAAACGATAGGAAACCAAATATCCAACCATGGGATGACATACTTCATTCAAACCTTAATATACGTAGAGGAGATCCAATATTAAGGTCCTCATTTATTGTCGACCACATAAGACCAAAGATAATAAAGTAAGACGTCAACATATAAGATACAATTGGTTGACGACAAGGGTTACCCGTATCCGTTGAGAGTGGAGGAACACCAAAGTATGCCACTCTTGCAACGTTAATCGCATGACACCTCACGACATACCAACCCAAGTGTCCCTACGACTTCTTAACAAGTTACACCATAAGAGACGGTTGACCTTGATGAACATTACAACGAACTCCATCCCGAAGGCCTGGCACACTTAAAGACTACCTCCCAGGCATTACTTCAAGCGGCGGAGATCCTAGTGCATACCTCTCAGGTAGCACCTCTAGACTCAACCCTCCAGTGCCTACTTGTAAGTTTTCGGTCGTAAAACATAAATATCGGGTTTCAACTCTGCGATACCCAATTGACCATCCAAAACAGACTGAATTGCGTGCGTATGGACTAACTTACGTGCCTATGGATCCAACGTAACACAGTCTAACATTACATGACTTCACAAGAATGACCAACGCACTCGAGCATGTAAACCATAATCGGCTTTACATTGATCCGTCAATACCGAGCCAAAATGCTCAAATCTCTTTTTGACCAAGGATTAACAATCCCCAAATAAATAACACGATCGACTCACGTCATAAAAACACACCCCAAAATACATGTGCATACACCAATACAGTTTAAATTGGGACAAATTACTTTCCAAATGATTTTATACCATTCATTTCTTCAAAACTCCCCATAACACAAAATTAAACATTTCTCCAAAACGAATACTAAAAAATGCCTTTTAACCAAATAATCTCATTTATGCAATAAATCACCAAAACACGTCCATTTACGACTCATTTACCAAGATGCCCAAAAATCCCAAATATGGGTATTTTATAAGGTTCATAAAGGCCAAACTTCTCGAATAATGAAAACCCATCGAATGACTCTACAAATGATAATTTCATGTTAAACACATAAGCACTCTAAAAACTCAGATCTTCATGCTCAACTCGATCCTTGAGATTTCCATTACGATAGAGAGGTAAACCTCAATAGCTTTCCATCATAAGAGTTATACTGTTACACTACAATGGTAAAGGGTTTCCAAATTCATAGGTGTTACATCTACGTCCTCCTTTATCTTTACTAACTTATCTCTTTCCTTATTCTCATCTTCTGAATCAATCTCTATGATATCAGCACATAAACTATCTACCAGCATCTCCTCCTCAGTCCTTTTGTAAGGAACCTCAAGCTTTTCAACCCTTGGTTCTACAAAAGCAAGAATGGAACTTCATCATCTCTCACTCCTCCTTCTTGCTTACCCTCAACACCTTAAAATTTTCCTCCCTCAACAACAGTTTTACCTCTAGAAGATACAACTTCAGACATCCTTTGCCTCTTGCTTTCCCCTTCATGGTGATCAGGATCATCCTGATTATCATGCTTCCTCTTAGATCTGCTGGCTTGGGCTTTGCAAGTATCCTTCAGGATGGAAACCCTTTCAGAGAAGGCATCTAGAAATTTTGTGAATTAGTCAGCTGTAGACTGCATGAAGTTCTTCAACTCAAGTAGATTTGCCTTTGTAGACATTTCCCTCTAACTATCCGACTGTCTCCTGAGTAACCCAACTAAGTCAACATCTTCATGCTTCTCCTCATTGCTCTCTGACAGAAGTTTGGCCTAGAGTATTGACTTTAAATCATCAACTAACAAATCTTGTTGGACCGTTGGTGGTGGAAGTGGAATGGATACTGGACTTCCTCAACAACCTGTTTCCCCTTTAACAACCTTTGTACATCAGCTGAAAGTTTCTCCATGGTATCACCCCTCTCTACAAAATGATTTATGAATGAAGTGTTGATTGCCTCCAAACCCTTCTTGAATAACTTCTTCATGATAAAGTGTGGGTAAGTAGCAGGTAACATACCTGGTCCACGTCGTATAATAGTTGTAACAACAGTTGAATCAACTATTGAAACTGTGTTCAAAGATGGCATATTGGTTAGCATTGACAAGATTTCCATATGATCCTTGTGAATTACCTATAGAAGGTATCATTACAGATGTTCCAGCTGAGTCACTAAAACTAACAGCTGTAGTAGCAACTTGTGTCTTAACATGTTGAAGTTCTAGACTTAATGTGCATAGAAAGAAGTTGATGGCGGGGGATGTTGTCTATATTATTCAATATCAGTATTCTCTAAGTGAGAACCCGATAGATCATATGTTAGTTCCTCGTGAATATGTGAACCAACAGCCTATAGGGAGACTGATGAGTGGCTAGGGGGTGTGCAATTACGTTCCTGGGACCACAACGACTTCTTTAATACCAGATTGCAATACATGCAATCCGATAGTAGATGTGTCTTTTACAACCTGAACTGGTTTGGTGAGGACTTTCATTTTCTTTTAGTCATGTATCACTCTCACCATATTCTTTTGCTTCCCTTTCCCTCAACCTCTCAGCATTTCTACTAAGTCACCCTCATACATCCTTATTTCACCAACTATGTTTGTGATCACAATGTCAATATCCATGACATCAGTATCATGAACCGGAGTCTCTTCAGAATTGTCAAAATCTGTAGTAACACTTGGTTTGTGTTAGCCCAATTCTAAATTGTAAAAGTATTGAAAATATTCTAAGTTCTATTTCAGAGGACTTCCAGAGATAAACTTCAGAGAGCAAACCTGCCTCTGAAGTACATTCCAGAGTTAAGAAGATTCAGCAAGAAGACATCAAAGATGGCTTCATCAGAGGCACCTGCATCAGAGCTATGAAGAAATCCTCTCTGAAGAAAAATGTTGAAGGTTTTTACAAGCATTTTCATAAGAGCAGATGATACGTCATTAGTGATAAGATTTACTTTTTAGAGTAGGTCACTGTTCAAGCATGTCTTAAGCTTACCTTTTAGGTAAGACACTGTTCAAGCATGCTTTTTATGTCAGGATAGTACACTATTCAATTATGGTTTTATAAATAGGACCATCACTCCATAGTCAAAAGTGTGCTTTTCCTTATATCTTGTAATTGAATTATCTTTAATATACTGAAAAGTGTTCCAAGAAGATATTGTACGATTTATCCACCTTTTTGGTGTTCTTATTAATCTACCTGATTTATCCAATGAATATTAAGTTTGTTTTTATATTTGCCTTATTGGATATCTTCTTATTAATTGTGATTTGAATTTGTTTTGATACTAAACTGTATTGCTTCCGCTGTTCTTATTATTATTTGTTTATATCATTGTTATAAGATTAAATCTGGGATCCAACAATTGGTATCAAAGCCTCCTTTTGTTTTCTAAACAAAACAAGATATATCTGCATACTCAGATAGATTTACATCTTACTGATTCAAGCTTTCAAAAATCTGTGCATGTTCATATAAACCTTGGTTTATTTAAAGAACACTATACGCTCTAGATTTGTAAGTAACTCACAGTTTCACTTGTTAATAAAAGATCTTCTTTGAAAAGCATCAGTTCTTCAAATCTTCATCTTTTCTTCAAAATGGCAAACTCTAGTATAAGTGCCATTTATACAGCTGGATCATTAACTAAACCTCCTACACTTCTAAGGGATGAATATCCCCAATGGAAAATAAGGATGGTAAATTTTTTAGAAGGTATGGACAGGAATCTTTTAAGATCAGTGAATGATGGACCTCACCAACCAATGGTGTTGGTACCAAGTGTTCCAGCGACAACAAATACTGTTGAAATACCTGCATATTATGAAAAGAAAACTTCAGACTTCACTGAAGAAGAAACCAAAATGATGGAAAATGACTCCAAAGTTGTTAGATTACTGATAATGGCCATTCCTAATGATATCTTCCAAGAACTTGATTCTTGTGTAACTGTTAAAGAGATATGAGATCCGTTGTTAAACCAACTTGAAGGTGGCCTACAAACTCAGAAAAACAGGATAACTCAATGCATTAATGAGTACCATGACTTTCATGCACTAGCTTAAGAAACCATGCACCAAACTTATTCCAGACTCAACATTCTCATTAATAAATGCAAAAAGTTTGGAGTAATGAGGACAAAAGAGGAATATAATGTTCTTTTTTTTAAAGCTTAAATGAAGAATGGTCACAACTGTCCATGTCTATTCAAGCCAATCAAAATCTTGATTCTTGGTCATTAACTGACATATATGGCACCCTAGTTGCCCAGGAAAAAGAAGTTGTTAAACAAATGTCAAAACCCTATTTAGGTGGACCACTTGCCCTCATTTCAAAACAAAAAGGTGGTTCAAAAGAAAGTCATGATGAATAATCAAAGAACTCTAGAGAAAATTCATTAATAAAAGAATCAAAAAGAAAATCCAAAAAGGCCATGATAGCTGAAGAAAATGACCATTCAGACTCAGATGAATACATTAATGCTTATGCCAAATCTCTTGCCTTGATTACTCATCAATTCAACAAGAATTTTGGCAAGAAAGTTTTTGAAGTAAGGAGAGATGATGAAGAAAGAAGAGGAAATCTAGAAAGAAGATTTCAGAAAGTAGATTATCAACAAGAGCCCAGATCCACTCTTCATAGTGATCAAAAGGGTGTTCATTTCATAAATCATGAAACTGCTCAACAATCAAGAACTCATCAACCATTTCAACCAAAGTATCCTCAACCTCAGAGGTACTTCCAACCCCAACCACAAATTCAAAAGATAGAAACAGTTGCTGCTCTTCCACCAAACCAGAATGATGGAAGATGTTTCGGATGTGGAAAACCAGGCCATTTTTCTGTAAACTGCAGAGGTAGACTTGTCAAGGATCAAGACTACTACAAAAACAAGTACAATTACAATGTCAGAGAAAGGGTATTTGTTGCAGAAATGGAAGACTGGTTGTCAGACTCTACAAGTGATGGAGAGGAAGAGCCTACCAACCTCCGTGGTATGGCTATTGCAGATGGTGATCAGACTGATGGATCATCAGAGGAATACTCTGAAAAAGTAAATTCTTCATCCACCTCTGAAAGTGAACTAGAAATGGATGTTCTTAAATTAACAAACGAGTTTCAGAGTTTAAAGCAAAAACTCATTGAAGAAAAAGAAAAGAGACAACAAATGACAAAGGACCTAAACATTTATAAAAGAGAAAAAGACCTTCTTGAGTTAGAAAAGAAAGAAATTTTTATTGAAAAATCTCAGAGACAAAAGAAAATTTCTTTTTCTGAGAAAATCAAAGAACTTGAAAAGGTTTTAAAGGCAAAAGAAGAAGAAGTAAGGAAATATGAGTATGAAAGGCTCAATTATGTTGCCTTAACTAATTTCTTTCAAAAGGAAAGAGAAATATTACATCAATCTCTGGAAAGAAAGGAACTTCAGATCAAGAGTTATCAAGATGCACAAGATGTGCATATTAAAATCAATTATCCGATGTATACTCAAGGGTTGGGATTCAATGAATTGGATCCATTCACTAGATTGAAGAAAACTTCACTTTCTTCCACTTTATGTATTGGAAAGGTCCAGAGGCCCGACTTTCCATCTATGGATAATTCTAACATTTTCAAAAGAAAAATAACTACAGAGGGATCAAAAGTAAGAACTCTAAATTTCAAAAATATCACATACTCTATAGTAAAAACTGTTTCGGAACCTGTCTTGAAGATAGAAAAAGAAACTTCAGAGGTTTATTTTTCAAAACCTCAGAGTAATGATCCCAAAGAGATATTTAAATTTGATTCATTCATCACTAAAGAACCAGAGGTTTCTGAAGCCTGTACCTCTGAAATAAAACCTCAGAGCCTACTGAATCCAAAAGCACCTCTGTATTCTCCTGGAACAGATGAATGCATCAGAACCTGTTTTGAAGATGACAATAGAAGAATTTATAAAGAAAATGTCATATTTTATTTTATCAAAGAATCATGCAAGAAAAAGATAATCAAAGTCTCCAGACCTAAAAATATAGTGAAAATTTCAGAGGTAGTCATCTCTGACAAGGTTAAAAGAGACTTTTCTTGATTCTGATTTTGAATCTGACATAGAGATAGATGAACAAATTTTCTATACACCAGAGAAGGTAATTCATAATACTAAACATACTATTGGTTCTGAAATTTTAAATACCCCTGTTTCTGTTTCAAAAGATAAATCCAGAATTCCAATATATCCAGATTTTGCAGGCATGTGCCTACAAGCAAAAACCTCTCCAGAGTTGGAGAAAAAGTTAAAGGAAAAGACTAAAAATAAAACTAACACTTCTCAGTTCTACACCTATAAACCTATCAAATTCACTCCTGAACAAAAAGGCAAATGGCAAGAAATTAACCATTTTGATCCTGTTTGTGCAGTGAGCAAGAAAGAGAAGAAGATGTTTTGGGCCAAGAAAAAGCAAATTGAAAAAAAGGCCAATCTCCAAGCAAAAAGTCAGAAGTAGTTAGGAATACTTGTAATATTACTAGTGCTAGTTTTAAGAAGTTTCAAAAGAAACATGTACCAAATGTTTTAAATGAAATGAAAAACTTTGCTCCTTCTTCATCTTGCTCTGTTAATTGCAATTGCATTCAACTCATGATTAAGCTGAAAAATCATTTCAGAGGTTCTCATTGCTTTCTGAATCAACCTCTGACCAAGACATCAGAGACAAAGCCTTAGAAGCAAAAGAAAAACCATTATGGCAAAGCATCAAAAGATGGAATGCCAAATGTTGATAAAAATCCTTCAAAGACTAACAAAAAGAACCCATAATGAGATGAGTACCTAAAACTATCTAATATGTCTTGCAGAGACAATATATGCCCATCTGGTACTTAGATTCTGGATGCTTAAGGCATATGACTGGAGATAAAAAGTTGCTATCCTCTTTCAAAGCAAAATCTAGAGGAGCAGTAACTTTTGGGGATAATATGCAAGGTCAGATTAAAGGTTATGGTGAGTTAACAAGAGGTAATGTATCTGTTTCAAAAGTTGCTTATGTTGATGGACTAAATCACAACTTAATAACCATAAGTCAACTGTGTGACCATGGTTTTGATGTGAAATTTCCAGAAAAAACATTGTTCACTTCTTCACTCAAAAATAGGTCAAGAAATGCTTAGAGCAGACAGAAAATGTAACTTATATAGAATGAATTTTACCAAGCATATAAACACTGGCTCAGAGAAACTCTGTCTAGTATCTCTGAACAGTGAAGATGTCTGGCTTTGGCATAAGAAGTTCTCTCATTTGAACTTTTCATCACTTGATAAGTTAGTCAAACTTAATCTAGTTAAAGGATTACCATCTCTAAAGTTCAACAAAGATCATCTTTGTTCTGCTTGTGAAATGGGAAAAATGAAAAGATCTTCCTACAAAACCAAAAGTGATAATAATTGTTCCAAACCTCTGCATATGCTTCATGTGGACCTCTGTGGTCCTATCTCTGTGTAGAGTCTATCAGGTAAAAAGTATATTCTTGTAATAATTGATGAATACTCAAGATGTACTTGGATATAATTCATCAGATCTTAGTCTGATGTACCTGACATTTTAATAAAGTTGTTAAAAAGATTACAGGTTCTATTCAACAACAAAGTTCAGAAGTTGAGAAGTGACAATGGGACAGAGTTCAGAAATGCCAAAATCAATACTTATCTTTCAGAAGAAGGCATAACTCCCAACTTCTCTGCAGCAAGAACACCTCAACAAAATGGCGTTGTTGAAAGGAAAAATAGAACACTTGTTGAAGCTGCAAGAACAATGCTTGCAGGATCTGATCTTCCAACCAACTTTTGTGCAGAAGCAGTGGCTACTACCTGTTTTACACAAAACAGAGCCACTATTGTCAAAAGATTTAAGAAAACATCATATGAACTCATTAAACACATAAAAGCAAATCTAAAGTATTTTTCATGTTTTTGGGTGCAAGTGTTATATCTTGAATGACAGAGAATCTCTTGGAAAGTTTGACAAGAAGGCAGATGAAAGCAAATTCATTGGTTACTCTTTAGCCTCAAAAGCATTAAGAGTGTTCAATCTGAGAACAAGAAGCATCCAAGAGATTATCAATGTGTCTTTTGATGATACTAAAAGCCTTGACGAACAAGATATCAACACATATGCTAAAAAGACCTCTGAATCATCAAAATTGAGGGAATCTGAGTTGAACAAAATCTTTGAAGATTTCTTTAATGATGATGATGATGACTCTGAATTTAGCTTCAGAGATGTCCACAGAGATGATTTAGAGGAACCACAAAATTCTCAAGTTGAGCGTTCGATTGGGCATTCTTGATTGTCCATTAACAGGTACTTATAAAGCTTTTTTCCGTTTACATCCATTATCTCAAGTTTTGGATCGAACCAATCCATTGACACAAATAGTTCATGGGAGAAAATTTAGTTATTTAGGCCTGGTGGGATTGACTGCGCGAACTACTACTTTTCCAATACGAGATATGAATCCTAGTCACTATGGGCGTATTTGCCCAATTGACACATCTGAAGGAATAAATGTTGGACTTATTGTATCCTTAGCAATTCATGCGAGGATTGGTCGTTGGGGGTCTATAGAAAGTCCGTTTTATAAATTTTCTGAGATATCAAAAGAGGCCTGAATGCTTTATTTATCACCGGGTAGAGATGAATACTCTATGGTAGCCGCAGGAAATTCTTTGGCCTTAAATCAGGGTATTCAGGAAGAACAGGTTGTTCCAGCTCGGTATCGTCAAGAATTCCTGACTATTGCATGGAAACAAGTTAATCTTCGAAGTATTTTTTCCTTCCAATATTTTTCTATTGGAGCTTCCCTCATTCCTTTTATCGAGCATAATGATGCAAATCGGGCTTTAATGAGTTCTAACATGCAACGTCAAGCAGTCCCTCTTTCTTAGTCTGAGAAGTGCATTGTTGGAACTGGATTGGAAGGCCAAGCGGCTCTAGATTCTGTTGGATCAAATAATTGTATTCAAGATTAAAGGGTCTAAACGGTATTTATTTAATAGTTAAAGTTAGAGGGTTTATTATGTAATAAGTTAATAGTTATTGGTTTATGGGCCTCAAGCCTGTTAAGCTTTTAGCAAAGCCCATTAGGCATTAGGCCTGGGTATTTAATGTTTTGATTTATTAGGTTTTAGGAAGAATCCTCACAATTACAATAATTATCATATTAGTGAGGTAGCCGTTTTCTCTGTATTCAAGGGTATCAAGAACACACAAGGTTTAACTGTTTATTCAAGGGATTGGTATGTTATTCTAATCTTTATATCTCTTGATCTATATTGTGTTTGTGTGTTAATCATCAACTAGATTAATCTGGGATAACAGATTCAAGGGCTCTTGCTATAGAAGAACACGAGAAAAAGATTCTTTATACCGATGCTGACAAGATCCTTTTATCAGGTAATGGAGATACTCTAAGCATTCCATTAGTTATGTATCAACGTTCCAACAAAAGTACTTGTATGCATAAAAAACCCTAGGTTCATCAGGGTAAATGCATTAAAAAGGGACAAATTTTAGCGTATGGTGCTGCTACAGTTGGTGGTGAACTCGGTTTGGGGAAAAACGTATTAGTAGCTTATATGCCATGGGAAGGTTACAATTTTGAAGATGCAGTACTCATTAGCGAGTGCTTAGTATATGAAGATATTTATACTTCTTTTCACATACGTAAATATGAAATTCAGATTAACCAAGGCCCCAAAAGGGTCACTAATGAAATACCGCATTTAGAAGCCCATTTACTCCGAAATTTAGACAAAAATGGAATTGTAATGCTGGGATCTTGGGTGGAAACAGGTGATATTTTAGTAGGTAAATTAACGCCCCAAATGGTGAAAGAATCATCGTATGCCCCAGAAGATAGATTGTTACGAACCATACTTGGCATGCAGGTATATACTTCAAAAGAAACTTGTCTAAAACTACCTAAAGGTGGTAGGGTTATTGATGTGAGATGGGTCCATAGTTCTAAGACAGATGAGACAGATAAGGCAGAAAGTATTCGTGTATATATTTTATAGAAACATGAAATCAAAGTAGGAGATAAAGTAGCTGGAAGACATGGAAATAAGGGTATCATTTCAAAAATTTTGCCTAGACAAGATATGCCTTATTTGCAAGATGGAAGACCTGTTGATATGGTCTTCAACCCATTAGGAGTACCTTCACGAATGAATATAAGACAAATATTTGAATCTTCACTCGGGTTAGTGGGGGGTTGCTAGACAGACATTATCGAATAACGCCTTTTGATGAGAGATATGAACAAGAAGCTTCGAGAAACTGGTGTTTTCTGAATTATATGAAGCCAGTAAGAAACAACGAATCCATGGGTATTTGAACCCGAGTATCCAGGGAAAAGCAGAATATTTGATGGAAGAACGGGGGATCCTTTTGAACAACCTGTTATAACAGGAAAGCCTTATATATTGAAATTAATTCATCAAGTTGATGATAAAATCCATGGGCATTCCAGCGGGTATTATTCACGTCTTACACAAAAACCCCTTAAAGGAAGGGCCAAGAAAGGGGGACAACGGGTTGGAGAAATGGAGGTTTGGGCTTTAGAGGGGTTTGGCGTTGCTTATATTTTACAAGAGATGATTACTTATACATCTGATCATATTAGAGCCCGCCAGGAAGTACTTGGTAGTATAATCTTTGGAGAAACAATACCGACTCCTAAGGATGCTCCAAAATCTTTTCGGTTGCTCGTTCGAGAACTACGATGTTTAGCTCTGAAACTGAATCATTTTCTTGTATCTGAGAAGACTTTCCAGATTAATAGGAAGGAAGCTTAATCAAACGGAAGCATAATTATTCTTCTATGATCGATCGATATACACATCAACAACTCCGAATTGGATTAGTTTCTCCTCAACAAATAAGTACTTGGTCCAAAAAAATCTACCTATTGGCGAGATAGTTGGAAGGGTGACAAAACCTTATACCTTTCATTACAAAACCAATAAACCAGAAAAAGATGGATTATTTTGTGAAAGAATTTTTGGGCCTATCAAAAGTGGAATTTGTGCTTGTGGAAATTATCGAGTAATCAGAGATCAAAAGAAAGATCCGAAATTTTGTGAACAATACGGAGTCGAGTTTGTTGATTCTCGGATACGAAGATATCAAATGGGATGCATCAAACTCGCATACCCGGTAATGCATGTGTGGTATTTAAAACGTCTTCCTAGTTATATTGTGAATCTTTTAGATAAACCTCTTAATTAATTAGAAGACCTAGTATACTGCGGTGTGTGATTTGATCGAAATTCTGATTTTACAGATTCGAAATGAGAAACTGTCATCCCATTTAATCCAATCGGGATGCCCTGTACCTGACACGTTTCTTGATAGGAGTAACATGAAGCTCAGAATTAGGGATGTATTCAAGACCCTCCCAAAAAAGGGAATTGATCTATGGTCGATTTCATAAGAATTTCTAGTTATACCTCGTAAAAAGAGACTTTTTCTTTTGTGCAATTAAGCAGTTCCTTTTTTTAGAAAGAAATTATGTTCAAGTAAGCAAATAGAAAAGATGTCATGGTTACAAGAGTCTATCTATCACATATAGACTTTAAAGGCATCATGGCCTAACCGTCGAGGTGAAGTCGGGACCTAATAGATCGAATGGAACAATACATAGACAAGTAAATTCCTTATGAATTCCAAGGTACTCTGTTTAATTAAGAATTACAGGATTCATCATTCGAGGGGAAGTAGGCTACTCAAGAATTCACATTTCATTTATGTCATAATTGAATAAAGAATTTAGAAAATCTAAATTAAAATAATAAGGAAGACGGAATCAATGAAGTTTTTCTTGGTCTTTATTGGAAACTTGAGTAAGGAGTAGATCTTTTTGGAGTTTTCTAGAGTTTGAAAGCGAGAAATCCTTTCTTTTTCTTTATTTGGTGTACCTACTTGAGCCGGATGAAAGGAAACTTTCACGTCCGATTTTGAAGGGGGGGGGGGAGATACTATCCCAATTTTTATTTTGCTAGGCCCATAGATAAAAAGCCCACTTTTTTTTTACGATTACGAGGTTTATTGGGATATGAAATCTAACCCTAGAAATACAAGATCCCAATTTTTTTTACTACCCTGAGCTTCGATACATTTCGAAATCGCGAGATGTCTACCGGGAGCAGTTCTCAGACAACAATTAGCCAATCTAGATTTACAAATTATTATAGATTATTCATTGGTCGAATGGAAAGAATTGGAGGAAGAGGAACCCACAGGGAATGAATGGGAATATCGAAAAGTTGAAGAAGAAAAGATTTTTTGCTTAGACGCATGGAATTAGCTAAGCATTTTATTCGAACAAATATAGAACCAAAATGGATGGTTTTGTGTGTTAGTGTATTTTATTGTATCCAAGATTTAATGTGAAAAGTCAAAGTCAATGTAAGTCTAAGTCTGTAATGTCAAAGTCAATTTTAGGAGTTGGTGATGTTTGTAAACTTGTGAGAGTTTATGTAGTGAGTATAAATAGTGTTTAGCTTTGTAAGGAAAAAGAACTTGTTGCATTGTAATTGTCAGATTAATACACATATGATTTGAGTGTTTCTCTCTCTACTCTCTCTCTCTAGATTTAAATGTCAAATCTTGTTATTGTTTGTGCTTGATTGAATCTGGGATTTTACACTTTCAATTGGTATCAGAGTGAGACCAAATCAATTCAGAAGGATTACAATTGATTGAATCGATTTCTTGAAATTTGAAGAACACGCAGAGACATTTTTCAGAATTTTACTGTTCATTCAAATTTTCATTGTTAAATTGTTTTTGATGCAAGAAATGAATCAATTGGCTTCGATTTATGTTTTAGATCATTTCTTGTATTGATTGCATCAAGAAATTCGAACTAATTCAATTTCAATTTTTGAAATTTTGGTTTTTCTTGAAAAATATTTGTCAAACACTGTTTGAATCAAATCATGATGAGTTTGATGTTTTTAGCCTAATCATTTGTTAGAAAAGTGTTCTAAATGGTAAATCGACAAACCATGTACAATTTCATGTTATAATTTGCAGGTTTACACCATTTTAGATCAAATCCGTGAAACCAAGTATCAAACGCGCTAGATTCAGACTTCGTGCAAATGAAGAACACGCACCAACTCAAGAACGCGCAAGATGATTTATGAGACTTTGATGTTAGTTCGCGCATAAGGTTCTTGCGAGAAGTGGACAAAACGCGCAAAAGCCTTCTGCGAGTTTATAGTTCGCGCACGAGGTGTCTTGCGAGAAATCCAGTGAATAGTGACATACGAGTTTTATTGTTATGCGAGTTTCTTACTTCACGCACGAAGAGACCTGCGAGTTTCTCAAACACACATAACACGTTTAGCGAGAAGTCTTATGAACAGTGCTTTGCGAGTTTTAGCATTTTGCGAGTTCTAGTGCTTTGCGAGTTCCAAAGTTAAATTTTTTTAAGATTTTTTTTCAAGTGGTGATCTAAGTTTGACTTTCAGTCAACTCTTCTGAATTGTTTGGGAACGATCATTCATTCAAGCTCATTTATCTTTCAAGATGCCAACTACAGATGAGAGAGGAAATATTGTACTGTCAGCTAGAGATTGTGCTATATTATACATGCCTGAGATACCGAAAATAGAAGCTGAAAATGATAAACTGAAGATTCAAAATTCAGTTCTTCTTAATCAGATTCATGAGCTTAAATTTAATTTGTCAAACTCTGATAAAACTCCTGATTGTATAAAATGTGCTAATTATGCTAAATCTGATTTTGCAGGTATCATCAGAACAAGAGATAAAGAGATTAAAGAGAAAGAGAAAATTGTTGCTTTAAAAGAGAATACTATTCAAACATGTGAGAAAGAGTTAAAACTCAAAGAGAGAAATATTGTAAATCTTCAAAGACAACTGAAGACAACTGAACAAAAAGCATCAAAATTGCAAGATGAATCAGTTAAGCTTCAACACAAGTTTAAGGCTTTTGAAGATCAGATATCTGCACTGGAAGCCAAAAATGATGATCTGATGAAAAGCTTCCAATCAGATAAAGACAGAGTTAATCTGGAGAAAATTTTTGCTCAAAAGCTGTCTGATCTTTCCAAGAAAGCTAACCAAGAGAAGAAGGATCTTGAGCTAAGATGTTTAAAACTCTCAAAGAAAGTGTCAGAATTTGAAAAGATTTTAATTACTGAAAGAGACACTTTTGCCAAAGAGAGAAAAGTTCTTGAAGATAAAACTACTGAATTTTCCAAACAGATCTCTGCATTACAAGACTTACTTGAAAAAGAAAGGAAATGTTTTCAAGAAAAGAAGAAGTCTTTTGAGCTTGAAAAGAAAAATGCTGAAAAGAGAAATGTTGGGATTTTTAAAGATATTTCTGAACAAAACAAGAATTTGGAAAGAGATTTTGAGCAAGAACGTTTAAATTTTGAATCTGAAATATCCAAGCTCATATCCAAAATAACTGTTCTATCATCAGATGTTCAAAAAGAAAAGATGGCAAGATCTGATTTGAATCAAAAAATTGACACAATTATTGCTGAAAAAACATTTTGACTAGAAAAATAAAGGACTTGGAAGTTGCAAATGTTAATTTGTCAGATAAAGTTTCAACTGATGTGATTGATCAATCACCTGTTGATATCTCAACAGAATCAGTTTGTTCTTTCAAAACCGCTTCTAGTTCTATTCATGAGAAAAATGTTTTCATAAAGAAAAGTGTCAAACCGAACATTGTCAAATCAAATCAGATTCGACCATCTAATCTATTTTATGACAAATCTGTTGATAGTCCAGCGAGCTTTTATGTCAAATCTCTTGGAAAACAATCTAAGAAAGAGCAGATGGTCTAGAGGGTTAAAGATTCTTCGGATGAGAAGAAGAATAACAAAGCATTTGCATCTACATCCAATGCCAAAAAGAACAGAGCGCATAAAGGTAACTCTTTTGGTAATTCTGATATGTTTTATTCTACTAATCATTTGATCAGGATTGCTCAGAAGAAGATTTGTTGTTCTTACTGTGGATCAAATGACTTTGTAAGTAATAATTTTGTTAATTACTGGTATGGTTCTTATTATGTTACCCCCACAAGAACTGCTACTAACACTTCAGGACCCAAATACCAGTGGGTACCAAAAGTTAAATCTGTGTTGCAGGAACCCAAAGTTTAAGGGGGAGCATAGAACAAAGGCTTTTGAACAAAATAGTTCAAAACCCCGCACCTCAATGTCAAGAGTATGGCTTTTGATTACAATAGATCAGGACCCGGTCTTTAATGTTAAACGACTATGACTTCTAGACAAAACAGTCTAGAACTCGGACTTTAATGTTTAAAGATAAGGATATTTTGAAAATATCCAGGGGAAGCTTATCTGAGCTAAATCATTATATCATGATTTGAGGGGGAGCATAATTGTAAGTATCTTCTGATCTAGATCTCTGATTGTTTGAAAGAAGAACAACTTTCAAGCATGAAAAACGTTTTCTTAAATGTTCAAACCACTTCTCTATTCTTAAAAGATTTCATGAATTTAGAAGTGTGATTTTAAATGTTTTTTTATTATTGAGAATTAATGTTTAAACTGATCGTGTGTTTCCAAAGATCAATACTTGCGTATTATCTTATCTATATACTGTCAAGTATTCACACACACCGGTTCAGTATTTCATGTTGAAATTGTTATTACCATGTCTCAAAGAGAACCAATTTTTCGATGGTAATACCCTCGATTGATTTCACTGTTATTGAGCATCATTCATCATTTCAATTTGAGCGTTCATTGCTAAATTGTTTATATTCATTCATATAAACAAATTGTCAAGTTCTTTGATACCCTAACCTTTCACGTTCATATTTTATGATATTTGATCTGATTGATATATTGTCAGATTCTCAAAATAATTCTCTTGATTTCATTTCAATCATTCAATTTCATTGTTTTGAGAGATCTTCATTGTTCAAATGCTCAAATATCATTCATATATTTGATGAGCATGGATTTTGACAATGTTATCATATTTTGAGCTTCATTGTTCAAGTTAAATTGTTGAGTAACTATTCTTTATAGGACAAATTACATGGGATCAGTATGAGAGCTTAAACAGAACTTCCATGGATTCACGTTAACCAGTGTTTCCTACCCAGGAAGTTATCCTAGAGTGATTGAGGGGTGAGGGGTCAAAATCAAAGAGTGGGGGAGATAACTCATCCGGTTGAGTTTTTCTCATTGTGCTGAGCGGTAAAATGGAAAAGAGAAATTGGTTAGAAGTGAGCTTTAATGATAAAAGGAAAGAGGGTGTGTGATCAGAGTTAAAAGAACATGTATACTCTGTACCAACCACTTTCTGAGTCGGACAGCCACATCTTCTGATTGGTTCACGTTCTTTGGTGACCATCATTGAAACAGACAGTTAGCCCATGCCAAATCTTGCAATTACCCCACCAGCCACTCATTTTTTTCTTAACAAAGAAATGTTTCATTTTCTTTGGGGACGCATCATATCTGCTATCTAGTCTTCACTCGGAAGATTTAGATATTGAAAAAGAAGGAAAGTTGCCCCACCTTCGTACCTCTTTCATGCACATTGAGTCCGTGTAATACTTGTTGCTGTCTCAATAGTTTACACATTTTGAGCCTGAAAAAGCTTAAGTAGCTTCAATCATTTCTTACACTTGCACGTACACACAAGGAATATGTTTTCTTGTCATAACATTCATAGAAAATTCCTTTGTGGTTTTTCGATGATTGAATGGAAGCCCTGGGGGAGTGAACATCACAAAAGCTCCTTTCCAATGTACATCCGTTGTACAAAGTGGCTCCGTGCTACTTACAGGCATACTAACTGTATCATTTGTTGATTCAGGGTTACAACGTTTATTATATCTGGATTTGAAAAGATTCGGGTATATACATTTCTTATGAATTGACGGATACACAGATTAAAGAGCGGAGATTGTTAGTTTTTCATAAAGAAGAAGAATCAAAGACAGTGATGAAAATGAGGAAGTTTTGATGTTCATGATGCTCACAATCATCAAAAAGGGGGAAAAATTTCAAAGTCATGAAGAAATATCAAAGTGAAAAGACTTGTGAAAAGTTCAGAAAGTTCAATTTATTCAAGACTGATGAAAAGAAATCATTATGAGATAATTCAAAGACAAGTAAAGATGATTCGAGAAAGTTGGTTTTCTGAAGACGATCCAGAGATCAGAGAGATGAAGACACGAGATGAAAGATTCATCAAAAGTTGAAAGATTTCTGAAGTTTCAAAAGTTTCAGAGAATTAAAGAAGTTTCAAAAGTTTCAAGAATTCAAATTCGTGTTCAACACATGTTGAGTTTCTAAAGATACTCAATGTGAAAGACTTTTCAAGATTCTTCAAAGCATCAGAGACTAAAGACTGTCAAAAGCTGATCGTTTAAAGCTGTCAAAGTCAAAGTGTAAAGAATCAAAGCGCTGAAGATGATTGTCAAATTTTTATTAAATCTTGAATACAAAGGGGGAGATTGTTAGTGTATTTTATTGTATCCAAGATTTAATTTGAAAAGTCAAAGTCAATGTAAGTCTAAGTCTGTAATGTCAAAGTCAATTTTAGGAGTTTGTGATGTTTGTAAACTTGTGAGAGTTTATGTAGTGAGTATAAATAGTGTTTAGCTTTGTAAGGAAAAAGAACTTGTTGCATTGTAATTGTCAGATTAATACACATATGATTTGAGTGTTTCTCTCTCTACTCTCTCTCTAGATTTAAATGTCAAATCTTGTTATTGTTTGTGCTTGATTGATTATGGGATTTTACACTTTCAATAGATGTTTTATCTCAATTTTTGGTCAAGTCAGGCTTCTCAAAAGGTAAAATCGATACCACTTTGTTTATCAAAAAGGAAAAAGCCGATATCATTCTTATTCAGATATATGTGGATGATATTATATTTGGCTCAACTAATCCCAAATACTGTAAGAATTTTTCAAACCTAATGGTGTCTAGATTTCAAATGAGTATGATGGGGGAGATGAATTTCTTTCTCGGATTACAAGTAAAACAATTTTCAACGAGGATTTTCATTAATCAATCTAAGTACATTTTTTATATTCTTCAGAAGTTCAAAATGGAAAATCGCAAACCAATTGGAACCCCAATGGCACTAGGTACTAAGATTGACACTGATCCTTCGGGTAAAAGTGTTGATGTTAGGACTTATAGAGGAATGATAGGTTCTTTACTGTATCTTACTTCAAGTAGGTCATATATAATATTTTCAACATGCTTGTGTGCAAGATATCAGGCTGATCCTAAAGAATCCCATTTGGCTGTTGTCAAACGTATTTTTAGATATCTGAAGGGGACTGCAGATCTTGGTTTGTGGTATCCTAAGGATACAGGGTTTGAACTGACTGCTTATTCAGACGCAAATCATGCTGGATGTATGTTAGACATGAAGAGCACGTCGGGTCATATTCAATTTCTTGGAGACAAGCTCGTTATCTGGGCGTCAAAGAAACAACTATGTGTTTCCACTTCGACTGCAGAAGCAGAGTATGTAGTTGCTGCCAGTTGCTGCTCTCAGGTTTTGTGGAGGAGGACACAGCTTCGAGACTATGGATTCAAGTTTGACAAAATACATCAGTTTCATCAGTCCCATTCTAGACATAGTTTCTTTTTAGCCTTCACATGTTGTTGAGTTGTTACTACCTTTTTCTTATACCGATTGTATTCTGGTGATTTGTCTCATGGTAGTTCTTCTAGTAGTACTTTACTACTGCCCCAGGGCTTTTTAAATAAGTACCCACAGTTGGTTTCCAGTGTTCTATATATATATATATTTCAAATATTTTGCTAGTACCAACATATTTCAAAAAACTTCTAACATTATCATCATTACCTAGAGCTTTTAAACCATAATCTAAGCTTAAACCAGGAACATTGAAATGGTAAAAGGTAGGGATAGATATTGGATACCCTAATGTTTCCACCATTGATTCCAACTCATGAACTGAGAACTCATTTGTATCAACCAAGTCGACATAGTGCATTTTACCTTGAATATACTCCCTGCCAGGTGCCTTTGTGAAAAACCCTCCATGATATAGCTTCAATGTAACCAGGGTTGGATAGATATTTGTAAAAAAAAGGTTTTTAATCAAGATCAAATCAAAATATTATCAATGTTTGAAAGTATTTTCATTCAACATTTGATTCACTTACCATAAATTTCAAGATAATCAATTGTATCTGTGCTGGTACGAACTTGCCACTGTCCTCCCACCATTAAAGCTTGGTTGTAAAGCTCAATCTACGATCAAAATGGGTTGGTTGATTAAGAAGCTTTGATTCGATAAGGATAGGATGTTGAAGAAACTTAAGGGATGTGAGGTGAAAGAAAGATCGGCGCATGATGACTTATGACAGGTACAAAAGAGAGGGAAAACCAAAAAGACTAATTTACCCCTCTCGTGCAAGGCATGTGTGAGGGCTAATGGTGAAGTTGTGGACGACGTTAGTGGTAGGGACTCGGGGTGAAACGAAATGCAAACCACATGGATCCCTGGTGTAATTATTTCAAAATAGGGATCATATCCAGATTCTTAGCAAACCACAGGGACCCAGAGTGTAATTTACTCTATATTATATGTAGGTGTGTGTATCTATACTATTTAATTAAAATTGTATTACAGTTTAGCGATTGTTTTGAATGGGTCCTTCTCCGCTCCACTTTTCCTCCCCCATGTTTGTTGCAATCACTCCCTCTCATAGGTATATCTCCTCTCCAAGATGAAGTCTCTCTGATTTTCGTAATCATCGATGAAGTCTCTGCAATCACCCGACCTCTGATCGAAGGTAACATCATCTCCCCCAAATTACTTGCCCTAACTGTAATTACACGCTTTCCACATCCTCATCTCCCACAAATTACTTCAAAATTATTCCCGATTTCTGCCTCAATACACTTTACAGCTGTAATTTCGCTTCAAAATTATTTCCAATTTCTACCTCAATACTTTTTACTTTTGATTTTTTGCTTAATTCAGATGACTTGGCATGTGCATTTTGTTTTCCTTTTTGACAGTCATAAGCAGTGTGTGTGTTCTTCTTTTTTACTTTTGTGAGTGTGTTTTGGAGCTAGGGAGGACACTTGTGTGTACTATGTTAAGAGTTGTTGATTGTTCTTTCTCTCCATTTTTCACCATGGTCATGTGTTTTTTGTCGTTTTCAGAAGTTTGTAGTTGAGGAAGTATGTTTGATGATTATGTAAAAGAGTCTGGGAAATATGAGAATTTGGATTTTTGGAGCTGACTTGCATGGGAGTATATTGTTGATTGCAATCTCAAAGAAAAAAATAGTGAAAAATGAAGGAATCCTTGTTGCACATTTCCTTATAGAAAGATAGAAAAGAAAATTATTGAACTGTATTTTGTGATGGAAATATGGAAAGAAAAAAAAAACTTTCAGGTGTGGAATACTGGAATTATTTTTAGAATTATGGCACCCTCAATTTGGCAGAGCCTTTTCAAACCGTTTCACTTAGTACATTAATACATTTGCATTGATTCCTTTTTTATAGCTCCTGTAACCATCAACACATAATCCATAACTTCTTTGCTGCCTCATATCAGTAAATAAATATTCATTCCAGGGTAAAACAAGTAAAATTCAATATCAATTAACATAACCTCAATTTAAGGTGTTAAAGTTGTTATGTACTTATATGTTGTGGCCTTTAATGCATATTGGAGTTTTATAACATGTGCCAGCTAACTATGTTTGAATACAATGTTGAAATGTTAAGGATAAGAAGCCAAATTAAAGAACAAGATATATATTCTTTATTTATGGACATGTAAAAGCTACATATCCCACAAAATATTCAATTAGTTCAACAACATATACGATCCCGGGATAACTTAGTCTCCCCTCATTTCCAATATGTTATGAAACAGATGTTGAATGGATTCTTTACAACACTAAAAACAGCAAATGAGAATGAGGGAAGATAGCATAGAATTGTAAACAAAGTTCAAAAAATATCCTGTCTAATATAAAGAAATATCCGCCACCAAAAGTAGTTTGAAATAGAAGGCTAACTTATAACAGTACTTGTTTGAGATGTAGGAGTTTAATATTTCTGAAAACAACTAACTGCTGATATAATTTGTAATTTTTAGTTGTATTTGTTGAATTGAGTCAAGAATCGAAGCTTCATGCTCTCAAAAAGGTATGATATTAACACAGTTGTACCAATTTCTACTTCAATTTCAATGCATTTTACTGTTTTATGATGTTAATTGTTTGACAAGAGCTTCAATTTCAATGCATTTTACAGTTTTATGATGTTAATTCTTTGACAATTTCATTAAACTGTTCAATGAAATCCACCGAAACAATGACCACTTAACAATGAAATAGTTGTACCCTTTGAAATTGATAGGCTCAATACCTTTGATCACCTTCATGCCACAAACCAGTAGTAGAGACAACATTTGTGCAATATCATATCAGTAATAGAGATAACATCTATGTAGAGGCCAAATCCACATGAGCAGTGGCCAAATACCAAAAACCAATATCTGGTACCCAAACACCATCAACCGATGAACTTAATCTTGAGCAAACCAAATCCAAAACCGATATAAACAGCCCCCCTTATCACTCCTTAACTCTGAATAAAATACAACTTGAGTAAGGGTCAACAAAAAATAGAATTCCCACTATAATGTTCAAGTGTGTTCTGGATTTGACATTTTGACACATCAAGAACCCAACCAACCTTATATCTCCAATTAAGAGTAAACAACAAGTACAAAAAGAACCAGGATATTAGACCAAAAGAAATAAAATTGGTATTTGATACTTAATTTGTCTTATTAGTTAGTATTTAATTATTAGTTTGTCTTATTAATTTGTAAATATTAGTATTAAGTATTTAACTATTAATTGTTATTAGTCATATTTTGATTATTAATTTTACAAGACGTACAATTGGTTATGCATACTCTTTAAGGTTGATATGGAATGAAATTTACTTATCCAGTGAATTATAAAACTACTAAAATATTACCGATGATAATAACCCTAAACTTATCAAATAGGAAATCTCAATTGCCGAGAATGGCAAGTACATCAAGATCCTTGGAGAAGCTTTGCAACTAAGCCAACCATCAAACAACAATTCCATCTCCAGTTTAACAAATATGCCCAGGTATGATTATGCTCTTGTTTCATAATTTGATTTGCACATGGAAATATATGGTTTTCATCTTTCCTTTGCTTTCAAATTGAGAATGCTGGAAAACCTTAGAAGTTAGTCTACTTGCACCTGTATTTCCTTGTTTTGTTTTATACTTGCCTATTTGCCGTCAGCAAGCTATGTGAATGTGAATGTCCAACGTCATCAATGACATTCACCTTGTGTTAAAAGGAAGAGATTATTTTCATTTTTCTTCCTACCGTCTAAGGCTGATTAGTGTTCTTGGTTGATTATGTTAGATGTTGTTTACTTTTGCCTTTGTTAATTAGTTTTGACCTTTTTCAATATTGATTTTTCATGGATGAATATTAATCCAGACCATCTATTAGTGGAGTTTCTACATTCAATCATCTTCTCGCAAGATTACCCCCAAGGGTTCACTCTGTCTACTACCGTGATAACGTAGGCAATATTTCAACATCACATTTACGGGCAAGTTACAGTAAGGTATTTGCTTTATCTTATTTTGATCATAGTGTAAAGAAATTATGTGGTTTCTTCATGGTACCTTCAGAAGATTAATTCTTGTTGGGTCATTGACCAGCATCTTCCTAAATCGAAACTTGGCATTGGCTGTTATGCTATATGGAAATAGGTTGCGCCTTCTCCATTAGCATTTGCTTTCGGCATAGTGGTAAACGCTTGGATCCTAACATATGGTATTAGAGCAAGTCACGGGTTCAAATCCCGTGGAGTGCATTTTAATGCCAAAGGCATGATGTACAACCATTGACTTCTAGTGAAGATCTTGTTAGTGTTGGCAGATGATGGGGTGGGGGGGGGGGGGTTGTTGGGTCATTGACTACATCTTCCTAAATCGAAACGTGGCGCTGGCTGCTACACTATATGGAAATAAGTTGTGCCTTCTCCCTCAGCAATTGCTTTTGGCGTAGTGGTAAGCGCTTGTATCCTAACATTTCTGAAATTTTGGTTTTTCTTCTATATCATTTTGTCTTCATATGTTTGCTGCAAACTAAATTGGTTTTCGTTCTTCACACTTTTTTCTTTAATTCTTCACTGTGTTTTATGGGTTTTGTCTTCATTTCTCCTTATATCATATAAACAGAATCCAGTATCATGTTTTATGTCTTCTGATGTCATATAAATATGACTAATAAATGAAAATGTTAAGTGGCCTAAAATAATTTGTATCTAAGATGGCTGAAATGACCTTTATAGGAACTTGTACATAAAACTGAAGGTGGGTATGTGTTGGTCGGTCTTAATGGGTACAGGGGCCAAGACAATCATTTCGCTATGCTTTACTATCAAGGATCATGTTCTCCGTTGATATTGGTCTCCAAAGCCCTTCACTACCTTTTTTTAGATTGTTATTTTCATATTATGCCCTTATTTTGATAAAACATAACTCATTTTCAACTCCTTATCTGACCCAACTTTAACTCTTAAGAAAAACACAAACAACCAAAGTGGTAGGAGATTGACTGTAATATAAATGAAAGGGGGAATCCACAAATGCCTGTTGGCAAATTTTCTTTAAATAGAAGGATAAAAAAATATCGTCATTTGTTGCACAGGGACACCTAGAATTGCCCGATGTGAGGAATTAGATTCAAAAGCCATAAAGATGTTGCATCATTTCTTGATGTTGGTGCTAAAAGACCTCTGACAGTGTTGTTATGTTTGAGGTTGGTGTTCTAAGTTCTTGCAGCATGTCCATGATGTAGTCAAATATAATTCTAGAGCAAGTAGTCGGTAACATTTCATAAGCAGTACATTAAAACCTAAAACTAACAGTATGACACTTAACATGGAAGTAGAGCCTATAACTTAACGGTATAACACAACAGGCCATTGTAAAGGAAGTGGATTCCCCAAAACTGTAGATTGATGAGTACTGTCAAGATGAATCAAATATGATAATCAAAACATGTGGCTCAAGTGATCCAAAATTGAAAATAGAGAAGCATATACCAAATGCTATCATGTCCACTATTGGCAGCAAATATCCAATAGATCATAGCATAACCATCCTTATAACCCCACACCAATAGAACTAATAAGTACCAGATTTGCAGACGAAAAAAAGAGAAAGACGCAACAATTGGGCAAAACAGAGAGCATCTAACATATAAACAATCTTATATCACCCAAAATTAACAACCAAAATAGTGCAAACTATAAGAACACAGAAAATCCCAAATAAGTAGATGCATTGATTGGATCATTGATCAACAACCAATGCACCACTTTGCCAAAAAAGCATAGGACAGGGCAAACAAGAAAGGGGGAAAACAAATACACACACACCCAAAATATGGACATATTTAGCATATCAATCACCAAACTACTCAACCCCAATGTAACACCCGGATTTTTAGGTAAGTATCGGGTTTAGTTCAATCTTTCATTTTCATTTGATTAAATGAAGTTACCTATATCTTTATGTTGCTATTTTATTTGAGGTGTTTCCATATGCATGTTGCCTTAAGTGACCCTATTAGTACTGTCATAATTGGAGTTGCGGTCGCGCACGAGTCGGCTACCTTTTGCGAAGGAATCAGACCCCTACTGGTTGTGGGCGACATTGCCCCAGCGACAATGCCCTTGGGCAAAGTCGCAGGGCAAAGTCACACATGGTGTATCGAAAGGGGTGGTGAGGTCACGACATTGCCCCAGCGACAAAGCCCTTGGGCAAAGTCGCAGGGCAAAGTCACACTTGGTGTACCGAAAGGGGGGTGAGGCCGCGACAATGACCGGCGACAATGCCATTGGCAAAGTCGCCGAGGCATAGTCGCCCGCGTGGACCAGGCTTCTGTTTTAAAACCTATCTGATGTCTTATTTCTCATATTATCACTTTGAAAACAGGAGAGCTTGTTCTTGAGCGATTTTTGAGCATCCAACACACATTTCACACTCATTTCTAGGGTTTGGTTGGTAAGATCATTTATTGATCATCAAAACACTATCCAAGGGCATTTATTGAAGATTCACATCAAATTTCATCACTCTCCTACATCAACTCCATCTTTAGGCAATTTCTAGGGTTTTCATCTTTTCTAGGTTTTAATCAAAAACCTAGATTGTAAGTTTACTAAACCTTTTGTTAAAACTAGATACACATCATAGTCTATTATATGCTATCACCTTGCTTCATACTTGAAATGTTCATATTAAATGCTCAAGTAATTGTGGCTTTACCATTATCACGACCGATGTGGTTTCGGGTACGTTTCTAGTAAACTCCTTGCCTGCTCGTATATTATTTGATTCAGGTGCTACGTGTTCTTTCGTATCGATTATTTTCTGTAAACAATTCGTCACTCTTATTAGTGTCCTTCCCGATGCACTTGTAGTAGAAGTAGCTAATGGAGATCAAGTGATCATCCGAGATTGTTTCTTTGGCTGCACTCTAGAGATCGATGGGAATTCCTTCGATGTAGATTTGTTACCGATGGCTATAGGTGGTTTCGATGTGGTCATAGGCATGGATTGGTTGTCAAGGCACAAGGCCGACATCCTTTGTTCCTAGAATATTATTCGTGTGCCTTTGACGGAGGGTGGTGTGGTCACCGTCTATGGAGAAAAAGGGAAGAGAAGTAACCCCATTATCTCCTCTCTTAAGGCTCGTAAGTTCCTAACAAAGGGTTACCCATCGTATCTGGATTACGTGGTGGATGAAAAGAAAGAGAAGAAGTTGGTAGAGGATGTGAAGATCGTGCAAGACTTTCCGGAAGATTTACCCGGGTTACCGCCGGAACAGCAAGTGGAATTTCAAATCGACCTGACTCCGGGAGCGGCTCCAATAGCCCGTGCACCCTACCGTTTGGCCCCGATGGAGATGAGGGAGATGATGACTCAACTTCAAGAACTCCTAGAGAAAGGGTTCATTCGACTGAGCTCGTCACCTTGGGGAGCACCAGTCATGTTCGTAAAGAAGGATGGGTCTATGAGAATGTGTATAGACTACCGAGAGCTCAATAAGGTCATGGTAAAGAACAAGTATCCTTTACCACGTATTGACGATCTCTTTGACCAATTACAAGGCGAGGGATGCTTTTCAAAGATCAATCTTAGATCTGGTCACCATCAAGTCAGAGTAAAGAAGGAGGATATACCGAAGACGGTCTTTCGGACAAGATACGGTCACTACGAGTTTTTGGTGATGCCTTTTGGCTTGACCAATGCTCCGGCTGTATTCCTGGATTTGATGAACCGAGTATGTCGCCCTTTCCTGGACAAATCCGTGATTGTTTTTATCGACGACATCCTGATCTACTCAAGGGACGAAGCTGAGCATGAAGAACATTTGAACGAGGTGCTAGAAGTTCTACGAAAAGAGAAATTGTACGCAAAGTTTTCAAAGTGAGAGTTTTGGCTCAAAGAAGTACAATTCTTGGGCCATGTGGTGTCTGAAGATGGGGTGAAGGTAGACCCAACAAAGATAGAGGCAATGATGAGTTGGGAACCACCAACGAGTCCGACGGAAATCCGAAGTTTCTTGGGGTTGGCGGGTTACTACCGGCGTTTCATTCAAAACTTTTCTAAGATATCTACACCGCTCACCTCACTCACAAGAAAGAATGTCAAGTTTCTTTGGACCGACGAACAAGATCAAGCCTTTCAGACGCTCAAGAAGAAGTTGTACGAGACCCCTATCCTATCCCTGCCCGAGGGATCGAATGACTTTGTGGTGTATAGCGATGCTTCCAAGATGGGTTTAGGGTGTGTGCTGATGCAACGGGGAAAAGTGATAGCTTATGCATCACGACAGCTAAAAGATCACGAGAAGAACTATCCGACTCATGACTTGGAATTGGCAGCGGTGGTTTTTGCGTTGAAGTTGTGGCGACACTATTTGTACGGAACAAATTGTACTCTTTTTACCGATCACAAAAGTCTTAAGTACATCTTCGATCAAAAAGAACTCAATATGCGACAAAGAAGGTGGCTTGAGTTACTTAAGAACTATGATTGTGATTTGCTCTACCATCCCTGTAAAGCCAACGTGGTGGCGGATGCGTTGAGCTGAAGGAGTATGAAGGAGGTGTTAAGTTATCCCTCACAAGAATAGATGTAGTATCGAGTTTTTTGGAAAGCATCAAGTCATGTCAAGTAGAAGCACTCAAGGAAGAAACCTCAAGTCCGAAATAATGGTAAAGCAAAGGGAATCGTTGACTGAAGACAGTCGTGGACTCAAACTTTTCCAAGGGCGAATTTGGGTGCCAAAGTTTGGGGGAAATCGGGGATTGCTCCTCGAAGAAGCACACAAGTCGAAATATTCTATACACCCCGGTAGCACTAAGATGTATAGAGATCTAAAGAGGAACTATTGGTGGCCGGTGATGAAATTGGACATGGCCAACTACGTGGAGCGGTGTGTCACGTGTCTTCAAGTCAAGGCGGAACACCAAAGACCGTATGGAAGCCTACAACCGTTGTCCATTCCTGAGTGGAAGTGGGAAAATATCACCATGGATTTTGTAACAAATCTACCAAAGACCTTGCGGGGTCATGATACTATTTGGGTGATCGTGGATCGTTTAACCAAGAGTGCGCATTTCCTTGCTATACGAGAGACCTTGCTAATAGATAAATTGGCTAAGCTTTATATCGACGAGGTGGTGTCGAGGCACAAAGTTCCTCAATTTATCGTGTCGGATCGAGACAGTCGGTTCACATCGAACTTCTGGGATAGTTTACAGAAAGAGTTGGGTACCAGATTAAATCTGAGCACGACATACCATCCTCAAACGGATGGTCAAAGCGAGAGAACAATTCAAACGCTTGAGGATATGTTGAGGTCGTGTGTCATAGATTTCGGCGGAAGTTGAGACTCGCACCTACCTTTGGTGGAGTTCGCTTATAACAACAGTTACCATTATAGTATTGGAATGGCACCGTTCGAGGCGTTGTACGGGCGGAAGTGCAGAACCCCAGTTTTTTGGCTTGAAGCAGGCGAGAAGCAATTCGCCGGACTGGAAATAGTTCAAGAAACGGCGGATAAAGTGAAGGAAATCCGAGAATGATTGAAGGCGGCTCAAGACCGACAGAAAAGTTATGCGGATAAGAAGAGAAGACCGGTCGAAATCCAAGTGGGCGATCGTGTCATGTTGAAAGTATCTCCATTGAAGGGGATTATCCGGTTCGGGAAGTGCGGGAAGCTTAGTCCTCGTTTCCTTGGACCCTTTGTCATTTTGGAGAAGATTGGGCTACAAGCGTATCGGTTGGACTTACCGCCGGAGATGGATAGGATACATCCTACCTTTCACGTTTGCTACTTACGGAAATGCCTATCCGAAGAGGAAAACATGATTCGTTTGACAGAAATCCGAGTAGATAACGGGAATCGTTGTGTGGAAGAACCGGAGGCGATATTGGAGTCAAAAGTGAAAAAGTTGCGGCACAAGGAAGTAAACATGGTTAAAGTTCAATGGAAGCACCATCGTGGTGCTAACGTCACATGCGAGGCCGAAGACGACATGAGGAAGCGTTATCCTCACTTGTTCGCTTAGGGTAAGATTTCGGGGACGAAATCCTAATTTAGGTGGGGAGGATTGTAACACCCAGATTTTTAGGTAAGTATCGGGTTTAGTTCAATCTTTCATTTTTATTTGATTAAATGAAGTTATCTATATCTTTATGTTGCTATTTTATTTGAGGCGTTTTCATATGCATGTTGCCTTAAGTGACCCTATTAGTACTGTCATAATTGGAGTTGCGGTCACGCACGAGTCGGCTACCTTTCACGAAGGAATCAGACCCCTACTGGTTGTGGGCGACATTGCCCTAGCGACAATGCCCTTGGGCAAAGTCGCAGGGCAAAGTCACACATGGTGTATCGAAAGGGGTGGTGAGGCCGCGACATTGCCCCAGCGACAAAGCCCTTGGGCAAAGTCGTAGGGCAAAGTCGCACTTGGTGTACCGAAAGGGGGGTGAGGCCGCGACAATGACCGACGACAATGCCATTGGCAAAGTCGCCGAGGCATAGTCGCCCTCTTGGACCAGGCTTCTGTTTTAAAACCTATCTGATGTCTCATTTCTCATATTATCGCTTTGAAAACGGGAGAGCTTGTTCTTGAGCGATTTTTGAGCATCCAATACACATTTCACACTCACTTCTAGGGTTTGGTTGGTAAGATCATTTATTGATCATCAAAACACCATCCAAGGGCATTTATTGAAGATTCTCATCAAAGTTCATCACTTTCCTACATCAACTCCATCTTTGGGCAATTTCTAGGGTTTTCATATTTTTTAGGTTTTAATCAAAAACCTAGATTGTGAGTTTACTAAACCTTTTGTTAAAACTAGATACACATCATAGTCTATTATATGCTATCACCTTGCTTCATACTTGAAATGTTCATATTAAATGCTCAAGTAATTGTGGGTTTTCCTTGGGAATACATGTCTATATGTAACATGCTTCGTCTTATTGGGAAATGTATATATATATATATATCTTGTGATGGTGATGATATCTTATTTGGGACACCATTTGTTGGGTTTAAAACTACATGATTATATTGTGGTTATGTGGGTCTTGATATGGACCTCCCATTAAATGATTTAATATTATTGTACCCATGGTTGGTATGGAGAATATTATTGGTCATATTGTGCCTTGAGGCCTACTAATAAATTATGTTGGACGAACCAAGTCAGTAGACACTAGGAGGATGTAGTTTTGGGTGCCACCGTGTGAGTATGTACCTAGACCTCCGCCATTCGGGGTAATGCCATGGTTGTAGTCCTCGGATGTGTCGGGCCTTTCGGATGTCACTCTTGGTAGTTGGCATTAAGGTATATTGACTCTTTGGGTGGAACTTAATTGGTGCTATGGGTCACCCCCATTGACTCCACATTTAATGAACCTATGGTTAACTGCTGATAAGAATTGTATGTGATTTCATATGTTATTTCTTGTACACGCTCACTAAGCTTTTTGGCCTAACACTTGTTTGGTGTCGATATGTATCTCAGGTTCTAGCGGTGCCGGTTCTAAGCAGGCGTAATTACTTTGGGTGAGAGCTTAGGGAATTTTGCACTTGGACATATATTCTTGGAAAGAACGCTTGGGTTTATAGATAACACCCTTTTTGTAATCTCTTTTCTAGATAGAGAAATTAGATTAGTTGGTTGTTATTTATTTGTCCGTTAAATTACAACTGTAATTAAACAGGTTTGTTTATTTCCCCATTTTTGGGAGGCTCTTGCTATGGCAATTATATACCATCTTTCTGTTGTTGGAAAGTTTTTGTTATCCCTATTTTAGGGTGTTACACCCAAGACAACAAAAAGGTCGGGGACAGATCAATAATAGCACCAGCAAAAGCCCATGACAGATAAGGAGCCCAAAAATGATCAGAATCATACCAATCAATGATAAATAACATCGTTATACCTCCCAAAATCCAAGAATGCAAATGCTTAGCCAAAAAAGAACAACCACCAGGCTTATAACTCCCAAGCTATACAGTGGATCCAAGCAGCGCCAAAATTTTCTGTACAAAGAATAAGGAGTAAAAATCATACTCAATAGCCCCCAATACCAACCAATATGTATAGAAGCATCCCAAAACATAAGAAAGGAGACCAACACTAAGAAAGAACTAAAACATTGTTGTTGCTAGTCATAAATGCAACACAACCCTCTTAGTAAACAAAGAATGAATAAAAAACAGTAAGAACATAGCATGAACTGTAGGGAGGAAAATCATGCATTTATAGACAAATATCATAAACCGAAAACTTAAGCCATTAGAAGGACCAATGTTACCAAACCAACACACATCTGCTCCCGTAAAAAGGAAACAATAGAAAGGTAGCATTAAAGACTAAAACTTGTATTTTGTAAGCCGTAACACCGAAAAAACTTATCATAGGCAGATACATAAGTTAAGTAACAACTTACATAAATGGTTACATGAAAACCTCAAATGGAAGGATAAAAAAGATATCATCATCTGTTGTACAGGGACGCCTATAATTGCCCGATGTGAGGAATTGGATTCAAAATCCATAAAGATGTTGCATCATTTCCTATTGTTGGTACCATAAGACCTATGACAACGTTGGTCATGTTTGAGGTTGATATTCTAAGTTCTAGCAGCATGTCCAGGATGCCAACTTGATGTTGTAGATAAATTCATCATGTCATTTCGAATGGTGTAACTTCTATGCCTGCACTTTACTTTAAATCATACCTTCTGCTAGAAAATTCTTCATGGTATGCTTATATGCCCTTTAGATGATTTTTTCTACCATTTGTGATCAATTGTACCATTGATCATTTATTGACAATGTATGGTTATTTTATTTTAATATATTTTTAATTTCTTTGCAAAGATCTTTTATTCTTTTAAAAGAATCTTCTATTCTTTTATGTACCACTGAAGCTACATGTTAATAATTTAGCACCTAGGTTCCTTCATAGACTCTTGTGTACTGTTAATAGCAGCAGGCACTGAGGTATGATTCAGTCTGGTCCTATTTGCTCCTCCTGGACAGTGTTACGTTCAAAGGCATAATTTTCATTTTCTTGTTCATTGTAAATGCTTTTCTCCTTGGAATTACTTCGTGAATCATGATTTGTAGACCACACTTTCAAGTGAGGAAATTATGATATAAGATGACTCTTCACTAAGTTTCAGAAATCCTACTTAACCATAAAACCAGGTTGTTCCTGCTTACTACATAATGAAATTGATAAATGACAGGGGAATTGTTAAGTCTGATTTTATAGTAATCATTGTATTTATAGGCTTGGTCTTATACAGTGTTTAGGATGCTTATCTGTGTTGTATAAGACTAGTGTATTTAAGTTCCTTTGGGCTTTGGTATTTGTAAGGATTCACGCATACCTTTCAATATATCATACTTTGCGCTTACTCTCTCTCTCTACTTTCTCTCTCTAAGATTTAGAGGATTCTTGGATCATCAATTGGTATCAGAGTCAATCTAAATCTGAAAGAATTGAGAGAATCTGTTTTTCGTATCTGAAATTGTGAATTAATCTGAAAATTTGATCGATTTTATTGAATTTTTCAAGAAAATCTCGTTTTTGGATTTTTCATCAAATTCAGACTTGTTTTTGATCAAATTTGTGTGTAAATTGGTTTGTTGGATCCGTTTTTACTAAGTAGAATTTTATTTGTTTATGTTTAAATTTTTATATATTTAGTCATTTCAAAATACATATTCAGTATATTTTTCTTTCTACATTGATGTTTCAATTCTTGTGTTCTCATATTTTTTTTTAAATGGGTTTGTTCATTATTCAAGGGGGAGTGAATAAGGAGAAATTTATGAAAATATAATATTTGTTTTCGAGGGGGAGTATCTGTTTTTTTACATGAATGCTAACTTGAATCGTCAAATTTAGTCCATTTGTGTAGGGGAGTAAAAGAGCTAATCAGGTAAATTTTCTGAGTTTAAGTCAGCTTTGCGCCAACAGTTGGTAGCGCAAACCTCACTTTGTGCCACCTTCGTCTAGCGCAAACTTCACTTTGCGCCACCAACATGTCGCGCAAATCTTCCCTTTTCCTCCTTTACTTTGATTTTGCAGATCTTAAGTTATCTCGTCTCCAACATTTACATGACCAAGTTGATCCAGATCATTAAGGTCATGAGGGGGAGAAGTTAAGGAGAAGTTTAAGGGACAAAGTGCTCAAATGTTTATCTGCTGATCAAGTTTTGCTCAAGATTCAATTTTTCTCAGCTATACTTGTCTTCTGTTGTTCAAGTTCCGATCACCACAGCTTCTTCAAGTTCATTTGAAAGAGTGAATCGTCTAGAGCACAAGCTGATGAATCAAATGTTCTTTCAAGTTTATTCCAAACTGGTCCAGCCTTGTCAAGACAGCAAAGATAACTTAAACTGAAAGATGCAGAGAAGAAATTTTAAATAAAAAAAAATGTCAGAAAGCTTTGCAAAGTCGCTTAGATGGTCAATGCTGTTTTAGAAGATTGATTTTGAAGACCATAGCGCCAATGATTACTAAAGGGGAGATTGTTAAGTCTGATTTTATAGTAATCATTGTATTTATAGGATTGGTCTTATACAATGTTTAGGATGCTTATCTGTGTTGTATAAGACTAGTGTATTTAAGTCCCTTTGGGCTTTGGGCTTTGTAAGGATTCACGCATACCTTTCAATATATCATACTTTGCGCTTACTCTCTCTCTCTCTACTTTCTCTCTCTAAGATTTAGAGGATTCTTGGATTATCAGGAATTATGTGATAACTGCTAATGTAGTGACACCATCTATATACAGTCTTTCTGTTTGAGTTCTTACAAAAGCAACCCTATGTTATAGCTCAAAAATGAAATACACTTCTATGATACTGGTGATCACAAGGCAACGTGATCATGAGTTTCCCAAATTTGAAATTTTCTTGACACACTACGCATCTAGCACCAATCAGATTTTACAGATCATCAACATCTTCTTGAAATTATGGGCATGTTTGGTTTAAAAATTCATGCTTTATGAGTAATGAGCAAAAAAACATCCAAAGGGTACTTATGGTATTTGGAAATATGACATCAAAAGGTAAAAAAGAAAACAAATTTTCGCGTAATCTTTGAAAGAAAAAGTCCCAAGAGGTAGTTCTTACTTTTCAGTATCAATGTCTTTAATCTCAAAAAGGAAATTCTAATAACTTTTATCTCATATTAGTCAGACTCACAAGTGACAATGAAAACAAATAAGAAATTATAAGGTGGTGAAGCAACTAATATGAACTTGGAACATTGCATTAGTTCCAATTTTTCATCTTGGAGAGGTAAATTGAATCAGTTTGTCATACTGCATCTTAAATTAACTTGATACATACATTCACTATTAATTAAAAAAAAAGTCACATCTAAGTTTAGTACGAGATATTGTTAGTAATATTAGGGGTGTTTGGAATTGCTTCCTTAAAACAACTTATGCTTTTATGTAAATACGAGATATTGGAGATTATAGTTTAATGAGCACAACACTATTCCTTTTGGTTATGCCTGCCAAAAGTCCACAACACCTATGCCTCTAAATCTTATGTATTTTTTACCTTATTGTAGTATGCCGCCTTCTAAGAAAATGACAATGGCCACAAAAATTCAACCATTGTTTTCACTAAACCCTTACCAAGTGATTTGGAAAATCAAGGTCTTGCTGACAGGTGAAGGTACTATTCGTACATACAAAAACGCGAGGGGTGAAGGTTGTGTTTTCAATGTGGAGCTTTCTTATGAAGATGTAAGTGTATATTTCAATTTATAACATCGTTGAATCACTATAAGTAGTAATGACCAGAAAACTAAAACATCCATTAACCACTACTTTATAGGGCACTCAAATGCAAGCAACCATGTTTAACGACGCTACAAGATAGTTCTTCGATAAGTTTGAACTTGGGAAGGTCATTACATATCTAACGGAACCATAAAAGTGGCTAACAAGCAATTTAGAACCATTGACAATGATTATGAAATGACTTTTAGCCAATATTCTCAAGTGGAGGAGGCAATTAATGAAACCATGCTTGTACGTGAGAGAAGGTTCAATTTTGTTCTGATTGATCGGTTGGGATCATATGTCAATCAAAAGGAGCTTGTAGGTAAGATTAGCGTCAAATTTTTTGCTCCATATTGTCAATTGAGTTTCTTGTAAATATGGATTTCCATGTAACTATGAATTAAAGATATTATTGAGGTGGTGGAATATGTTGCACCAACAACATTTATAAAGCGGAAAATAAACCAACAAATAATTGCAAAGAGGGATATAACATTTGTTGATGAGACGTACGCTACTTCCTTACTTATAATTTTAATTGTTTGTGTTGTTTTTTTATTAACAATACTAAAGTGTAATATATTGGTCTTGTAGGAAACAAAATGTCGTTGTGTGTCTATGGAATGATTAAGCCACTTGTCTAGGGCAAGAACTTTTAGATATGGCTGAAAAATCTCCGATAGTTGCATTTAAGTCCTTAAAGATTGGAGATTTCCAAGGTGAAAATATCTATATTGCTACCGATCTTTGTAGTGATTAAGGAGTCATGGATGATCATTTTCAATTACTATTTTCGTAATTTTTGGTTTTTCCTTTCAGGGGTGTCTTTATCGACGCTTCCCAATAGTTATATTCGAATCAATCCTGATATACCACAATGTTTGAAGTTGAGATCATGGTAAGAGATTTCTTCTAATAAAATGGTTAAATTGTCTACAATTACTAAAACCTACCTCTCACATCCATACATGTTTCACAGGTATGATTCTGAAGGAAAAGAAACTACATTCGCTTCCATTGGCTCGTATTTAAACCCTTCCATGAAAAGTCAAGGTCCATCAATGTACTACAGCCGAGTTATACTTGCCCATATAATGGCAAACCCATCTTTGGGTCACGACAAGGTATAATATACACTTAAACTATTGTTTATGATTTACCATTATGCATGAACTATGAAGAAATTAATACATTGGTGTACCAGCTTGTGTTCTTTAGCACCCGAGCTTGTATGACATTCATTAATCCTGATCAGACTATGACATATCGGGCATGCAACACATGTAGCAAGAAAGTTAGTGACTCCATTGGATCTGGTTATTAATGTAAACGATGTCAAAATAACCAAGAAATATGCAAATTGAGGTTTTTGATCATTTGGCTTGTATATTAGAGTATGACATTATATGATTAACAATGGTTCAAGATTATATTAATAATCTTATTTATATAAGTTTTAGATATATAATATCTGCGAAGTTTTCTGATGTGAGCAATGAGGCTTGGTTTTCTATATTCAATGAAGAGGCGGAGAATCTATTTGGTTGTTCGGCCGATGAGCTTGTTGAAATGAAAGCACATGTACTTTTCCTTTTTAGACAAACATTCCATCGTCCTATTAAACTACTACTGCTAATATCAATTTATATTTTTCGTAATGACATTGTAGGAAGAAGGAACAAATTTTCTCTTACAATTAGATAAAGCGAAATGGATTCCATTCCTCTTTCGAGTTGTTGTTGCACCAATAGACTACGACAATGTGAAACGACAAAAAATAAATGTTATTGCCATTACTCCGGTCAATTTTGCATGCGATACAAGAATTCATTTAGAAGATATATTTTTCATGAAAAGTTAATTTTTATCTTAGCTACATGGATTATCCTTTCCAAATTTTGTGATACCAACATACGATGATGTACCGTGCTTCTGTTCATATTGTTATTTTCAATCGAACTTCTGTTGTTTTCGTGAACTATTTGTTTTTTTGTGATATGTAAAGAACCTTTTAGGTATTTAATTGGATTTACTGTGGACTTATTTATGAGTTTCATTGCTAAGCAGGATTCCCTTTTACGCGTATAACAAGTAGTTATTCGTACCCATATGCATATCGACTTCAACATACTAATGACATCCTTAAAAGTGACAGTGGGATGTAACTTTTATTGTAGAACACGAGAAAAAAAACTATTACAACATCACAATTGAAAACCCTAAGTGGGCGTTTGATTCGCAGAATGTGATGGAATCTGATGGAATTGGAATGTTGAATTCATTTGACCAGATTCTATTCCCTTGTTTGGTTCAAGCTTTTCAATGGATGGAATCTTTGAATTCCAACAAATTCCATAGATATAGGATTTTAACATTCCATCATAAAACCCAAGGATTTCAATGGAATGGAATCTCATGTGATGATTCCATAGTTACCCTTTACCCCAAACTAAACCCTAGTCATTTTGTTTATCAGCCGACACCAACTCGTCTTCTCCATATATCATCGATCTAGTTCTATCTTCTCTATTTATCATTGATCCAACTCTGTCTTCTCCATACATCATTGATCCAGCTCTCTTTTTCTCCATTGCAGCAGCGAGTTATCTCTCTCTCTCTCTCTCTCTCGTCTTCTCCATCGATCTCAATCTGCTATCTCTCTCTCTATCTTCTGTCGGTCATAAACTAAAAAGATGTGTGCAAATGGATTTCCTGTTGATTTTTCGAAATATGTGTGTGCAATGGATTTCTTGTCGATTTTCCAAAATCATCGATGGGTTATTTCAGTATGTAGGGTTTTAGTTTTGGGTTTTATCAGTGAAGTGCAACATACAACATGTGTAAAGAAAAGTGTCGTAGAGATGGGTTTTGACATCCAGAGAGAATAAGATGAATGAAGCGTAGTCGATGGAATTGAGATTGGATGATGTTGAAGTGAACTTTGGTTGTCTTGGAGACCCAATTTGATAATTTGTGCGTGAATTTGGTTGAGGTTAAGGAGGGTTGTGCAAGTTTGGAGGAGGGATAAGCATTGTTGTTATGTTGCTCGTTTGTTGACAAATATTCTGGATGGTGAGAAATGCATTTAGTTTAACCACTAATAATGGTTGAAATCATGGTCATCAATATAAGAAGTGAGAGTATTGTGGTCATTTACCAAAATTTCATTTCAATTCCGAAGCTACAATTTGTGAACCAAACAAACAAATTCCAATTCCTTTAACATATTCCATTACAATTATGTCAACCAAACAGGTGGTCAAACATAGGGGTGAGCATAACCCGACCGACCTGATAAACCCGACCGACCCGACCCGAATTTGTGTCCAAAACCCGCCACCCGAAATACCCGATATCCGAATGCCCGATACCCGTTAATTGTTTCGGATAAGTAGGATCGGGTTAGGTATCAAAATCACCCACCCGAACCCGTCCGAATATCCGAAAATCCATTTAAAAATATATATTTATATTTTATAATCTAAATCTTAAACCTAATTTAAATACTTATAAAACTTAAAGCATCTGATGATTTGAATGATTCTCCCAAGTCCCACCCGTCGACCTCAAGGGTTCTCTCAAGTCCCACCACCGGTCCACCACCGTCGGCCTCAATGCTTCCACAATCATCGGCCAGACCTCGTGATGTCGTCTCTCCCACCATCGCCGACTCCGACGACCTTACAAGTTACAACCCTCGTCAAGTTACAGCCCTCGTCCCTGGGCGGCTCATCCCCTCATTCCATCGCCGGTCACCGACAAGACCACCACCAGTGTCCACCACCGTCGATTGGTAAGTTCCTAAATCTATTAACCCACTTTGATTGTTCATTTGAGATATGTTTGAGTTTTGATTTGAGATATGTTTGAGTTTCGATTTGAGGTGTTTGAGTTTTGTGGCGGTTTGGGTTGCAATTTGAGATATGTTTTAAGTTTTGATTTCAGATGACCTAAACCCTAATATCCGAACCCGACCCGAACTCACATCGAACCCGAACACCCGATATCCGAAATACCCGAACTCTTTTCGGTCGGATTTCGGGGCTCCTACCCATCACCCGATATCCGATCGGGTTTTGGGTTTTTGGCCCCGACCCGACCCGCCCGATGCACAACCCTAGTCAAACATGATAACATTCCATTCGAATTCCTTCAAAGTCAAATTTTTTTGAGAGATTCCATTTCATCCAAAAACATTCTGCGAACCAAACGTCCCCTAAGATTTATATTTGAACAAAATATAAAGTATTAGTTTTTTTCTCTTTATATTAATGAAGAACCACATCCCTAATAACAATCTAACTATTTTCTAGCAATGTCAATCGGCACTCAAGATAAAACAAACTATTGGTTATTAAAAACCTTAGTAACTATAAAATTAGCATTTTAAATAACTATAAAATTAACATTTTGAATTCATGTTCCTAACACAGTGTCTTTTTTTCAAATTCTAAAGGTGTTTCAACTTTACATAGCAAACAAAATTTGAGTTAAAATGAAGTATAACACAATGTACCTATACTTTGAAGGGGAGTAACAATGAAAGAAATTGAATATCATCTACCTTTGTTCGGTAGTGTTTTCAATGCTAGTTATAATCATATTTGATCATTTAATCTTTTCCTTTCCTTTTTCCTTTATCACAAAATTGTTCTCATTCAATTGTTAGAAGAAATAAATCCTTATTTAAATAAACTATATGGACTAAAAGTAAAATTTATTCTAAAATTGATTGGGATACATGTATTTTATTTTGAAAGTATTATTTATTAAAAATATTTCAAATATCGTTACACTTTTTTTATTATTATTAAATATGAATACTTTTTTACATTAAAAACGTAAATAATTTTTATTTAAAATAAGCATGGCAATAAATATATTTTTTAAATTAATATGTCAATAAAATATTTATGCTTTATTTTGTTTAGAGCATCTCCAACAACTATGGTATATTTTCTCTAAAATAGAGTATCAAAAGCCAAAATCTCTAAAATAATTCACTTTCAACTCCAAAAGCTATTCTATTTTAAAGATTATAGCATTGATTATATTATTAAAATAATCAATATATTAATAAAATATTATTTCTCTCTCCTAAACATTAGACTTCAATGTTTCTTATTGGTTGAGAGATTAAAATATTATTTCTCTTTCTTAAAAAGTGGTTTTAGAGATTTCTTTAAATTTGGAGATTTTTATCTTCTCTCTCATCTATTCTTTATTTTAGCAAAAAAATTACTAAAGTCCCTCTTTTTTCTATTTTAGCATAGTTGTTGGAGATGCTCTTAGACTACCCACATCCACAATCCAATCTAATCCAATCTTTATTAAAAAATTAATTTCTCTCTCTTCCACCTACCCAATCTCTAATTCAATACAATCTCATATTTTTTAACCTTCATCAGTGATCCAATCCAATATTAAATATTCTTTAAAAAATATTAATTTTTAATATTTTATCATATCTATCATTTTTTTTTGCATATAAAAAATAGATTATTTAAACTATTTGATACTTTAAATCATAATCTTAATTAAAGAAAAAACTTATAATTGAAAATAATTAAAACAAGTTACAAAAAGAAATACGAAATTACATAACTAACTTCGTTAAATACCTTTAGATCATTAAACTTTTTCCCAGCCGCCTCATAGATTTTGTGAGTTGCGTTCTCTACATCTGTGTTACTCATTCCACTCTTTTTTTTGACGGTGTGCTTCTCTGTAAGCACCAACCCACTTGTTTGCATTTTCGTTAAGTCGAGACCAACGACCTTTCATTTGATTTTCATTTCGGACACCAAGCCCTTCTGGATTTTCTGCTCGAGTTGTATCATAGTGTTCTTTCACTCGTGACCATAACTTCCCTTTCTTTTGGTTTTTGCCACGAGTAGCATCTTCACTAATGAAGATCCATGCTGACATCAGAACCATATCTTCTCTCGTATCCCATGAATCGACTCTTGAACCCTTTTGCGAAGTTTGAACATTTTCAGGGATACTAACGTGATTATCATAAGAAAGAAACTCAGAGTTTTCATATTGTGTGTTTGGGTTTTGAAGGTTATCAGGATATTGAGAACAAAAACAAAAATTTGGATTGTTTGGATCCATAACAGAAAATGAAGAGAGTATTCAAGATGAAGAGAGTATTGAAATAGAAAGAAAGATTGGTGTGATGAAAATATGTCAATATTGGTCTCTATTTGTAGGGAATTGAAAATTATGAATTTTGGTATATTTTTTATTTTTTTAATTTTTTTGTTAAACTCATCTTTTTAATATGATAAGTTTTATCTAAACAAAATCCAATATTAACCAAAGGAAATTTGACACATGGTAAATTAAATTAAAAAAAAATTAAAAAGAATTGTTGCAATCTAAGACCGGTTGCAAGGGACATTGGATCCATTTTTTTATTTATTTTTAATAATCTAGCTTTGTCTTTTAGCCAATCTAGATTGGATTGGATTGTTTTTTTATACTATAGATAGTCTTACGTAAGTAATTTTCTTCTAAAGTAAGCATGACAATAAAAGTATATTTAAATAAATGTGTTAAGAAAAATATTTTTAAATAATTATGTCAGTAAATAACTTTTTATAAAAAAGTTATTTTAATAAAAATAATAATAATAAAGCACAATTACACAAGAGTAAACTACGATTTTAGTCCCTGTGGTTTGATGTTTATAACGGTTTTTGTTACTGGTCTTTCAAAACTGCATTTTTAGTTCTTATGGTTTTTATTTGTTTCTATTTTCATCCCTCCCTTCAATTTTATTAATATTAAATTGTAATTCATTTAAAAATTAAATAAACAAATTACATATTTGGTTCTTGTGATATATAAACTTTTACATTTTTATCCTAATTTATATTTTTTTACTTTTATTTATTTATTGTATTTCATCAAGACATTTATTTTTCTATTAATTATATTGTATATTTTCATAATTATTATAACTTTAATTATAAAAAATAATCAAATAATTTCATTAAAAATATTGATAAATACATGATATTTTTTTCAAAGTTTTAGGTTTAAATCTTCTAAAATTAATATTTTTTTATCTATTGATTTATTAAAGCTATTTCTTATTTTAAATTATCATTAAAAAAAGTTTAATAAAATTCGATAAAAAAATAGTATTATTTTATAACAACCGATTGTTTTTTGTTAAATGCAATTTACTCCACTATTCTAAATTCTCATTTAATCTTTATTTTTTATTAGCTAATCAAATTTGTTTAATATTTAAATAAGATATACACACATAAACACACACACACACACACCATTTTAAATTAGGTTATTAAAAACAAAAAATAAGAAAATAAAAGAATAAGAAGATTTCAATATATTGTTATAAAAATCATGCAATGGGTCATGACGTGCCTCAAAATTAATGTGACGTCAAACACAAGCATTATTTAAAACCTTGATATATATATATATATATATAGAGAGAGAGAGAGAGGGGGGATTAAACGAGAACGGTACCTATTTAAAATGAACACGGCAACGGCAAATCACATACAAAATATAAGTGATTTTACATGTGATTCCCACGACCTTAAGTCGCGGCAAAAGTCGCCCGCATACTGTGATTTTGTACGACTTCCCCGCTAATGTAAAATCATTTATGATTTTGTATGTGATTTGCCGTTCTCGTGTTTCTTTTAAATAGGTATCGTTCTCGTTTGAACCCGATTCTCTCTCTATATATGTATATGTGTGTGTATGTGTTTATTTTAAATATTAACAAATTTGATTAATTAATAAAAATAAAGTTTAAATGAAAATATGAAATAATGGGAGTAAAGTGAATTTACCAATAAACAACCGGTTGTTATAAAATAAGATTTTTTTTTCTCGAAATTTATTAAACTTTTTTCAATGGTAATTTAAAATAAATAAAAAGCTTTAATAAATCAACAGAAAAAAATATTAATTTTAAGATATCTAAACCTAAAGCTTTGAAAAAAAATTCATGTAATTATTAGTATTTTTAATTAAATTATTTGATTATTTTTATAATTAAAGTAATAATAATTACGAAAATATACAATATAATTAATAGAAAAATAAATGTCTTGATGAAATACAATAAATAAAGAAAAAGTAAAAAAATGTAAATTAAAATAAAAATGTAAAACTTTATATACCACAAGGACCAAATATGTAATTTGTTTATTTAATTTTTAAATGAATTAACATTTAATATTAATAAAATTGGAGGGAGGGATGAAAATAGAAACAAATAGAAACCAAAAGGACTAAAAAAGCAGTTTTAAAAGACCAGAGACGAAAATCGTTATAAACATCAAACCATAGGGACAAAAATCGTAGTTTACTCATTACACAATAATCTTTTCAAAGTAAAATACCTATTAACCTCACGAACGAAGCACACACCAGGGTCTCCTTCTCCATATTTCCCTCTCCACGTTCTCCCGCCCAAATTGCTTACGTATAAACCCTATCTACACTACAATGAAGATAAAATTGCTTACGTATAAACCCTATCTACACTACAATGAAGATATCACAACCATTATGCCTTAGCAAAGTCTATACTTTTCTCTCATCTAATTCTGAAATCGAAATAGAAGTGCCACAAATTCTGGGTTGTTGCAGCACTTGCTTAATCAGGTCGAAGGAAAGGTAAGATACTAAATCGATTTCTGCTAGAAAATCATGGTGATCTCACTGATTGATTGACAATGTATGGTTATTTTATTTTATTTTTTTTGCAAAGATCTTTTATTCTTTTAAAAGAATCTTTTATGTACCACTGAAGCTACATGTTAGTGATTTAGCACCTAGGTTCCTTCATAGACGCTTGTGTACTGTTACTAGCAGCAGGCACTGAGGTATGATTCAGTCTGGTCCTATTTGCTTCACCTGGAAAGTTCAAAGGCACAATTTTCATTTTCTTGTTCATTGTAAATGCTTTTCTCCTTGGAATTACTTCCTGAATCATGATTTATAGACCACATTTTCCAGTGAGGAAATTATGATATGAGATGACTCTTCACTAAGTTTCAAAAATCCTACTTAAAGATAAAATCGGTTGTTCGTGCTTACTACATAATGATATTGAAAAATGACAGGGGAAATTATGTGATAACTGCTAATGTAGTGACACCATCCATATACAGTCTTCCTGTTTGAGTTCTTACAAAAGCAGCCCTATGTTATAGCTCAAGAATGAAATACACTTCTATGATACTGGTGATCACAAGGCAACGTGATCATGAGTTTCCCAAATTTGAAATTTTCTTGACACACTACGCATCTAGCACCAATCAGATTTTACAGATCAACATCATCTTCTTGAAATTATAGGTCATGTTTGGTTTAAAAATCCATGCTTTATGAGTAATGAGCAAAAAACCATCCAGGGTACTTATGGTGTTTGAAAATATGACATCAAAAGTTTAAAAAAAAACAACACATTTTCGCATAATCTTTGAAAGAAACAATCCCAAGAGGTAGTTCTTACTTTTCAGTATCAATGTCTTTAATCTCAAAAAGCAAATTCTTATTGCTTTTATCTCATATTAGTCAGACTCACAAGTGACAATGAAACCAAATAAGAAATTATAAGGTGGTGAAGCAACTGATAGGAACTTGGAACATTGCATCAGTTCCAATTTTTCATCTCGGAGAGGTAAATTGAATCAGTTTATCATATTGCATCTTAAACGAACTTGATACATACATTCACTTTCCTTGTTGCAATGTTCAAACTAAAGATTTCAGTTTTGCCTTTGGTGTTAAGTTTATATGCTTACGATGTAACTAGGATCATGAAGATATACAACTCTATGCACAACTCTATTTTCATTTCTAGATGTCTTTATAAAGTTCATCTTATGTTAAACTGGATTAAGAGTTCATGTAAAATCTTTAGGAGTGCTGGTGAAGATGCAGTAAGCATGCCTAGAAAAGAACCATGTATTTCTTTATTGGGGATAAGTATTTCAAAACTAGTTAAGGGACTATTTGGACATTTTGTACTTGGCAAATGGAATCTCTCCAATATGTATGAGGTTTGCAAATCTTTTTATCATGTGGAAAGACAAGACCTGTCTCATTAACTATTTTATGGGGTTCAATAAAACATACAAGGAGCATAATATGTTGTACTAAAATGTTAACGAAGCCAACGAGAGAAGATAGCTATTATGAGTTTTCTGGTCGACCTCTACAGATTTTGAATTTGCCAGATACAAACCATAAAATAGATTCCAAACAAGAAAACATATCATAAGTTTATGAAGTTGTAGTGAAAACATATCCCAGGTGATACATTTACTATGATACCGTAATAAATTTGTTATTATGGCAAAGGTTTTTCTTTTATTTCATTGACTGAAATGTATTGTGTTACAACCACACCAAGAGAAGCCTTAAATAGGCAAACAAAATACAAGTTTATGTAATAATGCACCACTAATGTAATAGTGCACCACTAATGTAATAGTGCACCACTAATGCAAATCCCACTAGTTGGAGCAAAATCATTGTCATTTCTCCCCCTCAAGTTGGAGCGTGGAGATTGATAACGCCCAACTTGCCCAGAAAATCATGAAAGGTTTGAGCCCCTAAAGACTTGGCAGAAGATGAATGGGGAGTCGACTAGAAGACAGATAAAGGAGCGGGCTGGAGCGGGGCAGCCTTGGCAAGGCTATGCTCTACCAATTAAGCTATTTCCGCCAGCTACGGTAGTGGCGAAGCACTACTGAGCAATTCACGTATCACTTGATACGGACGACTTCTATTTTTCCGCCGGACCACAGTCTTGACCTCCGATCGAGCTACGAACACGAGTAGGTAGGCGGCTAGGGGGCGGCAGGGCTGCGCCTTTTTAATCAATCTCCGGCCGCTCCGCTATTGGTGCGGGTTGTAAGGAGTCTTGGGTCTTAGAGTCGATTTGCATAGGCAGGATTTTCTTTGATTCAACACGTTCTCTAACGAAATAGCAATCCATTTCCACATGTTTTGTGCGCTCATGGAAAACTGGATTGTTGGCGATGTGTCTGGCAGCTTGGTTGTCAAAGAAAAGTTGAGTGGGACCAGTACAAGGAATGCGAAGTTCATGTAACAACCATCTCATCCACAACACTTCGCTAACAGTAGATGCCATTGCTCTGTATTCGGCCTCAGCTGAAGAACGAGACATAACAAATTGTTTCTTGGATTTCCAGGAGATCGGGGAACCCCCTAATAATAATAGATACCCAGTTCGAGATCTTCTAGTCATAGGGCATCCCAACCAGTCAGAATCACAGTAGGCCGTGAGATTATCCCCTCCTTCTTTATTAAGAAGGATTCCTTGTCCAGGAGTAGCATTGAGGTACCTCGGAACTCGATTGGTTGCTTCAAGATGATTGTCACGTGGGTCATTGACAAATTGACTAAGAACATTTACGGCATAAGTAATGTCGGGTCTTGTGGCCTGAAGGTAAAGGAGTCTGCCGACAAGGCGTCTGTATTGATTTGTATCAACCTTAGCTTTTCCATCTCGTCTGTCTAGTTTCAGATTCTGCTCCATGGGAAAAGAAACAGGACGACAATCGAGCATCCCTGCATCTTCCAAAATGTCTAAGGTGTATTTTCGTTGGCTTAGGACCATGCCATCCTTTGTTCGAGCAACTTCAATGCCAAGAAAAAACTTCAAAGGACCAAGGTCCTTTATGCTAAACTCTGTGTCGAGAAAGTTTTTAGTTTCTTGTATCTTTTGCATGTTATCACCGAGAATGATAACATCATCGACATAGATAAGAGCAACAACGAAAGCATATTTAGTGTCAAAAAGAAACAAAGAATGGTCAGCCCCTGATTATTTGAAACCAAGGGTTTGCAAGGAAGTGGTAAATTTTTTATACCAGTTTCTTGAGGCTTGTTTAAGCCCATAAAGGGACTTCTTTAATTTGCATACACGGGTATCATCTTTCATGCCGAAACCTTGCGGAATCTTCATATAAACATCTTCACGAAGATCTCCATGTAGGAAGGCATTATTCACATCTAATTGATGAATATGATACCCTCTTTTTACAGCCACATCCAGAAGAGTTCTAACTGTAACAAGCTTTGCAACCGGCGCAAAAGTGTCATGGTAGTCCACCCCTTCCATTTGTGTGAAGCCCTTTGCGACTAGACGTGCCTTGTATCTTTCCAATTCTCAATTAGGTTTATATTTGATCTTATAAACCCATTTGGAGTCAATGACACGCTTCCCTTTTGGTAATTCTTGCATGATCCAAGTATTGTTTTTCTCAAGAGCTTGGATTTCAGTTTTCATGGCTTCAACCCTTTAGGATCCTGCATAGCTTGAGCAAAATTCTTTGGCCCGTTACTCGAGGTAATGGCCGTAAGAAAAGCTTTGTGATCATCAGTAAAATTATCATAGGAAACGAAATGAGCTAAAGGATGTACCGTCGAGGGCTGATCGGAAGAAGAGGATGAATGATCGAGGTCTAGCGATGGGGGAAGCTTCACGTTGTAATCTTTGAGGTAGGCTGGGGTAAATCAGTCTCGTTTCGGCCGCTGGTGGCCTTCCACTTTTGGTCGAGATTTGGATCTGTCTCGGTCGGTACAGGATCAATTGCTCCCCAAGTGGGCTCTTGTTGTTCACTCGTTTCGGTTTCGACCCAAGTGTGTTCTTGGTTTTTACTGGGTTGGTTTGGTTTTCTTCGATGGGGTTAGGTTTTCCAGCGACGGGTGGTGCTAGCTCGAGCTCGAATTCCCACTCCTTTGGAATGGTAAAAATCTCTTCCTCCTTCTCTAAACTGTTGAGTTTAGAAAAGGGAAACGCGTCTTCCACGAACTTCACATCTCTTGACACAATTATCTTGTTGTGATTAGGATCGTATATCTTGTAGCCTTTTGTTCGTGGTGGGTAGCCTAAAAATACTCCTTGTCTCCCCCTTACTTCAAATTTATCTCCTTTGGTCTCTGTACTTCGATAGTATGCCAAACAACCAAACACCCTCAAGTAATCATATTCAGGTTTTTGGTTGTATAAGATCTCGTAGGGGGTTTTGTTGTCTATCACATCAGAGGGTAGGCGATTTATGATGTAAGTGGCGGTTAAGAGGCACTCACCCCAGAACTTGATTGGAAGATTTGCCTCGAATTTCAAAACTCTTGCTGTTTCAAGGAGGTGTCTGTGTTTTCTTTCCACAACACCGTTTTGCTGGGGTGTATGAGGGCATGTGGTTTCCAAAAGTATCCCTTCTTTAGCATAAAAGTCAAGCATGTCGTTGGAGGTGAACTCTCCCCCATTATCGCATCTTATTCTCTTGATTTTCTTTTCAAATTGTACTTGTATCATTTTGTGGAAATCAATCAGACAGGTACTGGCCTCATGTTTGTGTTTGAGAATAAACATCCATACAACACGACTATAATCATCAACGATGGTAAGGAAATAGCTTGCACGTGTGAATGAAGGTGTCCGATACTTTCCCCAAATGTCGCAATGCATAAAGTCAAAACAAGCATTTGTTTTTGTGGTGCTAAGGTGGAAGGGTAATCTAGTAAATTTAGCCTTAATGCACGAATCACAAACAATGTTTGAATTGACAGAAATATCCTTGATAAAATCAAAACGACATAGTTTAGAAATATAGGTGTGTCCCAATCTTTTATGCCAAGTACGAGAGCTAGTCAACAAAGCCTGTCTCTTCGTCCCCATCCTGTATAGACCCTCGACACATTCACCCGTTCCAATCAATGCCCTCAAACTCAAATCCTGCATCACAAAGAAGTTTGGGAAAAACGTGACAACACATTATAAGTCATTGCTAATCTTGCTCACAGATAAAAGATTGCATTTAAAATCGGGCACATGTAAAACATCCTTTATGGTGATACCATTTGGAAGGGTGTGGTTTCCACGACCTTTAACGGGTATGGTGTCACCATTGGGAATGGTTACCGGTGCTTCAAAACGTTTTGTGGGTAGTTTTTCGAGTAAAGAATCATCATAAGTTCTTGTTGATTTTTCCTGCCATGTTGGCAACCGAAGGACTTTCTTTCTTCTCAAAAAAACTGGCAAATTGTTTGTATTGATCTTCATTTAAACCGAGTGTTGGATCTAATTCTCCTTCAACGAGAGCAGCCTTAGGCTTTGCCTGCTTTCCCTTTCCCGGCCACCACTCCGAATAACCAATCCGTTTGAAACAGCCGTCCCTGTTATGCCTATCTTTCCCACAAAAATTGCAGTGTTCCACCTGTCCTCCGACTTCTTTCTTGCCTTCTTTTCGTATGAGTTTGGACGGAAACTGGTTCTGATCGCATTTGGCAGGAAAAAAGGCCTAAAAAGCCCTGGCGTCGACCGCAATTTGCCTCGATCCAGAAGCGGCTCGCTGCTTTTCATCTTCGGCCACTAAGTCATAAGTTGTTCCAAGCGTGGGAGTTGGTCTCATGGCCAGATTTGGGTTCTTATGGTGGCGAATTCAGCATCCAAACCTAGCAAGAACTCATACAGTCTTTCTTTATCTTGGAGTTCAGTGAATTTCTTACCTATACCACACGTACATCTTTTGTATTCACAGGTCGGCATAGGCAAGATAGACTGGATTTCATCCCATATCCCACGTAGTTTGGTGTAGTATGCTGACACAGACAACCCTTCTTGTTTGGTGGTGGATAGCGATTGCTTTAATTCATAAGCCTTGGGTGCACTCTCCTTTCCAAAGCGTTCCTTCAAGTCTTCCCAGATCTCTCGAGATGTCGTCGCATACTTGACGCTTGTTCGGATCTCCTTTTCCATGGCGGTGTTCAACCACCCTTTTATCATGGCATCATTTCTCATCCAAGGCATGTAATCCTTGGAATTTGTTGCTGGCTTTTCGGTGGTTCCATCAATGAAACCGACTTTGTTTTTGGCAAACAAGAAATTTAACATCTCTTGGGACCAATCTGTATAATTTCGGTGTGTGAGCACATCATTAACGTGCATCTGACGAGGGTAGTTAGAAGGGTGGATGTAGAAAGGTGAGTCATAATTTGGGGTGTTGTTGCTGCCGGCGACTCCTTCTTTGTCGCTGCCACCGGACATGGTTAGGGTGGGGTTGGATCTTATTTCTGCTCTGATACCATAATAAATTTGTTATTATGGCAAAGGTTTTTCTTTTATTTCATTGACTGAAATGTATTGTGTTACAACCACACCAAGAGAAGCCTTAAATAGGCAAACAAAATACAAGTTTATGTAATAATGCACCACTAATGTAATAGTGCACCACTAATGCAAATCCCACTAGTTGGAGCAAAATCATTGTCATTATACCGATGATCACAAGGCAATGTGATCATGAGTTTCCCGAGTTTGAAATTTTCTTGACACACTACTAGGGGTGTAAATGATGCGAGTCAAGCGCGAGTATTGATATACTCGACTCGAAGCTCGAACTCGACTCGAAAGCTCGCGAGTAGCAAAAATACAAACTCGACTCGAACTCGATAGCCTGTTTTCAGGCTCGAACTCGACTCGAACTCGCTTGAAGCTCGAATTAAAAAAAAATACAAACTCGACTTGAACTCGAATAGCCTATTTTCTGGCTCGAACTCGACTCGAACTCGCTTGAAACTCGAATCAAGCTAAAACCATGGTCGAGTTAAAACTCGTATAAAGCTCGAGCTCAAACTTTTTGTCAAACTAAAATTTAAACTAAGGTTAAACTTATTGGTCAAACTTCACTACAAATGCGTATAAATTTTCTATTGGTTAAACTTATTGAAACTTGAATGAAGCTTAACATGGTTTGAAAGGCTACTCTTCCTTCCCTTTTATAAATTTTCTCTCACACCATCTCTAGTAATTGAGCACTGTGGGATACTTTCAAAGTTTCTGTCACCTCTCCCATTATAAACCCTCTCTCACTCCCCTACATTATTTAATCAACCAAAATGGGACTAGGATCAACCCTTCTATTTCAATTCATTTTCGTCTACTTAAATTTTTTTTATATATAAAATTATAAATGTAATTTTTATATTATCATTTTTTATTAAAAGATAAAAATTAAACGAAACTTATTTATAGTTTTTTATATTATATTATAAAATTAGTTATATATAAAAAATAGAGTATCTCACGAGCTTATCGAGTCGAGTATTGGTTAGCTCGACTCGACTCGTTAGTATGTCGAGTCGAGCTTGAGCCAAATTTACTCGAGTAGAGCGTTGACCAAGTTTTGACCGAGTCGATCTCGAGTAGCTCGCGAGTTGTCTCGTCTCAATTACACCCCTACATACTACGCATCTGGCATCAATCAGATTTTACAAATCAGCACCAATTTCTTGAAATTACAGGTCATGCGTGGTTTAAAAATTCATGCTTTATGAGTAATGAGAAAAAAACCATCCAAAGGGTACTTCTGGTATTTGGAAATATGATATCAAAAGTTAAAAAAGACAACAGATTATAATCTTTGAAAGAAAAAGTCCCAATAGGTAGTTTTTTTTCTCATTTAAAATTGAAATTGAAGCAGAAGACGACACAACTTGTTGAAGCATTACAACAAGATCAAAATCAAGTCGACTAAGAATCAAATACTAGCCTTACAAGTAAGATATCTTATTAGTCTTTTGAATGATGTTTGGCTACCGTTTGTTACTCATAAATGATTGCGTGTTACTTCATTATACCCTAAAATTTGAAAATTGCCTAACATTTGTTACTTTAATTTTTACATAATTAGTTGTTTTTGTAAATGCGATCGTCCAAATGGATTACTAACATGGAACATTTTCTTAGAAAATGACTTCAGATCGGTCTGTTGCGAATTTTTCACCCGTTCAAGAAGCTCACGTTTGGTGGAATTTGACGGCGGTCCGAGTGGATTTTGTCTGGAAAGACGAGAAAGAAAAAAGATTATTTCTTATTTTAATCGATCAAACTGTAAGTTTAAGTATTATTGAATTTATTCACATTTTTTAACCGTATAAATAGTTATTATAACTTTATTTGATAAATAAACTTTATATACACATAGACACAAAATGGCAACAATTGTGCCACAACATTTAATGCATGTATACATAAAAATGGATTTGGTAGGACACGTAATCCGTTTGGATCACTTCCAACTCGAAGATATGTGTACAGACTACCCGAAATATGAAAAATATACTTTCTTGAGTGGAGAATGGTTAATCTATATAAGCAGTGGAACGAGATTTACCCGATTGATGAACGATACTGCAAATGGGTTTCCGTTGTATCCATTAGTGCCTACAGTTAGAACACTTGCAAGGGATATGAGTACACGAAAAATGCTGATCGGTAAATCTAAATTATCTATTATATGTACATTTTTATTTTATATTAGTAGAAAATCACATTTTCTGACAATTACACTTTTTGTAGAAGTTGTTAGAAAAATAATCGATGGACGGCACGACAAGGACATGTTCGAACTTTTATTACAAGATGGGACGTAAGTATGTTCGTGTATTATAAACTACCCATAACAAATTATAAACATTTTTATAACATTTAAACTATGAGCAGGTTGTACACAATCAAATTGAGACTGTACGATAGTCGCAACTTAGATATTGTTAGGATGTCTCGTGCGATTGTGGAAAACCTTGTAGTTTACGTGTCTCGTGTGAAACTTATTCACGAAGGCGAAAGTATGTTACATGATATTAATTTTATTCATTTTTTTATACAATTACAATGTTATTAATTAAATGTGTCCACTAATCTGAGTCATAGCTAACTACACATTATATTTATTTTTAGGTAATTTTGTGGGTTCTAAGGAAGTGACGTAGTTCGTGTTTGACCCATGTATGCCGGAAGCGGAGGACGACTCTTATGCATAATTAAAAGTACTCGACCAACCTACATTTACCGACGCTATTATGTTATTTATTTATTTTTGTTGTTCAAATTTTGTGATTACTTTGTAAACGTTGTCACTATGTCTTCTTATTTATATATTTGTTAACTTCTGATAATACATATCTTCTAATTTGGCATGCTTATATGAATCATGTCTCTATTCACATGCATAGACATAGTCATGGTTTTATATTATGGATGGATAATGAGTTGTGCTATATGTTGGTTCCGATCGAATAATGGTTATCGTGAGGCTTGGTTCGACCAAGCCACTGAGTATTGGAAACAGGCTATAAAAGACAAAACGTTCACGTATATTTATTTACCTTCAACTACCTTTATTTACCTATTTTTATTATCATGATCAAAACTTTAACAAATTGACCTGTAGAAAACATTGAGAAAGTAAACAAGTGCTAAAAGAAAAAACTATCTTCTTACTAATAATTCTAAAAAAAAAAAGATTTATTGTGTACGTTGTTGCTAGAGAGAGAGAGATAAGAGAACAATGTTAACCGCCTTCTTTCACATGAACAGAGTAGATATGTGTGCAAGAAACTACTTGTATAAAGATTTTCCAAAACACTATACATGGAATGCAAGATCACGACAATGGAATCCTCGACAAAAAGGAACAATAAGAGGACGATTGGTTTCTACTAATCCAGCTGAAGGAGAGGGATTCTACCTGTGTGTCTGCTTTTGTCTCATATTAGTGGGCCTACATCATTTGAAGATCTTTACACACTTAACGGATTACGACACCCAACATTTCGAAAATCGACTATAGAGAGAGGGTTATGATATCCTTTCCCAATGTCTTGCAGAGGCCTCCGTGTTTCAGTTTCCAAGTTCTCTTAGAAGGCTATTTACGACAATAATGATTTACTGTGAACCAGGAGATGTTCGCAAGTTATGGGATGACCATTATGATTCGCTTTCTGAAGATTACTTGCGGCAATATGGCAGTGTTCAACGAGTCTAGGATATGGTCCTCACTGACATCATGGTCTTTCTACAATTGATGGGTAAGGATTTGAATGATTTTGATCTTCCAACAGTAAATACAAATGCAAATTTACAAGATAGAGCTTTAGTGAGATGCAAGAGGAGTACTCTATTGTCGTCGAAGATGAACACTTGCAAGCACGAGACTCTCTGAATTCAGACCAGAAATTTGCTTTCGATGAGATCATGACGCACGTTGAGAATGATTCTCTGGGTATGTTCTTCGTAGATGGTCCTCGTGGAACTGGAAAGATGTTTTTGTACAAATCTTTGCTTGATGAGGTCCGTTCTCGTGGTCTAATTGCACTTGTGAGCTTCATCGGGAGTTGCGGCTAATAACATGCCGGGAGGGAGAAATTCTCATTCTCGATTCAAGATTCCGCTGAATTTGGATAATAACTCCTTATGCAACATCAAATAACAGAACGGAACTACTCAACTACTTCGTGATGCAAGACTAATCATTTCGGATGAAACGTCAATGGTTAAGAGACAGGCAGTGGAGCCACTCGATCGAACAATGCAAGACCTCATAGGAAACAGAGTTCCATTCAGTGGAAAGATTGGTGATGGGAGGTGATTTTAGACAAGTGTTACCGGTCGTGCGCCGTGGTACCCGAGCACAAATTGTAGACTCCAGCCTACGGATGTCACCTCTTTGGTCTTCGATTAAAAAGATACGATTAACGATCAATATGAGAGCGTTGATTGATCCATGGTTTTCAGAATTCCTTTTACGGGTTGGTGATGGAGATGAGGAAACGGTAGATGAGACTTTTATTTGCATACTTGATGACATGAAAATTCCATACGACGCTGAAGGTAACTCGAATGATGCAATATTTTCATCTCTGCAAATCAACGAAGGTGCATCGGATTATATCATTTCTAGGGTGATATTGTCAACTATAAATCAGAATGTCGATGAGATTAATGATGAGTTGATCGAAAGATTCTGTGGAGAAAAAAAGACTTACTATAGTTTCGACGAAGCACAAGACGATAGGAACAACTTCTACCCAATCGAATTCTTGAACTCACTAATTGTCAATGGTTTGCATCCTCATTATCTTAGACTCAAAATTGGATGCCCCACAATGTTATACGACATATTGACCCTTCGAATAGATTATATAACGACACGAGATTGGTATGCAGAGGTTTTCAGCAAAACGTCATCGTATGCAGAAATAACCGTTGGTCAACATGCTAGAAAAATGGTATTTTTTCCAAGAATTCCTTTATGTCCATCCGAAGAAGGGATGTTCCCATTTAAACTAAACCGAAAACAATTCCCAGTTCGCCTGAGCTTTGCTATGACAATCAATAAAGCTTAAGGATAGACGATTCCAAATGTAGGAGTTTATCTACTGGAATTAGTATTTTCGTATGGCCAACTTTACATAGCATTATCTAGAGGTATATCACGGGGAACCACAAAGGTATTGGTGAAACCTACTAAAAGAGCTATCACCATGGAGTCTATACATCAAACGTGGTGTATCAAGAAGTTTTACGCGATTAGTAAGGTACAATCAACTAATGATTATGGAACATTTGTTAAATTAAGAATGCATATATATATATATATATATATATATATATATATTTGTAAAATCAGTAATATTGAAACTTGAAAAAATTGTAATAAAACAATAAATTTTTATTATTTATAAAACAATAAATTTTTATGACGAAGTTAAACTACTCTAATAACATCGGAAAACAAAAAGAGTAATATCCTCTAATAAATTGCGATGATCTCTTTTATTGACATTTAAAAATTGCAAAAGGATCACTTCAAACGATAGCATTTAGGGAAATTAATTAAAATGACCGTATTTCAATATCGTATTACCGAAATGCCCTAAATATCTTTCGTTTTGTCGAAATACCCTTTTTGGCCGGGATGTAGGACCGGGATGAGACCCATCCCGGGGTTGTTAAATTTTTTGAGAAATAGAGGGGTTACCCCGGGATTTAGAGAGATATCCCGGGGTTGGAGGTGAAATTTCTAATTCAATTTATATCCATCCCGGGGTAAAAGATTTAAAAGATTCGATTTTAATATATATATTTACATTTTATAACCATATAATTATTTAGTTAGTTACTTTATACCTTTTACTTTTCTATTTTTTATTTTACATTTTAATCATATTAACACATATAATCGTATATTAACTAAAATGCGTTAAAAAAATACGTTTTAATTTTAACAAGTTACACCATTATAACCGTCTCTTCGATACCTTCGAAATGAGCCCAATATTGAATATTTTTTGATTTAATTATTTATTATATATCATATATACTATATAAGTAATATTTTTGAATATCATTAAACCACTACCAAAAATCATGTAAAACTAACAAATAAGGTGAGACTCCCATTAAGCATATTAAGATGCTAACAAACATGTCTTAAATTTGGTCAATCATTTCACCTTATGTTTTTACCTGATTTTTTTTACCATTGACCCATTAAACATAAAAATAAAATTCAAATATCCTTATTTTAAAAATAAATGAATTGAAATTGTCGTATTTGTATAATCAATAATTATTAAAATATTTTACAATAATAATGATATTAAAACTAAAACAGATATAATATATAATAAAAATAAAATTCAAATATCCTCATTTTAAAAATAAATGTATTGAAATTGTCCTCTTTGTATAATCGATAATTCTTAAAAGTTTTTACAATAATAATGATATTAAAACTAAACCAGATATAATATATAATAAATAATTAATTCCAAAAATATTCAATATTGGGTTTATTTCGAAGGTATCGAAGAGACGGTTATAATGGTGTAACTTGTTAAAATTAAAACGTATCTTTTTAACGCATTTTAGTTAATATACGATTATATGTGTTAATATGATTAAAATGTAAAATGAAAAATAGAAAAATAAAAGGTATAAAGTAACTAACTAAATAATTATAGGGGTATAAAATGTAAATATATATATTAAACTCATATATAATCGAATCTTTTAAATCTTTTAAATCTTTTACCCGGGATGGGATATAAATTGAATTAGAAATTTCACCTCCAACCCCGGGATATCTCTCTAAATCCCGGGGTAACCCCTCTATTTCTCAAAAAAATTAACAACCCTGGGATGAGTCTCATCCCAGCCCTACATCCCGGCCAAAAAGGGTATTTCGGCAAAACGAAAGAGATTTAGGGCATTTTGGTAATACGATATTGAAATACGGTCATTTTAATTAATTTCCCTAGCATTTATATCATCATCCACACAATTATATAAAAAATAAACTATATTTTCATCCATGTGGTTTGCTAGAAATTGCTATATATATTCGTTTACGGGATTTTGAAATTACGATTTTTTGTCTATATAGTTTACAATTCATAAAAAGATTGAAGTCGCAGTAGTTATTTCACAAGATTGGGTTGTTTTCGTTCATACTTAATGCTAACAAATGATGACAAAATTAACTTTAGTAATGAAAACAACAATAAATTCCAAGCTACATGAACGAAAACCGTAATTTCAAAATCAAAACAAAAGTTGCAATTTTTAACGAACTACATGTACGGAAAATTGGAGCAAAACGTGTATTTCCCGGACACGCAAACCGGCCCACACAGGCTGCCAATTCCCAATGTGAGGAGCATACCTGGCTCACTCAGCGGCAAGGCGATTGTGAGGGGGCTTGGGATCGAACCCGAGGCCAACGGCCTATTGGAGCAAACATCTCCTCGCCCCTTAACCAACTGAGCTACACGCCATTGGCTACATGTACGGAAAATGTAGTTTACTCTTATATAAAGAAAAAAAACAAATATTCATTGGGTGGCTTGTAGATACCATATAAAAATTAAAATTGACCAAGACCCTATACCAATTCATATTAATACACACAATATAATAAATATCCTACCATATATATATATATATTTATAATTTCTATATATGGTGGTTGAGACTGAAATTGTGGACGCCGCCGATGACAACAAGTCTCCGAAGATAAACTCAAAGGAAAGAGGCGTGTTAGGCGTTGGTCTATATTAATACCCATCATTTGACTTATTCGTTTTAAGGATGCTAACTAGTTAAACGTGATCAAATGCATGATATAATTAATGTCAATAAAAACCCAATTGTGGTAAAGTTTTGGCCTATAAATACCTACTACCATTGCACCATTTTCTTCACAGCAATAACTATATACAGACGACCATTATATATATATATATACATCTTTGCAATCGACACACAAAATATTCACCACGAAAACACACACACATAAGTTTAATTAATTAACGGTTGATATGTTCGGTGAGACGGTTGAGGAAGGAAAGAAGATGATCAAAGGGAGAGTGGTGTTGATAAAGAAGAATGTGTTGGATTTGAATGACATAGGTGCATCGGTTCTTGATCGAGTTCATGAGTTGTTCGGCAATAACATTACTCTCCAACTCATTAGTGTAGTTCATCCCGAAGACGAATCATCAGGTATTCCATTTCTTCATTGTTAATTTGCATTATGAATGTTTATGTATAACAAAATTGGGTTTACAATATGCCAAAAATGTCTCTAAGTGTCTTAAGGACATCTCTAATCGGTAACACCAAATACCATATATAAAAATTGGTGTAAAATTTGTTGCAAACAATAAATCTTCTCCAATGGGTAAAAACAAATATTATACTAAAATGTAAGATTATAGGTCTAGTAGAAAGTTAAACATAATTGATTTTCAACCTAGGAAAAAGAGAAAAAAAAACTCTTAATGGGACCCAACCCCCCCCCCCCCCCCCCTCCCCCCCCTAACCCTTTAAACACTACATCGTATATTCTTTTTTATCTTCCCCAATTCTTATAAATGAATAATGTTACATTAAATTTGGTGTCTCCTTCCATTGGAGTGATGTGGTGTCAAATTTGGTATTTGATGTCCTTGACATGTAGCTTAGTTAACAAAGGGATGAACCAAATTTGCCTAAATATAAGACTGTCCAAGCGACCGAGACAAAAAATGACCCCTAGTGTCCTTAAAGACATGAGTGGATCTATGGTTTCATTCGAGGGTCCCAAAAAGCTTCAAAACGTATGTATATATATATATATATATATATAGATACATATTTGACCCAAAAATATAAAGTTTGATCCCATGAAATTTTTTAGCTCAGCTTCATTGTTAATTTTTTATATAATTTGTATTTTCTTACATTTATGTTAATTGTAAACTATTAGTGTTAGAGTTCGTTAGTTACTGTATAATTGTTAATTTTTTGTTAGTTATTATCAAATTGTTAATCTTTTGTTGTTAATTTAAGGTCAGGGTTTATTGGTTGATGTATAATTGTTAATTTGAATGATTTTCTTTGGATCCATTCGAAAGAATTCTTTTATGGAGTATCAACCTAATCAAAGAGATAAAGTTGGGGGTTTTTGCCCAAAAAGACTCTTTATATAATTTAAGTTTATAGAATCTTTTGGATGTTTTGGTGACGTCTTAACAAGTTTTTTGGGACACTTTTGAAATAAAGCGTCTATTAATTTTTTTTATAACATTATTTAAAAAAGTGTCTTATAAAAACAATTGCCATATAAAAAGATGTGTTTGTAGAAGTGTCGTATAAAAAGCTAATAAGATACTCTATTTCAAAAATGTTTTGAAAAATTGTTATTCCATCCAAAAATATTATATATTATATAAACTTATTTTATCATTTTTACATAGAATGTATATATAATTATTTGGTCCTATAAACTTATAAAACCGTCTATTGACATTTTTTACATCTTATAAACCCAATTTCATCGTAGTGTTCTAATTCCAACAAAGCCCTAAAAATAATGCTGGTAAATGTATATATATGTTATGGCCCTAGCTAATGGTCTCAAACCTCTTTAAATGAATTGCTTCTATATATATATATAAACAGTTACAGAAGGAAGGTTGAGAGGAAAGCTTGGAAAGGCAGCCATAGTGGAAGACTGGATTACAACCATTACACCTTTGACAGTTGAGGAATCAAGTTATGAAGTTACATTTGAATGGAATGAGGAGATTGGAACTCCAGGGGCATTTCTGGTAAAAAATCTTCATCATAGTGAGTTTTACCTCAAGACCCTCACTCTTGAAGATGTTCCTGGCCATGGTCAACTCCATTTTCTTTGCAACTCATGGGTTTATCCATCCAAACGTTACACAAAGGACCGTATTTTCTTCGCCAACAAGGTACCGTACGTAGGTTTGCACTTAATTTGTTCAAAAACATATTTGATTGTATGTAAAACCTCATTAGATTATTCTCGAAAAGAAAACTTAGTGAGAAAACCTTTCCAACATATATATATATATATATAGATAGATAGAGAGAGAGAGAGAGAGAGAGAGGAGAAATGGTCCAAGCAACGGCGGAACACAAGCATTATAACCGCAGGGGTCGGACCTTATCTCATATATTTCCAAAAATAACAAAAAATACACTATGCAAAGTTATAAGATATTAAAACTTTAAAACAAAACATTAATCTTGATTTGTTAAAACTTCAAAACAAGAGATTGAATTTGATTTCTCTTGTGGATCAATAGGATATTCATAAATTTGAGGACGCAAACCAAGTTCTCATTCTAGTACTAACTTTCTATTTTGAGTTTTTTAGAAGAGTTTTCTGTAAACTAAACATAGATATATATATATAAAAGTACTATCTAAATTTATTGTTTTTTTCGGGATTTTGAGAAGAATTAACATATTTTATTTTGAAAATAGAGACGTAGATTGATTTTTCATCTTAATCTACATATCAAATAAAGTTAACAAATATTATCAATGGAGAGTAGCAAAAACCGCCAAATAAATCAACCCTAAAGTGAATATAATTAATACTTTTAAGAAATCAAAAATCATCCATAAATGACTAAATTCATAAATTAAGAGAATCAAGCATATATATATATATATATATATATAAAAGAGATACATTATTATAAATTTATAATTCATTTTCGATAACTAGTCCTAGATTAGAAGTGGGTGGACCAAATAAAAATAAATATGAAAAGTTAAAGTGGAATGAGATGTTGATTCAAAAGGCCTTTTGTTTTTAACACTAATCAATTGTATGACTTTTACTAAGCATGCAAAAAACACAGTAGCTGATGTTCGACTTTAATAATTATTTCTAGTTTAATGTCTTCTTAATCTAAAAAAGTCAATATATATACATGCTTTTGTAGGCATATCTGCCTGGTGAAACTCCTGAATTATTACGTCGGTATAGAGAAGAAGAATTGGTCATCTTGAGAGGTAACGGATCCGGGATGCTCCAAGAATGGGATCGGGTTTATGATTACGCATTCTACAATGATTTGGGAAATCCCGACGAAGACCTAGAGAAAGCACGACCAGTCCTCGGAGGATCTTCTGAGTACCCGTATCCTCGTAGAGGGAGAACAGGAAGACCACCAACCAAATCAGGTTAATTTCTTTAAGCTATAAATTTGTATCTAGAATTGGAATCACTTTGTTGCGGATCCTCATAAGCGTTAACACATGTTATAACATGAGAATGTGACCATACCTTCACATGATATGTTAGCATATGCATGTGAGGACGTTAACTTACGTGAACCTCTTGCAACAAAGTGGTTCCTATGGTTCCCACGAAATTTTGGGCTCTAATCCAACCCTTAGCTAGGGTTTCCTTATTTTTAAAGGGGTTATATATATATTAATGGAGTAGGGTTTGACTTTTGACAGATCCAAAAACTGAGAGCAAGCTTCCAGTGTTGAAGAGTTTAAGTATATATGTTCCAAAGGATGAGCAATTTGGACATTTGAAGCTGTCTGGTTTCCTTGGTTATGGATTGAAATCCATTGGTCAATTTCTTGTCAATGAGGGTGAGGCTCTAACTGACACTACTACCCATGATGAGTTTGATACATTTCAAGATGTGTTGAAGACTTATCAAGGAGGATTGAAGCTTCCTCAAGGCAAATTACTTGATGAAATTCAAGAAAAAATCCCTTTTGAATTATTGAAAGCCCTTTCTCAATCAGATGGTGAGGGACTTGCCAAATTCCCCATGCCACAAGTTATCAAAGGTATCAAATTTATAACTCTTTTAAGTATCCTAATTATTATAGACTACTACTTAACTTTACAATGTAAAAGTGTTGCAATAAGTTTACATGATGGATTTTGGACGTCTTAACAAGCTTTCAATGACACTATTAAAATAAAAACGTCGTTAAATTTTTTATAGGACCTTATTTGAATAAATATACTATAAAAAGATGTGTTTCATATGTCACTTTTCAAAAGTGTCTTATAAAGAAGATATATAATAGGATATTTATTTAAAAATGTTCTGAAAAACTTGTTAATACACCTGAAAGCTCATAAGTAACACTTTTACATATGACATACAACTGTTTGAACATATGAACTTAAGAAAACAATCTATATTATGACATTTAGACATTTTTGGCTTCGTATAAACCCAATTTTCTTGTAGTAAACTCTGAAATCATATATTTGCTTTAGTAAATCTTATATTTATTCATGAGATATTCCTTTTTGTATTTGATCAGAGGACAAATCTGCTTGGAGGACCGATGAAGAATTCGCCAGGGAGATGTTGGCAGGAGTCAACCCCGTTAGCATTCGTCTACTCAAAGTAAACTCGTTCTTAAAACCATTCATTTGTGAATATACATGGTTGTTTTTTCTGTCCTACTCACGTTTTGTGAGTTCTTCGACTTCATTTGCAGGAGTTCCCTCCAACAAGCAAGCTAGACTTCGAAATCTATGGTAACCAAAACAGTTCCATAAAACCTTCCGACATTGAGCAAAATCTTGATGGTTTAGAAATAGAGGAGGTAATTTTTAACCCGTTAGCTAGTTAATTCACATGTGAATTATCAATAGAAAGTTTATAAAGTTCGATCATGCAGGCAATCAAGTCGAACAGACTATTTATACTCGACCACCATGATTCGCTGATGCCATATGTGAGGCGAATAAATGCAACACCCACCAAGATTTACGCAACACGAACTTTGCTATTTTTGCAAAAAGATGGAACTCTAAAACCATTGGCTATTGAATTAAGCTTGCCTCATCCAGATGGAGATCAGCATGGCGCCATTAGTAAAGTGTACACTCCAGCTGAACACGGAGTCGAAGAGTCCGTTTGGCAGTTGGCCAAAGCATATGTAGCCGTGAACGACTCGGGGGTCCATCAGCTCATTAGTCACTGGTAAGAGCATCCACACTTATGAAACACTTAACTGTAATATAAACACTCGACGGAACAACAAAGTTGGGTTGATGCGAAAAACGTACAAGTATCCTAATAGAATGTTTTATAGGACTAGGTTTATAACACATGTGCGTCCTATTTAAAAGTACTACAATAAGTTTAATTTATAAGAAGCTTTTCAGTGTTTTGAAAGTCTTTTAGGATATTTTTTTAAATAAAGTGTTGTATTAACTTTTTACAGAACGCTTTTTAAGAATTGTCCTATGAACACATCTTTTTACAGGACACTTGTTTTTATAATTTTTTTTTCCTTTCTAATATATATTGCCATATAAAAAACATTAATAAGACGTTTTATTTCCAAATTGTACTAAATTTTTTTTGTTAAGATGCCCAAAAACATCATATTGCAATGCTTTTATAGAACTTACAAGGGGAAGGATCGTGTGAGAAGTGGATCTGAACCCTTGATCACTTTTAATCAAACCTACCCATGAATCGCGTTTGATACGGGATTGATCTGGTGCATCTTGGTGCATCTTATCCTAACGTGCATCCAACGGTTGATAACCACAACTCTCACGCTTCTCACGTTAACTCAATTTATCACCGGAACCCAACCGAAACTTACAATTGCTTTGTTCACTACACTTCTCGTCTATTAGAACATATATAATACATTTTTGACGTCCAATGAGTTTGTTGTAGTATGACCAAACCTTTGTTTGAGTACTTCCCAAAAAATGCGAACTTATTTGTTACTAACATCCGATTTGCACTTCCAGGTTGAATACGCATGCTGTTATCGAGCCGTTTGTGATTGCAACAAATCGGCAACTAAGTGTTCTCCACCCGATCCATAAACTTCTCCAACCTCATTTTCGTGATACAATGAACATCAACGCCTTAGCAAGGCAAATCCTGATCGACGGTGGAGGTTTTCTCGAGCAAACAGTGTTCCCGGGGAGATACGCAATGGAAATGTCGTCTTTTATATACAAGGATTGGGTGTTCCTTGACCAAGCCCTCCCTACTGATCTTGTCAAGAGGTAGATTATTCATCTTTAAGATTAACAAAATGAGTTTTTTAGGACGCACAAATATCCTAATAGAATACTTAACGAGAATTTAAGTTTATGGGACGAAAAATTATATGTCCTATCTAAAGACCTTACAATAAGTTGTTATAACGAAATTAGACAACCTAACATGTTTTATCGACGAAGATGGTCAACCTAACAGAATACACAAAAGTAAATGGTCTTATTATTCTTTTTATATGACAATTTTGAGAGTATCCTATATATAAAAAAGGCTAATATAACTTGTTTCAAAAGTCTATTATAAAAATGCTAATAAGACGATTTACTTTTTAGGTTGTCAAACTTTATCAATAGAATTTGTTATATCATGTAAGCTTCGTCCTAATAGCTTACTGAAAACCCTTTAGATAAGATATATATTTCTTATCCAATAAACTTAAAACCTATTAAATACTTTATTAGGACGCCCAGAACGGTTGGACGTCCTAATTAAAAGATTCATTTTGTTGTAATGGCATTAGTTACAAAAGGTTGGTAATTGGCTCATTTGGCAATAAAAGACTATGGGGCCGTTTAACAAATGTTTACCGAGTAAGTGTTTATCGGGTCATTTATCTTACCGGGTGAGTATGAGAACAACGGAGGTTCTTACCCTATAAGTGAGGGGAGAAGACTCTTACCCGGTTAGCACTTACCGGGTAAGAGACGCTTACAAACAAGCCATTTTGACGGGCGAAAATGTTACCCGACAAGGTAAGTGAGGGTGGTGACTTTCGCCGGTAAATGTCGCAGTAAGCATTCATTAAATGGCTCCTAAGTATGCAGCTAATCATCACGGATTCCATTCTTAGCAATATAATCTACTAACACATGTAATACACAGGGGAATGGCGATTGAGGACTCGAATTCTCCAAATGGAATCCGTTTAACGATCGAGGATTACCCATATGCCGTTGATGGTCTAGAGATTTGGGTAGCCATCAAAACATGGGTCGAGGATTACTGTCAATTCTACTACAAAAACGATGATGTGGTTCAAAACGACACCGAACTCCAATCATGGTGGAAGGAACTTCGAGAAGAAGGACATGGCGACAAGAAACATGAGCCATGGTGGCCAAAAATGGATTCTTGTCATAATTTAATCGATACGTGCACTACAATCATATGGGTGGCTTCTGCTCTTCATGCATCAGTCAATTTCGGGCAATACGCTTATGCCGGGTATCTCCCTAACCGTCCAACTCTAAGTCGTCGTCTTATGCCTGAACCAAACACCCCAGAGTATGAAGAACTTAAAGAGAATCCAGATAATGTCTACTTGAAAACAATCACCGCTCAACTGCAAGCACTAATTGGTGTATCTTTGATAGAGTTGTTATCTAGGCATCCAACAGATGAGGTTTATCTTGGGCAAAGAGAGTCTTCGAAGTGGACAATGGATTCGGAACCTTTGAAGGCGTTTGAAAAATTCGGAAAGACGATTAGAGATATCGAGGGGAGAATTGTACAAAGGAATGGTGACGATAGTTTGAAAAATAGGATGGGACCGGTTAAAGTACCATATACCCTTATGTATCCAACAAGCGAAGAGGGACTTACTGGAAAGGGAATTCCAAATAGTGTGTCGATATGAAGGACTTCAATCATCGTATAAATGAACACAAACCAAGTCAGTATATACTATTCAAAAGTACAGTCTGAGATGGGATATATTCAGACCTGTCTCAATTTGTGTAAAATATTTTCCTTTCAACCTAATAATGATTTGTTTATTGTAAACTTGTCTTGTTTCCTTTTCTAATAAAAGTGGTAGCCTTCACCATGGGATTACCATAACTTGTAGGAACTTTGCCATCATTGATCCATATGCCAATGTCATTGTCATTCATATGAATACATACAACCCTTCCCTCATTTAAATTGATGAAGATCTCAAAATCATGTTGTGAATATAGAAAAAACATAAATTGTGAATGTTAGAATCATAGTTGAGGATGTTCTTGATCTTCCCAAGAATCAAGCATCATTAGTCTGATACTTTGATTCACCTAAACTGTTATTTGAACAAATAAAAGTTCTTGAAAGCCAAGGTCCTAAGCCATATCAAAGAGGCCTATATAAGTTACATTTGGACCAATATAACTAATGATATACACATCCATAATGGTAAATTAATTGGTAATGATACATCTCACTTGTATCAAACAAGGAATACATGGTATTCTTGTGTGTTCAAAAAGTAGCATCCCCCAATCAATGTGCATTATGGGGCTCTATAAAGCATAAGTGTGCAAGTAAAAAATCTCTAAATTTTAATAAATAATTAGTTAAATCAATAAATAATTAACAAATGAATTAACGCTTACTCTTTTATTGTAATTTTTAATAATAAATGAAAAGGTTTATAAAATGTATAGGAATGGAGGAACCGATGGGGCAGAGAAAGAAATCTGATGTGAGAGTCATAAACCTGTAAACCAGGAGATGCTCTAACAGTTACAGCTTTAAGGTGGGCAAGCAATATCTTATATAAGAAGATGAGGTACATAGAAAGAAAAGCAAGATGCCCCCCCAGACACAGAACTCACATATATGACTGGATCTTAATAGCTGATAGCCCCACTGCTTAAACTTCTGTCATAACACCTGAAAAGAATTCTCAAAAGCATTTTCTGTAAGAAGTTGAAAATGGTGTGTATGAAGCGCGAAAAGGCAGATACGACCATTATTTTCTTCAGCGGAGTTCATATCATTTCAAATTTCCGATATATACTAAAAGGATTTGTAGATTATTGAAGGGCTGACAAGAAACGAGATTTGCCTTCCAGCAAAGTTTACCACATTTCTAAATTCCCATAAAAGGATTACATTTAACTGCATGACCAAATTAAGCCAAATGTACCTGCCTCTCCCACCTAATATCCTCGGAAAACTTCATGATCGCACCTCGGGGATCACCATTTGATAAAGATAAGTAGTACTGGGCCGTACCATCATCAACGTGCATGCTTCTCCTCAAGGAGTCAATTACCCTTCTCTTTCCTCGCTCAGAAGTCACCTTATTTGACACACTAGTCATCACTCTATCAGGTCCACCTTCCAGATACAATACTGCCACTTCCCTCTTAGAATGAGCATCCAATTCTATATAGCACGAACCATCAATGAGAATGTTTGGCGTGCTTACAGGGATTAACAATCTGTCCCTTGAATGTATCCCATGGTCACTCATCATGTTGTTCAGGCGTTTTATGTCCGTAACCTAAAGAAGAAAAAGAGTTAATAATATCTTCAGCCACATCCCATAAAATTAACCACAAGGTATCAAAATGGAGTTGATACGATAGCAATCAAGTAGTACAACAATAATCAACAAAAATAGTGAAATAACCGCATTATGTCACTATAAATCTATAACAATACGACGACCACCATAGGTATACCAGAAACATTAAAAAAGATTTTGGATTTCATGTAGCTTTGCTCCATTTTTACTTCTTTGATTCAGCATCCTGATTCAATTTGATTGAGATGAAATGGGATTGTTCTACTATCAGAATCTAGAAATCCTTGAAGATGCATAACCATCAATTAGATAAGGGTGAATGGGGAGGATGACCTTAAATGAGATTTCAAAATAGGAAACTAACCCTCTCAATTTTTTTTGCACTCAATGACCTCCAAATTGTGTTATTCCCAAAATACCCTTAGGTGGCGTTTGGTTCGCAAATTGTGTTGGATTTGGAACAAACGAGTGGATTGAAAATGATAGGGAGAAAAGGCAGAAAAGAAGAGCTTGTAGTAGCTTCGTTGATGAACAATATCGGAGATGAAAAATCAGAACTGCTGCAGGGTTTCTCATTATGGAGAGAAAGAAGATGACCTGTTTTCCTTTTTGAATAGGAAGCTAACCAGAAGGGGACAGGGTTCTGTAGGATTGTAAACAGAAATTGGAAGATAAGGTGAAGGAAAGAGGAAGAAGGACATGGGGAAGGGTTTAGCAGGAGTAATATCAAATTCAAAATCGACAGGAGAACAATGGGTACGATGATTACAAGGGTTTGGGTAGTTTAGTCATCTACATCATGTAAAATAGAAGGTCAGTTACGAGTTTCAGGGAAGGTCTTCGTACGCATTCTCTCATTAGATAAAGTAGAGAATCCAGTGTATACAATTTCCAGGAATCGAGCATGATGTATACAAGCAAGAGAGAATAAAACATTCCCTCTGCCACTATTGTAAGCCATTGAACAAGTCATATAACTCAAATGGCTACTACCCATCAACCTTTTCAACTTCAATTACAGTTTCATCTGGTAATTAAAACTTGCATAAGCCGAAAAATAGCCTCACAGCCCCACTACCTTCTTCGCAGTCTAAAAGAATATGACGACAAATCTACACTTAAACACCACTTGCTCACTGGTGTAATAATATCAATACCACAAAAGAAACATCAAATGGTAGCATGAGAGGTAATTGGGCTTCACATGATCGTGAGTTCGTACATTCAAATCACTTCCCAATTCCCATACCCATTCTGGACACCAACTAATTCTTTAATTCCAACAATATGCTCAAAACAACATATGGAGTGACAGATAATAAGCAGATAGATTTTGTATCAGCAAAAAGTACATACAGAGTTAGAAGGTTAATTCCTAATTATTTGCATACACAGATGCACAAATTAATGAACAAATAAGACACGAGAACAGGGATGGAGGTAAACCTGAACGGTGTACTTGACAGCGAGGCTAGCGACAGTGTCACCGCGAACCAAACGATGTGAAATCGCGAATCGGCTTAGACTATTATCCCTCCAGAAGCTACCAGAGCTAGGTTTCCCTATCACGTCCTTCAGTTTCCATGGCGCCTTGAAAGCCCTAACCAGAATCTCCCTATCAGAAGCCACTGAACTCCACAACCTACATACACACGCGGACCGTGCTAGATCTGACACCGGTAGCTTTTCGAAGATCGTTCGCAGGATATCTTTACAAACTAAAGCAGGAAAATTAGAATTCATCGGAGATATGGTGGTGTAAGAATCATGGCCGGCAGCTGCAGATGCCATGGAAGAGGATGAGTGTAGCGTTGGGGTTTGTTGTTGATGGAGTGGTTGGAGGATTTCTTCTTCATCTTCTCCACAACATCCCATTTGATTTCTACAGAGAGAAATGAATGGATAGAATTATTATGGTGTTACGTGGAAAAGAATTCACCTTAAAGAAGTATGTGAATTACCCAACTAGTCCCTCAACTAATACTCATGTTACTTTTTTAGTCCTTTAATGAAGCAACATTATTCTCACTCCTTGGTCGACGATTTAAGTAACGTTTACCGGATAAACGGATACATGCCATTAATCAATCACCCCTATAATACTTGAGATTCAATATTTTTATTTAAGGTGTCAAGTGACAAATTGAATAGGTACATGAACATGTAAAGTTGGTGCCTTTTCGCATCCCCTTGAAGATCCATGGATCTACTAAAATTGCTCCCACTGATGTTTGAGTTGTCAAGAAACTCGGCATGTCGCGTTTCGACAATTGTAGTGGTATGTGAAAGGGCAATAGAAACGATATCCTTTTGAATGTTCGGGATATCTACTAAAACAACAACTAATAGTCTTTAAGTCTAATTTTCGTGATTGAGGATTATATAATTTTGCATTAGCTGGACACTCCACACTCTCATATATCTCAAAATCGTTTTCCTTCATATCCATATTTCATATAGTGTTTTAGGAACATATTTGGAAGGGACTCCGTTGAGTATGTGGATGGTTGTCTTTAGTGCCTCGGTCCATAAAAAATCGAGGAAGATTGTATAAACCAACATACTCTGCACCATGTCCATTAATGTATAGTTTCTCCTTTTAGCAACACCATTTTTTACAGAGTATCAATGTTCTAAAAAACTCGTTGCACAGCCGCCATGGCGCGCCATGACACCAAGGCTTGTGTCTCACGCCACGTTAAGCCTGTGGCACGCCATGGCCTAATGCACAATTTCGTAATGCAATATTTGATTTATCTTTACGTTTTTAATGTCTTATTTGCAAGTTTTTTAATATATATCATAATTTAACTTGCTTATTACTATTGACTCATTGAGTAACACTACAAAACATATGTTTTTATATATAATGATATATATATATATGAATTAGAAAAATGACGCCATAAGTCACGCCTTGAAAACGCTATGGCTTCGCGGTGGCTCCTAAGGCTTGAGGTTTGGCCTCGCCGCCACGCCACACCTCACGCCATTTAGAACCTTGCATGGTATATTGATTAATTATTCCGTTACTTTTACAAAATTCATATAAGAATCTGACTTTTCAACTTTTAGTCTTTCTTCTTCTTAGACACACATGACCATTAGTTGGTTCATCTTCCATTTCCCCTTTGAGTGTTATAATTACATGGGACAAGACATGACATGACGGGAAAAAAATCGTTGTCTCACTTTTGGTGTAACATGGGACAGGACAAGAACTCACTGCCCCACGTTTGGCGCAACATGGGACATAAACAAGGACTGGGACAAGGTAGGACGAGATGGGACATAAAAGGTTTTTTTGTTCCACCAAAATAGGTGGAACGACATGGGACAAGGCTGAGACATAAACTAAAAAATTATTGATCTATCCACATTTGATATATGACCCTAAAATGGTACTTGTTTCAATGGTCACCACCACCCATCGCCGCCGCTGCCACCACCGGCGGCCACCGGTAGCCACCGCCAACACTGTCGGCCACCTCCACTACAACAACCTCCTCTACAACCACCTCCTAAGGTATAACACCCTCAAATTTGGTAAAAATAACTAATTTAAATTTTCAATATAACATCAAGTGAGGGACACAACTTCCTCCTACAAATCAAAACTCAATATACCTCAAGTTAAAATTCTATGGTTTAACCTCAACAAATATAAACCCTAATAAGATACAAGGACTAAACCAAAGTCGGGTGCTACTTAACCCCAATACAAGTTGCTCTTCACAAACCAATACGAAAGACTTCACCAGGTCACTCACTTCTCGAGCACACAACTAGCACTTCTCTCTTCACAGTGTCACTAGAACTATTCCCAAACGAAGTCTGTTGCACATGCCGACAAATAAAAAGGGTTAGGCTAACGCCTAGTGAGTTCAAGAGTTTTACATGAATAAATATATCTTTAAAAGGAATAAACTCCACTTAAAATCATAATCTTTCAAATGATTTACTTTACACTTTGAGACGACTCTTTTCCAATATCATGCATTTTCAAAGATGAAAACTTCATTACAAAGCATTCTTTATAAAATGATGCAACCCAACACTCACGTGCAACGAGAATGGGAATTGACTCCCAATTTAAGAAACGTGGATAAAACGTTACATCCCAAAACACGGGTGGGGCATAATACTTAACCCATAAACCATGGATAAAAATCCATATATACAAAATGTCACCGAAAACACAGACACTAGGCCCAACACTCACGCGACCATAAAATGGAAGGAATTCAAATATCAAAACGTGGGAATGACATATTTCATTCAAACCTTAATATGCGTGGAGGGAATCCAATATTAAGGTCATCATTTACAGTCAACCACACAAGCCAAACGATAATAAAGTAAGGCGTTAATAATTACAATGTTGTTAGCCGACGACGGGGGAGACCCGTATCCATTGAGAGTGGAGGAACATAAAAGTATGTCACTCTTGCAACGTTAATCGCATGACACCTCATGACATAAAAGCCCAAGTGTCCCTACGACTTCTTAACAAGTTTCACCTCAAGAGTCGGTTGACCTTGGTGAACATTACAATGAATTCCACCCCGAAGGCCCGACACACTTAAAGACTACCTCCAAGGCATAACTTCAAGCGGCGGAGGTCCTAGTGCCTACCTCCCCGGTAGCACTTCCAGACCCAACCCTCCTTGTGCCTACTTGAAAATTTTTCAGTCATAAACATAAGTCCTGGAGTCCAACCCCATAATACCCAATTAATCACCAAAACAGACTGACTTACGTGCCTATGGATCCAATGCAACACAGTCTAACATTACATGACTACACAGGAATGACCAACGCACTCGAGCATGTAATTAACATCAATATGCAACAAGGTGCATTAGTATGTAAATCATAACTTGGATCTATACTGACCCATTAAAACCCGGACAATTTTCCCCAAGACACCTTTAAGTCAACACCGAGCTAAAGTGCTCAAAACTCTTTTTGACCAACAAATAATGGTCCCCAAATAATGAAACGCAATCGACTCGCGTCATGCAAACACACGCTCCAAAATACATGAATAAACTCCAACACAGTTTAGATTGGGACAATTTACTTTCCAAATGAATTTATACCATTTATTGCTTCAAAAATGTCCCATAACACAAAATTAAACATTTCTCCAAATCAAACGCTAAAAGTGTCTTTTAACCAAATAAACTTCATTTATGCAATAAATCATCAAAACCCTTTCAGTATGACTTATTTATCAAAATGCCAAAAAAATCCCAAATATGGTGTTTCATAAGATTTATAAAATCTTATTTGTTCAAATGGCAAAACTCATCAAATATTTCAACATTTTATAATAATCATGTAAAACACATAAATACTCTAAAATAGACATTTTTGGCATGTACAACGTTTTCATAAATCAACTTGAACTCACCTTGCTAGATTTAGGCTAAATCTAGATTTTCCCCAACTTGAGCTTCCTTTGAAGAGACATGAATCCTCAAGCATAAATCTCCAAAACCTAGATCCACAAGTTTTTAACCATAAATATTCACATCTAACCATTTAGAATCGTTCCCCAACATTTTTCATGAAGATCTCACCTTAGCCCAAAAACCCTAATTTCCATAGTTGAATAGAAGTGAAGATTACCTTTGCCATAGATTGAATCCATCAACCATACTCTTCTAGATCCCCACAAGAAGCCACAAACTCCCAAATGTTCAAAGTGGTGAAAAGGGTTGGATGAAACCCTAGAAAGTTTGGTGAAGAAGATGAAGGTGAAAGGATTGTAGGTTTAGCTTCTAACTATGCTAGATGAAGGGGAATCACTTGATTTTAGGAGGAAAACCCCCAAATGTGAGTTATAGGGTTCATTTTGGGAGGATGGGGATTGGTTTGGGAGAGAAAGGGGGAGAGATTTGAGTTTTGGGTGAGAAAATGGGGTTGAAGGCCGATTTTTCCTCTTTTATCAGCACACAGTGGTCACGCACGAGCCCTGGCGAGGGTCGACTCGTGCGGAAGGTCGCGCGGACCTCTGGAGTCTAGATCCTCGTGCGGATCACGATGCGGTTCGATTCGCACGGGGAGTCGTGTGGGACACTGTTGACGTTTTTGCCTTCCTTTCAGCTACAGATTTCGAGGTGTTACATAATGCCACTAGCACTACCATTGTCGACCACCGCCAACCACTGTCAATCGCAGTCATCCACCTCCACCTCTTCCTCGACTATAATAACCTCCTCTACCACCTCCACAACCACCTCCCATCATCACTACCATTACAATCGTCGACCACTTTCACCTCTACCGATAACCACTATCCATCGCAGCCACCACTGCCAACCACCATCGGCCACCTCCACCTACAAGAACCTCCTCCACCACCTTCACAACCACCGCCCTTCGTCACCACCACTACCATCGTCGACCACCTCCACCGATCACCACCACCACCTATACCTCCGCAACGTCGGCCACAACTACCTCCTCCACCACCACTGTACACCTTCTTCATGTCCTCCACATCCACCGCCATTCATCGGTCACCATAGTCGCTACCTTTACCTGTCGCTGCAACAACCTTCACTGTGCCACCGCTAATTATATCATATTCTTCATTCAAATTTCAAATTTTTTCAGAGTACCATCAATTATATGTAGGGACAGGTTCAAACAAGAAGCTAAACATTTTGCGAGAAGGCGAGAAGTGTGATATCATATATGATACACTAGCTTAATCATATATGATTAAACACATGTTAAAAATTGGCAATACATAGACGTTTAATCATATATGATTAAACACATCCATAGGTCGTGTCATCACATATGATATCACGCTTCTCGCCTTCTCACAAAATGTTTAACTTCTCGCATGATCCTTCCTCTATGTATGTATGTATGTATGTATGTATGTATGTATGTATGTATGTATGTATGTATGTATGTATGTATGTATGTATGTATGTATGTATGTATGTATGTATGTATGTATGTATGTATATAAAAAGTGTGTGAAAATGTTTACAAATTAAATTATTCAAATATCGACTTTATTTATGTCATTTATAGTTATTATATGATATATAAAATTATCAAACAACTTCTAAGGTTAACTTTTCTAGTCCTATTCTATTCAGTCCTAATCATACCAAACACTAGACAAACACTTGTCATGTCCTGTCCAGTCTTATCCTCTTGTCCAGTCCTATCTTAGCCAGTTTTAACCTGTCCAATCATGCCTGCGTACCAAACGCTACCAAATGAACCAAACTGAGAAGGGAGAGATGTCATTATGAAAGTTAATGAGAAAACCCTCACTAATTTTCATGTCCATACTTTTGAGTTTGTTTGCCATGTCACTTATCATCATTATCTGCTCACGCACACCACCGACCCCATTGTACTTGGTAGTCAACATTTTGAGGATCAAGCTACTTGAATAGGCCTTTGAAGTCCTTTTAAATTGATCCTTAATGAAGTTAAGTTATGTCTTGGCATCTTCGGAGTCAGGGATGGCTCTGCAGATGGCAACAAAATGGAATTTTTAATGATCATGAGAGACATTATGTTTGACCGATCGTATAATTCATATGCCATTTTTTCATCCGACGAACTTTTGTCGGTAAGGGCAGTAGGTCATTGTAGTACCAAAGCATGACCAAGATCCATAACTCCATGAGTCAATTTCACTTGATATCTACAAGTGTTGAAGTTTGTACCAGCTAGGGGTTCAATCTCGGAAAATGTTGGCCCCAAAAGTAAAAAGCATGTATTGTAGAAAGGGGGGGGGGGGGTTTGAATACAATACACAAAATTTCACTTAATTTTAATTCTTTTATTGATATTACTATCAAGAATTACGCATAAAAACTTTCATGATTATTGCGGAAAGAATAGATGAACTATTCTAACAATATTTTTCACAAAGAAAACAAGAACACAACTTAAAATACATAGATTAAAGTTATGAGGATGAGAGAGCAAGGTTGCCAACTTTCTTGAGTGCACTGAGTTCTCTAGGAAAAGCGTGGCTTGCATGGAGAAGATCTTTACCTTTATATACTACCTTATGCATTGAATGCAAAGGACACTTGTCAACCTGATATTGGATCCCTGAGGTTTTCTTTCATAAAGAATAAGATATTTGATGTGACTTATCAAGATACAAAGAATATCTTTGTACCTTCATAAGACAATACCTTAATAAAATATATCTGGCACAAATCTTTTTGGGATATATTGGAGAAGGTCTCCATCAATTTAGAACTTGGGTGAATAACTTCTGTACAATAGAATGTTTTATTTCTTTTGTCAGAAGAATGTTAGAAAGAGGGGAACTAGCCAAATCATGATGATTCGGCTAATAAAGCTATCTGCCGAAAGAGACTTCACTCGGCAAGAGCTCAACTTGCTGACCAAATGGTTGTGGATCGGTAGGTATAGCATCTGCCAATAGAAGAGACTAACTTCGACAGATGCTCAACTTAGTAATCAATGGAAGCTTGTCTTGATCCGCATCAGAGGGCTCACTTCTTGCTAATTTCGGTTGATCTTCGACTTCACCGACCTTTTGAGACACAACTAAGCTATTACAAAGAACCTTGAAATAAACTAAGTATGGAGATGTAAAAACAAATTACAAATATGAAATAACAAGCCAAAGGGGAGTTCATCTTCAAATCCTTGATGACCCAACAATCTCCCCATATTTGATGATGACGTCCCATACTTATATAAAAGAGTAAGAAAATGAATAATGCATTTTGACCTTATTTTACTCTTTTTGGGTTCTTTATCACATAGACCATTCTTTTTGTTTCTTTTTGGATTTTTTTGAGTATCCGACATTTACAAGTATAAAACGAATGAAAGAATAAACTATACACACTATTTACCAAAAGAAATTTGTATTTGTATTAATCTCATATGAAAGATTACAAGACAAAACAAAATTCAAGTAAAATTAAAAGAGATAGATAAAAATTTCTAAGATTCCGCAAATGGGTCACTTTGGATGAACTCTCTTTTCTTCAATTCGCCGGTCACAACTTTGAAGAGAGCCACCGCATGCTCCTCGATTGGGATGATCTGAAGAATCCCAGAGAGAAAGAGGTTGTCGGCTATATGGACTTGATCTACTCTAAAGAAGCGAATTTGGCCAAAACCATCATTAAAGAATATTCCATACATCGGCTCGAGGATGACTGTTGTTGAAGGCTGAGGCACTAAGGTCGGCAGAGAGAGGTCAAGGTTGGAGGTTTTTGGAACCTTTCCTTCCTTGGTCATTGCTTGAAATACACCCTCCTTCTTTGTTGACCGAGGCTTGGACTTAGAGGAGGAAGAGGAGTGATCAACCTTGAGTTTCTGAATGAACTCATTTTCGGTAGGAATGTGTTCAATTCGTTACATCAGTCGATAAGATTTCGTCTTTTTCTGAAGAGAGAGAATGTGATCTTCAACTTGGGTTTTGAACAAGCTCCTACTCTTGTTCAGAAGTTTGATGATCTCAAACCATTCACTAACGCCATAGACTTTAAGCCACTCCAACTTATCGGTTCGGCTTGTTCCATCCTCCTTTGAGATAATCAGCCAGATCAAATCTTTTGGCGATTTTGACCCTAAGATTTTGACACTGGAGATTGGGGAGCTTTCACGTCGGCTACTGAGACACTTTCTGTACCACCAAATGCACTTAGATTTTTGTTCTTCAGACTCCTTGGCCAAATTCTCCAGGCTTCCAAGCTCCAGCTTTTGGGCCTCGATCGGATCATCCAAAATCTTAGCTTCCTTAGCTTCTTCCTCGACGATTTTTCGAGCCAACTCTTGTGTTTCATCGAAAGATTTTTCAGCAAGCTCGGTCGCCCTTAAATCTTCAGCCGACATCCCAAGCTGAAAAGTTATCTTTGGGGGAGGTTGCAGCCTTAGGACATCTGAGGAGCACTTGGTTCTTGCTTCTTTTCTTCTTTTCATTTCAGCAGCTTCCTCCTCAGGTGTCAACTTTTTCTTCCCTTTATCTTTGATTGGCTCCCCCTTAGATACTTCGGCCCGATCGGTTGACTTTGATCGGCTGGTACCCCCACCTTCAGCCAATCGGTTGGAGTCGATCTGCCGGTGTCTTATTAGTAGACGTTGGATATTGTGACATGAGGGGTATGATGATCCCCCTCAACAGGTTTCTTCCCCTCAGCGTCCGACGAAGAAGAAACCCCCAACTGAGTCGACACACGATCCATTCTTTGATCGACTCGGCGGAGACAGTCCCGATCCTCATCACCGAAAATCGCATCACCCAGATCAATGTCCCATTCCTCAGAACGAGACATGGAAACCGATGCAGGAAGATTATCCACCTTCAGATGAAGGAGATTAAGAGACTCTAGATTCTTTTAATTTACCAAGTCCTAAGAGAGGAGCTTGGTCTTTAAAGATGCAACCTCCTTATCCCTTGCATCAGAAGAAGCTTTGAGGGTTGCAATAGATAAGGTGAGGTTGAGGTTGTCTTTGAGGAGTCTTTCCAACCGAGTATTGACTGCCCCCACCGATGAGCTGAACAGTGTGGACATGTCATTGAGATCCTCGTGCATGGCATCCATGCATTTGAAGAAGCCTGACTGTACCGAAAAAAGCTCGACATTCTGTTCCTTGATGAGACGAATAATTTCGGTCAGATGCTGGTTGTTGAAATCAAGGTCGCGGGAGATCTGCGTGTCCCGAATGGAATTTTGTTCAAGGACAGTTACCCAATGATCCGTCGCAGCAAGAAACCGACCAAATTCCTCCTGAAGAGTGGCAAACTGAGCACCAAGAAAATGATGTTGCCGACTTGTGTCAAGAATGTCGGTAAACACCTCAGGTGTAAGGAGGATGGGATTTTGGGAGAGGTTTTATTGGTAGGAGGGTGGTGCCAAAGAGGTTGAGGGTCAGTTACGAGGAGGTGTCGGTGGGTGGTGTCAGAGAATTCGGTAGGGGGCCAAAGGTTGTCGGGGAGAAGGTAAGTCAGGGGAAGAGTTGGATGAGGATGTGTCGGATGGGGATGCTTTTGGTGAGTGATGTCAGGAGTGGGGAGGTGTCTGCATGGGTGAGGCTTGAGGGGTGGGTTCTGGGGTCGGCTGGGGTGAGGATCGATGAGTTTGTTTGGGGTTCGGCTGGGGGGAAGTATGAGGTGTTTGTAGTGGGGTCAGTGGGAGGAAGGTTGAGGAGAAACCTCTTTGCTATGAGCCGGGGAGGGATCCTGTAGTACCACACGTTCTTGGTCTTGCTGAGAGGTAGACCCATAACGTGTATCAACAAATAAGAAATCCAGAAAGTTATTCGGACCCTCAAAACCGGCCCGTGGAATGACCGATCCATCATTGAATCGTGCAAGTTCATCGGGACTTTCGGTCCCGGGTGAAAAGCCATGAGGTGGAGAAGAAAGGTCGTGGACTAGGGAGGCGTCTAAGTCATCTTCATCGACCAAAATGAAAGTCGATGAAGGTTTAGTCAGGGTTCCCTTTTGTACAATCGTACCCTGTTAAGAAGGTACGAAGGAGTCGGCTGTGGGTGTAACAGATTCCCGTGGCCCGGAGGGGACAATTTCAACACCTATCGATTTTTGAGAATCGATTGGTGGAGTTTGGGGTGTCAAAAATAACCGAAACCGAATAACCCACCCGAACCAAATGAAATTTGGGTTAAACGGTTTCGGGTTATTCGGTTTTCGGGTTAAACGGTTCGGTTAACCGAATAAGGATCCTTATTCGGTTCGGTTTTCGGTTAATTTTTTCCTAATTCGGTTAAACCGAATAAGACATTCTACTAATATTTTATATATTCCATGTTTATAAAATATAAACCTAAGGCATGTTATACTATTATTATTTTACATATGTTATTGATATATAATGTTTTTTATTGAGAGTAGATAATCTTTTTTATTATATTACATTTTATGCTTGAATCACATCGTCGCATGAAGAAAAATAATGTCATATGGTAGAAATAGATTTTGGTAGATGGTGTATTTTACTTAATATAAGTCAATTGTTGAGTATGAATGTATGATACAATTGTATATTATAAGTAACATACACTTAATTTGAAAACATTATTTGAGCAAATGTCCAACAAAAAAATATAAATCCTTATTCGGTTTAACCGGTTACCGAACCGAATAACCCGAAACCGATTAAACCGAAGCTTATTTGGTTTGGTTATCGGTTAGTTTTTAAAAATATTGAAAACCGATTAACCTAAACCGAATAAACCGAAAACCGATTTAACCGACCGAATAACACCCCTAGGTGGAGTAGGTGGCTTGGCCAGAAAAGGTTGATAGGGAGAAGGGCCCACTGAAGTAGGAGCAGGGAGAAATGAAAGCATACCTCGAGTAAGTGGTCGGTCGGTTGAGGAGGGGCCTTTCTTCAGCACCAGTTTTCCTACCTTGGCAGCCGAGAAGTCATAGATGACTTTTGGCTTTGGTAGTCTGGCATCAGCCTCAAGAGCACTTTTAAGTTTGAGGTTGATGATAAGAGAAAGAAAACGAGGAAGATCCACTTAAGATGTGCAAGGCGGAGAGATGACAATGACAATGGAGTCGAAGAAATACCTAGCGAAGTCGATCGACCTTTGAAACATCAACGCATGAGCCAACTGGGTCATGTAAGAAGGAGATTGGTCCCACCTAGAAGTCTTGATAGAGAAACAGTGAATGAGGTGGGAGAAAAAGAATTTCCAGACTCCCCCCATATTCTTGCGAAGGAGAGTGCTGGAACCTTTATCCTTGCCTTCCGAGAGATAGTTGAGACCATCAACCACATCCTCTTGTTCATGGCTAGTAGGAAAAGTATCATATGGAGAGTAAGTGGGAAGTTGAAGAGCTTCCCGGACATCGTCAACACTAAAAGAAAGATCGTGGTCCTCCTTACTGGTTTTTGACTGCTTGGAAACATTAGTGGAGGAAGCCATTGATGAAAGGTTATAGGTTTTGCAGGTTGCAGGTTCTGTAATTTGGGAGAGAAAAGAGCTTGAGAAAGAAGAAGAGGAAACAATAAAAAGAAATAAGGTGGGGTCGAAAGGGTTTACATAGGGAGGGAATAGGAAAGGTTTAGAAGAAAAAAATAAAAAATAGGTAATTATGGTTAAAATAGGTAGGGTATAATGGCAGCGGTTATTTGGAATGTGGGGAAATGGAAAGGCTATTTGCAGGCGAAAAGATGGGGTAGTGGAACGTCACGTTCTGACACATGACGTGGCCTACGTCATTATATATATCCGAAAAGATAAGAACAATAATTCGGCTTGCCAAAAAGTCTTGTCGAAGAGGCTTGTCGACGGATTTGCCGAAAGGGTATACCGAAAGGTAGACCTGCCGACAAATGTGATCCTTGCCGAAGAGAAAATCCCTGAGGACCTACCAAAGATGAGGTAGGTTTCAAGTGACTACCACTTGTCGAAGGCTTACCGAAGAATGGCTTAGCTTGGCCGAAAAGATAGTCTTACCGAAAAGTGATGGCTTCGGTAGGTGATAAGTAACCGAAGACACAAGGCCACCTACCGAAAAGGAGGTTTAGATGATTGCCAAAGGTTAAACCTACCGAAAGAGAATTCTGCCAGAAAGGGAAGTTTCGGTAGGTAGAAAAGATATATTTTTTTATTGATCAACGTTCAACATGCCTAAGGATCCTATCAGGAAGTTAAACCTAGCTTCATCAAGAGGTTCAGTGAAGAGATCGGACAACTAAAAGTCAGTTGGGATGAAGTGTAGTTCAATATCACCCTTTGAGATATGATCTATGATAAAGTGATATCTGATGTCAATGTGTTTGGATCTTGAATGAAGCACAGGGTTGTTTGCAATGGCTATTGCACTGGAATTGTCACATAGAATTGGGACTTTGGAGTAGAACTGATTGTAATCTTGAAGTTGATTCTTCATCTATAAGATTTGAGCACAACAACTCCCAGCTGCAACATATTCAGCCTCAACAGTAGAGTTTGAGACTGAATGTTGTTTCTTGTTGGACCAGCTGACCAAATTTCCACCAAGTAATTGGCAGCTTCCTGTTGTGTTTTTTCTATCCACCTTAGAGCCTGCAAAATCAGAATCTGAATACCTAATTAGATCGAAACCTAAGTCTTTGGGATACCAAAGACCCATATTCATGGTACCTTTAAGATACCGAAAGATGCGTTTTACAACGGCCAAATGAGATTCCTTAGGATTGGCTTGATAACGCGCACATAGACAGGTAGCAAACATGATATCAGGTCTGCTAACAGTAAGATAAAGAAGAGAACCTATCATTCCTCTAAAATTTGTGACATCAACCGATTTTCCATCGGGATCAGCATGAATTTTAAGAGGTGGTGCCATAAGAGTTTTCATGGGAGAACAATTTTCAAAGCTAAATTTCTTGAGGAGATCACGAATATATTTGCTTTGGTTTATAAAGATCCCCTCAGAAGTTTGTTTTATTTGAAGGACTAAGAAAAATGTAAGTTCTCCCATCATGCTCATCTCATATCTGCTTTTCATGAGAGAGGCAAACTCTTGACAAAGAGTTTCATCACTGCCACCAAAAATGATATCATCCACATAGATTTGAACAAGAATGATGTTACCTTTAGTCTTCTTGAGAAAAAGGGTATTGTCAATTTTACCTCTGGAATAGTTGTTGGCAAGAAGAAAGTCTGACAAGCTGTCATACCAGGCACGAGGGGCCTGTTTGAGACCATAGAGGGCTTTGTCAAGATTATACACATAGTCTAGAAAAGAAGGATCTTCAAAACCAGGAGGTTGCTTCACATATACTTCTTCAGCAAGTTCTCCATTTAGAAAGACACTTTTGACATCCATTTTGAAAAACTCTAAAGTTTTTATGGGCAACATGAGCAAGGAAAATTCTTATTGCCTCAAGTCTAGCAACAGGAGCAAAGATTTCATCACAGTCAATTCCTTCTTCCTGTCGGTATCCTTGAGCAACAAGTCTAGCCTTGTTTCTAATGACAGTACCTTCCTCATCCATCTTGTTTCTGAAGAGTCACTTAGTTCCTATAATTGTTTTTCTTGAAGGACAAGGAACAAGTCGCCAGACTTTATTTCTTTCAAATTGTGAGAACTCTTCTTGCATGACAGTTATCCAACAAGGATCAGCCAGAGCTTCCTTAATATTTTTAGGTTCAATAATGGAAACGAAATTCACATAGAGACAAATATTTCCTATTCCTCTACTAGTATGGACACCAACTTGTTGATCACCAATAATTTGTTCGATGGGGTGATCCTTAGTCCACTTGGTAGCTGGTGGAAGAGGTGCAAGAAGCATAGGGGTTGAAAAGATGAGGGTTCAGTAGGTATGATGGATATAAAGGTTGGTGGAGAGATATGATGAGAGTGTGTGGTAATGAGGTTGGAAGTATCCTCTTGGATGATGATTTGAATGTTTGAGTTTTGAGGTGATGATGAGGATAGGTCATTGGTTTGAGGAGGTGAATCAGCCGAAAAAGGAACAAAAGGCTGGTTTTCAGAAGGTTGACTTTGAGAGTTTTCCCTTACACAAGAGGTTATTCATTGATTTAATTCATCATCATCACAAGTGAGAGAGGATGATTTTTGGTCATCAAATTTCACATGAATTGACTCATCAATGCATTTCCTCCTTAGGTTATAGACTTGGTAGGCTTTAGAGGTAAGAGAATAACCCATGAAGATTCCTTCATCAGCCTTGGGATCAAATTTCCCAGGGTTTTATCAGTCATTGAGGATAAAGCATACACAACCAAAAACATGAAAAAAACCTATGTTGGGTTTTCAACCGTAGAAGACTTCATAGGGAGTTTTGTTATGACTTTTCACAATAACCGACCGATTTTGGGTGAAACAAGCAGTGTTAATAGCTTCAACCCAAAAATAGGTAGGTATATTGGATTCACTTAGCATAGAGCGAGCTTCCTCACACAAAGTTTTATTCTTTCTTTCCACACCACAATTTTATTATGGGGTTCTGACAATTGAGAAGTTTTGAGAGATTCCATTGTCATTGAAGAAAGCTTCCAAGGTAGCATTTCTGAACTCGGTCCCATTATCACTTCTGACAGATCTTACAAGTTGACCATTGAGCACTTCAGATTTCTTGATAAAGTGGATGATTTCTTCAGTAGTGTCACTTTTGTACCTGAGAAAAGATACCCAAGTGTAACGTGTAAATTTATCGACTATTATAAGAATGCACCTTTTTCCTCCAAGACTAGGAGTGCTAACTGGTCCACAAAGATCCATGTGTAGCATTTGGAGAGGAGTGGAGATGGAAAAACATTGCTTGATTTTGAAGGAGGATTTTGTCAACTTTCCCTTCTCACAAGTTGCACATAGTTTCTCTTTGACAAAGGCTAGCTTTGGCATTCCAACAACAAGATCTTTGTTGGAGAGAGTGTTCAGCGTCTTGAAGTTGAGATGTGAAAAACGTTTGTGCTAGAGCCAGTTTTTCTTAACCAAATCTTCTGAAATGAAACAGATGCTTCTTTCAACTAATTTTTGACCCATGTTGATGATATATACATTGTCCTTTCTAATGCCAGATAGAACAATGTGGTTACTTTTGTCGGTGATGAGACAATCATCAAGTTTGAAGATAAAGTAGTATCCTAGATCACATAGCTGATTGATGCTCAAGAGGTTGTGCATCAGTCCTTCCACATAGGCTACTTTGCTGAAAGTGATGGAACCGTTTGAGAGAGTTCCATAACCTCTGGTGGAACCTCTGAAGTTATAACCAAAAGTTACAGTGGGTCCCTTTTCTGTCACATAGTCAACGAGGAGAGATTTATTGTCGGTCATATGCCTCGAACATCCACTATCTAGATACCAAGTTTGTTGATGTACAAATACCTGCAATCACAAAGAAATTAGTCTTTTGGTACCTAGTTTGAAGTGGGTCCTTTAGGGTTAGAAGAGGAAGAAGAAGAGTCATTTGGATTCTTTTTTTCAATCCGTTCTTTGGGACAGTCCTTTGCAAGGTAAAAGGTGTCCCCACAGTTATAACATTTTCTATAGATGAACACCTTTTTAGACTTTTGACACAGATCCTTTTCTTTCCCTTTAATGTTGACTTTGAGAGATTTAGAGGATGCAGGTGGAAGGCTAGGCATAGGTCCAAGAATTCCTTTTTCAGCAGAAGGAAGAGAAAAATATGAGGTACCCTTGGATTTAGGTTTCTTATAGTTCACAGATCTGGGAATGAACTTGGTAGGAGGAGCATGAGATTTACCTTTGGAGGAAGGAGACATTTTTCTTTTCAAAGGGAAATCAGAGACTACTGACTTTCCTTTGTTAAGGTTAGAGAGCTTTTTAGAAGAAGCATGAGAATTCTTCTTTGAGAAATTTGAAGGTTTATAAGAAGAAGAAGTAGCCTCATCAAGATTTAATGATTTGAGAAGACCATTAATGGGTTTAACAAGGTCATTTGAACCTTGATCTTCTTCAGGTTGAAGCATAGGAGCAAGTTGTTTGGCCTTGTAAAAACTCCAAATTTCAAGGAATCACGAAGATCTAGAGAAAGCATAGAGTGAGAGTCTTTAGAGTCAGACTCGGTATACTCGGGAGAGAAAGAAGGATGTTTTGAAGAGGAGGAAGGTACTTGAGTATAAGAAAAGTCAACATCCATTTTTCCAAAACCAAGGCTTGGCTTATCATCACATGTCATTTGATCTTGAAAGATATTTTCAAGGTTTTTAGAAGAACTTGTCCATTTACTTACAATTTCTTGCTCTTTCTTAAGTCGTTTAAACATTTTATTTTTCTCCTTGGCAAGAATGTAATTAATTGTTTTTAAATCCTCAAGTTCAACCTTGATTTTATCAAAATGTTTGAGCTGAGAGAGGCAAACTTGAAGTTGAGAAGAGAGGGATTTGACTTGAGCATTGGCCTTCCTTTTTACATCTTTTTCATTATAAAAGTCAACAGTTAAAGAGTCAAATGCCTCAATTTTTTCAGCATCAGTAAAAGTATGGAAATGATGTACCTGAGAAGAAGATGAAGAGCACCCAATAAAGACAAGAGCAATAGTCATGTCATGATCCTTATTTTAGGCCTTATCATCAAGTTTCGCCATAAGACATTTGCTGGAGATTTCTTTTTTACTCTCAGAAGTAGGCTCGTCAGCCTAGTCGTGAGATTCAGCCATCAGACCCTTTCCTCTTCTGAGAGCATTTTCATTTCTTTCTTTTTCTCTTTTGTACTTGGCCTTGTACTTTTCAGCACGATCAGTGCTATCTTTGAAAGAAGAGGAAGAAGACTTTCGGGAGTGAGACCTGTTGACAAAGTCAGATCTCATTCTCCTCATATTTGAGAAGTTTTGGTTTAAATAGATAGATTTGGGTTTTCCAGATGGGTTGCTCTTACACTCAGAAGCAAAGATGCCTTTCTTGCCACAAGCTTAACATTCCTCATTGGTTTTGTCAGAAGAGTTTTTGGAAAAAGAAGAAATTTTTTGGCCAGATTTGAACCGATTGGAGGGAAAATTGTTTTTATACTTAGAGAATCCAACAAGCATAGCCATTTCTTTAGTCATCCGATCTACCGAGATTTCCTCACCTTCATCATCGACCTCATTAAGATAAGCCTCCGAATGAGGAGTTGGATCTTCTTGGCTTTCTCGATCAGACTCATCAAAAAGGTATGTGATCCTAGGAATACACACAGATTTCTTGGAAGAATCACTGATAAGATCCATGGAAGGGATTTTTATCTCTTTTATGATTGTCATCCTTTGGATCCTTGTTTGCTCATAGTTAAAAAGAGATCCATAGAGAACAGTAAGAGGTAAATGATCAAGATCCTTGGTTGTCTTGATGCAAGTGCAAATGTTTTCCCAGAAATCAGGAAGACCATCCATAAACTTGCACAAGACTTCCTCATTATTATATACCCTTCCTAAGAGTTTGAGGTCGTTAAGAAGGCTGTTAAAGCGATTATAGTAGTCAGAAAGAGATTTTCCTTTTTCATGGGAGAAGAGTTCATATTTTCTAACAAGGGAAATATTTTTTACTTTTCTTGAATTCATCTGTCCCCTCATACAGAACACACAGGGTTGTCCACATTTCCTTGGCAGTAGGAAGATTCACCAAAGAGTGGTACACCTCCTCAGGGAGGGAGAGAGCAATGATTGCTCTGACTCTAGTATCAAGAGAGATAAGACGTTTATCATCATTATTGTACTTCTTAGGATTTATGGTGATATACCTGTCAGTAGCAACAGTTCTTTCCTCATCTGAAGAGTCATCAGAATCACCCACAACAGTATCCTTATCTTTAGAATCAGATCAAGTCTTTTGGAAGCGAGACCATACTCTAGAGACCATGGGTCCCTCATGAAGAACAGTAATAAAACGACTATCAACTCCTTCCAAGAACAACATCATACGAATTTTCCACAGAGAAAAGTTGTTTGGGTTAAACTTGGGTGGCTTGGCTATAGAGCCATTATTGTATGAGGTTGTTGAGGAGTTTTGAGAGGAAGACTCAACTTTTACAGAAGAAGGTGATGCCATTTCAGATCTAGTTTATTGGATTAAGCTAACATGCTCTGATACCACTTGTTGGCCCCAAAGTAAAAAAGCAAGTATTGTAGAGGGGGGGGGGGGGGTTGAATACAGTACACAAAAATTCACTTAATTTTAATTCTTTTTTTTATATTACTATTAAGAATTACACATAAAAAAAACTTTCAAAATTGTTGCGGAAAGAACAGATGAACTATTCTAACAATCTTTTTCACAAAGAAAACAAGAACACAACTTAAAATACAAAGATTAAAGCTATGAGGATGAGAGAGCAAGGTTGCCAACTTTCTTGAGTGCACTGAGTTCTCTAGGAAAAGTGTGGTTTGCATGGAGAAGATCTTCACCTTTATATACTACCTTATGCATATGCATTGAATGCAAAGGACACTTGTCAACCTAATATTCGATCCTTGAGATTTTCTTCCATAAAGAATAAGATATTTGATGTAACTTATCAAGATACAAAGAAGACCTTTGTACCTTAATAAGATAACACCTTAATAAAATATATCTGACACAAATCTTTTTGAGATCTTCTGGAGAAGGTCTCATTCAGAACTTGGGTGAATATCTTATGTGCAATAGAATGTTCCATTCCTTTTGTCAGAAGGATGTTGGAAAGAGGGGAACTAGCCAAATCATGATGATTCGGCTAATAAAGCTATCTGCCGAAAGAGACTTCACTCGGCAAGAGCTTAGTCTGCCGACCAAATGGATGTGGATGGGCAGGTATAGCATCTGCCGATAGAAGAGACTAACTTCGACAGATGCTCAACTTAGTAATCAATGAAAGCTTGTCTTGATCCGCATCAGATGGCTTACTTCTTGCTAATTTCGGTTGGTCTTCGACTTCACCGACCTATTGAGGCACAACTAAACTATTACAAAGAACCTTGAAATAAACTAAGTATGGAGATGTACAAACAAATTATAAATATGAAATAACAAGTCAAAGGGGAGGTCATCTTCAAAACCTTGATGACCGAACAACAAATATCTAGAATTTGTAATTAAGTAGATGTTGCCTTGTACAATTAAATGCATGCTCACATTTATAAGATGATACGTTACATTATGATTCAGAATACGATGTATTAAGCATATCAGTGAAATTTGAACTAAGCCTATTTAAATATACAAAATATAGGCAATAGAAACATCACATTCAACTATTGATCGTCCGTTGGAGCAATCGACAATTAAGTTTGTTGTCTCATATTAAACTATACATGCATATATTTCACATAGTACCGTTGGACAAATAATATAATAGACATGTAATTTATGCTGAAAAAACCATTATTTAAATTATCAAATAGATTTCCATTAGGTACCTTAAATTTCAATGTAAACAATGTATTATATATTTATTTCATTTATTTTGAAGAGTTTCTCGTTGATTTTACTATCCAATACAAAATCAATCTTGATTATGTAAACAATAAGTCCAATAAAAATTTCATTATTATAATGAAAATTTTCTAGTGCGATGCAAACTTCTATACATATTATTGGATTAATCATATAATTCAAATTTAAAGTATATTAGGCATATAATCCAAATTCAAATGATTCAAGTTTCTATGCAAGTCCACTACACAGTGTTCTAGAGAACATCACGGCTACAAGAGTTGAGTACGAACATAAGATATAAATCAAATTCCATGAAAGCATAAATTCGATCTACTTGGAACATATGGGCATAGAAATGAAACTGGAACAAGCATATACTTCAAATCTGAAAAGTCACAAAATTTATATTCGTAATTCACCCCTTTTCAATGCATAGACTGTTTGGTGTTCTTCCACATTTCCAGATTACAAGTTTGCAAGTCCACTAAATTCCTTAACCATTGATTGATGGCATCAAATTTCCATTGTTTATCCATCTTCTTGTGATTTGAAGTTATATTTTCAACAATATTTATTTCTTCATTATAAATTCGTTCAAAAAGTTAGTGATTATCATAATTAGGGAAAAGTTTGCATACCTCATGAATGTGGCTCTGATACCACATGTTAATTTATCCCAAAATATATGCATTCAAATCCCTAAAAAACAAATATGAATTTCTAGAAATACAAAATTCATAAGAACTTACTTGATGTAGTGTTGTCTCTCTGTACCACTTGAAGATGCCAGGGAGACGTGTTTAGATTTCCTTGATTGTTTTTCTTCGTTACGTAATATGATGGATTGATTTTTAGTATGTTTTTGTTCCCGTTTGAGATGAAAGAATGTTACTGATATTCTTGAGGCAAAAGGTAACGTAAGAAACCAATCATGATAACCACCAATATTTATATGTATATTATAAAGATTCTAAAACGGTTATTTGTACAAAATGTTTCTTGTATAATGTTACATTTACCACCTTACACTTACTTATTTAATTTATTTTATATCTCTTGTTTTTTTTCATTTTTCATTTTACACCATTATCATATTAACACAAATAATCGTATATGAACAAAAATGCAATGAAAAATTCGTTTCTTTTTTTACAAATTATACCATTATAATCGTCTCGTCAATACCTTCAAAACGAGGCCAATATTATATATTTTTTAATTTAACCGTACCATTAAATATCATGAATATCTACGAATTAATTTGTTTTCTATCCATACGTTTTATTTTTTTCCACTGTTAGCACATTAAAAATACATAATCATAAAATACGTTTCATTCTTATTATAAATTATATCATTATAATTTTTTCCATCAATAATTGTAATATAAACTAATTATTGAATATCTTTATGGGTTTAGGGTTTCATAAATTGTGATTCTTAGGTCATGGTTGATTGTTGATGACATGTCTATAAGGAAATAGCATTAATTGTTCGTTCTTTACTTACAAATATTCTGCTGTATCGTGCGGGTATATGCCTAGTTTATATGTAATTTGAGGGCAGCAACTTTCCATCATAATGGGCCTTGGACTCTTATTTTAAAGATATCCTAAGTAAGGTATTAATTTGATCAAATAACTTATATATATATATATATATATATATATATATATATATATATATATATATATATAGGGAGAGGTTCATTTGAGAAATGGTAAATATATGAGAAATAGAGAAGTAATCTTAGCCATTCATCTGGTCAACATTTGCGGCTTTGACCGCGAAGCACCGGATAATTTCTTGTGTGGTCTATAGAAGGTAGAGGGGTAATTTTGTAAAATACACGGGATGAATTCATATATAAATATGTGTAAATCACAAAGATTCATATATGAATCTGTTAATTAGTTCAACAGATTCATATATGAATCTTTGTGATTCATACAGATTAATATATGAATCTTTATGATTCACAAAGGTTCATATATGAATCTTTATGATTCATATATGAATCTTTGTGATTCATACAGATTCATGTTAGTTAGTTCAACTGATTCATATATGAATCACAAAGGTTCATATATGAATCAGTTAAAAGAGTTCAGTTGTCAATTGCACTGGTTCATATATGAACATATAGATCATATGTGAATTATACATGTTCATATATGAACACAGCCCGTGTGTTTGGTAAAATTTACGAAATTGTCCTTCTATTTTTGGGATAGCCGCAACTTTTGACCGGTCAAAGCCACAATATTTGACTAGTCAAATCCGATCTTGACCATATGAATGGCTAGGATTACTTCTCTATTTCTCATATATTTACCATTTCTCAAATGAACCAAACACTATATATATATACATATATATATATATATATATATATATATATATATATATATAGGGAGAGGTTCATTTGAGAAATGATAAATATATGAGAAATAGAGAAGTAATCTTCGCCATTCATCTGGTCAACATTTGCGGCTTTGACCGTGAAGCACCGGATAATTCCTTGTGTGGTCTATAGAAGGTAGAGGGGTAATTTTGTAAAATACACGGGATGAATTCATATATAAATATGTGTAAATCACAAAGATTCATATATGAATCTGTTAATTAGTTCAACAGATTCATATATGAATCTTTGTGATTCATACAGATTAATATATGAATCTTTATGATTCACAAAGCACCGGATAATTCCTTGTGTGGTTTATAGAAGGTAGAGAGGTAATTTCGTAAAATACACGGGATGAATTCATATATAAATCTGTGTGAATCACAAAGATTCATATATGAATCTGTTAATTAGTTCAACAGATTCATATATGAATCTTTGTGATTCACAAAGGTTCATATATGAATCTTTGTGATTCACAAAGGTTCATATATGAATCTTTGTGATTCATACAGATTCATATATGAATTTGTTAGTTAGTTCAACTGATTCATATATGAATCACAAAGGTTCATATATGAATCAGTTAAAAGAGTTCAGTTGTCAATTGCACTGGTTCATATATGAACATATAGATCATATGTGAATTATACATGTTCATATATGAACACAACCCGTGTGTTTTGTAAAATTTACGAAATTGTCCTTCTATTTTTGGGATAGCCGCAACTTTTGACAAGTCAAAGCCACAACTTTTGACCAGTCAAAGCCGCAACTTTTGACCGGTCAAAGCCACAATATTTGACTAGTCAAATCCGATCTTGACCATATGAATGGCTAGGATTACTTATCTATTTCTCATATATTTACCATTTCTCAAATGAATCAAACACTGTATATATATATATATATATATATATATATATATATATATATATATATATATATATATATATATAGGGAGAGGTTCATTTGAGAAATGAGAAATATATGAGAAATAGAGAAGTAATCTTAGCCATTCATCTGGTCAACATTTGCGGCTTTGACCGTGAAGCACCGGATAATTCCTTGTGTGGTCTATAGAAGGTAAATGGGTAATTTCGTAAAATACATGGGATGAGTTCATATATGAATCTGTATGAATCACAAAGATTCATATATGAATCTGTTAATTAGTTCAACTGATTCATATATGAATCTTTGTGATTCATACAAATTCATATATGAATCTTTGTGATTCACAAAGGTTCATATATGAATCTTTGTGATTCATACAGATTCATATATGAATCACAAAGGTTCATATATGAATCTGTTAGTTAGTTCAACTGATTCATATATGAATCACAAAGGTTTATATATGAATCAGTTAAAAGAGTTCAGTTGTGAATTGCACTGGTTAATATATGATCATATAGTTCATATGTGAATTATACATGTTCATATATGAACACAACCCGTGTATTTTGTAAAATTTACGAAATTGTCCTTCTATTTTTGGGATAGCCGTAACTTTTGACCAGTCAAAGCCGCAATATTTGACTAGTCAAATCCGATCTTGACCATATGAATGACTAGGATTACTTCTCTATTTCTCATATATTTACCATTTCTCAAATGAACCAAACACTATATATATATATATATATATATATATATATGTTGTACCCCTGGAGCAACCATCTCAGTTTTTTTTTTTTTTTAAATGTTGGTATCGCTAGTGCACAAGGTGCAGGACGGTAGTATGAAAAAATCTAAAATAATTGTGGTCTGAGGACACTATCATTAGAGTTCTTAAAAACCATTTTACCATTTTAAGACACAAACAAATCATTCTACATGATATATCGAAGGAAGTAGAATTTTGAAAAAACATTGAAGACTTGAAATTGGGAAGGGGCGCAAAGGAGGCCTTCACTTGCGACATCAATGTTGAAATATTTGGAAGTTACAAAAAAAGACATAGATTGCTATGTGACCTTCCTACGCAACAGTATCATCACAGGTAAGGGGTGTAAAAAATAACCGACACTGAATAACCAACCCGAACCAAACGAGATTTGGGTTAAACGGTTTCGCATTATTCGGTTTTCGGTTTAAACGGTTCCGTTAACCTAACAAGTATTCTTATTCGGTTTGGCTTTCAGTTAATTTTTTCCTTATTTGATTAAACCGAATAACACATTCTACTAACGTTTAATATATTTCATGTTTATTTCTAATAAACCAAAAACATGTTATACTATTATTTTACATATTTTATTGCTATATAATATTTGTTATTGATAGTGTTAGATCACATATCTATTGGATTCAAGATCATCCAAACTGAAGATCGCAATCTGAAGTTAAAGCCGGAACGTCAACTCTCGATATTAAAGTCTATGTTTGTTTGTAATAAATGTCAAAGTAATTGTTTGTTATTGTATTGTTTAAGTAATTAATCTAGTTAGTTAGTTATTAGTTTAGTTAGTTTATTATAGTTAGTTATTTAATATCTTTGTAATTGATATTATTTAGAAATAATATCTAGATATTAAATCTAGATATTATTGCAAGTTGTAGGAAGTGTGTTAGACACACATTAGATAGATTAGATATTGTGTATCTCTCAACAGCTCTCATAGATCAGATATTATCAAGAACACAAAAACACACACTTAAAGGTGTAAATCAGAGAGAAAACAGAGAACAAAATCTAGAGCTTGAATCGATCAACCTTGTAACCTTTGTTATATATCAATACAGGTTGGTAATCGTTTGTGTTGTTGGTTCTATAAAACTTGATATAAACATTGTTGGACCCACAATTGGTATCAGAGTCTGATTAAGATCAAAATCAAGTTTTTAAGAAAAACGACTCTGTGTCACTGTGTTCTTCATTTGAAAATCGATTTCGAGATTTTAAGTGTTTTAGGTGTTAAAATAGATCAAGTTGTGATCGATTAGGTTGCTAGATAGAGTTGTGAGTGTTTAATTTCAGTTTAAAGCTTAAATCGAGTTCCATTTTGTGATTTTTGTGGTCTGAAAGTCGAGTTTATAAAGTTACTGTGCCATCGATTTACTTTTTAAAAAGTGATTTTTTATCAAGATCGAGTGGTCACAATCAGTTCTAGAAGTGTTTGTAGTCATATTGGTAGAGTTTTGGTCTGCTAATCGACGAAGAAACAAGTTTTTAGTTGATTTCAGAAGTACAGGTCGAACTTGCGCAAATCAGAAGAAGAACACACGCAAAGCTCACTTTGCGTAACCTACTTTGCGCAACCTACTTTGCGCAACGAACGTCATACACAAAGTCCACTTTGCGCAACACACTTGATACACAAAGCTTACTTTGCGCAACTCAAGTGATACGCAAAGTCCACTTTGCGCAACACACTCGTCACGCAAACCACACTTTGCGCCACTCAAGTGAAACGCAAACCCCAGTTCGCGCGACCCACGTAATACGCAAACCTCTCCTTTGCGTGACCTTCTTCAAACGCAAACCTGAATTTTGCACCAATTTCACACTTAGACAAAATTTTGAAAACTGTAATAGGGTCTTTAATTGTCATAAATTTTTTCTCTAGGGGCGCTGCCTAGGGGGACAAAATTTCTTGTGTGATCAAATTTTATCTGGACTAACGGTCAAATCCAAGTTCTTTTTGCACATTAAATTAAACAGGATGACATCAAGCGAAGCTTCTTCAATATGTATGGATGAGAAACCACCAGTATGAGCAGTGGAAAGATCAGTTCATGGATTTCATAGATAGACATGAATTGAAGAAACTTATAAGAAGATCTCTAGAGTACGGAATTATGACAGTTCCAAGGAGAGTTTATACTCTAGTGGAGAAGAATGGAGAAAGAGAAGAAAAAGAGCTTCCAGTACCACTTGATATGTACTCAGACGAGCAAAGAAAAAGATATAAAGCTGACATCTTAGCCAAATCTTTTATTCTGCAAGGAATATCAGAGGAGATTTCAAATTAGATCTTCTTTACACTAGAACGTGAAGAGGCTACAGGAAAGCTGTTATGGGAACATATTGCTAAGATTATGATAGAATCATATATGTCATCAAGAGTTAAGGTTTTGGAAGCTGAGAACTCTGAGCTTCAAAAGAAAATATCAGATTTTGAAAAGAAGTTCTCAGACCTTTCCAAGAAGAGTGTTGAAGAGAAGAAGACACTCGAGCTTAAATGTCTAAAGTTTTCTCAACAAGTTAGTAACTTTGAGAAAGTACTAATTCTGGAAAGAGATCAGTTTGCCAAAGAGAAGAAGGCAGCTGAAAAGAAGAATGATGGACTCTTAAAAGATATATCAGATGGAAGAAAGGGTCCTAAGAAGGGATTTGAAGAAGAAAGAATCACCTTTGAAGCTGCAATTAGGAAGCTTAATGCAAAGCTATCTGAATTGTCTAAATTTGCACAGAAATAGAAGAAAAAGAAGTATGAGCTTGAGACGAAGATTGACCTTATTGTCAAAGAAAGAGACAAGTTATTCTTCAAAGGTAAAAGAGCTTCAAGATATTATTTCAAAGATGGTGGTGGTGACTGAGCGAACGACTCCAGGGTCAAAAATACACTCACCTAGAAATAATTCAGTTGGTTCTAACAAACCAGTCGCAAGCTCACAACAGAAAACTGCTCTTTTCAAAAGGTCAGTTAAATCTTCTAATCAGATTCATTCTACTAATCTTTTCTATGACAGGAATAGAGATAGTTCAGGTACACATCGAAGAAGGAGAAGAAGCTTCCAGGAAGAAGAACTGGCCTGGAAGAAGACACCAGTTAAAGAAGAGCTGAAATGTAAAAGCTTATGTGTACATTCGCATAATGCCAAGAAGAACATTGCGCGTAAAGGTAAACCTGATTTCGTCTACACGAGAGATCAATTAATCTGGTTGTCAGGTAAGAAATTCTATTGTTCTTATTGTCGTACACATGATCCTATTCATAAAACAAGTGATCATTACTGGTACGGTTCTTACTCAATAACTCCTATACGAACTGCAACTAATATTCATGGACCCAAATACCAGTGGGTACCAAAGAAAACTAAACCTGTGTTGCAGGCACCTACTGTCAAGGGGGAGTAGGAGAACCATGGCTTCTAAGTAAATCAACTTAGAACCCGTACTTCAACGAAGTTGACTTCTAAACACAACAGTTTAGGACTCACACTTCAATCATCAAAAGACCTTACTCCTGAGCTGATAAGGATTGTACTCTGATACTCCAACGAGGAAATCAACCTTCAACGGGGAGTACATATAAATTTCTGAAATGTTTTGCATCCGATAGATATGATGACCTACACTTCAAAAAGGAAGTTGTGGATCTCTATCATGTGCTTTAGAACTGACATATTTTAGATGCATAATTTCAGGGGGAGTATAAAAGGTGATGACTTCTGATTATTTCTGATCAGAACTCGTACTTTAATAGTTTTACTGCTTTTTGTATTTTCAATTTAAGTGAATAAATTTGCTTTGACTTGACATAAGACTTTTGCAGAAGTTTTGAGAGATACTTACAAGTTCATATGTTTATGACTTTAAAGCTTAGCTTCATGAGATGGAAGATCGTACGTAAAGGTATAATTATATATCTTCATCTCATATATGGTTGAAAGAAGGACAACTTTCAATCATCGAAAACATTGTTTTCAATGTCCAAACCACTTCTCGATTCTCAAAACGAATTCATGAATTGGAAGTGGGACTTTAAATGTTTTCAAGAAATATATTGTGCTTTAACTGAAATAGTTAAACCAATCTGAGCTTCATATGCATCATAGGAAAACAAGGATTTCTTTGTGCTAGGGATTAACATAACTTCTATGGAATCACCTTAACCAGTGATTTCTACCCAAGAAGTTAATCCATAGTGATTGAGTGTGAGAATTCAAAAGAAATGAGTGTTTCAAACAAAGAACTAAGTTTGATTAGAGTGAGCTAAATGTTAAAAAGAAAGAGCGTGTGAGAACAGAGTTAAAAGAATATCACAACTCTGCACCAACTTTTTCTGAGCCGGGCAGCCACATTTCTAGTGTTTCACAATTCTTTGGTGATCATTATTGAAACAGGCAACTAGCCCATGCCAACTCTTGATCAATCCTTACTATCTACTCATTTTCTTCTCAACAAGAAAGTGTTTCACATTTTCAAAGGGGAAGCAACACATATGCTATCTGATTTTCATTTGGAAAATCTAGATATTGAAAAGAAGGAAGTCTGCCCCACCTTCGCACTTCAATCATGCACATTGAGTCTGTGTTTAACTTACTGTTGTCTCAGTAGTTTACACAATTTTGAGCCAATAAGCAATCATCCGTGCTTAATTCTTTCTATCACAAGCTCGAACACACAAGGAATTAGTTTCTTTGTCATAACGTTTATAGAAATAACCTTTGTGGTGTTTTCGATGATTAAATGGAAGCCCTGGGGGAGTCAACATCAAACAACTCATTTCCAATGTGTATTCGTTACACACAGTGACTTAGTGTTACTGACAGGCATATTAACTGATTCATTAATTGATTCAGGTGTTACACGACTATTTTGTCTAGATTTGAAAAGATATGGATGAATATCTTATGAATTCACGAGTTAGAGGCTCTAACTGACAAACATTTCTTACTCAAAGTTTTGATGAAGTCGTTGCACTTTCCATCAAAAAGGAGGAGAATCTAAAGCTTGAAGAAATGTCCAGTCCATTACATTACAAGACCAAGAACTACGAGATCAAAGTATTCTGAAGACATGCTGATTTCAGATAAATTTTCTTTGAAGATACTTTGCTAAAGCATTCTGAGCTAGAGAAAGAGATTGCATCTTCTGAGCTGAACAAGAAGACTGAATTGCTAAAATCTTTTTAGTAATGATCTTGATCCAAAGGGGGAGATTGTTAGATCACATATCTATTGGATTCAAGATCATCCAAACTGAAGATCGCAATCAGAAGCTAAAGCCGGAACGTCAACTCTCGATATTAAAGTCTATGTTTGTTTGTAATAAATGTCAAAGTAATTGTTTGTTATTGTATTGTTTAAGTAATTAATCTAGTTAGTTAGTTATTAGTTTAGTTAGTTTATTATAGTTAGTTATTTAATATCTTTGTAATAGATATTATTTAGAAATAATATCTAGATATTAAATCTAGATATTATTGCAAGTTGTAGGAAGTGTGTTAGACACACATTAGATAGATTAGATATTGTGTATCTCTCAACAACTCTCATAGATCAGATATTATCAAGAACACAAAAACACACACTTAAAGGTGTAAATCAGAGATAAAACAGAGAACACAATCTAGAGCTTGAATCGATCAACCTTGTAACCTTTGTTATATATCAATACGGGTTGGTAATCGTTTGTGTTATTGTTTCTATAAAACTTGATATAAACATTGTTGGACCCACAGATAGGTAGATAATGTTCTTTTATTATATTAAGTTTTTGTTTGATTCACAACGTCGCATGAAGAAAAATAATGTCATTTGATAGATATTGGTTTTTGATAGATGATGTTTTTTACTTAATATAAGTCAACTGTTGAGTTTACATGTATGATACAATTATATATTAGAAGCAATTAACACTTAATTTTGGAAAATTATTTGAGCAAGTGTGCAACGAAAAATGATAAATACTTATTCAATTTAACCAGTTACCAAACCGAATAACCCGAAACCGATTAAACTGAACCTTACTTGGTTTGGTTATCAGTTAGTTTTAAAAAAAACTTGAAAACCGATTAACCCGAACTAAATAAACCGAAAACCGATTTGAGCAACTAAATAAAACCGATTCAGTAATCTTGATTTCGTTGGGTGAAATGGTGGCATCATGTGGCTCAAGGATCATGAGCAAAGCTTAAACTTTCTGTACTATAAATTCGAGGGAGGCTTGTGATGGTGATTGTTCGTGAAGAAGCATCACATGAGACAAATTAGGCTATCCTAGCCTTGAAGCCAACTCTTAGGTATAAAAAGCCTTCCAATTTTAGATATTTTCAGTTGCTTCCTTATTTTTTATGTTTGTGATGTTTCTAAAAGAGGAAACTCAAAGAATAGAGGTTTGTTTATGTTGATCTTAGACTAAACATCACTTGTAAGTACATTATAACTTGCCTTCGATTGATACAATCGAGGTATATCTCTTTATAGATGTACATCATTGTAACACCCGGAATTTTCAGTGAATAAAAGTCTTTCCTTTTTCTTCTAGTGGAATTAAATGGTAGGTTAAATGATTAAAGGATGTAATCTTTGGATGCTTATCGAACCAAAGCTTTTCGTACTTGGAAAAAATGAAATTATGGACTTGGTATGCCAGGGCGATAGTGCCTGGAACTGTGACAGTGTCACTGTCGCCTGGTCAAAGTCGTAGAGGAGGAGGGGCTTGTAGTACACCTTCGGCGAGTTTGAAAGCAAAAGTGACATGGGGGCATTGTAACTGTGTCACAATCGCACACAAAAGGAGCCTTTCGGTACATTCGAGGCGATTTGACCTGCGATTGTGCCATTGGCACATTCGCTTGCCATTGTCGCACTCGTCAATTTGGGTATTTAATGCCATAAGCCGATTTTCAAGAGGGCATTCATTTCAAACTGTTTTAGAGACGTTTTCTCTCTACATTTAAGGAGATTTTCACCTACCATTCTTCACTCCTCATTTATGTCAAGTTGAAGTCACCCAAGATCATCCATTGGTCTCCATCTAGGGTTTTCTAGCATTTAAGGAAAAAGAACTCAAGTCTTGGGCAAGCTCCTAGTGTCATTCTCCATTTCTAGGGTTTCATCAAATATCTAGGTTTTCATCAAAACCTAGCAAGTGAGTTCATCCTACTCTTTTAAACTTTATACATGTCAAAACTTTGTATTTTGATCTCCTAAATTCCTAGCTCCAACCTCTTAATTGATGGGTTTAACCTAACTTGAGCATTTTGGAGGTTTTAGGGTTTTTATCATTTTATGGAAAGAGAAAGGCTTATATCATAAGTGTTATGGAATGAAGTTTTATTTGCATATCTATGGTTGAGAACTCGAATAATCTATTTTTGGACACACTTATGACTTTTAACATGTTGAATAAATTATTTGATGAAAGTGAGTTTTGGAAAGAAATGGATGGATTATTGGTTGTATAAACTAAGGTTATTTTAAGCCTTATCAACTCTTGGAATCCCATTTTGGGAACATATTATGTTGGAGTTGGAAATAGTCATTTGATATGCTTCTATGTGGAATTAGTTTCATATAGTGTTATTTAAGCTAGAAAGATATTTTATGGAAATCTGAATGTTAAAACTATATGTGTGATTATAGTTTGCTCACAAAGTGAATGTGACGAGGCTTAAACTAATACTAATGAATCCATATATAGGTATAGGAGTCGGCTTAGTTGATTTGGGAAAATTTTCCACTTTGTAACTAGTTGAGACACTGGGTCATCAGGGGTAACTTGGTACGGTTATGTGGAGCCGGAAGCCATTGACCGTAAATGTAACCCTAGTGAATAAGTATGACTAGTATATTCCGGATTGAAGAACTCGTAGCCATTAATCCTAGTATAAGCTCTTTAACTTGGATTGTAGCTTACTTTTCTGTTCTGCTACAATCTTTGGAAATCGGGTCTCCCTCGTCATCACCAGATGAAGTTTTGGACCATTTGGTTCCTATGTGATTTGTGTGAAAATGAACTTTACATTGAAACTAAAAATACTCCTACCGTTTTATTCTATGCATTTATTTATTTAAAAATGTTTGTTCTCACTAGGCGTCACGTCTAACACTTTTTCTTAAATGACATGTAGATCAAGTACTCTAAGTGGCGGGACTTCTAAACCTTGAGGAAAGAGTGATGTTCCAATGAGTGGCAACTTTTGGAGATAACCATTTTTGGACTTTTGGGCGTACAACATTGGATAGAATACTTTTAGGAGATTATGATGACAACCATCTGTAATCTTGTCTTAATATAACTTAGATTAGTATGTTGTCATTTATGATTTCTATTTGGTGATTCATAAACGCTCTTATTATTTCCCCTTTTGGGGTGATTCCATTTATATAGATGTCATTTTTATGTCATTATTCAAGTTTAAATTTACCGCAAGTTAGTATCAGAACTCTAGTTTAAGTGAACTAGGTATGAAAGTAAAATGCCTAGACTTAAGCTGAGATGTTACATCATGATTTGTGAGATTTGGGTAGGGGTGTGCATCGGGCGGGTTCCGGTGGAAAAATCAAAAACCCGATCGGATTTCGGATATGGAAATCAAGACCCGAATTTTAGGTTTCGGATTTCGGATTGCTTCGGGTTCGGGTTCGGGTTGGTCGGGTTTCGGGTTGATATCGATCAGGTTCGGGTATTATTATAATGAAAAAGACATATATAAATTCATTCGATTTGGAGAATGAATTCAATCGATCGAGAGATTGATGAAATCGATAGAAAACTTATAAATTAGAAAACATTTCGACCGACTAGAATTTACGATTTTTAAAAGATAATTAGACAAATAAATATATTTATATAATATATAAATATGTATGTATATTATTTCGGATTTTCGGACAGGTCGAGTGGCCAAAAATCAAACCCGACCCAAACCCAAATATCCCCAAAAAAATCGGGTTTCAGATTTTCAAATTTCAGGGTATTTGGGTTTTATAAAAACACCTTATTTTCGGTTCGGGTTCGGATTTCAGACTTTTAGGATTTTCACACTCCTAGATTTGGGTAGAAATTCCAAGATAGGATGATTTTAGAGTCGACGGAATTATTAATAATGTGTTACATGAGCATGCTTGACTTTACTATTATCACGATGATTGATGAATGTAATAGTACATTCCATTTAGTATTGTTATATATAGATATGAATTCTTATTCTCCTTCTCGTGTGTGACAGACTAAGATGGTAAACACCCAGGGTAGACCGCGAACGAGGATCGATGGACAAAAGGAGAGCGCGTCCACGCCCAATGTGACAGAAAGGATCGACACACCATTGTTGGGCGGAGGGCTAGAGCATGTGCCAATAACTAATCTGTCCTCCTCCAACCCAATGATGGAAGAGGTAACCCCACAAACCGAGATGATGGCAAGTATGATGCAGACGATGAACTCGGCTATGGAAAGCAACAAGAGTTCCTTATAAAGATGATTGAGGATAAAGATTCCAGCAGCCGTAGGCATGAGATGGTTGTCGAGAATGTAGTGGTGGGATCCGCGGTACCGGGAACGTGATCCGAACTGAGGAGCTCATAACCAATGACACAAGACATGATGGGAGGACTTGCTCCTGCAAAACCTTTTTGTGTAGCAAGCCAACGAAATTTTCAGGATCGGACGATCCAGTTGCCTACATGAATTGGATCCAAGAGATTGAGAAAACTTTTGGGTCAAGCAAGTGTGAAAGAATGCAGAAGGTAAAGTTTGCCTCTCAGATGCTTAGAGGCCCAACTCTCCGTTGGTGGAATGTCACCAAGTCCACCCTTACGGCTACTGTTCTAGTGCAACCAACTTGGACCTTGTTCTAGAAGAAGGTTATGGATGAGTACTGTAACGAGCGAGCAATTGATCACATTGAGGAAAAGTTCAGAGCTCTCAAGAAGGTTACTATGTCTCTGAGAGAATATACTCGATGGTTTATGGAGAATCTCGACTTGGTGGGGCATGTGGCTTCGACAGAGAAAGAAAATATCAAGGCTGATCTCAAGGGCCTACCTGTGGACATGATGGCTATGGTCTGAAACTCGAGGGCCTCCACTCTCTGTGAGACTATAGAGGAGGCATAAATCATGGAAGACGTTTACGCTCGTGGAAACGAGGAGAGGACGGTTGTAGGAGAGAAGAGGAAGTGGGAGAGCAAGCTCAGACCTCTCAAGAGGTTGCAACCATTTGCTGGAGGAAGGAGCTTTGATAACCGCCGAGAGGCAAGGTGGTGCCCTAAGTGTCGGAGAAAGAACTACGACACATGTAATTCTACTCCTACTCATTTCTTCAAATGTGATAGTACCACTATCAATTATAAACAAAATTAGTCCTCATACAAATGTATATTGTTAATGATACAATCAATGTTAAATCTTGCATGTTCGTTTTAATTTTCTTTTAAGTTGTTAACTTGTTGAATCCTCTAAATTTCATATGTATGAATGTCTTCCTTCTTCACCAGCCGTGCTGTTAAGTTGTGTGTATGTATTTGAAACAAATAAGTCTTATGTAACACCCTCGAAAATGGAAAGAACAACTAATTTAAAACTTTCAAGTATACAACAGTTAAGGATAGAATCTATTCTTCAAAACAACACTAGAGTCGCTAAGAATAGAAATCTAGATTAAACTTCAACAATTAATAGGTCGAGTCTAGTATAGAGGCTAATTAAAGTCGGGTGTTACTAAAACCCTATCGCAGTTGCTCTCCTAAAAGACTGAAGCGGAAGACTTCATCAAGCTACTCACCCTTCCACATACTCCTAGCACTCAACACTTCACCAAAACGCTAGAACCATTTCCCTCATTCGGAACCTGATGCACATGCCGACAAATAAAAAGGTTAGGCTAACGCCTAGTGAGTTCAAGAGTTTACGACATGACATAAATATATTTGTTAAAGGGAAAGAATGCAGTTTAAATCATACACCTTCAAAAAGATTTACTTTAAATATCAAACGACATTATTTTCCAATGGCACTCCTTTAAAACAAGGAACCCAACATGAACCTTCTTTCGTAAAACCACTTTAATCCCAAACTCACCCAAAACGTGAACAGTAAGCAAACTCCGAATTTATAATAATGTGAAATAGACTTTACTTCTCGAAACACCCTAAACGTGGGTGGGGCATAATACACAACCCAAAAATATTGAGAAAACAAATCCGCATATGCAAAACGTCACCGAAGACATGGATAATAAAATGATAAAATTTAGTACCCAAATAACACCTTTCGGTGACGAGGGAGACCCGATTCCATTATATGTGGCGGAACACAAAGTTAAGTCACATAACCATGTTGTCGAACTACACCTCAGATCGTGACTGTATTGCCTGCTCCGCCGAGCTACACCTCCAGTCGGACTTTATTTCAAGTCCCAAACACCGTATCCCCCATTGCATGCTCTGTCGAGCTACACCTCAAGGATACACGATCTTATTGCCTATTTGCTCTCTAGCGGAGTTTCATCCTCAGGGTACTCATTCGACCCCTAGTGCCTACTCTCTAACATTCAAAATATGAGTCTCAACTCTTTACTTGATAACTCCCAATGTCTAACCCTCGTGCACAAGACCAATCACAAGACCCATGGTCCCGAAGTACAACCATAAAGGTTCCTCTTCGTCAAACAACCGGGACGACATTAATGCCAACACGACATAATTTCCCAAAGTGAGGATCCCAAGAGTCCTCACCATTAAATACGACTGACTTACATGCCTATGGATCCAATGCATTACAGTCTAAGATACATGACTCCAACCGCACTCAAACATGTATTCTTCAAAACAAAGCGCAATAAAAGCAGCACTCACCCAAAGCTCCATTTTAAGCTAATAAACCAGACAAATGTCCCTAAGACTCGGTGATTACAAAAACTGAGCCTTAAGCCTAACCAACAAATTACCTTATGCTAAATCCACAAAATGTAATAAAATGCAACCGACATGACTATACAACCACATGCTCCAAAATGTATGAATACCATCCAATATCATTTAGATTTGAGTAAATCATTTTCTAAACAAGTTTTAACCACATAGGTTTACAACATCCGAAATATTCACAAGGTCGGGAGTGACCAAACCCCAATGACTCACACATTGATATTTTCAAACCATTTTACAACTTGAAATAGACCTATTACCAATAACCACAAAAATATATTTTTTTTACCAAATACCCTCCATCTATGAAAATGGTTATCAAATCATTTTCGTTATGATACATTTATCACAAATCCCAAAAATCCCAAAGATGTGTGTTTTATAAGTTTATAAAGTTAAACACTTCCAAATAACCAAAACTTATCAGGTGATCAGCAGTTAACAATTTCATGTAAAACACAAAACACTTTAAAATGAACATTTTAGCATGTACAACGTTTTCACAAATCAACTTGAACTCACTTTGCTAGATTTAGGCTAAATCTAGATTTTACCCCAAACTTGCGTTTCCTTGAAGAACTTGAATCCACAAATAAAACCTTCCAAAACATATATTCACAAGTTTCCAACCATAAGCAAACATATCCAACCAATAAGAACCAATCCCCAAACATTTTACATCAAAATCTCCATTTTGGCCAAAACCCTAATTTTAACTTAAATCCTCCAAAATCTTCCAAACCGAAATTAGAAAAACCAAACACTAGGAGATCATCATTGAAGCATTTATATCTTATATTAGGGTTTAGAAATGGAATGGATACAATTACCATTTAGGTTTTGATGAAAACCTATAAAACTCTACCATGGAGCTTGAGGTTACGTTGAAGAAGAAGATGGTGAACTCTTGACTCTAGCTTCCAATATTTACCACTTGATGATGAAACACTTCAAGAGCTCGAGGATTGGACCAAAAATGAGTTAGGGTTTGAGGGGAAGGAAGGGGAAACGATTTGAGAGAGAATGGGGAAGTTTGGAGAAGAGAAAATGAGAAAGAAGTCTGAAAATTACGACTTATTGGCAGCCTGATGCCCTGGTGCGACATTGCCTAGCAATGTCGCCAAGCCCTCCCTGGCCACTGTTTTCTGTTGCGGCAATGACAGGCGACTATGACACTGTCATAGTCTCCAGGCATTGTAGCCGTGCCCAAACCAAGCTCCGAAACTCGACGTTTTCAACGCCAATACCCCCGATACTCTAAGGAACTTCAAATAATGATTTCCCACCAAAAAACCCACCATTTACAAGATACAAAAACGCCCAGGTGACCTTTACTTACCGAAAATTACGGGTGTTACATCTTATCTTTCTATATCAATCATCTATGCATAAGTATATGCTCATGGATTTTCCTGGACCGGTCGAACCAAGTCAAACCAGACCGTTTTTGGCGGTTTGGCGGTCCGGTCTGGTTTGAAAATTTGCCAAACAGGACAGTTCGGTCTGCGGTCTGGAGGTTTTTAGGCCGGACCAAACCGACCGCCAAATACATACATATATATATGTACTTTTATTATATATATATATATCATTTACTTAAGTTAAGCCCAAATTTGTCTCAAGCCCAAACATAAAATCAATGTTGACATTGAAAGCCCTAAATGACTCACAATTCACAAACATGGGCCGACTTGGTAAGTCACTAATTCCAATATAACACGGCCGACTTTCACACTGTTTGTTCTTCGTCTCATTCATGCACGACGTACGCTTCGGTCTTAAAGAGTTCAAACATCGATCATCTAGGTAATTTCTATTTTGTATTGAACTATTGATTTCCAATTTTCCAGAGTTGGTAATTTCTATTTTGTAATTAATTGTTCCAGTGGTCGTGGCTTAATAATCTAATCGATTCCAGCTTGATAATCTAATCACTATCGACTTCCAGACCAGACTGCGAAGCACACTCTGGCTCGCGTCAATCCCTTCACTCCAGTAATCCATACCTGGACGTTCGTGATGGCGTAAGCAAGTCGCAAGTCTGCTCACCGGTTATTTCATTAAGCATCAACAATTCACCAAAAGCAATAGGCTCCTAAAAAAATTATTTTTCACATGCTTGAGATAAGACAGATCTTTTTTTAGGCAATAAATAGGCCGAGAGAAAAGCCCGATTGAAGAAAGTTTAACATCCTAAACTACTTTCCTTAAACCGCATGATAGACGGACGAAAAGGAGAAAGAAAGGACATTAATAGGAACTAAAAAAGGCACCAACATCGGTGACTAATAAGGATTCAGTTCTGGCATCCTCCTAATTCTAAATTATAAGATGGGGAAACTGGGATCCTCTACTTAATCCCCGGAAGTATCAGAAGTCAAGTAGACTCGGAAAGAAAAAAGATAGTGAAATTCCATCGTATAAGCAAGATTGGTTGGATTAACCCACTTTTCTGTAGGTTATAACTTATGTGGTTTGTCTTGCCTCTATCTTCCTGAGACTCCTACGGGCTAAAGAGATAGAACTACTGAAGCAAACTGTAAAAGGGTTGGGGGCAATCACTTTTTAGATCATGGATCGCAAGATGCGGGAAGATTGAATGAAGCCTATGGATACTGGCACCTATTTTATTTCCATTTCACGGGACTAGGGCAGAAAGACGAGTTACTTAGGAGCGGTATGGACGTAGATGATATCATCACGACCTCTCTTTTCGTACCGCTAGGGATGCTTAACGCCACTTCGAAATTTTATCCATCTCTGAATGTACACCCAATGGATTATTTGATCCATATTGATGCAAGGAACTCCCCTAGTGTGTTGCCTCCATCTTCAATCATTTCTCTTCCCAAAATATCTCATATCATCATGCATGTAGGATTAATTAGCATAATGTGATGTTGCTAGATAATGTAGAGAGTTTCTCAACTATGGTTCCTTTAACATCCATGTTTTCCCTTTACACACACACACACACACACACATATATATATATATATAGAGAGAGAGAGAGGAAAGTTCAAATGAAAACTCATTTTTCATTGTGCACGTGAGGACAAATCTCAGCCACTCAATATCTTTTGATCTAACAACTCATATTAAATAGAGTTTTTAATTTTAAAATGCTTAGGGGTAAAAATAGAAGAAAATTTAAACACACGTCTACCATATTTGACTTTTTATTTTCTTTTTTAATTAAAAACTTTTTACCCAATTAAAGTTTAAAATAAATTATCTTAAAAATTACTAATATTTTAATTAAACAAATTACATCAAAAAAACGAGAATTTCGTGCTCTTCGATATGACATCCATCTCGATATAGTTTTTTTGTCGTTTTAACCGTTTTTTACTTGAAATGCTATATATGTGTTATATTCATTATGAATATTTATGTACGTTCAAGTTTGTACAACGCCTCGACACCGTAAGTATGTAACTCGACATCACCTTCTTCAACACTTTCTTCAACGTCGTAAGACATCACGTTTCTTGAGCACCGTAACCCAACACCCATCAAGACGAATCGAGAACCTATCGAGTAATTCTGTTGTGAATCGGGGAACAAAAGAGAGTGCATCACGTCTTCACATCTTCACAGGTGATCATGTGTTATTCATCATGAATAATGTATCATTCAGAATGAATAATACAACATTCAGGGTGAATAATTCATGATTCATGAATTTGTGTATTATTAGTCATGAATGTTGTGTAATTCTTTCTGAATACTATATTATTCATCATGAATAATGAGTGAACGTTCACATTTGTTAGTCATAGTGAATGTGGGACATCCGGGGATGCGCATACATATTCATAATGAATTAAACCAAATTTCAGTTGTGAATTGAGAAACAAAAGAGAGTGTGCCATGTGTCTACACCTTCACGGGTCATTCATATATTATTCATCATGAATAATGTATCATTCAGGATGAATAATACACGATTCATGATAAATAATACATGAATCATGGATTCGTGTATTATTCATCCTGAATATTGTATTATTCATCCTGAATACTGTACTATTCATCATGAATAGTGAATGAACATTCACCTTTGTTATTCATACTGAATGTGAACACCGGAGGCCATGCATGCATATTCATAATAAATATAACACATATATAGAGTTTCACGTAAAAACGGTTAAAACGAAAAAAATCATGAATATTGTATTATTCATCCTGCATACGGTATTATTCATCATGAATAGTGAATGAACGTTCACCTTTGTTATTCATACTGAATGTGGACACCCGAAGACGTGCATGCATATTCATAATGAATATAACACGTATATAGAATTTCACGTAAAAAACGGTTAAAACAAAAAAAAACTATATCGAGATGGATGTCATATCGAAGAGAACGAAACGTTTTTTTGATGTAATTTGTTTGATTAAAATATTAGTAATTATTAAGATAAATTATTTTAAAGTTTAAGGGGGTAAATTTTTTTAATTAAAAATAAAAATAAAAAGTTAAAGAAGGTAGACGTTGATTCAAAATTACAATTTTGTCCTTAATCACTTACCAATTAAGCTTATTATGTATTAATCATTGATTAGTTTTCTAAGTATTGATCAATGGTTAATATTTGTCCTCATGTGCACAATGAAAGATGAGTTTTCATTTGAACCCACCCCTATATATATATATATATATAGAGAGAGAGAGAGAGAGAGAGAGAGAAAGAGAGAGACATGTTCAAACAAGAAGGTAGTCAATTTGCGATAAGGTGAGAAGGAATATGAGCCACATAATCCATTAATTAACCTTTGAGCTCTTTGCTCTTTTGGTACCGTCGGTATTGCTTCCATACCTTGGGACTTTATGTTCATAATGATGTCATGCTTGCCTTTGGTACTCCGGAGGCTTCGCTATCGCTTCTATGTAGTGTAGTGGTCGACCTAAAAAGTCGTATTCCTGCCATGCCTATTATCCAGTGCTAGAAGCTTCGCGAGTCCGGATGTAGTCTTCATTAGTTTTTTATCCGAGGAGGAACCGGGTTACCAAAACTCACGACATAAAAAAACCATAAAAAAGGGAAAATAATTTTAAAACTAAAATAATTACCATTTTGAATTGGATATATTCTTAAAACTTTCATTATATGTTTTAGATTTATTTATGTTTTAATTCTAATTAATTTTTAATATTGATTGTCCCAATAATTTAAGTTCTAATCAAGCAAATCAATCCAACAACAATAAGATTAAGCAAACCTGATATGATTATTCAATTCGAATGGTTACAATGTTGAATCTCGATCAAGCTCTCTGTTTTCTCTCTAGCCGCAACTTTCTCTGTATTCTCACTCTCTATTACGTGTGGCTGCTAACAATGAGATACCACACACCACAAAACCTAAAAACCTAATTTAAACCATAAACCTAATTTAAAGGAAAAGGACTAAAAACGAAAATACAAAAATAAACTTTGACTATTTATTAACAAAGGACCTAGACTATTTGTTGAAAGTCGACTTTTCCAGCTTTGACTTCAGATTTCCATCTTCAGAAATTGATGATCTTGAATCCAATAAATCTGTGCTCTAACAATCTCCCCCTTTGGATCAAGATCATTACTAAAAAAATTTAGCAATTCAATCTTCTCTTTTAAGCTCAGAAGATGCAATCTCCCTCTTTGTCTTCAGAATGTAGCAATCTCCCCAAACGATGAGAATAAAATCTCTTGGAAAGAAATTATCTCCAGTTTCAGCTCAGAATGCTTTAGCAAATCATCTTCAGAGAAAAATTCTTCAAATCAGCATATCTTCATAATACTTTGACTTTGAAAACATCGATCTTGGACATTTCTCTAACCAAGTGATCTCCTCCATTTCTTGGTTGACGCTTCTCCCCCTTTTTGATGAAAAGAGCAACGTTATCATCAAAACTTTTCTTCAATAAATGTCTGACCACTGATCTTGCATGCAGAACCTCTGATTATCCGTCAATTCATAAAGATGGTCATCCAGATCTTTGTAAATCCAGACAAAAATAGAAATGTAACACCTGAATCAACAAATGAATCAGTTAAAATGCCTGTCAGTAACACGAAGTCACTGTGTGTAACGAATACACATTGGAAAGGAGATTTTTGATGTTCACTCCCCCAGGGCTTCCATTCAATCATCGAAACACCACAAAGGCAATTTCTATGAACGTTATGACAAAGAAAAAAATTCTTTGTGTGTTCGTGCAAGTGATAGAAAGAATTAAGCATATGATGATTGCTTATAAGGCTTAAAAATGTGTAAACCACTGAGACAACAGTTAGTTAAACACAAACTCAATGTGCATTAGTGAAGTGTGAAGGTGGGGCGGACTTCCTTCTTTTCAATATCCATATTTTCCAAATGAAAACCAGATAGTAAATGTGTTGCGTCCCCTTTAAAAAAGTGAAACATTTTCCTTTTAAGAAGAAAATGAGTAGCTGGTGAGGTTTTGGCAAGAGTTGGCATGGGCTAGTTACCTGTTTCAATACTGTTCACCAAAGAGATGTGAAACACTAGAATTGAGGTTGCCCGGCTCAGAAAAAGTTGGTGTAGAGTTCTGATATTCTTTTAACTCTGTTCTCACACCCTCTTTCTTTTAATCATTTAGCTCACTACTAACCAAACTCTCTTTTTCAGTATACCTCATCACACAACCCACACTCATTTCTTTTTGACTTCTCACATTCAATCACTAAAGGATTAACTTCTTGGGTAGGAAACACTGGTTAACGCGAATCCATAGAAGTTTCTTTTAAGTCCTAGCACACTGATCCCATGTTATCCTATAAAGCATATGTTGCTCAGATGATTTAACTTGATTAGTTAAAGCTCAAAGATGAATCAGAAAACATTTAAAATCACACTTCCAAATTATAAAATCTGTTGAGGAATCGGGAAGTGGTTTGAACATTTGAGAAACATGTTTTCTATGATAGAAAGTTATTCTTCTTTCAATCATATATGAGAGTAAGATAAAGGAATATACCTGTACGAGCGATCTTACATCTCATGAAGTCAAGCTTAAAGTCATAAAGATATGATCTTGTAAGCAACTCTCAAACTGCAAAAGTCTAAAGGTCTAGTCAAAGCAACTTTATTCACTGAAATTGAAATGACAGAAAGCAGTAAAACAATTAAAGTATGAGTTCTAATCTGAAATAATCAAAAGTCATAGCCATACTCCTTTGACTTGTACGCTCCCCCTAAAATCATGCATCACTCAAAATTAGTCAGTAAATACAATGTAGACATTTGATATGCTCCCCCTTAAAATAACATTGATCATCTATGAGGTAATTCTCACACTCCTGCTGAGATCATGAACAGACTAGTAAAGTGCAGATATCTTTCAGAAATAATGATGAAGAAAAAATGATGAAAAGATACAATAAGAAAACTTTAATTGGTAACCCCTGATTAGGTCTTAAGATTTAGCATACCTAGCCTAGAGACAAGAAAAGTGAATCGCTTTTCGTCTAAAGGTTTGGTGAACAAATCTGCAAGCTGAAAATCAGTTTTTACAAAGTAAAGTTCAATTGTTCCTTTTTCTACATTATCTTTTATAAAGTGATACCTGACATATATGTGTTTGGTCTTGGTATGCTGAACAGGATTAGATGAAATCGTGATAGCGCTCTTCGAGTCACCATACATCGGGATTCTATTGAAATGGAAACCATAGTCTCGCAGTTGTGTTCTCATGCACAAGACCTGAGAACAGCAGCTAGCAGCAGCTACATATTCTGCTTCGGCCGTGGAAGTGGAGACACATAATTGCTTTTTTGATGCTCAACTGACGAGTTTATCTCCGAGGAATTGTATATGACCCGAGGTGCTCTTCCTGTCTAACATGCAACCAGCGTGATCTGCGTCTGAATAAGCTGTTAGTTCAAAGCTAGTATCTTTAGGATACCACAGACCAAGATCTGTAGTCCCCTTCAGATACCTGAAAATACGTTTAACTGTAGACAAATGGGATTCTTTAGGATTGGCCTGATATCTAGCACATAAGCATGTAGAAAACATTATATCCGGCCTACTGGAAGTAAGATACATTAAAGAACCTATCATCCCTCTATAAGTCCTAACATCAACATCCTTTCCCGAAGGATCGGTGCCAATCTTAGTACCAGGTGCCATTGGGGTACCAATCAGTTTACAATTTTCCATTTTGAACTTCCGAAGAATATCAAGAATGTATTTAAATTGATTGATAAAAATCCCCGTCGAAAATTGTTTGACTTGCAATCCGAGAAAGAAGTTCATCTCTCCCATCATACTCATCTGAAAACATGACACCATGAGGTTTGCAAAGTTCTTACAGTATTTAGGATTTGTAGAGACAAAAATAATATCATCCACATATATTTGAATAAGAATGATATCGCCTTTTTCCTTTTTAATGAAAAGAGTGGTATCGATCGTACCTTTTGTAAAACCTGACTTGACCAAGAACTGAGATAAGATATCATACCAGGCGCGAGGGGCTTGTTTCAGTCCATAAAGAGATTTATCCAGGATGTAAACATGATTAGGCTTATCTGGATTCACAAACCCTTCTGGCTGCGAGACGTAGACTTCCTTCTTGAGTACACCATTCAGAAAAGTTGTCTTCACATCCATTTGATAGACAGTGAAGTTCTTGTGGGTTGCGTAGGCTAAGAACATCCGAATTGCCTCTATACGCGCCACTGGAGCGTAAGTCTCATCATAATCTATCCATTTATCTTGCCTATATCCCTTGGCAACAAGTCGTGCTTTGTTTCGGATAACAGTACCATCTTCATCTTTCTTGTTTTTGAACACCCATTTCGTACCAATGATGGTTGGTTACTACTGAACCCATGATTGAAAAATCAAGATCAATAGCTAGTCCAGAACAAACGGCTTCTGGTAAAGACTTGTCAAGTCCGTTAGCAAGAAGGTTCATCTTCTTCTTACTTAGATTCTTTGAATCCTAGGCCAAATGGGGAAATTCAAATTCCTCTTAAACCTAAGGTTAATACCTTAGTACATTAGCAAGAATGTTCAGGAACAAAAGCCTATTACGTTGTGTTCAATGGTCCGAAAGCAAGCATTTATACTTCTTGGAACATAGCAGAACAAGCAGTCAAGGGAATTTCTGGTGTAAAGCATAAGAAATACTAATCCTACGATGAAGCAAGAGTCTCAACAAATACCTACACTGTTGCGGAGTATAAACCTCCTTTAGAATTAATCTCTAATTCTGAAGGACTAAGACCTACCTTTTCAACGGTCTTAACCAGAGAAAAAGATTCCAAGGTAAAACTTGGAACGATCCCAAAGAAAACCCAGCATGCTACGGAAAAGCTACTGGAAGATATGGAGGACTACGACCTCGAAGCCACTTATACTGGTTTTAAATACCTGTATAAAAAGGGCAGAGAAACAACTAAGCTTTCTTTTATGGAAGAACACTATTACACTTCTGATAAAAGAAATATTAGTTATTTCAACTACTTTCCAAATGCTCATCCTGAGTTTATTTTGGAAGCTTATCAATACGGGTTACTCAAGATGATTTATCCCTCTGACAATCTACTTGAATTATCAAAGTTCCCCGTAGAATTCAGAAATGTAGTCAAGACCTATAAGAAGAAATGTCTTAAAGGTTCCGACAGAGAAATATTCCTAAAGGTTCAAAGTTCATTAATCTTCTGGGATGATAATGAAGAACCAAATCAAAGTATGTTCAAATTGGAGTCTGCAAGGACAAGATCTATGCACCAAGTCAAGCTAAAGATGCTCTACTTGAAAAAGAAGATCTTCAAGAAGTTGCTGAACAAAAACTGCTAACACTCATCAGCAAGGTTTTTGATATCAGTAAGGAAGACAAGCTTAAGGTAAATTTAGCAACACCTTATTGTTTAATGACGTCATTCTCTTCTTCAAAGATCAAGAAGAAGATTTTGCAAAGATAAAAGAATTTCAAAAGCAGCTGGTTTCACCACACGTTTTTGAAAGTCACTATCCCACTCTATGCAATAAAATAAAGAGTGAGTTGGAAAGGAAAAACATCCAACACGCGTGTTACAGATGCAACCCCACCACTACCACTAAAGCCAAAGGAGTGATGGTCGATTAAAGTAAAAGTGGTCAGCATGACTTTTACTTTAATAATTATAAAGAATCTTTCTTTATAAAAAGCAATCAGTGCACTTTGACGTAAGCAATGACGACTTATGTTTTGTACTGACCCTCTCTCCATAGTTTATAAATGGAAGAGTTATTTTTATTTAGGGAAAGATCGAAATCAGAGAAACACACACACAAGCACCTACCCTATCTATCCTTTAGTTTTCAATGAGTGAGTAGAATTCATATAGAGTTCTAGCAATGTAAAAAGAGTGTGTACTCTGGAAATTTATCCAGAAAATACCTTTGAATAAATAAATAAAAATTTCCTTTTCTAGATTTTCATTTCTAAAAACTTCATTCTAGTTCCTGGAGGGAATATTTCTTCATCTCGAGAGTACCGCTTAGGCAGGAGGCCGTTTTAGGGAAATCAAGAAGCATCCTTGGATAGCATCGAAGTTTGGTATGAAATCTTAGAACTCGTTATTATATTTATCAGTAATTCTTGTATGGATAATTTCTTTAAAGTACAAACTCTTTATTTGCTAGTACTCTATGTTTTAAATTTTGTTTTCCTTTAAACTACAAAAATCATTTTATGAGTGATACAACTATTCAAAAAATAAATCAAAATAATGCCAGAATTATTTCTGACATTAATAATCTCGAAGAAACTCTCGTTGGAGATCATCTGAGATTACAAGTTCTTCAAGCAAGAATCGATTTATATAATGCAGCTAGTGATGGATTTAAACCAACATCAACAAAAACAAAGAGTTTAATGTCTTATGGCATTAAGATAAAAGAAAAAAGATTGAGAGATCTTAAAAGCAAACTCATCATTTGTTAATAGCAAATTCATCATTTGCTATCAATTTAATTTTATAATCCGTGATTTGGTATCAGAGCCTTGTTTTGATATGAATTCTTTAGAAAGAAAGAAAAATCCTGAGGAAACTCATGATCAAGAAAGTTTTGAAATGAATTTTTCAGAAAGTGAAAAAGGTTTTCAAGCAAATTTTCTGATAAAACATGAAATACTTCAGAAAATCAAGAGATCTAAACTTGATTTAAAGAAAGAAAAGGTATTTAACATCCCTATGTTAAATCTTCTTAAAATAAAAAACAACACTTTCTATTTTGTCGGCACAAAAGAAATGCATGTTGATATTAAAGATACGAAAGGTTCGGTTTTTCTACCTCTTATTACGAGAGAAGAGATTAGAAAAAATATCCAAAAGATAGATCCTATGATTAGATCTACCATTAGCACGGTTCATCTAGGAGCCATAAAAATTCTGCTTAAATCAGAATTCCAAGAAGGAATAGATTCACCTATTAAGATGGCCTTAATAGACAATAGAGTCAACGATAGAAAAGAATGTATTCTTGGTGCTGCTAGAGGAAGCTTAGCTTACCAAAAGTTCATGTTTTCAGTCTATCCTAAATTTGGATTTAGTTTAGATACTAAGAATTTGGACCAAGTCCTTTCTTTCATACATCAGTTCGAAAGAGAAAATCTGATGAGTCTAGGAGACAAAGTCTTTAGAATAACCTACTTAGTAGCTTACGCTTTGACCAACAGTCATCATAGTGTTGACTATAAGAAATCAGAGTACATAGAAATTGAAGATGTATTCTCTGAAATAGGTGCTATAGAAGAAAAACAATTCTCTAGCCTTAATCCGTTGGACAATTCTTGGTCAATAGATATTGCAAAGAATAAACCAATTCTAGACCAAAAACATAGAATGAGCTTTAGGAATAATCACCTAGAGATCGGAGAATCCTCTAACATAAGGTATGAACGTTTAAGTATTAGAGAACTCTCTCAAAGAGATATGCTTCATAGCGTCTCTAGAAGAGTAGACGACCTTTGTGAAAAGCTCGAATTATTAGGTTAACTATGCCTGATAATCCTTTAATTATGCATCCGCATATTTACAAGGATGGTCAAATCCTTAACTTCAAGAAATTGAATGAAGGTGTTGACTCGAATCCCATGCACTTCAGCTTCAGTGGTTTGATAGGAAATAAGGGGCTGTTTGGTTGGTTTTCCATTTAGTGTAGTATAGATAAAGTTGGATATATGGATAAAGTTAGTTGTACGAATTAACTAAAATCGTTGTTTGTTTGTTGTGTTGAATACATTGTCTAAATGGTGAAAATGACCATTTTACCCTTTCATTTATTTTTTGCCCTAAGAAAATACTAAACAATCAAGAAGATCAAATACATAAATGATTGAAGAAGACCAGACCATACTGTATTGTTGCATCAAACCCAAATAATCAATTGATTATTGACCAATCTCAAAATGAAAAATCATAAAAACCCATCTCCTTTTTCAAATTTGAACTAATGATCAGAACAACTACAATGAAGAACCAAAATGGGAGGTTTTAGATATTCAAGAGAAAAAAAAATCCCAAGTCACAATGGTCAAACTCAAACCTGCATCATCCTCTCTGACCTAGCCAAAAAAATCACGAAACTTGTCCCTTTTGATCTCGATTTCCAAAATTGTCTCTGTAGAACCCTAAAATGAACAATCACGATACCTATCCTTTTCGATTTACCTCTCAAACCCAGGCCACAACAAGAACGAAGAGGACATGGATCTGTCGATAGATGGGGAAGACGATCGGTGAACCAGGGAGGAAGGAGAAAGGAGACGACCGGTGAACCAGGGAGGAGGCAGTGTGGCGATGGAGAGGAGGCGACGAGCAGAGAGGAGGGGAAGAAGCCGTGAGTTTCAAAGGGGTAGAATGGGGAATAGGATGTCTGTATGCAAAAGGGTCTCATCTAAAAACTTAATCGGTAAGCTCCCTATTAAATCATTAAGCCATTTCCAAACACCATAACAAGGCTGAGCGAATAAGATGAAGAGCTCATTAAGCTCATTAAGTCTGTTCCAAACAAGCCCTAAGAGTATTACTACCCTTATTTCATCTACCAATAATCTTAATCAAATTACTAGGAGAATCTTACTTGGTGTCTATACCTTATTATCCTACTTCGGATTAAGTAAAGACCCTAGCGAAAAAATGTCTAATACACCTAGTGTTTATAGACATTTCCACAACCTTTTTAAGGGGGGGGGGGATGAGTTAGATTTAGAAGAAATAAAAACCGAAAAATTGGAAGAAGCAATAAGGTTAATGGAAATTGACCCCTTAATTGGTAACTCAGAAATTGAGTCTGATGAAAATCTTAAAGAACTTTTCGGCTTTTGCAACTCATAAAGCATAAAAGTCTTCAAAGAATTTAGCTCAGGAGAAGAAGAAGAGAGTCTAAACGAAACGTTTAGAACTCACAAGGAAGAAGACCTCTCTGGAGATGATGCTCGAGAAAAGATTTTCGAACAAGGCGAGTCATCAAAACCAAAGAAGAGAAAAGGAGAATTCTTCGAACCACCAATCAGAACAAACAATATTTTTGGTTCTAATATCCTAAATATTGACTGTTCCGCAAATAGAAAAGAACTCATTGACAAATGGAGTCAAGAAATAAGTCTTATCATTCAGAACAATGATTCTTATGAAGACCCTAAGACAGTTCTTCTTCTAATAGAACACAAGACAACAGGAAGTGTTAACAGTCTTGTTAAAAATACCAATTCGCCTGCAGCCGATGCCATTAAAACCTTTGAAAATGTGATAGATTCAATCTATACCATGTTCCTAGGGATAGATCTTGCAGAAAACAAATTGCAAGAACAAACAAAAGCAATTAGTAAAGCTAAGCACACCCTTACTAATATGCAATTATGTGATATATGTTTCTTAGACCAGTTTTACTTCGACTACGAAAAATATCTTAATCAATTAAAATATGGAGAAGACTATAAAAAAATTGTCAGAGACTATCTTTTAAAAATTCCTTTTATAGGAGAAAAAACTTTAAAAATATTTCTGCTTGAAGCATCAGAATCTTCTCTTTTTAGCTTAGGCTTTGCTCAACGCCTTGTTAAAGAAGAAATCGCCAAGGTTTGTGATTTAACAAAACAGCAAAAAAGACTTAAAACATTTTCTAAGAAATGTTGTGAAAAAATAGTTGAACCCTCACTAGATTATGGGTGTAGAACTAAAAAGAAAATTTTTAAACACAAGAAAAGATTTTCCAAATATAAGTTTAAACGAAAAAAGAGACGTTTTAACCTGGAAAATATGTTAAGAAGAAATCTCACAAGAATTCTTCAAAACAAAAATTTTGCCCTAAAGGCAAAAAGAATTGCAGATGTTGGATCTGTAATGAAGAAGGACATTATGCTAATGAATGTCCAAATAGAAAGCAGTTTTCTAATAAGCAGAAAAGATTAGAAAGCATTTTTTCTTTAGGCTATTCACCTATTGAAGATATCTACAGTGACACCGAAAGTGTTTACTCTATAGAAACCATCAGCTCTGAATATGATAGTTCAGAAGATGATGAATCATCCTCCTCTGATTAAATCCGAGGAAGATTTAGAGTTAGTAATGCCTAATATTACTAACCCTAATTCAATTTACATATCCGGAAAACTGAAGATTAAAGGATATAAACAAATTGAACTATACTGTTATGTGGATACTGGAGCAAGTCTTTATGTTGCTAGCAAGTACGTCATACCAGAAGAGCACTGGGTTAATGCAGAAAGACCCATCCAAGCAAAGATCGCTAATGGAAGTACTATTTCCATTAACAAGGTATGTAAAAATCTAGATATCATGATTGCTGGATATCTCCCCCGTTTATCAGCCAGAATCTGATATTGATTTTATTTTGGAAAACAACTTCTGTCTTTTATACGGACCTTTTACCCAATTTACAAAAATGATAATACTTACCCTTAATCAAAAGGAAGTATTCATCAGCAAAATCAACATAGCATATCGTGTTGGTATCAAAGGTTTTCTTGAATCTATGAAAAAGTTTTCAAAAATTCAAAAACCAAAGCCTTTAAACATCACTTCAAATAAAATCCATCTTTTAAAACGGGGGAGTGATAAGATAAATGAATTTAAGGAAATGAATTTTATCCTTGAAGACTTAAAGAAAAAGTCTACAATTGAAAATTTACTAGACTCTGTTTGTTCAGAAAATCCCTTGGATCCTAATAAGACCAAGCATTGGATGACAGCGAGCATTAAGCTCAAAGATCCCAAGACTATTATCAAGTTCAAACCTATGAAATATAGTCCTCAGGATCGAGAAGAATTTGGCAAACAAATTCAAGAATTATTAGATATGAAAATAATCATACCTAGTAAATCTCCTCATATGTCTCCTGCATTCTTAGTCGAAAATGAAGCAGAAAAGAGAAGAGGAAAAAAGAGAATGGTTGTTAATTATAAGTCCATCAATGATGCGACTATTAGTGATAGCCATAATCTTCCTAATAAATATGAGTTACTCACCCTTATTAGAGGAAAGAAAATATTTAGTTCGCTAGACTCTAAATCTGGTTTTTGGCAGGTATTACTTGATCAACAATCCCAGTTACTAACAACGTTCACTTGTCCCCAAGGACATTATCAATGGAAGGTAGTACCTTTTGGCTTAAAGCAAGCCCTATCTATATTTCAAAGACATATGCAAAATGCATTTTGATCTTTTGAAAAGTTTTGTTGTGTCTATGTTGACGATATACTCGTCTTCAGCAACAATGAGAAAGACCATCTTTGGCAACTCACAGCAGTTCTAAAGAAATATCAACTCTAAGGAATTATATTGTCTAAAAAGAAAGCACAACTTTTTAAGACAAAAATAAATTTCTTAGGTTTAGAAATAGACCAAGGAACGCACTGTCTTCAAAACCATATCCTGGAACATATTCACAACTTTCCAGACAAACTTGAAGATAAGAAACAACTCCAGAGATTTTTAGGTATTCTTACTTATGCCTCTGACTATATTCCAAAGCTTGCAGCTATTCGAGCACCCTTGCAAGTTAAACTCAAGAAAGACGTTCCATGGGAATGGAAAGATTTAGACACTTTTTATATTAACAAGACCAAGAAGAATCTTAAGAGTTTTCCCAAACTCTATCATCCTCTGCCTGAGGATAGGCTTATCATTGAAACAGATGCCTCTGGTGAATACTGGGGAGGAGTTCTTAAGGCAATCAACTCTGATCAAGAATTGATTTGCAGATACGCTTCAGGAAGCTTTAAAGACGCCGAAAAGAATTATCATTCAAATGAAAAAGAATATTTGGCAGTCATTAGAGTTATTAGCAAATTTTCAATTTATTTAAACGCCTGTTAAATTTCTTGTTAAAACAGATAACAAAAACTTTACTTATTTCCTTCGTATTAAGTTACAGGGTGACAATAAGCAAGGAAGATTAGTTCGTTGGCAACAATGGCTATCAAGATATGACTTCGATGTTCAACACATAGAAGGAACAAAAAACTGCTTAGCAGATTTCTTAACAAGAGAATACCAGAATATTAATAAATGACATCATTGCATACGTCATCCTATTACTTTTGCAGGTACTCTATAGCCCTAAAAATTGGCTATAAAAGAAGATGCCCGGATTACAGATTTTGCACACCAAAATCTTTCCTCTCTTCATCTTTCTTCAAGAGACTCACTCTCTCAAGAAATAAAGGCCTCTCTCCATATAAAAATTTAAGATTATGGAAAAACTTATGTTCCAAAAATCTTTGATCCTTAAAAAGATCCAACTACTTCAAAATGAGTTAACACTCATTGATGCGGAAATGGAATTTGAAAGAAAATTCTCTTCCAAACAACAACAAGTTACTATTGAACCCATGATTGAAAAATCAAGATCAATAGCTAGTCCAGAACAAACGGCTTCTGGTAAAGACTTGTCAAGTCCGTTAGCAAGAAGGTTCATCTTCTTCTTCCTTAGATTCTTTGAATCTTAGGCCAAACGGGGAAATTCAAATTCATCTTAAACCTAAGGTTAATACCTTAGTACATTCGCAAGAATGTTCAGGCACAAAAGCCTATTACGTTGTGTTCAATGGTCCGAAAGCAGGCATCTATACTTCTTGGAACATAGCAGAACAAGCAGTCAAGGGAATTTCTGGCGTAAAGCATAAGAAATACAAGTCTTACGACGAAGCAAGAGTCTCAGCAAATATCTACACTGCTGCGGAGTATAAACGTCCTTTAGAATTAATCTCTAATTCTGAAGGACTAAGACCTACCTTTTCAACGGTCTTAACCAGAGAAAAAGATTCCAAGGTAAAACTTGGAACGATCCCAAAGAAAACCCAGCATGCTACGGAAAAGCTACTGGAAGATATGGAGGACTACGACCTCGAAGCCACTTATACTGGTTTTAAATACCTGTATAAAAAGGGCAAAGAAACAACTGAGCTTTCTTTTATGGAAGAACACTATTACACTTCTGATAAAAGAAATATTAGTTATTTCAACTACTTTCCAAATGCTCATCCTGAGTTTATTTTGGAAACTTATCAATACGGGTTACTCAAGATGATTTATCCCTCTGACAATCTACTTGAATTATCAAAGTTCCCCGTAGAATTCAGAAATGCAGTCAAGACCTGTAAGAAGAAATGTCATACAAGTTCCGACAGAGAAATATTCCTAAAGGTTCAAAGTTCATTAATCTTCTGGGATGATAATGAAGAACCAATTCAAACATACAAGTATGTTCAAATTGGAGTCTGGAAGGACAAGATCTATGCACCAAGTCAAGCTAAAGATACTCTACTTGAAAAAAAAGATCTTCAAGAAGTTGCTGAACAAAAACTGCTAACACTTATCAGCAAGGTTTTTGATATCAGTAAGGAAGACAAGCTAAAGGTAAATTTAGCAACACCTTATTGCTTAATGACGTCATTCTCTTCTTCAAAGATCAAAAAAGAAGATTTTGCAAAGATAAAAGAATTTTAAAAGCAGTTGGTTTCACCACACATTTTTGGAAGTCACTATCCTACTATATGCAATAAAATAAAGAGTGAGCTGGAAAGGAAAAACATCCAACACGTGTGATACAGATGCAACCCCACCACTACCACTAAAGCCAAAAGAGTGATGGTCGATTAAAGTAAAAGTGGTCAGAATGACTTTTACTTTAATAATTATAAAGAATCTTTCTTTATAAAAAGCAATCAGTGCACTTTGACGTAAGCAATGACGACTTATGTTTTGTATTGACGTAAGAACTGGATCACTCTTTATGGCTTTTTCTTTCTCACTTTGCCTCTTATTTTCACCATTTGCATCATTTTAAAATTTTCAAATTTGGCACTTTTTGTGCTCGTCTCTTTGGTGAATGTAATGCACTTAGCCCCTATGGGACTTTTTACTGCCTAAGTCCAAACATGGCAGATTTAGAGAGCTATTCTCTTTTTTTTCTATGTTTATGCTTTTGCCATGGTAGACTTTCCCAACCCTAAACTTGAAGATTTAGAATGTCCTCATTGTAATTGTGTGAAAGTGTATGGAGAATATGGAGTGGGTGCAAGTGGCTAATATTGAGTATCAAAAAATGGCCTAAATCATTTCTCATGTAAGATGTGGACCAAATTGCGTCCCAAGAAAAACAATTCTAGTTCTAGCAAGGACTACACAGTGAGATATAGACCATGACTGTATGCATTTATTATAGATATGTATGCATTTATTATGGATATGTATGCATTTATTATGGATATGTATGCATGCTCAAACTGATCACCAATGCCCATTTGCAAGAAAATAAATCCTAAAATCAGCAAAGACACATCCCAGATTCAAAAATTAAAAATGAACAATGAAAATGGAGCTAAAGGGTAATGAATAGAACCTGTCCTACTCCATTGGAGTAGGCTGTGGATCCTGTGGTGGTGGTGTAGCAGCAGAAGTAGTCATCTGCTCTTTGAGAGCCTTCAATTCTTCTTTGGCCTCCCATTTTTTTTTTGCCAATTGGATGTTCTTTTTCTTCAGAACTTTAAGCTTCCTCCCCACTTTCCTGATCTTGAACTCATACCTCTCCACCAACACAACCTTGATTTTCTTCACATTTGTTTTGACTTTCTTTTGCCCTTTGTCCACCAATTCAGTCTTCATTATCTCCACTTTATCCCTGAGCTCTCCTTTTTTATCAAGCAACCTATTCATGTACCTGTTGTTTTGTGCAAACAAACCTTGCATCATGTTCATCACACCTTGGTTAGTGGTGGTTCCTCCTAAGGCTTTTATGTGCAACATCAACTTGTCCACCAATTTCTTTTCTTGATAAAAATCTATGGTAGATGATCTGATGAAAGGCAATTTGCCTTATTCTCTTATAAAAGCATATTTCAGATGAGATGGGAGTTGTTTTAACTCCAAGTTAGGTGGTGAAACAATGGATGGGGTGAAAGGTTTTTGTTCACCATTTTCCAGCACTTCAAATGTCGCATCATGCAGTGGGACAGTCGTCTCTTTTCTCAAGGCAAACTCCTCAACATCATTTTCCTCTTCTATGGATAATTCCTCATCGTCCTCTTCCTCCAGTTTAAAGGCTTTTCTAACTCCCTCATCATGACACAATGATTCAATCACACTTAAGTTTAAACATTCCTCTACATCATCAGGATATTTCAAGGAATTGAAAACATTAAATGTGACTTTTTGATCTTGAAGCCTCATGGTCAACTCTCCCTTTTGAACATCTATCAAAGTTCTTCCGGTGGCTAATAATGGTCTTCCTAAAATGATAGGGATATCATTATCAGCCACAAAGTCTAAAATAATGAAATCTTCCGGAAAGATGAACTTATCAACCTGAACTAAGACATCCTCAATCTTTCCTTTTGGGTAGGCAATGGTCTTGTCATCCAATTGGAGTGTAACAGTGGTGGGTCTAGCCTGTCATATTCCAAAGTTCTTGAAGACGGATAAAGGCATGAGATTGATGCTAGCTCCCAAATCACACAAGGCCTTCCCAATATCCTTCCCACCTATTGGACAAGGAATGGTAAAACTCCCTGGATCTTTCAGCTTAGGGGGTATTCTATTGGTCAAGAGAGCACTACATCCTTAAGTAAGAGAAACAGTTTCATATTCATTCAACCTTTTCTTCTTGCTTAGGACGTCTTTAAGGAATTTGGCATAACTAGGCATTTGCTCAATTGCTTCAACAAGAGGTATGTTGATGTGCAATTCTTTGAACACATCCAAGAATTTTTTAAATTGCAGTTCTTCCTTCTGAATTCTTAACCTTTGAGGGTAAGGAACATAAGGAGGAACTGGTTTTATGAAAGTTTTACTTGAATGTGTGGAGCAAGATGTGTCTTTTATGCCTTTGGTCTCACTTTCTTTTGGTAAGGTTGGGATTTCATCCACTATAGGTTGGACAGGACTAGCTACCTCGGGCTCTAGATTCTTTGTGGGCTTAGGTTGTGGTTCAAGAACAGAAGTTAAAACAGTAGTTTCAGGTTCTGACTTTTTGGTATTTTCAAATTTTGTTTGAGTCATTGGTCCAAACATGCTTGGTACTGTTTCTATCAATTCTTTACCACACCTAAGGGTCACAGCTTTTACATTCTCTTTTCCCGGGGCTCTCGGGACTTCCGTGTTACTGGGCAAATTGCCCATGGCCCTATTGATCTGGTTGAGTGCGAGTTGACTGATCTGGGTTTCCAAGTTCCTGATAATCGCACTGTGTTGATTAAACATAGATTGATTTTGTTGTTGTTGAGCTTGATTTTGGGATTGTTGTTGGGTTAAAAAAACTTGTGTTTGGGTCATAAACCCTTTCATCATTGCTTCCAAAGAAGATGATGAATCAGCTTGTGAAGGTGGGTTGTTTTGAAAAGATGTTTGAGTAGTTTGAAAACCTTGGTGCTGATTCTGAGAGCTACTTGCTTGATGTTGTGGTTGATAATTTGAAATTCCTTGTTTTTGCACGGGTGTATTTAAACATGGACTGTTCCAAGAAAAGTTCGGGTGTTGTTTCCAACTGGCATTGTAAGTGTTATTGTAAGGACCAGATATGTTATGAACATAGTTTATAGATTCAGCATTATGAGGACAATGTTCATAAGAGTGTTCCCCACCACAACAAACACATTGCACCGAGAGTACTGCTGAAATAGGTGTAGTAACAGCTGGTTGCACCCCCTGGCCTGAAGATAGATTTTTAAGCATAGTGGCCATAGAAGTTAGTTGAGCTGTTAAAATAGTATATGCGTCTACATCATGAATTCCAGTAGTCCTCTTTTGCGTTTGGGCACGTGGATCAGCCCAATGTCCATGGTTTGCTGAAATCTTTTCAAGAATCTCATACCCGTCATTATAGGTAATAGCTGTAAAGGCCCCTCCTGATGTCGCATCGAGCATTTGTTTAGCCATGGGGTTTAACCCATTGTAAAACGTCTCGAGTTGAATACAGTAGGGAATGCCATGGTGAGGGCATTTCCTTAACAACTCCTTAAACCTTTCCCATGCATCGGGAATTGCTTCATCGTCCAATTGTTTAAACATGCAAATTTCGTTTCTGGACTTAGCATTACGGGTAGGTGGAAAATATTTTCGCAAAAACTTTTCAACCATGTTGATCCATGATGGTACAGAACCAGGTGCCAAAGAATTAAACCAAGATTTTGCCCGATCCCTTAGAGAAAAAGGAAATAAAGTGAGTCTCAGGGCATCGTTAGATACCCCAGGGATCAGGAAAGCATTGGTGATCTCTATAAAAGATTTTAAATGAGAATAAGGATCCTCCGATGGCATTCCGGAAAATTGTCCATTTGTTTGCAACATATGGAACATTATGGGTTTTAGCTCAAAATGGAAGGCGTTAATATGGGGTCTAACTATCCCTGAATTTAATTGCTTAAAATCGGGGATAGCATAGTCCATAATTTTTCCCTCTTTGGAATTTGCAAGATTAATTATGTTCGGAACTTCATTTCTCGGTTCATTGGTACCTTGAGATTCTACATCCTCATCAACATGGTTATGATTATTATTATTCCCTTGATTTGGTGGATTTTGTTGAAAATGGTGCTCAGGTGGGTTTCCAAAAATTTGAGGTGCATCATGAAATATTGGAGGTCCTAGTGGATTTTCCAAAAGTGGTGGTGGTCTAGGTCCTCTATTTTCAAATCCGGGTGGTGGTAATTCCATGATGGGAGAATCTAATTTCAATTCTTTCAATGTCCGGGCCAAATTCGAACAATTCCCCACGTGGTATTCTCACAATGAAATTCGAACGATGGTAGAAAAATCAAATCTTTATAAAACTTTTTACAACTTTTAGCTTGCCAATCCCCGGCAACGGCGCCAAAAACTTGACAGTGCTTGGAATACACCTATAGACGTGTGCTAATTAAACCTCAAAGCAAGTATACAATGAGATCTAATATCATCTTTCAAGTAATAAAACGGTAAAGTATCGGATATCGTCCCACAGAGACTGGAGTAAAAGTTTACTAAAAAGTAGAAGAATGAAATGATTTCAGATGGCGAATTTGAAGACTTTGGTTTGGTTGAGTTATCACTTTGATTTAGTTAACAGAGAATAAAGCAAGTACGGGTGTTAGACTTTCTGGTGGGATTTAAACACAAATTCCAGTGGGCCATGCTGCAGCATGAAGTTCTGCCACAACTAGATACACCATCTATTTTGAGGGTATTCCTCTCGGACTTCAATATTCACACTACTGTTTAGATTCGACTAAACACATCTCTGTGTAGTCTCCAACTATTTATAATGTAGAATAGAGTCCTCAAAATATATGGAGATGCAAATCTCTTTGTAAAAACCGCTCTCTCGAGCCGATTCCCATATCATCCAAGTTGACGTGTTCGAAGGGGCTTATCTCTAAGTCCTCTACACTTTAACACTATTGATTAGCGATCAACTTGTCGAGAATAAATCAGTTTACAAGGATATAAACGATAACTGTCCTTATCAGTAACTCTCTCAAGTATATTTCTTATATCATTCAAACGGACGTGCTTTTCGTGGCTTATCTCTAAGTCCACGACACTTTAACACTTTAGCAAGTGATCGGTTCGTCAAGAAGTATTATTGATATTTATAAAACTTGAATGAAATGGTGAATCATTGTTATTGCGAAACAATGCCCACCTTTCTTTGGTTTAAAATCCCACATTTCCGTCAAACACCCATACTAATAAAATTAGTTACTCATACGGAAAGTAAATGCGTAAAATAAATGACATAAAATAGAAGACATAATTTAAATTACAAGAATGTAAAAGACGATAAATTAAATGACAAGAAAGTAAAAGACGATAAAGTAAATGACAATAAAGTAAAGTGCGATAAATAAATTGCGGTAAATTAAAAATGCAAGAAATAAGAACTTCAATATATTACTAAATTACTTGACTTTAATAATCAAACCAAGTGAGTGTCAATTCTCTTACTTTGATTTTTAAAGATCACAAAAGACATTCTAAGATTTACTACAATTTTTCTAAGAGTGCAAGTAAGAAGATCATGTCTTCAAATACACCTCCCAAGCCTCCTTTATATACTAGGAGGGAGAGGGGCAAAAAAGACTTTTAACCTAATATAATAATAATTGTACTACATAGTTGGTGACAAGGGACAATAATTCAAGAAATAAAGAAAATGAGATACAAAAGATAATTTCCAGCCAACAATTTGATCTAGAAGGTTCCCCAAATCTGTCCAAAATATTGTTGCAAGTTGTCCACCATAAGCTCCTTTTCTTCCCTTCAAACTGTTGTTCATTGTCTGATGCTGCAGAGATGTTGCAGCATAAGTCTGCACTTATAAATCTGCCAAAAATAGATATTAATTAGTCATTCTAAGTCGTAAAACAAGTCATTCAATACCTTAGCTCCATGAAACAAGAAAAGAGAAAATAATGAACTAAAATGACTCAAAGGTTGGGATTAAAAGGTAAAAACTATTCTAAAAACAAGATAAAAATAGCATAATGACACTAAATAATTAGTGCCATCAACTATGAAGAGAGGAGTGCTAGTTGCGTGCTCGGAGAGTGATTAGCTTGTTGAAGTCTTCCGCCTTTGTTTTGGGAAGAGGAACTTGTGTTTGGGGTTAAGTAACACCCGACTTCGATTTGGTACTTGTATATTATTGGAGATTAAATTTGTTAAGGTTAGTTATAGAATTTTAACTTGAGGAATATGCTGAGTTTTGAATTGTATGAGGGAAGTTTTGTTCCTTATGTTGATATTATACCGAAATTTTAATTAGTTGCTCTTACCAAATTTGAGGGTGTTACAGGTAGGGGTTGTCGGTAATCAGTTTTTTTGTCCAAATAATGATATAATCTATAAATCTATGTCTATATGTAAACAATTTTTTATATATACATATATTGGGGGTTGAGTTCCGGTGAGAATGAAAGTTATGATGAGAAGGGAAGAAGGGATCTCCGCTTTGGATGCACATTAGGATGAGATGCACCAAGATGGACCGGATCAATTCTTGTATCAAACGCAATTCATGGATGAGTTTGAGATTAAAAGTGATCAAGAGTTCAGATCCCTTCTTACCTTCTCAGCTTAACTCTTCTTCTCACATGATCCTTCGTCTATATAAGGGATGGTTCAAATGAGAAGTCCAAAAATATTGACAATGTGAGGTGATCTCGACCATTAGATGAGATATTTCAATGGCCGAGATCTTAAGGGTCAAATATGTAAATATAGGCAAAATTTTGACTAATTTAAATAACCTAAAAAAATTGAATGTGACATTTTGAAACTTTTGTATAATTAGATCACTAATCCACTTATTTTTCAAAAAAAAATTACCCACTTTCTTTTTAAATAAAAGTTATATTACTCACTTTATTATCCAATTATCTAAAATATAATCAATAACTTAGATAAATAAATTATATAAAAGACGAGAATTTCATTATACTTAATTTAAGATCCATATATAGGGAGAAGGTCATTTGAGAAATACTAAATGTACGAGAAATAGAGAAATGATCTTAGCCCTTTATTTGGTCAACATTTGCGGCTTTGACCGTGAATCACCGGATAATTCCTTGTGTGGTCTGTAGAAGATAAAGTTGTAGTTTCGTAAAATACGCGGGACGGGTTCATATGTGAACCTATGTGATTCATATATGAACTATACATTCATATGTGAATCGGTTAATTAATTAATATGAGAATCAGTTAATTAGTTCATATGTGAATCACAAAGGTTCATATGTTAATCAGTTAATTAGTTCATATATGAATCAGTTAAAAGAGTTCATATGTGAATTGCACTGGTTCATATATGAATCACAAAAGTTCATATATGAATCAGTTAAAAGAGTTCATATGTAAATTGTACTGGTTCACATGTGAACATACAGGTTCATATATGAACTCGTCCCATGTATTTGTAAAAATTACAAAATTGTTCTTCTATTTTTGGAATAGCCACAACTTTTGACCAGTCAAAACCGCAATTGCTGACCAGTCAAAGACGCAATATTTGACCAGTCAAATCCGATTTTGACCATATGAAAGGCTACGATTACTTCTCTATTTCTCATACATTTACCATTTCTCAAATGAATCCAAGGCTATATATATATATATATATATATATATATATATATATACTATGATTTACATATGAATCTTAAACTAATTCAGAATCTCGATTATAATTAATTCACATGTGAATCTATATTACGATCTACATGCTAATCTATCTTAGGATTCACATGTTCATATGTGAATCTTAAACTGATTCAGAATCTCAGTTATAAGTTTTAAATCTAACTCGGTTAGGGTTAGGATTCACATGTTCACATATGAACCAATATATACCTAATTATCAACGTTTGGTAAGCTTTGTTGGGATCTTTTGCGTTTGGTTATATTTCAAATGACCAATGAAAAAAATCGATGTTCGTGTTCACATATGAGATTTAATTGATTTATAGAATGTTAAACTGTTAATGATGTCAAGGTGAAAAATGGATAAAAAATCGATTATTGTCAAGATCCATAAAATGTTATAGAAAAATTATGAGATTTGAGATATTTGATTTTTTTTCGTAATTATCTTAATTAGTGAAAAAAAGACATAATAATTATATTATAATAACACAAACATGTAAAATTACAATGAATAACTTGCTAGAATCATTAATATATATATATATATGTGTGTAAATTATTTCAATTTCATTCTTTGATTTAAATTAAAATCAAACTATATATATACACATGAGATTATAATCGATATGATACCTTCTATTTTACATAAAATGATTAAACCCTCTTTTTTTTCAGGATTTTTTTACCAATAAACCAAACTATGAAGAAACAATTTCAAGTAGATAGAAAAAACTCGAACAGATTAAATAAAAAATTAATAATTCAATTGGATTCGTCTATAGCCGAAGTGGTCACAGTAATGTGACTCTTCGCGCAATCATATGTTGGGTAGGGGGGGGGGGGGGGGGGGGCTTTAAGGAGGGATTTTTTTTTTTTGCCAAAGTTGCTAACGGGTACATTAAAACAAATGTAAGCAAATTATAATTACATCATACAATTATAGAAAACCAGGTAAGAAAACCCTGTTTGCATGGTGGATATAAATATTTTATGGGGATATTATGTAATGGAAAATTTGATATATTATAAAAAAGTAATTTTCATTATATACTTTATTATTATAATCAATAGTATCATATTTTTTTTTTTTATCTTTTTGAGTCAATTTTGAAGTTTGATATTAAAAGAAAGAAAAAAATTAATATATATTGAAGAGGTAGGTGCAAACAGGAGAGCCAAAAAGCATTCAAACATGCATCTCACAAGTTGTGTGTTTCAATAATTCAGGGGTGCTTATCAAACACTTCGACATTGTTTAGCAAACTAGTTTATAAGCTAGCTGGTAGCTGATAAGCTAACTTTTTAAAACGCTATTATGAGTAGATTTTCAATAAATTAGCTTATAAGCTAGCTTATGGTCATCCAAACATGTACCAAGAAAAAAAACTAGCTTATAAGTTAGCTTTTTTTTTTTTTTTTTTTTGCCAAACATGGCCTTCCTAGCTAAATATAATCTTATCTTATTAGGTTGAGGCGAGAATAATTGCATGCTTGGGAGGAAAATTAATATGCTTAAACTTGTTGATGGCATAAATACATATATACACACACATATATATATAGGAAGGATCATACGAGAAGTTAAATATTTTGTAAGAAGGCAAAAAATATGATATCATATATGATTACACAGTCTGTGGATGTGTTTAATCATATATGATTAGACGTCTATGTATTGCCAATATAACATATGTTTAAGCATATATGATTAAGTTTGTGTATCTCATATATGATATCACACTTCTCGTCTTCTCACAAAATATTTAAATTAACGTTTGAACTTGCCCCTATATATATATATATAGGGTCAAGTTATTTTGTTAACCTCCTAATTGATATTAACTTTGTGAACTGCTATTGACCAATAGGATTTCACCTTTAAGATTGGTTTGTTTAATATATTAATTAATTGTCCAAGGATATATTTGGTATTTCATAAAATTGGTTTTTTTAGTAGACTTTTTAAAATGGAGTTACAAAATTGAACATTAATTGAGTTACAAATTTGATTTAGCTATGTTTAATTTTTTCAAAATACTAGGTGATTTGAGTTTGCTTTCGCGCATCAAATTTCGTTGTGATAAATTGTTGTAATGAACAAACATGAACTATTATTACCAGTGTGACTTGAAGACATATGAACAATAATATAAGGGTTAATCTTTCTTAGGGTTGGATGGGTTCATCAGTTCACACAATGACTACATTGAGTACATTGTGGTTGTGATAAATTGTTTCATAAATGTTAAATGAACTACCCATGAATAAATATGAAACCAACCATGTGTACTTTTTCATGAATGATTTTATCAGTTCAATGTGTTAACCATAAATAACTATGAAACCATTCATGTTTTCAGAATGTTCAGTGAACATTAATGTTTTTATGAAACATTATTAATAATTTGACTTTGATCAGTATTGTTCATGCACCCCCATTGTATAATGCACATTCATGTTCATACATGAGAGATGTTTTTTTTGGGAGTACTATGTGGGAGTTACAAAAGGTAAAAGAAATCAGTTTTACTCAATTACCCATAAACATCATTGTTCACTACATTTATTATATGGAGGGGGTTACAAAAGGTAGAGGGGGTTACAAAAGGTAAAGAAATCGGTTTTACTTAATTACCCCTAAACATCATTGTTAATTACATTTATTACCCATCATTCCATGTTGTAATTAATTTTTTAAGTTTACATCATCTCAACCGTTCTGTAACACCCCGAATTTTCGTCATGTAAATCTAGTGTTAAGACTTCTAGTCTTGTGTACCGTTAAATTTTGTATTCTCGTGTTTAACTGTTATCCTTAGCATTGTGCTTTAATCTAGTTTGAGTACTTAGCATTTTGGTGATTTTGGGCATATCACAGGGGCTTACGCGAGTTACATGCGGCTTGCAAGTCGCGGCATAACCCGCGTAACCCACTGTTGGATTTCGGTTTCAGGCACACGGGCAACTTGTGTCGCGACTTAAAGTCGCGGCATAACCCGCGGGAGTCCCCTAGTCACTTGTATACGACTTTCTCTCCCATTTCACCTCATTAATCCTCTCATCTACCTATTTTCTCCTCTCTCAACCCTCATAACTCCTTTCATCCGAAATTAGGGTTTCAACCACCACCACTCACCTCATTTATTGCTAGAGATTTGGGATTAGCATTTAAGGATTCAAGTTGGGCTTTGAAGTCATCACCTCCATTGTCATCTTCTCTAAGGTTCTACCCTAGGGTTTGGGTTTTCCCCAAAAGACCCACTTAGTGAGTTACTCTTCCTTAAATGCTCTTGTACTTGTTTATTTCCATGGTTTTATCCTACATTAATCCTATGTGTTACTTGTTTGTAGCCTTATAACCTAACTTGTGGGATTCTTAACTTTATGAACCCAATAGGGGTGAGTATGTTTAGTAGACTTTAATAACCTCTTTATTGGTAATTATGTGGATTATATGTTCTAGATTTCATGCTTATATGTTGAGCTCATGAGGAAACTACTATTGTCATGATTTAATCCAACTACTGATAACTTTATGAAGGATTGATGTAAGGATAATATGTGGATGTATTTACATGTATGAAATTAAGAAGATCATGATATTATGAGGAATAAGGAAGTATTTGTTCTATTTGTGGAATAGAGGTGCATATAATGTTATAATTATCTAACAAATGTTGATCGTCTGATAAGAATGTGGTTACTACTCCTTGTGCACGAGGAGGTAGTAACTTAATGTATGAATTTTGCATTATTCACGGTGTGTTACTAGCGAGTAGGCAATAAGGGATCTTGTATCCTTGAGGTGTAACTCGTCTAGATATGGATAGACAATCATGTCCGTAAGACCTTCAGGTGTAACTCGACGGAGTAGGCAATAAGGGCAGTAAATACAGTCTGAGGTTGTGATGTCGTTATGGCATGGGAACTAAGATCGGGGAATGAGCTGTAATCCATTACCATCGCGGGCGATCCCACTTTCGAGTAAACATCGCCCTGATGGAAGCGGGTCTCCCCCGTAAATCAAGAGGTATTTCTTGTATGTTTATATTTAGGTTTAAGAAACTGATGGCGGAGAATTGTTCCGCGTGAGGCAGAGGAGTTCGGTAACATGATTATTGTTTTATCATGTCATGTTTATTATTTGCATATTTATGGGATCTCACTAGGCTTAGTCCTAACACTTGTTATGGTTGTTGTTTCCTCGCAGATCTTACCCATGGAGGAATTTAGGATGTCGGCTTGTCTACCGGGCACGTAGGGGGATTTTTGAAGTGCCGGACTTTTGGGGAATTTTTTGAAGAGAGCTTTTAGTGGCTTGCAACGCCCATTTTAATCTAGATTGGAATTAATCTTAGATTAAGTAGGTCGTTGTATTAATGACGTCCCATTTACTGTTGCAAACCTTGTGATGCAAACTAACCCGAATATTTGGGGTTTTAAGTCATGTTAAAATATTGGGTTGTTATTCTTCTGAAACATTAAGTACAGGATGTTTGGATCTTTGAATTTTAGATGTCATGTTGCCAATTTTACGAATTTTATAAGTTGAAAATTTTAAAGTGTTACAAGTTGGTATCAGAGCTCTAGTTTAAGCGAACTAGGTATGGAATCTAGATGCCTAGACTTAAACTGAGACTTTTTAGAAAATTAAGTGTGAGATTGGGGTAGAAATTCTAAGATGGGATATTCCTAGAGTCAGCGAAAACTATTTTGTTGAGAGTTATAAATGTGGTAACAAGACTTTTTATGTATTATATGTTCATAATTTCAATTAGCTACTGCTATTTTGAATGTATGTTTACGTGAACATGCTTGAATTACTATGCTTATGACGATTGATGAGTTGTAGTAGTACGTTTCGCGTGTATAATCTTGCGTAGCCCTCCCTCACCCTCTTTTGATTTGATGACAGACGAAAATGGTAAATACTCGGAGTCAACTTCAGTCATCGCCAGAGGGTCAAGTGGTAAACGAATCCACGGCCGACAAACCCAATGCAACCGTAACGGATGGACCTCCGATTCCACCTATGCTCGCCGGAAGGGTGGAACAGATTCTGAGGACCGGCATTGCCACTGCCGATCCGATCTGACTGAGGTAACTCCTCAGACTCAAATGATGGACATGATGAGAGCCATGAACGAGACTATGACAAAGCAACAAAAGTTGTTCGTGAAGCTTCTAGAGGACCGTGAGGGGAATCAACGTCGACACGAAACAATTGAGGAGAACATTGTCATAGCCGGTTCTGGGGTACCGGTGGAGAGATTCGCACGGATGGGCTAGCAACTTTAGAAACAAGTCAACCGGAGAAAGGATGTTCTTACAAGTCGTTCCTTTGTTGTAAACCACCAGAGTTCGCCGGGTCCGATGACCCCGCAAAGTGCATGAGTTGGCTAAAAGAGATTGAACAAGCTTTTCGATCTAGCGATTGTGAGGAACGCCAAAAGGTGAAGTATGGGTCTCAATTGCTTCGGGGCACGACCTTGACTTGGTGGAATGTCTTCATCTCAACCATTGAAGAATCGGTGTTGGCCAAAATGTCATGGGTCGAGTTCAAGAAGAAAATTTTAGAGGAGTACTGTACTGAGGAGGAGTTGGATGCAATAGAAGAAGAATTCCGATCGATTAAGAAGGGTGACTTGTCGGTGAAAGAGTATACTTGACTCTTTATGGAAAAGCTCGACTTGGTGGGGCACGTGGCCCCGACTGAGAAGGAGAAAGTGAAGGCTTACCTAAAAGGATTACCAGCGGACATGATCCAAATAGTTCGTAATTCAAAGGCCTCTAACCTTTGAGAGACAATTGAGGAAGCTAAGGTGACGGAGAGACTTTTTGCAAAAGACAAAGCCGAGAAGGCAAAGACCGTGGAGAAGAGGAGGTGGGAAAACTCGCCAAGTTCGCACAAAAAGCCGAAGTTTCAACCCCCCAATAAGAGTTTCGACAATCGATGGGAAGCCAAATGGTGTCCCAAGTTTAAGGGCAAGCACTTTGGGTTTTGTAAGACCAACCCTAACCCAAATCCGGGCCCGATTTCATGTTTCAAGTGTGGTCAGTCGGGTCACACCAGTTTCTTGTGTCCCATTCAAGGGATGGTCTGTTTTGAATGCAAGGAGATTGGTCACATACGCAGAGAGTGCCCCAAGCTGAGAGGTGGGGCTAGAAGGGGTAATTCTGGAAGTCAAGCGAAAAAAGAGGCCATCCCCAAGGCTCAAGGGAGGGCATTTCAAATGACGAGGGAGGAAGCAAAGGAAACCGCCGAAGTGGTGTCGGGTACGTTCTTACTCAACTCCACGCCTGCTAGAGTATTATTTGATTCTGGTGCAAACTTCTCTTTTGTGTCCGATGTGTTTTGCAAATCTTTACTTGTCGGCTAGTGCCCATAGTAACGCCTTGGTCATAGAAGTAGCTAATGGGGAGCGGGTGGTCTTGAGTGATATTCTGAGAGATTGTCGACTCGAAATCAGTGGTGAAACCTTTATGGTGGACTTGCTCCCTATGACCATCGGGAGTTTCGATGCGGTGATTGGGATGGATTGGTTGGCAAAGCATCAAGAGCAGATTGTATGCTCAAAGAAACTCATACGGATTCCCATTCGAGATGGAGACTTCCTAATTGTGTATGGCGAGAAACAAAAAGGCGAAGTGGCTATCATCTCATCCATCAAGGCGATAAAATATCTGACGAAGAAGTACCCATCGTATCTAGCCTTCGTGGTAAATGCCAAAGCAGAAAAGAGGAGGATGGAAGACGTGAAGATTGTCAACGAGTTTCCGGACGTGTTTCCCGACGATCTACCAGGCTTGCCTCCCGATCGACAAGTGGAATTTCGGATCGACCTAATTCTGGGAGCGGCGCCAATTGCTCGAGCCCCGTATCGTTTGGCGCCAACCGAAATGCAAGAGATGATGTCCCAGCTTCAGGAGTTGCTTGAGAAGGGATTTGTGAGACCGAGCTCGTCTCCGTGGGGAGCACCGGTACTCTTTGTGAAGAAGAAGGACGGGTCGATGCGTATGTGCATCGATTACCGAGAATTGAACAAGGTGACCATCAAGAATAAATATCCACTACCCCGGATAGATGACCTCTTTGACCAATTGCAAGGGGCCGGATGTTTTTCCAAGATTGACCTTCGTTCGGGATACCACCAAGTGAAGGTTCGAGAAGAAGACGTTCAGAAGACGGCATTCAGGACTCGGTATGGGCATTACGAGTTCTTAGTTATGCCATTCGGATTGACAAACGCGTCGGCAATATTCATGGACTTGATGAACCGTGTGTGCCGACCATTTTTGGACCGGTCAGTCATAGTGTTCATCAACGACATTTTAGTATACTCTAAGGATGAAGAGGAGCGCGAGCAACATTTGAGAAAAGTGTTAGAGGTGCTAAGGAAGGAGAAGTTGTATGCTAAATTCTCTAAGTGTGAATTCTGGTTACGGGAAGTGCAATTTTTAGGTTATGTGGTGACTCGAGAAGGAGTAAAAGTAGATCCCGCCAAGATCGAAGCGATGATGAACTGGGAGCCTCCGAAAAGCCCGACCGAGATCCGAAGCTTTTTGGGACTCGCCGGTTACTACCGGAGGTTCATTCAAGACTTCTCCAAGATCGCCTCATCGTTGACCGCATTGACTCGAAAGAACGCGAAGTTTGCTTGGACCGAGACTCAAGAGAAAGATTTTCGTGCCTTGCAACGGAAATTGTGCGAAGCCCCAATTTTGTCCCTACCAGAGGGAACAGAAGACTTTGTCGTTTATAGTGATGCATCCAAGATGGGGTTGGGTTGCGTTCTCATGCAAAGAGGAAGAGTGATAGGTTACGCGTCAAGACAATTGAAGGAACACGAGAAGAAGTACCCAACTCACGACCTCGAGTTAGCGGCAGTAGTGTTTGCCTTGAAGTTGTGGCGACACTACTTGTATGGTACAAAATGTACACTCTACACCGATCACAAAAGCCTGAAATACGTTTTCGACCAAAAAGAGCTAAATATGCGTCAACGAAGATGGTTGGAGTTGTTGAAGGATTACGACTACGAGCTTCAATATCACCCTGGCAAAGCAAACGTGGTGGCGGACGCGTTAAGTCGGAAGGAGTATAGCGGAACGGTAAAAACCTCGATGGCAAGGATTGAGATTATTTAAACCTTATGGAAATGATAAAAGCCGCCCAAGTTGAGGCACTACTTGAGGCGAATCTTAAGGATGAAGCAATGACAAAGCAACACCTTAGACTGACGGAAGATAGTAGAGGATTGAAACTCTTCCAAGGACGAGTTTGGGTACCCAGTTTGGGAGGGTGCCAAAAACTACTCTTGGAAGAGGCGCACAAATCTAGATATTCTATTCACCCCGGGAGCACCAAAATGTATAGAGACCTAAAGTTGAACTTCTGGTGGCCCGTGATGAAGTTGGATGTGGCAAACTATGTGGAGAAGTGCCTTACTTGCTCGTTAGTGAAGAGCGAACACCAGCGGCCGTATGAGAGTTTGCAATCGTTGGAAGTACCGGAGTGGAAGTGGGATCACATTACGATGGATTTCGTGACGAAATTACCAAAACGCTGAAGAGCCACGACACCATTTGGGTGATAGTGGATCGGTTGACGAAGAGCGCGCATTTTCTGGCCATGAAGGAAACGTTACCATTAGACAAGCTAGCGAGACTCTACATCAATGAGGTGGTGTCAAGGCACGGGGTGCCGTTGTCCATTGTGTCTGACCGAGACAGTCGCTTCACTTCTCATTTCTGAAGCGCCTTTCAAAGAGAATTGGGAACAAAGGTAAAGTTGAGCACGGAGTATCATCCTCAAACGGATGGGTAAAGCGAGCGGACAATTCAAACGTTGGAGGACATGTTGCGATCGTGTGTGATTGACTTTGGGGGAAATTGGGACTCTCATCTTCCATTGGTGGAATTTGCCTATAATAATAGTTAGCACTCGAGTTTGGGAATGGCACCGTACGAGGCATTATACGGGCGAAAATGTAGAACGCCGACTTGCTGGCTCGAAACGGGTGAGAAACAGTTCGCTGGACCGGAAATAGTTCAAGAAACGGCAAACAAGGTTAAGGGGATACGGGAGCGTTTGAAGGCGGCTCAAGATCGCCAAAAGAGTTACGCGGACAAGAAGCGGCGTCCGATGGAATCCAAGTGGGTAACCATGTTGAAAGTGTCTCCTTGGAAAGAGATTATAAGGTTTAGAAAACGAGGGAAGCTTAGCCCCCGTTTCCTCGGGCCTTTTCCTATCATTGAACGTGTGGGACTCCAAGCTTATAAGCTTGATTTACCGCCAGAGATGAGTGGGATCCACCCCACTTTCCACGTTTGTTATCTATGGAAGTGTTTAGCGGAAGAAGAAAATGTCATACCGTTGTCCGAAATCCGGGTGGACAATAACCGTTGTGTTGAGGAGCCGGAAGCCATCCTAGAGAGAGAGAGACGAAGAAGCTTCGCCATAAAGAGGTGGTGATGGTGAAGGTTCAATGGAAATATCATCGAGGAGCGAACGTCACGTGGGAAGCGGAGGAGGATATGAAGGGTCGGAACCCTCATCTTTTTGTCTAGGATGGAGATTTCGGGGACGAAATCTATTCCTAGTGGGGGAGGATTGTAACACCCCGAATTTTCGTCATGTAAATCTAGTGTTAAGACTTCTAGTCTTGTGTACCGTTAAATTTTGTATTCTCGTGTTTAACTGTTATCGTTAGCATTGTGCTTTAATCTAGTTTGAGTACTTAGATTTTTGGTGATTTTGGGCATATCACAGGGGCTTACGCGAGTTACACGCGGCTTGCAAGTCGCAGCATAACCCGCGTAACCCACTGTTGGATTTCGGTTTCAGGCACACGGGCGACTTGTGCCGCGACTTAAAGTCGCGGCATAACCCGCGGGAGTCCCCTGGTCACTTGTATATGACTTTCTCTCCCATTTCACCTCATTACTCCTCTCATATACCTATTTTCTCCTCTCTCAACCCTCATAACTCCTTTCATCCGAAATTAGGGTTTCAACCACCACCACTCACCTCATTTATTGCTAGAGATTTGGGATTAGCATTTAAGGATTCAAGTTGGGCTTTGAAGTCATCACCTCCATTGTCATCTTCTCTAAGGTTCTACCCTAGGGTTTGGGTTTTCCCCAAAAGACCCACTTAGTGAGTTACTCTTCCTTAAATGCTCTTGTACTTGTTTATTTCCATGGTTTTTGTTAGGACACAGTCTCATTGGATTCAAGATCATACAATACGAAGATCGCAATCTGAAGCTAAAGCAGAAAAGTCGTCTCATTAATATTAGTCTAAGTCGTTTGTAATAAAATAGTCAAAGTTAGTTGTTATTGTATTTTATTGTTATTAAGTAATTAGTTAGTTTAGTTATAATATCTAGATATTATATTCTAGATATTATATTGTTAGTTGTTTAGTGTGTTGTAGAAGCTATCATCGAACATATCAGATCACATTTTTACACACACACTCAAGGTGAAAAACAGAGAGAACACATCGAGAGCATCAATAGAGCAATCTTGTAACCATTGTTATTAATCTAAACAGGTTGGTAATCGTTTAATGTGATTGTTTTGATAAAACTTGATAAGTATTACGGACCGACAATTGGTATCAGAGTTGAAACCAGATCAAAATCAATTTTTCAAACTCGACACTGTGTTCTTCATTTGAAAAATCATTTCGAGATTTAGGTTGTTATTGGGCTTGAAATCGATCAGGTTTGGATCAATAAGTGTATTAGATCGTCTTGTTATACTTTAATTTCATTATTGCACTAATATCGAGTCCCAATTTGTGAAAATTGTGTCTGAGTTCACGTTTTATAAACTGTACTGTTCCATCGATTAGATTTTTAAAACGTGTTTGTTTTCGAGATCAAAGAGTTACAATCTGTTCTAGATAGGTTAGTGGTCATTTTATTGCAATTTGGGACTACTAATCGTGATCAAACAGGTAAATTTTGAGAAAACATATCGTTTTTTCGAGAACAGGGACGAACTCGCGCAAACACAGGGACGAACTCGCGCAAACCACAATTTGCGCCAGCCACTTATTGCGAGAACCATACTTTGCGCCTCAAGCTCGTCGCGCAAACCTCAATTTGCGCTACCAACGTCTCGCGCAAACCTTACTTTGCGCTTCCAACGACTCGCGCAAACCTTAGTTCGCGCGACCCTCACTTCACGCAAAGCTCAAGCTCAAAGCAAGTACATTTGCGCCAGTGTCTTTTCACGCAAAGTTCTACTTTGCGCCACGCACATCTCACGCAAATCTTACTTCGCGCCAGCAACCTTTCGCGCAAACCTTCATTTGCGCCACTCAAGCCTAACGAAAATCTGTGTTTTGCGCCACCCACTTCAAACGCAAACCTCAAGTTTGCGCGACCCACTTAAAATGAAAACCAGACTTAGTTTTTCTAAGGATCACATCAGATAATTCAAAATGGGATATTTTTCTGATGATGATGAGAAGAAGGTTAAAAAGCTCAATTTAGAGAACAAAAATCTTGCTTCCTCAGTTGACTACTACTCAAAGAGATCAAAGAGATACAATGATGAAAGGAAGAAACTGAGAGAAAAAGTAAGTACATTAAAGGAAGTCAATGAAGAACTTCTGAAACAGAGTTCTGGGCTTTGTGAAGATAAGGTTAAGTTTCTGGAAGCTGAGAACTTTGAACTTAACAGAAAAAATTTTGATTTAGAAGCTCAAATACAGAAGCAAGAGTCTGTAGAGATGAACGGGGAGAAGTTCATGAGCTTGGAGAGTGCAAACACTAATCTTCAACAGAAACTATCAGACTTAAATCAAGATTTTGTCAAGGACAAATCTGAGTTTGAACTAGAAAGTTCAAAGTTTGCACTAAAGTTCTCAGTATTTTCCAAGCAAAGTGGTCAAGAGAAGAAGACTCTAGAGCTTAAATGTCTAAAGCTTTCTCAACAAGTTAGTAAATTTGAGAAAGTAATAATTTTGGAAAGAGATCAGTTTGCCAAGGAGAGGAAGGCAAATGATCAGAAGGGTGCTCAGAAGGGCTTTGAAGAAGAGAGAAGCATCCTTGAAGCTACAATTAGGAAGCTAACTGCTAAGTTATCTGAATTATCTAAGCTTGCACAGAAAGAGAAGAAGAAGAGGTCCGAGCTTGAGCAGAAGATTGACCTTCTTGTCAAATAAAGAAACGGTTTTTCTTCAAAGGTCAACGAGCTTGAAAAGACTATCACAATGGTGGTGGTGACTGAGCGCAAGTCTCCAGAGTCGATTGTCCACTCACCTAGATATGATTCAGCTGATTCCGAATGCTCATTCAAGTCAGCTGCAAGTTCAACATTCAAACCTGTTTCTTCAAAGAGGTCAGTTAAATCTTCTGATCAAATTCGTAATTCTAATATTTTCTATGATAGAAATATAGATTGTTCAGGTACACATAGAAGTAGGAACAGCTACAAAGAAGCTGAACTGGTCTGGAACAGGAAACCAGTGAAAGAAGAGCTAAAAAGTAAAAGCACATGTGTACATACGCATAATGAAACGAAGAACAATGCGCTGAAAAGTAAACCTGCTCATGTTTACACGAGAGATCAAATGATCAGGTTATCAGGTAAGGAGAATTATTGTTCTTATTGTCGTACACATGATCCTGTTCACAGAACCAAAGATCATTACTGGTATGGTTCTTATTCCATAACCCCCATACGAACTGCAACTAACACATATGGACCCAAATACCAGTGGGTACCAAAGAAAACTAAACCTGTGTTGTAGGCACCTACTGTCAAGGGGGAGTAGGAAGAAGGATGGTTCTTGAGTAAATCAGCTCAAGACCCGGACATCAATGTCAAAGCGGTTTCTAAGTAAATCAGCTTAGAACCCGTGCTTCAAAGAAGAATGGCTTTTGGACATTGCAGTTCAAGACCCGTACTTCAACGAAGATGACTTCTAAACACAACAGTTTAGGACTCACACTTCAATGATCAAAAGACCTTACTCCAATGCTGATATGAGAGATTGTACTCCGATACTCCAACGAGGAAATCAATCTTCAAGGGGGAGTACATATTTATTTCTGAAATTTTAAATGCATATCTTTTCAAATGATAATTTTTTCAAATGCATAATTTCAGGGGGAGTAAGAGAAGTTATTTGTTTCACTGCTTTTTGTCTTTTCAATATTAGTGAATAAAGTTTCTTTGACTTGACTTAAGACTTTTGCAGAATTTTTGAGAAGAGCTTACACGATCATATGTTTATGACTTTAAGCTAAGCTTCATGAGATGTAAGATCGCACTTAAAGGTATATTCTTTTATCTTAATCTCATATGTGATTAAAAGAAGGACAACTTTCAATCATTGAAAACATATTCTTAAACGTTCAAACCACTTCCCGATTTTTTTCATAAGATTTTATATTTTGGGACTGTACTTTAAATGTTGATATTCTCATATTCTAGTTTCTAATCACAATTAATCAATCAAAACACAAACAAGAATTCAATTACCTGTTTTGATTTCAATTCTCAATCCAAACGATTACACTTTCTTTCTCTCTCTAACTCTCTTTCTCTCTCTACAAATCTCTCTCTAAAACTTTCTGTTAATTCCAACTCTTACTACTAAAAACAGAAATACAAAGTATTTATACCTACAACTAAAATACAAAGAAACTAAAAACTAATACAAATGTTGACTTTGACTTTTATTACAAAGACTTTGACTTTCACTTAAGAGTTGACTTTCTTAGCTTTGACTTTCTTGAATTTTGACCTTCAGTCTTCTTGATCTTGTATCCAACAGATTTATGCTCTAACAATCTCCCCCTTTGGATTCAAGATCACTGTTTAAAGATCTAGCAATTCAGTCTTCACTTTAAGCTCTGTCAGTACAATCTCCCCTTTTTCTTTTAACGATATTCTTTCCAAAACAGTCTTCAAACAATTAACAAGCTCCCCAAAACTTTTACAAAACACTTTCAGACTTTGGAAAGAAATTATCTTTAGAATCAGCTCGGGTTGCTTTAGCAAATAAACTTCAAAGAAAATTTCCTCAAAAATCAGCATATCTTCATAAATTCTTTGATCTTCTTCAAATCTTTACTTTGAATCTTCTGACTTGGACATTTCTGAAAATCATCTCTGAAAACTCTATCATTTCTTGATACCATCTCCCCCTTTTTTGTGATTTGAGCATCTGTATCATCAAAACTTACTTCAAGAAATGTCGTTGAAATTATGTTCTGACCACTGATCTGACATAATGAGCCTCTGATTCTTTGATCCATAACCAAGTATTCATCTAGATCTTTGCAAATCTAGACAAAATAAGAACATGTAACTCCTGAATCAACAAATGAATCAGTTAGAATGCCTGTCAGTAACACGAAGTCACTGTGTGTAACGAATACACAATATAAAGGAGCTTTTTAATGTTCACTCCCCCAGGGCTTCCATCCAATCATCGAAACACCACAAAGGAAATTTCTATGAATGTTATGACAAGAAAACAAATTCCTTGTGTGTTCGTGCATGTGTAGAAAGAATTAAGCACGAATGATTGCTTTTAATAAGGCTCAACATAGTATAAACCACTGAGACAACAGTAGATAAACACAGACTCAATGTGCATGATTGAAGTGCGAAGGTGGGGCAGACTTCCTTCTTTTCCAATATCCAGATTTTCCAAATGAAAACCAGATAGATTATATGTTGCGTCCCCTTGAAAATGTGAAACATTTTCTTTTTGAGAAGAAAATGAGTAGCTTGTGGGGTTTAGTCAAGAGTTGGCATGGGCTAGTTGCCTATTTCAATAACGTTCACCAAAGAGTTGTGAAACGCTAGTAATGTGGTTGCCCAGCTCAGAAAGTAGTTGGTGCAGAGTTTGATATTCTTTTACTCTGATCTCACACCCTCTTTCTTTTAATCATTAAGTTCACTGCTAACCAAACTCTCTTTTCCATTTTACCTCATCACACCCACACTCGTTTTTTTTAGACTCCTCACACTCAATCTCTATGGATTAACTTCTTGGGTAGAAATCACTGGTTAATGTGATTTCATAGAAGTTTCAATTAAGTCCTAGCACAAAGAGCCCATATAATCCTAGAAAGCATAATGTTGCTCAAAATGATTTAACTTTATCAGTTAAAGCTCAAATACAAATGTCAGATGAATGTATGCTCAGAATATAATCAAGACGATATGAGCATTTTAAAACATTGAAGTATTTTCAAACAAGTATATTGAATGAATGAATATGAACGCAAAAGACTTGTTTGAAAATCTGACATTGTATGAAAATGATCAGAAATGAATGATATAACAATCAAAGCTTATGGTCAAGAATAATAGATATTGTCTATATGAAACAAAATATAGACATTCTTGTAATGACGTTTAGAAATGAAATATCGCTCAAAATTCTTTAAAGTACAAGCGGAGTGTCTTACCATCGAAAAAATGGTTCAATTTAGAGACATGGTAAGAACATTTTGAACAAAAAAAAATCAAACCGGTGTGTGTGAATACTTGAGAGTATATAGAAAAGACAATACACAAGTATTTATCTTTGGAAACACACGGTTTGTTTATCAATTAAGCACAAAAATAAAATGAAAACATTTAAAATCACACTTCCAAATTATAAAATCTATTTAAGAATCGGGAAGTGGTTTGAACATTTTAAGAACATGTTTTCTATATCTGAAAGTTGTCCTTCTTTCAGATATATTTGAGATTAAGATAACAAATTTACCTTTTCGCTCAATCTTAATTCTCATAAAGTCACGCTGTAAGTCATAAAGATATGATCTTGTAAACATCTCTCATTCTGCATAAGTCTCAAAGTCTAGTCAAAACAAATTTATTCACAAATTATTTCGAAAAATAAAAGACATAAAGCAGTAAAACGATGAAAGTACGAGTTCTGATTTGAAATAATCAGAAATCATAGTCTTACTCCTTTTGATATGATTTATATGCTCCCCCTAAAATCATGCATTACAAAAATTTTGTCAGTGAAATAAAATGCAGAAATTAGTTATGCTCCCCCTCAAAATAATGTAGATCACCTTTAATCTTCTCTTACTCCCCCTGAGATTATGAGCAAACAATTAAAGTGCAGATATCCTTCAGACATAAAGATAAAGAAAATGATGAAAAATAACAATACGTAACTTTATTAGGTAACAACCGATTATGTCTTAAGATTTAACATACCAAGCTTAGAGACAAGAAAATTAAATCTCTTTTCATCTAATGGTTTGGTAAATAAATCTGCAAGTTGATAATCTGTTTTTACAAAATAAAGTTCAATTGTTCCTTTTTCTACATTATTTTTAATAAAATGATACCTGGCATCAATGTGTTTAGTTTTCGTATGTTGGAAAGGATTAGCAGATATTGCAATCGCACTCTTCGAGTCACAATAGATTGGAATTTTGCCAAACTTGTATCCATAGTCTCGTAGCTGTGTTCGCATCTACAGGACTTGAGAGCAGCAACTGGCAGCAGCTACGTACTCTGCTTCAGCAGTCGATGTGGAAACGCATAATTGTTTCTTTGATGCCCAGCTAACGAGCTTGTCTCCAAGAAATTGAACATGACCTGAAGTACTCTTTCTGTCCAACATGCAACCTGCATGATCTGCATCTGAATAGGCAGTCAGTTGAAAACCAGTATCCGTAGGATACCACAGACCAAGATCTGCAGTCCCCTTAAGATACCTAAAAATCCTTTTGACAGCAGCCAAATGGGATTCTTTAGGAGCAGCTTGATATCTAGAACATAAGCATGTTGAAAACATAATATCTGGTCTACTAGATGTAAGATACATTAACGATCCTATCATACCTCTATAAGTTCTAACATCAACACTTTTACCCGAAAGATCAGTGCTAATTTTAGTACCTTGTGCCATTGGGGTTCCAATAGGTTTACAATTTTCCATATTGAACTTCCGAAGAATGTCCAAAATGTACTTAGATTGGTTAATGAAAATCCCCTTAGAAAACTGTTTAACTTGTAATCCGAGAAAGAAATTCATCTCTCCCATCATACTCATTTGAAAACGTGACACCATGAGGTTAGAAAAGTTTTTGCAGTATTTAAGATTTGTAGAGCCAAATATTATATCATCAACATATATTTGAATAAGGATGATATCGGCTTTTTCCTTTTTTTATGAATAAAGTGGTATCAACCTTACCTTTAGAAAAACCGGACTTGACCAAAAATTTAGATAAAACATTATACCATGCTCGAGGGGCTTGTTTTAAACCATATAGGGCTTTGTCCAAGATATAAACATGATCTGGCTTATCTGGATTGACGAACCCTTCTGGTTGAGACACGTATACTTCCTCTTTAAGAATGCCGTTCAGAAAGGCTGTTTTCACATCCATCTGAAAGACTGTGAAATTCTTATGAGTTGCGTAGGCTAGAAACATGCGGATTGCCTCTATACGCGCTACTGGAGCATACGTCTCATCGTAATCTATGCCTTCCTCTTGCCGGTAACCTTTGGCAACAAGTCTAGCTTTGTTCCTTATGACGATACCATCTTCATCCTTTTTATTCTTGAATACCCATTTAGTACCAATCACGGATTTACCTTCTGGTTTTGGAACTAATCTCCAAACCTTTAGGGCTTCAAACTGATTTAATTCTTCTTGCATAGCAGATACCCAATCCGAATCAGCTAAAGCCTCTGATACTCGCGTGGGCTCTATCTTGCTGAGGAATGAGTCATACATACATTGATTCAAAGTCGCTGACCTAGTTTGTACAGGCTTGTTAAGATCTCCAATTACTTGATGTAAAGGATGCTCTTTAGTCCAGCGATGCTCATGAGGGAGTGGATTAGATACTGATTGAACATGATCATCATCTTGAAATCCACTATCAAAATCTTCAGATTGATTAACAGGAAGAGAATTTGCAATTGAAGTTTCAGATGCAGAAGTATCAGTTGGAACAGCAGAATCTGGCTGTTGAATAGACAATGTATGACACCCAACTGAAACAGTTACTTCTGGCTCAGCAGTTTCTTGTACATCTTCAACTGTAGGAGTAATTGTAGGAATGTGAGTTTATGACTGAACGAGGGATACAAGTTCAGTTAAAACTTCTGAAGTGACTGGATGATTGCAACTTGTGTCTTCAGACCTGTTAGTCACAGCAGATTTAGGTATATTAGATCCTAGAAACTCATCATAAAAGAATTCAAATAACAAATCTAAATCAGATAAATGTGAAATAGAAGTAGAAGCATTATTCGAATTATTCGCTGTAAAAGCAGGTTCTGGACTGATCTGCCCAGAAGCTAATACTCCAGTGATAACGGGTTCTGAACTAAGTTGATCAGAAGCCATCTCTTCATCAAATGTTACATTGACGCTCTCGACAACTGTCTTTGACTTCTTCAGATAAACACGATATGTTGCTGATGTTGAAGAATAACCAATGAAGATACCCTCGTCCGCCTTAGCACTGAATTTATTCAGACTCTCTCTGTCGTTAAGCACAAAACATTTACACCCAAATATGTGAAAATACTTGATTGTTGGTGTTCTGTTGTTGATCAGCTCATATGAAGTCTTTTGAAAACGGCGGTGTATCATGGACCGATTTTGAGTATGACATGCAGTCGACACAGCTTCTGCCCACAAAAATAGAGGTAGATCGGATTGGCTGAGCATAGTACGAGCGGCCTCGACTAGCGTTCGATTTCGCCTTTCGACTACTCCATTTTGTTCAGGCGTATGAGCAGCAGAGTATTGATGTGATATCCCAACCGATTCGAGATATTCTTCAACGATTTTGTTTTTGAACTATGTGTCGTTGTCAGTTCGAAGAAACTTGACTTGTCTCTGCATATTCACCTGGGTCGTCTTTAAGAAAGTAATGAGAACTTCGGACGTCTCATCTTTTGATCGAAGAAATTTGACCCACGTGTATCTTGAGTAATCATCCACAATAACCAAGACGTATTTCTTTCCACCCAAGCTTTGTGTTCTCATCGGACCACACAAATCCATATGTAACAATTCTAATGGAGAACTAGTGCTTGGTTCAGGCTTCGGTTAATGCGGAGCTCTCTTCATCTTACCCTTCTCACATGCAGCACATAAGTATTCTTTCTCGTATTTCAGCTCAGGAAGTCCTTCTACCAATTTTCCACTAACCAGCTTGTTGATATAACGAAAATTCAGATGTGATAGTCGTCTGTGCCAGAGCCAACTTTGTTGCATTGAAGCTTTTGTCATTAAGCAAACTTGATTGTCAATCTGAACTTTGGACAGGTTGATGGTATAGAGGTTTGTCTTGCGATGTCCACCTAAGAGTTCTGTGTCGTCTTCTGTACGAACCGAGCAACTCTTAGATTTGAAGTTGACCTCTAACCCTTTATCGCAGAATTGACCAATGCTAAACAGATTGTACCCTAAGCCTTCGACATAACTCACCTTACTGATCGTTATGTTGTCTTGAATGATGTCACCATATCCTAAGATTGGTGAAAGCTGATCGTTTCCAAATCTTACATTTCCACTGAATTTCTCTGTATAATTAGACAATAAAGCTTTTTGCCCAGTCATATGCTTAGAACATCCACTGTCCAAGTACCACATATGCCGGGTCTGCAAGAGAAATCAGGAAACAATAGATTTAGGTACCCATTTAAAAACGGGTCCTAACATATTAGCACAAGATTTTGGTATCTACTTGAAAATGAACCCTCTGTCCTTTCGAAAACCTTTAAAAATATTTGATCTCGAAGAATAAACATGATAGGATCCATACCAATCAGAAGAATTATGAGAATAAGCAAAATCAGTTCTCCGATAATTATAATGAGATGTAGTAGTAATAGGAGATAACCGAATCAACTGCTTTATTGAATAACGCTTGTAAGAAGTTACAAGGTTTTGTTGATGAGAAGCATATTGACCAACTACATCTGAATCACTACTAACAGATCTAGTACAAGAATTATTAGAAACTGAACCAGCTATCTCATCATCCTTCCGTTTTGGTCGCCATTCTGTTTGAGCTTTCGACCTTTTCTTGCTTAAATCTGAAACAAAAGATTTAGATTTATTAAGTAAATCAGATTTCTGATATTGAGTTTTCTTTTGTGTACCAGTGTATTTCTGTTTCTGTAATCGCTGTTTCTTATGTTTCTTACCTTGAGCATAGTAATCAGCAGTTACAGAAACTGATTCACCAACCTTAGTTGATGATTCATCAATATTAACACCACTTGGTAACACTTTTTTCATTTATAAGACAAGTAGAATGATCAGGAAGTGTAGCATTGAAGTCAAACATATCAATTTCGTCTATGCACCCATCATCAGAATTAAGAAAATCATTTGCAGACTCAAATAAGTCATCAAAATTATCAGACGAAGTTTGAGATGCCTCAGAAACTTTAGAACACTTTGTAGATGTGGATTGAAAAATCGTGTTCTTTAAAACTGTAGAAAATACACTTTGTTGAATATCAACCAAAAGTTTTTCATCAGATAAAACATTTTCAAGCTCAATTATTTTGCTTTCAAGAATGAGTGGAGGAACATAAACCTTTGCAATTGCAGGTTTTGCCTTCATCTCAGAAACAGAATAACTAGCAAAATAATCGTTTGAAAGAACTTTTGGTGTTTCTGAAAGATAACTATCATTTAACTTTGCATAGTTAAATGGTAGTTGAATTTTCTTCACATTCTTTCTATTTTCAGTTTCTTTGGCCTCAACTTCTTCCGGTAATTTGGTAACAAATTTGGGTTTTAAATGAGGATGTTTACCAGCACAAGCAAGAAAATCAAAATTATAAAGTGTTGGTTGTTTTCTGACGGCTTTCTTAAGATAATGGGGGTTTTGAAAACCAAGTCCCCATTTTTCCTTAACATCAGCCTCTTCGTTAGGTGCATTAAGAAAGATTGTTTGATCTGTTTGGCCTCTAGCGTAAAGTTTGGCTTCCAGACCATTTACCTTCTTATTTAAAAGCTTGTTCTCAACCTGCAGTTTATGAACAATTAGTGCAGATTCTTTCTTCTCAAACTCAAACTTAGAAATTTTAACTTCAAAATCAGAAATCTTCTTTTCAAAACAATCTACTTGAAGTTTAGAATCAGAAGCACACTTGCGTAAAGAATCAATCAGATCTTTGTTCCCAATAACCGACTTATTGAGTTCAAATATCTTATTGTTTCTTTTAGCAACTCTTTCTTTTTCCTTTTTCAATTTATTATGTAAGTCTTGAAGCTCAACTATCATAGCTTCCATTTTGGTAATGAAATCTTTTTGAGTTAAGTTTGATACCTCATCAGCTGTCTCGTCATCTGATTCATCATACTTGACCTCTTTTCCCATAAGACAGAGATGAGCAGTTTCTTCCTTCTCTTCCTCTTCACCTTCTGAATGATCCAGCCAAAATTCGTCCTCAGCCATTAAAGCTATGCCCGCTTCTTGTTGTTTAGCCAGTAGCAGTTTGTTCTGATAGTACTGAGAATTACGAACTTTTGGCTTTCTACAATCTTTTGCAAAATGTCCAATCTTGCCACAGTTGTAGCATTTGACTGGATCACTTGTTGGCTTTTCGGCAACAGTGTAATCATTCACGAACTTCTTCCTTTCATCAGGTTTCTTCTCAACATATCTGTTTTCTTCATATCTCTTTCCTTCCACCCTCTCTCGGTGCTCATGATTCTTTGAACTTGATGAAGAATACCTTTGAGAATTTGATCCCGGCTTCTTGTAGAATTTCTTTTGAAAGGCACGGGTCAGTAACATCATGGCTTGTTTCAGACTTTCTCCATCATCACCATCTGATTCAGATTCTGACTCAGAACTCGTAAGCACTTTCTTCTTTTTCTTCTTCACTGACTTTTCTTTCTTTTCTTTCTTCTTCTCTCCAACAACCAAAGCAATCGGATCAGGAACCTTTTCAGCCTTCTTCTTTTCAGCTCTTTTCTCCTCAACCTCTTCTTCATTCTGTCGTAAAGTCTCATAGACTTCGTGAAGAGGTATGTCATTCAAGTTTTTCATCTGCTTCATCCTACGTGTATGTTTCTTCCATTCAGGTCGTAGGATACTCAGGAATTTGACATTGTTTTCCAGCTGCTTCTTTGTCACTTTGTTCTTCGTCAGTTCATTCAGAAGCAAAGTAAACCGTTCATAAGTATCTTCCAAACTCTCATTCTCTTTGGCTTTGAATTCCTCGTAGCTATTGATGCAGTTAGCCACTTTCATCTGATTCCCGACCTTGGATCCCATCATCATCTTTTGCAATTGATCCCACATCTTCTTAGCATCATCCTTGTAGCTATCAATCTTGATGTAAATCTCATTAGGAATGCTTTGAAGTAGAAGAGATCTTGCTTGCTTGTCTGCTTTATATCGACTTTTCTGTTCTTCAGAGTACTGAGATAAATCCACTTTAACTGGTTTTGTCTTTTGTTCTCTTTCTTCATCACCATGTCCACTATCAGATGAATCATCATCAGCAGGTACTTGAACTATGATTGGTGCCATAGGACCTTCTGTAATTGACAAAAAAATATTCTCTCCATTTGTGTGCCTGTCCACGAAATCAAGGAATCTGTCCTTCCATTGTTCATACTCTCCTTTAAACAGTACAGGAGGCTTGACATCAGTGCCAATGGAAAGTGCATCTTTAGAAGTCATCTTGATTAAACCTGTTTGAAAAAATATGTAATAAAAAACTAGAATTGATCGTTAGTCCAAATATGAAACCACAAGTATATAGAAATGACACTGAAAATAAAATTCAGAAATTTTGATCACAATCAGAATTTTGTCCCCCTCCGCAGACTTAGCACGGGGGTCCCGCTACCCGGTTAGCGGTGGGGTCAAGGGGCAACGCCCTTGCGGAGTCGAGGGGCAGCGCCCCTAGAGAAAAAAAATTCACTATTAAAAGCCATATTACTGTTTTGAAAATTTCTCAGAAAATATTCTAAGTATAGAAACTCGCAAGTCATTATTAAAATATGAAACTCGCAGACGCTGAAACTCGCAAACAACTGTTTACTGAGAAACTCGCAGGCTTAAGCTTGCGCGTTTGTGAAACTCGCACGCAAAGACTTGCGTGTTCTGAGAAACTCGCTAGTCAATGAAACTCGCTAGACGTAGAAACTCGCAAGAGACTATTCACTGGTGAACTCGCAGATAAAGGCGTGCGTGTTTGAAAATCCCGCTAGTCGCTACTAGCGCGTTTTCACCAAACTCGTAGATCAACCAAACTCGCAGATCACTATTCCGGCTCAAACTCGCACCCTTCGATTAGCGCGTTTGTAGAACTCGCTAATCACTATGTGCGCGTTCTGGTCCTTAGGAAATTTTCCAACTTTTCCAAACTCGTAGACTTCGATCAGCGAGTTTCTAGAACTCGCTAACAATTCCTTGCGCGTTTTGACCAATACTGATGTTCTTCAGCTTGCGCGTTCTAACGAAGAACTTGCGCGTTTTGTAGATCTTGCGCGTTCTTCAGTTTCCTTGCGTGTTCTTCATCTGTTTTACCAAAAATCAATCTAAACTTCGAATTTCAGCACGAAACTTTGAGAGATCGATCACATGATCATCTAGAACACAAAACGAGTACTAAATTTCTATTACAAACACTCAAAATACAAATTGATCGATGATACAGTGCGTATGAACTCGTGAACAAAAACTTCAACAAAATCCAAAATTACAAATCTATTACAGTGCAATTGACAAATCAAATCATACAAACATGATCGATTATACTATATGAACAAACTCTGATCGATTTCAACACCTAATTTGCACTAAAACTCGAAATTCAATTTGAACTTCGATGAACAGTGACGATGAACAGTAACAACAAACTTTTCTTGATTTCTTGATTTGATTTCGATTTGGATATGCTCTGATACCAATTGATATTCCCATATTCTAGTTTCTAATCACAATTAATCAATCAAAACACAAACAAGAATTCAATTACCTGTTTTGATTTCAATTCTCAATCCAAACGATTACACTTTCTTTCTCTCTCTAACTCTCTTTCTCTCTCTACAAATCTCTCTCTAAAACTTTCTGTTAATTCCAACTCTTACTACTAAAAACATAAATACAAAGTATTTATACCTACAACTAAAATACAAAGAAACTAAAAACTAATACAAATGTTGACTTTGACTTTTATTACAAAGACTTTGACTTTCACTTAAGAGTTGACTTTCTTAGCTTTGACTTTCTTAGCTTTGACTTTCTTGAATTTTGACCTTCAGTCTTCTTGATCTTGTATTCAACAGATTTATGCTCTAACAAATGTTCTACAATAGCTTACATGATTTTAAATCATTTTGAGCAACACATTCTTTATAGGAGGAATTAACACAACTTCTATGGAATCACGTTAACCAGTGATTTCTACCCATGAAGTTAATCCATGGTGATTGGGTGTGAGGAGTCAAAAGAAATGAGTGTGGATTGGATAATGAGCTATCATGAAAAAGAGAGTTCGGTTAGCAGTGAGCTAAATGATTAAAAGAAAGAGGGTGTGAGAACAAAGTTAAAAGAATATCAGAACTCTGCACCAACTTTTTCTAAGTCGGGCAGCCACATTTCTAGTGTTTCACAACTCTTTTGTGATCATTATTGAAACAGGCAACTAGCTCATGCCAACTCTTGAAATTACCCCACCAGCTACTCATTTACTTCTTAACAGGAAAATGTTTCATTTTTCAAAGGGGAAGCAACACATATGCTATCTGATTTTCATTTGGAAAATCTGGATATTGAAAAGAAGGAAGTCTGCCCCACCTTCGCACTTCACTCATGCACGTTGAGTATGTGTTTAACTTACTGTTGTCTCAGTGGTTTACACAATTTCGAGCCTATAAGCAATCATCAAGTGCTTAATTCTTTCTATCACAAGCACGAACACACAAGGAATTTGTTTCTTTGTCATAACGTTTATAGAAATAACCTTTGTGGTGTTTCGATGATTAAATGGAAGCCCTGGGGGAGTCAACATCAAAAAGTTCCTTTCCATTGTGTATTCGTTACACACAGTGACTTAGTGTTACTGACAGGCGTTTCTAACTGATTTGTTCATTGCTACAGGTGTTACATGACTATTTTGTCTAGATTTGCAAAGATCTTGATAAATATCTATTGCATTGACGAATCAGAGGATCCTTATGAACAACATTTCTTGTCATCAAGTTCTGATGAAATCGTTACACTTCTCATCAAAAAGGGGGAGAAGATCTACCCAAGAAATGGAGAAGAGCTAACCAAGAAATCACATGTTTCAAGAATCACGTCCAAGATTGGATTCTTCAAAGAGCAAGTGTTCTGAAGATATGCTGATTCGTGAGAAATTTTCTTTGAAGATACTTTGCTAAAGCATTTTGAGCTAGAGAAAGAGATTGCATCTTCTGAGCTGAAGAAGAAGATTGAATTGCTAAAATCTTTTTAGTAATGATCTTGATCCAAAGGGGAAGATTGTTAGGACACAGTCTCATTGGATTCAAGATCATACAATACGAAGATCACAATCTGAAGCTAAAGCAGAAAAGTCGTCTCATTAATATTAGTCTAAGTCGTTTGTAATAAAATAGTCAAAGTTAGTTGTTATTGTATTTTATTGTTATTAAGTAATTAGTTAGTTTAGTTATAATATCTAGATATTATATTCTAGATATTATATTGTTAGTTGTTTAGTGTGTTGTAGAAGCTATCATCGAACATATCAGATCACATTTTTACACACACACTCAAGGTGAAAAACAGAGAGAACACATCGAGAGCTTCAATAGATAAATCTTGTAACCATTGTTATTAATCTAAACAGGTTGGTAATCGTTTAATGTGTTTGTTTTGATAAAACTTGATAAGTATTGCGGACCGACAGTTTTATCCTACATTACTCCTATGTGTTACTTGTTTGTAGCCTTATAACCTAACTTGTGGGATTCTTAACTTTATGAACCCAATAGGGGTGAGTATGTTTAGTAGACTTTAATAACCTCTTTATTGGTAATTATGTGGATTATATGTTCTAGATTTCATGCTTATATGTTGAGCTCATGAGGAAACTACTATTGTCATGATTTAATCCAACTGCTGATAACTTTATGAATGATTGATGTAAGGATAATATGTGGATGTATTTACATGTATGAAATTATGAAGATCATGATATTATGAGGAATAAGGAAGTATTTGTTCTATTTGTGGAATAGAGGTGCATATAATGTTATAATTATCTAACAAATGTTGATCGTCTGATAAGAATGTGGTTACTACTCCTTGTGCACGAGGAGGTAGTAGCTTAATGTATGAATTTTGCATTAATCACGGTGTGTTACTAGCGAGTAGGCAATAAGGGATCTTGTATCCTTGAGGTGTAACTCGTCTAGATATGGATAGGCAATAATGTCCGTAAGACCTTGAGGTGTAACTCGACGGAGTAGGCAATAAGGGCAGTAAATACGGTCTGAGGTTGTGATGTCGTTATGGCATGAGAACTAAGATCGGGGCATGAGGTGTAATCCATTACCATCGCGGGCGATCCCACTTTCGAGTAAACATCGCCCCGATGGAAGTGGGTCTCCCCCGTAAATCAAGAGGTATTTCTTGTATGTTTATATTCAGGTTTAAGAAACTGATGGCGGAGAATTGTTCCGCGTGAGGCAGAGGAGTTCGGTAACATGATTATTGTTTTATCATGTCATGTTTATTATTTGCATATTTATGGGATCTCACTAGGCTTCGTCCTAACACTTGTTGTGGTTGTTGTTTCCTCACAGATGTTACCCATGGAGGAATTTAGGATGTCGGCTTGTCTACCGGGCACGTAGGGGGATTTTTGAAGTGCCGGACTTTTAGGGAATTTTGTGAAGAGAGCTTTTAGTGGCTTACAACGCCCAGTTTAATCTAGATTGGAATTAATCTTAGATTAAGTAGGTCATTTTATTAATGACGTCCCATTTACTGTTGCAAACCTTGTGATGCAAACTAACCCGAATATTTGGGGTTTTAAGTCATGTTAAAATATTGGGTTGTTATTCTTCTGAAACATTAAGTACAGGATGTTTGGATCTTTGAATTTTAGATGTCATGTTGCCAATTTTACGAATTTTATAAGTTGAAATTTTTAGAGTGTTACACGTTCGTTTTAAGATCAATGGTTGTTATTGGGTTAATAAAGTTAGTATGATAATTTGGGTTAACAAAATAACCCTACCCTATATATATATATATATATATATACACACACACACACACACACATAGGGTTGAATTATGGTGAGAAGTTTCGGTTCAGGTCCATTTCTCATGTTAACCTCACTTTCACACACACACACACACACACATATATATATATATATTGTTGATCCAAACTCTCTCAGTGATTTGATGATGATCATTTACTTAGTGAAAATTATATTATCTGTTTTAGACTAAGTCTTTCAGCATCAACGATTGTACACTGAGTCTGTTTAGTGATCGCTGAGTGCTTTATTAAGTAAACACTTTATACATGGAATCCCTGAAGACAAGTCTCACACTAGAAAAAACTCTCAACAAAAGTCGAAGAACAAGTTGATGATAAAGACAAGTGTACTCATGATCTGAAGCAGGATTCAGTGACATCAAGACTGGTCTATCAAAACCACAAGGGTTGTGGCGAAGTGGTTAAAGCTCTAGAGGATGTGGTAGAATATCCAATATACCCAAGGTTTGAATCCAGACGTACACAATAATTGTAGCCACTGAGTTTATCAGGGTTGATTTCCTGTAGTCATAATTTGTCGGGATTAATCTAGGCATAGCCTAGGACACCCTTCCTAAAAGATTGGTCTATCAAGTGTGACAAATCTGACCATGATTCTGTGAAAGTTGAAAAAGTTCATTAGTGAAAGCTGAAGACACTCATCAACGATAGTTGATCAAGAATCGTACTACACAAGAATTGTTTGTCTTGTCATCTTCCACAAATAGTACAATAGTACAAAAGCAAACTTGCTTTTGTCTATATCCGTACGAACACCCTCCTGATCCATTATTCATCATACGGCTAAAAAACATGGCTTGGATAAAGTCAAATGCATGCAACCAATCCCTAATGGACATATGAAATGTACCTTCTGACTTGCATTAATTGCATAAGGTATAAATAGGAATGAAGACCATCCTCTCCAAGGATCATTCTTCTGCATCTTTAAAGAAATAATTTTCTTCATCCTTTCTATTTTCTTGTGCAAAAAACTTAGTGATTCTTAAAGATTGTTTAGATTAGGTTTTCCTTATCTAATTATGCAACAATCTGTAAATTATGTTTTTGATTTCTTAATAATCAACAAACAAATTTAAAATAAATATTGTGGATGTGTTTGTATTCAACCCCTTCTACAAACTTAAACCCTTGTAGAACCTTTATTGGAACCAACATATTTGGTGTAACCATTTTTATGTTGAAAATTACCATTATTGGACCTATTGTTAACAACTTAACGAGCTTAATAGAACTCAAAGCTTATTTGATCAACTATACATGACTGTTTCCTAGTAGCTTAAAGATATAGAAAGTGACTTATTAGGTAAGCTTTTAAAAGAAGGGGGGGGGGGGGGTTATGCACAAAATCCAATTTTTTTCCCTAACTTGCCCCTCCAAATCTAAAAACATGTTCCAACTATGAAAAAACAACCCCTAACAAAAACCATCCCAATTTATACAGACAGATTAATCCACACAATTAGCTTTATCCATACGGGATTTAATGAAATATCAACCAAACAACCCCCAACTGAAACATACATATATATAATAATGATCTCAATCTTCCACAGTTTCTAATTAATCTTGGTCTTTTACTAGAGATCAACAATCCACAACCATTTTAAACAATTATCTTCCCCCACATCATCAACATCATCATAGTTTGTACCTTATTTTATCTGGCTGCCAAAATTTAGGAACTTATAATGGCTTATGAAGACTCGGATCCATCGTTGAAAGCTCCTCGTACATTTTTGATATTTCCTTTGCGAAGTATGCTTTTGCCTGAGGCCTCTTCACCTGGAACAAATCCAACTCCTCCTTAAGATGGCACCGTAAGATTGTTGATAAACACCATCATCTATTAATCTCTCTCTCACCCGATAAGTGGGGCTGTTTGTTTTTTTAAAAATACCTCTTAATGGCTCTTAAATCTGAATCGTTTAAGACCTTTTGACATTTAGACCGTTTGTTTTTTCCAATTTTCAGAACCTCTTATGTCTCTTAAATACATCTTAAATAAGTAGTGACCTAACTTCTTAAAATCTATTATCCCGCCTCATTTCATATGCTCTCCTTTCTCTCAAGACGCCTCCAGACATTACAAAAACAAACAGTCTTATTGATTCAGATTTAAGACTTCAGCACCACCTCTTATTAATTAGAAGTGAAATAAGACTTCAGACTACCTCTTAAAAAACAAACGCCACCTATTAAGTGTGTAGTAAACAATCCCTTAATTGTTTGGGAGATCGAGAGCCATGATAAAAATTCACCTTGAACGTCGGGGTAAGAAGACCATTCTCCACACTGAATGGTTCAGCCACTAAGGTTACAGCTTTTGCAAACTCAAAACCTCTCAGCTGCAGGAACAAGATATATATATATATATATATATTAATTTCAGGTGTGATGAAAATATGAAATTCAAAATTGAAATTAGCTGTCATAACCAAATCACCTGAGCTTCCCTGGCTACAGTATCCATCTCAGCCAGAACAGCTGCTTTTGCCCTTGGATCATTGCATAGTTGTCCTAAATCATCATACTGCATACACACGTGTTAGAAACTGGGTTCTTTGATCGATGATATAAAGAATGGATAATCACTTTGGATCGTGTAGGGATCGCTTTCCAAATTCGATAATTCAACCATTTTAAGCCTTGGGTATCACCGAATTTTTTATTAGGATAAGCCAAGTGTTCACTTCGAAGTTAAAGGCTTGTAAATTCAAGAATCTTTTTATCCTAGATCCGAGTTTCATATATTTATAGGTGAGATCGGCGGTTACAGGGTAGTTAAGCAGTTAACTATAACTGGATCGAAAACAGACCAGAAGCAGCCTTCAGAAGTTGCTCTCCTCAGAAGGACCAGACGTAGCACCCCAGAAGGTGCAGCTTCAGAAGCTCTGATCCACCTTCTGATTCGACCCTTGGTCAAAATCGACCAACTTTCTAGCAATCTAAGGTCAGTGAGTGTGCATTCCGCACCTCCAAACTCACTTTATGTTTGCCTTAGCACTTGGTCGATCCGTTGTATATGATCAATCACACAAAATGATTAATGACACTAAGATCACCAACAACACACAGTCCATACGACTTTGTTGATGAAAAATAATGACCTCGTTAAATAACCTTCTAACAATTTTATTTTAAAACTATGACCTTCTGAAACATTTGAGAAATGTCGCTGCTTAAAAGAAAAGAATGCCACTAAACTTGTCGGAAGGTTATATTATGAAATAAATCATTTAAGATCAACAGCCTAAATAGTCCTCTGATTAATAAGCAATTCCTGGACTCAAGGTCTAGATCCTATTTATTTTTGCCTGTTAATATTCTCATAGTGTGGGTCCCATTGATTCCATTCATGTGGCGGGAGAAGAAATAAAGATATTTAACTCGCAACTGCTATTTACTCGATGTAGGTCCCATTGATTACCTGAGAGATAGAATTTTGGGAGTGGAGTATATGATGAACAGTCTATGCTACTGTTTCGACTGGTAGAACGGGAAGGGAAGTACCTTTATGCCCTCAGATGCAGCCCATTCCTTCATTACATCTGGATCAACAGATGCGATAGCTACCAAAGATGAGTTCAAACTATCACCTATCACACAGAAACACTATAGATCAGTGTGTTTCATAAGCAAGCAAAACGGTGTTTACAAGCACAATGACTAATCTTCTTACCATATATAAAACACTGAGCAATAAATTTACACTTGGCATATACATTTTCAATTTTATCAGGTGCTATATACTCGCCTTGTGCCAGCTTAAATATGTTCTTTTTCCTGTCACAAATAAAAACAAAAAAATTACTTCGGATAAGTTACCAAAAGCCAGCGTGAGCTTGTCATTAACTATATCCACAATTACAAAATTACAGTACTGTCTTGCACAAAGAGGTGGGAGAACACTTATTCTAGTCAAAACATAAAAAAGCATCATCTTGTTAGGAGTTAAAACTCTAACCAGGGGTATGTTGCCAAACTAGCTGTTGGCTGATAAGGTTCGTTGATAAGCTAATTGATAAACTAGTCATGTTTTGTAAAAACAGTTAATAAGGTAGATGATAATGTAAATGACCTAAAAGAGATTTGTACACTATGCAATGGCTATTTGAAGACTTTCTAAAATGTAGTGTGGTTGTTCGTATTTCATTTTCTTCTTCCAAGCGCTTCTTGAAAACTTGAAGTACGTACAATACTTCTAAAAAAAGGTATGTTTAACAATTAATTAGAAAAATACAAGGGGCATAATTGGAAAAGCCCCCTGAAGCTTATCGAAACGCTACTTGAAGTAGATTTTGAAAAAGCTTAGCTTATGGCTAACCAAATTGGGCTTTTTCAATATGCTCAAAAAATATGCTAGCGTATGGTTGCCAAACATGGCCTAGGTCTCCTATGCATTGTAGCATAGAAAAGTTTGAAGTTCATAAGCTGGTAGCTCATGTACATGATCTCCGGGGTGTGACAATTTTCCATTTCACATTTAAGATGCACGTAATCTGAAGTGCAGCGTTGCAATTAGTTTGCATCGATAAAGAAGACTAGAAATCCCATATTGGGGAGTTCACTGATCCCAGCAAAAATAAGGATTCATAATTAGATGTCAACCATGGAAAAAGTCTTTCTGTAAGTAAGGGTTTAAGGCTGCTATTACAAGTTGGATGCCGACTACTTACACTTTAGCTAACAAATAATTTTAGGTTTTAACAAAAATTCAGAGTTACCTGTCAATAATCTTAAGACGGCCTCCAGGTAACCACATTCCGATATCCCCTGTATGAAGCCAGCCCTCATCATCAATTACTTCTCTTCTGCTCAATTATGTCAAAGTTCAATCAGTTCAAACGATGCACAATATTTTTTTCTAAAAAAGAAAAGAAATTATACTAGTTACGAACGTCTGGACTTCATCTTTGTAGTAGCCTTGGAAAACAATGGGCCCCCTAACACAGATTTCTCCTCGAGGGTGAGGTTGATCATCAGAGGTGTAATTCATCTCAGGAACATCAGCAAGTTTTACTTCTGAAAAGAAACTCACCAAAAACTAAGGTTAGGACTTGGGACAAAATATATCCTACCAATAGTTTATATAAAATGGAACTCTTGCTAAGTTAAAAGCTAGTTCTTCCATATCCTAAGATTTCCCCAAAACAGCATCTCTAGATTTTTCAACTCAAGGTTTTTTATAACGTTTAATTTAGGCCGGACAATGATCCGTATTAGAAGACTAAATGATAACCATTATATGTAGCATTATTTAACTTTCATCTCTTAAACTTTAGATGTATTTTATTACACTAAGAAAAAAAATTTATTTTACTTTTAAAAAAAAAAAAAAATTCAATGTGGACACTTAAGTTGGGACGGAGGGAGTAACCGTTAGAAGTAGCCAACAGTCCAACCGTACTTACTAGGAAAAGGGATCAAGTATCATGCATAAGCTGTAAAACCATAACCTGGTGAGTGTAGTGACACGAGATAGGCTTCTAGTGGCAGAAAATGGTAAACCCCAAGAACTAGGTGGTAGAACCTAAAAGGAGGTAATCTTAGTACATTTAATACAGAGATGATCAAGGAAAGACTCAAAAACATAGGTGGGGAAGCTAACATATGTGAAAAGAGGTGGACAACACGCATCAGGAGGATATAGACAAGACAGTTAAAGAAAGTAGAAGTAAACATAATCTGAAAACGCGTTTCTTGAATGAGTAGTCATAAAAGCCTATTAAAAAGAAACTGGATGCTAAAAACTCTTGACTGTATGAGTGTAAAGAACATAGAAAGTATAAACTAACCAAAAAGGAAGCTACAAAATCAGTAAGCGAAAGTAGACTTGAAGCATATGAATGCCTGTACAACAAACTAGGAAAAAAGAGAGGGAAAGGAGCATACAAGTTGGCTAGGGTAAGAGAAAGCTGAACTTAGGACATAAGTAGCATCAAATGCAACGAGGATGAGAACCGAAGACTTTCAGTCAAAGAGGACGAGGCATTACAATAATTAACGAATTAGTTCCATTAATTGTTTGGTGGAGATAGGTTTGGGCATGTAGGGAAACTTGATGGCTCTTTTCATGATGCTAGTAGAAGCTTGTAATAGAATCAGTTGGAGCTGAAGAAAGCACTGTCACTAAGGATGATGAAAGTAACTAAAGTTCTAAGGTCTCATACTACTCTTACAGCGGTACCTAGAGCTCCTGGGAAGGCAAGGGTAGTACGGCTAACCTAGAGCTCTTTTCATGATTTTACTCCTAATATATAAAATCTTGAAGTTCAAATGTTGATTATTATATTATTTCTATACAGTTACTTATCTAACTAATTAATTGCATTGTTTCAGTTTTCTCAACATTCAACAGGTTGATTGTTTCAGAAAAGGACCAATAATGGTAATTCTTAGAGCCCCACTTTTTTTACTCTTGTAAATAATCACAGGGTCATCGAATTTGCATCCAGGCATATAACCATGCATGATAATACTTCTAAATGCTAAAACAGTATAAGGTACAAAAGATAAAAAAGCTGATTCTAATCCAGGAAGAAATATGTCTGAATTTGGCTGAATCAAATTTTTACCAGACCAATTGATTTATTAATCCAATTGAAAGTGTATGGTACACCTCCTTTAAGGTTCACGTATAAGAGAAGAGAGAAGTAGAGAAGTCTTAGTTTGTTAGCTGTTGGTTTTGTTTTGAATAAAGCCCAGGGGTATTCTCGGGTTTTTACTTTTGAATAAGGAGCGGGAATCTCTTTTAGTTTGGTGGGAGAGGGGGTTGTTAGGCATTCTGTTTTTCTTCTCAAATTGTAAACTGAGCTCTGCTCTGGGAGAGACCATGGCCTCTCGAATGCCATTGGAGTAGTTTTCCTCTCATAATTCAATCAAATACCACCATTAGCTGTCAGTGTACACCAAATTGGTATCAGAGAAGTCACGATCCAGCCATGGTGACACGTAGCGTGACAAATCGAGTCGACGATTTGGAGAGTAGTGTGGGGTCGATCGAGAAAGGGATGCAGGCAATATTATTACAGATGGAGAAGATTAGTAAGCAACAGGTAGAAGTGACCAGTAAATTGAATGCCTCACTGTCGACAGAGGGAGGTGAGGGTTCAGGATCTGGAGGAAGCGGGAGAAATAATGGAGGAGGTCATGATTCCAGTCGTTTTTTTGCTGTGAAAGGCAGAAAACTTGAAATTCCGGCCTTCGATGGTACGGATCCAGATGGTTGGATTCTTAGAGTATTTCTCCTTGAATCGATTGAGTCCGGAGGAACAAATTGAGGTTTCGTTTATTGCGTTCGAAGGCGATGCACTACGGTGATTTCAGTGGGAGAATAAGCGTCATCCTATCACAAGGTGGGAGGATCTGAAACGTTTGATTCTAAGGCAATTTCGGTCGTTAGCTACTAGATCACTATGTGAGCAATTCTTAGCGATAAAACAAGAGGGAACAATTGATGAGTATAGACGTAAATTTGTGGAACTAGCTGCACCGTTAGACGGAATTTCTAAGGAGGTATTTCTAAGTCAATTTATCAATGGCCTGGAGAGTTCGATTAAAGCAGAAGTCCACTTATTGAGTCCTGTTTCTCTAAGTGATGCGATGGAGATGGCGTCGAAGATTGAGGTGAAGAACCGGCTAATCGGCAGGGACAAAACTCCGTAAATGAGTAAGAGGAACACGAGTTCAGTAGCGGAGACGAGAAGTAGATTTTGCTAACTCGGTATCCTCATCAGTGGCGCCTGCAAAATCTGCTTCTGAATTCAGACGATTATCGGAGCAGGAAGTGCAACAGAAGCGTGCTCTCGGTCTATGTTATAGATGCCATGAGAAATATTCTCCAGGGCACAAATGTAAGAAGAAAGAGTTGAATGTAATTTTGGTGTAGGAAGAAGAGAGAGAGGAGGAGAGTACTGAAGAGATGAACAAATCGCTGAACTCTGTGGATGTAATTAATTTAGGCAAGAAGGTGGAAATTCACCTAAATTCCGTTGTAGGCTTAACCAATCCAAAGACTATGAAAATGGAGGAAATAGTCCGCGATCAGAAAGTTGTGGTGCTCATAGACAGTGGAGCTACTCACAATTTCATTTCGAAGGAAGTGGTTAGTAAACCTGGAAATTGAGAAGACCAAGGAATATACGATAACGATGGGAACCGGGAAGGCCGTGCAGGGAGAAGGCATTTGCAGGCATATTACGTTGACGATACAAGGATTGGATCTCGTGGAAGACTGCTTGCCTATTCAGTTAGGAAACAGTGATGTGATATTAGGGGTGCAATGGTTAGAAACGTTGGGAGCCACTTATACTAATTGGAAGCAGCAAGTCATGAAGTTCACGATTGGGGGCAGATCAGTTTCGTTGAAAGGTGATCCCTCGTTGGGCAGATCGATGGTGTCTCTAAAAGTTGATGGGTAAGGTGATACAACAGGAGGGTCATGGGGTATTAGTGGAACTTGGTTCAAGTGAGACCGACAACGAAGAAGATGAGGCAAGAAAAGCTGTGTTGGAACCGTTGTTAGAAGAGTTTGGGCAAGTTTTCAACATGCCTCAGGGACTACCTCCAATTCGAGGAAGAGAGCATGGGATTATTTTGAAGGAGGGGACAGAACCGGTGAATGTCCGTCCTTATAGATACCCACATTATCAGATAGAGAAACTAGTCAAAGAAATGTTAGAAGCAGGCGTGATACGGCCTAGTGCGAGCCCTTTTTCAAGTCCCGTTCTTTTGGTGAAAAAAAAAGATGGGAGTTGGAGGTTTTGTATTGACTACCGAGCATTAAACAAGGCTACGGTGATCGATAAATTTCCGATACCTGTCATCGATGAACTGTTAGATGAACTTCATGGAGCTCGGGTGTTTTCAAAGTTGGACTTGAAGTCAGGGTACCATCAAATTAGAATGGAAGAGAGGGATATCCAGAAAACTGCATTTCACACTCATCAAGGGCATTACGAATTTCTCGTAATGCCTTTCGGATTGGTCAACGCACCAGCCACCTTCCAAGGGCTGATGATGATATTCTGGTGTATAGCAAGTCGATGAAGGAACACCTAGAGCATTTGAGGGAGGTATTGGGGATAATGTCTCAACATTAGCTCTCTGCAAATAAAAAGAAATGTGAGTTTGGACGTGACAAGTTAGGCTATTTGGGACATGTTATATCCAGTGAAGGGGTCGAAGTTGATGACTCTAAGATTCGAGCTATAGTTGATTGGAAGGTACCTATGACAGTAACGGAATTAAGGGGATTCTTAGGGTTGTCCGGGTGCTATCAGAAGTTTATTAGAGGGTATGGATCAGTGGCAGCCCCCCTTACAGAATTGCTCAAGAAGAATCAATTCCAGTGGACAGAAAACGCCCAATCTGCCTTTGACGAATTGAAGAAACTTTTGTCAACAGCGTCGGTTTTGAAGCTACCCAATTTTTCGATTGACTTTGTTATCGAGACAGATGCGTCGGGCTTTGGCCTTGGAGTGGTATTGATGCAGAATGAGCAACCAATTGCGTATTTCAGCCAAGCACTGGGGTTGAGAGCCAAACAGAAGCAGTTTACGAAAAGGAGCTGATGGCGATTGTTTTCGCTGTTCGAAAGTGGAGACCGTATCTTTTGGGAAGGCATTTCGTTGTACGAAGTGATTAACGCAGCCTTAGATTTTTGCTGGAACAAAGGATGATTGAGCCCGATTATCAAAGATGGGTTAGTAAGCTGTTGGGTTATGACTTCTCGATTGTCTATAAACCAGGGAGTGCTAATCGGGCAGCAGACGCACTTTCCCGAAAGAAAGAAACAATCGAGTGTTCGAATATGGGAGGACCCCAGTGGAGACGTTGGGATAGTTTGAAACGAGAAATTGAGGAGGATGATCTTTTGAAGAAAATCAGGACGGATCTGCTAACGGATGCCTTGGCTCATAAAGGATTCGAATTGCGACAGGAGTTATTATTGTATAAGGATCGATTGGTTATACCCAGAAAATCGAAGTCAATTCCCTTATTATTTGAAGAATTCCACAATTCACCGATAGGGGGTCATGCGGGAGAAGACCGCACCTATCAAGGAATCGCTTCTGAGATTTTTTGGGTAGGAATGAGAAAAGATACTAATGACTTGGTTAAAAGATGCAAAGTGTGTCAACGAAATAAGAGCCTGAGTGGGAGTGGGTCTCCTGCAGGGCTGTTACAGCCTTTATCTCTTCCTGCTACGGTTTGGGAGGAGGTGTCGATGGATTTTATTGAGAGATTACCCAAATCGAATGGCTTGAGTGATATTCTTGTGGTGGTGAATCGTTTTAGTAAGTATGCTCACTTCGTAGGGCTCAAGCATCCCTTCGAATCTTCGATACCCAGTCGGTTGCTGAGGTCTTTGTCAAGGAAATTATACGGCTACAAGAGGTACCCCAGTTTATCGTGTCAGACCGAGATAAGGTCTTCCTTAGTGCATTCTGGAAGGACCTCTTTCGATTACAAGGCTCGAAATTAAAGTATAGCACAGCATATCATCCACAGTCGGATGGACAAACCGAAGTAGTCAACAAATGCCTTGAACAGTACCTAAGGTGTTGGGTTTCGGACAGACCAAAGAATTGGAGCAAATGGCTAGCTTGGGCTGAATTATCTTATAATACCTCCTATCACACTTCCCTCAAGTGTTCACCTTTTCGAGTGCTTTATGGGAGAGATCCTCCACCCTTGTTACGATATAGATCGGGCACTTTGAACCTTCAGTCAGTGGATCAAGAGTTGCTGTCCAGAGATGAGATATGGGACGAAGTCAGGATGCATCTATTAAAGGCCCAATGTAGGATGAAACAACAGAAAGACCTTCATCGAAAGGAGGTAATCTTCGATATTGGAGAGTGGGTTTTCTAAAAATTACAGCCATATCGACAGAAATCTTTGATCAGAGGCAACAGTTCAAAACTGTTGGCAAGGTATTACGGTCCCTACAAAATCCTAGAAAAGGTGGGTTCGGTCTCTTATAAGTTGGAATTGCCGGTTCGAGTTAAAATACATCCGGTTTTTCACGTGTCTCAGCTGAGGCAAGATGTGGGCAGCTGCGTTACGGCCAAGGATATTCCTACCCAACTTTCAGAAGATATGGTGTTACAAGCAGAACCAGAGGATTTTCTGCATGTGCGGCGAGTACCTAACGGTGATCCTGGCCAATTGGAAGTGTTGGTAAAATGGAAAAACCTATCAGAATTTGAGTCATCATGGGAACTATTGGACCCCTGTTGCTCCAGTTTCCTAATAAACACCTTGAGGACAAGGTGCTGTCTTTGGTGTTGGGGGGGTTGGGGGGGGGGGGGGGGGGGGGGGGGGGAAGGGAGTATTGGTACACCTCCTTTAAGGTTCACGTATAAGAGAAGAGAGAAGTAAAGAAGTCTTAGTTTGTTAGCTGTTGGTTTTGTTTTGAATAAAGCCCAGGGATATTCTCGGGTTTTTACTTTTGAATAAGGAGCAGGAATATCTTTTAGTTTGGTGGGAGTGGGGGTTGTTAGGCATTCTGTTTTTCTTCTCAAATTGTAAACTGGGCTCTGCTCTAGGAGAGACCATGGCCTCTCGAATGCCATTGGAGTAGTTTTCCTCTCATAATTCAATCAAAAATACCACCATTAGCTGTCAGTGTACACCAGTGTAATTCCACTATTTGGAATACTTATTTCAACAACTAGTTGCTACTGCAAAGGTGAGGGTCATTTAATGGCTAGGCTATTAAGCAGCAATAAGCAGGGATTTTAAAACACAATGTGATGAAGTGCGAAGAAATGTGAAGTTGGCCCTTGTGAAGAAATTCCCCACCACTTATGTGAATGCATGTAAAGATATATATGACCATGTTGTAGAGAAATCGAAAGCATGTGATTGCTTTATTGCCCTAGGCTTACACCAAAAGTGAGCCTTGAGTCCTTTATCTTTTTGCTTTAATTCTGTATGAGCAGAAGAAAGACATTCAAGATGATACATCAATTTTGATGATAAAGACTACATAAAGTATTAATGCAAGTTTGAACGTTTTAAACAACGCTTTGGAATCTATATATTTTAGATTAAGCCAAAGTTACAAAAAAGAAAAAAACATATAGATTGCAATTTCAGCAATGCTATCAGGGCAGGAAGTGGTTAGGAAGGATATCTTCCAATATTTGAGATTGGTGAGATTGATGAGGTTGTTAGTCTTAGGATAGTAAGCTGTACATGGAATGTGACAAGCTCTGGTATTGAGTGTGATTGTAAAAATTCCATTGATGCTGAGGATAAAGTTCTATGAGATGACGGGAAGACCTGCGATGACGTTATGAGGTAGCTATTGGGCACAAAGAGAACGTCTACACAAGAGCAGTGAAATAGAGATGCAGATGTCGAGGTGGATGTGTGGCCACACACGAAAAGGATAGTATATGGAGCAAGGTTAAGGTGGCATTGCTCGAGGAAAAGTTGAGGCAACAACGGTTTGGCCATCTTAGGATAGACCTTCTGGACTTGTATCAAGAGGATCTATTAGAAGGGAGAAGTAAACCTACTGACACGGAGGAACTTGGAGAGAAATAAAATGAAGTATGCCAATTATGTCCCAAGATTGTTCATTTTTTGAGTGACAATCCCACATAATGGCCAAAGATTTGCATGAACCTAGTCGGACTCGGTTATATTAGAACTATCAATAATTGGCAAAACAAATGAACCAGAAACAATAAAAGAATAGCATTCTGTCTTATAAAACAGAAGATTTGTTAAATGATACAGAAGGTTAAGCAAACCCAACAGAAAACCTCTATAGAGTCATCAATGCAACTTAAAATCCCTATTTCATGCCTAACAATATCCTCATGCTTTAACCATTGCTTAATAAACTGAAATTCCAGGAATATTTCTGTTGTATGCTATGAGCACCTATTCCGTTAAACTTCTATGAGCATTTCATGTAGCATCTCTGTGGATAAAGTAATAATACTAATTTCCTTTTCGCTTGATTTTTCCACAGGAATGGCACAAAATGTCCCTGGCCGGTGAACAATCACCATGACAAAGATTTTGTAGAATTCCAATAGCAGGTGAATTGCATCCAGTATCGTTCCCTCTATTTATTTAGTAAATCTTTTTCTTATCTTATGCCCAGTTCTTTTCTTCTGCCATTTTCATCTTTAACACCAATGACAGGCAGATATGACACATTGCATTTCCTGGTTATTGATAAAAAGATAAATAAACCTCACCACATGCAGGATTAGGAGAACCAACATGACCAGACAAGTTATCGCCATCCTCCATGATAGTTATAACACAGGAAGTTTCCGTCATACCGTAGCCCTCAATAACTGAACATCCAAAACATCTGCAAAAAATCATTGTGCATGTTGGACAACGATAAGTGATAATTATTAGCACAGTAGATGACAGATTAGCGACAAAGAAAGAGGTGCAAGAGTGTGTTACAATCGGTAGATGATTAACTTACACTCTTAAAAAGTCCATGATATCAGGAGATAAAGGTGAAGCGCCTGAGCCCATGAAACGAACCCGTCCTCCAAGTTTTGCCTTTATTTTATTGAATACCAATCTATCCCAAATTGGTGATGGCTTCCGACCTAGAACACATACAAGAGATTACTAATACGATTGACATCAGAAACACTAGGAGAAGATGCCAATAATATCAGAGGTTCCAACATTTTCATAATACTTATATGTGGCATATATAAACGGAATTTTCATAGTTTGCATTATCTAAGCTACATCAACTTCATCTTGTATAACAAACAAAAAAGATAACCTCTGAACCTTATGCAACAAAATGAAGGATCCAGCACTAACAGTAAACTGCCCTTGTTTCCAGGCATAAGTCAAAATTACTGCATAATTTGATGCTAAAGGTACAGCACAAACAAAAACCTTCAACGGCCATGCAAGGGCACTGTGCAACACTAATTCAATCTGAAACTTCTTCAAAAGAATCAGAAAATAAATATATGTATTATAGAAGAAAGATGAACATTCATGAGATAACCTCTTTACATGCTTCCGTGTATTGCATGAGCTATCACAGTGGACTACAATTACCCTGCTCTCAAATTATCTTCTTATTTGTACACGCCTCTATACATTTTTCACAATGTGCACTAATGTTCTGTCCAGAATAAATTACAAAGACCCCAAGCAGTATGATATTGATATGCGAAAGGAGCAGATCTGCATCATATATTGATCAAAATGGTATCTTTCTAGTGTCTAGATCAACCAAAGTTGCCTGGCACACATTCCATTTTGCACCTAGTCAGCAATAATCAGAATGGCAGGGTGCAAATGTTTGCAGAGGCAAGGGGAGGGGAATTATGCTTGTATAGACATATAGGGATAATATACGCAACATAAGATTGTATCCCGCATATTAATGAACAATATCCAACAAAAACTTCCACTTATGTGTACAAACCAGGACATACCGCTCATCATTGCCTCCTTCTTGGAATTGTATGCAGCCTTAAATAGTCTTTGCTTTAAAGCCCCAGACGTGTTTACAGCATTTATGATCCTACACAAAAGCAACACAGCAGAGTTAATATATAACAAGTAGAACATGGTTTGATTAGCTGTTCCAAATGGCTCTACCCGGCATATATTCTATTGTAGAGACGAGGAACACTGCAAAATATTGTTGGTCTTAGAACAGCTAAGTCATCGATCAATTTCAAATTATCCTGCAGAGAAGAGAAACTATTATCAGACAAAACAGCAGGGCAAAGAAAGTATGTTAATTTTAAGCCATCAAACAGGTACTAAATGATGGACACCTAGTGGTAATGGAAGTTGTTTACAACGAATACGCATGGCAAGCATAAAGAGAACTCTTTCAAGAAGAGAAAAAAAAAAAAAGCATGATACTGCAACCCCCCCCCCCCCCAAAAAAAAAGGGGGGGGGGGGGGGGGGGGAGGGAAGAGCAACAGATAATCCCCAATAACAGTTTGACCTGCAACTAGGCCTCTACAATTTGATGTTTCGTTGATATATATTTACTAAATATGTGGCACATACCCCCTGGTAAAAACCAATAGCAACACCATTGTATACTGCCATAATTTGGTTAGCTCGCTCGTAGATATGCGCCAGCGGAAGATAAGATATGTAACTGTTCAGATAAATAAAGCACAATAACTAAGAGAGAATGAACATGATCAATAATTTTGGTAATAAAAGAAAAGCACACATGTCTGAGGCGTAGAATTTGATTGGCAGGCTCATGGCTGCAACACTTGCAATCAAGTTGTCATGTGTAAGAACAACACCCTGTACATAGCAAAGACATAAAGTAACATATAAATACCATAATCGCCTGCAAACATCCAACGTAAAACCAAGTGTACCTAAAAATGCTACCTTTGGCGTTCCGGTAGTACCACTTGTGTAGCATATGGTTGCAACATCTTTTGCCTTTGGAGGGCAAATAGGATGAGGATTACTATGACCCTACAAGATTATCACTTATAATGAGCATAAGATATTAGAAAGGTGTGCATATATGAATGATCAGTAAGAGAAAAATAATAGTTGCAACCCCCTATCTGTCATACTGGATAACACAGCAGAACAGCCACAAAATCTGAACACGGATTATAACACTTGATTTGTGAAAGATGTATGTAAGGATGATGTAGCTTGCCATTGCGTTTATGTTCTGGCTATAGACATGACTAAAACTAAAAGCCGTTGGGAGAGGAGAGACAATCTTTCATGAGAACAAGATCTTCGTTCTCCATCCTTAAATGGTATCACCTCAACACGACCATCCTCCAGGAGAGCGAGACAACCGGACCGCTAAACAGTTCGTCGAGGGTAACCCAAGGGGAAAGAGCGGTAAGATGATACTATTTAAGATGAGAAGCTTTTCCTCTCTCTCCTCGTGACGAGAGGGTTGTAACTAACGATTCGTACACGGGGGTGAGTCAGGGCCTAAGATTAGGCCAAAAGGCATAGGTAGCTTGTCAAACTCGCCTAAAATTTTACTTATTCTTAAATATTAAATATATAAGATATAAATAAAAAGTTGCTTTTGTTTGTACGTTTTGTTTGTCTGTTCTTATGTTGTTGATTCTTCTAACTCGTTTTTCAAAGTTTATCCTATTTGCCTTTCTTGTTTTCAAGTTCTTTTTTTAATGGTATTGTTTTCTATTTCCCGCGCACTTTGCACAAGTTGGGGTCTTCACGGAAACAACCCCTCTACTCCCTGGGATAGAGGTCAGGTTTGCGTACATCCCACACACACACCCCCCCCAAAACCCCCCAAGACCCTCCTGGTCGTATATACTGGGCTCGTTTGGTTTGGTTATATCTTTATCCTTCTAAAGTGTACAGGTTGTAGATTAGGAGGAATCATCCCTATAATTATGGGATATAGTTGCCTATAATTATGGGATATAGTTGCCTTCTTAGTCGTTATCTTTTCCTTCTTTTCCTTCATTTCCTTAATTTAGTTTCCCTTTTATCTCTTGTAAATACCCTATATATAGGGCCTTGTATAATCAAATGAAGTATAGCAAATTATTATTCAATTCATCTTTCTTGTCATGGTATCAGAGCTTTAGGTTTCTCCCATAAATCTAAAGCCCTTGTTCTATATTATTTCAGCCTTAATTGCTCATCCCAATGTGCAACCTTCATCATTGCCACTGCTTCTGATGGAACAACCTTAATTATTGTATTCCCTTTGATTGAACAACTTTTTTTTGTTCTCTTTTGCAATTCCCTTTCCTTCATCAGGACAAAATCCACATAAAATGAACCCACCATTGTTAAATCCTCCAATGAGTCCAATTATGTCCAGAAACATGGAGATCTGCAGAATGTTCAGGCACCATATAGACTTGATGATAAAAACTATTTCTAGTGGTCTCACTTTGTCCGAACATACCTGAAGGGCAAAGGGAGACTCGAACACCTCACTGAAGCAGGTCCCACTGTAGATGATCCAACATTTGGAACTTGGGACGATGAAGATTCTATGATAATGTCATGGCTATGGGAATCCATGGACCCAATGATCAGTTACACGTGCATGTTTCTCTCTACTGCAAAGAAATATGGGAGTTCGTTTGCCGTGCTTATTCAAAAGCCCGTGATGCAACTTAAGTATACCATATCAAGGTTAAAACCTCGTCACAAAGCAAGGAAACAAATCTGTTACTAAATACGTAAATATATTGCAATATTTGTGGCAAGAACTCGATCACTATCGTGTTTTCAAGATGAAGTTCCCTACAAATGCAACTATCTTAAAAAGTTCCATTGAAAAGGACCAAGTCTATGATTTTTTGGTTGGTTTAAATCTTGAATTTGATCAAGTCAAGATTCAAATACTAGGCAAAGAAGACACACCATCACTAGAAGAAGTGACCTCTTTGATCAGAATAGAAGAAAACAAGAGAATGTCATGCTTGAACCACAAGCTATGGACCAATCAGCAAGAGAAGGAGAGGAAAGATTTGTCCAAGTTTGGGGTAGAGAAATTCAGGAATAGAGATAATCTTTGGTGCACTTGTTGCGATAAACCAAGACACTCAAAAGAGCAATGTTGGATATTAAATGGGGAACCATCCAACAAAGAATGGGGGAAACCGTGGTGGACACATAGTCGTTAATGGTGAAACCATGGGGGCAACAAAAGCCTCAATGGAGGAAGCAAAGATCTCGAGCACACATCATTGAGCAATCCAAACCTGAGGAGAATTCAGCAAGATGAGGGTGCAACAACGAAGAAATTGAAAGGCTAAAGAACCTTTTGGGATCTCTCGAAATGTCATCATGAACTTGCTCCATAACTCTTTCAGGTAAACCACCATTTCCTTTTCGTCTGAATGCCTCTAGTCTTGTCAATTCATGGATAATAGACTCTGATGCCATTGATAATATGACACCTTCTTCCCACTTTTTTCATAATTACACTCCACACCCTAGTAACTGAAAGATTAAAGCAGCCAATGGCTCATTAGCAAATGTGCTTTGGAGATAAACATCACACCCAACGTTGTCTTAAAAAATGTCTTGCATGTATCAAAAATATCAGCCAACCTTGTTTCAATCCAAAAACTCACCCATGATCTTAAATGTTGTGCTATTTTTTTCTCTTCATATTGGGTTTTTTAGGAACAGGACTCGAGGAAGAGGATTGGACTTACTATGGAAAAGAATGGCCTTTATCATCTTGAATCTTTCCAGAAAAGCAACATTCCACCTTCATCCTTTTTCAGTTCATCTAATGAAGATGAAATCTGGTTGGTTGTATCACTTGCGTCTAGGTCACCTATCTAATAAAGATACAATCTGGTTGGTTGTATCGCCTACGTCTAGGTCACGTATCTAATAAAGATACAATCTGGTTGGTTGTATCACATGCGTCTAGGTCACCCATCATTTAGGGTCTTAAATGTCATGTTTCCTCATTTATTTCAAGGATTAGATATTTCCGAGTTTTATTATGATATTTGCGAATTGGCCAAACATACTCGTGTATCTTTTCCTATGAGTAATAAAAGGAGCTCTCTTCCATTCCAGTTAATTCATAGTGACATACGGGGACCTTCTAACATACCTAATGTGTCAGGGGCTCGTTGGTTTGTATCCCTAACTTATGATTGTACTCGCGTTACATGGTTCTTCCTCCTTAAACAAATATCTGAAGTTAGCACCGTTATACCTAACTTTTGCTCAATGATTCAAAACCGGGTCAAAATAGAGAGTTTTAGGACCAACAATGCCAAGGAAAATTTCAACTAGACCTTATCACCCTACTTTCAATCACAAGGCATTATCCATGATTCCTCGTATGTTAACACACCCCAACAAAATGGGATAGCTGAAAGAAGAAATGGTCATTTACTAAACACTGAGCATTGCTTTTTCAGGGAAACATTCCTAAATCCTATTGGGAGAAGTTGTCCTTACTCCACACCCATGATAAACACAGGCTTCCTTCACATACATTGGGAAATAAAACTCCCATGGAACTCCTTAATGACTTCTGCCCTCACTTCAGAACATCAAACAGTCTCACACCCATGATTTCTAGGTGCACTGCCTTTGTTCACATCTACAACCAACACAGAAGCAAGCTAGACCCTCAAGCCATTAAGTATGTCTTGGTTACTCATCCACTCAAAAAGGGTGCAAATGCTACAATCCCTCATCCCACAAATTCTACATCTCTACTTGTGTCACTTTCACAGAAAACAAATCTTCTTTCTCCAAGTCCTCTCTTCATAGAGAGAATTCAATGATGAAAGATGATCCTTAGGAAACTTTTGAACCACTCAAAAAACTTGACCTTCCAACTCGTAGTGCTAACTCCACATCAGAGTCTGTGGAGCAAGTTACATCCGAGCCATCCACCCCTCTCAATGAACCTGAACCATCCAATGAAGCCGATGAACCCGAGTTAAACCCTAGCAGAGTCGGTATCCCCAACAATTCTCCAAAACCTCCTCAAGTGTATACAAGGAGAAAGGTCGTTCCTACACCAACGCAAGTCCTAAACTATGACTTAGGCCCTCGGAGTGAGAATACGGTAAGATCAGATCCACCTTTACACACACAACATTCTTCCGCCGATACTGAAGATGATCTACCCATTGCGAAGAGAAAAGGGACTAAAGAATGCTCTAAACAACCATTGTATCCATTATCTCACAATGTCTCCCTTGAACGTCTCACCAACCCACAAAAAGTTCATTATGAGTATCCCTACCAACGTTTACGAGTCATTAACGCCTATCACCAACCCACAAAAAGTTCATTATGAGTATCCTTACCAACGTTTCTAAGGCATTATCTAAAAGGAAATGGAGGGATGCTACAAAATGGGTGCTTTAGAAAAAAATGAAACATGGGAGATTGTTCATAAGCAGAAAGGAAAGAACATTGTTGATTGCAAATAGATCTTTACAATGAAATACAATGCTGATGGATCCTTTGAAAGAGATATGGCAAGGTTAGTGGCCACACGATACACTCTAACTTACCGGGTTGACTACATAGAGACATTTGCTCATGTTGCAAAGATGATCACCGTGAGGATTCTATTATCATTAGTTGCTAACCTAGACTAAAGCCTTTTGAAGTATGATGTAAAGAATGTCTTTCTTCAATGTGACTTAAATGAAGAAATATATATGAGCATTCCCCCAGGTTTCAATGATAACACAAGTAACGAGGTGTGCAAGCTAAGAAAAGCGCTCTACGGATTGAAACAATCTCCCAGGTCGTGGATTGGGAGATTTGCAGAAGTCATGAAAGAGTCTAGGTAGAAACAAAGTCAAGGGGATCACACTCTCTTCATTAAACACTCATCCACGGGAGGAGTAACTGCTCTTCTCGTCTATGTGGATGACATCATAGTAACAACATATGATGAGAGGGAGAAGATGGAATTAAAGGAAAGGTTGATGAAAGAATTCGAGATAAAAGAACTAGGAAGACTTAAATACTTCCTAGGAATTAGGTAGCATACTCTAAGCAAGGGATCTTCATATCTCAATAGAATTATGTGACTGATTTATTGATAGAAACAGGAAAGAGTTGGCATATGCCGGTATCAACACCAATTGACAAGAACCATATAAGTTGGGTGAAGCTATAGAAGCACCGACTGTTGACAAGAGAATGTACCAGAGGTGGTGGGTAGACTGATATATCTTGCTTACACTCAGCTAGACATAGCATACTCTAAGCAAGGGATCTTCATATCTCAATAGAATTATGTGACTGATTTATTGATAGAAACAGGAAAGAGTTGGCGTATGCCGGTATCAACACCAATTGACAAGAACCATATAAGATGGGTGAAGCTATAGAAGCACCGACTGTTGACAAGAGAATGTACCAGAGGTGGTGGGTAGATTGATATATCTTGCTCACACTCGGCCAGACATAGCCTACTCGGTGAGTGCAATTAGTCGTTTCATGCACGATCTAAGAGAACCTCATCTTCAAGCAGGCCTACAAGGTATTGCATTACTTGAAAGGTAATCCAGGGACAATATTCTGTTTAAGAAGAATAAAACTCTTACTCTCGAAGCCTACACCGATGCTGACTAAGCTGGTTCTAAATTGGATTATAGATCGACCTCAGGATGTGATCTATTGCTCACAGAGTTATTATAGTTGAAGATTATTATGAATGATTTACATGTCAAATGGGAAGGTCCTATGAAGCTTTATTGCGACGAGGAGTCTGCTATCAATATTGCTCATAATCCCGTTCAACATGACAGGACAAAACATATTGAAATCGATCGCCATTTCATTAAAGAGAAACTGGAAGGAGGATTAGTGTGCATGTGCTTTGTGCCATCAAAGTGTCAACTAGCTGACGTTCTAACAGAAGGCCTAAATAGTTCGAGTTTCCGTGACCTTATTTCCAAGCTAGGAATGGAAGACACCTATTCCTTAGCTTGAGGGGGAGTGTCGAAGTGTACAAGTTGTAGATTAGGAGGACTTCTGGGATATAATTGCCTGTAATTATGAGATATAGTTGCCTTCTTAATCGTTATTTTTTCTGTATCTTTTCCTTCATTTCCATGAATTAGTTTCCCTTTCTCTCCTGTAATATAGGGTCTTATATGTAGGGCCTTGTATAATCAAAGGAAGTAAAGCAAATTAGTATTCAATTCATCTTTCTTGTCACCTTCTAATTATTTTACTTGTTTTATCCCATGTTTCTCCCACCTCCTTCTAAGTGTTTATTAGGTGGTGTAACTTCTAGAAGTCATAGCATGACCGATATTTCTATGCAAAAGTGTAGAGCCTTTTAATTATTTTATTTGGCTTATTCCCATGTTCACTCCCTCCTTCCTTCTAGTGCTGTAAACTTGTAATATCTATGTGACTGGGTCAGTTATTGCTAACTGATAAATTCTTTTACCTATCACAGGGAGGAGATGAGTTTGTGTTAGAGAACAATCCTTTTTGGCATTGTTAAGAAGTCCATCCATACAACAAAGTACATATCCCTCTCTTTTAAATGCTATGATTGAAATAATACCTGGAATTTGGGCTAGAGAAAAGATACATAATGTTGGGAACTGAAGAATTCATCAAGTATGGTTAATGCTGCTGGTTCAAAATTACTACTGCTAGAAGATTTAAAGGTTAATACTGCTGAGTGTTACTACTGCTAGTATTAATTAATACTGCTAGTCAAAGTTAGTGCTGCTTGAACAAAGTTAGTACTGCTTAGCTAGTTAGTACTGCTAGTGGTTAGTACTGCTTAGTAGTTAATGCTGCTAGAAGGAAGTTAATGCTGCTGAAGATTAATACTGCTTATATGATGAAGATTCGTATGAAAGGATATACATGGAAGCTTAGAGATATACATGGAAGATATACTGAAGATATTTTATTTATTGTAATTATCTTTGTATTCAGTATATATTGTATAGTTTAGAATAATAATTTAACTTTCAGTTTTCATTCTTTTAGAGAGACAATCAACCTCAAGGCATAGATCCTAATTCTAGAGAAGTAGAATTCGTATTGGTGAGCCTGTTCATCAATATTGAGGTTGAGTGAGTAATCTTGTAACTTCAAAGCATTAAATACAAGTTTACAGTTTGTTGATTATATTCTGTCTTTATTTTCTGTTTGATTAAATATCAAAGTGTTATTCCGCAAACTTCTTTGATATTGTTTCTGAGTATTAATTCTTGTTAAGAATTCGATCCTGACAAGTGGTATCAGAGCAAAACTCTCTCAGAAACAGTTATTCATCATGGAAAATCTTACAGAATCAAGCAGTACTTTGGTCTCAAAAGTTCCAATGCTTAGATCCAATGAATTTGACATGTGGAAGATCAGAATCAAGCAATATATTCTCCTCACAGATTACTCTATGTGGGACATCATTGAGAATGGCCCATCTGATGAAGGAAAGATTGGTGAAGATGGCAAAAGAAACCCTCCAAAGACAGATGCAGACAGGAAGACAAGGCAGACAGAGATGAAAGCCTTGAGCACACTGCTCTTGGCCATTCCAAATGAGTATCAACACCAATTCTGCAATTGCACTGATGCACAGATGCTCTGGAATGCTCTAGAGAAGAGATTCTCAGGTACCAAAAGTACCAAGAGAAATCAAAAGGCAATCTTAAAGCAACAGTATGAAAACTTCATCTCAACTAAGAATGAGTCCATGACTCAAACTTTTGACAGGTTTAATAAACTAATTGGTGAACTAGCTACTATGGGAGTACAGATTGATCAAGATGATGTGAACAGAAAGTTCTTAAGGTCCCTTGGAGATGAATGGACCATGTACACTGTGTCATTCAGACAGAATGATCAGTTGGAAGAAAAAGAACTTGATGATCTGTACAATGATCTTAGAGTATTTGAAGCTGAGGTGGAGGCAAAGAAGAAGCCTTCTGGATATATTCATAATGCTGCACTCCTATCAGCATCAATTGATTCTACTGCTAACCCTGAATCAGTTAATGCTGCTAATGGATCAAATCAAGATAAAGGCACTGATTCTGTGTTTGAAGCTTTTCTTTCTAATCATGGAAATTCCTCTTTGATTAATGATGACTTAGAACAACTCCATCCCGATGATCTGGAAGAGATGGATATTAAATGGCAGATGGCCATGCTCTCCATGAGGGTTAAGAAGTTTATAAAGAGGACTGGAAGAAACAACTTCTCCCAAAGAAGAGAAGATGGAGCAGGGTTTGATAAATCAAAGGTAGAATGCTACAAATGCCATCTGAAGGGACATTTTGCTAGAGAATGCAGAAGTGGAATGTCTCACAACAACAACCATCAACAAGCTCAATCTGGAAGCTTCAATAACAACAGAAACTCTGCTCAAGCCCTTGTTTCTCAACAAGGAATGGGGTTTGATTGGAGTGATCAAGCAGAAGAAACTATTCAGAATCAAGCTCTTATGGCTAAAGTATCTGATCTCCCATCTGAGGTAAGTTCTAATCTCTGTTCTAAAACTTGCATAGACACTGTTAAAGGGTACAGGGATCACAATCAGAAGATGAGTGATGACCTTAAGAGATTAGAAAAAGATATAAAAGACTATGTAAGGATTGTAGAGAGATTTGAAGATCAGATCAAAGGTTTTCAAGCCAATGAACTACAACACTCATATGACACCAATTACTGGCAGTGGGAGAAAAAGGATTTAGAACTTAAACTGACCAAATCTAAAGAGGAGAGTGAAAAACTGAAAGAGGAGCTAACCAAGGTTAAGCTTGATGTAGAAAAGTTTTCCAATGCTTCTAAAACAATGGACTCTTTACTACAAAATCAGATTCATGATAAGCTGAGAAGAGGAATTGGGTACAATGCAACACCTCCACCATATAACAACAATTACATTCCTCCTACTTCAGACCTGTTAGACACCAAAGATAGGAAGGACTTGCCTGAGGGAGCCACTGAAATAGATCCCTTAGATGAGGTAGTTGTTGAGGATAAGACTGAGAAAGAGGTTGGCAAGAGTAAGGAGAACAAGGTGAGTGGTGAGATTCCTCTAGAGAATAACATTATCACCAATGATGATTGTGGAAGGGCTTGGATCAAATCCAAGGACATAGAGAAGACAGAGGGAAAGTCTGGTAAGGTCCATTACAAACAGACCACAGTTGTGAATCCAGGTCCTTGCAAACAGTGTGCATGTAAGAAGAATGAGCCCCAAAAACAGGACAAAAAGAGGGAAAATCAAAGAAACTGGAATAATCAGTGGGCACAAAAACAAGGGGTTGATCTGAGTAAAATCAATAGACCAAAACCTTGTTTTATCTGTGGCAAATTGAATCATCTTGCAAAATTCTGTTATTTCAATCCTATGAAACAAAGGATGAATTTCCAAAGATCCATGCAAAAACCCTTTGGTTATAAGAAAATTGAAAAGAACCATGTGGCTAAGAAAACTGTTAAAACTAAAAGCCACATGAAGAAAAAGTCTGTTAAAGAAAGTGTCAATATGTGGATTCCTAAAAGCACTAAAACTGTTAGTACTGCTACCACAAATAGAGTTGCTGACAATGATAGTGCTGCTAGAAGTAATACTACTGCTAACAATGTTAATGCTGCTAACAAGGTTAGTACTGCTAAACCTGTTAGTACTGCTAACTCTGTTAGTACTTCTAAGGTTAGTACTGCTTCTAGTGTTGGTTCTGCTAAGCCAATCATATTGACAAAGTACTCTAATAAAGAGTGCTCTGAGTTTAAAAACCTCATTAAAAAGGAATGTAAATACTTTGATGAGAAAGGGAGACCCAAGACCACTTTTGCTTGGGTCCCCAAAATCATACTAATTGATTTATTTAATGTGCAGGGCAACCAACAGCTCAAGGGAAAGAGCATATGGCATGTTGATAGTGGTTGCTCTAGGCACATGACTGGCAACATGTCATGCCTTCAGGATTTCAAGCATATTAATGGAGGACATGTTGCATTTGGAGACAATCTTACTGGTGGTAAGATAAGTGGAAAAGGTAATGTCACCAAAGGTAAGATGACATTTGAGGATGTCTACTATGTTGATCAATTAAAGTACAACATGTTAAGTGTATCACAGGTTTGTGACAAACAACATAGTATATTATTTACTAATACTGAGTGTATGATTCTTGCTCCAGGGTTCAAGGTAGTTGATGAAAGCATGATACTACTTAGAACTCCAAGAAAGGACAATGTTTACTGTCTTGATTTGGACAATGTTGATAGTGATTCATCTCTAAATTGTCTTGTTTCAAAAGCTTCTGTAGATGAATCCTCCCTTTGGCACAGAAGGATGTGTCACATGAATTTCAAGACTATGAACAATCTTGTTAAAAATAACCTTGTAAGAGGTTTACCTTCAAAAGTCTTTTCATGTGATGATCATTGTGTTGCTTGTCTTAAAGGCAAACAACACAAAACTTCTCATAAGACCAAAGAGTTAAATTATGTTTCTACTTGTCTCCAGTTATTGCATATGGATCTGTTTGGTCCTACAAATGTTATGAGTATAGGCAAGAAATCTTACTGCTTGGTTATTGTTGATGATTACTCCAGATTTACTTGGGTATATTTTCTAAGGACTAAGGATGAAACAAGTGGTCTTATCAAATCCTTTATTCTAAGAATTGAAAACCAAACTAATCAAAGAGTAAAAGTCATTAGATCAGATAATGGAACTGAGTTTAAAAATCATGATCTAAACACCTTTTGTGAAGAAAAAGGTATTGAGAGACAATATAGTGCTCCTAGGACTCCTCAACAGAATGGTGTTGCTGAAAGGAGAAATAGGACACTAATAGAGGCTGCTAGATCTCTGTTGGCTGATTCAAAATTGCCAATTACCTTCTGGGCTGAAGCAGTTAATACTGCTTGTTATGTCCAAAACAGAGTTCTAATGGTCAAGCAAAAGAACAAGACCCCATATGAGCTTTTAAATAAAAGAAAACCTTTTATTGGTTTCTTTAAACCTTTTGGGTGTCCTTGTACAATTCTAAATACCAAATCTCACTTAGGTAAGTTTGATAGCAAAGCAGATGATGGATTTCTTGTTGGATATTCATCTCAGAGTAAGGCCTACAGAGTATTTAACTCTTCTTCTAGAATAATTGAAGAAAGTGACAATGTCAAATGCAATGAGAACACACCAAATCCTGTTGGGTCTGGACCTCAGTGGCTATTTGACATTGATTCACTAACTAACTCTTTTGGTTTCAGTAATGAGTATACAGGAACAGGTAGTGGAGAATCAGAGATCACACAAGTTCAAAAAAGTATATCTAAATCTGTGATTTTTCCCATACCCACAGTAAATTCAGTTGAAGACTGTGAAAAGGAATCATTTACTGAACCAAGTCAGAGTAAAGAAGACACTAGAGATGAGGAGACTCAAGAAAACAATGAAGTGGCATCTGAAAACACTTCAGTTGAGTTGCATGAATCTAATCTTGAGGCTGGATTAAATGAAGAACCTAGTTACAACACCAGAGTTCAAAAGAATCATCCTCCACAGTTGATAATAGGAGATATCTCTTCTCCTATGATGACTAGACATCAAAGCAGACTTCAGGAAATGCAAGATCAACAGCATACAGTGCTTTCTTGTTTTCTATCACAGCTTGAGCCTAAAAAGGCACATGATGCTATGAAAGAATCCAGCTGGATAGAAGCAATGCAAGAGGAACTGTTACAGTTCAAGCTACAAGATGTGTGGGATCTAGTAGACCTTCCTAAAGGTCACAGAGCAATTGGCACAAAATGGATCTTCAGAAACAAGAGAGATGAAAGAGGTATTGTTATAAGAAACAAAGCAAGGCTGGTGGCACAAGGCTATACTCAAGAAGAGGGTATAGATTATGAAGAAGTTTTTGCACCTGTAGCTAGGATAGAAGCAATCAGACTATTCCTAGCCTATGCTTCTTACATGAACTTCAAAGTCTACCAAATGGATGTAAAAAGTGCTTTTCTCTATGGATCAACTGAAATTGCACAGAAGAAAGCTGCAAGTATGAAGAAATCTGTGGTGAAAACAGTTGCAAAGAAGAGAAGACCCTCAAAGACATTCCTAGGTACCCAAGAGAGAAACAAGATGATTATATTTCTCAAAGGTGCTGTAGGAGTCAAAAAGGAGATGTTCTCCAAAATGTCTTTTGAGAAGATCAAATAACGCTATGATTCAGAGATGTTAAAGCTTCAGGGAAGTGAAACTGCTAGGGTGGAGATGGAGAAGAGGATGAAAGAAAGTAATGACTTTGATTGTCAAAAGCCATTTCCAGATGAGCAAGAAACACCCCCTAAGAAAGAGACCACTCTAGGAGAAAGTCTAAAGACTTTAAAGAGAACAAAAATGATGGCAAGGAGAAAGCCAATTAAAAAGCCTAGAGTATCTGAAGAAGAAGCTGATAAGGTTGCTGAAGAAGAAGGGGCACCTGAGTTATCTAAACAGACAGAGCCATCTAACACTGATGATGTTAATTTGTATATGGTAGTGATGGACAAAGTGCCTGAACCAATTTTAGCAGAGCCTGTAGGAGTTAAGCCTCCTGAGGTGATTCTCTGGGATACATTGACAGTGGATGGAAAGGAATACATAAGGCTGAAAAGAAAGGATGAAAAGTATGAAGTGTTTAACACATGGGCTAAAATTGTCAGAACATGTTCTAGATCAGATATTGAAGAGATGTTTGAGATAGGAATGAAGTTGTATGCAGATATTCTAAAGGCTTCAGGGATTTCAATTACAAAACTGGTAATGGAGTATCTGTGTATGATGTTCAAACCTGAAGAAGTAAAGCACTTGGTCAAGGATGTCTTCAAATCAGTAAACAGTTGGACTTTATATGAAATTAGTGGAGTATATACAGTGACTTTGGATTTAAATCACACTGAATACTTCCTAGTGGATAGAGTGTATAATCATAGCAGATTGAAGCTACATGCCATGTTGAAGAAAAAGTTAAGGTGTGTTCCAGATTCAGAAATGGCTAAATACTTGATTCAAAGAACTATCAATCAGAGTTTGGGATTGGATGCAAACACAGGAATTTAGACCATAATAGAGTTTTGGGAGCATCTTGAAGAAAATTTGAAGAACTTGACTTCTCTTCCTAAAAGTCAAGTTAGGGGGAGATTGTTGGGAACTGAAGAATTCATCAAGTATGGTTAATGTTGCTGGTTCAAAATTACTACTGCTAGAAGATTTAAAGGTTAATACTGCTGAGTGTTACTACTGCTAGTATTAATTAATACTGCTAGTCAAAGTTAGTGCTGCTTGAACAAAGTTAGTACTGCTTAGCTAGTTAGTACTGCTAGTGGTTAGTACTGCTTAGTAGTTAATGCTGCTAGAAGGAAGTTAATGCTGCTGAAGATTAATACTGCTTATATGATGAAGATTCGTATGAAAGGATATACATGGAAGCTTAGAGATATACATGGAAGATATACTGAAGATATTTTATTTATTGTAATTATCTTTGTATTCAGTATATATTGTATAGTTTAGAATAATAATTTAACTTTCAGTTTTCATTCTTTTAGAGAGACAATCAACCTCAAGGCATAGATCCTAATTCTAGAGAAGTAGAATTCGTATTGGTGAGCCTGTTCATCAATATTGAGGTTGAGTGAGTAATCTTGTAACTTCAAAGCATTAAATACAAGTTTACAGTTTGTTGATTATATTCTGTCTTTATTTTCTGTTTGATTAAATATCAAAGTGTTATTCCGCAAACTTCTTTGATATTGTTTCTGAGAATTAATTCTTGTTAAGAATTCGATCCTGACAAATAACGTATATCGTTCTAGTTGATTGTCCATTTTTCACTCTTAAGGTTTCTATATTCACCAACCTGGCCCTCAAATTACTAACTTTATCCAGATTCCATCAGCAATCGTTATAGACTATAACCTTAGCATTGCCTCAAGTGCATCTGACATACTATCATACCACTACCCTTAACTTATGATGGAAACCACAAGCCCACAACAATGATAATTAGCATTTCGTTTATGTTTAACAATACACTGGGAATAATTGTTGTAAATAATAGTTATTTTACATGATATTTGAACACATAGGCTACATTGGACTAGCAGGTAGTACTAATTATCATTAAACAATACTGATAGTTAGTAAATTTCCTTGTTCTCCAACTAGAATTAGGATTTTTCACTCCCCAAAATTAGAAATATTGATGCTATGATATATTGAGTTGATAATAATAATTGAGAGTTTTCTTCAAGATTGAGCAATCAAATAACTCTTAGGTATACTGAATGAGCACACAATAATGAACAAATTAACTAACCTGGCTGATAAGTTTTGAATATGATAAAAGTTGAACACCGGATGTCGCCGGCAGGGAGGGAAGGTGTTCATCTGTCCCTCCCACTACCTGCAATATGGATAGAACAAAATGAAACAAGTTATAATATAGCAATACGATCTTTTATAAATTTGTCATAACCAATAAATCTAAATCTACAAAGAGGTTTAAAACATACCACTATAATGCGTACGCTATTAATTTCAGATAAGAAGCTCAACAACTGCAAGTTGAGAAAAGATTTGTAAGTTGCCAATTTGCCATTCCACATAAAAAAATAAACAAATAAAAAGTCCATCATACTGACATGATACTCCAACACCATGTTCACATTAATGACAAATAATATGCACATGAAAGTTTTAAACAAAGATGATATTTCCCCTCAATAGATATATTGCCACAGCTAAAAACATTGTATATATTGAAGAGAAGGAACTCATAAGAACCTTTTCTAATAATAAAGTAACACCAATAATTAATTAATGTTTGTTGATACAGCTTAACTTTTATACCTTCTTTTGGATCTTTATTCAATTTAGTCTCTTTTTTTCAAATGGTCTGCAGCCATTGCCACATGGCAGGGCAATGTGATTTTGCAATGATGGTTTCGTCAATGTGGTGGGCATAGATCAAACTTACAATGTTCAATGTACTTGGCACACAAAAGACGGCCTGTAAATCAGCATGATTTATGATATACTTAACAGCATCAGGACCTGCAGAACAAGCAGAGTGATTACAAACTCACTAGAGACTTGCATCATATGGAAGATTTATGACAGCACACTTACACACCAAGAGTGTCATATAAAGGCACCGAAACATATGAATAAGCTGAACAGGCGTGATCCACAACCAACCACTCTGGTCTGTTTATAAAATAAAGTCCAACGCATGCTCCCTGCTCCAAAATAAAAACCCAAATAATGTGGTTGCAAAAGCATGTACTAAAACAAAGTAGATTATGCAGTCAAATTACATGACCATATGTGGATGCCAATATCAGTACAAGTTCATCTGACGGTAAATAACATGCTTGAGCAATGCATGCAAGGGGACATTCAGAACAACCAGAAAACTGTACTCACTTTTGATACTCCATAATACTGCAGACCAGATCCTATTGCAGATCGAGCAGTGGCTGTTTCTCCATACGTCATCCATTTGTACCTTCAGTTACATATCAAACAAGTTGATAAGCTACTCTACTCTCTAGTCAACATGGAACGGAACATCGTGAATTAACAGTAAACTTACTCTCCAATGGTCCCATCTTCTCGTACACGTGAACCTAAGTACTTGTAGTCTGGGAATGTATCAACTGCATGCCTGAAAACACAATATTATTTGGAACCAAGTGTATTGATTTAGATGTAAATATTGATGTGAAATTACTTTTAAGATTACAAGGAAGGTGATGATTCAGTTATGCTACAAGTTCTTAATCTAAGTAAAACTAGTAAAACATAAGCTATCATAGAGGGCCACAATTTGTCAAGCATTGTGCCTAGGGGAGATGATTGAGATGCTTACACAAAGTTCTCATGCAATGTTTCAATCTCGGGATGATCAGGGAATCTGGTGACAAGTTTTAATGGAGAACGGGCAGATCTGCCAGGAATCAGATTTGTGAGATGTCAGTTATATCAACACAGAAAAATAAGGAGAACTAAAAGATTGCAGAATTATTGACATCAACAGAATATATCTAATGACCTGTAAACATTCCACTTTCCTGACTTCAATTCTTCAGGGAGAACAACACTATATCTCTGATCTGGAGCATGCATGAACGCATCAGAAAAACATGGTAAATAATAACACAATAACAAGGGGAGACATGATCAAGATGATATCTAGAGGCTAACACCCCCCCTGCGGTTTTTACCTATGAGTGGAACTGCCTAAGAAGAACAAAATAACACAGAGAAGAAAATCTTAGAAGGTAACAGAGAGAACTGCTAAAGCTTTCAAAACTGTTTCATGCCCAGAATATCACATCAGATCGATCTCGATCTGGCCACATATGTTTCTCTGGCAAGCTAGCCAAAGGATTAAAGAATCCCCAAGCACAAGCATCCACCCTCCGTCTCTCTGTCTCTCTCTTTCTCTCATGTTCACATGTACAGAATTGTTGATGTACCTGTCTATGATGACATGATGTTTCACTTCCACTGGCAGAATTAATATTTTAGCTTTTAACAATTGCAACCTTTGGCTTGGACAGATATGTGAACTGCACATGGATTTAGGAGTGAAGAATTTTTTTCATGTTGTGATTGTGACAAGGTCCAAATACTTGGAGTCACGGGATTTCTTTCCAATTATACATTAGCTATAAGTTCACTGATAACATGGACAAAAGAAACTGCAAAGACCCACAAAACTCCCATAATCTGCTGACAACATATTCAGAAACTGCAAACGTTCCTTCATAAACCGAGCAATAGAAACCGATCAAGAAACTCAAGGTTTACTTTCGTTCAAGCATACCAAAAAGTGCAACAGAATTTGTTTGTATGTTTCATAAAGTAGTCTATGAGTAAAAATAAAAACTGTAGATAGATCAAAGAGGAACTAACATGCAACCTCACGTTACAGGAATATCAATCCAGACACCCATAAAAAAACATTAAGCAATGCATGCAAGGGAAGAAGCTCATACAATCTTGGATACAAGTATAGGGAAAATCAGTCCAAACCCTTGCATGAACCACTTCAAAACACGTGAATAAAATTGCCAAGAATATATAAGTTGGGTGGTGAACGACCTAGCTGATCACTTGCATGAACACCCATATACATCTGTGGGAACTCATAGGAGATAAGTCCATAAAACTGAAATAGAAGATAAAGAAAATCAAAGTAGTGTAAACATCTGCGACTCCTGGCATATGGGCATGCTGAAAACACTGAATTTTTATAAAGCACCAGATGCTGCGCACATCCGTGCTGCAACCTCACCAATCCAACGTACAAAATGCCAGAGTCTTTTATCCAAAAAGCTATATGGCATACCCACATGTAGCCTTTTCCTTACTTAAGTCCATTGTTGCATTACCACAAATTTGGTCATGCTCATGTAAATTTCCGAGTTCCCTTCTGTAAGGAGAAATCAGAATGGTTTTCCATACAATAATTACTTCTTTATGGCACAATTAGAGATGAAAAAGATTCTAAATTTGGTATCCAAGAAAGTGGTGTATTTTATATTTATAATTTTATATAATTAGATATGCTTGACTCAAATCCCCTAAATCATTGGTTCCCACTAAACCATGTCGATCCACTCAGTTTCTTTTGTGATAGACTGATAGCTAATTATTTAAATTGACAACGCCCCACTTGCATGGACGCCAAATTTAGAATCTCTCTCTTGACCTTGTAGTGTATTTAGACAGCATCTGTCAACTTAAAGTTGCTCAGTGATTAAACGTCCCACAAAGTCGAACCAAAACAAAAAGGGCCTAAATGGTTTGGACTGACAGATATGATACTGCATACACACAAACATCAACTCTTAATTTACTTGACATTGACTTGACATCAAGTTCTTAATTTACTTGTGGCTACAGAGATTTAGTAAACGAAACAATGAATTTCTCAATTGACTTGATATCAAGTTCTTAATTTACTTGCTAAATTGTTGCAATATCATGTACTAGTTGCCTCAATAGCTCATATCTTACGGCTATATATGCCTACACTTTCCAATTTAACAATTAACATACTGCTACAAGGCCTTGTCAACATTCTTAGACTACTAAAATAGGACCAAGGGCACAATTTTAAATAGCAAGTAGTGGATGACTCGGATTCTATGGTTTAATATCAAACATGCTCTTGTACAAGCCCAAGAAATAGCAATCCCACCACAAGTAAAGAAGAACTTTGTTGTTGACATGTTCCCCAAGTTTGTGATCCAATTAGCATGGGTGGACATCTCTAAGTCACCTTCACATATACAATTATATATACCAAAACTTCTGGTTATTAGCTCTATCCTTTTTATGGCATTCCATTACCCAATATAATTACTTTAACCATATCAAATGTAATATCTAGTGTTATGCAAGTAGTAGCATACACAAGACTATCTATAGCACTAAACTACTTAAGCATTTACTGTCTCATTAAGAATGGAACACCTTTGTAATCAAGGTGTTTTAACATAGTGAGCACTAACATGTTGAACCCACTCAATTGGACATGCACTTCGATAATTAAGAGTTTGAAAAACTTTATAATAAAGACATATTTCAGGAAACTCGCATCAAACACCCATATTTCAGCTTTGACCCGTGCCAAAAAGTAATCCTACGATCAATAGGGATTCAATCAAATGATCCTACTTGAAGGATTGTCTCTCACTATCCTCCTTAATATTCGTAGCTTCTTAGGGATCATTTTAGTGAGCTAAAGAGCTACTTCCGAAAAAGACCTCTCTCAATCAACACCCTCTCTACCTATCCATGCTCACAACGTTAGTGGATGCGTGAAAGACCAAAAGATACTTGTGGTCAGTCTAAGGCCTCATGATAGTGAAGCTCAGATGCTTTAGAGAACTACTACCCCATCGAGGTGTGCATGATGGTGAGCCCATGTATGGCAATTACCCAATTTCGGCAATTGATGCAATCATTTTAAAGCCCCATTGACACCTCACATAAACATCAAAGCTATCTCACATGGGTTGCACAGTAAATTGTATAAGAAAAAGGAAATGTTTACATTTTCATATAATACTACTAACTAACTACTGCAAACATAATTGATATAAAAAAATATGATAAAACATTTCCTGCCTTCCTTTATTCCTTGGGAAGGAAAAGAATTCTGGTTTAGAGGAGTTGGGCAAAATCAAAGCAAGCAATCATGTAGCAAGGGCCGTTGTGGCCAATTCAGTTAGTTTTACTATTCACTTAACACTTGGACATCTACCATCAGATGTGTAATTAACAAAGCAGTAAAACAGAAACTAACACTCAGATCAGAGTTACATAAACACACACTTGAATCAGATAATTTACCATCGAAGAACTCTCCGGCAGTGTTATTGGTTCGAATCTGAGAATGGGTATTGTCGGTGGCCGTAAGAAGATGACTCTGAATTGAGGCAAGACGTCGGCCAGCGATTGAATTTGAATCATCCATATTTCTTTAAAATCAAAACCTCTTATCAAAATATCAATGAGTTGCAGTTGGAGATAATAAAACAGCAGTTACAGAATCAATAATCTCCTATTTGGGGGTTGTAGGTGGTAGTCGATATGAGCATCTGATATGCATACATACACCTATACATGCGTGTATGTGAAGATAAAGAAATATAGATAGATAGATAAAGGGAATGCAAAGAGGGGCACGCAATTCTATGGTGAAGACGATAGAATAAATAGTAATAGTAATAGTAATAGTAATAGTAATAGTAATAATGGAAAAGGATATACATGTCGTCGAGATATGGAAAATGGGATGAATTGGATAAGGGTTAGGTTAAAGAAATCAACGACCTCCTTCCATAAACGATCAAGATCACAGAAATTGAATGACGACTGCGTCCGTACTGAATGAGCCGTGAGGGTATGGTCATGGGCGGGGATCTGCTTACACACCATATATATTATATATTATGAAATTATCCCGGGACTTTTTACATGAGGAACAAAATACAGTTTTATAAGGTTTTGTTTTAATTTTTCTTGTTCGATAATTCTCTTAAAAAATATTATTTTATTTATTTTTATAATTAATGTTATACGTTTGAAATAACAAATATTTTAATAATATAATTAATATTGAAATAATAAATATTAGATAAAACATAGGTTTTAGATATTTAATATTTTTTATTGCCTTTCAAAAAAAAAAAAAAATTATTGAAAAAAATTATAAATATTTTGAAAATGTTCTGAGATTTTATTAAAATTATTAAATGCTTAAATTATTTTTAATAAAAATTTAAATTAAATTAAAGTAATATCATTGTAAATATGTATAATTTATAGTGTAAAGTTCAATTTTGTTTCATAATGTTCGTCCATTTTAACCGATCTCGTCCTTAAACTTTATTAGTTCGGTTATGGTATCTTACATTCATCAATTTTCAACAGTTTTCTTCCCTTCATCTAATGATCGTTAACTTTTTTCGTTAAATCCAACTTCAATAACTCGGTTAATAAGAAAAATGTGAATTGAACCGCATGAGACGGAAACGTGGCTACCCAAACCGAAACTGAACCGTAGGTTAAACGAAGCGAACCGAAATAAGGTTGTTACCTACGATTTGGTTCACGGTAACCTGAATTTATAAAAATATCATTTACAATATAAAAACGGTGTCGAAATATAACATTTAAAACAATTGTACAACAACTAATGAAATAATCAAAGTGTTACAAATTAAAATAAGTTTAATTGTTTAAAAACATCTGTTTTTCGGTTGTCGACTTCTTCACAACTTCATACCACCAAATTTAATCATCTGCTGTAATGTTTGACATCAAAATGTAAAAGAATTTTACTCATTTAACTTTGGGTTAATAAATGATACTATAAATATTTAATATTGAATATTATATATACATTATATTTGGTTTGGTTTTGGTACTCAAACTCAAAACTGAAGCCGGCTCGTGAATACCCGGTTTTTTCAGTTTTTAGTTTTTGATTTTCTATTTTTCGGATCAAACAGTTCCGCTTGGTTTATCGGTTTTCCAGTTTTTTGAACACTCCTAAACTGAGTTGTTATCGGTTTTCCGGTTTTTGGTTTATTGGAAGTTGTTGATAATTGAGAAACTAAAGTGCGTTTGGTTTGCATACTGGATGGGACGGGACAGGACAAAAACTCACTGTCCCATGTTTTGTGTGACATGAGACAGAACAAAAATCCACTGTCCCACATTTGGCGTGACATGGGACATGGACAAAGACTGGACAAGGTGGGACAAAAATGGTATTTTCTTGTTCCACCAAAATAGGTGTAACAACATGGGACAAAAGTGAGATAGAAACTAAAAATCATTGATCTACCGCCATTTGAAGTATAATTCTAATATGGTATTAGTCTTAAGGGTCACCACTACCCATCGCCGCCACTACCACCATCGGCGGTCACCAGTAGCCACCGCCAACCACCGTCGGCCACCTCTACTTATTTCTTCACCATAATAACCTCCTCCACCACCTCCACAAACATCGGTCATCGCCACCACCACTACCATCGTCGACCACCTCTACTAACACCGATCACCACCACATTTGGCCGCCACAACCATCAACGGCCACCGGTAGCCACCACCAACCATCGTCGACCACTTCCACCTCTTCCTCCACTACTACAACAACTTCCTCTACCACATCCACAACCACCGCCTATCGCCACATCCACCAATCACCACCACCCATTGCCGCCGCCGCCATCGACGCTCACCGCCAACCACCGTCGGTGACCTCTGCCTCTTCCTCCACTACAATAACCTCTATTACCCCTATCCACCTCCACCACCACTACCATTGTCGGCCACCTATACCTCCACCACATCAACCATAACAACCTCCTGCATCACCACCATCCACTATCTTTCACGTTCTTCACAACCACCGTCCTTCACGGGCCACCCATCGCATTTATCTTTACCTGTCGCTGCAACTATGCATCCTCCAATTCATTAAGATCTTCCAAATTGAATCAAATATTATATTTTCTTTATATGAATCGGATTTTTTCGAACTACCATCAATTATTTCAGATTATCCATTCAAATTTCCTACCATTGTTTTTGTATGTATTTATATGTATGAAAATCGTTTAAAAAAATAAAAATGTTTTTTAATTAAATTATTGAAAGATATATTTTATTTGTGTTATTTATAATTATTATATGACATAAAAAAATCATCAAACAACTTTTAGAGAAATTTATCCAGTCATGTCCTATCCAGTCCTAGTCGTATCAAACACAAGACAAACATTTGTCTTGTCCTGTCCCGTCCAGTTCCATTATAGCCTTTTGTTCTGTCCTGTCCAGTTCTGTCTAATTATATCATGTCCAGTCCCGTCCAATCATGTATGCGTACCAAACGCTACCCGAGGGACCCAAACTGAGTCATAAAGACGAGATCCATTGAAATAGATAAATGTTAGGGACCAAAACAATGTTACTTCCTATTAATTAAAATATATAATTATGCTTTTTGCCTCTATGGTTTGTTAAAAAATGCGACTTTCGTCTATATAATTTTAAAATTACAGTTTTCACCCCTATAGTTTGTAATTTAATGTTATTTTTAGAGGTGTTAATTTTGTACCAAGACAAATCGACCAATTATCGTACCAATCATACCAATTTAGTTGGTTGGTGCTACCGTACCAACTATTTAAACTTGGTTGGTACGTGGTATTAGAAGTCATGTACCATGGTAATATCATACAATATCGACTTGTTTTTTTAATTATTTATTAATTAAAGTATAATTGATAATACAACATATTTTAATTTTACTTTTTAAGTTATCTTATTTTAGATTTAGCTAGATTATAATACGGATGGATGTATAGAATTTGATTGAATTCATTCGCCTAACCCTAACAACCTTAATAACTTGTCCACACCCCTCACGATCCATTGGCGCTCCTCAATAGCCGTTGTATTATTAGTGAAGGCTTGTATTAATAAAGATTATTTGAATCTATATCTATATCTATATATAAAGCAGAAATATTAGAAGGTGATGTGGCGCTCCGAGAGTTGAGAATCCATCCCTTCTTTTTTTCTCATATTTTTGATTTTCTTTTAACAAATTATTAGGATTTAATTTAATCCTCTCTTACCCATGACCTTTGTGTAACACCCGGTCTTTCGTAAAGCAAGATCCGTCTTTCGTTGGTTATCTCTCCGCCTTCCGTCCATCTTTTTGAGAGGTAAATGTTGTGCTTTCGAACCTTAAGTCGACCCATGAGAGAATCTCGAGTTTCGACCTTTTTCGGGGCTCGGTACGTGTAGCGCGACTGTGACTCGCGATAGTGACATGTGTCACTATCGCGTGGCACAATCGCCAAGGGTGTACCACCCGCGGTACATTCCCCGCGAGAGTGCCCTTGCGATAGTGACAATGTCACTATCACGTGGCATAATCGCCCGCGGCCACTGGTTCTCTAAATGTCCGAATTTCTCACCATTTCTCTCATTTTTCACTTCTATCTTCTTCCCTTTTCTCTCCCAAACCCTAAAACCGAACCCTAACCCATTTTGGGGGTTTTTCCTCCCCAAACCACATGATTACTCACCATCTAGCTAGTTGGGAGCTTGAGTCACAAAACCTCCATCTTCATCTTCCTCATCAAGTTCAACGGTTGGGAGCTCGGGTTGAAGTGTTGGATTGGGTGTTCTCGGAAAGTCTTGTCATCTTTAATGGTAAGCTTCTTTGATTTAAGGTTATATATGTTCTTTAGGTGTTTCCTTAGTGTTTGGTTTATCAAATCTCGGATTTGTAGTTTTGGAGAAACTAGGGTTTTGATCTCGTTTAGGGATTTTTGGTATATAATGTTGGGGAATATTTCTATATGACTGTTTATGGATAATTATGGTTCGGTATGTATGGATCTAGGTTTTGGAAGTTCTCGGCTTGAGGATTCAAGCGGCCTTCAAAAGAGCTCGTTGGGTGAAATCTAGATTTAGCCTAAATCTAGTAAGGTGAGTTCAAGTTGATTTGTGAAAACGGTGTACATGCCAAAATGTTTGTTTTAAAGGGTTTTGTGCCTTACATGAAATTGTTAACTGTTGATAAGTTTTGCTAACTGCTAATAAGTTTTGTTAACTGCTGATAAGTTGGTTATTTTAAAGGTGTTTGACCTTATAAACTCATTTAGCACACATCTTTGGGATTTTGGGCATTATGATAAATAAATCATGTATTTCGGGTATTTTCCCAACACCAGTAATCGGGTATTTTCCCAACGGTTTCGTCACGTACAATGTAATCGGGTATTTTCCCAACACCAGTAGGTGAGGTTTTGGTTATGGAGTTTTATAATCCATGTTTTCGGAGACGTTTGAATGTGGGCATTTATCTACGTTTTAAGGTTTTGGTTGTTGAAACTCATTCGAGTTATTGGGATGTTTTGGAAGTTGGGGTTATTTACGTTATCCGTGTTTGATCATTATAATGTCAATTATGTTTTACGTGCGCTTTGGGTTTTGGCTTTATTTCAGGAGGCGTTTGTTTTATGATTTTTAATCACGAAAAGGGTGAATGATGGAAAGGAGATTGTTTTTAAGATTTAATGCATTTCATTTTGGTTGCTTTCAAATCAAATGTATTGCATTTTGAAAATCATGATTTTTAAATAATGTTCTTAAAGTCTTTGCTTTATATATATCTCTAAGGAAAACTCTTGAGCTCACTAGGCGTTAAGCCTAACCTTTTATTTGTCGGCATGTGCATCAGGTTTCAAGGTTGGGAGTTGGTTCTAGCAACCCTATAAAGAGTAGAGCCTTAGCTAGATCCGAAAGTAAGTATTCGGTGAAGTCTTCCGCATTATGGAGATAGTGACTATGCATGGGTATGAGTAGCACCCGTCATTTATAGTCCGTATGTATAAGATGGTATATGTGTATTGTAGTTGAATCCAAATTCGTGGTTGTAGATGATTCAATTTTTGACGTGTTTAGAAATTTTAAATAAGTTGCTATTTCCAGAATTCAGGGTGTTACAAGTTGGTATCAGAGCCTAAGTTTGAGAGAATTAGGTGTTGATTTTGAATGCCTAGACTCAAACTAGCGTAGTTTTAAGTGTTTGAATGTGAGATCACACCATTAGGAACTTTAAGGTTTGATGATCCGAGGTGAGTGGATTCACTAGGAACGGGAATCACGCCGAAAATGGCAAGGATGATCATGTACAGTACGTTAATAATAACACCTGGCTAGTGTTATGGTGAGCTTGCGAGTTACATATCTATGCTTGAACTGCCTTGGTACGATAACCGTCGGGGTAGTGAAGAAATTTCTGGATAAGTAACCGTTAGAAAGAGTTGATGATTTGAGTATTCGATGCTTAGAATGACAGTAAGCATGGTGAAAGCGTTAAGTGGACCGTTTCGGGTCGGAATGAATGGATGGAATAGAACCGTAGACTTTTGGAATCGACATTATTCGAGGAGAAATTGTACGATGAACGGATGAAATTTTCGATGATTGCTTTAAGATGTTTGATCACCCGGATGATAATAGTATGATGGAAAATTGAGGAATAAGATTTCGGAATGTTGAGTGCCGACCAAAGTCATGCACATAAATTTATTTCTAAAATAAGTTTGCATCAATTGTTTCCCATGTTTTCGAAGCGTAAAGTGAGTTGTACTATGAAGCCTTGGTAAAGCCTTTAACACTCATCAAATTTTAAACCGTGAGCTTAAACATGCATAAAATTGTTTTGTTGCACGAGGTTGCAATTTTTATTGAAAAATCTCTTTATCTCCGTTTCGTGTCTAACGTTGTTTTTCGATATTGTAACATCCGTGTTTTAATGTTATCTGAGTTATTGGGCAAGTAACTGTAGAATTTTTGACTTTGATATTGGATCTCCTCCACGTATGTTAAGGTTTTAAAGGAAGAATTGTTCCCATGTATTGAGTCGCAATTTTCTTGAGAATTTTAGTCCGTACGAGTCATGTTGAGTTTATGAAACGTTATTTTATGACGCTTTACTACTCACGAGTGTATTTTGAAGTGCGTGAGTTTCAATTTTATTTGCGTGTAAGTTTACGAGCTTATTGGATGTCGCGCCTCATGAAAGTTTTGTCGAAGAAGGGTCACTTTATCGTACGTTGTGGTTTTAGAATTTTAACATTTTAGACTTTTAACATTTTAGACTTGTTGTCGTCTTATGCTTTTATGTTGAGAAATGAAAATTGTAACCCCGCTTGATTTTTTAGCGTTAGTGGGTTTTATGAAAGTTCAGTTGGGTTTTATGGTGTCTTATTTTACGACATTTTGCGTCGTGCTCTTGAATTTGAGAGGTGTATACTTGCATTATTGTGGACGTTAACTTATAAATTTTCATTTAATATTTTGTCTCGTGCGGGTTTTGCATCGGTATTTTCGCAACCGTGAGAGACGTTTTGAGAGTTTTGTTAATAGATATTATCCCATATGTTATTTTGGGAAGTTTCAATATTAAGTGATTTCTCTTTTGGGTTTTATACAGGTGTCACTCGTTGTATGCTACATGGTTTTTGAATTGTTTTAAATTGTTGGTGTGAGTAAGCATATGAAAAGTTTATGTCGTTTCGTATTGAACTTTCGCTTTGAACATATTTCAGATGTTGACTTTAATGTTATAAATTTCGCAATACGTTAAGTGGGTTATCAGTATACAGGTCTTGGTAGCCACTAGTTTCAAACACGATCATTTCATTGTACGACCTAAAGTTTGAAAATTGATTTAAATTTATTATATGTTGACCAATCGCATGCATATTATGTGTTACTAAATTTTGAGAAGCAAACTCAGCATGCGAGTCTTGTCGGGAATTTTATTCCCTATCTTTATTTAGTCGAATGAGAAATTTTGGGAACTCGATTACGTAACTTGTCTCTTGGGAGTTTGTTCAACCGCCTCGCTATAAACTGTTTTGGCACACAAAATTATTTTCCCACGAATGGGGTATGTTGATGCGAACCGGGACCATAGTGGCCCATTTGAAAAACTTGTTGTATATCCTTATTACTGTCATGATTAGCGTAAGTAAGGGCTAAAGGATTTTTGAAATGGTTTTATATGCATAGTATTGGTACCCAGTTTTGAAACCTATCGGATGAACGATAGTGTATTTTCACTGTACGGTTAATTGTTATAAAACTTGTGTATTTAAAAGTTTTATAAGAGTTTAAATTGGCATATTAGTTGAAAACCTTGAACTCATTAGGCCTATAGATTTAAACCCCTGTCGTGACAGGAGCATTAATAAAGGGACTAGAGGAGTCCTTGGGATTTGAAGCGTCGGATGATCCGACTTGTGGTCGATCTTGAATTTGGGTTTCAAATTTTGAATCGGGTCACGCTTGAATAGTGGAGGTATTAGATTTTGTTCCCCAGTTGATTAAGAGATGACCTCTACGCTTCGGTAAATCTGCGAGATAAGGTCTTAGGTGATTATCGGCGATTAGTTGGGGTTCGTTTTGGTGAAGTGCTCGTCGGGGTGGCATCATGATTTATGTTGATGGTGTACCGTATTAGTGGGCTTCGCGATCTAAGGATATACTTGTGGTCCGTCTGTTAGAAATGCATGAGTTGAATTTTAGCACTCGGTTAAGTGTCAACCTTAGTGCGACTATCCGTCTGGAATGGGATTTTGGGATGGGATGCCCATGTTTTTGAAGTCACCGTTTAACTCTAGGTGTCGACTTGTTTTCTTGAGGTCATCGTATTTTACAATGTTCAGAAGTATCCCGGTCGGATCATGGAAAATTTTGACCTTTCGGTGATGGGATCTGAAAGGAGTGTGGGTATTGAGGATTAAGTATCGGTGTGTGTAAGCATTCCGTGGTGATAAATGTTTTATTATAGGAATGTTGTGAGAATGGTATGGGAACGGAGTTGAGTGCTAACCAAATCAGGGCTAACCAGTCACCTGAAGGACGCATGGGTGCGCCTTAGAAGAATATCTCTAAAGATATTAGGAATGGATCAGTTGACATCTGAGGGTTTTGGAAGTTTGGTTATGATCTCTGGCTTTGGGTTCGGAACCGTGTAGTTTCGAAAGGAGTTGGTCGGTGGGAAGTTGAGGCCACTAGCTACCTGAAGGTAGTAATTGTCACCCAAGGTTGGGAGACGACCGTAACCTTGTGGGCAAGAGATTACATTAGAGAGTTAAGTGCTCGCTCGGTTATGAGTATAATGTGCCCAAGAGGGGCAGTAAATGTGAGTATCGGTGTAAGGGTTGTGTTAGTGGTGCTGGCAAACGGGTTAAGGTCATCTTGCTGCAAGTAAGGGTTCGTGGGAACCTAGATTTCGAGGACGAAATCATTTCAAGGTTGGGAGGATTGTAACACCCGGTATTTCGTAAAGCAAGCTCCGTCTTTCGTTGGTTATCTCTCCGCCTTCCGTCCATCTTTTTGAGTGGTAAATGTTGTACTTCCGCCCGCGACCGCTGGTTCTCTAAATGTCCGAATTTCTCACCATTTCTCTCATTTTTCACTTCTATCTTCTTCCCTTTTCTCTCCCAAACCCTAAAACCGAACCCTAACCCATTTTGGGGGTTTTTCCTCCCCAAACCACATGATTACTCACCATCTAGCTAGTTGGGAGCTTGAGTCACAAAACCTCCATCTTCATCTTCCTCATCAAGTTCAACGGTTGGGAGCTCGGGTTGAAGTGTTGGATTGGGTGTTCTCGGAAAGTCTTGTCATCTTTAATGGTAAGCTTCTTTGATTTAAGGTTATATATGTTCTTTGGGTGTTTCCTTAGTGTTTGGTTTATCAAATCTCGGATTTGTAGTTTTGGAGAAACTAGGGTTTTGATCTCGTTTAGGGATTTTTGGTATATAATGTTGGGGAATATTTCTATATGGCTGTTTATGGATAATTATGGTTCGGTATGTATGGATCTAGGTTTTGGAAGTTCTCGGCTTGAGGATTCAAGCGGCCTTCAAAAGAGCTCGTTGGGTGAAATCTAGATTTAGCCTAAATCTAGTAAGGTGAGTTGAAGTTGATTTGTGAAAACGGTGTACATGCCAAAATGTTTGTTTTAAAGGGTTTTGTGCCTTACACGAAATTGTTAACTGTTGATAAGTTTTGCTAACTGCTAATAAGTTTTGTTAACTGCTGATAAGTTGGTTATTTTAAAGGTGTTTGACCTTATAAACTCATTTAGCACACATCTTTGGGATTTTGGGCATTATGATAAATAAATCATGTATTTCGGTATTTTAATGATTTATTTTATGGAAGTAGATTTTGAGTATAAATGTGTTTCAATTTGTGTTTTGGAGAGATGCATGGTTTTATGTTATGGGACGTTTTGAAAGAATAAATGTTGCAAACTCATTTGGGAAATAAATTGTCCCAATCTAAACTACGTTGGAATTAATCATATGTTTTGGAGCATGGTTTTATATAAGTACGGGTTGTTTATATTTGATTTCATTTTATGATTTTCAACGTTAGGTCTTTGGGTTTGTCGAGCTTATGGCTCGATTTGGATTTTGTTGGGTTTTGAGGACACTTGTCCGTTTTAATAGCTCATTGTAGAGCGTATGGTTATAATTTGCATTTATTGCATCTTAGTTGAGAATTACATGTTTTGGATGCATTAGTTCATTCACTTTGAGTCATGTAATGGTTTAGTTAGTGCAATGGATCTATAGGCACCGTGTTCCTATGTCCCCGCTTTGGGCATTGGTTCATCATTTGGCACGGAATAGGCATCGGGCCACCATGGTAAGTAAGGTGTGGACCTATACGGTCGGGCAGCGTCCCATGGGCAGTAAGGTGTAATTCCCTTGTGCTAGAGTTCCCCGTTTTGGAACTTTCAAGAATAGACCTAGAGGGGTTGACTTGATGTTTTCGAGTGATAGACTCAGAGGAGTTGAGCTCGGTGGGTTTTTATTTGTGTAACCCACATGTTTTGATTTCTTACATGATTATGTGACCTACTTTTGTGTTTCGTCACGTACAATGTAATCGGGTATTTTCCCAACACCAGTAGGTGAGGTTTTGGTTATGGAGTTTTATAATCCATGTTTTCGGAGACGTTTGAATGTGGGCATTTATCTACGTTTTAAGGTTTTGGTTGTTGAAACTCATTCGAGTTATTGGGATGTTTTGGAAGTTGGGGTTATCTACGTTATCCGTGTTTGATCATTATAATGTCAATTATGTTTTACGTGCGCTTTGGGTTTTGGCTTTATTTCAGGAGGCGTTTGTTTTATGATTTTTAATCACGAAAAGGGTGAATGATGGAAAGGAGATTGTTTTTAAGATTTAATGCATTTCATTTTGGTTGCTTTCATATCAAATGTATTGCATTTTGAAAATCATGATTTTTAAATAATGTTCTTAAAGTTTTTGCTTTATATATATATATCTCTAAGGAAAACTCTTGAGCTCACTAGGCATTAAGCCTAACCTTTTATTTGTCGGCATGTGCATCAGGTTTCAAGGTTGGGAGTTGGTTCTAGCAACCCTATGAAGAGTAGAGCCTTAGCTAGATCCGAAAGTAAGTATTCGGTGAAGTCTTCCGCATTATGGAGATAGTGACTATGCATGGGTATGAGTAGCACCCGTCATTTATAGTCCGTATGTATAAGATGGTATATGTGTATTGTAGTTGAATCCAAATTCGTGGTTGTAGATGATTCAATTTTTGACGTGTTTAGAAATTTTAAATAAGTTGCTATTTCCAGAATTCAGGGTGTTACATTTAGCATTATCATCATTAATATCATCATTAATTAATGGAGAAATCAAAAAACATTTTCTTCTCTCTAATCCCTCTCCTCTTCCACACTAATACCTAAATCAAAACCTTCATCATCATCATTATCAATGGAGAAATCAAAAACTCTCTTCTATCTTTCTAATCCCTCTCCTCTTCGTAGTAGGGCCATGATTTAGTGGTATGGTCATCCCCTTTGTTACACAAGCAATGAAGATCAGGAAGTTGGAGCGGTTTCTTTTGGTTTTCTAAAAGTATCTAATGTCGTTTTCTTCAATGGACTCAAATCTTCCGACTCTATCAAAGGTATTGTTTGGTTTATTTTGGATTCGTGATTTATGGTTTACAATCTTCTTTGGTTAGAATTTGTGTTTGTAATTCGTGTGATTTTATGATTTTGCTTATATTTTAAAATCTATATATATCTATATCTATATAAAAGCTAAATGTGGTGTTGCTTAGGTGGCACAATAAGAAGCCATCATTAGAATTTTGATTTATTTTCAAATAAAAGTCATACATTAATTGTCTCTTATTAATTACTAAACTTTTCATTTTTTAGTTTGAGATATATAAAAATCATGAAAAAACCTTTATTTTTATTTAGCTTTTATTTTAAAATTTTAAAAACCAATTAATATATGTATTGAAATTTCAAATTTTCATGAAAAATATAAAAAACCCACTATATTAATATATTACAATAAATAAATCTTATAATGTAGTTATTTATTTATTAATTTTTTAGTAAGCTAATAATGATTATAAATAATTTTTTTAATTAAATAACTCTATTTTTTCCCAATAAAATAACAATGCATATAAATAAAAAAATTTATTAAATGAGTCTACTATTTTATTTATTTAGTAAGTTAAATAGGTCTGTTTATTTAATTTCTTATTTTCTTAGTAAGTTCACAAATGTTTATAAATCAATAAATTTCTTAAATAACTATTATTATTAAAATCAATATGTACAATTAGAAAGCGTGCTACAATCAATATTCGAAAAGTTATAAGTTTATTAGGTTAATCTAATAGTATGTATAAAAAAGGATAAAAATCAATGTTCTATAAATTAAAAATAAATGAAAAATTACTACGATTATTAATATATATAAAGATTATTTCATTTTTTAAATTTACATTAAAACCAAACTGTATACATAAATGAAATAAATTAAAATCAATTATTTTATTTCTTTAAGAAATATGAATTAATGGAATGTACATTCTATATTACTTAAAGTCACTCATGAATTCAAAATACGTTTCATCTTTTCTAATTATGAATCATTAATATATATAAATGAATATTAATTACAATCAATTATCATTAAATATATATAGGACACAAGTATTGTCTTGTCATTTTAGCATTGCTCGGTACATGAATTTTTATTTGTCAAATTACATATGAAACAATTGTGAGGCATACCTTTCATTACTTTTAAAAAGCATATTAATACATAATTTTTCCTGTTATGAAAATTATAATTAAAGTATATATTAAAGGAAAACCAAGAGTGATGAGGTGACATCTTCTAACTTCAAGGTTCTTATTTTTTTTTCTAGATTTTTGATTTTTTTAAATGTTTATATTGTAAAGACTTTTCTACCCTCATATATAGGATGTATATTTCATTATCCATAAGTTTTTTTTTGATAAATTAACATATTTGCAATTTGAATAACCTCCAACTAGGTAGACTTCTCACTTACTCTTCCCTTCCTCTTCATCTCCATCATAATTAATTGTTAATAATTCTTCATTAATTCATTGGTTAGAGGCAATCTCCATAATAAATCAATATTATTCTACATGACTAGAATGGGAGAGCCATCACAATAGGGAAATTTGTTCTACATCAAATTCAACATCGTAAATCGATATTCAACATCATCTCCGTTCAATTTGATATGTTTACTTATCCTTACTCCAGACGGGAATTTTGTCAATCTCACAAAGCATTTCGTCATGTTCTTGGTTTTTGGTTTAGTTTTCAATCTCTTACATGTATTGCACAAAACATTCGTCCATGTTCATGGTTTTTGGCTTAGTTTTCAGTTTTGCTAAATGCCCTTAATTTCCATTGGAGATAAGAACTCATTGTCTTTCGATTTTGTACTTGTGTTTTCAATTTTTCTGTTGTAGGGGGGAACTGGACGTTAATTTGGCGGTGATTGAAAGAGGAGCTCAGTCTGTTTGTCACTCCTTAAATCTTGCAGTTTTTTTTTTGTACTTTTGTTTTGATTTTTAGGGATTTTTAATTATGATTTCTATGGTTTTATAGGTTTATGGATGTAACACCCCGAATTTCGAAAAGCATCATTTCAAGTTAATACTAAAATCAGTAGCTTCAAAGGGGGAAAATAAGATATATGATTTTGGATTTGAATCCTAGACTTTATGGTCTTGATGGATAAATGATTCAATTACGAGTCCAACGATCCTTTCCGGAGCAAAAACGGAGCTATAACGAAGAAGTTACGGCCGAAATAGTGAACGGGTGGAAAACCGGGCAAACAGTGCATTACGCGAGTTGTGCCGCGACTTAGGGCCAACCTCGCGACTTGAGAGGACACGGGTGACTTATGCCGCGACTTTAAGTCACGGCATAACCCGCGAAACCCATAACGCGATTTTCAGCCCTTCAAGCCTCATTTCTCTTAACGAAACCCTAACTCTCTCCCCCTTTCTCTCCCAAACCGAACCCCAAACCCCAAAGTCGAACCTTAACCAATATTGAGGGTTTTTCCTCCTTAAACCACATGAATCTTCATCATCTAACTAGTTCTTGTATAGGTAGGGATAAGTGGTACAACACATATCAACATGTTATGTGAATGCTTGATAGTTTTAGTGCATCTAGATCTAGTCGGTAAATATGTCAATTTAAATAAATTTTTAACTTTTACTTTTACGATGTTGGTACAATACTGTACCAGCATGTATCAACCGAAAAAAGTTGGTTCCAATTTAGTTGGTACCAAGTATATAGTTGGTCGGTACATGCTATAAAATTTTGCGTATCAATTATCATTGGTTGGTATATGGTATAAGAGAAAAAAAAACATGGTATCATACCATATTCACCTCTAGTATTTTCATCTCTAAGGATTGAGACTAACTCCTACCTTTAAGTACGAAAGAAGAAAACAATAATGAATTGTAGACAAAAATAACAATAAATTATAGTAAACTATAATAACAAGAAGAACAATGAATTATAAACCATAAGAGTGAAAATCGAAATTTCAAAAACATAAAAACAAAAACAATATCAATTTTAATTTATTGTGGTTATTGAGTCCATAAATAGATCAAGTTTATACTCTTAAAATGTCAACATATTCCATCTACTCTTCATTATTTATTATTGTTTTTAAATGCCATTAAATGAGGGAGAGTAAGACATCAAATTCAATACTTAATTTAATTTGTTTATTTTTGGATCAATTCTTCATTTAATTTAGAGTAAATTACGGATTTGGTCCCTTATGTTTGACGATTGTTATGAAATTGGTCCTTTATCTTCAAAAATTACATGATAACCCTCTAGGTATGCATTTTGTTATGGAATTAGTCCCTCAAGCTAATGGACGTCTAACCGCTCCGTTAAGCACGAGGATATTATCGTCATTTTGCCTTATTTAATTTATTTTACCATTTTTTAATTGTATTAATTATTGTTCTTGAATGTTCATCTTCTACATGATGAACACCAAGAATACCAAGATTTAAAAGCCCAAATCAAATTCATATTAAAAACCCAAATCAAATCAAACACATATTCAAAACCAAAAGCATAAATCAAACCCATATCAAAACCAAATTAAAAAAAAACCTAAATCAAACCTAGATCTAAAAATCAAACCCATATCCAATAACCAAAATCAAACTTACTTAAAAGATAAAAGAGAGGGAGAAGAGAGAGAGAGAGATATGAGAGAGAGAGAGAAATCGAGAGATCTGAGATAGAGAGAGAGAGAGAGATCTAAGATAGAGAGAGAGTACGACGTCTTTTGATACTGGTTTTACACTTTCTGGGTTTGATTCTTCTCCGGCGAGTATGTCGTCTCCGGCGACTTCGTCTTCTCCGGCGAGTACGTCGTCTCTGGCAACTTCTTCTCCCTGTGACCTGCATTTTCTCTCAATCTCTCTATCTCAGATCTCTCGATCTCTATCTCAGACCTCTCTCTCTCTCTCTCTTCTCCCTCTTTCTTATCTTTTAAGTAAGTTTGATTTTGGTTATTGGATATGGGTTTGATTTTTAGATCTAGGTTTGATTTAGGTTTTTTAAATTTGGGTTTGATTTATGTTTTTGGTTTTTAAATATGGATTTGATTTGGTTTGGTTTTTTAATATGAATTTGATTTGGGTTTTTAAATCTTGGTGTTCTTGGTGTTCATCATGTAGAAGATGAACATTCAAGAACAATAATTAAAACAAATTAAAAAATGGTAAAATAAATTAAATAAAGCAAAATGACGATAATACCCTCGTGCTTAACGAAGCAGTTAGACGTCCGTTAGCTCGATGGACCAATTCCGTAACAAAATGCATACCTGGAGGGTTATCATGTAATTTCTGAAGATAAATGATCAATTCCGTAACAATTATCAAACATGAGGGACCAAATCCGTAATTTACTTTTTAATTTAATTTAATTATTATTGAGAATTTATGTTTGATAGCATTATAAACCCGATTTTTAAGTAGTAATTGGATCCCAAACTCTGATTTGAGTTTAATTACATTCTTCATCACATTCTTTAAAAAAAATTGAAACTTTAAAATCTTTAAAATAACTCCAACATATTCTTCATTTTAAAAATTACAATATTGATTATATTCTTAAGATATTTCATTTCATCTAGTAAAATATTATTTCTCTCTCTAAAAATTTAATTTCAAAATATCCTATTGATGGAAATATATTAAAAAGTATTTCTCTCTCAATATAATCATTTTTTTGGAGTTCTCCGAATTTGGAGAATTTTACATTCTCTCTCATGTTTTCTCTATTTTGTAGAAAAGGTTTGGAGAATCTTTTGGAGCAAAAATTGTAACACCCCAAAAAATAGAGGTAAATTTAAACATGAAATATGACGTAAAAATAACATCTATATAAATGTAATCATCCAAAGAGGGGAGATTGTAAAGAGTTTACAACTCAATAATTGGAAACTATACATGATGTGAATCCCAGAAACAAGTTTATATGAACAAATTTTATAAGAATCAACAATGGAGCCACAAGCATGACTTTGTATTAGAGAGAGAAATATTACAAGTAGTTCAAATACAAATGAGCTAACCACAAGGGTTGTGGCATACTGGATAAGGCCATGGGGGATGTGGTGAAATATCCCATCTGCCAAGGGTTCGAATCCAGGCGTACACAACAATTGTGGCCGCTAAGGTTTAATCAAAACTGATGTCTTACAGTCATAATTTGCCAAGAGATTAGTCTAGGCATAGCCTAGGACACCTTTCCAAAAAAAATATACAAATGAGCTCAAAGTTATATAAAACAACTAGAAATGAAAGTATATATACCCCAAGGGTATTTACAAAGAAACCCTTCAACTTAAATACAATTTGAATTTTAAGCCCTAACAATCTCCCCTTTTGTAAACAAGTAGAAAATCATGCAAATATTCTTTTCTTCCTGAGTCCAAAATAAGCTTCAAAGCGTCTAATAACCTTTCTGAATTCCAGTCTGTCCTGAATCAAGTTCACAACTCTCACAATCAACTCCTTGTCTTTGTCATCCACTTTATCTTTCCCATCTTTAATCAAATCCAGCTTGTGATTCAACTTTAGTTTGATGATCTTTAGAGTACCATCATAATAACTTGCAATCTCTTCAAACCTTAAGAAACATTTCTCACTTTTCTCATTCTAATAAATCACACCAAATTTTGGATCTTCTAGTATCATAAAAAGTGGAAAGTTATCAATATCAGGTAAACTTTGGTTAGGCTTCAGAACATTCACCTTTCTCTGATTAGTCTCAACCCCAATCTGTAGATCTATGATATAAGCATACTTAACCTGCCTTTTCAGATATCTGATTAATGCAAATAAAGCAAGCGCCACATCTTTTGGTCTGATAGTTCTTTGTATTAACTCAAAGTACATGAACTCAAAGTTTTCCAACTGTAAGTTTCTAAAGTCAGCTTCAGTGAACATCCATTTATTTGCATCCTACCTGACCACAATGAACACTGGGTATCTAACATTCACAAGATTCTTAGTGTATACTTCTTTTATCACCATAATCTTGTGTTTTGTCTTGACAAATTGAACTGGTTGAATTACTGCTTGCAACATGTTCATGTACTATGTGATAAATGACTGATTTAGATGTGTAATCCCCAACACTTTGATAGGATCCAACTCCTTTATGCTCCTCACAATGATCTTATGCTCTTTATCTTCTAAGAATGGAACTCTGATTGTAGTTCTCTCCTATCCAATATTTTCATTATTTGGCCATAAGGCATCGTCCACATAAAATGTATTCTATACCAATCATTGGTAAACATTGTGAGTTAACTACTCAACACATAGCACCTGAGTTCCATGTATGTCTCTCACATGTTCCAAGCCAACATAATACACATATTTCCACATGAGATGTTGTTAAGTATGGGCACAACAAATTATATGTTTATTTACTCAATAATAATCACCAAGACAGCCCATGGCCATACATGGGTGTAACACCCTTAATTTTCGGTAAGTAAATGTCACCGGACGTTCCTGTGACTTGTAAACAGTGGGGTTTTGTTGGGAAAAACATTATTTAATGTCCCTTAGAGTATCGGGGGTATTGACATTGAAAAAGTCGAGTTTCGGAGCTTGGTACGGGCACGACTACACTGTCATTGTCGCACTTGTCATTGTCGCAGCCAAAAACAAAAACACCAGGGAGTCTGGCGACAATGCCAGGTCAATGTCGCACCAGGACAACAGAGGGCTGTTAAGTTCGGGATTTCAGATTCATTTCTCATTTCTCTTCTCCAAAACTTCTCCATTATCTCCCAAACCGTTTCTCCTTCATTCCCTTCAAACCCTAACTCATTTTGGGTTCATTTCTTGAGTTCTCAAAGTGTTCCACCATCAAGTGGTAAGATTGGAAGCTTTGGTCGAGGATTCACCATCTTCATCTTCAACCTCAAGTTAAATTTTAGAGATTTCTAGTTTTTCACCAAAACCTAGGTGGTAAGTTTATCCCCTCCTTTTCTAAACCTTAAGCTAGCGTTTGGTACGCAGACAAGATTGGACGGGACTAGACAGGACAAGAGGCTAGGACAGGACTGGACAGGACTGGACAAGACAAATGGTTGTCTTGTGTTTGGTACGACTAGGACTGGATAGGACAGGACTGGACAAGTTTCCCTAAAAATTGTTTGATAATTTTATATGTCATATAATAGTTATAAATAACACAAATAAAGAATATTCTTAAATAATTTAATTAAAAAACATTATTAATTTTTGTACACAATTTTCATACATATAAATACATACAAAAACAATAGTAGGAAATTTGAATGAAAAATATGAAATAATTGATGGTAGTTCGAAAAAATCGGATTCATATAAAAAAAATATAATAGTTGATTCAATTTGGAAGATCTTAATGAATTGACGGATGCATAGTTGCAGCGACGAGTAAAGATAAAAGACGATGGGTGGCCGGTGAAAGACGATAGTTGTGAAGAAGGTGAAAGATAGTAATAGAGGTAGTGGTGGTGGCGGTACACAGTGGTAATTGAGGTTATTGTAGTGGAGGAAGAGATGGAGGTTACCAACGATGGTTGACGGCGAGCGGCAGTGGTAGCAGCCAGCGACGGTGGTTGGCGGTGAGCGTCGGTTACGGCGGCGACAATGGGTGGAGGTGGCGATGGGTGGTGGTTGTGGAGGTGGTGGAGGAAGTTGTTGTGGTAGTGAAGGAAGAGGTGGAAGTGGTCGACGATGGTTGGTGGTAGCTACCGGTGGCCGTCGATGGTGGTGGCGACAATAGGTGGTGGTGATCGGTGTTAGTGGAGGTGGTCGACGATGGTAGTGGTGGTGGCGATGACCGATGGTTGTGGAGGTAGTGGAGGAGGTTGTTATGGTGGAGAAATAGGTAGAGGTGGCCGACGGTGGTTAGCGGTGGCTACTAGTGGCCGCCGATGGTGGTAGTAGCGACGATGGGTAGTAGTGACCCTTAAGACTAATACCATATTAGGATTATATATCAAATGGCGGTAAATAAGTGATTTTTAGTTTCTGTCTCATTTCAGTCCCATGTTGTTCCACCTATTTTGGTGGAACAAGAAAATACCCCTTTTTGTCCCATCTTGTCCCACCCTGTCCAGTCTTTGTTCCTGTCCCATGTCGCGCCAAACATGGGACAGTGAACTTTTGTCCTGTCCCATGTCACGCCAAACATGGGACAGTGAATTTTTGTCCCGTCCTGTCCCACCCAGTCTGCAAACCAAACGCACACTAATAGGTGATGTAAATGCTTCATTGATGATTTTCTAGTGTTTGATTCCTTCAGTTTCGGTTTGTAAGATTTTGGAAGGTTTGGGGTTAAAATTACGGTTTTGACCAAAATGGAGATTTTGATGTCATGTGTTTGGGGATTGATTTTAAATGGTTGAAAATGATTATTTATGGGTGGAATTTGTATATCTAGGTTTTTGGGAAGATTGTTGCGTGTGGACTCAGAATTCTTCAAGGAAGCTCATTTGGGGTAAATCTAGATTTAGCCTAAATCTAGCGAGGTGAGTTCAAGTTGATTTGTGAAAACGGTGTACATGCCAAAATATTCATTTTAAAGTGTTTTGTGTTTTACATGAAATTTTTAACTGCTGATCACCTGATAAGTTTTGGTTATTTGGAAGTGTTAACTTTATAAACTTATACAACACACGTCTTTGGGATTTTTGAACCTATTGATAAATAAATTATGTTGATACGTTCCCTTGACGATTTTACATACATAAATGGGGTTCATTTGATGTAAGTGTCGTCTTTTGTGTATTTGATCTTATAAATCATTTGACTAAAGCATATTATTGTGTTATGAGGCATTTTGGAAATATAAGTGTATGAGTTCTTTTGGAAAATGATCTGTCTCAACCAATGACGAGTTTTGAGTTCTTCATACTTTTAGACGCTGTGTTTGCATAACCATTGGTCAAATGTGCTTTAATGTTTACACTGTCTTTCATTGGGAATTTAAGTAAGTTGTTAAGCCTTCGACTCGGTTTTGACTAAGTAGAGTCTTGAAGACACTTGCCCGGTTTTAATAGTAGATGTAAAGCCGGTTATGGTTTATATGCTAAAGCATCGAGTTGCATATTGATGTTTATTACATGAGAGTGTGTTGGTTATTCTTGTGAAGTCATGTAATGTTAGACTGTGTTGCATTGGATCCATAGGCATGTAAGTCAGTCTTTATTTGATGGTCAACTGGGTGTTACGGGATTTGACTCCGGGCCCATGTTTTATGACCTTAACTTTTTAAGTGTACACTAGGAGGGCTGAATTGTGCCCAGGATCTGGTAATCTAAAGCTTTGCTTCTTCTGGTCGGCTCGATTGAGTTATCATGAGCTAGAAGGGAGATTTTATATTTGAGGCCTCCGCCATGTCGGGGAAATGCCATGGTTGTAACCCCCGACTGTGACGAGCCTTTGGCGGTATTGATGGTAATATCCGCTAAGGTCAGTTGTCTCTTTGGGTGTAGCTTGAAAGGAGTCGTATGAACACTTGGGCTTTTATGTCATGAAGTGTCATACGATTAACGTTGTATGAGTGGCATACTTTTGTGTTCCTCCACTCTCAATGGATACGGGTCTCTCCCGTTGTCGGTCAACAGTATTTTGGATATTTAATTGTCCATGCTTTAATATTTGAGTTTCATTCCATTTCATGGTCGCGTGAGTATTAAATTTCGGTTCCATGTTTTCGATGGCATATTATATTTATATGGATTGTTTTCCATCATTTAAAGGTCGAGTATTATGCCCCACCCGTGTTTTAGGTGTTTCGGGATGTAAAGTTTTTCTGCGTTTTTATAAAATTGGGCGTTCGTTTTCTATTCTCATTTGGAGTAAGTTTGGGTTGAATCTAAATTTACTAAAGAACGTTTTATGTCGGGATCTTAGTCCTTAAAACAGTTTGGTTTGGTTAACGTTCATATTGGTGTCTTTTTCGTTTAAAATGCATTTCATTGGTAGACGAGTCGTGTCCATATCTAAAGTAAGCCATTTCGAAAGGTTATGATTTTAATTGCAATCTTCTTTTAACGATTCATTTATAAATGTGGAAAACTCTTGAGCTCACTAGGCGTTAAGCCTAACCTTTTTATTTGTCGGCATGTGCATCAGGTTCCAGTTGGGGGTTCGGTTTTAGCAATGCTATGAAGAGATGAACCTTAGCTTTACTCAAGGGTAAGTAGTTGGTGAAGTCTCCCACGGTTTGAAGATATTGTTTGTTACTGGGTTTTAGTAGCACTCGTTCTTATTATAGACTATATGCATAGAATGAAATGTGTGTATTGAGGTTAATCTTAAATTGTGATTGTAGTTGAATCAATTATCGATGTATTTAGAAAATTTTAAATTAGTTGCTATTTTCAGAATTGAGGGTGTTACATTGGGCCATGTAATGTCATCAATCCAAATTAGGTCAAACTCAACATATAAGTGATTCCACCAACTATAGTCAATACCAAGACATCTTTACAATACATTTCACACTTATGGTTTTAAACAATCCTCTACTCATTTTCCATCCAAAATGACCCATAGATTCACTATTTTAAGAATGTATAGACCATGTATTGTGCAATAATAGATATTTCAATAAATGCAAGAATAATAACAAGGGACATGCTTTGATGTGTATCTAGTTTAACAAAAAGGGGCTTAGAAACTCACAATCTAGGTTTTGGTAAAAACCTAGAAAATAGCAAACCCTAGTAGTTGAAGAAGATAGACTTGGTGAAAGGATGTAGATCTTGCAAGGAATACTTCAATAAATGATCTTGGGAGAAGCTTGATGACCAATGAATGTGACCACCAACCCTTTAGCTTAGAGTTAATGAGGGAAGAGGTTTGGAGGTTCCAAAATCACACCAAGACTCCCAATGCCGACCTTAAAACAAAATTTAGGGTGAAAATGGATACAAATCGGGCTTAAACTCATTTATATGCATAGACCACACGGCGACTGTGCCCGGCGATTGTGCCATATGGCACTCTCGCTGGAATTATTGCTGAGGATGTACCTCGAGGGGGAGGCTCGGGGCAATTATGACATGCGTTAGTGCCCTTGGACACAATCGCTGTCACTCTCCCCTAGAGTGTACCGAGAGTGGCTGAACCCACGCGATTGTGCTCTCTGGCACTCTCACAGTCACTATCGCACTACCTCACCCAAAAATTAGCAACTTCTAATTTCTAACCCACATTTCGATAGGATTTAACCCAAAGTTTAACACATAATTAAAAAGTTATTTAAAACGAGATAATAAACATAAGTCAACACATAGGACGTCTTAAGAAACGAGATAATAAACATAAGTCTAGTGAGGGTTACCTTACTTTAAGAAACCGTGGGTGTTACAACCGACATGAGTTCTACAACTATCCTCCAAGGGTTGAACCCTTTCAGATAATGTAGTGAGAGTCTGCTGAAGTGAACCTGAGGTGGACTTGATTAGATTGCTGACACTAGTAAAGTTGCTCCAAACCTCATATTTAAACTCCAGAAATTCTGATCTAGTCATAACATCTTTCGGAGCTTCATATTGCCTTATGAGAATCCCAACCATATCTATGTCAGCTAGATCAACCTCTTCAAACTGAGGAAGTAACTCGGCATACAATAATGATTTCAACTCATCAACTGATAAATCTATCAGTTGGCTCTGAAGTGGTGAAGGTGTAGGTGTAGGTGTAGACATGTGATCAACTACTGATTTCCCCTTCATGGAAAAGACTCTGAAGTGGGCAAACACTCGGCCCAGTGGGCGAACATGCTGCCATACGTAGCTGGAACTGTGATGGCCACAATGTGTAACACCCCGATTTTTGAAAAGGTATAATTTAAAGTTAATTCAGAAACCGATATATTGAGGAAAAATAAGATATATGATTTTGGACTTGAATCTTAGATTTTATAGTCTTGATGGATAAAGGATTCAATTACGAGTCCAACGGTTCCTTCCGGAGCGAAATCGGAGCTAAAACGAAGAAGTTATGGCCAAAACAGCGTTCGGTACCCTCTTCGCTATTGTAACAGCGATTGTGACAATGTCACTATAGCCGTCACAATAGCCAGAGCTGGCGATTGTGCCAGCGATTGTGCCACTGGCACAATAGCCTGGCACTATAGCCTACGGGTACCAGAGTGTTAAAAGTTGCGATTTTCAGCCCCCTATCCCATTTTCTCACTTCCACTCTCTTCCCTTTCTCTCCCAAACCGATTCCTGTCATATTGGTTCGAACCTCAACCATTTCCAGGGCCATTTACTTTGATCTTGAAGCATTCCATCATCATCTAATGTCTTGGAAGTCTAGGATTCAAGGAGCTACCATCTCATCATCTCCATTGTTGTCTTCTTCAAGAAAATCCTAGGGTTTTGAGTTTTATCAAAACCCACCAATGTGAGTTGATCCCTTCTTCTTTCTAACACTTTAATCAAGTTGTAAATGCTTCATTCATAGTTTCCAAGTACTCTATTTCTTAAGTTTTTGGTTGGATGATTTTGGAGAAATTAGGGTTTTTATCTCGTTTGGGGATTTGATATAAATTGTTGGGGAATGATTCTACGTGTTTGGTTATGTTTATTTATGGTTGAATATGTATAAATTTAGGTTTTTGGAAGTTTTGACTTGAGAATCCAAGTGTTTTTCAAAGGAGCTCTAGTTGGGGGAAAAATCTAGATTTAGCCTAAATCTAGCAAGGTGAGTTCAAGTTGATTTGTGAAAACGGTGTACATGCCAAAATGTTTATTTTAAAGCGTTTTACATGAAATTGTTAACTGCTGATAGGTTTTGTTAACTGCTGATAGGTTTTGTTAACTGCTGATAAGTTGAGTATTTTAAAGGTGTTTAACTTTATAAACTCATTTAGCACACATCTTTGGGATTTTGGGCATTTTGGATAATTAAATCATACATTTTGGTATCTTAATGATTTATTTTATGGAAGTAGATTTTGAGTATAAATGTGTTCATTTTGTGTTTTGGAGAAATGCATGGTATTGTGTTATGAGGCATTTTGAAAACATAAGGGTATGAGTTCATTTGGGAAAAATGGTTCGTCTCAACCAACGATGAGATTTTATTTATTTATACGTTTGGTCGTGTTTGCATATTAGATAGTCAAACGGGTTCCAATATTTATATCAGTTTATTTGGGTACTTACGTAAAGTGTTGGGCCTTGGGCTTGGTTTTGACTAAAGGAGTCGTGTGGACATTTGTCCGGATTTATAACCGATGTGGGTTTTGAGTATGATGACGATTGTTTATGTCATTGGTGAATTACATGCTTTGGGTGCTTTGGTCATTCATTTGGATTCATGTAATATTAGACAGTGTCGTAATGGATCCATAGACACGTAAGTCTGTCGGTTATGTAAGGCCTGAGGTTTTGGGTTACTTTTAGTGACCGCTCGGGTTTGCTAGCGAGTGGACAACGAGTGGCACGAGCTGCAGAGGGGGAAACTCGTCTAGATTGGATAGGCACCCATGTTTGTAAGTCCTTGAAAGTGGAACTCGACGGAGTAAGGCCAGAGGCATAAACGGTCCGAGGTTGTGATGTCGGTGGTGGCATGGGAACTAGGATGTCGGGATGTGTGGTGAAATCCAATAACATCACGGGTGGCCCCATTCACGTGTTCTCGCCACCCCAGATGGAAACGTTTAGAGGACATGCAAGGAAGTCGCGTGAACGGCCTACTTGCGTGTTTCTCTATTCTCAGTATTTTCGGATCTCCTCATCGTTGATTCGTGGTATTTTTACATGGCAATGTCGTATTTTACCAACTTTGGTTTTTATGTGGTCGACGATAAATGATGGCTTTAATATTGGGTTTTCCCCACGTATATTAAGGTTGGAATGAAACGCGTCATTTCTACGTTTCAGTATTTGGTTTATTTCCATTTTATGACTGCGTGAGTTTTGGGTCTATTGTCCGTGTTCATGGCAATATTTATTTATATAGATTTTCATCTAAGGTTTATTAGTTGTGCAACATGTTTCCCTCCGTGTTGGGTATTTCGAGATATAATATTTTACCCGCGTTTTATAAAATTGGGAGTTCCCTCTTTATTCTCATTTGGAGCAAGTCTTGGTTTAAATCTAAATTTACGAAAGTACGTTTTATATTGGGATCTTCGCCTTTAAAACAGTTTGGTTTGGTTAGCGATTAACTTGGCGTCTTTTTCGTTTACAATGCATGTTTATGGGTAAACAAGTCCTTTTCATAAGAGAAGCATATCATTTTGAAATAGTATGATTTAATTGCATCCTTCCATTTTAAACGATTCATTTATTTATGTTGAAAACTCTTGATCTCACTAGGCGTTAAGCCTAACCTTTTTATTTGTCGGCATGTGCATCAGGTTCCAGATGGGGGTTTGGTTCTAGCAGTTCTATGAGGAGACGTGCTTAGTTTTTCACAAGCGTAAGTATTTGGTGAAGTCTTCCGCAGTTTGGAGATAGCGACCATTATTGGGTTTTAGTAACACCCGTCCTTATTTTAGACTGTTTATATAGAATTAATGTGTGTATTGAGGTTAAATATTAAATGGTGGTTGTAGATGATTCATTTATTGGTGTATTTAGAAAATTTTAAATTAGTTGCTATTTCCGGATTTCAAGGTGTTACAAGTTGGTATCAGAGCTTAAGTTTGAGAGATTTAGGTATTGATTTTTGGATGCCTAGACTCAAACTAGCGTTCTTTTAAGTGATTGAAAGTGGAGTTACACATTAGGCACCTTAAGATAAGATATCTTGGAGTTGGTCGAGTCGCTAGAAACGGGAAATTGTCAAGGGTCTCAAGGATGATCATGTATGGTACGTTCATAATGGCACCTGTCCAGTGTTATGGTGAACCTACTATTACATGTGTATACTTGAACTGCCTGGGTATGATGACCGTTGTGGTAGTGAGAAAGTTTCTAAGCGAGTAATCTAAGGAAAGGTTGATGTCTATAGCAATGTCACGTGGAAGTGATAGTTAAGTGCGATGAATGCATTGAGTTGATTATCTTGAGTCAGAGCTATCGATTGGATTAGAGCTATAAGGTTGTCAAACCGATTCTACTTCGAGGAGAAATTGTAAGTTACCCAAATTAGTGGGATTGTTGTTCTAAGATGTTTGGTGCATTCGGATGACAATAGTATGACGGGAAATTGAGAAGCGTAGTCCTAAGATGTTGAGTGCCGACCAAATTTCATGCACTAAATTTATTTCTAAAATATTTTGCATCAATTGTTTCTCATGTTCTCAAAACATAAAGTGAGTTACATTCTAAAGTCTTGACAAAACATTTAGCACTCATGAGATTTTTAAACCATGAGCTTAAGCAAACATGAAGTTGTTTAGTTGTACGTGATTGCAAATTGTTATCAAAAATCTCTTTATTCTCGTCTCATGTCTGACGTTATTTTAGATATTTTAAGATCCGTGTTTCAATGTTATTTGAGGTATTGGGCGAGTAACTGTGGAATTTTTGACTTTGACATTGGATCTCCTCCACGTATGTTAAGGTTTTAAAGGAAGAGTTATTTCCATGTTTTGAGTCGGAATCTTCTTGGGAATTTTAGTCTGTACGAATCGCGTTGAATTTTATGGAATATTGTTTTACGATGTTTTGGGCGCGTGAGTGTACTTTGAGATGCGTGAGTTTTAATTTATTTGCATGGAAATTTACGAGATTTTACGCATCGTGTCTCATATAAGTTTTGTTGAAAATGGTCACCTTATCGTACGTTGTGGTTTTAAAAAAAAAATTTAATCTAACATTTTAGACTTATTGTCGTCTTATATTTTGTTTATGATTGGGAAATAAAAGATTTTGACACAACTTGGTTTTAGCGTTACTGGGTTTTATGAAAATTCAGTCGAGTCTTCTGGCGTCTCATCTCACAGCATTTTGCGTCACGTAGATAAATTTGGAACGTGTATACATGCATTATGGTGTGCGTTAATTTACAGGTTTTGTTAATATATGTCACCCTACCTGCTGTTTTGGGAAAATTGCATTATCATGTGTCTTACCTTTGGGTTCGATACAAGTGTAAATCGTTGCATATTGTTTGCATTCAGCTTTAAATTATATTGTTGGTGTGAGTAAGCATATAAAAGATTTATGTTATCCCAGATAAAACTTTTGTTCTGAACATATTGTAGTTATTGATTTTACTGTTAGAAATTTTCCGCAATGCACTTCAATGAGTTATCGGTATTCACGTCGTTATAATTACTATCCGGGTCAAATGTGATTTATCGGTGCGGCTCAAAGCTTTAAACTTGATTTGAAAATTTATTTACGTTCCTATGGTGTGGCTAAATTTGGGATTTAAGCGGACGTATGTAGGCCTTATTGGGGACGTTGTCCTCCGACGTTTTGTGTAATTAAAGGAAAATATTTTAAAGTCGAAGTTGTGAGATTTTCCTTTGGGAGTGGCACAAATTTCTATTGCACACGTTATAGTGCGGAAAATTATTTTCATATGCATAATATAACTGATGCATGCTAAGACCATGGTAGCCCGTTTGAAAATTTTGATGCACATATTTTATTATTATCTCTATTAACGTCAGTACACGTCAAATGAGTTTTGAAAATGTTTTTATATGCGTAGAGTTGGTGATCAATTTTGAAACCCATCGAATGAAGGGTAGTGTATTTTTACCGCATGACTAATTGTTGCAAAACTTGTGTATTTAAAAGTTTTGTAAACTTCAAGTTGGCATACTAGTTGAAAAACCTTGAACTCATTAGTGCTATAGATTTCAAACCCTTACTGTGAAAGGAGTTGTTATAATGGACTAGAGAAGTCCTTGAGATTTGGGGCGTCGAATGATCCGACTTGTGGCCAACTTTGAATGTTGGGTTTCAGTTTTGGATTTGTGCACGTATGGATAATTGAGGTATTAGATTTATATGTTACCCCTATATATATAAGCGGCAATATTTCCTTTCGGTAAATCTGTGAGTTGAGTCTTGTGCGATTTCTTGAGTGCGGTTTGTTTTGAATTGATGGATTGATATTGACAACATGTTATGTGTTGGCAGTGTACTACCTTTACGGATATTTGGAATATTTAGGACGTTACAGTTTGGTTGTAAAAAGGTATGATCGGAGTTCTCATTCCCATATTAGGTGTTAACTTTAAATCTTTGAGGATCGACTCAGTACAAATCGACCTGCCCTTTTGAGGTCACTAATCCTTGGAATGTTGGAAGTGTCCCCGTTGGATTACAAGAAATGTTAGTTTCTCGGTAATGGAACTTAAAGGAAGTTAGATATTGGTAATTAAGTGTGGGACTGTACGATTTTTCCTTGCTGTGGTAATTTTGGGACTGATTTGGGCTGATGGTGGAATTTGGATTACACATTCAGAATTGGGTTGAGCTGGGATGATCTAATCAGTGGGAAGTTGAAGTCACAAACTATCCTTAAGGTAGTGCGTGTCACCCAAGGTTGGGAGACAACCGCAGTCTCTTGGTTAAGGACTACGTTAGTAAGATAACTATTCATTCAGATATAAGTGTGATGTGCCTAAGGGGACATTTATCGTAAGGACCGACATAAGGTTATTGTGGTAGTTCTGGCAAGTGGAGTAGATACAACCTATTATGAGGTAAACGTTTCATGGGAATCTAGATTTCGAGGACGAAATCTCTTTTAAGGTTGCGAGGATTGTAACACCCCGATTTTTGAAAAGGTATCATTTAAAGTTAATTCAGAAACCGATATATTGAGTAAAAATAAGATATATGATTTTGGACTTGAATCTTATATTTTATAGTCTTGATGGATAAAGGATTCAATTACGAGTCCAACGGTTCCTTCCGGAGCGAAATCGGAGCTAAAACGAAGAAGTTATGGCCAAAACAGCCTTCAGTACCCTCTTGGCTATTGTGACAGCGATTGTGACAATGTCACTATATCCGTCACAATAGCCAGAGCTGGCGATTGTGCCAGCGATTGTGCCACTGGCACAATAGCCTGGCACTATAGCCTACGGGTACCAGAGTGTTAAAAGTTGCGATTTTCAGCCCCCTATCCCATTTTCTCACTTCCACTCTCTTCCCTTTCTCTCCCAAACCGATTCCTATCATATTGGTTCGAACCTCAATCATTTCCATGGCCATTTACTTTGATCTTGAAGCATTCAAGGTCTTGGAAGTCTAGGATTCAAGGAGCTACCATCTCATCATCTCCATTGTTGTCTTCTTCAAGAAAATCCTAGGGTTTTGAGTTTTATCAAAACCCACCAATGTGAGTTGATCTCTTCTTCTTTCTAACACTTTAATCAAGTTGTAAATGCTTCATTCATAGTTTCCAAGTACTCTATTTCTTAAGTTTTTGGTTGGATGATTTTGGAGAAATTAGGGTTTTTATCTCGTTTGGGGATTTGATATAAATTGTTGGGGAATGATTCTACGTGTTTGGTTATGTTTATTTATGGTTGAATATGTATGAATTTAGGTTTTTGGAAGTTTTGACTTGAGAATCCAAGTGTTTTTCAAAGGAGCTCTAGTTGGGGGAAAAATCTAGATTTAGCCTAAATCTAGCAAGGTGAGTTCAAGTTGATTTGTGAAAACGGTGTGCATGCCAAAATGTTTATTTTAAAGCGTTTTACATGAAATTGTTAACTGCTGATAGGTTTTGTTAACTGCTGATAGGTTTTGTTAACTGCTGATAGGTTTTGTTAACTGCTGATAAGTTGAGTATTTTAAAGGTGTTTAACTTTATAAACTCATTTAGCACACATCTTTGGGATTTTGGGCATTTTGGATAATTAAATCATACATTTTGGTATCTTAATGATTTATTTTATGGAAGTAGATTTTGAGTATAAATGTGTTCATTTTGTGTTTTGGAGAAATGCATGGTATTGTGTTATGAGGCATTTTGAAAACATAAGGGTATGAGTTCATTTGGGAAAAATGGTTCGTCTCAACCAACGATGAGATTTTATTTATTTATACGTTTGGTCGTGTTTGCATATTAGATGGTCAAACGGGTTCCAATATTTATATCGGTTTATTTGGGTATTTACGTAAAGTGTTGGGCCTTGGGCTTGGTTTTGACTAAAGGAGTCGTGTGGACATTTGTCCGGATTTATAACCGATGTGGGTTTTGAGTATGATGACGATTGTTTATGTCATTGGTGAATTACATGCTTTGGGTGCTTTGGTCATTCATTTGAAGTAATGTAATATTAGACAGTGTCGTAATGGATCCATAGGCACGTAAGTCTGTCGGTTATGTAAGGCCTGAGGTTTTGGGTTACTTTTAGTGACCGCTCGGGTTTGCTAGCGAGTGGACAACGAGTGACACGAGCTGCAGAGGGAGAAACTCGTCTAGATTGGATAGGCACCCATGTTTGTAAGTCCTTGAAAGTGGAACTCGACGGAGTAAGGCCAGAGGCATAAACGGTCCGAGGTTGTGATGTCGGTGGTGACATGGGAACTAGGATGTCGGGATGTGTGGTGAAATCCAATAACATCACGGGTGGCCCCATTCACGTGTTCTCGCCACCCCAGATGGAAACGTTTAGAGGACATGCAAGGAAGTAGCGTGAACGGCCTACTTGCGTGTTTCTCTATTCTCAGTATTTTCGGATCTCCTCATCGTTGATTCGTGGTATTTTTACATGGCAATGTCGTATTTTACCAACTTTGGTTTTTATGTGGTCGACGATAAATGATGGCTTTAATATTGGGTTTTCCCCACGTATATTAAGGTTGGAATGAAACGCGTCATTTCTACGTTTCAGTATTTGGTTTATTTCCATTTTATGACTGCGTGAGTTTTGGGTCTATTGTCCGTGTTCATGGCAATATTTATTTATATAGATTTTCATCTATGGTTTATGAGTTGTGCAACATGTTTCCCTCCGTGTTGGGTATTTCGAGATATAATATTTTACCCGCGTTTTATAAAATTGGGAGTTCCCTCTTTATTCTCATTTGGAGCAAGTCTTGGTTTAAATCTAAATTTACGAAAGTACGTTTTATATTGGGATCTTCGCCTTTAAAACAGTTTGGTTTGGTTAGCGATTAACTTGGCGTCTTTTTCGTTTACAATGCATGTTTATGGGTAAACAAGTCCTTTTCATAAGAGAAGCATATCATTTTGAAATAGTATGATTTAATTGCATCCTTCCATTTTAAACGATTCATTTATTTATGTTGAAAACTCTTGATCTCACTAGGCGTTAAGCCTAACCTTTTTATTTGTCGGCATGTGCATCAGGTTCCAGATGGGGGTTTGGTTCTAGCAGTTCTATGAGGAGACGTGCTTAGTTTTTCACAAGCGTAAGTATTTGGTGAAGTCTTCCGCAGTTTGGAGATAGCGACCATTATTGGGTTTTAGTAACACCCGTCCTTATTTTAGACTGTTTATATAGAATTAATGTGTGTATTGAGGTTAAATATTAAATGGTGGTTGTAGATGATTCATTTATTGGTGTATTTAGAAAATTTTAAATTAGTTGCTATTTCCGGATTTCAAGGTGTTACAAGTTGGTATCAGAGCTTAAGTTTGAGAGATTTAGGTATTGATTTTTGGATGCCTAGACTCAAACTAGCGTTCTTTTAAGTGATTGAAAGTGGATTCCAGGATAATCCTTCTTGGATTACTTAGATTACCATTTAGCACAACAGTTGAATCAACTGTGTGACCTACGTTCAGTGCTAGTCTGATGTTAACACTGGTAGGATTTCCATCTCATCATCGTGAATTATGAACTGGTGATATCACTACAGATGTTCCAGTCATGTCATGAAGACTTACAATGGTAGAATCATCCTGTGTCCTAATCTGTGGAAGCTCTAGGCTCAAAGTGCTCGGAAATGAAATCGAAGACCGCAACTGGTGTCTTCCTGATTCAATACCAACACTCACTGAGTGGCTAGGGGGTTATGTGCCAGCATCACTGGGTGAATGACGTCTTGTTCTGTATCAGATATAAACACATCAAATCCAATAGTGGATGTGGCTACCCGACTAGAAATGGTTTGGGAAAGGTCCTAATTTTCTTCTGACCTTGTCACATTCTCACCATATTCTTTTGCTTCTCTTTATCTCAAGCTTACATTTAGTTTTGTTTCAACTAAATCTCTCTCAAATCCCCTTCTCACTCCTGATGTATGAGTGTCTATCTATGTAGTCTCGATTATCATCAAATAGTCTCAGATGTGTATGTTAAGTCAGAATGTTGTATTCAAGATTAAAAAGATTAAAAGGGTCATTTGTGTAAAGGTTGTAAAGTTTCCTTGTAAAAGTCAAGAGTGTTTGACTTTCCTTATAAGTCATGTGTTGTAAAAGTCAACAAAGTTGACTTAGTATATAAGGGTTGTGTCCTTGTAGTTTGTAAGTAGATCTTAATCAGAGAGACATGTGAAAGCACGCATACATACATTCAGAGAGACTTATGTTCTAGAGAGAGAAAGTCATTGTATCATTGTGAAAATTCATTGTAATCCATTGTAATCCAAATCAATCAATGAATATGACTTGTGGCTACAAAGTGTTTGCAATCTGTGTGTGATTTGAGCTTGAAACTGGAATCACAATGTACCAATATGTAGAGGAATAAGATGATCATCATCTGAAGCAGCAAATGATACTTCAAGGTCGATATCAGTCACTGTCACTGTCTGAAGAAGAATCAGAGTAAACGTGTATTGGACTATCATTAGCAATGTCCATATCTTGATCATCAGTAATATCACGATGTAAGGTAGAATCAGAAGCACCCCCAATCTCCATGACCCTCTCATTTACATTTTCTCTCGACTCAACCCGATCAGAACCCCCAGTTGTCTGACCCTGCTCTCCTAGACCTAAACCCTCACTCCGCTCATATGGGGCATGGACGCTCCGTGGGTAGGTCCTTCCGGTTCTGGCCGGACCATAAGAGCATGTATTTGCCTATACTCTATCACACTAGGTGCGTTCTGATCTGCATAGGCCGATAATTCTGCTGAGATAGGAAGAATGTGTGGAAATTCGTCGTTCGGAATGTTCAGAAATTGCATCACACATTCTGGTCCTCCAAGTGCATCTAAACGTCTCAGAATGTCTTCATTTGACCTCATCGTGCTTTTGATGAATAATTGCAGAAACGTTTGAAACGAATGAATGATCTGGATTTTTTCGGTTTGGACTTGTCGGAAGCCACTTCTATCAGTTCATGCCAGATTAGTACAATATAGTCATAGTGTATGTTAAACACTATACCATGAAACATCTTGAGTACTGATATGATGCACCTATCCAATCTCGTATGCTTCAACATCATTCATTAGTTGATGATTGAGAACAAAGTGTACCATACCGGTGGTAGAAAGTTCCTCTTGAACTTGGAAGCTCCGGTCAGTACATCAACATATCCCAGAGATATAATATTCGTACACAATTCATTTTTAGTTGCCACATCATCAAAATCCTCTCTGCCTGGAGGTCTTCTCAGGTAATTCCAGGATTCTTCTAACTCTCTTTAGTGTCAACTTTATTTGGATGTGATCAATCTGTGCAGTAAAGTGGTGATTGTTCTCCACTGGATGAAAAGTTAATGTATTCCATAACTGTTGCAGGTAGATGTGTGGTACATGGGTTGTCATTGTCAAGGCAGACTTCAGTGGTTGTGCTTTCAGTATTTCCAAGATGACTCTGTGATATGAATGCATATTGAAATCCAATGTATGATTGTTCGACTTCAATTCCAGATATTCAGATATGAGGATTAACAAGCCATCAGGGTTTTCAACGTTCACAGATGGGAGTGATGATATTACTAAGGGCATTGGGTTCTCCTCATCAGATGCATTTTGATCATGGTGTTCAAATCCTGCCATCTTAAACCTGAAATGTAAAAGTGTTAGCAATAAACCCTTAAAACCTTTTGAAAATCAGTTTTGAAAAATTTCAAAAACTTTTCAAAAAATTTGCTAAGTGTTGAAGTTATCGCACACAACTAAGATAGATTATCCACAAAACTGAGGAAGTAACTTTGTCGCACAAAGGTCATGCGACAAAGAAGTTTATCGCACAAAGAGTAAGTTTATCGCACAAAGAGTAGCAAGGCTTGTACGAGGACTTTGAAGGTATGTGTTGTGCGATAACTTTGAATATATGAAGACAAGGCTTGTGCGATAACCATGAATATTCAAACACTTATGAACACTCAAACACAAAATCGATCAAAACTCAAATACCCATGAAAAAAAATTTATACTCTAAGACTTGTAATCATCAAAGAACATAAAATCGACTGCCAATAACACAAAAGCAACACTTAAACCCTTGAATAGGAAGTGAATATGAATAGTCATAGGTCGATATGACTGAAAATAACACTTAAACTCGAATCGATTGATAAACACATACACTGAAATGGATATTAACAAGAAAACAAACCTGAAATGGATGAGATTTTTTTTGTAACTCCTCATTAATGTGGCTATAAAAAAAACCAACTTAATGAAATACCAATTCTACCCTTACACATTTATTGAATGTGTTTAACTAACCAATGATGAGAATGAATTCTTATTGGTCAATTGTGGTTTGTAAAGTTAATAACATTTTATTAGATAACAATATAGGGGCAGATTCAAACGAGTTGCTAAACATTTTGCGAGAAGGCGATAAGTGTTTAATCATATATGATACACAAGCTTAATCATATATGATTAAACACATATTATATTGGTAATACATAGACGTTTAATCATATATGATTAAGCACACCCACAAGCCGTGTAATCATATATGATATCACACTTCTCGCCTTCTCGCATGATCCTTCCTCTAACAATATAACCTCCATATATATATATATATAGGGGCAGGTTTCGTTAGGAACCTCAAATTAAATTAAAAACCAGAACACCACCCACAACGCGACACATTTCATATTCATCGGGAATATTAATGTGTTATTCATCATGACTGTCGTAACAAATTCATCATGAATGTGTTATTTATTCATGATGATAACACGTCCTTAGTGATTCATGATGAATATTCATCCCGAAGAAGGACATGTGGCACAATGTGGATGTTCCTGTGTCTTTAAAAAAAATAAGTGGTCAAGTATCAACCAAACTTTCCTCTCTCTCTCTCTCTCTCTCATACATATACACACTAGTTGGGTACCCACACAATGCGACGGGATGTCAAACTTTTTTGTAAATCGAGAATATGTTTATGCTCATCATAAACATCAATCGTTATTATTAAATTGCAATTGCATTTACAAAAGCAACGAAACCCAAAGTTAAATGTTATTTTAAACCTAAAGAAGGAACCCGAAGTTAATTGTGATTTCAAAGCCAAAGAAAGAACCAAAGTTATTGTTTCAAACAAAAAGAAGGGCATATTGTCATGCCCAAAATTAGGAAAAGAATGACTAATTAAAACTTTTATAATACATCAATTAAGGAATAAGTTCGTTTCTAAAGGTCAACACTTGATTACCAAAAATAGTAAACCAATGTTTAAGATCAATAAATTATGACCCAAACCTTACTCAAAGTCTAGGTTAGGGAAGGGTGTTACTAAAACTCCATAATAGTTGCAATCTCTAAAGTATGAAAGACGCTCCCAAACTCTCTAAATCTTTCTCGTGCCTCTTACTAGCACTGCACTCGTCACAGTGTCGCTAATACCATTCCCCAACAAGAACTTGATGCACATGCCCACAAAAAAAGTGTTAGGCTTAATGCCTAGTGAGTTCAAACAGTTTTCATCATTAATATAAAACGGTAAAACAGAAAGAATGCTATTTAAATCACCAATTCCAAAATGAAGTGTATGTAGTATAAAAACAACATCTTTCCTAATTAAACCACCATTTTCATGATGAAAACTCATTAATCAAAACATCCATTTAACATGTAATCAAGCCCGATACTCACACAAAATGCAAATAAGGTTTATTATTCAAATACTGAAAATGTAGATAAAACTCTATTATCTAAAACATTAAAACATGGAAAGTTCCAATATACCAAACCCATAAATTATGGATACCCTCCATACCCCAAAACAAAATCAACAACATGGATAATACACTATCCAAAAATAAAACCTTTCAGTGACGGGGGGAGACCTATTTCCATCGAATGTGGTGAACAGAAAGTAAGCCATACATTAATGTTACCGAGTTTCTTTCAAGGTCATTGGACTTCGTATAAGACTCTACCGTGTACCACTGCAGACCTAAGATCTGTATACGACTCTAATGAGTAACACCACAAGCCCTGAGGGTGACCATTATTCCTACTTGTCCTCTAGATGAGTTTCACCAAAAAAGTTACCAATCCCCGTATACGGCTCCAACAAGCACCACCACAAGACCTAGCTTCCTGTATCACTCAATATAGTACCACCTTAAGCTACTAACTCCATATACGACCCATACCACAAGCTCTCAAAACCATAACTTGATGACCACTAACTAGAAGTTATAATGAGAACATCAAAACTTCTCACCTAAAACAACAAGCATCGACCCATTGGTCCCGGAGTCCGACTCTATGCAAGTTCACCTCTGCAATACCAAATGGCATCGATAACATATAGGTCTCAGAGTTTGACTCTACATGAGTCTATCTCCACAATAGCCCGTGGTTCCAGAGTCCAACCCCACACGGGTCCCTCTTCTTCGCAATATTTGACACAACCACCATGCTTACTCGAGCATTAGTCTCAAAATGAGAATATCAAAACTTATCACTTAACAAAACGATTGACTCACATACCTATGGTTCTAATGCATTACAGTCTAAACTTACATGACTCCAATTGAATGATCAATGCACTCAAAACATGTAACTTCCAATAAATATGAAATAAATGCAAACGATGCCTAAAACTCAACGTTGAGCAATTTAAACCAGACAATTGTCCCCAAAAATCATTTGTATCAATATCAATAAACACCATAAGTTATTTGACTAATCAAATAAAATCCAACATAAGCAATAAAGTGTATTTTCTAAATGGTTTATAAAACCATATACACTGAAAGCACATTAACGTCAAATAACCTCCTTTTTATGCAATCGTCAAAAGACAACACTCTTACAATTTATTTATCAAAATAGCGTGAAAATATAGGTTCCAAACCCAAAATTTTGGCTTCTAAAAGATGAAGATTTGAGATCCACAAGCAAATCCCACTAATGAAACTTCTCAAGACTATTAACCAAGCTAAAGAGACACAATCACTAACACAAGCTTCAAATCCATAAAGAGCCCCTAAATAGAGCTCAAAATACTCAAGAAACTTACCTCTTCAAGACCATGAAACATTCCACCCAAAATTCTACAATGAATATTTTCATCTTAGAGACAAACCTTGATTTCAACCAAATTTGAGGAATCTTGAGACTCCAACCATAGATCTTCAATCTCCATCTTAATCCTTCCATTTGCCCTCATAAACCTTTAAGAATCGTCCCAAATAGTTTGAAAATCTTCTTCAATGCAAGATAAATGAAGAAAAGGGAGTGAAATGGCAAACTCTAGCTCAAAATGGTGGTTTTAATCCATTAGGGGCCGCATGTGACTTTCCAATTGACTTAAGTAACTTGGAAAGTATCCCGAATTGATTAGGGCCGCATGCGACTTTCCAAGCGAGTTAAGTAACTTGGAAAGTAGCCCAAGCACAACAGAGCCTTAGGTGACTTGGGAAGCGACCTGGGTCACTTGGCAACCCACCTGGCACCCTGTTTGTGCTTTCCAAGTGCTTTTTGACTTCTTGAGAAACTAAACTTGCATGAGACATCTCGTAATACCCTGAAATGACTTTGGATACAACTTTCCTTTACCATAACTCGACCATGTCCCTAGATTTACATGTCACATGCATCCAATCATGGATAAACACCAAATGGATCGTTAAAACAACTCTACCCCTTAAATATTTAACAGAAAAACATGAGTGTTACACATACACAAGTGAATTAACATATCTTCTTTAAAAATGGTAGAATTTTTTTAACAATCTATTGCTATAACCATTTACTTTTATCTGGATTCTTTTTTTTTTGGTAACCGTGGGTTTCCGGGCTAGCTTATGCGCATCGACTAATCCCCTGGGCGACCACGAATGGCCTGGAGTCATCGTAGATAAACCTCCATGGCCGCAAGGGCTTTGGAAGCACCTAGATTTGAACCTGGGGTATATGAGATTTTCCACTACACCCCTAAGGCTTAACCAACATTATATATCTCGTATCCACACATCAGCCAAATTGAGTTAGTGACTTGCATTTGTTTAGAGTTTCTGGAAGACCTGAATCACGAAATTTACCCGAACAAAGTTTGATACACTTGAGGCTCGATATGGTGTCAGCAATGAATTTTGCTTCTGAATCATCGACGGGCAAAGAGGAACATTGGAATTGGGACATGTTTCTTTTCAACCAAACCAAGGACTTGTAATCGTTACCAAATACTGCCAAGTCTTTGTGTTTAATTTTGGAACAATGGCTAAGTGATGCTACTCATCAGGATTCGCAGCAATTTCAGACATCTTCCACTACCATAAAAGGGTTTTACATCATCACCATTTCACCTGTGAGAGAGGAGCATGGGAAAACTAAAAACCAGAAGTTCAACTCCAATTACAACAAATAGTGAAGAAAAAGCATGCAGGATTTGAGAGAGTGTACCAATAGGATTTCCTCCCTTCTCTTGTTGTCAAGGTGAGAGGTCGGGGGGGGGGGATTAACGGAGAGATGGTTCATAGTATGTGAGAGATAATTGATCATATGTGAGAGAGAATTCAGATGACACTGCTTTCAGACATGTAAACAAGGTAACAACACATGTACCTCTTAAAATTTCAACATAACCGTTTTAAGGCCTTTTATAATATAATACAAATAACACCAATAAAACATTTGTGGCGTACTGGTTAAGGCCCTGGGGGATGTGGTGGAATATCCCATCTGCCCACGGTTCATACACAACAATTGTGGCCACTGAGATTTACAGTCATAATTTGCCAAGAGATTAGTCTAGGTGTAGCCTAGGACACCCTTTCCAAAAAAAGAAATAAAACCCAATAAAACATAATTTGGTATAGAAAACATACGAAATGCTATAAAAGTAAACTATACAAACCAAGATAGACTCTGATAACGTCAACTCCGGTTCCCTACCCCCGCCCATCCTCTTAGGTCCCTACCTCTCATCTATGACCGTCTTGTAAAATTTGAAAGATGAACGTAGTAGTTTATTGATTTAATTTATTGAAAAATTATACATATACATATAAATAAGTATTGGGAATTAAAATCATTCCCTTCATTCTACTCCATAATTCTATCCACAGATTGCTCCCTCCACAGATTGCTCCTCTATTTTCGTCCTTTTATTTTGTTCCCTTTTTTAACCATTGTTTTTTGGTTTATTTATTTCTCTCATCTGTATTACCTTTCTATAGTAATGAGAAGACACAAAACTTTTGAGCCATCAATTTGAACATGGTATCAGAGCGGTTTCTATCCAAGCTCGGAATATCGAAATCCTGATCGAAGCTCTTCATCAGCCGACGCAATGGCTGAAGAAAAAGACACAAATGGCGGCAAGAATGAGGCTGGCATCGATGCCAACTCACCATTCTATATTCATGCTTTGGATTATCCAAAGCAGATGCACGTCAACGATCCTCTAAACGACCACAATTACACCGATTGGTCTCAGGAAATGATGAATTTTCTGTTTGCCAAAAACAAGGTGGGATTCATTGATGGGTCCCTCAAGAAACCAGAAAAAACTTCTCCCAACTACATGCCTTGGATGAGTTGTGACACTATGTTAAAGGGATGGCTCACAACATTCATGGAGAAAGAAATAAGAAGCAGTGTGAAATACGCGGGTACCGCTCGAGAAATCTGGGTTGACCTCGTTGAAAGGTTCGAGAAAGAAAGTGCCCCTAGGGACTTCGATTTGAAGCATGCTCTCGCGAATACACAACAATCTGGAGCGTCCGTTTCTGCGTATTACATGAAACTCAGGGGGCTTTGGGATGAAATAGGCTCGGTAATGCCCACACCGCAGTGCACCTGTAATGGATGTAGTTGCGATCTTGGAAAAAGGATGAATGAATCCAAGGAGAAAGAGAGACTCTATGAGTTTCTCATGGGGTTAGACAATGAATTTACAGTGATCAAAACGTAGATCCTTGCCACAAAACCTATCCCTAGCTTAAGCAGCGCTTACCATCTCGTGGCAGAGGATGAGAGACAAAGGGCCATATCGCATGACAAAAGACCTACAACCGAAGCCGCTGCCTTCAAGGCTTTTACTCCAGGTCGTAGAGATGGTGTTGGAGGCCGTGAAACTCAGAAGCATGACAAGGGTACTATCAAGGATCCCAAACGCAATGATGTAATCGAACATTGCACCTTTTGCGGGAAGGACGAGCACAACAAAGAGGGTTGTTTCAAGAAGATCCGTTATCCCGAATGGTGGCCGGGTAATAAAACCAAGCGATAAGGAACAAAGGTTGCCTACGTTGAAGCCGGTTCAAGTCCGATTCCTGGACTCACAAAGGAACAATACCAGACTTTCTTGCAGACCTTCGCCGGAGAGAACAACAAAAACAAGGACCACACACCACGTAAGGCTAACTTCGCAGGTAAAAGGGAAGGGGATGATGAATGGGTGGTGGACTCGGGAGCCACCGAACACATCACCTATGACCCAAGTTTCCTCAACGGCAAAACCGAAATTGGTTTCGAGGCACCTGTCACCATTGCAAATGGGACGAAAGTGCCTGTTAGAGGAAGGGGTAACTCGACCCTTAAAGGGGGTACTAAAATTGATAATGTTCTTTATGTTCCCAATTTTAGTTGTAATCTATTATCTGTGAGGCGATTGAATAACAGTTTGCAAAGTGTGGTTTCATTTTTCCCCGATTTTTTTGTCATGCAGAAGCTTCACACGGGGAGCTTGATTGGTGCGGGGAGATGTGAAAAAGGATTATATCGAATGGGGATGGTCAGAAACGAGAGAAAGGCTATGGTGGTGACTAATGACACTTGGCACAAGAGGTTGGGACACGCTTCCGGTGAAAAGCTCAATGAGATTAGTTTCCTTAAAAACGTTGTTTTCAATGACATTTGTGACTCTTGCTCTAAAGCTAAGCACATGAGACTTCCTTTTTCAAACAGTACTACAAAAACTGTTGAATGTTTTGATTTATTGCATTGTCATATTTGGGGAAAGTATCGCACACCTTCTTTTACCAGAGCAAATTTTTTTTTGACGATTGTTGATGATTTCAGTAGAGCCGTATGGTTATTTCTTTTGAAATTCAAACATGAGGCTAGTGGACACTTAAAGGATTTTCACAAAATGGTAAAGACTCAGTTTGGTAAAAACATTAAAAGAATTAGATGTGATAACGGTGGGGAGTTCACATCCAATGATATGATGTGTTTTTACAAAGAAAATGGGATTCTACTCGAAACAACGTGCCCTCACACGCCCCAACAGAACGGTACCGTTGAAAGAAAATGTTAGGTCTGATTTTATAGTAATCATTGTATTTATAGGGCTTGGTCAAATACTGTGTTTAGTGCTTATTCTGTGTTGTATTGACCAAGGGTATTTAAGTCCCTTTGGTCTTTGTGTCTTGTAAGGAACACACACACATTAATCTGATTTCTAGCTTTGCGCTTCCTTGTTACTCTCTCTACTTTCTCTCTCTAAAGAATCAGTGATCTTGGACTCTCAATTGGTATCAGAGCCATCTGAATCTTGAGATGATTGAGAGATTGCATTTTCAAATCTGAATTGGTGATTGAAATCGAAAATTTGATCGATTTTCTTGAAGTTTTCAAGAAAATCTCGTTTTCTTGATTTCTCATCAAATTTGGATTGTTATTCGTTCGAATTGTGTTGAAATTGATTTCATTAGAATCGTTTTTAGTAATTGATCATTGTTGTTTCCTATAATTTTGCATAAAAACCTTGATTTGATCTTCAATTTTGCGATTCTGTGTTTTCTGAAAAACTCGTATTCGTGTTCTGTTCTTTCAAGAATTTAAGAATTAGTGTTTTTTAATCGAATTTGTTGGTTGAAGTGTGTTATAATTGTGTTTTCGAAAATCAGTATGTGATTTTCTTGGATAAATTTCATATTTGTAGTTGATTTTGCTTGAATTGTGTGTTTTGTGAACTTTGCGTGTCATTCATAATCTTTGCGTTTCATTCATTTTACTTTGCGTGTCATTCATGTTGCTTTGCGTCTCATTCATTTAGTTGAATTGCATGTTCTACTAATATTGATCTTGTTTTTTCAGGTTTTCGATTCTAGTTTCAAACGCAAAGTGAAGTTTGCGTTTCCCTCTACAAACGCAAAGTTTGATTTGCGTTTCTGCCTTCAACCGAAAGGACAAGTTCGCGTTTCAAGTCACACCCGCAAAGTTTACTTTGCGTTTCCCTCTTCACACGCAAAGCTAGCTTTGCTCTTCCTCCTACACCCGCAAAGTCACACTTTGCGTTTCTCAAAGCAAACGCAAAGTTCACTTTGCGTCTCTCTAAGCAAACGCAAACCTCTAGTTTGCGCGTCTCTCTTCAATCGAAAAGCTTCTCTTTTCGCATCTCCCTGACTTAGTTTAAAAAAAAAAAGTCTGGAAATTTTTTTAGTGTGTCATCTTTATTTTTTTTTTAAACTTTGTGTCATAACAAGTGTTTTTCAAATTTTCAATTTTTAATATTTTTCGAATTTTTTTTAATTCAATCTGATTTTTGATTTTCTGGTATATCAGAAATGGATTCTGCCAAGTTTGCTCTTCAAGCAAGATTCTACTCAAATGATCTGATGATGCAATTGGGAACTGATACTCGTCCACCAGTCTTAATCAACGAAGATGAGTTTACACAGTGGCAAGATAGGTTCATAAATTTCATTGAGCGTCAGACAAATGGAGAAAATATGATGAAGTCGTTTACTGAAGGACCATTCATCAGACCGAAAAATGACATTCCTTTGACTGATGATGAAATCAAACGTGAAAAATCCAATAGAGAAGCAAAGTCCAATTTGATGCTAGCACTGCCTAACTCAATCTACAATAGAATTGATTGTTTCAAGCATAATCCAAACATGATGTGGACTCAGTTAGAAAAGATCATGCTTGGATCATCAGTTGCTACTCAAATACGCCAGACACGCTTCATGAATAACTTTGAGGAATTTAAGGCAAAGTACAATGAATCTCTGAAGGTGACTTTTGACCGGTTTTGCACTGTGATTAATGATCTCAGAAAGATTAAAGTGGAAAAGATTGCTCTTGAGACGAATCTGAAATTCCTTAATGCTCTTCAGTCTGAGTGGAATAAATCATGCCACAGATTAAGGAATGATGTCAGAATCTCCACAATGCAGATTCAAGAACTTTACGAGATTCTGATGACTGATGAAAGCTTGGTGTTAGATAAAAAGGCCAAGATGGATAAAAAGAAGAAAACAGTAGATCCGGTTGCTCTTCTCACGAAGCAAATATCTAAACAAGCATTGTCTGAAAATGCTTACACCGGATCAACTGAAGATGATGGCGAGGCTCTACAGAAAGCAATGATCCTTCTTTCTCAGCACTACCAGAAGAAGTTCCAACCAAAGTCGGGTTCCAACTCTTCTCGCTTCACTTCCAGTCCTAAAGTGAAAGTACCCGAGCTAAAGAATGCTGCTTGCTACAACTGCGGAAAGTCGGGTCACATGTCAAAGGAGTGTAGAGAAAAGGTGGTTAGGGATTCGGCATACTACAGAAAGAAAGTGGAATTGGCTGAAAAGAGAGAGAACGGAACTGCTTTGCTGGCCGAGGAAGAATTCTGGCTGGATTATTCTGATGATGAAGCTTCAAATGTCGAGATCGCTCAGATGTGCTTCATCGGAGATGACCAGTCAGACGACTCTGAAACAGATGAGGATGAGGTATACTCTGAATTTGATTAAAAATTTATTACCTCTCAGTTTGATATCATGATAACTGCTTTATCTGATTTGCGTTCAAAGATTTTATCTGAAAATAATTTAAATTCTGAAAAGTCAGATTTGATTGACAAACTGAAAATTTCTTTGAAAGATGAAAAATCCATTTTAGAAAATACTAAAGACATCTTTCAAAAGAAATTGGATGATTTGGAAAATTCAAATAAGACTTATCTTGAATCTTTGACGGTTATGACTAATTTAAAAGATGAATTTTCAGATAAAATAAATAAGTTAGAAGAAAAGCTTTATCGAAGAGACCAATCTGAACAAACAATTTTTATGAACAAGCCAAGGAGTGAAGAGGCTTTAAAACAGAGATGGGGTCTTGGTTTTGAAAATCCTCATTGTTTAAACAATGCGATTGAAAAATCCCCAACTTTATATAATTACGATTATCTGACTCTTGCTCATTACGCTCCTCAATTTAAAATTGATTGGATGAATGAGAAGCAAGTGTTAGAAATCGAAAATGAGAAAAGGATAAATAATAAGAAAAATGAAATTCCTTTTGTTTATACATCTGAAAATGCCAAATATTTTCCTGAAAAATCAAGGAGAGGTAGAAGAGTTTTAAATGATATATCTCCTATCAAATCTTCAATGTCTGATGATTTTGCTCCTTATGCACCTGATTCTGATAAAGGAAATATTTCTCCAATCATTTATGATTCGAAGAAATATACTCCTCCATTAGTATTAGAAGGAAAAATCATAGATCTTGAAGACAAGATAGAAGATCAAAATATTTTGAAGAAAATTGAATCTGATATTATTCTTTCTTTCATGACGTCTAGTCTTGAAGAAAAATTTTCTCAAAAATCAGATTTTATTTCTAACCTTTCTTCTGATTCTAAGGAAAACAAAAAGGAAGTTTCAAATTTTAAAAACCTTTCTCAAAATTCTTCAGATTCCGAGGCTAATTCAGATTTATTAGTTGATCAGATTGGTTGCTTGGATAAATTTATTTCTTCTGATTTAAATATTAAGTCTAAAATTCTTGATGATTCTTTTACGCTCAATGATCGATATTATAAACCTAAGCGTAAAAGAAGACGGTCAAAGAAGTCAAAGAAACGGGATATAGTTCTTTCTGACAGTTCTAATTCTTCCGATTCAATTTTTACAGACAGGGCTTTGAGTGCTCGATCAAAGAAGCAGATCTGGAGAGCGAAGCTGAAATTTACTGATTCTAAGTTTGAGGGAGATCGATATGTAGACAAATTTTATCATAGTGATTCATTTGCTGTGTGTAATAAAATTTCCCAATATTCTATAAAGCAAATGATCCAAATTTCTAAAAATGTCTCATATTCGTCTTCTGATTCTAGTTCAGATGATTATGCATTCTCTTCTGATGATTGTGCTTATTATTCTGATGTTATTCTTCATGCTTCTCATATCAAATATGCTTATTGTTTCCCCACAAGAACTGCAACTAACAAACACGGGCCCAAATTCAAGTGGGTACCCAAATCTTTATCTGATTCAAAGTTGCAGGCATCACATGTTAAGGGGGAGTAATAGAACATTGGCTTCTGAGTACTTCAGCTCAGGACCCGTACTTCATAGACTACGACTTCTAAACAAATCAGTTTAGAACTCGTTCTTCAATGATTTAAGCTTCTGACTAAATGAGGTACTGTGAGTACATCAATTTTATTTCCGCTGCATTTTATCTATGATAATGATGGTATTCCAGTTTTTCTCATTATTTTTCAAGAATATGAGCTTGTTCAATTTTTTCTTGATTTTGTATAACCCAATTTTTTTTAATTTGAGACACAAATTATTTTTTATAATGTGAAATATGAAATAATTGAATTTTATTTTGTTCCAACTAAATATCAATTAAAAGTTTAAATCTTTACAAATTTTATTCTATAAAGTATAGTTTTACATTTTTTCTTTCTTTTGAATAAAATATGTGTCTAGGATAAATTTTCAAGTTCTTTTGTTTATATTAAAGTTTTTATATGGTCAAATTTCAAGTCTTACAAAAGTCGAAAAGTCAGCAACATGATTGAAACTTTTATTACTGCTTTAAAGTTGTGTGTTTCGGAATTTTTTATAGTTTACTTTGCTTAGACTACCTAAATGATCAGAATTATAGATCGGAATGAAAATATGGGCTAAGCATTTAGACGTTGATCTGAGTGATTGAGATGATTATTAAATTCTTAAAATACAGAAATCTCTAAGTTTAAAAGTTTGTACCTGTGACCTTTCTGGTTTGGGAAAGTAAGTTCCTCAGGATGCTTGTCATCTGGTCCCCTAAGGTCATTTGGTCTGGGAGTGATCGAACAGAAATCCTTCAATAGAACCAGATCGAAAGTCATGTTCTACTGGTATGAATGGGTTTAGGATATGTCGATGTAGCCTTTCTGATATGGGAGAGTAAGTTCCAAGGGGTGCTTGACACCTAGTCCCCTAAGGCCAACTGGTCTGGGAGCGGCTGACCCAAATCCTGCAATAGGGTCAGATAGAAAGTTACGTTTACGGCATGTTCTTTACTTAATAAACTTTTTGATCAAAAGATGCCAAAGTGCACAAGCTTAAAAGATGCCAAAGAGCACACTCATGTTAAGATGCCAATGTGCACACTGCTAAAAAGATGCCAATGAGCACACATCTCATGATACTTGGTGATATGTTTGAGTTGTGATAAACCTGTAAATTTGTGAAAGTCTTAATTTTTGATGAATTAGTGTCAGTACATGCAAAGTTCTCTATAATATTTTTAGAATTGCATTTTCTTGAAGCTAATCAAAGATTCGCATGTGAGGACACTGAATAGATTGATGGAAGTTTTTGAAACTGAACATATTTTAACTTGATATGCAATGAAACTTGTTCTTGTATCCAACAACATATGTTTGATTTCAAATGATTGATAAATCTGTAATATTTTACTAAGTAGAATTTTATTTGTTTAGTGTTTAAAATTTTATATGTTTAGTTGTTTCAAAATTTACATTAAGTATATTTTTCTTTCTACATTAATATTTGATCATTGTGTTCTCATAAATATATTTTAATGGGTTTATGCATTATTCAAGGGGGAGTAAACAAAGCGAATGTATTTCAAAGATTATATCTGTTTTTGAGGGGGAGTATCTGATTTTCTTTTTATGAATGCTAACTTGAATTGTCACATCTAGTGCATTTATGTAGGGGGAGTCAAAGAGCTTAAAAAGGTAAACTTTGTCCAAGTCATCTTTGCGCTTCCAGCATGACACGCAAACTTTGATTTGCGCTCCCTTCATGAAACGCAAACTTTGGTTTGCGCGTCCAACATGAAACGCAAAACTTGGTTTGCGCGTCCAACATGAAGCGCAAACCTCCTCTATTTTCTCTGTTTTTTTGATTTTGCAGATTTTTCGCTGTCTCGTCTCCAACTTTTGCATGACCAAGTTGATCTCGATCATCAAGGTCATGAGGGGGAGAAGTCAAGGAGAAGTTAAAGAGACAAAGAGCTCAAATGTTTATCTGCTAGTCAAGATTCGCTCAATGATTCTATTCTCTCTGCTACAACAAATTCTTTTGCTGTTCCTGCTCCGATCATCACAGTTCATTCAAGATCATTCAAAAGAGGTGTATCGTCTTGAGCTTAAGCAGCAAAGAAAATTTTCAATCTGCAAGATGCTGAGAAGAATTTTTTCTTAAAAAGTCAGAAAGCTTCACAAAGTCGCTTTGTTGGTCCGTGCTGTTATAGAAGATGATTTTTGAAGACCAAAGCGCCAATGATTACTAAGGGGGAGATTGTTAGGTCTGATTTTATAGTAATCATTGTATTTATAGGGCTTGGTCAAATACTGTGTTTAGTGCTTATTCTGTGTTGTATTGACCAAGGGTATTTAAGTCCCTTTGGTCTTTGTGTCTTGTAAGGAACACACGCACATTAATCTGATTTCTAGCTTTGCGCTTCCTTGTTACTCTCTCTCTCTAAAGAATCAGTGATCTTGGACTCTCAGAAAACATCGGCATCTCCTTGAAACAGCTCGAGCTTTATGATTTGAGGCTAGTTTACCAAAGCGGTTTTGGGGAAAATGTGTCTTGACCGCCGCTTACGTCATCAATCGGTTACCGTCCACGGTCGTCGGTAATAAAACCCCTTTTGAGCTTCTTCACAATGAAGCACTTGACGATGATCACATGAAGGTCTTCGGTTGTTTAGCATATTACCGAAACACCGACACAAGAGGAAACAAGTTTGAAGAAAATGGGAGAGCTGGTATTTTCTTAGGCTACCCACCAGGCACAAAAGGATATAAAATATACGATCTTGAAAACAAGAAAATAATTGTCTCAAGGGACGTTAGATTTTTTGAGAACCACTTCCCTTCTGATAGTGTTGCTTCAAACTGTCAACATTAAGACATTTTTTAGCAAGAAAGTCGGCCCACTGAAGTTAATGTCGAGATTCAAAATCAAGTGAAGGATGATGTCACAAGGGGAATTAATGAAGAAACGACATATGAGGGTATGGAGACAAATAGCCCACCTCGAAACTATGATCAAAATCCAGTTAGTGGTCCACCACCTCAACATCAGGTTGATCACGTGGATGAGACAAATGAAGCTCTAAGTCCAATTGGAAGCCCAAGTACTGAAGATCACGACCCAAATGAAGAGAATGGAGTCCAAAACATGGATCCTGAACGGGGACGGTGTAAACGAACTCGATCTCAACCGATTCAGTTTAAAGACTTCGAAGTCAAGCTTCCCCCATTCGTTGATCCGACACATCCCGCTTGCAGTCAACACTCCTCTACGGTACATCCCCTGTCCAATTTTGTCTCTTATATGCATTTTTCTGACTCACATAAAGCTTTCTTAACGGCCATTCATTCCAAAAATGAGCCAAGAAATTTTGCACAACCCATGCAAGATAAACGATGGAAAGAGGCGATGAAAAGGGAAATACGAGCTCTAGAAGAAAACGGCATGTGGACTCTCGCAGAATTGCCGGAAGGCAAACGAGCCATAGACTCGAAATGGGTCTACAAAGTAAAGTATAAACCAAACGGGGATGTGGAACGTTACAAAGCTCGTCTCGTTGCAAAGGGATTCACGCAACAAGAAGGAGACGACTACCATGACATGTTTGCTCCAGTAGCCAAATTCATCACGGTTAGAACTCTTCTAGCCGTTGCTGTCAAGAAAGACTGGATTATCAATCAACTCGACGTGAACAATGCATTCCTACATGGAGATTTAGATGAGGAAGTTTACATGAAGATCCCACACGGGTTCTCTAAAGAAAAGGAAACTCGGGTTTGCAAGTTAAAGAAATCACTCTACGGGTTAAAACAAGCCTCACGGAACTGGTATAAAAAATTTACCACGTCCTTCCTTAATCTGGGTTTCAAACAATGCAAAGCCGATTACTTCCTTTTCATCCATAAGCAAAAGAACAGTTTCGTCGCAACCTTGATATACGTAGATGATGTCATTATCGTTGGTAACGATCGTGATCGGATACAAGCCATAAAAAACGAGCTCGACAAACAGTTTAGCATAAAGGATCTAGGGAATCTTAAGTACTCTCTTGGGATCGAGGTGGTTCGCACTTCCGAAGGTCTTGTCTTGAGTCAAAGAAAGTACACCCTAGACATTCTCGAAGATTGAGGGTTACAAGGCTGTCGACCCAACTCGTTTCCTATGGAACCAAATTTGAAACTTGATAAAGGAGAGACAAAACAAAAGGTTGACAACAACCTTTACCGTCGGATGGTGGGACGCTTACTTTATTTGCAGGCCACCCGACCCGACATCACATATACGGTTAATGCTTTAGCCAATTCGTCAGTGACCCGAGGCAGAACCATTTGAATGCTGCTCATCGTGTCCTTTGCTATCTCAAGGCTACGGTAGGACAAGGCATTCTTTTACCACGATCAGGAGGATATAATCTCACGGCGTATTGTGACTTCGACTGGCTTGGATGTCCTTTTACGAGACGATCAAGAACAGGATACTTACTCCTCCTTGGGGGTGCTCCGGTTTCATGGAAAACTAAGAAACAATCGGTCATTTCTCGCTCTTCCGCTGAAGCAGAATATCGTTCCATGGCCTCTACCGTTAGTGAGGTTCTATGGATGCGATGGTTACTACAAGAGTTAGATGTTACGTTTGAAGGTCCCACTCCTTTTTTTTGTGATAACCAAGCTCCGAGACACATCGCCAACAATCCCGTTTTTCATGAACGGACTAAACATGTGGAGATGGACTGCTATTTTGTCCGTGAAAGAGTTGAGACTTAAGAAATTCGTCCTCTTCACATCGACTCAAAGTTACAAATCGCTGAAATCTTCACAAAAGGCTTAGGTGCTCCTCAACTCAGTTTTCTACTTGGAAAGTTGTGTTGGGAAAATTTTCAACATAAGTTAAGAGTCTAAAAATATTTTGGGTAGAGTCTTAGGAAGGAGAGAAAAGACTATTTTAGTGGGTTTGGTGGAAAAGTGAAACAAAAGTGGGTATATAAGTGGAACTATTTTCTATATAATAATTTAATATATTGGAAATGGTGGGGGATCCACAAGGGTGCAACGCACCCTTACGCGCGCGTGACCGTGGGCGTGGACGTGGGCGCAATGTGGCGCTTTGATGGCGCACTTTGCACTTCGCACACACGCATCACCGCGAGCCGCTTTGAGCCGCAAATTTTCTTTTAGCGACGGTCCAGTAAGAGGCGTTCGTCGATGTTGGTTAGATGGCACCCTTTGCAACAGTAGCGACAGTCCGGTTAGTGTCGCGTCTGTTCGTGAACAATTACGACGGTTCGCACCAGGGGCGTCATGGAGCATCTGCGATGATCCAGAAGCGTCGCCTTCGGTGACTGCTCACTTTGGTGGTGACTGTTGTAACAGTTGTGACGGTTCGAACCACCGCGAAAGGTGACTGCTGTCACTAAAAGCCTACAGTCATGACCATTCAAAGGGTTGTCATTTTTTGCCTATATATACACATCCAAAGAGCACTAAAAATCTATCTCTCATACACCAGATTGCTAGAGTTTGTGTTGCTATAGAAACATAAATTTCTAGTTTCTAGAAATCCTTGAAAACTCAATAGTTTAACCGGGATTATCACCACTTGTGCGGTGTTGGTAATCAATCTACATAGGTTGCTTCATTGTATCTTGAGAAGTAATTCGCCAAAACCCAAAACACCTACGGTGGGGGCGAAATTGCTTTAAGGATAGAGAGATCACTCGCCTTGAAAGCAACAAGTAGTAGAATTCCTTGTTAATCCATTCCTTTAGTTTAGAACCCCAAAGACCAACAATCTTAAAGCAATTTCCGAAGAAAGATGGCAACCAAGAATCTTCAACAAATATTTTGTGACATCGTCAAGTTGGAACGTTTTGACAGTGGAGGCTTCAAAAGGTGGCAAAAGAAAATGCAATTCTTGTTGGCCACTCTAAACATCTCCTACGTCCTCACCAAACCATACCTGGAACAACACGACGACGAGACACTTGCATCGGCACGAGAAAGGCTCAAGTTTGAGAACGACGATTTCATATGTCGCAGTCACATCCTCAATGTTATTCGATGTTTATCAAAACATCGAGACGGCGAAAGAACTTTGGAATGCTCTCGAACAAAAATACTTCACCGAAGACGCAACAAGTAAGAAATTTATCATTTCCAAATTTAATTCTTACAAAATGATAGACTCACGTCCTATTATGGATCAAATGTATGAAATTAAGCACATTCTTAGTATGTTCACACAACATGACATGAAAATGGATGAATCGATTCAAGTGGCATTGATCACTGACAAACTCCCTCCCTCTTGGAAAGATGTTAAGAAAAATCTTAAACATCGTAAGGATGATATGTTCTTAAAAGAACTTGGAAGGCATCTTCTCATTGAAGAACAATATCGATTGGAAAATAAATCCAATGAAGATGCTTCCAAAGTTCATGTGGTCGAGGAAAGGGGAGAGACTTCCAAAGCCGGTGGTAAGAAAAGGAAACGCCACGAGGAAAATGGTAAAAAGAAAAGGAATATGAAACATGTGGTTTGTTTCAATTGCAACAAGCCGGAACATTACAAACGTAGTTGTCGACTTCTCAAAAGAAGAAGAGGAAATGGTGGTGACAACACCAAAGATGGAAACTTCAAGAGCAACTTTGCTGCTATGATTTTCGAAGTATTCTCACTTGAGGAAGACAAATGTTGGTGGGTGGATTTGGGGGCTACCCGACATGTGTGCAACAACATAGACATGTTCAAAACGTACGAAGCTTCTACCTTCGTACTTTACATGGGAAATCATTCCACCACTCAAGTCAAAGGAAAAGGGAAGGTCACTTTGGAATTCACATCAGGGAACACTTTGACCCTAAATGATGTTCTCCATGTTCCCGATGTCCGAAAGAACTTGGTTTCTGGATCAATCCTCAACAAACATGGCTTCAAACTCGTCTTTGAATCCGAAAAGTTTATACTCTCTAAAGGCGGAAGATTCATCGGCAAAAGGCTATCTCATCGGAGGAATGTTTAAACTAAACATAAACGATGTTGTGAATAATAGTGTAAATGATGTAAATATGATTGACATAAGCAACACAAATAATGCGGTTGCTCCCGATGTACATATGATTGATGCTAATTATACTACTACTACTTCTGCTTACTTTGATTCTTCCTTACTATTATGGCATGGTCGGTTAGGTCACATACACTTTAAACGTTTGAAAAATATGGCAAAAAGTGATTTAATTCCAAAATTAGATGATAAAAAGCATAAGTGCCTTACTTGTATGCATACTAAAATTACTAGACAACCGTTTCCTCAAGTCCAAAGATCATCTAAAATCTTAGACTTAGTGCATAGTGACATATGTGACTTACATGCTACACCCTCTCTTGGTGGCAAAAAGTAATTTGCCACTTTTATCGATGATTACTCTCAATATTGCTATGCATATCTTTTACACTCAAAAGATGAAGTTCTTGAAAAGTTTAAGATCTACAAAAATGAAGTAATCCTAGATATTTTGAATCTACAGGAATTATTCACCAAGTGACGGCTCCGTATACACCACAACAAAATGGTATTGCGGAAAGGAAAAACCATACCTTGATGGAAATGGTAAATTCCATGATGTCATATTCCGGATTAAGTTCTGGATTTTGGGGAGAAGCATTACTTACATCTTGCTACATACTCAATAGAGTACCAAACAAGAGAAGTCAAAAGACCCCTTATGAGTTATGGAATCAATGGACACCTAAACTAGATTATCTTCGGATTTGGGGATGTCGAGCAATTGTAAGACTTCCCGATTCCAAGAAGAGAAAGTTAGGAGACAAAGGTATCGAATGTATATTTTTGGGATATGCCCAAAGTGGCAAATCTTATAGATTCATGGTGGTTGAACCAAATGATCAAATTTCTATTAACACCATCATAGAATCTAAAGATGCTCATTTTGATGAACAAAGGTTCAAAAGCATTCCAAAGGCACATGAGATTTCTAAGGAAACTGTGACTACAAAGATTCCCGTACATAATGAAAGGGAAGATGATGATTCCCCGAATCATCAAGTGATTGAACCTAGAAGAAGTAAACATCAACGAAGGGAAAGAACCTTTGGACCTGACTTTGAGATGTACTTAGTTGAAGGTGATCGACATGGTTCGATAAGAGAATATCCAATAATATACAACTTGGATGAAGAACCACGTACATATGCGGAAGCTATGAAATCTCATGATGCATCTTTTTGGAAAGAAACAATCAACGATGAGATGGATTCCATCAAAGGTAATAATACTTGGGTCTTAGTCGACCTACCCCTTGGTTCAAAGGCTATCAAGAATAAATGGATTTTCAATAGAAAGTTAAGGGTTGATGGCAGTATTGAAAAGTTTAAAGCCCGATTATGTAACACCCCGGATTTTCGATAAGTAAAGGTCACCCGGACATCTTCGAAACTCGTAGATGGTGGGGGTTTGTTGGGAAAACTTCGTTTAAAGTCCCTTAGGGTATCGAGGACTCTAGCATTGAAAAATTCGGATTTTCGGAGTTCGGGGGGAGTGGGGCGACAATGCCAAAGGGCACAATCGCGTGGCATAGTCGCGGGGACTCCACCCCTTGCGGTACAAGTGGGGCGATTGTGCCCCTGCGACAATGACCATGTCAAGGTCGCGAGGCACTATCGCGAGCGGGCGCCAGAGCATTAAAATGTCCGAATTCTCACCATTTCTTCTCATTTCTATCTTCTCCCCTTTTCTCTCCCAAACCCCAAAACTGAACCCTAACCTATTTTGGGGGTTTTTCCTCCCCAAACCACATGACTACTCACCATCTAACTAGTTGGAATCTTGAACCACAAAACCTCCATTTTCATCTTCCTCATCAAGTTCATCGGTTGGAAGCTTGGGTTGAAAAGTTGGATTGGGTGTTCTCGGAAAGTCTCGTCATCTCTAATGGTAAGCTTTCTTGAAATAATGTTATAATGCTCCATTGGTGGTTTCTTAGTGTTTGGTATCTCGAATCTCGGATTTGATGGTTTTTGGGAAACTAGGGTTTTGATCTTGTTGAGGACTTTAGTAATTAAAGGTTGGGGAAATGTTTCTATTTGATTATGTATGGGTATTTATGGTTTGGATTTGTTTGGATCTAGGTTTTGGAAGTTTTCGGTTTGAGGATTCAAGCGGCCTTCAAAAGAGCTCGTTGGGTGAAATCTAGATTTAGCCTAAATCTAGCAAGGTGAGTTCAAGTTGATTTGCGAAAACGTTGTACATGCCAAAATGTCCATTTTAAAGTGTTTATGTGTTCTACGTGAAAATTATCAAATGTTGGGTTATTTGTTAATCTTTGATTATTTGAAGTATTTAACTTTACAAACTTCGTATGATACTCACATTTGGGATTTTTGGGCATTTTGATAAATGTGTTACAAATGAATGTGTTTTGAGGTCTTATTGCATAAATAGATCTTTGGTCAAAAAAATACACTTTTAAATGTTTGTCGAGTCTTATGCATCATTCATGAAATGGAATGTTTTATAAAGTATTACTTGCACTTTTATGTGGGGTACTTGAAAGAATGTTTATAGTCTCACTTCATGATTTTCATTCTTATCAGCAGTTAAATTTGGAAAATGCATATTCTGTGTTATGAGGCATTTGGAAGATATAAAAGTATAAGTTCGTTTGGAAAATGGGTACCTCAACTAATGTTGAGTTTTGAACTAATATTACTTTTAGTCGTTGTGTTTTCATATCCGTTGGTCGAGTGCGTTTTATCGTATTTCTATTTCATTTATCAATGGGTCACTGGGTTGCTAAACCTGCGACTTGGTATTTTTAATTGATTTGGGGTCTTTGGACAATTGTCCAGTTTTGGTAGCTCGACTTAGAGCCTTGGTTGCGATATTGGATGAGGGACTCGACATAAGGACCGTTCGCGGTTGAACTCGAAATCCCGTGGGTGTACGTTTAAAGCCACTAAGCCTGACATCCCTTGCGCTTGGAATTATTACGTTCGATGATGGAACGATAGTTTTCCACATCGAGGCACGTTAAGGTACCAGATGAGGTATAAGTCCTTCGTGCTCAAGTATTACGATATTGGATGAGGAGCTCGACGTAGGAACCCTTCGGGGTTGAACTCGAGTTTCCGTGGGTGTATGTTTAAAGCCACTGAGCCTGACATCCCTTGCGTGTACTTTTTTTTTATGACTAGTCTTAACAACATAAAATGGGATTACTTTGTGGACCGTCACATTTTATGGAATCGGGTCTCCCCCGTCACCGAAAGGTGTTGTTTTTGGGTATTGAGTTTTTATTATCCAAGTTTTCGATGACGTTTTGTATAATTGGGTTTTACCCTTGATTTATGGGTTGAGTATTATGCCCCACCCGTGTTTTGGGTGTTTTGAGATATAAGGTTTAACCGTATCTTCTTAAATGGAGAGTTCAATTTATATTTACGCTTTGAGTGAGTTTTGGGTTAAAGATAATTTATGAACGGGCGGCTTACATTGGTATCATTATCTTTGAAGTAGTTTGGTTTTGGAAAATGTCCAAATTGGTGTTCTTTGTCTAAAATGTATATTATTGGAAAATGAGTCGTTTTCTCTTGTAAGACGTATCATATTGAAGGACTATAACTTTAACCGCATCCTTTCTTTTAAACAATTACTTTATATATGTTGAAAAACTCTTGAGCTCACTAGGCGTTAAGCCTAACCTTTTTATTTGTCGGCATGTGCATCAGGTTTCAAGGTTGGGAGTTGGTTCTAGCAGTCCTAAGAAGAGTAGAGCCTTAACTAGATCCGAAAGTAAGTATTCGGCAAAGTCTTCCGCTTTATGGAGATAGTGACTATGCATGGGGATTAGTAGCACCCGTACTTATCATGGACTTTTGTATAGAATGAATGTTTGTAATGAGGTTAAATCTTAAATTGTGGTTGCAGATGATTCTTTTATTGGTGTATTTAGAAGATTTTAAATTAGTAGCTATTTCCAGAATTATGGGTGTTATAGATTAGTAGCTAAGGGCTTTACACAAAAAGAAGGACTAGACTATTTGACACATATGCCCCTGTAGCACGAACATCCACCATTAGAATTTTGATTGCCTTAGCTTCCATTTATAAACTCGTAATTCACCAAATGGATGTCAAAACTGCATTCTTGAACGGTGAATTAGAAAAGGAAGTATATATGGAACAACCAGAAGGTTTCATAGTTCAAGGACAAGAAAAGAAAGTTTGTAAACTTATTAAGTCCTTGTATGGCCTGAAACAGGCTCCCAAACAGTGGCATCAAAAATTCGACCAAATCATTCTATCGAATGGTTTCAAAATTAATGAATCAGAAAAATGTGTTTATAGTCGATTTGTTAATGGTCGAGGGGTTATCATCTGCTTGTACGTGGATGATATGTTGATCTTTGGAACCGATTTAGAACAAGTGCAATTGACTAAGAAACTCTTATCTGAAAATTTTGATATGAAGGATCTGGGAGAAGCTGATGTTATTCTAGGAATAAAGATTCTTAGAAATGACAATAAACTAATGCTATCCCAGTCTCACTATATTGAAAAGATATTAAAACGTTTTAATAAATTTGATTGTTTACCTGTAAGCACTCCGTTCGAAGTAGGTTCTAGATTGATGACTAATACCGGTAGGGTATTAGCTCAAAATGAATATGCTAAAGTTATTGGTAGTTTAATGTATGCTATGACTTATACTACACCTGATATCGCCTATGCTGTAGGAAGATTAAGTAGACATACTAGTAAGCCTGGAAAAGCACATTGGGATGCTGTAAATCGGGTACTCAAGTATTTGAAGAAAACCATGGATTATGGTTTGGAGTATAGTGGATATCCTTCAGTATTGGAAGGATACACCGATGTAAGTTGGATAAATGATCAATAATACTATGCATCTACAAGTGGATGGATTTTCACACTTGGCGGAGGTGCAGTGTCTTGGGGATCAAAGAAACAAAGTTGCATAACAGATTCTACCATGGCATCGGAATTTGTTGCTTTAGCTTCTTGTTGTAAAGAAGCATAATGGTTAAAGGACTTGTTAATTAACATACCCTTATGGCCAAAGCCAATGCTGCCAATTTCTATACACTGTGATAGTGTGGCTACACTATCAAGGGCATACAATCAAGTGTATAATGGTAAGTCAGACATATTGGACTTAGACATAGGCAAGTAAATTAATTAATAAATGATGGGGTGATCACCATTAGTTTCTTACGATCAAGTAAGAACTTAGCAGATCCTTTCACAAAAGAATTACCAATAAAATTGATTGAAAGCACTTCAAAAGGGATGGGTCTCAAGCCCACCTATAAATAGTCACCCATGATGGAACCTTGTCTTGACACTTCATATTTCACCAAGTCTCAAGATTAAGTTAAAGTACATCATTTGAATGTGACTGAAAGTTCTGCAATATTTTAAAAAACCATCCCAAGGTCAGCAGAACTTGGAACTGTAATGTGAAGAAAGGTTGAATCTAGTTCTTAATGGACTTGTAACACAGTATATGTTGGAGTGTTCAAGTTATGGGAACACTCTTGACAAGGTCCACCTATATGAATGTGGAAGTGAGGCCGCTTCCTATGAGCTAAAGGGCTTGGCTCTAGAACATTCTGAGAAATCAAGATATAGACCCATGGCCAAGTAACGGGTCGGCTTATAGTGGTTAAATGAATGAGAGGAAGGATATGTGTAAGGTGTTTCCGTCTAACATATAAAGGAAGATGGTTAAATGACTTTGGTTCAACCATTCTTACCCTAGTTAGATTTGAGCACTTTCACTATGTAAAGGTTCAAGGTGCAAGACTCCACCATTACTTATGCATAACACCCCAAGGATTTCGGAATCTGGTTAGGTCATGTCGAGTCAGTCTTTTCAAATTCGAGTCTATTTTGAAAATGGTGGGGGTTTGTTGGGAAAATTTTCAAAATAAGTTAAGAGTCTAAAAATATTTTGGGTAGAGTCTTAGGAAGGAGAGAAAAGACTATTTTAGTGGGTTTCACCTTGTCCCACATAGGTGGAAAAGTGAAACAAAAGTGGGTATATAAGTGGAACCATTTTCTATATATTAATTTAATATATTGGAAATGGTGGGGGATCCACAAGGGTGCAACACACCCTTACGCGCGCGTGACCGTGGGCGGGCGCAATGTGGCGCTTTGATGGCGCACTTTGCGCTTCGCACACACGCATCACCGCGAGCCGCTTTGAGCCGCACATTTTCTTTTAGCGACGGTACACTGAAGAGTTGTGACTGTTCGTGTGAACTTATGTGACGATTCACGAAAGGGGTCCATTGAGCAGATGTGAAGGTCTAGTAAGAGGCGTCCGTCACTGTTGGTTAGATGGCACCCTTTGCAACAGTCGCGACAGTCCGGTTAGTGTCGCGTCTGTTTGTGAACAATTACGACTGTTCGCACCAAGGGCGTCACGAAGCATATGCGACGGTCCAGAAGCGTCGCCTTTGGTGACTGCTCACTTCGGTGGTGACTGTTGTAACAGTTGTGACGGTTCGAACCATCGCGAAAGGTGGTTGCTGTCACTAAAAGCCTACAATCATAACCATTCAAAGGGTTGTCATTTTTTGCCTATATATACACTTCCAAAGAGCACTAAAAATCTATCTCTCACACACCAGATTGCTAGAGTTTGTGTTGCTATAGAAACACAAATTTCTAGTTTCTAGAAATCCTTGAAAACTCAATAGTTTAACCGGGATTATCACCACTTGTGCGGTGTTGGTAATCAATCTACATACGTTGCTTCATTGTATCTTGAGAAATAATTCGCCAAAACCCAAAACATCTACGGTGGGGGCGAAATTGCTTTAAGGATAGAGAGATCACTCGCCTTGAAAGCAACAAGTAGTAGAATTCCTTGTTAATCCATTCCTTTAGTTTAGAACCCCAAAGACCAACAAGTTGGGTGTTGTCAACCTACACACTCCAACTTGAGGGGGAGTATTAGGAATTAAAATCATTCCCTTCATTCTACTCCATAATTCTCTCCACAGATTGCTCCCCTATTTTCGTCCTTTTATTTTGTTCCCTTTTTAACCATTGTTTTTTGGTCTATTTATTTCTCTCCTTTGTATTACCTTTCTATAGTAATGAGAAGACACAAAACTTTTGAGCCATCAATTTGAACAATAAGAGAGCTCAAATGAGAAACACAAATATTTTGAAAACCAAAAACCAATCTTAATAGTCTAAGCTTTTTAATCAAGGGCTAAAATGTAAGACGACAATGGATAAATTTGGGATTAAATAACTGTTGGGATTTCATGCGTTTTTTCCTTACTTTATTTATTTAATTAAAAATGGATTATCCAATGATGGTTACGGATTTAGAGTTTTACAAATACAAATTAAACACACATTGAAGCAGCGTTCTTAGAGAAGAAGACATGGTTTTAGAAGTTGGAATGTGTGTTTTGTGTCATGATTAACAAGAAAATATTTAATAGATTTGATCAAATTTCTGTAAAATAAAGAACTAAAATCGAAAATCTCAAAAAGTAGTATATTTAACTTATATTATTAGTAGATTATAATAAAAATATTAAAAATATTTTTTCATTTTGAAAATTACAACATTAACTATGTTATTATAATATATATTAAATAAAATATTTTTTCTTTCTCGATTATATTTATTTTCTATATTTCTCATTGGTAGAATAGAATAAAAATTATTTATTTCACAAGATAAATTTTTTCGTTGAAATCTAATAAAAAATAATTATAATTTATGGCTATTATGTCGATTGTTAATTAAATAATATAATATAATAAATTATTGAATCAAATGAGTTAATTGGACGTTGAGATTAATTTTTAAGATACTTATGGTTCATACCAACTCTATACATACATATAAGTTAACAACAATCGTGTATAAACTTTATAACTACTACAGAAATAAGTATTTTAAACAGTTGTTTTGGACATTTTTAAACGGTTTTACAACCGTTTGAAAGGCCAGGGGCTTTTTTAAACGTTTAAAATATAAAAAAAAATGCTATGTGTTGAACATAGGACTTGATCTTGAAACCACAACCATACAAACCCACAACACATACCATTCCACCACATATTATTCTATATTTATAGAAGCACCTTTAATTCTTTTATTCATTTTATGTCCAGCTTTGTACTCCCAACTTCAACTTCAGATTCGGCCCAGATTTACTCCAAATTACCAAAAACTCAAAACACGAACATTGTAGAACTGTGTGTTGGGTTTCCAGATCATCTTGAATCACTCAAATCGGACGAGTGAGATATGATCAAAACGCCACAATTGCGCAAATTTGTCAAAAATTATGGTTTTGTTCTTTTTTGCTCCAAATTGTTCCGAACCTATCAAAATATAAAAACGCATTAATGTAGTTCGGGTTTACCCTAAATTTTTAAAGGTCTTTTTAAACTGTTTTGTGATAGTGAAAGCGTTTGAAAAAATGTTTGGCCTTTTTAAACGGTTGTTTCTAGAGAACCGTTTAAAAATATGTATGTATTCTAAACGGTTGTATGAAAAAACCGTGTAAAAAAATTAGGCGGCTTTTTAAACGATTTTGTTCAATTATTTGTGTGAAATACGTATCCCTTTTTAAACGGTTTTTTATAACAACCGTTTTAAAAAGGTCATATGACTTTTTTAAACGGTATCACAACCGCAGAACCATTTAAAAAAAGTCTTAAAAAAACACGACCACCTTTTTAAACGGTTTTTTCAATTTTTTTTAAAAACCGTTTAAAAATGTGCGTTTAAAAAAGTCATTTATGTAGTAGTGTATGTATGAAATTGATCATCAAATTAAAATATTTCTTTGCAAAATGATACGATTTTTCAAAATACATATTTTTAATGAAATTGTATTTCCTTTATTTTATAACTTTTTAAATTTGTTATTCACTTATTTCGAGATTCATATTAATTGTACTTAATTTTTAAATAAAATAAAATTGAAAATACTCGATATCAAAAGTAACAACATTTATTATTACATCTTGAAATTGAAATTAGAGACAATAAGGTCTAATTTTTGACCTTTAAATATACACATGTCAAGCCCTTCTCTATAGCCCAATGCAAAACTCAATTGCTTGAGCTTTTCTCCATTTTGTCAATCATTGTGAGAATAAGATTATAAATCCACAAAAGTTTCATTTTCTTTCCCATGTGGGACTCAAATATAATTTAAAAACCAAAATTGGTCTCTTGAAGAGCTTGGGGGAAAACAAAGCGGTTTGTTGTTGGTTGTACTTCAACCTTTGAGCATCTTCTCGAGACACTTGATAGGTATTGGCAACCACATCCACCAACAAGCTTCTGATCGTCGACACATGACCGGCGTTGTTTTTCGTTATGTTGTTGTTATTAGTCCTGAATGAGATCCACCTTGCTCCTTATTCACTCGCCTTCTTGATCACCGAAAAGTTATGTAGGATCACCACCACTTGTCCCTTATGAAGCTCATCATTGAAGACGAATTGTCCCTGGTTGTTCATATTTGTACCCTTAGGATGCCGTGTAGACGAGGTTGTGGGCGTTTAACATCCATAGTGGTGACTGAATTGCATTCCGGTAGAGTTCGCCTCTGTTAGCACTGAGTTGAGCTGCTATAGGATGGAAAATACATAGTTGTGACTTGTGAGGTTTGAAATTTGACTACTTGTGGGTTTATGATATCGACATGGGAAGGGTTGTCGATGTTCTTTGTCTAATTAAAATGCCTCTCCGTTTTGTAGTGAACCATTGGTTTGTCCACTTTGAATGCTTCTGCTAAAAATTCAATGTCAAAACCGTTGAAGATATTGATGGCGTTACGTAGTTTTGAGCTTGAGGATTTCCGACGAGAAAGTCTCTAAAACATTATTAAATTGAAAATCTAACTTTGGAAATTAAGTTTTTAATTACTTACTAATCAGTCTATGTATGCAATTATACCGTATATATGGTGTCATGGGAGAGAATTTAGCTTACGTGGGAGATAATTCAGATGAGATGGGTCATAGTTGTTGGATCAAAGAATACACCACATATAATATCACTTTATTGAGAATTCAGTAAACCTTTTACAATTGTGGTACACATACATATATAAATACAGTGAAGAGTTGTGACTCTTCATCAAACGACACAAGCATTGAAGGTTGATAGTTTATTAACTGTCAACTATAGAATCGTCCACAACTAACTTAACTACTTCTTACTAGCTTATACTTTAACACACCCCCTTAAGATAGTAAGGATAAAACTCCCAATCTTCCTTGCATGATTTTGAAACTCCCAACCTGCAGAGCCTTTATCAAACAATCTTGTTGGTCCCGAGGGTGCTTAACAAGTTTGTAGAAGGGGGGGGGGGGGTTGAATACAAACACAGAAATTAAAGTTTAATAAATTGTTTATTGATAAATCAAAATACAATTTACAAGTTTGTTGCGGAATAAGATTAAGACAGACTCAATCTAAACAAACTTAAGAAACACTAAGATGGTTGCACAAGAAATTCAGAGAATGGGGGATTTTTAGAGAGATAGAAAACAAGGGTTTCTATTTTGGAGTTCAAGGATTGAGCACACCTTCAGATGAAGGAGTGAGCTTCCTATTTATACCCTATGCATTAAATGCATGGCAGGGTACTTTACACGTGGCATTCATAGATTGGCTTTGGTAGTCTTACTTTTGGAGACATGCTTTTGGCCGCTTTATGAACAGTGTAGTTGACAGAGTTGGTGTACGATTTGTGGCAGAGACTTGTCCGTTCTGACACATTGTACTGGTTGTGCAAGGTAAGACAAAAGAAAACTTGAGGCATAAGCTTTGTGATCGTTGATCGCTGAGTATCTTTTCTTTCAAAGATAGAGAAGTTCAGCTATCGCTGAAGCTTTTCCTCAGACTTCTTCGCGTAAGTAGATTCGTCTGGTCTTCGCTGATATCCGCATCAGGTCACTAGTAGACTTATCTATTGTTCAGTGGCTTCGTCTTCGATTCAGCTATGAACTATGTTGACGCGAGACTTGTCTTCAGGGATTACGTTAACTGTGTTACATAGGAAACGATCAGTGATGACTGAACAGACTCAGTTTGATCGCTGAAAAGTGAAACACATACATATTAATGTTTACAGAAAGGTCATCAGCGATAACTGAACAGACTCAGTCTGATCGCTGATGATGAAACATTAATACATATAATAACGTAATTTTCACTAAGTATAAAAGAGGGTCGTTATCAAATCACTGAGAGAGTTTGGATCAACAATCTCCCCCTATTTGATAATGACAAAGTAACAAAAGAAAATTACTTTTTGATTCAAAATATAGGAATAAAAAGGACTCATAGAATGCATGTCCCAATTACTATTTTGAGGGATCTTTTACAGTACTGATAGGGTTAAGTACATCACTGCAATTTTCATTTAATTCAGGGATAGAATTACAAGATATGAAAATCATAAGTACAAGTGACTAACTAACTACTGTAAGTATAACTAACAGATTACAGAGAAGAAAACTAATCTATCAGCTATAAGAAGATTTAGGAGGATTGATCATATACTCAGGTATTTCTTCTCCTTTCTGTCTTCGTTCCAAAGATTCTTGACTGATAATTTCTTTAATTTTTTCAGCAGCAGGGAAGAAGTCACACCATAAGCATAAGAGATCCTTGAGATGATTCAGAGGACAGATAGGAATCTCAGAGATTCTTTGAAATCTGAGTTCCTCATCATCATCTCTGAAGAATATTCCATAAGGCTTGTCGATTACTTGACCAGCTTGGAAGGGACCACCAGGAGGCAGAGATAAGTCCAGAACTGAAAGATCAGGAGGAGGACCAAACAGTGCATCTCTTGAAAATTTGATAGAAGTTTCATTCCTGATGATGGCGACATCTTCAGAGGAGGAGGACCCAATTTTTTTCTTGAGTTTCAAAGATTTGGGAGGAAGAGGAGATGGCAGCTTTAGTACAGAAACGACTCTATTTATGAGGGCTTCAAGGAGTCCTTCAACGTAGCCTCTGTATGTAGATTTGGATTTCTTCAGCGCATCCCAGAACTCTAACCATTCCGTAAATCCGAAGCTTTCAAGTTTTGATACGTACATTGCTTTTTGGGTTCCATCCTCTCTGGTAATCTCCATGGTCACTGAGAGTTGATCTTTCTTCTTGCGACCAGAGATAGTCACGGCTGATATTGGAAGAAGATCAGAACGATAATCCATCTTTTGTTTGCACCATTCGATAGACTTATCGTTGATCTCTTGTTCTTTGAAGCGTTCCTCTTCAATTTCTTTCAGTAGTGCTGCTTGAACTTCCACAGGTTTGCTTTTCAGCTTTTTGTCCTTAACTTGAGAGGATTGAATCTTTAAAGCGAGTTGGGCATCTCGTTTGCATTCAGCGATCAGCTTCTCAGCTTTGGCAGATTCTTCTCTTTCAGCTTCTGTGAGGAAGTCGAGCTCTGTGGATGTTTGAAGAGGGATTTTCAGCCGTTGACTTTCTAGTTGAGCGATCATTTCAACTCTTTTCTTCACCACTTCCTCTGACCAATGCGATGGTCGAGAGGGCCTTCCTGGATGGACCAGGGAATCTTCTTCTTCTTCATCAATCTCAGCGATAGAGATTGGGATTATTTCTTCAGCGATAGCAGCTGGAATTATTTGTAGTTCAGAACCCTTAAGCAGGGGTGAGAACTGTCTGGTTAGAAAAAGAAGGAAAGAAGGGATAAGTGTATTTTTTTGAACGAGAGAGATAAAGGCTAGAAAGGAATAGGGGTTTGGAAAGAGTAGAAGAGTGGTACAATTGAAAGACATACCTGAGAAGGATGCTCCCCCTCAGATTGTGATCCAGTCCTCAAGCATTCTTCAGCGATTGGTTGCTTGTCTTTGCTTTGCGAAGGAACACTTGAAGATGTATCACCTCTCACCCCTGTTTTGACAACCTCTTGCGAAGTTGTCCCTGATACGACGTTCGGTTTAGAGAACCACATAGATTGGTCTTCATCGTCGTCGTCGTCATCGGAGGGCTGATCCTTTTCTTGATCATCAAGATCTAGATCATCTTCCTCTTCATCGTCTTCTTCCTCATCCTCTTCAAAGAGAATGGAGTGAATTGATGAGGATTCTTTTGCCTTCTCCCCCTCAGATTGAGAGGGAGGTTCCTTTGGAGTCTTAGCTTCCCCAGCAGCAATAGAAGTTTCTTCAGTTTTCTCCCCCACTTTGTCATTATCAGCGGTAGGGGATTGTTCAGCTGCTGGAGTAGCTGTTGAAGCTTTTAGCACTTGAACGTCAGCCTCCAGACGCTTAACCCGGTCTTCAACCGCAGGTATGTCGCATGTGGCATCATGAATGAATTCCACAGCGATGTTGAGGTTGGTACGATCATCTTCAGTGAAGGAGGGAGGCAGCGCTGGAGCTGGTGCATTGACTTTCTGTAGAATTTGCTGAAGAAGGGACGTGCAGAGGTCCACTTTTGAAGAGAGACCCTGAACTTCAGCGGTAAGGGACTCAAATCGCCCTTGAAAGAGTCGAGAGGACTCTCTGAGTTGGACGACTTGTTCTTCAACAGCTGAAAGTTGAGAGTTCTCAGCTTTAGATGAGCAAGTGGCGGTCAACTTCTTCAGCTCCTCACCAGCCTGATTGACGGCGTTGGTGGTTTCATTGATGGTGTTGGTGAGTGCATCCACCTTTTCTCCTAGACTGTTGACATGCGTGTCAACAGTCGCCAAGCTAGGACCTGAAAATAATGTTAGTTCAGATATGGGCTTATTTGGAGAGGGGGGGGAGAGAAGTGTTTAGGAGTATAGGTGTACCTGACGTATCAAACATTTTGTAGAACTGCATAGATTCCTCAAAAGTTTGATGCTCAGGTCCTATAGGGAAAGAGGAGGTGGCGGGTTCAGAGACCAAGTGAGGAGAGAAGGGAAGAGTTTTGGGGATAGAAGTAGGGATGGGGTTAATCTCAGGGAATGAGATAGTAGGTGGGGTTACTGATGATGTGACAGCGAGTGTGATCGCTGACACGGCAGTATGAGTGACTGCTGAAGTTGTGGAGGAAAGACCCACAAAAGCATCTAAGGTAGCTTGTTGAGAAGCTCCCTCAGGTATAGTACTAGAAGGTGTACTTTCCTTAGTCTTTTTGGCCTTTTTGGAAGGACCAATCGGACTAGCTGATGGTCGTTTAGAAGTAGTGGTAGCGACAGGGATAGCAGACGAAGGAACCGTCTGCGTGGTCGCTGAATATGAAGAAGAATGGAGAGAGAGACGAGAGCGAAGGAGAGAGATACTTACCTCGTCGGCGAGTGGCTTGACCTCCAGTGATCGTTGACCAACCCTGGCAAAGGTGCCATCATCTTTGGTGGGATAGGTGTTGGGATAGAGGAACTTGATATACGTGCATATGAAACGTACGTATGAGATCTTGGGATCTCGTTCAGGCTTCTCTAATCTCGACCTCAGATCTTCAAAGATGGCTGTGGCGTAGTCAAAGTTTTGACCAGCGATAACGGAGTAGGCCATCTGCAGTTGTGTTTTGCTGGCTTGATCCAGCGAACCACTCTTCCCACTCATGCACTGAATTATGTGCGAGAAGATAAAGTTCAGTTGTGATGGCATCTGAGCTTTTAGAATCTTGGTGAGCTTCTTGTTAGGAATAGAAGATCTTGGTTTGTTTTCCCAACAATAGCCCATTGTGTCTAGGAAGGATATCAGCTCATCATCAGTGGGGAGTGCGTCGAACCCACTCTTTGGTTTGTCAGGGAATCTTAAAGATTTCCTGAGGCTAAGAGCGGTCATGCTCCCTGGCCCTAATTCCGTGCTGAACGAGATAGCAGGGACTCGTTCGCCTTTCCTGTTGGTAAGTTCAGTTGCATCAGCAGTGAACCAGAACTGCTGAAGTAGAGTCTTGGAGGGCTTAGGATCCACAATGATCGCGTAAGCTATGCATGACTGCTTGAGGAATTCAGCAGCTTCCACCAAATGTGGGTATTTGTCAGCTTTGAAGTCGAGTCTGGCCAAATGATTACATTTAGTAATCTCAACTTCAGTGAGAGCGAATCGTACATGCTTGGAAGCAACGATTGAAGACTGTGTCATTTCTGTTATGGAAAGAGGCATAATAGAAGAAATGATTTAGATTAAAAATAATATGATTACCAGTTTCCATAGAAGAAGGGAAACTGGAAAATTATCAAGTTATTTTTAGGAGAAAAATAGTGTTCTGGGTAGAAAGAATGAAGAACACTTTAAAACCAAAAGGTTTTTATTTAAAAACATAAAATCAGAAGGAATGATCTTTAGTTTTTACAAAAAAACATTTTATAAAATCCATAGAAAGCGAGTAGGATTTTAAAAAGAATAAAAAGCATATGAACAAAGCATATAAACATGAAATAAACCTGTGTATCTTGAAGAAAAAGAGTTCTAGATTCAATATTCTGGGTTTACTTGCTTGAGTGTTCTTGAGAGAATGTTTCTTGCTTAGAAAGTTTTGAAAGCGTAAACCGTATAAAGGAGAGAAGAATTCCTTTTATACGAAGAGAGAGAAGAGAGAGAATGAAGCGGGAAAAGAAATCATCATGACATTGACACGTTCCACGAAGTTGATTGGATAGGAGGGCAACGGACGAACGTGTCAGAAAAGGCATGTCGTGGATTGTCGGTTCAAATGACGTCATAGAGGAGAGAGAATGTTCATTTGTCCGTTGAAATGATCACTGAAGAAAAATCAGCGATAGATTTTCTTTTTAAAAGTATCCCTGATTGTAAAGATAGGGATAGATTTTCCTTTTAAAGGATCACTGACTGGAAATATCAGTGATTAATGTATTTTTCAAAAAGCTTTTAATCATTTGAAGAAAGTTCAGTGATTAAAGTTTATATTTTGAAGAAAAACATCTTTGAGGGAGAGAGAACATACCTGAGAGTCAGAATGTTTATCAGAGAGAATGATGAGGGGAACTTTTGATTACTGACTCAATACATGAACGCTGAAGAATTATTCTTCGAGGTTCAGCATTCCAAGCTCACTGATGAGAAAGTTGAACCTTGTCTCATCAAGAGGTTTGGTGAATATATCAGCAAGCTGAAAGTCAGTAGGGATAAAGTGAAGTTCAATATCACCATTCATCACATGATCTCTGATAAAGTGATATCTGATCTCTATGTGTTTTGTCTTTGAATGTAGCACAGGATTATTTGCTATAGCGATAGCACTAGTGCTGTCGCAATAGATAGGAATCTTTGACAGCTGAAGGTCATAATCTAATAGTTGATTTCTCATCCATAAGATTTGTGAACAACAGCTTCCAGCGGCTACGTATTCAGCTTCAGCTGTGGAAGTGGACACAGAATTTTGCTTCTTGCTTGTCCAGCTTACCAGCTTTCCTCCCAAGAGTTGACATCCACCAGTGGTACTTTTTCTGTCAAGTTTACAGCCTGCAAAATCACTATCAGAATAACCAGTTAGATCGAACCCTGAGTCTTTGGGATACCAAAGACCGAGGTTAGGAGTTCCTTTCAGATATCTGAAAATTCGCTTTACAGCGATCAGATGGGATTCCTTGGGTTCAGATTGATAGCGTGCACATAAACAAGTAGAGTACATGATGTCAGGTCGGCTTGCTGTAAGATACAGCAATGAGCCTATCATTCCTCTATAGGCAGTGACATTAACAGGTTTTCCAGATGGATCCTTGTTAAGTGTCAGCGGTGGTGCCATAGGAGTTTTCATCGCTGAAGTTTGTGTGAGTTCAAACTTCTTTAGTATATCTTTAACATACTTACCTTGGCAGATAAAAGTGCCTTTGTCAGATTGTTTAATCTGAAGACCAAGAAAATATGTCAGCTCACCCATCATACTCATTTTATATTCTTTCTTCATTCTTTCAGCGAAGCGAGTACATAGAGATGGGTTAGTAGAACCAAATATTATGTCATCGACATATATTTGTACAAGAATTATATGACCTTTTATCTTCCTGAAAAATAACGTGTTATCAATCTTGCCACGTTCAAAATTTTCAGAGATAAGAAAAGATGAGAGAGTGTCATACCAAGCACGAGGGGCTTGTTTTAGACCATAGAGAGCCTTATCCAATTTATAAACATAATTTGGATGCTTAGGGTCATAGAACCCTGGTGGTTGTTCTACATAAACTTCTTCATTCAGTTTTCCATTTAGAAAAGCTGATTTTACATCCATTTGATAAACGATGAAGTCTTTATAGACTGCATAAGCTAAGAATAGTCGAATTGCTTCGAGCCTGGCCACAGGGGCAAAGGTTTCATCATAGTCTATGCCTTCCTCTTGTCTGTATCCCTGAGCAACAAGTCGAGCCTTGTTGCGGGTTACAATTCCATGTTCATCTAACTTGTTTCTAAACACCCATTTGGTGCCTATTACAGTTTTATCAGATGGTCTAGGAACGAGATTCCAAACTTTGTTTCGAGAGAATTCAGTCAGCTCTTCTTGCATAGCGCTGACCCAGTTTGGATCTCTGAGGGCATCATCAGTCTTCTTTGGTTCTATTAAGGAGAGAAAGTTTAAAAAGAGACAGATATTACCTGAGCTTCGTCGTGTCTGAATACCTGCATCTGGATTACCAAGAATTTGATCTATGGGGTGATCTCTGGTCCATCGCTGAGCAGGAGCAAGATTGCTTATTTCAGCGATAGGATCAACAATAGGAGCAGTCGCTGATGAAGATGCTTGAGGTTCATCAGCTAGTAATTGTTGAACATTAGATACACCAATGCTTTCAGAAAGGTTTTCAGACGTAGATGGATTTGATGGTAGAAGTGTGTTTAGAGGTTCAGCTGAAATCCATGAGTTGGATTCAGCGGTGGGAGGTATGATGCTTGGTTCTTCATCAGCAACTGGAGTTTCAGTGTGCTGATGGTTTGAGAAGAAAGGTTCAGTTCCTCTATAGTGAGAGATCATCCAAGTATTCAGTTCTTCATTGTCAGCGATTGGTTTAGAGTTCGCTGAGCGCGTTTCATCAAACGTGACATGAATGGTTTCTTCTACGGTTTGTCTTCTTTTGTTGAAAACTCTGTAGGCTTTGGAGATGGAGGAATATCCTAAAAATATTCCATCATCGGCTTTTGGGTCGAACTTTCCAAGATGATCTTTGTTGTTTAAGATAAAGCACTGACAACCAAAGATATGAAGAAAGCTGATAGAAGGCTTCCTTCCAAGATAGAGTTCATAAGCTGTCTTCCCAAATCGCTTTATTATCAGCGATCTGTTTTGAGTAAAACATGCAGTGTTTACAGCTTCTGCCCAAAATTGAGTAGGGAGGTGAGAATCGCTGAGCATTGATCTAGCAGCTTCTATGATCGTTCTGTTTCTTCTTTCAGCGACTCCATTTTGCTGAGGTGTTCTTACTGAAGAGAAGTTGTGAGAGATTCCCTTGTTCTCAAAGAAATGGTTCAGGGAACTATTTTTGAATTCAGTTCCATGATCACTCCTTATTGATCGAACAGTAAGATTATTCAGCACTTCCATCTTTTTGACAAAAGATATTAGTTCTTCTGGAGTATCATTCTTACAGCGAAGAAAAATAACCCAGGTGTAGCGAGAATATTCATCTACAATGACAAGTGTATATTTCTTTCCAGCTATTGATTGGATATTGACAGGGCCAAATAGATCCATATGCAAGAGCTGAAGAGGACTTGTTACTGAGGAAACTTGTTTCGACTTGAAACTAGCTCTTGTTTGTTTTCCTTTTTCACATGCTGAGCAGAGAGATTCTTTAGCATATGAGTGCTGAGGAAGATCAGAAACCAGTTCCTTAGATGAGAGAGAATTCAGGGTTTTGAAGTTTAGATGAGAGAGCCTTTTATGCCATAGCCAGTTGACATCAGAAGAGGCCTTAGAGAGAAAACATAAGTTATCAGTGATAGTAGAGTCCATATCTATTACATAGACATTTTCTCTTCTATAACCACTGAGAGCAAGTTTTCCTTTTTCATCTACCACTGAACATGCTTTCTTAGAAAAGCGAACTTCGTAGTCTTTGTCACATAGCTGACTGATGCTTAGAAGATTGTGCTTCAGTCCATCTACATAAGCGACTCTTCGAAAGGTAGTTGTCCCATTGCTGAGGACACCAAACCCACGGGTAAATCCTTTTCCATTTCCACCAAAGGTCACAGAGGGACCTTTCTCTTCCTTGTATTCAGTGAGCAGGTCTCTTTGTCCAGTCATATGACGAGAACATCCGCTATCGAGATACCAGATGCCCTTTGATCCCTGCATACATAAGGAAGATTAAGTTTTGTTTGGTACCCACTTTTCAATGGGTCCTTCAGAGTTAGTGGATAAGGAAGATTCAGCAGTCTTCACTGCTGATGAAGTTTCAGCTTCAGTGGTAATCTTCACTTTGGTTAATTTCTTAACCTTAGTGGTATTTTTCACTTTGGTGACTTTATTTGCCTTAGAGGCATTTTTCTTCACTCTGGCTGTTTTATCAGCTTCGGTGGTATTTGGACACTTGCTCGCAATATGGTCAGTGAATCCACAGTGATAACATTTTCTATATCTGATGGTGGATTTATAACCAAAAGGTTTTGAAAACTTAAGATGAGCAGGTCCAGCTCCAAGAATGCCTTTAGCACGAGATCTGGGAGGAATTTTTATTTCTTCAGATTTCACGGGCTTTAGATCAACCTTCAGCTTTGGAGGACAGATATCAAAGATTTCTGTCACTGAGCTAGAAGGTTTATCCACTGAAGGTTAGGAGGGAACTTTCAGTTTGGTTTTCTTGGAAGCCTTCTGAGGGAGAATAGACTTTCCTTTATCTGCAGGCTTAGATCTTGCAGATATCTCCTCAGGGATGGGATTAGAAGAAGAACAGGGATAGAATTGATTATAAGAAGTGTCAAAGAAAGATGTGACAAAAGTTCCAAACTTAAGCGAGGAACTTTCTTCTTTAGGATCATCCTGTGGTGTCCAAAAACCAAGACCAGTTTTATCACTTTCAGAAGTTTGAGCATTTATTATCTCAGAGATCTTTGTTGATGATTTGCACCATTTTTCAACATGAGCCTTTTCTGCTTTTAGAGCAGCGATGGCTTGTTCGCGTTCAATGCTGATGATTTCATTTATAATGACTTGATCTTTTAGCTTTTCTTCTAAAAGATTTAGTTCACTGATCTTTTCATGACATTTCTCTAGCTCTTGTGTTAAATAAACATTTTTATTTTCAGCTTGAGTTTTGTCGTTTAGAGCATTATAAAGGTCAATCGTCAGCACATCAACAGCGCGACTTCTCTCAGCTTCAGGCAGAGAGGGATTTGTTGAGATAGATACCTGAGATGATATGTAGCTCATAGAAGGTTCAGATGGTTCTTCTACTTCTTCTTTAATCTCAGCCATGAGGCAAAGATTAGCGACTTCTTCTTCATCAGAAGATGATTCTTCTGATTCAGCCCAGTCATGTTCTTCAGCGATGAGACCTTTACCTTTTTGCTGATAGCTTTTCAGCTTTTGATATTTGTTTTTCAGCTTATGGTATTTGTCATCACTGGATCTTCTTGAGGTAGAAGGTTTGAAGACCTTTTTAGACCTGCACTCACTAGCAAAATGTCCAATTTTTTCGCAGTTATAGCAAGTGGCTGTAGCCTTATCAACCGGAGTTGATTTTGGCTTTTCAGTAAGAGAGAGAGGTTTACTTCTTCGGAAGTTACTCTTTCTTGCAAATCTCTTAAAAGAGTTTGTCAAGAGTGCTAAGGACTCATTAAACTCTGAAAGATCAGGGTCTGATAAATCCTCAGATTCAGAATCTAACTCAGTGATGGTGAGAGTAGATCGTTGGGATGGAATTATCTCTGATGAGACTAAAGCAACAGCAGTGCTTTTGGAGTCTTTAGAATCTTTTACAAGATTTTTCTTCAGGAGATTAGATTGCTCATAGTTGAGCAATATTCCATACAGAGTGCTTAGAGAGAGAGTATGTAAGTCCTTTGTCAGCTTAAGACATATTGAATAACTGTCCCAGCTTTCAGGAAGACTTTCCAAGAATTTTGTTAGGACCTCAGAATTAGAATAGGTCCTTCCAACAGTTCTTAGGTCAATGATCAGGCAGTTAAACCGCTGATGAATGTCAGAAAGAGATTCATTCTTACCAGCGATAAAACTTTCATACTGTCTTACCAAGTTAATCTTTCGGGTCTCTTGGATTTCAGTGGTGCCCTCATATTGAACACATATGGTTTCCCACATTTCTTTAGAAGTTTTTAGATGCATGATGGAATGGAAAACTTCATCAGGCAGAGCCATTGATATAATGGTCTTTGCTCTTGCATCTATGCCTACCTTCTTTTTATCTTCATCACTCCACTGTCTTATTTCCTTAACGACATATCGTTCAGGGACAGCTTCAGTGGTGGCAGTAGCGGGAACCGCAGCTATAATTCTAACAGGTTCATAGGGTCCGTTTTCTATATATTCAGGTATAGTAGGATCCGCACCTTCAAGAAATAGCATCATTCGATTTTTCCATAGAGAAAAGTTATCTCTGCTAAATCGAGGAGGTTTAGAAAGTGAACCATTATCATAGTAGTTTGTGTTTGTGTTTAGTGCCATTTTAGAATAGCGAGGAAGAGTATACAGCAAGATCTTGTTTATTAGATTAAACAAACTGCTCTGATACCACTTGTTGGTCCCGAGGGTGCTTAACAAGTTTGTAGAAGGGGGGGGGGGTTGAATACAAACACAGAAATTAAAGTTTAATAAATTGTTTATTGATAAATCAAAATACAATTTACAAGTTTGTTGCGGAATAAGATTAAGACAGACTCAATCTAAACAAACTTAAGAAACACTAAGATGGTTGCACAAGAAATTCAGAGAATGGGGGATTTTTAGAGAGATAGAAAACAAGGGTTTCTATTTTGGAGTTCAAGGATTGAGCACACCTTCAGATGAAGGAGTGAGCTTCCTATTTATACCCTATGCATTAAATGCATGGCAGGGTACTTTACACGTGGCATTCATAGATTGGCTTTGGTAGTCTTACTTTTGGAGACATGCTTTTGGCCGCTTTATGAACAGTGTAGTTGACAGAGTTGGTGTACGATTTGTGGCAGAGACTTGTCCGTTCTGACACATTGTACTGGTTGTGCAAGGTAAGACAAAAGAAAACTTGAGGCATAAGCTTTGTGATCGTTGATCGCTGAGTATCTTTTCTTTCAAAGATAGAGAAGTTCAGCTATCGCTGAAGCTTTTCCTCAGGCTTCTTCGCGTAAGTAGATTCGTCTGGTCTTCGCTGATATCCGCATCAGGTCACTAGTAGACTTATCTATTGTTCAGTGGCTTCGTCTTCGATTCAGCTATGAACTATGTTGACGCGAGACTTGTCTTCAGGGATTACGTTAACTGTGTTACATAGGAAACGATCAGTGATGACTGAACAGACTCAGTTTGATCGCTGAAAAGTGAAACACATACATATTAATGTTTACAGAAAGGTCATCAGCGATAACTGAACAGACTCAGTCTGATCGCTGATGATGAAACATTAATACATATAATAACGTAATTTTCACTAAGTATAAAAGAGGGTCGTTATCAAATCACTGAGAGAGTTTGGATCAACAAATCTGCCAATTGATCTTTAGTACCACATAACTCAATCTTCACCTCTTCATTTGCAACCAACTCCCTAATGAAATGAAACTTGATCCTTATATGTTTACTCTTCCCATGAAACACATGATTTTTAGTGAGTGTAATGGTTGACTTGTTGTCACAATAGATAATAGTAGGATGACTTTGTGGATGTTCCAATTCAGCCAAAATTGATCTTAACCATAGGGCCTGGCAACCTGCAATAGATAAAGACATATACTCCGCCTCAGCAGAGGATAAAGCCGCCATACTTTGTTTCTTGGATTGCCAAGAAACAACCCTAGATCCCTGTTGGCCCCGAAGGTGCTTAACAAGTTTGTAGAAGGGGGGGGGATTGAATACAAACACAGAATTTAAAGTTTAATAAATTGTTTATTGATAAATCAAACACAATTTACAAGTCTGTTGCGGAATAAGATTAAGTAAAACTCAATCTAAACAAACTTAAGAAAACACTAAGATGGTTGCACAAGAATATAGAGAATGGGAGATTAGAGAGTATAGAAAACAAAGATTTCTATATTTTAGAAAGATGAAGGCTAGAGGAGCATGCATTCTCCAGATGGAGAGGTAATCTTTCTATTTATACCGTATGCATTAAATGCATGGCAGGGTACTTTACACGTGTCCTTCATTGATTGGTAGAGAGGGTCTGACTTTGGGAGACATGCTTTCGGTCGTATCATGAACAGTTTAGTTGACAGAATTGTTGTACGAATTGTGACAGAGGTATATCCATTCTGACACATCGTACTGGATGTGCAAGGGAAAGACAAAAGAGACTTGAGGCATAAGCTAAGTGATCATCGATCACTGAATATCTCTTCCTTCAGAGATACAAAGAAGTTCAGCTATCGCTGAAGCTTTTCCTCAGGTTTCTTCGCGTATGAGTAGAGTCGTCTTTGCTTCACTGATATCCACATCAGGTCACTAGTAGACTTGTCTTTGTTCAGCAGCTTCGTCTTCGATTCAGCTATGAACATCTGTTGACGCGAAACTTGTCTTCAGGGATTACGTCTAACTGTTTACATTAGAAACTATCAGCGATACTGAACATACTCAGTATATAAGCGCTGATGGTGAAACACTAATACATATGAATGTTTACAAGAAAGATCATCAGTGATAAATGAACAAACTTAGTTTGATCGCTGATGATGAAACACTAATACATATTAATAAACGTAATTTTCACTAAGTATAGAAGAGGGTCTTTATCAAATCACTGAGAGAGTTTGGATCAACAATCTCCCCCTATTTGATAATGACAAAGTAACTGAAGAAAATTACTTTATAATTCAAAATGAGGAATAATCAGGACTCATAACATACATGTCCCAATTACTATTTTGAGGGATCTTTTACAGTACTGATAGAGTTAAGTACTTCACTAAAATTTTCATTAATTCAAAGAAAGAATTACAAGATATGAAAATATAAAGTACAAGTGAAGAACTAACTACTGTAAGTCTAACTAATAGATTACAAGAATTAAGAAACTAATCTATCAGCTATCTAGAGAAGACTTTGGAGGATCGATCATATAGTTAGGTATTTCTTCTCCTCTTTGCCTTCGATCTGAAGATTCTTGACTAATGATTGTCTTGATCGATTCAGCTAAAGGAGAGAAGTCATACCATAAACATAAGATAACCTTGAGATGTCTACGAGGACAGATAGGGATTTCAGAGACTCTTTGGAATCTGAGTTGTTCCTTATCATCTCTGAAGAAGATTCCAAAAGGATCTTTACGTACTTTCCCGGGAAGATATGGTCCACTAGGAGGCAGGGATAGATCTAGAATTGAGATATCAAGAGGAGGACCAAACAATGCTTCCTTTGAGAATTTGATGGAGGTGTCGTTTCTGATAGCAGCAACATTCTCAGAGGAGGAGGAAGCAGGCTTTCTTTTGAATTGCCTTGGCTTAGAAGGAAGAGCAGATGGCACCTTTAATACAGCAGCGACTCTGTTGATGAGAGCATCATTGATCCCTTCAACATAACCTCTGTAAGTTGACTTTGATTTCTTCAGTGCATCCTTAAACTCTAACCATTCCATGTAACCGAAGCTTTCAAGTCTTGAAACGAACATTGCTTTTGAGCTTCCATCCTCTCTGGTTATCTCCATTGTTACAGAAGTTCGATCCTTCTTCTTTCTTCCAGAGATGACAACGACTATAATCTTCATCGGGTCAGAGCGATAATCGATTTTTTGTTTACACCATTCAAGTGCTTTATCGCTGACCTCCTTTTCTTTTGAACGCTCCTCTTCAATTTCTTTGAGTAGAGCAGCCTGAACTTCCACTGGATTTTTCTTTAGCTTATTGTCTTTGACTTGAGAAGACTGAACCTTGAGAGCTAGAGAAGTATCTTTTTGACATTCAGCGATTAGTTTCTCAGCTCTGACAGATTCTTCAATTTCAGCTTCAGTCAGGAAGTCGAGCTCTGTAGATGGAGTTTGAAGAGGGATCTTCAGCCGTTGACTCTCCAGATGAGAGATCATCTCTGTTCTTCTGTTCAGTTCTTCCTCTGACCAATGAGCTGGTCTGGAGGGCCTTCCTGGGTGGAGCAGGGTTTCTTCTTCTTCCTCTTGTTCATCAATCTTACTGAATGAGATTGGGATTATTTGTTCTTCAGTTGTAGAAGTTGGGATTATTTGAAGTTCATTCCCCTTAAGCAGGGGAGAGAACTGTCTGGTTAAGAAGTGAAAAAGGAGTTAGTGTTTATTTTAGGAAGGAGAAAGATAAAGGCTTAGAAAGAGACAGGGGTGGGAAAGGTATAGAAAGAGACATCTTCCTCAAGGCTTCCATTTAAGAAAACATATTTACATCCATTTGGTGCACTTTCCAGTTGTGTTGTGTAGCAATTGCAAGTACTAATTTTACTGTTTCTAGGGTAATAACAGGAGCAAAAACCTCTTGATAATCAATTCTATACTTTTGTTTGTACCCATTCACTTCTAGTCTTCCTTGTATCTCCTCTTTCATTTGGTTCATTTTTATAAATCCATTTAACTCCAATGGTTTTGTGATTCTTTGGAAGATTAACCAATTCCCAAGTATTTTTTTCATGATTGCTTCTATTTCCTTGTCCATTGCAACTCTTCATTTCTTATCTTGACTTGCTTCTTCATAAGTAATAGGATTTGCATCAGAAAAAAGTGCAAAATCTGCCACTTCATCCAAGTCAATTCTTCTTGTGTTATCATAAATGCTACTCAGACTTCTGTAACCCCTCTTTGGTGGACTTTCTGAATTTTTTGATAATGGTGTTGACTCTTGCTCACTGTGTCCAACATTTTGACTTATAGGAGTGTTGTTGTTTCTTGGAGTCACAATATGATCTTCATGATCAATTTCGGATTCCTTTATAGGTTTTATATCACTTGTGACTTGAGTAACATTACCATCATCCTGTAATTGTGTTGCATCATTCCAAGCTCTATTTTCTTCAAAAACTACATCTCGACTAATGATGGTCTTTTTGGTAACATGATTGTACAACTTATATGCCTTAGACCTTTCACTATATCCCACAAAGATAGTCTTCTCAGACTTGCTTTCCAATTTGCTCCTCTTTTGTTCTGGTATAAGTGGATAAGCTATACACCGAAATGTTCTTAGGTGAGCAACAGTAGGTTTGTATCCACTACATGCCTCTTGGAATGCCATGCTAGAAAGGCTCTTAGTGGAAGTCTTATTCATCAAATAACAAACACATGCAACAACTTTTGCCCAGAAACAGTTATCTAAGGGGTTGTTTGGCGGTTGCTGAATGATTCGATGCAAAATGATTAAGTGGTCAGAATGATTAAGGGACACTTATGATATAGTTCAAAGTGAAATAGGGTTCTTTTGTAATTGTTTAGAATGAAATCAGGGATCTTAATGGTTAAGGGAGGTCCAGGATACAAAATCATTCAGAGGGTTTTGGAACCATTAAGAGGCGTACTTTTTTTTGCCAAACAAGATTCACTTCTTAGTGATTCAGAGGTTGCCTCTTAATGAAACCATTAAGAGGTAAACAAATAGCCCCTAAGTTTTTGCTTTTCATCATGCTTCTTGCCTTTTCAATTATGGTTCTATTGATTCTTTCTGCTATCCTTTCTGTTGGGGAGTATATCTAGTGGTCAATTGATGGTGTCTGCCATTTTCTTTTAAGAACTCTGAAAAATATGTAGAGTTGTACTCTTCACCTCCATCACCCCTAAGGGGGCGTTTGGTTCGCAGAATGTTTTTGGATGGAATGTAATCTGTCAAAGGAATTTGACTTTGAAGGAATTGGAATGGAATGTTGTCAGGTTTGACCACTTGTTTGGTTGACAGAATTGGAATGAAATCTGTTAAATGAATTGGAATTTTTCTGTTTGGTTCACAGATTGTAGCTTCAGAATTGGAATGGAATTTTGGTAAATGACCAAAATACCCTTTTTGATTATTTTAATTTTTTTAAACAAAAATTACTTTAATGAAATAGTCATTAAATAGTTTAATTTTTAACTAAAATTATTTTGATTATTTTAGCACACGAATGATGAGAGAGAGAGATAGGAGAGAGAGAGAGAGAGGGAGGAGAGAGAGAGGAGAGAGATAGAGAGGGGGAGAGAGAGAAGAGAGAGATAGAGAGGGGGAGAGAGAGGAGAGAGATAGAAAGAGGAGAGGAGAGAGAGATAGAGGAGAGGGAGGGGAGAGAGAGGAGAGGAGATAGATGAGAGAGAGTAGAGAGAGAGGAGAGAGATAAAGAGAAGAGAGGGAGAGAGAGAGGGGGGAGAGAGAGGGAGGAGAGAGAGAGAGAGTTGGCGTCTTATGATAATCAATATCAGTAGGGTTTAGTTTGGGGTAAAGGGTAACTTTGGAATTATCAAAATATGAGATTCCTTTCCATTGAAATCCTTGGGTTTTATGATGGAATGTTCAAATCCTATATCTATGGAATTTATTGGATATTAAAGATTCAATCCATTGAAAATCTTGAACCAAACAAGGGAATGGAATCTGGTCAAAGGAATTCAACATTCCAATTCCACCAGATTTCATCACGTTCTGCGAACCAAACGCCCACTAAGTGTAGAGTTGTACTCCCCACCTCCATCAGACCTAAGTGTTTTAATCTGGTGACCATTTTGCTTCTCAACCAAGGATTTAAACATCTTAAAGGTATTGAATACTTTTGACTTTCTTTTAAGAAGGATACCCATAACTTCCTACTGTAGTCATCAATGAAGGTTAGTAAGTACCTGTTTCCTGCAATAGATGGAGTGTTCATGGGTCCACACACATTTGTGTAGATAAGTTCTGTTAAGTCTAAATATTGTATCCAAGATTTAATGAGAAAAGGCAAACTTGTAAGGTCAACATTGTCAAAGTCAAAATAGTCAAAGTTGTATTTGTTTTACTTAGTGATTAAGTTTTAGTTTACTTAGTTGGTATAAATAGGTTTTAGTCTTTGTATTTTCCTTAAGCACGTCATTTGTAAAATCAGATTTGTGAGATATATGAAATGTTCAAGATCTACTTTCTCTCTCTACTCTCTCTAGTTCTTAATTGTTAATCTTGATGAAATTAGCTTGATTGTTTGGGATTTGTTATTCACAATTGGTATCAGAGTCGTACCAAACATATTCAGAAAGTTCAGATTATCATTTCGAATCAAATTTGTGAATTCTTGATTTCACAGACTCGTTTTCTGGAAATTCATAGTTTGATCAATTTTTCGTTGATTAGTTGAAATTCGTGTGTAAAAATGGATTAATGTCAATCGATTTGTGAATCTTTACACTTTGTATTCACACAATTTCACAATAATCACTGGATTGTTTGAATTTTGAGTTCTTGCGATTTATTGAAAACTCGAACACAGTGTGTATATCGATCATATGCTCTGGAAATTGATGGTTTTAGTCATATTAGATGTTTATAAAAGTGTTCTAGAGTGCATTTAGAATCGTTTGGGAACAAGTGCATACGAATTTACAGGTTTAAAATTGATTTTTTTTTGTTTGAATTTGTAGGTTTGCAAATCTTTATGAACTAGCGCAAGTTTATATGAACTAGCGCAAACTTCAGACGCTGCAGATTTATATTTCAAGTTGAAATTGAAGTATGATTTTGATTGGATAAGCTTCCATCGTGGGACGGTGCTGCAGATGTGATTTTCAATTGAAATGGGTCGGTGCTTAATCTCACGCAAACCACAGGTTTGTGCCAAGAGCATCTCACGCAAACATGCAGTTTGCGCTATAGCCTTCTCACGCAAAGCTCATTGAATTTCGAATTAAATTTCAATTGGATGTCAATAGTGGGATGAATGATATTATGGAATGAAATCGTGATTATGGGATGAATTTCAATTGTGTATTGTGATTGGATAAAATTACTTAGTGGAGCGGTGATTTTGATTTACTTGTTTTGATTTCAATTTCAATTTGAAATTGAAATTGAAATTGAAATTTCAATTTCAAGTGGATTAATCGTGGGTCGGTGCAACGGTGAACATTTCATTAATTTTGCACCAACTTTGAGATAATGGAACGATGTGTTTTGCGCCAAAAGTTGCTGGCGCAAACCTAGCCATATTATCATTTTGCGCTAATTGCATTCTTGAACATCAAGTCAATTTTGCGAGTTTTTCCAAGTTCCAATTGAAGTTCTAATTGTTGAAATCTGTGTTTCAATTCCAAGTTTTTAAATTTCATCTATATTTGATTTGCGAGTTTATGATCTGCAGGTTTCAAATCCAAGTGATTTTCAAGTTTAAGGTTCCAAGTGTGTTCTACAAATTCAAGTTCCAGAGTTTTTGAGAATTCCAGAGATAGAATTTTTTCTGAGATTATTTTTATTGTGTTGATCTGATTTTGACTTTCAGTCAAAACTTCTGAATTGTTTGGGAACGATCATTCTTATCAATTTGATTTCTCATTCAAGATGTCAATTATGTATAAGCCTGAGATATCTGTTATAGAAGCTGAATGAAATACTCTGCAAATTAAGAATTTAGAATATCTCAAAAGGATTCAGGAGTTGCAACTTCAATTGTTCAACTGTGTTAAAACTCCTGAATGTATAAAGTGTACTAATACTATCTCTAATTTTTCAGGTATCATCTATGAAAAGGAGAAAGAGATAAAAGAGAAAGAGAGAGAGATTATAAATCTTCAAAGTCAACTGAACAAAAATCACCTGAGCTACAAGCAGAATCAATTGAGCTTCAAAACAAGTTGAAGGCTTTCAAAGAGAATATATCTGTCTTGGAAAGTTCAAATGCTGATCTTCAAAAGAGGATATCTGGATTGTTGTTAGAGAATGTTGATCTGATTAAAAGCGTCAAAGCAGATAAAGCTAAAACAAAACTGGAGACATCTTCTTTTCAACAGATGTCTGAAATTTCCAAGAAAACTCTTCAAGAGAAAAAGGATTTGGAGCATAGATGCAGAAAACTTTCCAAGCAAGTGTCTGAGTTTGAGAAGATTCTTATTAACGAAAGAGACACGTTTGCGAAGGAAAGAAAAGTTCTTGAGGATAAATCAACTGAACTTTCCGAACAGATCTCTATTCTACAAGACTTACTTGATAAAGAAAGAAAAGCTTTTCAAGAAATGAAAAAGTCTTTGGAGATTGAAAAGAAGAAATCTGAAAAGAGATATGTTGGGATTTTCAATGAAATTACTGACAAAACCAAGAACTTACAAAAATATTTTGAACAAGAACGTTCACATTTTGAATCTAAAATATCTAAGCTCAAATCCAAAATAACTGTTCTATCTTCAGATGTCCAAAAAGAACAGAAGGCCAAATCTGATTTGAAACAAAAATTTGACACACTTTCAAATGAAAGAAACATTTTGACCAGAAAGATAAAAGACTTAGAAGCTGCAAACATTGAAATGTCAAAATAGATTACAGCTGATGTGATTGATCAATCACCTGTTGAAAATTCAACAGAATCAGTCTGTTCTTTCCAAACAGCTTCAAGTTCGATTCATGAGAAAAATGTTTTGAAAAAGAAAAGTGTCAAATCTCAAACTGTCAAATCAAATCAGATCAGACCATCTAATCTGTTCTATGACAAATCTGTTGATGGTTCAACGAGCTTTTACGTTAAATCTCTTGGAAAGAATTTGAAGAAAAATCAGATGATCTGGCGAGTGAAGAGTTCTTCAGATGAAGAGAAGAAGCATGATAAAGCTTCTGCATCCACAATCAATGCCAAAAAGAACAGTGTGCATAAAGGTAAATCTTTTGGTAATTCTGATACGTTTTATTCTACTAATCATCTTATCAGGATTGCTCAGAAGAAAATATGTTGTTCGTACTGTGGAGCATATGACTTTGTAAGTAAAAACTTTGTCAATTACTGGTATGGTTCTTATTATATAACCACCACAAGAACTGCAACTGACATTAATGGACCCAAATACCAGTGGGTACCAAAGCCGAAAAATGATTATGTGTTACAGGCACCTCAAGTCAAGGGGGAGTAAGAGAACCAAGGCTTTTGAACAAAGCAGTTCAAAACTCGGACTTCAAAGTTAAAAGACTATGGCTTCTAAGTACATCAGCTTAGGACCCGTACTTCAACGAAGTTTGACTTCTAAACACAACAGTTTAGGACTCGTACCTCAGCGATCAAAAGACCTTACTCCTGTACTTTGCATCCGATAAGATATGACGATCTACAATTCACAAGGGAGTTGTATTGATCTCTATCCTGTGCTTTTTCATTGACAATATACTTACGATATGGCGGTCTACAATTCAAAAGGGAGTTGTATAGATCTCTATCTTGTGTTTTAACTGACATATTCCAGATGCATAATTTAAGGGGGAGTACAGGTGATGGCTTCTGATCACATGACAGATCAGGACCCGTTCTTCAATGTTCAGACCTAGATATTTTGCAAATATCCAGGGGGAGCTTAAAAGACTTAAATCATTTTATCATGATTTGAGAGGGAGCTTAAAGGTAAATATCTTCTAATCCTAGATCTCTGATTGTTTGAAAGAAGAACAACTTTCAAGCATTAAAAAACAGTTTCTGAAATGTTTAAACCACTTCTGATTCTCAAAAGATTTTATTAATGTAGAAGTGTGATTTTAAATATTTTTCATTTTTGAGCTTTAATGTTTAACTGACCGTGTGTTTCCAAAGATTAATACTTGCGTATTATCTTGTCCATATACTGTAAAGTATTCATACACACCGATTCAGTATTTCATTTGATTTTGTTATTACCATATCTCATATTGAACCAATTTTTCGATGGTAATACTCCCGTTTGCTTTCAAATATTGTTGAGCATCAATCATCTTTTCTAAATTTGTGCTTTCATTGCTAAATTGTTTATATTTGTTTAATTGTTTATATTTGTTCATATAAACAAAATATCCAATTCTTTGATACCCTAATCATTTCTTGTTCATATCTCATTTCATTTGATCTGATTGATACATTGTCAGATTCTCAAAACAATTCTCTTGATTTCATTTCATTCATTCAATATCCTTGTTTTGAGAAATCTTCAAAGTTCAATTGCTCAAATCTCATGAGCATACATTTTGACAGTGTTATCATACACTTTGTGCTTAATTGTTCAAGTTAAACTGTTGAGCTACTATTCTTTATAGTATTTACATGGGATTCGTGTGTGAGCTTAAACAGAATTTCCATGGATTCACGTTAACTAGTGTTTCTGTTGGTCCCAAATAGCAGTAAGTAAATAAAAGAAGTATTGTAGAAGGGGGGGTTGAATACAATACACACAGTTTTTTTACTTAATTTAATTCTTATTGATTTGAAATCAAGAATTACACATAGAAAACTTTTGATTGTTGCGGAAGAGAATAGATGAAATCTATTCAAACAATCTTACACAAAGAGAAATGAAGAACAATTGTAAAACACTTAGAAAACAATAAGAACTTCTTAGAGAGAGAATGCCAGTGCACTTAGAGAGCTTGAATGCTTGAGAGCTGGTTATCTTGCATGTTGAACCATCCTCCATATTTATAGTGCCTCATGCATTAAATGCATGGGACACCTGTTGAGCAAAGGATGGACACAGGTCTTCAGCAAGGTACAAGATGTACCTTTTGTCTTGAGGTGTTTGGCTTGAAGTGTTGACCTGCAGAAGGATGGTAGAGACCTTTCCTTAAAATGGTGTAGTAGACAAAACTTACTTTATCTGATCTCCAGATGAGGTCCACATCAATGCAAGATATCACAATATACTTTGTCAGAAAAGTACAATGTGTTTGAAAGAAATCCTTAAGCATAGACTGCCGAAGACTTGAAAGATCTTCGGCTCCTGAATATGTGAGAACACCTTCATACTCTAAGGAGAGATCATTGGCTACCGAAGACTTGAGAGATCTTCGGCTGCTCCTTGAAGATGTGAGAACACCTTCATACTCCTGAGAGATATGTGATTGACACCATCCTGGATGATGGTGTTGATCACTTGGGCATGCTTGGTTTTAGGCTGAGGAGACTATCTTCAATCCGCTTTGAGAGATGTACTCCTTCTTTGTCTTCTTCGGCTGATCTTCGACTTCACCGAACATTTGTATAGAAACCAAGCTGCTAAAAGAACCTCAAACATATTCTAAGTAGGATGATATAAGATGGAAGATCAGGAGGTCATCTTCAAATCTTCAGATGACCCAACAATCTCCCCCTATTTGAGGATGACATCCATACTAAAGAATAGAACAAAGAGTGTACTGAATAAGTTCATTTTGACCCATCTTTACTCTTTTTGGGTTCTTTTCACATAGTTTTTATTTATTTATTTTTTTTTATAGAAGGATTTATAAAGTATATCCGACATTTACAAAAGAATAAAAGAATGAAGTATATATGTACAAACTAAGTAAGAGAAAATGCACTTGTATTTAACATGATGTCTTAACAAAACAAGGTTACAAGTACATAAGAAGGATAGAGAGATTTAGAGAAGAACCTCATTCGTTTTTCGGTCTTTTGTGAAGCTCAGCAATAATATCACTACGAATGAGAGAGGCTTCAGAACTTACGGGGATGAGAGATAGGATAGCAACCAGAAATTTGGTGTCTGCAATGGAGATCTCCTCATGTCTGAAGAACCTGAGATTTTCCTTTTCATCGAAGAAATAGACTCCTCTGGTTGGCCTAGACACTACAGTACCAACATTTGAAGAACGGGTCGGACACGGACCGCCTGGGGTCTTCAGATTTAGATTCTTCATATCAGGGATTAATCCCTTGGCAGCCAGATCTTTGAAAAGATTTTGATTGAGAGAAGAGGAGAGTTGTGGAGAGGAGGAGATGCACATCTTTTTGAGATAGTGAACTTGAGCTTCTTCTTCAGGGGAATGCTTGTAGTCTCTTGCAAAGTCTTTCATTTTTTCAAGTAGACCATTGATGGTCTTTTTAGCCAAAACCCTGTGACGACTAAATGATTTAGATAAGAGTTCAGATATTTCGTACCATTCAGAGAGACCATAATCTTCAAGGTCGCTGAATTTGATATACTGACGAGTTTTGTCTTCCCTGATGATAACTATCCGAACCTCTGTATCTGAACCTTTGGTGGTGCCAAGTTTTATCTCATCAATTTTAGACTTCAACTTTCTTCCCATTAAAGTCTTTCGGTACCAAAGGATGTCATGAGAATCAAACTTGGCTTTAGAGAAGCCAAAGCCAGAAGTGACCTTGTTTGGAGGTTGAATCTTGAGCCTATCAGCTTCAGAAACAAAAGCCTTTAGAACGGCAGACTTTTGTTGATGGGATAAGAAGGCCTCTTCGTCAGGAGATAGCTTTGTCTTTCCTTTGTCTCCTCCTTGTCTTGAAAGCTCCCCCTCAGTTGGAGCATCGGTGGAAATGGGGGTGGGACCCTGACGGCCGCTGTCAGAAGAGATTGGAACCGCCTGTTTCTCCCCCTCAGCGGCTGGCCGGGGAGCAACCTGCATAGAATCAACCTTCTGATGAAGAGACTTCAAGGACTCAAGAATCTGAGTAGTGAGGGCCTGATGAGACTCGGAAGCCGCTTGCAGACGACGAACCTCCTCATCACGAGCACTGGAGGCGGCCTGAAGAGCAGTGACTAAGGTAGTGAGGTGATGATTGGAGGACTCAAGAGACATTAGCTTGTCACAAGAGACCTTGACAAAAGAACCCAGAAGTGTCTGATGATCACGAAACTGAGCCCCCAAGAGGAGGTGTTGTCTGTTTGTTTCTTGTATAGCCTCCAGAATTGCAGGGGGGGGTGATGGGAGCAGAAGGAAGAGTGTCCCGTACATCAGTGGTAGAAAGAATGGAGGAAGTAGATACCTGCTTGTGACCCTGTTGCAAATAAGCCAAATATTGTGAAATACCCTCCACACTGGCCTTGGGTAAGACCCGTGTTTCACCGGGCGGTGCATAAACATCGACCAAGAATTGGTCGGGTGAAAGGCCGTGCAGTGAGAAAGCAGAACCTTGGTCCGGGGAGAAGACCAAGTCATCCTCATCCACTAAGGATAGATTGGAGGAGGGAAGTTGAGGGTCTCCAAATATTACAGTTGCATCCTGTTGTGAGGATACAAAGGTGGGGGCAGTGGCTATGTCGGAATCCCCAGGCCCGAATGGGACAATGTCAACATCCGTCGATTGTGAAGAATCGGAGGATGGAGTATGTGGGATGGCCCTAGAAACCTTCCTCGTTCTTTTGGGAGAAGAGGGAGGGGAATAGGTAGAGTGCCGCCGCTTTGAGGTGGTGGGTGAGGCCTGGGTAACCACCGAAGGTCCTTTCAGTGGTATGGCCCTTTGGGTAGGTGCGGCGGTGTCGGTAGTTGATGATGAGATAGTGCTAGCCGACATCACAAGAGGTGAGGGGGAGGGGTCCACTACAGAGGAGGGACCTTTGGACACCGAAGTGTCCTTGGCATCTCCCCACTGTAGATTGGGAGAAGTAAGGAAAGAGACCATACCTGGAAGCAGAGGGTTGTCAGTTGCCAAAGGCCCCTTATGAAGAAGGGGTTTGGTCATAATCGGCGCCTTGTAGTCAAAAGTGATGCTATGAGAGGCATCAATGGCAGTAGCAAATTTATGATAAATGATGAGCCATATAAACCGAGGAAAAGCGACATGGGGCCGCTTGTGAGGGGTGATGACACTGACTAATTCATGGAAGAAATACCGTGCAAAATCAATCTTTCTTTGAAAGATAAGAGCATGTGCCAGTTGGGTGATGGAAGAGGGAGATTGATCATGTCCAGTAGTTTTCTTGCTAAGACATAAAATAACATGAGAGAAGAAGAAATGCCAGATACCTCCCATGTTTTTGCGAAGCAGTGTGCCCGGACTTCTGTCATGTTCTCCACGGATATAGTTCAGAGCCACAACAACTTACTCATGCTCATTGCCAAGGGGGAATTTCTCATAGGGTGAGTAGATAGGAAGATGAAGTGCCGAACGAACATCTTCAACCCCGAAAGTGAGATCCGGCGAAGCGGGGTCGGAGAGAACGGAAGCCGACACCTTCTCGGAAGTAGCGTCATAGACACAAGTAAGCCAAAAATTGCCAATGAGCAATTTGCTTATTTTTGGTGGATTGTATGTCAAGGCATAGTGAAGAGGAGACTTCATGAGGAAGGAAGCAATCGGGTCAAACTCACTATGCTTGGGATCACTTTCCAACCGTGCAACATGATTGCATGGGTTGAAAATTAGATCGGAATGAGAGGTGGGGGAAGTGAACACATTTCTCTTGACAAGGTTGGGGGAAGAGGAGGAAGCCATGAAAAATATAGAAGGAGGAAGAAAGGTGATGAGTGAGAGAAAGAGGAGATGGGTGTTTGTTGTGGTGGTGGTGAAAAAAAATGAAGGAGGAAGGGTGGTATTTATAGTGAAAATAGGAGGGAAATAGAAATGGAAGGGATTTGAAATGGGTAGGCTAAGTAGGGAGAAGATAATAGGGAGAGATGTGTAAGTGTGGTAAGGATGGGAAAGGTGATAGAGAGTCGGAGGAGATGAATGGGGAAAGGAGAGGATTGTAAGAAAAGTGAGATATGGAAGGAATAAGGGGAAAGGTAGGAGAAAGTAGGTGGTGTAAGGAGGGATGGGATGGGTAGGGGAGTCTTGGAAAAGGGAAATAAAAAGGAAAAGGATAAAAAGGGAGTAGGTTAGGGGGTTAGGAAAAAGTCAAAGCAAAATGGAGGTTGGTTGGGGATGGGGATCGGCCGAAAAAAAAAGGGGGGGGAGGAGTTTGATATTTCGGTGTTCGGCTAAGGGGGAATTCGGTTGGATGATGGGCCGAAGAGGACCAAAGCCGAAGAGAGAGAGGTAGGGCCGAAGAGTGAAAAAAAAGGGGGGAAAGGGGGTTGGTAGCCGAAGTGGGGAGGAGAGGGGAGGGGGGTTCGGCTAAGGGGTGGGTAGAGAGAGAGAGAGAGAGAGAGCCGAAGGTAGAGAGTGAGAGGGAGAGTGAGAGTGAGGGGGTGTGCGGTTGAGGGGGTGAGTTCGGCTAAGGGGGGTTCGGCTAGTGGGGGGGTCTTCGGCTACCGAAGTGGGTAAGGGAAAAAGAGAGAGATCGGCGAGGGGAGAGGAGGCCGAAGAGGGAGAGAGCCGAAGGGAGGAGAGGGGGGGAAGAGAGAGAGAGAGCCGAAAGAGGGAGAGCCGAAGAGGGGAGGGGGGGATGGGGGTTCGGCTAGGGAGAGGGTAAGGAGAAAGAGAGAGTGAGCTGAAAGAGGGTGAGAGATAGAGAGAGAGGGAATGAGTGTGAGATAAGGAGAAAGGAAAAAAAATACTGACATGAAAAAAAATATTGATTTATTATTGATTTTTTTTTTTTTTGATTTCTTTTCTATCGCTCATTTTTTTTTGATTAAAGATCGGCATTTAACATACCGAGTTCTCCGATGAGGAACTTGAACCGAGCTTCATCGAGAGGCTTGGTGAAGAGATCCACCAGTTGGAGGTCGGTAGGGATGAAATGTAACTCGATATCACCCTTAGAGATGTGATCCCGAATGAAGTGATATCGGATGTCGATGTGCTTGGAACGAGAGTGTAGCACCGGATTGTTTGCGATGGCTATCGCACTAGAGTTGTCACACAGAATCGGGATGTGAGAGTACAGCTGATTGTAGTCTCTAAGCTGGTTCTTCATCCAGAGGATTTGAGCACAACAACTTCCAGCAGCTACATACTCAGCCTCAGCAGTAGAGGTGGGGACTGAGTTCTGCTTCTTGCTAGACCAACTAACAAGCTTGCCACCAAGGAGTTGACAGCTGCCAGTGGTGCTCTTCCTATCAATCTTAGAGCCTGCAAAATCAGAATCTGAATACCCCATTAGATCAAAACCTGAGTCTTTGGGATACCAAAGACCCAGATTCATGGTACCTTTTAGATACCGAAAAATGCGTTTAACCGCAGCCAAGTGAGATTCCTTCGGATTGGCTTGGTAACGCGCACATAGGCAAGTAGCAAACATAATATCCGGTCTACTCGCAGTAAGATAAAGAAGAGAGCCGATCATGCCTCGGTAGCTGGTGATATCCACAGATACACCATCCGGATCAGCATGGAGTTTCAAAGGTGGTGCCATGGGAGTTTTCATGGGGGAGGAGTTTTCAAAATTGAACTTCTTCAGAAGGTCACGAGTGTATTTACTTTGATTTATAAAGATACCTTGTGAAGATTGTTTAACTTGAAGTCCTAAGAAAAAGGTAAGCTCCCCCATCATACTCATCTCATATTGGCTTTTCATGAGAGAGGCAAACTCATCACATAGTGACTCATCAGTGGCACCAAAAATGATATCATCCACATAAATTTGAACAAGGATAAGACTACCTGAGGTTTGCTTGATGAACAAAGTGTTGTCAATTTTACCTCTTGTATACTTGTTCTTCAGGAGAAAGTCAGCAAGAGTGTCATACCAGGCACGAGGAGCCTGCTTTAGACCATAGAGAGCTTTGTCTAACCTGTACACATAGTCAGGATGGACTGGATCTTCAAAGCCAGGGGGCTGTTTCACATAGACTTCTTCAGCTAGCTCCCCATTCAGAAAGGCACTCTTAACATCCATCTGGAAGACTCTGAAGTTCTTGTAGGCAGCATGAGCAAGGAAGATTCTGATGGCTTCAAGTCTGGCAACTGGAGCAAATGTTTCATCATAGTCAATTCCTTCCTCTTGCCTATAGCCTTGTGCAACCAGTCGAGCCTTGTTTCTGATCACCGTGCCTTCTTCATCCATTTTGTTCCGAAAGACCCACTTGGTTCCTATGATGGTTTTTCGGGAAGGACGAGGAACCAATCTCCAGAGTTTATTCCTTTCGAACTGAGAAAGTTCTTCTTGCATGGCAGTGATCTAACATGGATCAGCTAGAGCTTCGTCAACTTTCTTTGGTTCAATGAGAGAAAGGAAATTCACATAGAGACAAATGTTACCAACGCCTCTTCGAGTCTGTACACCAGCTTGTTGATCACCAATGATTTGATCAATGGGGTGATCTTTTGTCCACTTGAGGGCAGGAGGTAAAGGAGGAGGGTAAGAGATTTGTAGAGGAGAGTTGGAAGGGCAATTTTGAGGAGAGATGGATGGAAGATCGGCTTGTATAGGTGAGGAGTGGATGTCAGATGGAGAGACTGGGATGATTTGGAGTGTATGTTGAGGTTGGGTAGGCTGAGGATCATCCTCTTGATGAGAGGAGGGGTTGTGAGATGTAGAGGGTTCATTGTTTTGGTAGAGAGAAGTGGGAACTGTGTAGGGAATGTCCGATGATGATGTTGCAAGAGGACCATCACCAACACAGGAGGATATCCATCTGTTCAATTCGTCACCATCACAAGAGAGTGATGATATCTTGAGGTCATCAAACTTGACATGGATGGATTCATCAATACACTTCCTTCGGAGGTTGTAGACTCTGAAAGCTTTGGAAGTGAGAGAATATCCCACGAAGATACCTTCGTCAGCTTTGGGATCAAATTTTCCCAAATTTTCTCTATCATTGAGAATGTAGCAGACACACCCAAAGACATGAAGAAAACCAATGTTGGGTTTTCTACCATAAAAGACTTCATAAGGAGTCTTATTATGTCTTTTTACAATGATAGACCTATTTTGGGTGAAGCATGCAGTGTTGATTGCTTCGGCCCAAAAGTAGGTAGGGAGGTGAGATTCACTCAACATGGATCGGGCAGCTTCACATAGCGTTCTGTTCTTTCTCTCCACTACACCGTTCTGTTGTGGAGTTCTGACGGCAGAGAAGTTCTGAGAGATGCCTTTTTCATTGAAAAAGTCATCCAACATACTGTTCTTGAATTCTGTTCCGTTGTCACTTCTTACAGATCTTACCAGCTGCCCATTCAACACTTCAGACTTTTTGATGAACTTCATGATTTCTTCAGTAGTGTCACTTTTATACCTGAGAAAAAATACCCAAGTGTAACAAGTGAATTCATCAATAATAACCAGAATGTACCTTCTACCACCAAGGCTTGGAGTACTGACTGGTCCACACAGATCCATGTGAAGCATCTGAAGAGGCTGAGTGATGGAGAAGCATTGCTTGGACTTGAAGGAAGATTTTGTGAGTTTCCCTTTCTCACATGCAGCACACAGCTTTTCTTTCACAAAGGACAACTTTGGCATGCCCGTGACAAGCTCCTAGTTTGAAAGGACATTCAAAGTCTTGAAGTTTAGATGAGAGAGACGCTTGTGCCAGAGCCAGCATCTTTTAGCAGAGTTTTCAGAGACAAAGCAAATGTTTGTTCCGAAGGATGAGCTATGTCCCATGTCTATGACATAGACATTCTCTTTGCGGTAGCCAGAGAGTACGGTTTCCATCTTTTCGTTGAAAATGATGCATGAAGATAATTCAAACATCACTTTATAGCCCAGATCACACAGTTGGCTTATGCTTAGAAGATTGTGCATCAAGCCCTCAACATAGGCTACCTTGTTAAAGGTGATGGAACCATTTGAGAGTGTTCCATAACCTTTAGTACTTCCTCTGGAATTGTCACCAAAGGTGACAGAAGGACCTTTGGAAGGCACGAAGTCTACAAGAAGAGATTTGTTGCCGGTCATATGTCTTGAGCACCCGCTGTCGAGATACCAGATTTGTTGGTGCCGTAGACCCTGCAATCACAAGAAAATCAGTTCTTTGGTACCCATTTGGAGATGGGTCCTTTTGAGTTAGAAGGAGAAGAAGTATCCTTGGAAGCATTTTTATCAATTCTCTCCAGAGGACAATTCTTAGCAAGGTGAGACGTATTACCACAGTTATAACATTTTCTATATGTAAAAACCTTTTTGGAGCTTTGACCAGATTCCTTGTGATGACTGGTCACATTGACTTTCATGGCCTTAGAGGTTAGAGGATAGTCAAGAGGCTTAGGACCCAAGATGCCTTTGCCAGAGTCAGTTGAAGGAATAGAAGAGGGTGTCTTGGAATTTAGCTTATTTAACATCACAACTTTGGGGATTGGAAGAGAAGATGGTTTCTTTGAGTTTTTCTTGGGAAGTTTCTTTTGGGGAGGAAGATTGGCAACAGATTTTCCCTTTTTGGAGAAAGAGACTTTGTTTGGAGAATGCTGAGGAACTTTGGAAGGTTTGGGTTTAGAAGAGGAAGGCTCGTTTATTTTTAAGGAACACACAGACTCAATAATTGGTTTAGAAGGGTCATTTGAGTCTTGTACTTCCTCACTCTCATTAGGTGAGTCAATGCTCTTAGCTTTGATGAACATTCCAAACTTGAGATCTTTAGAGGGATCAGAAGAGTCCAAAGGTTCAGAGTTGTCATAGTTCTCTTCAGAGGATTCATAGAATGAGGGAAGAGAGAAAGGAGCATGAGTGTCAGAAGGAGGTTCAAGGTCATATTTCCCGAAGCCTAGTCCAGACTTGTCATCACAAGATATTTGATCCTGAAAAATCCTTTCTAAATTTTTGGACGAACTTGTCCACTTTTTCACAGTTTCTTGCTCCTTTTTAAACTTTTTAAGAAGTTTATTTTTCTCTTTAGCAAGAGTAAAATTTATAGTTTTCAAATCTTCAAGCTCAGTCTTGATTTTATCAAAGTGTTTTAGTTGAGAAAGACAGATTTGCAGTTGAGAAGAAAGAGATTTTATCTGAGCATTTGCCTTCTTCTTTGCATCCTTGGCTTCATAGAAGTCAATGGTCAAAGAGTCAAAGGCTTCAATTTTCTCAGCATCAGAGAGAGAGAAAAATGGATGTACCTGAGTGGATGAGGTAGAGCACTCAGCAGACACAAGAGCCATGGAGGTGGAAGAGGTTTCACCATCATCATCATCATCTATTTTAGCCATAAAGCAAAGGTTAGCAATTTCCTTGTCACTTTCGGAAGTTGGTTCATCTGCCCAATCATGAGATTCGTCAAGAAGACCTTTTCCTTTGTTGGCTAGAAGAGCATTCCTTTCCTTCTCTCTCTTGTATTTGGCCTTGTACTTTTCAGCACGGTCAGAGTTTGAAGGAGCAGACCTGTTAGACTTTTGAAAGGAAGGTTGGTAGGAATCAGACTTGGTTCTGACAGACCTAGAGGATGTACGGTTAGAGGAGGGTCGTCTAGACTTATCAGAGGACCTGCTTCTGCATTCAGAAGCAAAGTGTCCCTTCCTCCCACACCTATAACATTCCTCATGTGATTTGTCAGAGGAAGCAATTTTTGGAAGAGTAGAGGAGGGTTTTCTAGAAAACCTGGATTTTCCAGAAGAGAAACGAGGTTTGCCTTTAGAAAAGCCAGCCAGCATGGCAACACTATCTGACAGCTGAGCCACAGAGGTCTTCTCTCCTTCATCATCAGCCTCACTGAGATAGGCTTCTGAAGGGTCATTGGGGTCCTCTTGACTATCGTTGTCAGAGTCAGAAGGATAGGTGATCCTAGGGATACACATAGTACTTTTGGAAGATTCACCGACAAGGGCTAGAGAAGAGCCTTTGATGTCTTTTGTGAATGACTTCCTAAGTAGTTTAGTCTGCTCATAGTTGTAGAGGGTGCCATACAAGGCAGTGAGAGGCATAGAGTCAAGATCCTTGGTAGACTTGATACAAGTACAGATGTTTTCCCAAAACTCAAAAAGACAGTCCATGAACTTGCACAAGACTTCCTCATTATCATATATGCGACCCACAAGTTTAAGATCATTGAGAAGACTGTTAAAGCGATTGTAGTAGTCTGAGAGAGACTCACCCTTCTCATGAGAGAAGAGTTCATACTTTCTTACAAGAGCAATCTTTTTGCTCTTTTTCACCTCAGACGTACCTTCATAAAGAACACACAGAGTGGACCACATTTCTTTTGCAGTAGAAAGGTTAACGAGAGAATGATAGACCTCATCAGGCAGAGAGAGGGCAATGATGGCTCTGACTTTAGTATTAAGAGCTATAAGACGTCTGTCTTCATCATTGTATTTAATGGGGTCCTTTAGAATGTATCTCCCAGTAGCTGGAGTTCTTTCTTCTTCAGAAGAGTCCTCATCAGCTTTTCCCTTGTCTGCATTATATCGGTCCCAAACTCTAGGAATAAAAGGACCTTCATGTAAAATAGTTGGATATATGCTGTCAACTCCTTCTAGAAAGAGTATCATACGACTTTTCCACAAGAAGAAGTTATTGGGGTTAAACCTTGGTGGTTTGGCTATAGAGCCATTGTCGTATGAAACAGCGGTGAAGTTTTGAGAATAATCATTTTTCAAAGAAGAAGAAGAGGCTGCCATCACGGATCTAGTTTATTGGGTTAAACTAAACCGCTCTGATACCACTTGTTGGTCCCAAATAGCAGTAAGTAAATAAAAGAAGTATTGTAGAAGGGGGGTTGAATACAATACACACAGTTTTTTTACTTAATTTAATTCTTATTGATTTGAAATCAAGAATTACACATAGAAAACTTTTGATTGTTGCGGAAGAGAATAGATGAAATATATTCAAACAATCTTACACAAAGAGAAATGAAGAACAATTGTAAAACACTTAGAAAACAATAAGAACTTCTTAGAGAGAGAATGCCAGTGCACTTAGAGAGCTTGAATGCTTGAGAGCTGGTTATCTTGCATGTTGAACCATCCTCCATATTTATAGTGCCTCATGCATTAAATGCATGGGACACCTGTTGAGCAAAGGATGGACACAGGTCTTCAGCAAGGTATAGGATGTACCTTTTGTCTTGAGGTGTTTGGCTTGAAGTGTTGACCTGCAGAAGGATGGTAGATACCTTTCCTTAAAATGGTGTAGTAGACAAAACTTACTTTATCTGATCTCCAGATGAGGTCCACGTCAATGCAAGATATCACAATATACTTTGTCAGAAAAGTACAATGTGTTTGAAAGAAATCCTTAAGCATAGACTGTCGAAGACTTGAAAGATCTTCGGCTCCTGAAGATGTGAGAACACCTTCATACTCTAAGGAGAGATCATTGGCTACCGAAGACTTGAGAGATCTTCGGCTGCTCCTTGAAGATGTGAGAACACCTTCATACTCCTGAGAGATATGTGATTGACACCATCCTGGCTGATGGTGTTGATCACTTGGGCATGCTTGGTTTTAGGCTGTGGAGACTATCTTCAATCCGCTTTGAGAGATGTACTCCTTCTTTGTCTTCTTCGGCTGATCTTCGACTTCACCGAACATTTGTATAGAAACCAAGCTGCTAAAAGAACCTCAAACATATTCTAAGTAGGATGATATAAGATGGAAGATCAGGAGGTCATCTTCAAATCTTCAGATGACCCAACAGTTTCCTACCCAGGAAGTTATCCTTGAGTGATTGAGGGGTGAGGGGTCAAAATCAAAGAGTGGGGGAGATAACTCATCCGGTTGAGTTTTTCTCAGTGTGTGGAGCAGAAAAATGGAAATGAGAGTTTGGTCAGAAGTGAGCTTTAATGATAAAAAGAAAGAGGGTGTGAGAACAGAGTTAAAAGAATATCAGAACTCTGCACCAAATACCTTCTGAGCTGGGCAGTCACATCTACTGATTGGTTCACATTCTTTGGTGACCATCATTGAAACAGGCAGTGAGCCCATGCCAACTCTTGCATTAATCCCACCAACCACTCATTTCTTTCCCGAAAAAGAAATGTTTCATTTTCATTGAAGACGCAACACATCTGCTATCTGATCTTCACTCGGAAGATTTAGATATTGAAAAAGAAGGAAAGTTGCCCCACCTTCGCACCTCTTTCATGCACATTGAGTCCGTGTATTATCTGTTGTTGTCTCAACAGTTTACACAATTTGAGCCTTATGAAACACAATCATTGTGCTAAATTCTTTCATACACAAGCACGAGCACACAGAAAATTTGTTTTTCTGTCAGAACATTCATAGATAAACCTTGTGTTTTTCAATGATTGAATGGAAGTCCTGGGGAGTCATCATCAAACCAGCTCCTTAAATTGTACATTCGTTGTACACAGTAACTTTGTGTTACTGACAGGCATTCCTAACTGTTTCATTTGTTGAATCAGGGTTACCACGATCATTTTATCTGAATTTGAAAAGATTCGGGTATCTACAGTTCATGATTCAGCTATTCAGATCAAAGAGCGGCGACTATCAAATTATCATTGAAAGGGGAGATTGTTATTTGAATACAAAGGGGGTGATCAAAGACTGTGTCGAAATTGAAGATGTTTTGATGATCATGATGCTTACAATCATCAAAAAGGGGGAGACATTTACAAAGATTCAATTTCAAAGTTATAAAAAAAGAAAGTTCTGTGAAAAGATTCGTGAAAAAGTTCAAGAAAGTTCAATTTCATAGTTCAAGTCTGACGAAAGTTTGTTTGGATTAAGAATTTCAAAGACTGATGAAGATATTTCTGAAGATATTTCTGAAAGTTTTTTCTGAGAAATTTGTTTTTCTGAAGACAGTCCAGAGATCAAAGAAATGAAGATTCAATATCAGAGATTCCTTACAGTTGTTTCAATGTTCAAAGACAGTTTTCAAAGAAGTTTCAAAGAAGTTGCAAGAATTCTGATTCATGTTCAAGACATGTTGACTTTCAAAGCTGCAAAGTGTAAAAGACTTTTCAAGATTCTTCAAAGGCTGAAAGATTAAAGGTTGTTAAAGCATCAAAGTTCAAAGTTGCCAGAGACAAAAGCTGAAGAATCAAGAGCTGAAGACTAGTGTCAAATTTTTATTAAATCTTGAATACAAAGGGGGAGATTGTTAAGTCTAAATATTGTATCCAAGATTTAATGAGAAAAGTCAAACTTCTAAGGTCAACATTGTCAAAGTCAAAATAGTCGAAGTTGTATTTTTTTTACTTAGTGATTAAGTTTTAGTTTACTTAGTTGGTATAAATAGGTTTTAGTCTTTGTATTTTCCTTAAGCACGTCATTTGTAAAATCAGATTTGTGAGATATATGAAATGTTCAAGATCTACTTTCTCTCTCTCTAGTTCTTAATTGTTAATCTTGATGAAATTAGCTTGATTGTTTGGGATTTGTTATTCATAAGTTCAAGTGGCTTTATAGCCCTCCAAGCCTTTTCCATAGGAAATGACTCTCTTGCCTGTTTGCCAAACATGCAACCTTTACAAATTTCTTCCATTGTGTTGTTGATGTTGGGAATTCCTCTTACAAGATTGTGTCTGTACATGTAATCTAAATAACCCAAGTTTGCATGTCCAAACATGTTGTGCCACAATATTGAGTTTTGCTTGGCAGATGTATGAAATGAAAAAAAGAGTATTCTCCTTGAAGTTAAATGGAAACATCTTGTTTCCTGTCATACCTATTATGCCAAGTATGCTCCCATGTGGATCTTTTATTTCACATGCACCGTCTCTAAAATGAAGATCATATTTCTTCTGTAGTAATTGTCCCACACTAAGTAAATTATGCTTCAAACCAGGGACATAATAGACATTAGTTATCTTCTTTTGTCCCATCTTAGTGTTAACCAAAATCTTTCCAATACCTTGTACCATTAACCTTTTGTCATCTCCAGTTCTTACCTCTTTCTTTTGTGATTCGTCAACTTGAATAAACATGCTCCTGTTTCCTATCATGTGGTTACTACAACCACTGTCTATATACCAATTATCATTCAATAAAACTTCTTGAGTGCTCAAGATCATGAACATAGTGTCATTATAACTTTCATCTTCCATGTTTATGAAGGTAGATCCCCTTTCCTCTACAATCATTTTTCTACAATATTTGGCTATATGGCCAAACTTTTGATAGTGATAACACTGTAAAGGAGAAGCGTTCTTTCCTCTGAATTTACCTTTGTTTTCTGTTACACCCTCAAATCTGGAAATAACAACAATACCTTAAAGTGTAATAAATTCTCTTACTACAAAGCCATAATTGAAATACATTTCTAGGTTAAACCATCAAAAAATGATTAAAGTCTTAAATAAAGACTAACTAAAGTCGGGTGTCACTAACAAAACCACTAACTAACGCTATCTTCATTATAAATGCGGAAATATTCACCAAGCTAATCACCTCTTCGAGCACACGACTAGCACTCATCTCCCACAGAGACGCTAGAACTAATCCCGAAATGGTACCTGATGCACATGACGACAAATAAAAAGGTTAGGCTAACGCCTAGTGAGTTCAAGGGTTTTATATCATGATCATAAAGGAAATCGTAAAACGGAAATATTGTAACTTATAATCATGATCCTTTAAAATGAATTACTTAAAATAAGAAAACGACTCATTTACCAATAATATGCATTTTATAGATGGACGCCTCAACGCCAAGGCATTCTTTTATGGATTAATGCAACCCAACGCTTACACAAAATGTGAGTAACGATAAATGCTTAAATATTGAAATTTTAATAGAATTTGTACATCAAACGTTTGAAATGTGAGTGAACTCAAACCCTAAAAATTTTAGCAATTGAAGAATAACACAAACTCAACATGTCACCGAAAACAAGGATAAAACTAAATACCCTAAAACAACACCTCTCGGTGACGGGGGAGTCCTGAATTCCAATGCTAGTGGCGGAACACAAAAGTAGGTCACATTCCAAGTTACTGAGCTCACCATACTAAGACCCATGGCCACGAGTACGCCGACTCGTACTAAGATGTGGGGGAGGGCAACCCGAGGATCCTAATCATGCTCATTCGTTAGGATTACATTTACGACCCATGACTAGTAACCGATCCTACATAACCGTACCAATTGCCTCCGAGGACCCAATGTCTCAACTAGCTACAAATAGGAAATAACTATCCCATAAAAACAGACTCAGAAAGTACATCGCGGATGCAGGTCCGGGTATTGGACTCCACGAGCCCTTACCGTATTATCCTCGAAATCCCATGACTAATTATGGTGCCAACATATAAATAATAGCCCATTTTCTTTAAATAAAAAGACCGACTCATATGCCTATGGATCCACTGCATTACAGTCTAAAACATTACATGACTCCAATTGAATGTCCAAAGCACCCAAAACATGTTACTCTCAAGGCATATTTCAGTCAAAACCGAGTCAAAGGCTCAACAATTTACTTAAATCTCCAATGAAAGCCAGTGTAAACATTAAAACACGTTTGACCAACGGATATGTAAACACAACGACCAAAAGTATGATTAGCTCAAAACTTACCATTGGTTGAGGTAACCCATTTTCCAAATGAACTTATACTCTTATATTTCCAAATGGTTTGTAAGATCAAATGCACAAAATGTCATTTACATAAAATGAAGTTCATTTATATATAAAATCATCTAGGAAGCATATCAACATGATTTATTTACCAAAATGTTCAAAAATCCCAAAGGTGGGCGGTTCACAAAATTTATAAAACCAAATAATCCAAATGAGTAAAAACTCTTCAAGTACCCAACTTTTAATAAAATTCATGTAAACACATAAACACTTTAAAATGGGCATTTTGGCATGTACAACGTTTCCACAAATCAACTTGAACTCACCTTGCTAGATTTAGGCTAAATCTAGGTTTTACCCCACTCTTAAGCTTCCTTTGGTGAGGGCTTTAGATCCACAAACATCCATCACTAGAAACTTTATCTGGGTCACAACCAAAGCCTAAGGATGTACCAAAAGTAATCACAAACTCAGATTCATAACAAACCTTAGTCAAATCCTCTAATCATCCAAAATACCCAAAATATGTCAAAACTTCAAAACAAGGATGATATATCAAAATAAATGCTCTAGGAGGTTAAAATGAAAAGTTTTAACAAGAATAATGGTTTAGAAAGCTAAGATGGACTTACAATTTGTTTTTAGGAAAAAACCCCAAAAACTAGGTCAACAATGGTGAGAGATAGTTGGAGAAGATGAAGAAGATGCACATCTTGAGTTTCCATCCACAAAGCTTGAATCTCTAGCTTCCAATCTCTTAAAACTCTTGAAGATTTTGATTTTAGAGGAGTAAATAATGTTTGGACAAAAATGAGAAAGAAGAGAAGAATTGGTAGGTGATGGAGTAAATGAGAAAAGAATCATCAAAAGGGTTTTAAACCCAATTATTTTGGTTCGGGTGAGTTTGAAGTTAGTTCGGGGGTCAAGAAACTCACTTGAAAGTCGTCTGGAATGTATTTGGGTTTGGTGTCAAAACAATGGTCGACGTGAGTTTGAAGTTAGTTCGAGGTCAAGAAACTCACTTCAAACTCTCCTGAAAGGTATTTGGGTTTAAAATCAAAACAGTGGTCGACATGAGTTTGAAGTTAGTTTGGGATCATGCAACTCACTCGAATGTCGCTTTGAAGGTATTTTGGTTTAAAATCAAAACAACCCCCAAAGCTAGTTTAATGTGAGTTTGAGGTCTGCGCAATTCACTTGGAACTCACCCTAAAGGCCCAAATCTTGATTTTGATTTTCTTTTTAACAATTCCACTAATCTCGATTGGAGACACGTTTATTTATAAAATGACCGCATACCGAAATACTATAAGCACGATTATTAGGGATAAACTATACTTACAAAATTCCGGCTGTTACATTTTCCTTCTGCTGAACTAAGCCTCTATTCCTTTCTTGTGCAATGGAGGATTGTGTTTGAAAGGCTTGTTCAAAGGGCGAGGAATCAAATTACCTCATCCTTTAATTCATGAGATTGTAAGGTTCCAAGTAATCCTTCCAAAGAAAGTACTGATAAATCCTTTGATTCTTCAATTGTCACCACTATATATTCAAACTTTCTTGTTAAACTTCTAAGGATCTTCTCCACGACCCTTCTGTCCTCTATTGTCTCTCCATTCAATCTCAATTGATTGAGTACCCGTATTACACGATTGTAGAATTCCTCTATGGTTTCTGAGTCCTCCATTTTCAATGAATCAAATTCACATCATAAGGTCTGTAGTTTCACCACCTTGACTTTATCTTCCCCATGATATGTTCTATATAACATATCCCATGCTTCCTTGGAAGAATTTGTGGAGGAAATACGTTCAAAAATAATTTCATCAACAACCTGGTAAAGTGTGTAGAGTGCCTTCTTGTCTTTCTTCCTTAGATCTTTCAATTCATTCTCTTGTTCGTGTGTCAATTCATCAATCTCATTGGGTTCATCAAAACGTTGTTCGACAATATCCCATAATTCTTGATATTCAAATAGCACGTTCATCTGAATCCTCCAGTGATAGTAATTCCTCCCATTCAATTTTGGGAGTTGTGTTTGTAACAGGTTGTTTGATGTGGAAGCCATCCTTGTTCGTGGCTCTGATACCACAATGTTGGATCAAAGAATACACCACATATGATATCACTTTATTGAGAATTCAGTAAACCTTTACAATTGTTCTACACATACATATATAAATACAGTGGAGAGTTGTGACTCTTCATCAAACGACACAAACATTGAAGGTTGACAATTTATTAACTGTCAACTATAGAATCGTCCACAACTAACTTAACTACTTCTTACTAGCTTATACTTTAACAATAGTATATGGGAGATAATTGAGGGGACATGGGATAGAATTCAGGTGACACTACTTTCAAACATGTAAATAATTAGATAACAATACATGCATGTACCTCTTAAAATTTGAACATAACACCTTTCTATAACATAGTATAAATTAATAAATATAGATAAAAGTACACAATTACCACCGTACCCACAAAAGAAGAATTAATGTTATCAACTTTATTATGGAGCATGCAAAATTGCGTTTAGCCAATCATCATCGTCATCATCATACTCTTGGATCTCTTCATCACTGTGTTCAGGATAGTCATAGCCACTATCATCGTCTTCCTCCTCTCCTCCATCATATGCACACACTACAAACAAACCACTTAATTAGCTTACACCTAATTAAATATTAACATCTATCTAGCTAGATTTCCCTCGAACCAAATATAAAATATATATGAATATATATATATATATACCAAAATAAACAAACAAACAAAGACGTACCTGTTACTTTGTCGAATAAATTTTCATATAAAATTGTCCTTGTCCATTCTCCAATATCATTACGAGATTCTCTGAGCATAAAATATTCAGGGTTGGAGAAGAAGTAGGCACGTGGCTGCAGTTGATATGCAGATATTAACCCAGTAGTAGTTGTGCAGGTATGATCATGTGTAATCTTGATCATGTCTTGTTGTACATACAGAAGATCAACGTCAAAGTCTTTGATTTGAAAAGCATAACTCATGCCAACTATGGAAACAGTAACATCATCACCGGCATTTTCCACTTCCTTCCCAAAGTACTTCCAATGGCTTATCAGTGTTATATCTTGTCCATCATCTGGAATGCCAACAAATGTTGGGCTGTATACCCATTTCAGCTCCTTGGTCTTGTTATGGATCTTGATGTAAAATGTACACCAATCTTGGTTACTCCAATGTCGAAACTTTTTAGCTTTGCTTCTTCCATAAGTAAGGCAGATGTTGAAACCTTGCAGCTGGCTGTTCTTGGGATCTGAAGGCAGTACCAAAGAGATCGAGTTTACCCTGCTCTTACTGCTGCACCAACCTGCAGGTGTCTCATTCCCCGGAACATAGGTGCTGAATATACCAAATTCAAACAGTCCCTACTTTTCCAAATTAAGATATGGTTATATATATATATATATATATATATATATATAAACTTAAAATCCCACTACTTAATTAATTAATAGATCCTAAAATACCAATTTTGTTGTAATGAGAAAGATCTGGGAGCATTGGAGATAGAAATCACCTGGACAACATCTTTCTGCCTTGTTTTTGTTAGTTTGTTAAACAGTTCCACTGGAGTGTTCTCGATTATATCCAGGTTGAGAATGCCTAGTTCATTCATGACTCTATCTGCACCAAACTTCCTTAAGGGTTCTAATCTGAACAGTCCCTGTACCTCAACGAGTTTCTCACACCCACTAACATCCAGAAACAACGATTTCAGCAGATTCGGTAAATTCGTTATCCTCTCTAACGATGTACAATTCACAGTCTTCAAGTCAACCAAACTCATCGGAAGTTCTGGGAGCGATTGGAGGCTCGTGCACGAGTCTAACCATAGATCACGGAGCATAGAAAGATCTTTGATCCTCTCTGGAAGTTCACGAATTGGATTCCCACTTAGGTTTAAGTACCTCAATGAACACAAGCGCGTTAGATCAGAAGGGATCACTTTGTCTGATAGATTACAGTGTGCCAAGCTCAAGCTTAGCAGCGAGCTCGAGAAAGATGCTAAAGAAAAATTTGTGGGAACCCGACAAGTTCGTGGTTTCGATAACCAAGAAGGGAAGAACGAACGCCATTCTATCAGTTCGTGTCTATTAGAGGCAATGTGGCTAATAGCGATTTCGTCTGCATGGAGCATCTTCAGTGATTGAAGTTTTCCCAATTCTTCCACTGGCAACTTTTCTAGTTTTGAGCAACCTGATAGTATTAACTTTTCAAGAGACCCGAGTCTATGAAATTGTGATGGAAGCCTTGTTAGATTTCTGCAACCACTTAAGTTTAGAAGCACAAGTCTTGTAAGACCTACAATGGATTCATGAAGCTCAGCCAATCTTATGCATTCTTTAAGAATCAATCTTTTAAGATTAGGAAGCATTGAAAAGTCTGGGGACTTTTTTAGGTAATGAGAATGACTCAAATTTAGGACTTCCATCATCATAAGAGACTGCAAAACAGAACAAAAAATGTGAGTTTCCACATATATAAAGAGAGGGATTCAGGGGAAATCCGAATAAAATAAATAACTGATGAACACAATGGTAACCATTTATCTGGACGGTATGCACATATGCATACAAGTAATTGAAGCTGTTTTTTTGTATACACGTACAGTACCAGGGTGTTCCTCAGTTTTTCATGTAATGTGACATCATATATATACACACACAGAGAAGAAACATAAAGGCGCATTCTCCCGGTTGTATCCGGTAGATCCCAACCTTTTTGGAGGTCAAGTGTTCAAACGTTACCAAAGGAGAAGTGTGTGTGAGTTTTGCCACGTATAAACATTATATATACTTGCAAAACAAAAGCAGGAGCTACAACAATCACTAGAAGAACATTAATTAATTAGGTTTAGAGAACACCTAAAAATGTTTAAGTTTCTTAATATAATACTTTAATATAGGACCAACCAAAAAAAATATCTTATCTAAAAATGTTACAATAGGTTTATAAAACACTTTTGGGTGTTTTAACAAAAATTTTAAGACGCTTTTAAAATAAAGTCTCATATTAGTTATGATATACAACATTATTTTAAAAAGTGTCATATAAAAACAAGTGCCCTGTAAAATGATGAGTTTATAGGACACTTCTTAAAAGTGTCGTATAAAATAGTTAACATGACACTTTATTTTAAAAGTATCATAAAAAACTTGTTAAAAAGCCTAAAAGCGTCCTATAAACCTAATATAGCAATATTAGATAAAACACTTTATAGTTTGGTCCTATAACCTTAAGTCCTATAAAGTATGCTATTACGACATTGTTTATGTCGTATAAACTCAATTTTGTTCTAGTGGACTACTGGTAGAGATATAATTATACCCTGTTGATCGACTTTTGAAATTGCATCAAGCTGCTATTGCGCATGTCAAGCGCGACCAGACTCTCTAACGGGAACTCATTCGGCAAATATTTCAAGGGAAAACCCCGCCAATATAACCATCTTAAACCTTTAGGAAATTGGTCATAGCAGCCCGTGATTTGAATATGGCTAAGCTTTAGTAGCCTTAAGTTCTGCATCCTTGTGAATGCGTCGGTTTTTAAATCAATATCGTCTTGAATACTTGAAGAAGCATTACTCGCATTCCCAAAGAAGTCGAGTCTACGGCGTTTTGATGCGTAGCTTTGGTCCATCAGAAACATCTTTTCAAGAATATCTTCGGGACCCCTTTTCTTTCTGTCTTCTTTCTTCATTGACTTCCCTTCTTTTAGCATTTTCATGTCAAGAACAAGACCTCTAATTTCATTTCCTCCCTGAGATGTAAAGAGTCCAATTCGGTTTATTCATTTTTAAGATTTCACACTTCATTACAACAAAATCGAGTTTATAGGACGCCAAAAATGTTTTCATAGATTGCTTTATTAGACTTAATTTTACAGAAACAAACCTTCATGTGTCAAAGTGTTGTAATAAGTTTATAGGACGTCTTTGGACTTTTAACAAGCTTTTTAGGACATTTTCTTTTTAAAAAAAGTGTCCTATTAGCCCATATATATATATATATATGACACTTTTAAAAAGTGTGTTATAAACAAATCTTTTTATAGGACATTTTTTCAAATAGTATTCTATAAAAGAGTTAATAGGATATTTTGTTTCAAAAGTGTCTTAAAAAGCTTTTTAAGATGCCAAAAGCGTCATACAAACTTATTACAACACTTTTAGATAGGACACAAGTGTTTTGTTCTATAAACTAAGTCCTATAAAGTAATTTACTAAGACACTTGGACATTTTGTGTTCCTAAAAACCCAATTTTGTTGAGCATGTAGTACCCAACAAGTTGTATTGTATAGATAATGCATCACTTCAACAAAATAGGTCTTTTAATGAAGACGGATATGCATCCTAATAGAATACTCAATGGGACTGTAAGTTTACATGACCGAATAACAACTTCCTATCTAAAGACATTACAATAATTTAGGCAACTTAAAAAAATCTATATACGAAGTAAGAAGTTGGGTAATTACCTAATAGGCAGAGAAAGTAAATCGTTCTAATAGCTTTTTGATACGACACTTTTGAAAAGTGTTGTGTATGTGTAAGGCTAATAGGACATTTTTCATGTAAAAAGTTATAAATATGTTGATTTACGTACCTATTGTGTTCTATCAGATTGTCTAACTTCATCGATAGAACTTGTAAAATCGTCTAACTTTGCGTTTGTTTTGGTCCTAACTTAAAATCCCATGTAAGTACTCTATTTTTGGGACCCCAAAAAACCAGTTTTGTTGTAGTGTATAAAGGATTCTTACAGATTTGTCTTTCAAAACATTGTATGAATCTCTGTGACTCCAAATTCTGGTACGTCTTCCTGGATGAGGGGATTCTTGGCGAATGATTTCTCTTCCCATGTCTTGAAGCAACTGATGCACCAACAATTTGTTCTGTTTGTCGACGTCTAACAGACACCTATCGACGAGATTTTGTATCCCGACCTCGGTATAATAATCACACTTTTCTAGTATCATCATCACGTATTCTTTCTCCTTTCCAACGAAAAAACAAGAAATATCAAGAAACAAGCTCCTGTCATGATCATCCGGTAACGAATCGTAGCTTATCCTAAGTTTCCCGACAATATCTCTCTCCGAAATCGCTTGCAGTTTCTTTAAAGCACTTTCCCATATATCGATACTTCTCCCACGCAACGATGATCCCAAAACTACGAGCGCTAACGGGATTCCTCCACAGTGGTAGACAACATTTCTAGAGAGCTTGGTGTAACTTTGATCATCATCAGGAGGAGGATGATCTTCACCAAAAGCATGCCAACTAAACAGCTCCAATGATTCTTTACCATTAAATCCCTTAATTTCATACATCTCAACTTGTTGTTTAGATTCGAGTAAAGATTTGTGTCGTGTCGTTATCATGATTTTGCTTCCGGGATAGAACCATTTACGCAGGCCGAGCATGGCGTTTAGTTCATCCAACTGGTCCACATCGTCAAGAACAATGAACACCCTTTTGCAACTTATGGCATCTCTAATCTTCATGATTCCTTCATCTATGTTATGGATTTTCTTGATTTTCTTTCTAGAAATGTCGGAAAGGAGTTGTCTTTGTAAACGAACCAAACCGTTTGGTTGTTCTGTGGCTCTTCGAATGCTTGAAATGAAGCTGCTACCATCGAATTTGTCAAAGTTAAGGTTATAGACGGTTTTGGCAACGGTAGTCTTCCCGATTCCTCCCATACCGTAGAGTGCCATAATGTCGACACGAGTTGATCCATCTTGTAGCCATTGGTTGATGCTTTTGACCCGTGAATCTAGTCCGATCGGGTAAACTGCGACACTTAGGCTCCTTCGGTTAAGTTTTCTTTCAACCACTTGAACTATTTCCTTGATGAACTTCGATTCATGCCTACAAAACTCATGAAGCATATTTGATTGTTAACATTTGCTCGTTAAGAGCAGATCCAAGAGTGTCATAATTTTTTTTTAAAAGGGTGTCATAGGTTATGTCTAAATTAATCCCTATAGGATATTCCACCACATCCCCACATAAATCTGTTTGAAAGGGTGTCACCGAAATCTTTTGGTGATTTTCGATTTTTAGTTATAATAATGATATCGCGTGAAATTAGCACTTTCGGATTTTCACTCTTCTCTTTAGTCAATAACCAATTATGTGTAAAATTTTGCTTTTGTATTCGTGATTCTTGGCTATTTCCGAAAAATAAACAGTGTTTTGTGTTCAATATACTGGTGTTGAGACTACATACCGATTTTGTAACACCATTCCTCCCAAATCGACAACTTGACCGAGAGCATCCCTCCATCGCTTCACCTTATCATCATCATCATGACGTTGCAGCAGACCATCTTGATCAAACACTTGTTCAAAACTCTGATGTGTCCTCATCTCCGATGGATCCACATCATAAAAGATTGGAATTACCACCGGTTGAAACGCAATAATCTTGGCAAGTTCGTCTAGACAACGCGTGGTCGAAACATACTTCTTTGACAGAACCACGAGAGCGATCTTCGATCTCTCCATGGTGTCATGTGCTTGAATTCCAGCATTTAACAAGGCTGTATGAAGGTGATCTGTGAAAGTTTTACCAGTGTCATGGCTACAGAAACTCAGGAAGACTTGAGATTGAGTAGTCATGGATTAATTGAAATTGATTCCCACAAGCTACTAATTGCATTAATTATTGGGTTCTCAGAATGTGTCTTCACAGCACAAAAACAAGAACAATATGAGATAAAACACAAACACCAAGGATATATTTCAAATGCAACTTGGCTAATTTGGAGTTTCTAGATCTCTCGGTCAATATATATATATATATATATATATATATATATATATATATATATATATGGAGTGGTTCATTTAAAAAATGGTAAATGTATGAGAAATATAGAAGTAATCTTAACCATTCATCTACCGTGAATCAGTTAATTAGTTCATATATGAATCACAAAGATTTATATATGAATCAGTTAAAAGAGTTCAGATGTGAATTACACTGATTCACATATGAACATATAGTTTATATGTGAATTATACCGGTTCATATATGAACACAACCCGTGTATTTTGTAAAAATTACCAAAGTGTTCTTCTATTTTTGGAATAGCCGCAACTTTTGACCGGTCAAAGCCGCAACTTTTGACCGGTCAAAGCCGCAACTTTTGACCGGTCAAAACCGAAACATTTGACCAGTTAAATCCGATCTAGACCGTATGAATGGCTAGGATTACTTCTCTATTTCTCATATATTTACCATTTCTCAAATGAACCTAAGGCTATATGTATATATATATATATATATGTATATATAATGAGGACGGTTCAAATGAGAACCCTAACTATTTAAGAAAACAAGAAAACAACAAATTAAGTACAAAATCATATGTGATTTTACATTAACAAAAAAAAACAGACGCGGGCGACTTTAGCTGCGACTTAAAGTCGGAGGCAAAGTCACGTGAATCATGTATAATTTTATACTTAAATCATATATGATTTTGTATGTAAGTCGCAGCCAAAGTCGTGTGAATCATATATAAATTTATACATAAATCATATATGATTTTGTATGTATTCGTCTGTTCTCATTTTTTTTAATAGATGTTCTCGTATAAACTCACCTCTATCTATCTATCTATCTATCTATCTGGCTTAGTGATGGCCAAATCGGGCTCGGGTTCGGGCTGGGCTGGGCCAAAACGGGCTTCGGGACCAAACAGTAAACCCAAAAAACGGGCCAATCGGGCTTCGGACCGGGCCGGGCCGAGTTACACCCAAATATGTGTGGCCCGTTTAATGTTGGAAAAAACCGGTTATAGGAAAACCGGGCTGGGCCGGGCCCAAAACCGGGTCGTGATCGAGCCGAGCATTTTTCCGTATTTTAAAAAAAAAATCTTTATATAATAATTAACTACTAAGCTTTAAAAAATAAAAATTGGATTGGATCACTAAAATACACTTTAAAAATACGTTTTATTTATAATAAATAACTAAAATACACTTTAAAAATACGTTTTATATAATTTTAAGTTACAAACTTACGATACAAGTATTTATAGGGGTTTGGGGGGTAAAAAATACAAAAAAATGTTTAAAAAAACGTATATAAACAATAACATAACGTCTTTTTTTTTAAAGTACGAATCGGGTCGGGCCGAGCCAAAAACCGGGCCGTGAACTAGGCCTGGCTCGCCAGGAAATCCTCCAAAAACATGAATCGGTCCGGCTTTTTAGGCTTCAAACCGGTTTACTACCGGGTCGGGCCAGGCTGGGCTTCGGTTAATCGCTCGGGCCGGGTCAGGCCGGGCCCATTTGGCCATCACTAATCTGGCTATCTATCTATCTATTAATTTATTATGGTGTATATTTAGATCCTTCTTACACGGTAGTGAGAACATCCCCAACACCTATCTTGAAATTGATATTTTAGAGGTTGTTTAAGAATTTTTTCTCTAACAAGTATGCTATAATGTATGCAATGTAGAGAATAAAAGAGAAATAATGTGGTAATTTCCAAATTTAGAGAAATATAATATTTTAATTATTTCCCACCAATAATCTATATTAAAATTAAATGTTTATAAGAAATAAATAATCTATACTTCTATACTATATTATAAAGATGACATAAAAAACTGTTAAAAACAAGTTTTTAAACATAATGTACTATTCTTTTATGCACAATCTCTTAAATTACAATATTATAAGCATGATGTACCAGTTGCTAATGCTAAACTAGGGTTTATATCCCCAATAACTCTGATTCACGCCTTCATTCATTATTTGTTTTTCCAACCTCTCGTTTCCACCCTCCAAGGCAACGATTCGTAGTCCAAGATGCAATAATTTACAGGACTCTCATCGCTTCTCTCATATCTGTCTATTGAATCTCTGATTTGGTCTTCCATCTTCTTGTCTTCTCCGTCTTGTAGGAAGATTGGTTTTATCTTTGTTTCTCTTGTTTCTCTAATAACACACATCTTTTTCAATATGGTATGTGCTCTTTATCCATAGATCTGCAACTTTCCATTGTTATAATCGATCTTTTTCTTTTGATTTCGTGTTTTGTTGATGAGATCTGGTGAATTTGTGTTTGGTTCATTCAAAACCCAAAAAAAATTACAACCAACTCCAACAACTACTCTATTTTAGTAATTCTACCACCAATTATATTAATAAAATATTGTTTTTCTCTCCTAGACATACAACTTCAATGTCTCCTATTGGTGAAAAAGAATTAAATATTATTTCTCTCTCTTCAATATGGGGTTTTAGAGATTTCTCCAAATTTGGAGATTTTTACCTTCTCTATCATCTTTTCTCTATTTTAGCATATGATATAGCATAGCTGTTGGAGCAAAAAAATTGCTAAAATCTCACTTTTTTCTATTTAGCATAGTTGTTGGAGATGCTCTAAACCCATAAAATTTCAAGTAGTTGATACCCGATTCATAGCACCTTTTAGAATTCAATTATTATATTCTATGTGATTGATTTTTGTGCACATTGGCTGGCTATAAATATGGAAAGGCCCACTTCACCGACAAGAACATTTGAGAAATAAAGAAGAGGAATTTCTTTTGCTTACAAGAAAAAAAAAATGGGATTGTAGCTAGTTGTGTACGTATGAATCATGTAATATTTGTTGTAAACAAAGGAACATAAAACTAGAGTTTCATTTATTTCAAATTTATAAAGAGCAATTAATTAATTTTTTTTTAACAATACATCACATGAAGGATAAAAATTTCTTTCTATAAATCAATATTTGAAATACCTCAAATATAATTCTAGATTTAACCTCAACAAATAGCCACCCAAATCTTATATAAACACTAAATAAAGGTCGGGTGTTACTAAACACATATACGATTGTTATCTCCAAATGTGCGAAAGACATCACTCAATAGCTACATCCTACTCGAGCATCTAAATAGCATTCAACACTTCACGGTGCTGCAAATGACATTCCCAAACTAGAACATGATGCACATGCCGACAAATAAAAATGGTTAGACTTAACGTCTAATGGGTTCAAGAGTTTTCAACATGAATAATATTTCGTTAAAAATAAAAGAATGCAACTTAAAACACAATCTTTCAAAACGATTTACCATAAATATAAAAATGACTCATTTTCCAATATCATGCATTTGTAAAGAAGAACGACCCTTATAAAGTGATGTTGCCCAAAACTCACTAAAACGTGAATAGAAAACGGACTCCCAATTATAAAAACGCGGTTAAAACTTTATATTTCGAAACACCAAAAACACGGGTGGGGCATAATACTCAACTCATAAATCATGGAAAAACAATTCATATAATTATAATACGCCACCTGGAACTAAAATTCAATACTCACGCGACCATAAAATGGAATAAAATCCAAATGTTAAAACATGGACAATTAAATATCCAAAATACTGCTGGCCGACAACGGGGGAGACCCGTATCCATTGAGAGTGGAGGAGCACAAAAGTATGTCACTCATACAACGTTAATCGTATGACACTTCATGACATAAAAGCCTAAGTGTCCCTACGACTCCCTCCAAGCTACACCAAAAGAGACAACTAACCTTAGTGAATATTATCATGAATATTACCAAAGGCCCGACACAGTCGGGGGTTACAACCAAGGCATTGCTCCGACATGGCGGAGGCCCTAAACGCCATCAAGACGATAGCACAACCAGACTCAGCCCTCCTAATACACTTGAAAGGTTAAGGTCATAAAATATGGGTCTCAGAGTCCGACCCCGTAATACCCAATTGACCATCAGATAAAGACTGACTTACGTGCTTATGGATCCAATACAACACAGTCTAAAATTACATGACTACACATGAATGACCAACGCACTCGAGCATGTAATTATCATTAATATACCACAAGATACATTCAGATGCAAATCATAAATGGGGCTCTACATTGAGCCATTAAAATCAGATAAATGTCCTCAAGACACTTTTAAGTCAAAACCAAGCTAAAATGCTCAAAATCTATTTAGCCAACAAATAACAGTCCCCAAATAATAAAATGTATTTAAACGACGTTTACACCGACTCATACCTCAAAGATGTGACTAACCCAAAACTCATCACGAATTGGGACAAACGATTTTCCAAATGGGCTCATACCCTTACCTTTCCAGAATGTCTCATAACACAGAGACATGCATTTTCCAAAGGGTTTATGAAATTAAATACATCAAAAACTCATAAATAATAAAATAGACTTCATTTGTACAAAATCTCCAAAAGTGCATAAATAATAAAATAGACTTCATTTGTACAAAATCATCAAAAATGTATAAATAATAAAATAGACTCCATTTGTACAAATCACCAAAAAAATTGCATAAATCATGGTATTTACTTATCAAAGATCCAAATCCTAAATATAAGCATTTCATGAGATCAAATTAACCCAAGTTTACCAAATATGAAAACTTATCAAAATACTCAACACATTGACGATTACCAAGTAAAACATATTTTTACTTCAAAATATACATTTTGGCATGTACATAGTTTCACAAAACAACTTTAACTTACCTTGCTAGATTTAGGCTAAATCTAGATTTTACCCCAACTTGAGTTTCCTTGAAGAAACTTGAATCCACAAGCAAATCCTTCCAAAAACCTAGATCCACAAGTTTCCAACCATTAACTTTCTTATTCAACCATTTAGAATCGTTCCCTAAACATTTTATATCAAAATCTCCATTTTGGCCAAAAACCCTAATTTGACCTAACTTTTCTCAGAATCTTTGAAACCGAAATTGGAGAAATAAAATACTAGGTTGTTATCAATAGAGCATTTATAACTCATAAATAAGTTTGGAAGTGGAAAGTATGAACTTACCACTTAGGTTTTGGTGAAAACCTAGAAAACCCCAAAATTCTTGAAGATGGAGGTGGTGATGATGAGCTCTTGATCTTTGCTTCCAATCCACCACCAAATACTCTTATATATTCCCAAAACTAACAATATCCCCTTGAAAATCTCTCAAAAACGAACCCATAGCAACTTGAATCGCCAAAAACGGAGTTGAAATGAGAGAGTTATGAGGAAATGAAGAATGCAGCTGAAAATCCGACTTTTAACAAGTCTGGTACACCTGTGCTACTATGCCATGTGACTTTGCCATGGCATTGTCGCATGGCATAGTCGCTCTAAGTGTACCGTCAGCTAAAACTTGCCTGCGACTTTGCCAGTGCGACTATGACACCGGACATTGTAGTCGGACTCGTACCAAGCCCTAAAACTAGACTTTTTCTATGTCAATACTCCCGAAACTCTTAGACACTTAAAGTAATGTTTTCCCACCATAAACCCCACTATTTACAAGTTGCAAAAACGTCTGGGTGACTTTTACTTACTGAAAATTATGGGTGTTACATATTTAAAATCATAAGTTAATATAGATTTTTTTTAAAGTTTGGTTTAACAAATTCAAAATTTATAATATATCTATACTATATTATAAAGCAGACATAAAAAACTCTTAAAAACAAGTCTTAAAGCTTAATGTACCGTTATTTAATGTTAATTACTTAAAATCTCTTAAAAAACAACCATTAAAGTTGTATGTACTACATTTAATGTCATTTATTAACTTTCAATCATTATCTCTAACCATTTTAACTCCCATAAAATCATTTCCCACTTTAACTCCCCTAAAATCACTTTCAACATAATTAAATATAGAATAAAAATCAAATTTTAAATATAACAAATCTAAAATATAATTAAAAAAATCTAACAGAATATTTTATAAAAAAAAATTATATTATTAAACCAAAATAAATTACATTATATTTTGTAGCTAAGTTTGTAATTGAGTTCAATTATTATGTTTTACTATCTTATATATCCCCATTCGATTATTATTGATATATTTTTAAATTTATAATTTATTGTAATAAGTTATGGTTTTATATTTTTAGAACCAATTTGATTTTTTGGTCGTTGTTTTTGTACTTTTATGCATTTAGTACTGTTTATTGATACACATTACCCAAAATTCAAGAATATAAGTAATGATGCATGAGTACAAATTTCTAAAACTATATGTTTGAATTAATAACTCACTCATAATCATTGAATTCTAACAAAATACTTATTTTTTTTTATATAAAAACATTATATTATTAAGTCTAAATTAAAAAAATTTATATAAAAAAATCATTATCACTCTCTCACAACCATCCAAAATCGTAATGTAAATCGACCAAAAACAGAAAATAAAATGAAACATTAAAATCGTGATGTATCTAGCTGCATTGCACGAGTACGCTTCTAGTATAGTAATAAATTTCAAATTCTTTTAATTAACATGTTATATAATTTACTATCTTGTTTGTATTAATTAACATATACATATTATATTACTATAAATTGTTTTAATTATATTATAAAATATTGTAATTGATTATTTTTTTAGATGTCCTTTTTGGTAATTTAATATACTTATAAGCTATTTTTGCCAAACATGACTTTTTCATCAGCTACCAGCTAGCTTATCAGCTAGTTTTGCCAAACATAGCCTTAATTTTATAACTGTTGGTCGAGAATATTCCAATTTTGAGATTCTGAGAAAGTTTTTGGAATGTATTCCTGAAAGTTGGGACAGTTGTTCAACGTGTCTCGAGTTGTCACATAACCTTAAAACTTATCTCTGAGTGCTTTGTACGACATCTTGCTGAACCACGAGCAATCTCGACAACTGAAGAATAATCTCGTCAGAGATTCAAAAGATTCCAAAAGTTTACTTGTAGCTTTAAATCTCTTAAGAGAAGACTATTCCTTCAACTAGCTCTTTTACTCTTACTATCACTGAGTTAGGTTCTTCTAGTTCTGAGGACTTGACAGACGTTGATCTTTTAGATTGTGACGAGTCATTGGCTCTTCTTACTAACTCCTTTAGGAGATTTTCCAGAAAAAGTAACTTTCAAATAAACTAACCTCTAACCATTGCTAACAAGCCTATATCAACACATGTTGATAAAGCTTCAGCGATATGTTTTACTTATGAAAAGAAATAACTTTTTGCTAGTGAATTCAGGTTAAAGAAAATCTCGAAACCTTCCTTTTCTCTTAGATCCAAAGACGAGATGTACCTAAAGCTTAAAGAAAAATACAAAAAGATGAAGAACTATCAAAGGAAAGGTAAAGGTCTTGTCGCTGAAGATCATGACTGGGTAGATTCCTTTGATGAATCTTCCTCAGATGAAGAAGATACGACCTATGTCTGTCTTATGGCCAAGATCCAACAAGTCAAGGATGAACCATCTGAAGCTTCATATTCTTCAATAGAATCTTCTAGCTCTACTCAAGTATCAAACCTAATTGATCCCTCTCTCACTGAAGTTCACAGGCGCTTAGCTATTGACTTACTAACTATTGATCTTTACAACGCTCTAAATGGATAGACCAAAGATGAAAAACTTAACGTTGATTTAACTGAACAACTTACAAAAGGCCAAATCAAAATTAAAGACCTGACTAATATTGAAAACAATCTTAGAGATCAAGTCATTGTTAATGAGATAGTCTTCATAGAGCATGATCAAGCTATTTCTGAGCTAGAAGTTGAGAAAGCCACTGTCGAAGGATGGTCTTAGATCATTGATGCTCAGATACCGGCTCAGGTTAAAAGATGTTTGGGATATAATTCTGAAAAGGATAATCCTAACAGAGATCGTTTCATGCTTAAGTTTTGAATGTTCGTCTCTTCTATACCTGAATCTTCTTCAACCCAATGCTCTTCTACTTCGGAATCTAAACCTATTGCTGAATCAACTCTTAAGAGTGAAAAATGTTTAGAAAAAGGAAAATCTATCATTTTTGACATGTCTTCTAAAACCAAAAGACCCCAAAGCTGAAGAAACTCTCTTCTAAGTCTTCAACTAATCAACACTCATCTTCTAGAACGAAGATCTTTGGTTCTCATCAGAGACCAACTCCAAGGCTGAAGGTTGACCTAAAACCTAATATATCAGTGAAACCAAATTTTCCTCTAAGATATATGGAAAAAGGTATTCTTTGTCCTGGTCGTGCTCCTCTCAAATTCTCATGCTCTTGGTCCCAAATCTATCTTCAACTATAGGAAATGCTATCACTGTGGCGACACTGATGATATCGCTAGTAAGTGCCCAAAAGCCACCAAAGCTAAAAAAATCAGCTAAGGTGAAGAAAGCCACCAAAGTTGAAAGTCAGCTAAGGTGAAGAAAGTCATCAAAGCTAAAAAATCGGCTAAGGTGAAGAAAACCACTAAAGCTGAAGTATCAACTGAAGTGAAGGAAGTTGAAGCCTCTCAGTCCACTAACCAAGTTGGACCCATTGTAAAATGGGTACTAAAGAAAAATTAATCTTCCTTATAATTGCAGGACATAAAGGGTATCTGTTATCTCGATAGTGGATGCTCTAGACACATGACAGGAAACAAGTCACTGCTCTCTGGATATAAGGAAGAGAAAGGTCCCTCAGTGACCTTTGGTGGAAAAGGGATGGGTTACACCAGAGGCTTTGGTGTACTAACTAATAGAGTAACAACCATTAGAATAGTCATTTATGTCGAAGGACTAAAGCACAATTTACTCAATATTAGTCAGTTGTGTGACAAGGACTTCTCAATACATTTTTCCAAGAAATCTTGTACTATCATCGGCAAGGATGGAAAACTTTCCCTGACTAGTACTCGTATGAAAAATGTCTATGTTATCAACATGGACTCGTCTCTCACTCAGAATATATGCTTTCTCTCTAAATCCTATTCAGATGTCAACTGGCTTTGGCACAAGAGAATCTCTCATCTCAACTTCAAGACACTGAATGATTTGTCAAGAAAGGAACTGATTACTGGACTTCCTCAAAACTCATATGCTAAGGAATATCTTTATTCAACATGTGAAAAAGGAAAGCAAACCAAGGCTAGTTTCAAATCAAAACAAGTTTCTTTAGTGACCACTCTTTTTCATCTACTTCCATCATCGAAAAGAACTATACCATCGTTATTGTAGATGAGTTCTTAAGGTATACTTGGGTCATTTTTCTTAGATCTAAAAGTGACACCCCTAAAGTAATCATTTCCTATGTAAGGAAAATGGAAGTGCTGAACCACAAGACTATTTGCTCAATAAGAAGTGATCATGGTACTGAATTCAAAAACAGTACCGTGGATAACTTCTTAGAGAATAAGGGAATTTCTCAAAATTTCTTAGCGATAAGGACACCACAAAAAAATGGTGTCGTTGAACACAGAAAACGGTTTATCATTGAAGTTGCTCGTTCTAGGCAGGAGTTGTTAGTACTGCATGCTTTACTCAGAGTTACTCATTGATCGTCAAACGATTCAAGAAGGAAACTTATGAACTTTTCCATGGAAGAGAGCCCATTCTCAACTTTCTTCATATATTTGATTGTAAATGCTATATTCTCAACAACAGGGATAACCTTGGAAAGTTCGATCCTAAAGATGACGAGGATATCTTCATTGGATATTCTTCCATATTCAAAGTATTTAACAAAAGAAGATAAAACATTGAATAAACAATTCATGTAACTTTTGATGAATCTCGTTCAGCTAATTCAATAACTATTCTTGATATTGGAGAGCTGAACCAATAGATGTTTTCTCACTTTTGAGAACCTAAAGCTTCCTTCAGTAATCTTTCTCATGCTAAAGAACCTAGGATGATGATGATCCAAATATCATCCCTGACATGCAAGACAGTAGAGCTGAATCCTCTTCATGGATCTATGTTGTTCCTCTCAACACCATGTCACCCTTTGATTCTTCAAATGTCAAATTCCTCAAATGTTGAGTCACCTTCTACCTCTGAATCTCCTTCATCAAATGAATCTCTATCTGAATCTCCTCAAGAGATTAGACAAATTGCTGATGAATTTACTGTTGAAACTTCATCTTTAGTTCTTGAGCCTCCAACTGCTGAAGACTCATATCAGGCTCTTCAGCTACTTGCTCAGAGATGGACAAAGAGTCACCCCATTAATCAAATCATTGGTGATCCAAACGCAAGTATTCAGATCTGACAAGGTTTAGATAATATTTGTCTCTTTGTCAACTTCATTTCTCTCTTAGAACCCAAAGAAAACTGATTATGGCATCAGGGATCCAAACCGGGTCAGCACTATGCAAGAAGAGCTGACTGAGTTCGAAAGAAAAAAATCGAAATATTGTCCCTCGTTCATCCAATAACTGTTATAGGCACCAAATGGGTCGAAACAAATTGGATGAACATGGCACTGTAACCCGAAACAAGGCTAGATTTGTTACTCAGAGATACAGAGAGAAGGATGACATAAACTATGATGAAACCTCTGCTCTAGTGGCTAGGCTTGAAGCAATTCGACTATTCTTAGCCTATATTGCTCACAAAGATTTCAAATTATATCAAATGGATGTGTAGAGTACCTTTTTGAATGTCAAGCTTCAAGAAGAAGCCTATGTTGAACAACCTCCAGGTTTTCTTGGCCCTAAGTATCCAAATTATATCTATAAACTGGATAAGGCTCTCTATGGGTTAAAACAAGATCCTCATGCTTGGTATGATACCCTATCCTCCTTTCTTCTTGTTGAAAAGTTTGAACGTGGAAATATTGATAGCAACCTATTTCTGAGAAAAATAAAGGGTCACGTCATTCTTGTTCAGATATATGTCGACGACATTATCTTTGGATCCATGAACCTCGTTATGTGTTCGGTTCGCTGAACGCATGAAGGAAGAATATAAAATGAGCATGATGGGTGAGCTAACATAATTTCTTGGTCTTCATCTTAAGTAATCTAAAAAGGAAATCTTCATCAGCCAAGGTAAGTATCTTAATGATACGCTGAAGAGATTTGATCTAACTCAATGTTCAGTTAGCAACCTTCGGGCTTTGTCTGGACTTTCTAATAAAGAATTATGGCTCGGTCCGAGAAAGCGCAGGCAACAAAAGAAAGGAGTAAGGCGGGCGCAACAACTTCTTTGGCACCTCCTCTAATGCTAAACAAGGATTCCAATGGGAACCTGTCAATGTTACTATATATAGAGGAATGATTGGCTCCCTAATGTATCTCACAGCTAGTCGTCCAGATATCATGTATTCTACCTGTCTTTGTGCACGATATCAATATAAACCCAAAGAATCACACCAAATCATTGTAGAGCGAATATTCAGATACCTGAAGGGTACACCCAATATGAGTCTTTGGTATCCCAAAGACTCAGAGTTCGATCTAACTGCATATTCAGATAGTGATTTTGCAGGATGTAAGATGGATTGAAAAGCACCACTAGTTACTAGAGGATATCAACTTCTAGATGGAAAGTTGGTGAGCTGGACAAGCAAGAAGCAAAACTTAGTGTCTACATCAATCGTTGAAGCTGAGTATGTCACTGCTGGTAGTTGTTGTGCTTAGTTCTTGTGGATGAGAAGCCAAATCATTGACTATAATATTTAGCTATCAAAGATTCCTATCTACTACGACAGTACCATTTCTATCACCATAGCTAACAATCTTGTTCTTCATTCAAAGAAAAACTTATCAAGATCATATATCATTTTATCAGAGATCATGTTATGAATGGTGATATTGAACTTCACTTCGTTCCCACTGAGTACCAACTCGCTGATCTTTTTACAAAACCCCTTGATGAAACAAGTTTTAACATGTTAATTAGCGAACTTGGAATGCTGAATATTCAAGATTAACTCTTCAGTGTTTAAGTCTTACCCGGTAATATGGATGAATGTCTAAATGTTCTCATTATCTCACTAAACTCCTCTAGAATGTATCTATCACTTAAAGTACGTCTTTCTATCTCAATCACTGAGATGTCTGTTGTAACACCCTAAATATAGTGGAAAAATAAAATTCCAAAATTCGGCAATACGACGGCAATAAAGTGAACAAAACTTGAATAGATATGACCTGTCGAATCAATCCTAAAGTATTGTCCCAAAACGGGGAAATGTAGTTGTGATAATTACATAACTAAACCAAATGAAGAATATTATTCAATAACCTATTAATCTAACTTAGACAAGAATGATTAAGGTCGGGTGTTTCTATACTTCCAAAATGAATATCCACTATCAATTTGTATCGATCACTACATCTTCCAAAAAGACCGCTCTCGACCCCAAGTTCGTCTACTCAATCCCGACGAGTCCCGTCGCTAGCTTGACCTGTTATACATGCCATTTTAAGAAAAAGTGTTAGGCTAAAGCCTAGTGAGATCAAACATTTGTATTTGAAGGTAATTGACAATAAGCGTAAGTAAAATTTAATTTGTGATAATAAAGATAATACATCTTTACCATAAGCAGATACCTCTTGGGTTAACGGGGGAGACCCACTTACTAACACAAGTGACGGAACACAAAAGTAAGCCACTTGACAATTTAGTAAAACCAATACACATATAAAGTACACGCAAGGATGTTAGGCTCGGTGGCTTTAAACTTACACCCACGGAAAGTCAACTTCAACCACATAGGGTCCTTACGTTGAAATCCTCATCCAATATCGTAATACTTAGCACGTAGGACTTATAACCCAATCCGATGCCTAAACGTGCCTCGACATGAGAAACTAACGTCCCAACGTCAGATAAAATGCAACAATCAATATGGGGTCATGACTCCCAATAAAACCAAATATGCCACATAAAAAGCTATTAAGCTAACCGGTTTTCAACATATGATTACATCAACCAAAACATTTACAAGTGAAAGTTTTCACATAAGTACTCACGTAATTTTACCAAGAGGTTCCAAGTTGCCATTTGATTCATATTCCCATATTATAAGTCTAATACTTCAAGTCTCATCCATTCAGTTCACTTTGATATTTCCAAACCCTAGTTTTGGATTCTAAGTGTTGAAACCATGATTATAATAAAACAAGTTCCCATGTACAAACTTATCAGCAGTTCAACTTTAAAAGTTCATAAATCCAAAAACCATAGTCTTACCATAATACCCCCAAAACTCCAAAAGTTAGGTTTAGGTACAAAATTCATGTAAATGTAACAATGAGGATGTAGATGTTTAGATGGTGAAAATTCGCATTTTATCATGTATAACGTTTATAAAAGTGAAAGAACTCACCTTAGTGGCTTTTAAGATGAAAAAGCCAAACCCTAGAATGGAGAAGATGGTGGGTTGAGGTTGTCCAAGCTCAACTCTTCCACTTAATGCTTAAAAACACCTAGAGAAGATGATAAATGCTCAAGAGATGAGGTAGCTAAGAGCATTAATGGTGGAGAGTGTTTTTGGAAGGAAACTTACCCACAAATAGCAGAGAAAAATGACCTAGATGCTTCTCCAAAATCAGATTGAATGAATTAAAATCGGACCCCCTTATTTTATAAAATGGGTCCGTCGGCGATAGTGACAGTGTCACTATCGCGGGTCATATCCGCCGAGGTTGTACCGTGATTCGGCTTCCTCTTCCGCGATTTTGCCCTGGCGAAAGTGACATATGTCACAATCGCCGGGCACTTTCGCCCCAAACGTACCGCAAGGTATAACCTCTCCCGCGCTTGTGCCCAGCGCGAGTGACACTTTGTCACAATCGTTGGCACTCTCGCCGACCTTGTACAGAGCCTTTCCAAGGCCAAAAACTTAACGGAAATACCGGTTCAATCATACGAGTTGATTTACCAAAGCAACCAAGTGCTAAAATTATAATTATTGAATCAACCTTGGGCATTTTTATTCTTACAAATTTCGAGGTGTTACAATCCTCCCCAACTTGGAAATGATTTCGTCCCCGAAATCCTAGCTAGGTGAACAAATGGGGGTATCGTCGCTTCATATCCTCCTCCGCTTCCCAAGTGACGTTAGCACCACGATGATGCTTCCATTGCACTTTCACCATTGACACCTCATTGTTCCGGAGTTTCTTTATTTTCCAAAATGGCTTCGGGTTCTTCGACACAACGGTTGTCGTCCACACGGATTTCCGCTAACGGTATGACACTCCCTTCCTCCGCTAAGCACTTCCGTAGATGGAACACATGGAATGTAGGGTGGATCCCGTCCATCTCCGATGTTAAGTCCAACCTGTAAGCTTGAAGTCCAATATGCTCGAGGATATTAAACGGTCCAAGGAAACGGGGACTCAGCTTCCCCGCTTTCTAAACCGGATCAAGTCTTTCCAAGGGGACACCTTTAACATTACACGATCCCCTACTTGGAACTCTACGGGTCGCCTCTTTTTGTTGGCATATCTCTTTTGTCGATCTTGTGTCGCTTTCAAACGTTCTCGGATTGCTTTGACTTTGTCGGCCATTTCTTGCACGATTTCTGGTCCAACAAATTGTTTTTCGCCCCCTTCTAACCAACACACGGGGGTTCTACATTTCCTCCCGTACAAGGCTTCAAATGGTGCCACTCTAAGGCTTGAGTGGTAATTGTTGTTGTATGTGAATTCCACCAAAGGTAAATAGGTATCCCAATTTCCACCGAAATCGATCACACAAGACCTAAGCATGTCTTCCAAAGTTTGAATCGTTATTTCGCTTTGTCCGTCAGTTTGTGGGTGGTAAGTCGTGCTCAAGTTAATCCGCGTGCCCAATTCTTGTTGTAAGGTTCCCCAAAATCTTGATGTAAACCGGATATCATGATTGGAGACTATAGACAAGGGTATACCATGTCTAGAGACCACCTCATCTATATACAGCTTCGCCAGCTTATCCATTGGCAAGGTTTCTTGCATCGCTAGAAAATGCGCACTCTTTGTCAAACGGTCAACAATCACCCAAATTGTGTCATTGCCCCTCAAGGTCTTTGGTAGCTTGGTCACGAAGTCCATAGTAATCTTGTCCCACTCAGGTATTTCTAATGATTGAAGGCTCCCACAAGGTCGTTGGTGCTCGGCCTTCAGTTGCGAACAAGTCACGCATCGCTCCACATAATGAGCCACATCTAACTTCATAACCGGCCACCAATAGTGCAACTTCAAGTCCCTATACATCTTTGTACTTCGTGGGTGGATAGAGTATTTGGACTTGTGCGCGTCTTCCAAGAGTAGCTCCCGGTTCCCGCCAATCTTTGGCACCCAAACTCGTCCATCAAAATTCTTCATCCCTCGACTATCTTCGGTTAAGAGTAGGCGTTTCTTGATCATTACTTCATCTTTGAGGTTCTCTTCCAACAAGGCCTCGGTTTGTGATGCTTTAATCCTTTCCAAGAGACTTGACACCAACTCGATTCTCGTAAGCTTGGCTTGAAGCCTCCCACTATACTCTTTCCGGCTCAAGACGTCGGCCACTACATTCGCTTTCCCCGGGTGGTAAAGTAGCTCACAATCGTAGTCCTTGAGGAGTTCCAACCATCTTCTTTGTCTCATGTTGAGCTCCTAATGATCAAAGACGTACTTCAGGCTCTGGTGGTCTGTGTACAAGGTACACTTCGTGCCATAAAGATAATGTCGCCACAACTTCAAGGCGAACTTTACCACTGCTAACTCCAAGTCGTGAGTGGGGTAATTCTTCTCATGTACTTTTAGTTGCCTTGACGCATAGGCAATCATCTTCCCCCTTTGCATGAGCACGCATCCAAGTTCCATCTTGGATGCATCGCTATAAACCACAAAATCCTCCGATCCCTCCGGCAGAGACAAGATTGGGGCCTCGCATAACTTCTTTTGTAAAGTCCGGAAAGCCTTTTCTTGCGCTTCGGTCCACACGAACTTCACATTCTTCTTGGTTAACACCGTCAACGATGAAGCAATTTTGGAGAAGTCTTGTATGAACCTTCGGTAATATCCTGCTAAGCCCAAAAAACTCTGGATCTCGGATGGGATTTTTGGAGGTTCCCAATTCATCATAGCTTCTATATTCGCCGGATCTACCTTTATTTCGTCTTTCATGACCACGTGCCCCAAAAACTGCACTTTCGACAACCAGAATTCTCACTTGGAAAATTTTGCATAAAGTTTCTCCTTCCTCAAGACTTCCAAAACATCACAGAGATGACGCGCGTGATTGGACTCGTCCTTGGAGTAAATCAGAATATCATCAATGAATACGATGACCGACTTATAAAGGAAGGGTCGACACACGCGATTCATCAAATCCATGAATACTGTCGGGGCGTTCGTCAGGCCAAAGGGCATCACCAAAAATTCATAGTGTCCATAGCGCATCCTAAAAGCAGTCTTCGGAATGTCCTCTTCCTTGAACTTCACCTGATGATAGCCCGAACGTAGATCGATCTTCGAGAAGCAACCCCTCCTTGAAGTTGGTCGAACAAGTCATCGATTCTAGGGAGTGGATATTTATTCTTCACGGTCACCTTATTCAACTCCCTATAATCGATACACATTCTCATGGTTCCATCTTTCTTCTTCACAAATAAGACCGGTGCCCCCAAGATAACGAGCTCGACCTCACGAACCGTTTCTCAAGAAGGTCTTGAAGTTGTCCCATCATCTCTTTCATCTTTGATGGGGCCAAATGGTACGAAGCTCTAGCTATCGGGTCCGCCCCCGGCGTTAGATTGATCTTGAAATCTACTTGACGGTCGGGTGGTAAGTCGGGCAAGTCGTCCGGGAAAACATCGGGGAATTCCCTTACCACCTCTACATCCTCTAGCTTTTTCTTCTCGAGTTTGGTGTCTAACACGTATGCTAAAAAGGATGAGCACCCTTTTTCTAAACACTTATGCGCTTTCGCCATACTGATAATTGATACTTCGCCTTTCCGCCTCTCTCCGTACACGGTCACCGACTCGACATTCGAAATTGGAATTCGGATCAACTTCTTCGCACAAAGGATCTCGGCATGGTTATTCGACAACCAATCCATCCCAATGACAACGTCAAATCCCCCGATGACCATTGGCATTAGGTCAACCAGGAATTCTCTCCCTTCGATTTCAAGCTTGCACCCCTTTATAACATCTCAAACCACTACCTGATCGTCGTTCGCTAGTTTTACTACCAACTCATCCTCTAAACTAGTAGTGGGCATGGGTAACTTTGGGCAAAATGAACTTGACACAAAAGAAAAGCTAGCTCCCGAATTAAACAAAACACGTGTAGGTACGGAGTTTAGGAGAAATGTACCCGACACTACATATGTCGAAGCCTTCGCTTCCCTGGTAGTCATCTGAAAATCTCTTCCCGTTGCTTTCGGAGGGTCCACTTTCTTTCCTCCGTTGAAACCCGCCTTTGCCTTTCAGCACTTGCTCCTAATGTGTCCCGACTCCTTGTATCCAAAACAAATTTTCCCTCTGATCGGGCAATCTCAGAAACTGGGACCGGGCTTGCCACATTTAAAACATGGCTCGGATCTTGAGTTACAAAGGTCGAGATGTTTGCTTCGACACTTAGGACACCAAGGACCATATCGTCTCGGGCCAACCCCGCATTGACTGTTGTTTTTGAATGACCTTGGTCTCTTGAAGTGCATCGAACTCTCCTCCCATCTTCTTTTCTCAATTACACCGCTTCTCTCCATCTTGTTTGAGCCATAAGAATCTTCTACGAGTTGTGCTTTCTCGATTTCCTCATGAAGAGTAGAGGCCTTTGACACCCGAACCATATTCATCATCTCGGTAGGCAAACCCTTGATGTAGGCTTTGATCTTCTCTCTCTCGGTTGGGACCAGGTGTCCCACCAAACCCAGTTTATCCATAAACATCTTGTTATACTCCTATACTGACAAATTCCCCTTCTTCAAACCACGAAATTCGTCAACGATTCGGTCCATGGCTCATTCGTTACAGAATTCTTCCATTACCTTTTTCTTGAAAACTTCCCAGCTTAGTTTGGCCAGAACTGCGACTTCAACAGACGTGGAATATACATTCCACCATGTGAGGGCCACCCCTCTAAGCATTTGAGACCCGAATATGGCTTTCTGGTTTTCCCCACACTCACTCAATCGAAAGGCTTGTTCCATTTCTCGGATCCAGTTCATGCATGCCACCGGGTCGTCTGAGCCCTTGCACTCCGGTGGTCGACATCTGAGGAATGCCTTAAAAGTTCAAGTCTTTGACACTTGCCTTGCTTCCGGGGTTGGGGTCTCATTAGAAGGAATTTTGGGTCCGGTACCCCCGGATCCCGCCACCAAGATATTCTCTGCGACCGCTTCGTGCCTACGGTTGCTAGCATCTCGGTCTTCTAGTAGCTTCAGGAACATTTCTTGTTGTTGGGCCATCGCCGCATTCATGGCCTGCATCATCCGATCTATCATCCTTGATTCCGGGGTCACTTCCTCCATTATTGGTTCGGATGAGATTATGTTACGACGGGGCACATGCTCGGGCCCTCCGCCCAATACATTTTGTGGCCACGAGGGCAAGTCCATTGTTGTAACTATAGGGTGGTCGGTCGTAGATGCCGCCGCCTCTTGGCCCACCGGCCGATTTCGAGTATTTACCATTGTCTGTCATACATATGCGAGAATATAGGTGAGAGATATATTATACGAATTATAGACAAGGAAACGTACTACTACATTCATTAATCATCATAAAAATGGAAAAACAAGCATAATCACGTAAAACATCCTCATAATAACGTTAGATAAGTGAAATTATGAACATGTGATACGTAAACATTTTCATCACCATTACCATAATTCTCAATTAGTGTAATTTCCGTCGACTCTAAGACCATCCTATCTTAAGAGTTCTACCCATTCTCACACAATCATCACTTAAAGTTACAGCTTAAGTCTAGGTATTCTACATTCATACCTAGTTCACTTAAACTACTGCTCTGATACCAACTTGTAACACCCTAAATTTAGCGGAAAAATAAAATTCGAAAATTTGGCAATACGACGACTATAAAGTGAACAAAACCTGAATAAATATGACCTGTCGAATCAATCCCAAAGTATTGTCCCGAAACGGGGAAATATAGTTGTGACAATTACATAACTAAACCAAACAAAGAATATTATTCAACAACCTATTAATCTAACTTAGACAAGAAAGATTAAGGTCGGGTGTTGATATACTTCCAAAATGAATATCCACTATCAATTTGTATCGGTCACTACATCTTTCAAAAAGACCGCTCTCGACCCCAAGTCCGTCTACTCAATCCCGACGAGTCCCACCGCTAGCTTGACCTGTTATACATGTCATTTTAAGAAAAAAGTGTTAGGCTAAAGCCTAGTGAGATCAAACATTTGTATTTGAAGGTAATTGACAATAAGCATAAGTAAAATTTAATTTGTGATAATGAGGATAATACATCTTTACCATAAGCAGATACCTCTTGGGTTAACGGGGGAGACCCACTTACTAACACATGTGACGGAACACAAAAGTAAGCCACTTGACAATTTAGTAAAACCAATACACATATAAAGTACACGCAAGGGATGTTAGGCTCGGTGGCTTTAAACTTACACCCACGAAAAGTCAACTTCAACCACATAGGGTCCTTACGTTGAAATACTCATCCAATATCGTAATACTTAACACGTAGGACTTATAACCCAATCTGATGCCTAAACGTGCCTCAACGTGAGAAACTAACGTCCCAACGTCGGACAAAATGCAACAATCAATATGGGGTCATGACTCCCAATGAAACCACATATGCCACATAAAAAGCTATTAAGCTAACCGGTTATTCAACATATTATTACATCAACCAAAACATTTACAAGTGAAAGTTTTCACATAAGTACTCACGTAATTTTACCAAGAGGTTCCAAGTTTCCATTTGATTCATATTCCCATATTCTAAGTCTAATACTTCAAGTCTCATCCATTCGGTTCACTTTGATATTTCAAAACCCTAGTTTTGGATTCCAAGTGTTGAAACCAAGATTATAATAAAACAAGTTCCCATGTACAAACTTATCAGCAATTCAACTTTAAAAGTTCATAAATCCAAAAACTATAGTCTTACCTGTGTGTCCCTGAATCTAGTTTCTAATCACAATTAAACAAACAAAACACAAACAAGAATCAATTACCTGTTTGATTTCACTTTCAAATTCAAGATTACAAACTTTCTCTCTCTAGAACTCTCTCTCTCTCTACAGATTTCTCTCTGTAAACGTATTCTCACTCTCAATGACTTTTTTTTTTACAACTGAATACTACACCTTGATCCCACAAATAAAAACAGAAATAGAAACTATTTATACCTACAACTAATACAAGGAAAAACAAATACAAAATACAATACATTGACTTTTATTACAAAAGACTTTGACTTTCTTGAACTTTGACCTTCAGTCTTCTTGATCTTGTATCCAACAGATTTATGCTATAACATTACCATAATACCCCAAAAACTCCAAAAGTTAGGTTTAGGTACAAAATTAATGTAAATGCAACAATGAGGATGTAGATGTTTAGATGGTGAAAATTCGCATTTTAGCATGTATAAGGTTTATAAAAGAGAAAGAACTCGCCTTAGTGGCTTTTAAGATGAAAAAGCCAAACCCTAGAATGGAGAAGATGGTGGGTTGAGGTTGTCCAAGCTCAACTCTTCCATTTAATGCTTAAAAACACCTAGAGAAGATGATAACTGCTTAAGAGATGTGGTATCTAAGAGCATTAATGGTGGAAAGTGTTTTTGGAAGGAAACTTACCCACAAACAGCAGAGAAAAATGACCTAGATGCTTCTCCAAAATCAGATTGAATGAATTAAAATCGAACCCTTTATTTTATAAAATGGCTCCATCGGCGATAGTGACATAGCGATAGTGATAGTGTCACTATCGCGGGGCATATCCGCCGAGGTTGTACCGCGACTCGGCTTCCTCTTTCGCGATTGTGCCCTGGCGAAAGTGACATATGTCACAATCGTTGGGCACTTTCGCCCCAAACGTACCACGGGGTATAACCTCCCCCGTGCTTGTGCCCAGCGAGAGTGACACTTTGTCACAATCGCTGGCACTCTCGCCAGCCCTGTACCGAGCCTTTCTAAGGCCAAAAACTTAACGGAAATACCGGTTCAATTGTAGGAGTTGATTTACCAAAGCAACCAAGTGCTAAAATTATAATTATTGAATCAACCTTGGGCATTCATATTCTTACAAATTTCGAGGTGTTACATTTGTTCCTTGTAACATGACACTCAGTGATCCTTCTTTCAAAACTTAAAACCAATAAATGAATTCCCTTCAAGTGATTAAAAGATTTTAAAAGATAATGAAGAGCCATCTATTTATGTTGTCATTAAAATGTGAAGACGGTTATTGTAACACCCTAAAAATCCGGGTAATTTTGAAAATTGAAAATTCGGCAATATAACGTTTATAAATAGAGCAAACCACCCAAAAAGGGTAAAAGCGTAAGCATTTACAAAACTTGTAGAGATGCACGGGAAATCGACAACAAACTAATCTAAACTACTTCTATCTAGATTACATAGGTTGTCATCCCAATATCCAAAATGAATTAATTGTTTTTCAACGGCAATGCTCCCAAAAATCTAATCAACCAAAAATGCCCTCAAGAGTCCACGCTCTACTCTCAACCCCTCGACGACCCGCCGCTAAGGGAACCTGTTATACACATCATTTGAGAAAAAGTGTTAGGCTTAAAGCCTAGTGAGAACATACAGTTTATATGAAAGATAGCAAGAATAATTAAATGCAACACGAATAAACTGTTTTCGACAATCGTCTTTGTAAATGGTTTGATAAGTACATAGTGACCTTCCAGCCTAGACTTCATCTTGCGATGACGGGAAAAAACCCGAATTCCAAGGATTGTGGCGAAACACAAAGTAAGCCACTTTCCAAGTTTTGAGCTCACCATACTAGGATCAAGGCCACGAACACGCCGACTCGTACTAAGATGTGGGGGAGGGCACCCAATGGTCCCTAGTCATGCTCATTCACTAGGATTTACATTTACGACCCACGGCTAGTATCCGGTCCCACATAACCGTACCAAGTTGCCCTCTAGGGTCCAATGTCTCAACTAGCTACATACGGGAGTTACCCCCAAATAATAAGTCGACTATATATCTATGGATCCACTAGTAATAGTCTAGACTTGTCACAATTTCATTTGTGACCAACTATAATCAAACATATAGTTCATAATGCCATTTATTTCCCAATTCATGTTTAGATAGTTAATTGCTGATATAAAGTATAAAAATCAATCGTGAATCATAAGACTATCTTCATTTCCAAATAGGTTTCATGGCAAGTAAATCTTTCAATTGTAAAAACCATTATAATGTAACATGGATTTTCTTCAAGATTAAACCATTTGTTTCCTTCTCTCAAAATAATACTTCCAACCAAAACAACCATAATGTGTTTAAACATAAACTTGGCTAAAGTACCATAAATTGAACATTTGCTTATCAAAATGTGAAGTCATCCATATTTGTTGTTCCAAGACATTGATTGTTCCATTATTTTACAAAAAGGTGAGAAACCTTAAATATCTCCAAAATACCAAGTTAGGTCAAAATCTCATCCATAATGAAAATGTAAACTAGGAGATACTTAGAAGTCAAAATATGTATTTTGATGTGTATAAAGTTTAAGAAAAGGGAGATGAACTCACAATGGGTTTATTCTAAACCCTAGCAATTTCTAGTTGGAGAGATCTAGCACTTGAGACTTGAGATCTTCACAATAATCACTTGACCACCAAAGACTGCAGAGGAAAACGACCTAGCTCTTTAAAGAAATCAGATAGAATTAAATATTTTCGGAGCTGGTCCTAATAAACTCTCAGACCCCGCTCGCGATAGTGTTATGCGATAGTGACAGTGTCACTATTGCAGGGCACAATCGCGCCATATGTACCGAGAGTGGTACTTCCCTCGCGATAGTGCCCCTGGAGATAGTGACATTGTCACTATTGCGAGGCACAGTCGCGCCACTGGTACTGAGGCCCGAAATCCGAGATTTTGAACCCGCGACATGCGTGACGACAAAAGGGAAAAGATACAACGTTCAGAAGAATAAAGATAAGCATTAAAGTCGCAAAACGGACAAGTTGGGAAATCTGGACTTACATAAATTTACGGGGGTTACAGTTATCTAACCTTCTGCTACACAACGCCCATTCCCATTCCCCATCCAATCGAACTCCTCGAACATGTAAAAACCATCATAACCAAACATCTATTTCTCTCTCCTTTTTCTCTCTCTCATGCTACCTATAAATATCTCTCTCACACTCACTCTTTACGATCTCAAATCTTCCCAAGCATGATTGTCTTCTGTCTCTCTCTAAGTAAACACCAAGAACACACACTAGATTTTCTTCAAATCTTCAAGCATTCAAAGGTCTGTTATTCTACATTTTTCTTAATTTCCTTTTGTTTGTTTAGATCTTTTCTCGTAAAACAAACAAATGTCTTCTTAAAAACAAAACTATTCTCCTTTTTGGTTATGTAAAACCCTAAATCTTTTTGGGACACTATTTTTAACCCAGAACATCTCAGTTCTTCTTTGTTCTAAAAGATACTTGTTCTTCTTCAAACCCTTTTCTTTTGGTACATATTTTTTGTACCAAAATCCTAACCTTTTGGTATATTGTGTACTAAAACTTGTGTTTCTACCCTTTTATGTTCTCCTTCTTCTTCGTTTTAACTCAGAAATGGAGGCCGTAAAATTCATGAACTTCAACATGAACGTGTGCTCATTCAAGGCAAACAACCAGTTAGCCTTTCTCGACATCCCTAAGGAAAAATATCACTTCAAGGATGCCTCCAGATTTCTAAGGAACTGCATGCTAAACCATGCCATCTCCTATGATTGTTTTGCACATTTGGTTTTCATTTTATAGCATAGATTGCATCACTTTTGTGTCCGGCTCTAGCGCATCTCATGCATTTTTCTTACCTTTTTGTTTAGTTTTTCTCTTTTCGATGCCTAGTACTTTGTTGCAGGTATATTCATGTTTTTGCAAGTATTTTTAGTGTGCAAGTGTGTGTGGACTCGAGAAAGAGAAGAAGGAAGGAAGTACAAGCGACGTAGAAAGCGGAAAACATGGAGAAAATAAATTGGAAATTGCTCATGCCCGCGAGTGATTAGCTGAGTGGCCGCGAGCATGAGGAAATCTGGATCCTGTCAAATTCACTTTGCTCGCGCCCGTGAGCATTAAAGAGTGCGCCCGCAAATGGCGCTGCTGATCCCGAATTTATGTTTTTAGATAGGGTTATTTTGGTAATTTGGGCATGGATATTCAAGCTTTTTGATGCTGAGTTTTAGGTATGAAGCCTCCAATATACTTTTTTCACTAGTTTAGGGTTTCCTTTACATATTAGAGTATATTTTTAGCCTCATTTGGAGAATGGAGATTACGATGTCTGGATTTACTACCTCCAAGGCATTACTTCAAATGGTGGAGGTCCTAGTGCCTATCTCCCCGGTAGCACTTCCAAACTCAACCCTCCTAGTGCCTACTTGAAAAGTTTCCGGTCGTAAAACATGGGTATCGGAGTCCAACCCCGAAATACCCAATTGACCACCAAAACTGACTGACTTACGTGCCTATGGATCCAATGCAACACAGTCTAACATTACATGACTACACAGGAATGACCAAATCACTTGAGCATGTAATTAACATCAATATGCAACAAGGTGCATTAGTATGTAAATCATAACTAGGCTCTACACTGAGCCATTAAAATCGGATTGTCCCCAAGACTCTTTTAAGTCAACACCGAGCTAAAGTGCTCAAAACCCTTTTTGACCAACAAATAACGGTCCCCAAATAATAAAATGCAATCGACTCACGTCATGCAAACACGTGCTCCAAAATACATGAATAAACTCCAACACGGTTTAGATTGGGACAAATTACTTTCCAAATGCATTTATACAATTTATTCCTTCAAAAACGTTCCATGACACAAAATTAAGCATTCCCCCCAAACAAATGCTAAAAGTGTCTTTTAACCAAATAATCTCCATTTATGCAATAAATCATCAAAACCCTGTCATTTATGACTTATTTATCAAAATGCCTAAAAATCTCAAATGTGGTGTTTCACAAGTTTTGTAAAATTTTATTTGTTCAAATAGCAAAATCATCAAAGATTTCAACATTTTATAATAATCATGTAAAACACATAAATACTCTAAAATAGACATTTTTGGCATGTACAACATTTTCACAAATCAACTTGAACCCACTTTGCTAGATTTAGGCTAAATCTAGATTTTCCCCAACTTGAGCTCCCTTTGAAGAGATATGAATCTTCAACCATAAATCTCCAAAAACCTAGATCCATAAGTTTTCAACCATAAATATTCACATCCAACCATTTAGAATATTCCCCAAACATTTTACATGAAGATCTCACCTATAACAAAAACCCTACTTTCCATAGATAAAGAAAATAGTAGATTACCTTAACCATAACTTGAATCCACCAACCAAAATGTCTCTAGGTCACCAAAATGGGCCACACACTTCCAATCTTCAAAATGGTGAAAAGGGTTGGATGAAACCCTAGAAAATTTAGTGAGGAAGATGAAGGTGAAAGGGTTATGATTCTAGCTTCCAAATTTGCTAGATGAAGGGGAATCACTTGATTTTAGGAGGAAAACTCCCAAAAATGGGTTAGGGTTCGTTTGGGAGGATAGGGGTCGATTTGGGAGAGAAAAGGGGAAGAGATTTAGGGATTTAGTGAGAAATGAAGTTGGAGGCCGGTTTCCTCTTCTATGTGCGCACAGTGTACGCGCGCGAGTGGTGGAGCGACCAGGCTCGCGCGGAGCACTGGACAGGGTCTCGCGCGGATCACGACGCGGTTTAACCCGCGCGGGCGGTCACGCGGAACACTTCTATCATTTTCCGTCTTCTTCTTCAGCCAGAGATTTCGAGGTGTTACAATAATGTTATATATGAATTAGAAATTTGATGCCATAAGTCACACCTTGAAAAACGTCATGGCTTTGCCATGGCTTCTAAGGCTTGAGTCTTGGTCTTACTGCGATGTCACACCTCACGACATTTAGAACCTTGATATTAAATGAGGGTATATAAGTAATTTTTTAGTTTCTGTCTCACTTTTATCCCATGTTGTTCCACCAAAAGAAATCCCTTTTTGTTTCATCTTGTCCCAACCTGTCCCAGTCCTTATCCCTGTCCCATATCATGCCAAACGTGGGACAATGAGTTTCTATCATATCCCATGTCACACCAAACGTGGGACAATGAATTTTGTCCCGTCCTGTCCTGTCCTATCGCATGTACCAAACGCAACCTAAATGACCCTCATTATGTCTTACCTCCTATCTGAGTTCTCTCTCTCTCTCTCTCTTCGACTTAACTCAATTATTTTTAGAGTAAATTACACTTTTGGTCCTTGTGGTTGCCACTCAGTATCAAGTTTCACCCCTATTTTGAACTTTTAATTACACTTTTGATCACACTGGTTGCCACTTTGTTTCGGATTTGATCCCTTTGACTAAATTCCGTTAAACAAGTTAGTTAACTCAAGGGTACATTGCTCCTTCTATTATTTTCACTTATTATAACTCAAAAACAATATATATATATATATATATATATATATATATAGAGAGAGAGAGAGAGAGAGAGAGAGAGAAAGAGGGGAGGATCATGCGAGAAACAAACTAATTCGCAAGAAGATGAAAAGAAATATGAGCCACATAATCCATTAATTAAAAAAAAATACAATAAATGGAAAATGGAAAATAATTTTAGAAATTAGGATAATTACCGATTTGAATTGGATAAATCCTTTAAAATATCATTATATCTTTTAAATTTATTTATTTTTTGATTTTCATTCATTCATAATTGTTTATCTAGTTTTATATAATATTTTTTCAAGATACATTTTTGATTAAAAAAATTCACAACTTTCATCAAATATCACATGTGATATTGAATAGTGCTTTTTACACACCTACAAACATCTGATAATTAGACACCAAAACAAGTATACAATGTGGTACAATATCGTCTTCCAAGTAATAAAATGACAAGATACCGATTATCGTCCACGAAAATTAAAAAGCGGAATGTAAAGACATAAAGCGTAATAAAGTAAAGAAAGTAAAGATGCTAAAGTAATGCTACAGAAACTGAGAGTAAGAGAAGAAAAATAACTTCAAATATTCATATCACTATTTAAAGACTCTAAGAGTGATTCACAACTCAAGGAAATGTAACTAGGATAGAAAGGGAGTGAAAATGCAATTAGCAACTAAAATTGGTGCCCAAGTTTTAAAGTACATCCAAAAGTACACCAAAGTCAAAAAAAGGGTACATAAAACAGATTAATAAAGAGTTTAAACAACAATCCAACCTTCTACAAATTTTGGAAGCTTCCAAAAGATAGTACAACACGCAACAATAAGTATCTTCAAAAATAAGCTCCTATGTCTTAATGATTAAGCTCCTTATGCCCAATGCTACTGGATAGTCCTTTCCAAAGGTTTCAATTGTCCATGACAAATATGCTACAATTTTTCATTACCAATTTGCAAACCTTCACAACAAACTAACTGTGAAGGTTATTGTGAAGGTTCTATTGATTTCACATGAGAGCAACTTACCATTAAATATTGTTCCTTATATCACTTAATGGTACTTTTATACCACAATCACAAACCATAAAAAATATTCTCATAAAAAACATGAACGATCATGAATATGTATGTATAGATGCATATATACCATGAATTAGGTAGTGAAGTGCAACGAAACTTTGTATAACTAGTGTTTCCTAAAGTTTCCGTTTTCCGTGACAAATGCTCCAACTTTTCAATACCAATTTACAAACCTTCAGAAAAAACTAACTATGAAGGTTATTATGAAGGTTCCATTGATTTCACGTGTAACCAATTTACCCTTTATATATTATTCCTTATTTGACTTAATGGTATTTTTATACCAAGTTCACTACCAACTAAAAAATCATCATAAAAAACAGTATACATCATGAATAATGCATAGATGCATATATACCATGAATGAGGGTAGTCAAGTATAACCAACCTTCATTTGGTTAGTCTTTTCCAAAGGTTTTGGTTGTTCGTGACAAATAGGCTACAAATTTTCATTATCAATTTACAAACCTTTACAACAAACTCACTATGAAGGTTCCATTAATTTCATGTGGGACCAATTTACCATTAAAAATTGTTCCTTATATGACTTAATGGTACTTTTATACCTATGTCACAACCCATAAAAATATTATCTTAAAAAAACATGATCCATCATGAATATATGTATGCATAGGTTCATATATCATGAATTAGGATAGTTAAGTGCAACGAAACTTCATATGAATAGTATTTCCTAAAGGTTTTGATTTTTCGCGATTTGCTCCAACTTTTCAATACCAATTTACAAACATTCACAACAAACTAATTGTGAAGGTTATTGTCAATATTCCATTGATTTCTGTGGAATCAATATACCATTTATTTATTATTCATTAGTTGACTTAATGATATTTTACCAAGGTCACAACCTATAAAATAGATTATCATAAAAAACGTGATCCATCATGAATATGTGTATGTATAGATGCATATATAACATACATTAGGGTAGTCAAGTGTAAAGAAACTTCATTTTGATTGTCTTTCCTAATGGTTTTGGTTGTCCACGACAAATGCTCCAACTTTTCATTACCTATTTACAAACCTTTACAACAAATGGATTGTGAAATTTATTGTGAAGGTTACATGAAGGTTTTGTTGATTTCACTTGGTGGTTGGTATTAGTGGTGGTTTGGTACGTTGAGATAGAGTAAGGTTTAGTGGTGTTTGGTGGGGGTGTAGAATGGTAGGTGAGGTGGGGTAGGGTAAGGTGTTAGGTGGGATGAAGGTGGTGTTATCTGGAATGGTGGGATGATGGGTGATGTTATATGGGGTGGAGTAAGGTGGGTATGTGGGTAGTGGAGTAAAATGAGGGTAGGTAGGATGAGGGTTGTTAATAATGGGTGATGGGTGGGGATGGTGGCGTTGGTAGGTTGGTGGGGTATTGGGTTGTAGGGTGGGGTGGTGAGTGGTGTTTGGGTGGGTGGCGGTGGACATGGATGGGGATGTTGGTGGGTGTGGGTGGTTGGTGGTGGATTTGAATGGGGTTAGTGGTGTCATGGGTGAGGGTTGGTGGTGCATGAGGGGGGGGGGGTGTTACGTAAGGTAGTGGGTGGGGCGAGCATGGTAGTTGGTTAAGGTAAGGCGTAGGGGCGAGTTTGGTGGTTAGGGTGGACAGGGTTGGTGGGTATTGGTTGGGTGGAGAGACAGTAGGGTGGGGGTGGTGGATGGTGGTGTTTAGGGTTCGTGGTGGTGGGATGAGGGTACTTAGGATGATGAGTATGATGTGAGGGGTGGTAGTGGTGAGTGATTAAGGTGGGGTGATGTTCGGTGGGGCAGAAGGGCAGTGTTGGGTGATTGAGATGAGGGTGGGTAGGTGGAGGTGGTGGTAGGTGGTGGTGTTGGGAGGCTTGGGTACGAGGGTGGGGGTGGGTGGCAGTAGTGTTAGAGTAGGGTGAGATGTGTGGTGGTAGAGGTGGAGTAAGGTGAGGGTGTGTGGCGGGGTTGGTGGGTGATTGAGGTGAGGGCATTGTTGGGTGGGGCGTTAGTTAGTGATTGATGTTAGGATGATGTTGGTTGGGGGGCAGTGTTGGGTGATTGAGATGGAGGTGGGGTACGATAGGTGGTGTTGGGTAGGGGTGGGTTAGGGTGGTGGGTGGTGGTGGAATGGGTGGTAGTAGTGGTGGATGGGTGGGTGGTGTTGGGGTGGGTTTAGGGTGGTGGGTGACAGTAGGGGTGGAGTAGGATGGGTAATTGAGGTGGGGGTCGATGTTGGGTAGGGCATAGTGTTAGGTGATTCATGTGGCAGCGATGTTGGGTGGGGCATGGGGGCGGTGTTATGGGGGGAGGGGCGGTTTTGGATGGGGGTGAAGGTGGTGGTGGATGATTGAGATGGGGGTTGGGTGGGGTATGATGGTTGGTGGTGGGGGTAGGTTGGGGTGGTGGGTGGGGTTGGGGTGGGGTAGGTGGTAGTGATGGTAGGTGGGGGAGGTCGATGGTAGTGGGTTTGGATGAGGTTGGTGATGTGGTGGGTCGGGTGGTAAGGGTTGTAGGGGTGGTTGTGCTTGGGGGTAGTGTTGTGTGGGCGGCGATGGTGGTTGGGTGGGTGGTGTTTCTTGGTAGCGATAGGGGGTGGGTGGTGGTTGCATAGAGAGGCGGTAAGGTGGTTGTTGGTAGGTGGAGGTGGTGGTGGTGGTGGTGGTTGATGGATGGTGGTACTTGGGGTTCGTGGCGAGTGGGGTGAGGGTGGAGGGTAGGGGTGAGAATGGGGTGGGATAGGTTAGGTCTTGTTGATGATTGGGTATGGTGGTGGGGTGGTAGGATCATATGAGACCACTATTTGGAGTAAAAATAAAGATTCGTGAGATTATGGAGATTTAATGGCTAGGAAATGGTCTTACGGGTCTCACAGAAAAAATGGTAGTCTTACGTAAAACCAACCCTAGATTTACTTCTTGAGTGATATTATAATATATTTTGATTCTTAGGATTTTTAGAAACTTGTTTTTATAAGAATTGAACTTGTTGGACTGTCAAATTCATTCCAACAATTTGTTATGAAATATATATTTCACACTAACACACAATTGGTGGTCTTATAAAATTGAAGTCTAATATTTTGCTATAGTGTTGTATACCATTTCTATGCAATTTGTCAACAAAAGACATGGTTGATACAACGTAGTTAATGCTTATAATCAAGTGTTTTAAAAGACTCGTCATGACAACCGTTATTTAGCCTATGTGGATCAAGGATACAAATTTTTGTAAGGTGATTTTTGATTTTTTAGTATTTTTTAGTTTTACTATATAACATAATTTAAATTGTCCAACCTTATTGATTCATTAAGTAATACTAGATAATATGTGTGTATGTGTCTATCTATCTATCTATCTATCTATCTATCTATCTATCTATATATATATATATATATATAGGCCGATAATCAAATGAGAACCAAAAATATGTTACAAACCTTTGAGAACCGATATAAAAATATTTTTTACATGATTTTTTTTCGTCAAAACATATGATTTAAGATATTGTTTCTTATATGTTTTTGTTCACCTTGTGAAAAGATTACATGTGAAAAATAAAATTTGATTCACCTAGTGAAATGAAAAATACAAGTAAAAAATATTCATGCGGTGAAACAAATACATGTAAAACTATCATATTATGAAACAAATATATGTGAAGCAATATATTAAATCCAATCATTTGGTGAAAATATATCATGTGAAAAAATATTTTTATATCGGTTCTCACATGTTTGTAACATATTTGTGATTCTCATTTGATTTAGCCCCTATATATATATATATATATATATATATACACACACATACATAGGGTTGGGTTCCGGTGAGAAGTGCCAAATTTGGTGAGAAGCGTGAGAAGTGGTTATCAACCGTCATATTAGAAATGGACGAACATCAGGATGAGATGCACTGGATCAATTCTCTTTAAAGCCGCAATTCATGGAAGGGTATTTGATTAAAAGTGATCAACGGCTTAAAATCACTTTTCACACTTCTCACCAAAAATGACACTTCTTACATGATCCCATGCCCCCCCCCCCATATATATATATATATATATATATAGTGTTTGGTTCATTTGAGAAATGATAAATATATGAGAAATAGAGAAGTAATCCTAGCTATTCATATGGTCAAGATCAGATTTGACTAGTCAAATATTGCGGCTTTGACTGGTCAAAAGTTGTGGCTATCCCAAAAATAGAAGGACAATTTCGTAAATTTTACAAAACACACGGGCTGTGTTCATATATGAACATGTATAATTCACATATGAACTATATGTTCATATATGAACCAGTGCAATTCACAACTGAACTCTTTTAACTGATTCATATATGAACCTTTGTGATTCATATATGAATCAGTTGAACTAAATAACAGATTCATATATGAACCTTTGTGATTCATATATGAATCTGTATGAATCAGTTAAACTAATTAACAGATTCATATATGAATCTTTGTGATTCATACAGATTCATATATGAACTCATCCCGTGTATTTTACGAAATTACCCATCTACTTTCTATAGACCACACAAGGAATTATCCGGTGCTTCGCGGTCAAAGCCGCAAATGTTGACCAGATGAATGACTAATGGCTAAGATTACTTCTCTATTTCTCATATATTTACCATTTCTCAAATGAACATCTCCCTATATATATATATATATATATATATATATATAAATTTGTCGTCATAAGTCACGTCTTGAAAAACTGTTATTTTATTATGGCTTTTAAGATTTAATATTTGACCACATCATCACACCCGATCTTACACAATGTAGAACCCTGTAATTAATATAGAAATATAATTATATATATATATATATTTTTTATTAAAATGCTTGAAATGCATATTACATTAGGAGATTTTACATTCTGTTTTAGTTATATATTTTTTGGTTTAATCGAATTACATAACATAAATAACCAATGTTGTTGGATCATCAACCATTTCCTCCATGTCAATTGTCATTGTCTTGTAAAAAAAATATTCATTAATATAAACTAATTTAATTAAAATTTTACAAAATAATATAACATACATAATCATAAAAATATTACAACAATACTTTTTTCAACACACGTGATTAGAAAACGTTCGGTCTAAAAAATCCTTGAAAGTGGATGGTCCATCATGATTTCATAAACCGACCCGATTTATATGCCAACCTCTCCAAACAATAACGTATATATTTCGTAAAGCCGTTGGACTTGCACACAAAATATCAAACGCTCTCTAACTCGCCCCTTTTCTTGCTCTCCATCTGCTCCATTCGCCATTAACAAATCTCTTCATCTTCATCTTTCTGCAATCGCTCCACTAACTTTTCTTTTATCATACTTTAATCGGTTTATCGTTACTTTTCGTAGATATAAATCATACAATTTTGTTCTTTTATATACTTTTTGTTGTTTTTTCATCTTACAATCGGTTATGGATGCAGGAAATCTGTCCCCCAGGTCACGTTATCTATCCAATGGGAAGCATCGAAGGAGGAATTATCGCGATGATAATGTAAGAGCGTGTGTGTGTATTTGTGATTCTGTTTTGTACAAGATTTACGGTAAATTAGGGTTTATCTGGATCTGATGCGATTCTTTGTTATATCAGGCGTCTTGGTTCCGATTGTGAATTAGTTGTTACAGTTTATCTTTTAGGAGACTTCTTGATGTATAATTACTGATTAGTCACTGATTAGGACTCTTTATGATTATTGATTCGTTTATCAAAAGTTGATGGAGCTGAATCATTCATCCACACTTAACCAACTTCAGTTATAGAAATTCTTGGAAATCTTTTTGATGTTTAAAGGTTTTCCCTCTATTTCTTTCTTAAAAGACGGGTTTTATTGTGGGTATTGAAAGGTGTTTTGTATGTTTTATGGAAACCAAAATTATTCTTGGTTCATACATCGAGATTCTTGGGGTTTATATAGACTCTTTGCAATGAAAAGAAATATATATATATATATATATATATACAATTTTTGACCATAGTAGTCTCTGTCATCCTAACTTTTTTGTACCAGGCAAAGAGATGTCATCTGTTCTTGAATTGTATATTTGTAATACATTTTGGTACTTATTTTAAGTAAATTTTGGTTTATATCAAGGTTTTTATAACTGCGTAATATGGTTGTTCATGTATATTTTTGTTTAAATCTGCATTTACTTACTGGATCTTCCTATTTTGGAACAACAGTTGGACAGGTTCATCCCAAATCGTTCTGCGATGAATTTTGACTTTGCGAACTACATGCTTACGGGCAGGAAGGTTGAAAAGGAAAGCGCCTCTCCATATTCACCATGGAGAGAATCTTACCAAAAGCAGCTTGCAGAAATCTTCAACGTTAACAGGACGCGGATCCTTGCATTTAAAAACAATCCACCAACTTCACAGGAGGGTGTCAAGGAGATTCCGCCACCTTCCACCACATCAAAATGCGCAAAGCGAATAAGACATATTTCACAAGTATGTCTTCTTTCTCAACACTTATTTCAATCACAAATCATATAATCATCTTCTGTTCTGTTCTAATTTCTGCATTGAGTCTTTAGATGGTTTTGATTTCTGGTTATTTGATTCGATTCTTATGGGTTTTTTCGTTTGGCAATAACAGTCGTGTGAAAGAACTTTGGATGCACCTGAACTTGTGGATGACTATTATTTGAATCTGCTTGATTGGGGTGTCACTAATACTATCGCTATAGGTCTTGGAACCAGTGTGTATCTTTGGGATGCATCTGAAGGGACCAGCTGTGAACTTCTATCGACCGATGATGATTGTGGCCCGGTTACAAGTGTCAAATGGGCACCCGATGGAACACACATTGCAGTTGGCTTTAACAATTCCGAGGTTCAGCTGTGGGATTCTTCCACCAATCAACTGGTAATTATACGTTTCCTTCGTGTCTTATTTTGAAAACTGAAGATTTTGAAGATTGATTTCGTAACTTATGTGGGTTTTTTTAATTTGATCAGCTGAGGACTCTTCGAGGACATGGATTGAGGGTCGGATCACTTGATTGGAACAACCACATCTTGACAACAGGGAGCATGGACAGTTTAGTCATCAACAATGATGTTAGAATAAGATCACATAATATTGGAACATACAGAGGCCATCATCAGGAGGTTTGTGGATTGAAATGGTCAACGTCTGGTCAACAACTAGCGAGTGGCGGCAACGACAACCTTCTCTTTATATGGGACCTCTCGTCCAACCAGCGGCTCCACCACTTCAACGAGCATACCTCCGCTGTGAAAGCCCTGTCCTGGTGTCCGTTTCAGAGCAACTTACTGGTGTCTGGTGGCGGTGTAGGAGACCAGTGCGTTAAGTTTTGGAACTCGAGCACGGGTGTGTGCTTGAATTCGGTGAACACTGGTTCACAAGTGTCGTGCCTGCTTTGGAACCGACACGAACGCGAGATTTTGAGCTCTCATGGGTTCAATGACAACCAACTCATCCTTTGGAAGTACCCTTCCATGGTTAAGTTGGCAGAACTCCATGGGCATACTTCAAGGGTGCTACATATGAGTAAGGTATGTGAAAGTCTAGTCCCTGAAATTACTATATGTCTTTAATTAACTAAATGACAAGTTTACCACTAATAATAGAGGTAGATCATCTTATAATTAAGGATAGAATCGGAAAGGAGACACTTTTGAACATGAACACTTAATCTAGGACAAACTAGATTAGATACATGGACAATTGTACACTTTGACACTTATCCATTTTTGAATTAGTTAAATGACAAAATTACCCTTATGATAATTAAAATAGAAACATAGCCAAATGACAAATTTACCCTTGAATCAAGAAAATAGACACCTACTTCTAAAAGCGGACATTTATTTAGGGACAAAGTAAAACAGTGACACTTATTTTATGAGGAAGAGAGTACATACAAAGCGATATAAATGGAAATATACAAGTGCCTAATGCATATGTTTTACGTTTATTTGTTTCAGAGTCCGGATGGGTATAAGGTTGCATCTTTGGGTGCTGATGAGACGCTACGGTTTTGGAATGTTTTTGGCACACCGGAGGTGACCAAAAACATAAAGGCGGAGGAGCCATTTGCTTCCTTTGCACGTATAAGATGAAGTCTGATCTAAACCAGACAACGGTAAGTTTGTTGGGATTTTTACTACATTGGTCTCTGTCCTTCACAAAAGGAGACAGAAATTTGTCTTCAAATTGTAATGTTCTCTCTGAAAAAGGGTGGTCTCATGTGAACCTAACACTAGATTTGTCGTCATAAGTCGCATATTGAAAAACTATGTTATTTGTTCTAACTTCCAAGATTTAAGGTTTGACCTCCTATGCTTTGCGTACAACTATCAAAGCTATTAACCCTCCCACTCCCCTTAATTTCCTGACCGCTGATATTCAAACCACGTTTCCACTCCCTTCATTTATCTCCATCCACCTTCCCCCCTAAATCTCTCCCTCTCTCGCCCTCATCACCCAACAAGAAATGGATTGACGCTCTCTCTCAAACCCCGCTTGCTTCTTCTTTTTTATGGCGCCCGTTTCTTCTCTCTTTCCCGCTGCTCTCTCCACAGTCATTTACTCCTCTGCCTTTGTTCTTTGACGATTATTATTGGAATCTTGTTTATTGTTCTTGAGGGCTTAATTTTTTGGTTGTCTAGGGATTTCAATTTCGATCTGAAGAAGAAATGGAGGGAGTGGATTACTTGAGTGATGAGAGAAAGAAGGCCCAGTTCGATGTGGATGATGTGAAAGTTGCTTGGGCTGGTTCTCGTGAAGCTCTTGAAGTCTCTGATCAAATAGCCAAGTTGGTCGCCAGTGTTCCTGTCTGATTCTGAATTCACTTCAATTTAATTGTAGATGAATGTAGGATTTTAGTTGTTTTGTTTTCAAGGATTATCTGATTTTACTTGAGTTAATGTGCTCCTCTTCATATAAGACCCTTCCGCTACGCAACTGAACTCTTGTTCAATTGATACTACGACTAGCAAATAGGTGGGAAGAAAATCAAATTAAGATTTGTTAAGATTCTTGAGTATTGGAAGTATAATTTTCAGTTGGTATTTCTTATTTTGTTTTTCATTAATTTCGTGTTCTTAATTACAGAGATCACCGGGAGGAGCAATTATGGGCGGCGATTCCGTGATGAATCCAGAGCTTATTATCAATCACAAATTCCCAGAGGTATCCCACAAATTCACTATCTGTGTGCTATTATTTTCAAATTACTGTAATTTTTGGCTATTGAAATTAGTCGTGTTTTTGAAATTCGTTGGTTCTAATAGTAGAGATGCATTTCTACGCTAAAACTATAAACTGGTTTCTAAAGAAAAAGGCTTCAATTTGACTTTGGAAGATCAAGTCGATTAATTTTTCAGTTGTTATTAAAGAAGCTTCAGTTTGAACTTGAGAACCAAATGGATTATTCTTCAATTTTGAATGCACACATTAGTCATGTCTAAATGTATATACATGTGGTTGATTTTCTGAATTGATTTTAAAAAATAGAAGGAAGCCTGTAAATCAGTGTGTATATGTTAAAACCAAATCAAACCTAACGAGCCCGGTGAATCCCACATGGAGTTAGAGTATGTGGAGGGTAGGATGTATTTTGTTTCGATTAAAACCAAATCAAACGAGCCCAGTATGTCCCACTCGGGGGTGGGGTCTTGGGGATGTACGCAAATCCGTGCCCTTTACCCCGAAGAGTAGAGTGGTTATTTCCGTGAAGACCCCCAACATGCAAATAGTGTGTACATATCTTAGGACTCTGGTAGCCTATCTCCTAGTTCATATATATATATATATATATATCTAATTTTCGGGTTTCTGGACTTGCTACCAGTAATCTTGTGGAAGTATATTTTTTGGTTGTTACTTGAATGATGTAATCTATATTACATACATGATAAAGCACTCACTTCTGGTGCACCATGAAGCACAAAAGGTTGAAAAAATGGGTTCTTTTTATACGCTTCTTAATATTCTTACACCTTGCAAACATTAAAATTAATCGTTGCAATTGGAGGGATAGCCGGAGGGTCATGGGTTTGAGTCAAGAAATCAGTCTCTTTGAAACAAGGCAAGAAAATATTGGAAAAGTTTAAGTTATTTAGATTCATATTCTTTGGGCATAATGACACTTGGTGTTGATGTTGTTGTGTTTCTTATATGTGACAGGACCAATTGTTGTTACTATACTTGTCAAGCATTACAAGGAGACAACTAAGCTTAGCAGAAAATTTTAAAACTGTTGCCCAGGTACTGTAACCATCTTGGTTCTTTTCCACCAAACTGTGATTTTCTCAATTGTTGTCGACAAGATTTTGTGGTTTTTCCTTAGGAAATGATTTTATTGTTTCTCTTGTAAGATGGTTCTAGACATGTAAATAACCCTTATGTAGATTATTTTGTTCTACAACTCATATTCATGTATGCTACTAAATTGAGGTTTAGATTCAACAAGTTATTTACTGCTTTATTATTATTTTTTGGAATCTTTCATTTTTTGCCATGAATGTTTACTTCTTGGTGGTTAATATAGTTTGTTGATGAAGGTTATCTTAGAAGTGCTTGAAATGTTGCATGGTAAAAACACAATGGTCGTTTTTTGGTTTTACATGGTTTATGGATGATGATAGATGGAGACAATTTATAAATTTTCTCCGGGTATTATTTAATGCTTGTTTCAACTTTAAAAATCATCATGAATACAATTAATTGTGTTTGGCAACCTAACAGAAATGTAAATTTATTATCGTAGTCCTTAATTGGGTGACGAGAATTGATAGAAAATAAAAGGACAAAGGTAATGGTAAATGAAGGTTCTTATGTGTTAATTGATTACCTAACAAATTTGTACTTATATATAAGACAATATTAAAATTCTCTTTTTAAGCTTTTAATGTTATACTATTTGAGTTGAAATAACTGCACAACACATAAAATATACAAGTAAGATGAAAATGATTGGGAATTGCTATTGCTTGCCATGAATGAAAGAAATGGAGAGATGGTGGTCGGGTTAGTGAGGATGACATTAAGGAAATCAGCTTCATGCCTGCCTCTATCTCTTACAACCCCATTTGCATACTTTAATCCTTCAAAAGAAATTCTCCATCTATATTTTTGGGACACATGGAAACAGACACGACTATCTCACCACTTTTTGACTCCTTTACTGACATTTCCCCCTACTAGGCTACTAATACTATGTTAAACAGTGGCAAACCTAGTAATACAAATAAGAGGGGATGATGGACGATTCTTCATGGGTGGTGATTGAATAATAGAAGCAAGAACAAAAGTCCATTAAACAAATGTAAAATAGACAATGGCACATGCCAATAGATTATAGATCCATATACATATTAGCAAATGGATTTTTTGTTTTACTGGAAAACAATATTCATTTTCATCAAACAACACGAATTTTTCATTGTTGGTGTACAATAAAAGTTTATATCCATATTTTGTGGTTACATTATTTGTTTATTCCAATAATATTTTTGTATTTAAACTGTAATTGATTGTAAAAATTTTAAGTCGAGCCGGAAGGAAATAGAACAAAAATGAAACATGATTGCCATTTCGAATTCTCAGTTTCGATTTCGATATGTTTCGCGCCGCATCGCGCGTGTGTATGTAACTAGTATATTGTTAAAATGCTTGAAGTATACAATTATTTTACTTATATTTTTTTAAGTTTAATGGAATTAGATAGGGAAAATTGCATCAAAATGGAACCAACTTTGGGTTGATTCCTACTTTGGGGAACCAACTTTCAAAACTATCATTTTAGGGTCTCGAGTAAACTTTTCATATATTTAAAGGTCTCAATTACCTGATTACCTTCTAATGATGACATGGTTCAAGTAATTTGCCAACTAAGGGGTGTTTGGGATTGCTTATTTGAGGTGCTTTTTAGCTTATTGCGATTTGGCACCGGAGATAAACACTTTTGAGTGTTTGGATGCGGAAAAATTAAAATGGCTTATAGCGGTGCCAAACCGCTGAAAAACACTTTTTGATAAGTCATTTGTTTTAACTTATCAACTTATTTGAAAAGTGCTTATCACTTTTTTGGTTATTTTATATGTATAAGCAATCCCAAACACCTTTAAATAACAACTTATTAGCTTATTACGTTTTGGTACCACACTAAGCTAATCCAAACATTTTTTTAAAAACTCCGGTTTGACACCGCATAAGTTGATAAACACTTTTTAAAATAAGCATAAGTTGTTTTAAATATGCAATCCCATACACCCCCTAAGATTCCACGTCATATTTTAAAATTAAAGTAAATTACAAATTTGATTATTTCGTACGATATGGCAAAGAGATGAAATTGATGTGGCAATGTGTTTTATTATATCTTTTCTCTGTTCATTTCCACCCAACACCATGTTTTATTATTATTTTTTTCTCTGTTCATTTCCACCCAACACCAGTACACCACCATGGACCACCGCCATCCACCACAAATCACCACCGGTTTAAAAAAAATATCACAAACTTTCAATAATAGTAATATATAATCTCAAACATCGAGTATAAACAATAATCTTGTAAATATTCATTCAAATTAAACCCCAAATCAAAAAAGTAAAACAAACCTACACCCTAAATCAAACAAAACTCTAAACCCTATAAATCAAATAACACTCTAAACCAAAATCAATGGAGTTACGATGTAGATCTAGATCTAGATCTAGATCCAGATCCAACGAAGACAAGATATAGATCCAGATCCAGAGCAGATGTTGTTGCAAGATAGATGTATACCCGATTTTGTTGTTGTAGATCCTAAAGAGATGAAGAAAACAAACGAAATTCCGATGTTGGAGGGGAGGACGCCGAAGTTGGAGGTGGTGGAGTCGATGTTGCAGGTTGAGGGAGGTAGAGTTCGTTGTAGGAAGACGGTGGTGGAGTCTGACGTCGTCGATTGGGTGCACCACGTGAGCTCAACACAGAAGGAAAAAAAGATAAATCTCAGGCAAGGTAGCACCGACAAGGTAGCACCGACAAGGGTATAAATGTCCGACAATGGGAGATCTCAGGTGGGGGGTTTCATACCTTCATGGTGAAATTGATTTACAGAGAGAGAAGAGAGAGATTGAAGTGGGTGGATACTTTTAAGAAGTGATTTTGATTAGTGATGTCAAACCTAATTTTATGTGATGTGGATTTATTAATATCCACATAAGCTTTGTTTTTTTGTTTATATGACACGTCATTAAAAGGTAACCGGTTACCTCTTGTATGTATTGGTAATTGAAACCCTTAAATATATGAGAAGTTTATTTTAGACCCTAAAATGATAGTTTTGAAATTTGATTCCCCAAAATAAGAATCAACTCAAAATTGGTTTCATTTTAATGCAATTTTTCCAATTAAATAACATAAATAACAAATATTGTTGGATCATCAACTTTTCCTCCTTGTCAATTGTCATTTTCTTGTTAGAAATTATTCATTTATATAAATTAATTTAATTAAAATTTTAAAAAAATAATATACTTAACATAAATACATAATCATAAAAATATAAAGAGTAAACTACAATTTTGGTCCCTGTGGTTTACATGAATCTACGAAAGTGGTCCCTAAACTTCAATAACTACAATTATCGTCCCTATTATTTATATTTTCCTTTGAAAATAGTCCCTCGACCTAACTCTGTTAATTATTTTCCGTTAAGTTAAAGGTATTATCGGGTTTTATTACTTTTACAAGAACAAATTATATAATTTTGTTTAAACTAGGGACCAAATTATAATTTACTTTAATTTATATTGAAATCATATATCTATACTATATTATAAAACATATATAAAAAACTCTTAAAAACAATTGCTAAAGATTAATGTACCACTATTTAATGCTAATTACTTAAAATTTCTTAAAAACAAACATTAAAGCTTTATGTACTACATTTAATGTTATTTATTAACTTTTAATTATTATCTATAACCACTTTAACTCCCCTAAAATCACTCCCCATATAACTAAATACATGATAAAAATCAAATTTTAAATATAAAAATCTAAAATAAATTAAGAAAATCTAACATAATATCTAATGTTTATTTTATAAAAAAAACATTATACTATTAAACCTAAAATAAATTACATTATTATTAAACTATCGAATAAACTCTTAAAAACAAGATTTTATGGATTAAATACCATTTATTGATACAAATTATTTAAAATTTAAGATTACAAGTCATGATGCATGAATACAAATTTCTAAAGATATATGTTTCTAATTGATAAAAATAATCAAAACATCAAAACAGGATAACCATAAGATAATCATTGAATTCTAACAACATACTTAAATTTCTAAAGATATATATATAAGATAATCATTGAATTCTAACAACATACTTAAATTTTTTTTTTATGTAAAAAACGTTATATTTATTAAGCCTAAATTAAACAAATATATTTAAAAAACCCATTATCACTCTCTCAAAACCATCCAAAATCGTACTGTAAATCGATAAAAAAATAAAAAATAAAAGAAAACATTAAAATCGTGATGGATTTCGCTTCATTATACGAGTACACTTCTAGTATATATATATAGGGGTAATTTAATTTACAACCCATGAAAATCTTACAACCCATGCAACCCACACATTAATCGTTGAATTAATGATCGACGGTCACAATACATGTGGGTCCAATATTTTCAATTAAAAAAATCGAAAAAATAAAAACAAAATAACCGTTTATCATGAATCAAATGGTTAAGATCTGAGTTGCATGGATTGTAAGAGCATCTCCAACAGCTTCTCCAAAATGGAGAAAATGGAGATTTTAGTCATTTTTGTGCTCCAACAGATTCTCCAAATCTTTCTCCAAAATGGAGAAAGTAAGAGAGAGAGTGTAATTTTCTCCAAATATGGAGAACTCTCTAAAAATGATTACCATGAGAGAGAAATTGTTTTTTTTATTATATATTCTACCAATAAGATTTCTTCAAATTAGATGGGTATGGGAGATAAATAATATTTTATTAGATTTATACAATATTTTAATATTATAAGTAATGATTTCATCTCCAAAATGGAGAATCTGTTGGAGATGGATGTAAATTTTTATGTATATTTTGACTTTTAATTCTCCATTTTGGAGGAATTTTGAAGATGTTGTTGGAGATGCTTTAAGATTTACATGGGTTGTAAATTATCCTTGGCCTATATATATATATATATACTACATTAATAAGCATTTAGACAAAAAGTCTTAATTACAAGTCCTTAAGCATGATGTACAACAATTGTATGCATAAAATTTGAAAAACTCTTAATTACAACCAAAATAGCTCAAGATACAAGTGTGTAATGCATAACTTATCTTCACCCAACACCACAACCTAATGCAGTAGCTTCGGGTCTTTCTTTCTTCTGATGGGACTTTCGTCCTTCCTATTCTGGATGATTCCCGCTCTCTACTAAATTGATTTTGAATTTCAAATGTCATGTTCTCATCTTCCACAAATAAAGAAAGGGTTTCCATTTTTTTGGCAACCTTTTTTCTTTGTTCCCAACAATTGAAGTTCCCTTTGAAGAACACATATGCAAATTTGAGTTTTTTCTTTCAGATCCAACTGCTATGAAAAGGTACAAGAAAAAATGATATTCACTTTCAGTTTTTATTTGTTGGCCTCTTCCTCTTATCTCCCCAAGGTACCTTCTTTTACCCTTATTTCTTCCTTTGATTATTTCTTTTGGGTTTTTTTTCCTTGCAGCTTTATGCGGGAATGACAACTCATGCTAACAAATCCTGAATGAAATTTTTTACTTTGATCTCTGATTTTTTCACTATAGGCAACTCGTGGTGGTGGAAAGATCGTTTTTCTATTTTGGATTTGCACAAAAACTTGCTGGTGTCATTCTACTCTGCCTTTTTAGTTTGATACTCACATTAAAACTAAATTTGAATAAAGAAACATATGCATTTTCATATCTGGGTTAAATAGGTTTGAATGTGGAAACAACACCAACCCTGAATTTTCATATCTGGGTATAAAATATTAAATCAAAAATATCTTAGAAAACCCTAAAGAATATAATTCCAAGATTAAATCCGAAACTCATCTCTGTTTTTGCATCTTTTTTTTCCCTGCAAATCTTCAAAAAATTCTCGTTTGATCCTGCTGCAACTTTGCATCAATTTTCGAAGATTTGTTTTTGTTTAAAACCAGTGATTTTGATTTCTACTCCCATTCGAAAATTTTGTGTTTTTGTTGTTGTTGAAATGGGCTTTTAAAGAAAGCTTATGAACTCTCTGTGTTTTGTTAGGGGTGTTCGCGGTGCGGTTTGGGGTAAAACCGCAAACCGCACCGCATATGCGGTTTGAGCATTTTTCCAAACCACAAACCGTACCGCATATACCTCAAACCGCACCAAACCGCACCGCATTTTGCGGTGCGGTGCGGTTTATGCTGTTTGTACCTTATGCATTTTTGTAACACCCCCAGTCCCGCGTGGCTGAGGACAGGGTGCGTGTCACACTTTTGACCCAAAATACAAATATAAACTAATTAAGCATTAGGGTCGGTATCAAGAAATTAAACACAACCCAAAAGATAAATTTTGCGGAACCTCAAACATAAACACAACCGGCTAAATATAAAGCGTATAACACCTGAACAACAACTAAACTATCAAAAGATCCACCGGTTGTAACTTCAGTCCTACTCGATCAGTTCCCGGAATTTCCCCGAATCTTTTCTACTGAACCTGCCGTGTCAGAAACAAAGAACACGGCTGAGCACAATTGCTCAGTGAACGGATTAAATATATATATACAAATAATAGCGGAAACAAATTCATTTCGTAGCGGAAGCAATCATAATAGTTTGACATAACATAAGTCAAAGAATAAGCCAACATGTGAGTTATAAAATACTTTTAAAAAAAATGTGGTAAAGCATCGTGTAAAAAAATAAATTACAAGACCGGTTTCCTAGTTCATAATCACAAAGAGGATTCAACGGATGAAACCTTCAATGTGTCATAAATTCCACGGGAGGATCAGTCCACATGGGTTGTGGGATGAAGTGCGGGTGATAACCCTCATTTTTTAGTGTTATTTGTTACTCTTTTCCTTCATTTTATTCACCTTTCTAGCCACTTTTGCTTCCATCTCTTTCCTTTGGTCATTAAAGTTTGCAAATATGATGAAAACACCAAATGATATTGTTCTGTTAAGAAAATCTCGTTTTTGTGGGACTGTGGGCACTGTCTGCCCTCCGAGGGCACCCGGGGATGCATACAGTATTTATACGGCGTATTTATACTCGTATTCTGGAGGTATTGCAGTATTCAAGGCTAGAAAATATCTGGAAATAAGATGGTGGATGCTAGCTGAAAGATTCCTCGATCATTGTACTCTTTTGTCTAGTGGGTAATAACCTTTTAACTTGTGGGTATTACCCATTGGGTAAAAGCCTAGCTTTTTAGTATAAATAGGTTGTTAAGTTCACCATTTAAAAACACCTCAACCTTCTCCAGCTCTATTAACTCTCTCTTTGGAAGAGTTTTGGAGCTAGGAAAGTTGCTTTTAATTTTAAGCATTTAATTTCTTGTATTTTCGTTTCTGCCCTCAGTTTCCCGCTGTGGGCATGTCTGTAGCTTAACTTTAATTTTATGCAAGTAGAGTAACAAGTATTTCCTTTCTTTCTTTACGTCTTTTATTATTTCCAAGTCTTTTATATTTCTTATGCTCTTTACTTTTATGCTCTTTATTTATATGCTTTTTATTATTATGCATTTTATTATTATGTCTTTTATTATTATGCATTTTATTATGAACTAACCATCTTTTGGGTAAGGGTGTGAGCCAACTTGAGACTAGTAGGCAACACTTGGGTGTGACCATCGTTACTAGCTCTTAAGCTTGGTCACTTAAGTCGAGACTTAAACTCAATGCTGATAAGCCGATCACTTTGAAGTGTTAATATTAAATCTAGACATCGAGAGGGGCGGATTCGAAATACGGCTTAAGGGATGCACAAAGATTTGAGAGAGTCTTTGATAATCACGTAGAGATACGGGTTTTGCATGATTTATTGCGGTTCAAATGTCGGAGGAGATTTATATCACAAAGAGATTTGGGTGTAAATCTCCGGACCGGTAGAACTTGATTTTTATCAACGTAATTAAATCGACAAGATTAAGAGTCAGTAACGATGGACACTTTATAGGTATTTTGTAGGACTGCTGGACTGGTCTTTAAAAATTCACTTTCGAGAGATCGGGATTTTTATAGACATTCCGTACTACAAAAGACCTAACCATTTGTCACTACGTCCATCTCAAGAAAAGCTTACACCCGTACCCATTTCTTAATTATAAATTTTATTCCGTATTCTTAGCGTTAATCAACCTCCAAACAAATATTTTTCTCACACTCGAAACTTGTGCAAGAAGTTCATGAAAATCTCTGTTTCTCAGTAAGTCAGTCCCTGTGGATACGATACTCGGTACTTGTACCATTATATTACTTGTAGCGATTCTAGTGAAAGTGTATACTTGTGCTCTCACTAGGTATTACTGTACCCCCGCTGTGCAGTACACAGTTTTTCTGCTACCAAGTTTTTGGCGCCGTTGCCGGGGACTGACACGATTTTTATCCTGAGATCTTGATTTTCATTTGAGCCTGTGTCGCTTGTTTCATTTAAAAAAAAACAAGTTTTCGTGTTGTATGCCACGGCTGCAACACGGAGAACTCGTACCTCTTGATCTTGAAATCGAAAAGACTTTTAAAAGAAGAAGAAGAGGTAGAGGAAATCGGCAAAATCCAATTTTAAATCAAACCATGGAGGGAGGGGCGGAAAATCCTCCACCTCCGCTTGTGGAAACAACGATTAAAATTGCCGATGACAAAGAAAGGGGAATACGGGACTATGCAACACCCGAATTTGATCAACTCAAGTCGGGTATTCTTAGGCCCCACATTACTGCGCAAAATTTTGAACCGAAACCGGTAATGTTTCAAATGATCCAAGCAATGGGTCAATTTGGAGGATTACCTTCGGAAGATCCGCACTCTCATTTAAAATCATTTTTAGAAATGACGGATCATTTTCTCATTCCCGGAGTTTCAGCGGAAGCCTTACGGCTGACACTCTTCTCTTATACATTAAGAGACAGAGCCAAAGCCTGGCTAAATTCTCAGCCACCTCATTCAATTGACACTTGGACGAGTTTAGCTGAAAAGTTTTTGAAAAAATACTTTCCTCCCACCAGAAACGTGAAATTCAGAAATGAAATTTTAATGTTTAGACAAGAGGAAGATGAAGTAGTATCGGATGCATGGGAGAGATTCAAAGATTTAATTCGAAAATGCCCTCATCACGGAATCCCTCACTACATCCAATTAGAAACATTTTATAATGGTCTTTCTAATGCTGCTAAAATCATCCTCGATGCCACGGCTAGTGGAGCTTTTACTGCAAAAACATACAATGAGGGGTATGATATTTTGGAAAAAGTTGCCAATAATAACACTGATTGGTCGAACCCTCGTGCTGTAATTCCTAAAACTGCATCAGGAGTTCGTGAGGTTGATGCCATCACCGCTTTAAATGCACAAATTGTAGCTTTGACTAATTTGGTTAAAAACAATTTGAACATTAATGGAGAAAAAGGTCACGTGCAAACAATAAATCAAGCTTTAATTGAAACATGCACTTTTTGCGGTGAAAATCATCCTTTTGAGTGTTGTCCCGGTAACCCTGTTTCGGTAAACTATGTCGGGAATCAGTCTAGAAATAGTCCGTTTTCCCAAACATACAATCCGAATTGGAGAAATCATCTGAACTTCTCTTGGACTGGAAATCAAGGACTTCAACCCCCTGGGGCAAGTCAAGTCCAAAACCGACCACCAAATCCCCCGGGATTTCATCAAGGCCCATCTCAGAATTATCAACATGGTCAGTCATCGCAATCCCAGAATTACCAACATGGCCAGTCTTCACAATCACATGCACCTAGACAACAAAATGCATCGGACGGTAATGGTTCAATCGAATCGTTGCTTAAAGGTTTTATAACCAAACCAATGCAACCTTGAGGGGTTTCGAAACCCAACTTGGACAGTTTGCTGTCGAACTCAAAAATAGACCACAAGGGACTTTGCCTAGTGACACGGAAAATCCCAAAGGCATTCACAAGGAACACGTCAAGGCCATAAGTATTAGAGAGATTGAAAACATAAATGAGTCTAAAAAAGTCAAGAAAACCTCTCCCGTACCAGTAGTGCAAAATGACTCACATTTGTTTGATGCCTCGAACTTTTCAAACCTGTTTCCATCCTCTAGTGAAGTGCCAAAACCAGAATCCGTGGCCCAAACTGCAGGCCCAATTGTCCCAAGTTGTCCAGCACAGACTGCACCCACTCCAGAACCACTCATCTTATGCACTCCCGACAAGAGCAAATTTGTTCCGGATTTGAGGGACTTACCTTTCCCTGAGAGATTAAAAACCAAAAATGTTGATGAACAATTTAAAAAGTTTTTGGACGTTTTCAAACAACTCCACATTAACATTCCTTTGGTAGAAGCTCTTGAGCAAATGCCAAGTTATGTTAAATTTTTGAAAGATATTCTCAACAAAAAACGAAGGCTGGGAGAATTTGAAACCGTTGCTTTAACCAAAGAATGTAGTGCACTTCTCACTTGCAAAATCCCTCCAAAATTAAAGGACCCAGGGAGTTTTACCATCCCGTGTTCTATTGGGGGACAAGAAGTAGGACATGCTCTATGTGATTTGGGGGTAAGCATAAACCTCATGCCTTTGTCGGTTTTTAAAAAGTTGGGAATTGGTGAAGCTCGTCCCACCACAATCACTCTGCAGCTGGCAGACATGTCTCTAGCCTATCCAAAAGGAAAAATTGAGGACATTTTGGTCAAGGTCGATAAATTTATCTTTCCGGCCGATTTTCTAGTTTTGGACTATGAAGCAGATCAGGATGTCCCCATCATCTTAGGAAGACCTTTCCTTGCGACTGGTCGAACGTTGATTGACGTCCAAAAGGGTGAACTTACCATGAGGGTAAATGACCAAAAAGTGACCTTTAATGTTTTTAAGTCCCTTAAGTTATATGGTGATTTGAAAGATTGTTCAGCCATTAATCTACTAAGTGAAGACCTTGGTCTAGATATTGAAGAGTGTGTTGAGCATTTTGAAGAAGGAAGTGAGGATGAGAGAAATTGGAGAGTCTAGTTAAAGTGCAACCACCAACGAAAGTGAATCAAGGTATAAAGAAGTGAGGTTGAGCCATCATAAACACAAGAAAAAACGGTTTTTGTCGAAGGATGTGCCCTCACCCCCCGTCTTGTCATCCTAAAAGTTCGAGTGTTGGGTTGGAAACAACCTTGTAAATAGTCTTGTCTAATTTTAGTAGTTTTGTGTGTTTTGTTATTGTGTATTTGCAGGAGTTGGTCATGATTTTTGCAAAAATGCGCCCATGAAGAATTTAGGCGGGATTTTAAACAAAAGAAGGGTGATTTATCGCTTTCAAAATGAACCCTCTCATCTTCTCCATGGCACACTCCAAGAAGTTGGTTCCCAACCCTCACCCAATTCCTTCTCACTGATCACGTCGCCTTCTGTCGGCCACCACCATACCATCCACCATCGCCGACGCTAGCCCTGCTATGCCACCACAGACGCAACCGTCCACCTCCTTGAATACCGGATCATCAACTCTCACCGTGAAAACCACCGCCGTTCATCAGTAGCAAGCACCAACGACAAAACGCACTCCTCCTCACCGACGACATTCATCCATAGTTTTTACGAGTGTTACGACATTTCCCATGGGTGCCTGTACCCCATAAGTTCGCCATGCTGCTCCACGCCCTACTTCTCATGTTTCAACCTCCGTTGACAGAATAGTCTTTTGGTGTGGGATTCATCTTTTGCAAACTTTAACTCCTTTTGTTGTTTATTCTGACCATAGGTATTGTGTTGAAAATCTGGAACTTGTGCTAACCCTTTCCTTTTTGTACCTACTCATTGATGGATTTTCAATATAATTCTTAATGTTCTCTGTCACTTTCGGTATATGCATCTTAAATTTCAGGTACACCTTTCATTGGAAATCATTGGGTTTAGAAATTAAAATGACGTAGGCCTTTATTGAATTTTGGCCGAAACACTTCCCTTCGTAACCAAACCTTTTGCCAATAAATTCCTTTTTTTACCATCACCAATGAGGACATTGATGTGTTCTAAGTTTGAGGGGGGGGGGTGAACATTAGGAGATTTTGTGAATGTTATGATCAATTACAAAATTTTGATCATAGAAAAAAAAAGAATGAAAAAAATACATACATATATATATATATATATATAATAAGTCTTCAAGTTAAGAAGACATGTGGAGCCCAATAAATTAGATAGTTACATTTGGTGTTTTATGGCCCAAGTCTCTAAAGGGGGACCAATTTTGAAAAAAAAAAGAAAAAAAACCCAAAGCCCATTTTTTAGTAGTTTAACACAAGTTTGGGGGGAAGAGAGGAGTGAGAGATAAATCATAGCCATATACACAAACCCAACTCAAGCCCTACCGATTAATTACAAATACGGTGATTTCCACAATGAAAGTTTGTGCCTCTTCAATATCATGGTGGATGCATCAATACCTTTGTGAGTTTTCTCCGTCTCCTTGTAACATTCTTCGTGTTTCCTTTTCTTCCGTCGCTTGAGGACAAGTGACATCTCAAGTTTGGGGGTGTGATAACCCTCATTTTTTAGTGTTATTTGTTACTCTTTTTCTTCATTTTATTCACCTTTCTAGCCACTTTTGCTTCCATCTCTTTCCTTTGGTCATTAAAGTTTGCAAATATGATGAAAACACCAAATGATACAGTTCTGTTAAGAAAATCTCGTTTTTGTGGGACTGTGGGATCTGTCTGCCCTTCGAGGGCACCCGGGGATGCATACAGTATTTATACGGCGTATTTATACTCGTATTCTGGAGGTATTGCAGTATTCAAGGCTGGAAAATATCTGGAAATAAGATGGTGGATGCTAGCTGGAATATTCCTCAATCATTGTACTCTTTTGTCTAGTGGGTAATAACCCTTTAACTTGTGGGTATTACCCATTGGGTAAAAGCCTAGCTTTTTAGTATAAATAGGTTGTTAAGTTCACCATTTAAAAACACCTCAACCTTCTCCAGCTCTATTAACTCTCTCTTTGGAAGAGTTTTGGAGCTAGGAAAGTTGCTTTTAATTTTAAGCATTTAATTTCTTGTATTTTCGTTTCTGCCCTCAGTTTCCCGCTATGGGCATGTCTGTAGCTTAACTTTAATTTTATGCAAGTAGAATAACAAGTATTTCCTTTCTTTCTTTACGTCTTTTATTATTTCCAAGTCTTTTATATTTCTTATGCTCTTTACTTTTATGCTCTTTATTTATATGCTTTTTTATTATTATGCATTTTATTATTATGTCTTTTATTATTATGCATTTTATTATGAACTAACCATCTTTTGGGTAAGGGTGTGAGCCAACTTGAGACTAGTAGGCAACACTTGGGTGTGGCCATCGTTACTAGCTCTTAAGCTTGGTCACTTAAGTCGAGACTTAAACTCAATGCTGATAAGCCGATCACTTTGAAGTGTTAATATTAAATCTAGACCTCGAGAGGGGCGGATTCGAAATAAGGCTTAAGGGATGCACAAAGATTTGAGAGAGTCTTTGATAATCACGTAGAGATACGGGTTTTGCATGATTTATTGCGGTTCAAACGTCGGAGGAGATTTATATCACAAAGAGATTTGGGTGTAAATCTCCGCACCGGTAGAACTTGATTTTTATCAACGTAATTAAATCGGCAAGATTAAGAGTCAGTAACGATGGACACTTTATGGGTATTTTGTAGGACTGCTGGACTGGTCTTTAAAAATTCACTTTCGAGAGATCGGGATTTTTATAGACATTTCGTACTACAAAAGACCAAACCATTTGTCACTACGTCCATCTCAAGAAAAGCTTACACCCGTACCCATTTCTTAATTATAAATTTTATTCCGTATTCTTAGCGTTAATCAACCTCCAAACAAATATTTTTCTCACACTCGAAACTTGTGCAAGAAGTTCATGAAAATCTCTGTTTCTCAGTAAGTCAGTCCCTGTGGATACGATACTCGGTACTTGTACCATTATATTACTTGTAGCGATTCTAGTGAAAGTGTATACTTGTGCTCTCACTAGGTATTACTGTACCCCCGCTGTGCAGTACACAGTTTTTCTGCTACCAGCGGGCACACACATCCATTCCCGTACGCAACAAATGCGTATCATAATGCGCATATCCTAGGACCAGTCCATACGCCCCCACCCATGCCTAGGTAAAGCTCACACTATAGAGCACCAGTATGGGGACGCTGTGGTTTACGAGCACCATAGAGCGTCACAATGATCTATGTCCTGATCATTGTGTCATACAAAATTATAACATCAAGTGAAAAATCATGAGAGTTAAAAAAAAATAACCACCATGAAATCTATCAAACGACCTTTATGGTTCAAAATATTATTGAAAGAAAATGTTCAATATCAAAATCGTTCAACTAAAGTCTAAATGACTTTTCAAGCCTCACATAAGAATAATAGTTGAATAAACATGAATACTTTCAAAGTATCGTTTTTCCAAAGTGATTCATAAAGTAGGCACAAAATCATAGGAATGTTGTTGTACAAAGGAATATCGTATTTCGACAAAATAAAGAAATTTCGGATTCGAAATACATGCACTTACTTTTGTAGTGTCATAATTTAATCATGGAATGGATAATCTTATCAAGGGATTATCCTCGTATAGAATGAAGTAGGGAAATCCGTACCTGATATCCAAAAAGTGCTTAAAATGCTTCCACCAAACCTTAGCTCATATCTTAGACCATACGCGACCCTAAGTCATATCGAATACACATTTAACACCTAATTAGAATATGATATAGTCGTTCCTTTCTAAACAAGATTGTAACTACACCTCTCGGGATTCCATAACAATTGGACTCATGATGATTGAAGCTACGGTCTATTTACTATAAGGTAAATAAAAACAGCAGCAGATTTTCAAGTAGCTGCAGACCAGCAGCTAAAAGCTGAGTTTTTGAGCAACTTCGACATAGATTAAGGTCTCGGTGCAAACTACAAAGTTGTAAAGGACATAAAGAACTTTTTGACTGAAAAATTTGAGATTATTTGGACTTACGGTTGATTTTATACGAATTTTTGAAAACAGGGACAGAAAGTTAAAAATTCACAAAATTGTAAAAAAAATGGTTGAATAGCTGCAGACCAACATCTAAAACTGTGTTTTTGAGCCACTTAGACTTAGATTCAGGTCTCGATGAAAACTACAAAGTTGTAAAGGACATAAATAACTTTCTAACTGCAAAATTTGAGCTTATTTGGACTTACGGTTGATTTTATAAGAATTTTTGAAAACAGGGACAGAAAGTTAAAAATTCACAGAATTGTAAAAATGGTTGTGGCATTTTATCAAACACCTTGTGGGCAATAAACATTGAAGCTCAAAAACCATTTTAATGGTTCCATTCATTTGCCCACTTTTGATACCAAAAGTTAACCAAAACCCAAATTTAACATTACTAACATATAATGAACTTAATACAACCATTTATCAATTTTTACATCTAAGAAATCCTTAAGAAAACCAAGATGAAAAATTTGCAATCTTACCTTCAATCTTTGGTCTTTTAACTTCAAAAATTACAAGGAAATCATCTTCTAAGCTTCCTTCAACCTAATACATCAAGATTTTCACAAAAGGGTTTCAAACCCTCAAAACCCATAAACAAAAATTTGAAGAAAACTAAAACCAAATGGTACCTACATGAAGCTCTTGATGAGTAGATCATTTCTCCAATTCGATTTCTCAAAAGCTTCAAAGATTAACCTAATTTTGTAGAGAGATGAAGAAGGGTTGATAGTTGGAAAAAATAGAGAAGAAGATGATGAAGATGAATACGTGTGAGATGAAGATGAATACGTGTGAAATGAAGAAGAAATCCAAGTCTTATGATTTATAAACACTTCGGCCAAATGACAAAAATGGTCCTCCAAGTTGTGAGATTTATAAATTTAAACTATGTACAAGCTATTTGAGCTTGGGTACAAGTCTACGATGCGTGGGTATTATAATTTTACACCTACAATTCAATAATTATAAGTTCAAAACTTCATTTTAAAATCAACGATAATGTGATCGTAGTCTCTAAAAATAAAAAAATTCAATACGTTCGATTCTAAAATACACATTATACAAATATTGCAATTATTCTAAAATACACATTAAAAAAATATACATATATATATAATGTGCGGTGCGGTGCGGTTTGAACCGCAGTTTGATAACTTAAAACCGCAAACCGCACCACATAGTGCGGTTTGGTAAAAATGCAAACCGCAAACCGCACCGCGGACGTTCTAAACCGCACTTTGCGGTGCGGTGCGGTGTGGGCGGTTTGTGCGGTTTGGCAGTTTAGATGAACACCCCTATGTTTTGTGATGCAAAAGTTGCTCTTATCATCTTCTCGAGCTACTGCTTGTGTTACAAAACTAGGCACAAGTAAGGCTTGCTATTTTCTATAACTTGTCATTATTGTAATATAGCCAAATTGTTGTACAATTCTTCTTTTATTCAAAACCAGATTTCTTTATGTTTAAGGGATTTGATTGTGCAAAGTTTATGGCATCTTGATTGGTGATATTTCATTTCAGAAGAACATATTAGATTCAGGCTTAAGTCATATTTCAATTCAGATTTGATCCTGCACCTGTTCAAGTGTTGTTATCTAAAGAAATTACTGGTTCTTTAAGTAGCTGAAAGTTTGCCTTTATTTCTATTATGGTCCCTCGCCCCAACATATTTCAGATATTTGTCCAGTTTAAAAGATTTTCTCAGTTTTGTGTTATTTCACAATTGCTGAAGGATTTTTTTTCACAAAGTGGGATGGTCTATGAGATTACTAACAATTGAAATATTCCCTATGTAATATAGACATGTTGCACCCTTGCAAGAGACCGATACAAGAGCTCTGAGAAAAGAGGAATAATTGTCCCTACGACTAAGAGTGGAAAGTATGATTTCATTATCTTATTTGCATATGTTATCAGTTTATTATCACTTACATGGGATGGCGATTGTTTTTTCTAGGATTACAACTCTTTTATGCTTATTAATCTCCATGATTTGGTCCCTTGCTTATTAAACAAAAATGGGTTAAAATTTAGAAAGTTAAAAATGAATCTTTGTGTTGAATTAGCTGGACAAGTTTTAAATTTACGCAATAATTTCTTTTGCTTAGAAAGTGTACAACCTTCATTCATTGAAACCTTGTTTATCATAATAACTACTTCTCTTTCGTGGTGATCTATTTCCAGACACGATTGATTACAACATATAATAGCTCCATTAGGTTCTTCGCCTATTATGGATTTCTTGGTAGTCCTTGAGATCTAGATTGGCATAACTGTTGCTATTGACTATTGTTACCGTTGCTGCATTCTACTTTTTCACCAATAAGCCTAAGGGACTAAAGGTTCATCAAAAGCTCACTTTGAATTACTATTCTTCCATGTATTTTATTTCCATTGACCTTTTTCTTAAAAATCGATAGCATTCAAAATCTAGCTTATGCAAAGACTTCCCTCCCTGGCAATATTAGCAACTTATATTTTCTTTCTACCCCTATTTGTATTTTTTTTCCTTATCATGTTTTTTACTACTTTTTAATCTATTTTGTATTTTAAGTTCTAATGCCAAATGTTTATTTTAACATGCCCCTAAGAGGGCATGAATTTGGACTCGTCATCTATCCTGGTAAGGAGTTTGTTTTCTTCATTTATTGAATGTTGGTTTGAGGTTTGGTCTTCAACAGATGTTGGTTATATGGATTATATGGTTGCATATTTGATCAATAGCTTGGAAATTTGTTGCTATGAGAATGGGGTTTAGGGTTTTCAAAGGATGGAGGTTTGGATGCATATGTTGTATCCATTGGGTTTGGGTAAAAAGGTTGGTTTACTTGGTTGATATTATTCTGGTTGGAATGGATCTGTGGGTTTGTCTTTAGAATTTCAATTTCTTATGTTATAATGTTTGGTTTTTTTGTGTTTGTTTATGGTAATATTTAATCACTGGTCATTGCTTGGTCGATGGGAAGAAGCTGCAAAAGGTCTTCATGTTGCATCAAAGCTTGATCCAGATGATGTATGGCAGTGACCATGGAGGTTAATATTCTCCAAGCCATGCTCCTGAGGTAAGATAAGATAGTTGTGCATATACATGAAGGCCTTATGTTGGCTATTGTAAATCTAAAGCCCACTCTTACTTATTCGTTTTAATTTATAAGTATTTTGCAGTGGTAAGTCAGACATTGATTTTTCTACAAGTATTCGACACCAATGATTTGGAGGTTTGACTTGGATCTTTGTTTGCATGTAGTTTAAAGCTTGATATGGTTCTTTATCTTAACATTTTAACAATAGGTTGAAGAAAGTGATGAAATTAAGGATCTTTTCAAGATGAGAAAGAAGAGGAAAGGTTATGGTTGAGCTTGAATTTGTGGCAGAGGAAGACGCATGACTAAATAGACAATCAAAACCAGCTATAAATAAACTCAAAAAGTTGCATCTTTTAATAGATGTACTAGCCAAGTAAGTGGGATCATCTTGCATATCTTCTTTGTAACTATGTTACTTTATTTACCTTCTTATTTTTCATGGCAGGAAACAACTTCAATTAGTGTTCCTGGATCATGGTCTTGTAACTTTTTTGAAGAATTAGCTTGAACCCCTTCCAGGTGGAAGCTTGCCTAACATGAACATCTGAGTAGAGATATTGGAGATCTTTACTGAGGTATACACATCTGATCAAAATATTGTTTATGATATGTCTCTTGATTTACTTGTAGTTTATTTTTTCATATTTAACTACTATTAAGAATTTGGTTTCAGACTCTGTCACGACAGTCTTACCCGGTAAGTGAAAATGACAACTCTAACCTGTTAAGCGCTTAGCAAATCAAAATGTTGCATACGATGATGTTTTAATGGATTAAAATTTTACCGGTAAGTTAAGTTAAAGTGTTACTCTTACTTGTAAGCGCTTACCGGGTAAGTATAAAGTAAACAACCCTTTAATCAACATATGTAGGTTTAGATAGGAAAGTACAAGTTGTTAGTCTATGGGTAACAAATGGGTATTGCATGGGTAAGGTGGTTAGTAGTATTACACACATACACACACACACACACATATATATATATATATATATATATATTACTACCTTATAATGCATATATATCTAAACTCTTAATTATAATCCATCAAGCATAATGTACAACCCTTTTATGCAATAATTTCAAAAAACTATGAATTATAAGTTAATATGCATAAGGTACAAGTGTTAAAGCATGATTTTGTTGTCTACCAAAAAGGACCACTCAAACTTGCCTTTCTTGATACCCAGGTTCTTCAGACCCACTTTTACCATTCCCACCCCCAATAGATTATGTTGGTCCCGGAGGTGCTTAACAAGTTTGTAGAAGGGGGGGGGGGTTGAATACAAACACATAAATTAAAGTTTAATAAATTGTTTATTGATAAATCAAACACAATTTACAAGTTTTTTGCGGAATAAGATTAAGACATACTCAATCTAAACAAACTTAAGAAACATTAAGATGGTTGCACATGAATATAGAGAAAGGGGGGTTTTAGAATTATAGAAAACAAAGGTTTCTATCTTGGTTCAAGAATAGAGCACACACTCAGATGGAGAGGTGATCTTTCTATTTATACCCTATGCATTAAATGCATGGCAGGGTACTTTACACGTGTCATTCAGTGATTGGCTTTGGTAGTCTGACTTTTGGGAGACATGCTTTCGGCCGTATCATGAACAGTGTAGTTGACAGAGTTGTTGTACGATTTGTGGCAGAGATATCTCCGTTCTGACACATCGTACTGGTTGTGCAAGGTAAGACAAAAGGAAACTTGAGGCATAAGCTTTGTGATCGATTGATCGCTGAATATCTCTTTCTTCAGAGATATAAAGAGGTTCAGCTATCGCTGAAGCTTTTCCTCATGTTCCTTCACGTATAAGTAGAGTTGTCTTTGCTTCACTGATATCCGCATCAGGTCACTAGTAGACTTCTCTTTGTTCAGTGGCTTCGTCTTCAATTCAGCTATGAACATATGTTGACGCGAGACTTGTCTTCAGGGATTACGTTACTGTTTACATCAGAACTATCAGCGATAACTAAACAGACTCAGTTTGATCACTGATAGTGAAACACTAATACATAGAAATGTTTATAAGAGATACTATCAGCGATAACTGAACAAACTCAGTCTGATCGCTGATGGTGAAACACTAATACATATTAAAACGTAATTTTCACTAAGTATAGAAGATGGTCGTTATCAAATCACTGAGAGAGCTTGGATCAACAGATTATCTATACTATATAAAAAAAACACTTGATTACAACTTCTAAAACACAAGGTACTACATTTATAAAATTTTATGTTTCAGGATTTGTGTTTTTATCTCTCAAAAAACATGCCTTTCCATTCCAAGAAACCTTCTGCTTGATATATAACTTTTGGTTTGGCATTCCCGCTCAAGAAGACGCTTCTCGCTTCTCAAAGTCTACATATTCAAAATTTGATTTGTATATTCAATAATTGATCTAATCCAACTAACCATTTCTCCAATTTCAAATTTCATACCTTGTCTCTAACTTTTGCTCTGTGTAAGTTGTTTGATTCATCTTCAATCCTAGATGGGTATTTGATTCATTTTCACCGTAGAAATGATATTCATCTCCAAAGCCCACCACAAGATCCGGTGTGAATGAAGTATTCAACTCCAAAACCTATGTTCTGAACGATCGATCCTCACCGTAAAACATGTTGTCGCCGTTAATAGAGTTCTCCCTGGTTCTCCTTCCCCCCATCTTGATTGATCTATCCTTGATTCATCGCCCCTATGGTTCGACATGTCACCGATTCGCTTCTTTCTCTACGTTTTTTATTTAATATGGTAGATGTGTGTTGTTTATTGTAGATCTATATTTGCTCGTTTGATCTATATTTCTGCTGTTATGTTTTTAGTTTGATCTTTAAACTTTGTTGTTTGATATTTGCTAGTATTTAAAACTTTGTTATTGGTATCCAAATAGATATCAAGTTTAGAAGTATGTTGGTTTATTGTATGATTACACTTTCAAATATTTTCATGACATATATTTTCTCTGGACTCTGGCATAATAACTTTACATGGTTTTCTTTATAAATGAGTTTCTTTTGAGATTTCAGCATCATTTTTTGGTGTTGTAGTTTTACTTCATTTGCTTATCTCTACAACATTTTGATGATGGACACTTTCAGAAAGCTTTGGGCATCTAATTTCTCTCATCTTGGATCCACTGGGCAAATCTGCAGATACTTTGGACAAGATTTAGAGATCTTAAAACAACTTAAAGGCATTGATGATAAGCACTGCATTCGCAAGCTTACTTCATATCTGGTTGGTTTCCAGATTTGGGTTTGGTAGCTTGGTGCTTCTTTGTTAATTTTGATAGAAAAAAATTGTAATTTTGTTCTGTTTAAAAATCGATCTCTTTTATTGAGTTTCATTAATTTTTTGTTCATACCTTTATCAATTGTTATGATTCTAATCGGATTCCTATGTTACTTTGTCTCCAAGCTCATGCCTACTTCTCAATTCTATTTCAAGATCATCAAATAATGGTTGGTTTAATTTTACTATATGTCCTAATCACTCCTTATTTAACTTGTTCACCATGATTGAGCTGAGATGCACATAAGTTGGTTTAATTTTTTTTTTTCACATTTTCAATGATCTGATTTGATCCAAAAGGGTTCAAATAGCATCAACTTTATACACCCAGTTGCCAACTTTTCTACTTACATTTAAAATTCAGGTACATATGCATCAACAAATGAACAGAAAGAAGAATAAACCAACAGTCTAATATCTATGATCATCTACTAATATCCACTAATCTAAATATTCTGCTTATTTGATATGTGTTGCAACCCTCTTTCATACTCCTTTGCCCATTTGTCTTTTAAGCAAAACCTATCTAAATTTTTATAGCAAGTAGATAAACCATAAGATGAATCACCTGTAAGGCGTTGAAAAGTTTCATTTAGAAAAGTTGAAATAGTACCTTTTATGTGAAATAAAATCGAGAGGGACGAAGAATAGAACGAAACAAAAAACATGATTGAGGTAAAATTATTGGCTTTAGAATCGCGATTCACCTGCGTTGCATCGCGCGGGTAGACTATATATATATATATATATATATATATATATATATATATATATAGGGGTGGTTTCAATTGGAAACCTAATTTCATTGGAAACTTTGGAAACCAAATTTCAACTATTGATCTTTTTAATCAATGATCAAGATTCATTTGAATTATATATGGTAATTAATTAATTAATTTATTAATAAAAGATAATAATAATATGTCAAAAAGGTAAATGTGTCTTTTTCTTTTATGTTTCAAATTTGGCAACAAAGATGAAATATGGTAATAAATTAATTAATTTATTAATAAAAGATAATAATTATATATGGTAATAAATTAATTAATTTATTAATAAAAGATAATAACAATATATCAAGACTATCTTTTTATTACATGTTCATCAATATACAATATGTAAAAACCCAATTAAGTTTCATTACCATTATTGTTTCATTACCTTTCCATTATGCTTCGCTATATCAAATATGTTTCATCAGATTTCACTATATTAATATTTTGTTTCACTATATCAGGTTTCACTATATTAATATTTTGTTTCATTACCTTTCCATTATGTTTCACTATATCAAATATGTTTAATCAGGTTTCACTATATTAACATTTTATGTTTCATCGGGTTTCACTATATTAATATTTTGTTTCACTTTATCAAATCCATTATGTTTCACTATATTAATATTTTGTGCTTGGAGATAATATTGAAGATTTCATATGAATATAAACTTTCATTCATTGGATGAATCAATCACTGATTCATAAGAATCAAAACAATACATAGTATCCAAGTTTCCAATCTTTTAATTTCATTTGAATATTTAATTTCATATTAATACTTGAAAATTTGAATATTTTAATTTTATATTAATATTTTGTGGCTCAAATACAAAATTTCCTAAGAATGTCAATTCAAGTACATGAATCAAAAAAGGGTGTCTTCGTATGATTTAAATTTTGTTTACCTAAATTAGATATCTCATTTTTTATTTAATAAATCATCCATATTACCATATATAAAATAAATTAAAATTAAATAATAATTAATATAATAATAATAACAATTACCGCACTTGTGGCCACCGAGAATAATCTCAGGGCTGCACGCTTTAGCAGCTGGGCCAAAGGCCCTAATTGTCAGGGATTAGCCTGGGTCATAGGCCCAGGATACCCTTTAAAATAATAACAATTACCATATATATTATGAAATTATGTAAAAGACTAAAATAACCTTATCAATTAAAAATAAAATTAAAAAAAAGAAATTCACTGATTGGTTGATTTCGGTTTCCAAAGTTTCCAATGTAAAACTGGTTTCCAATTGATCCTTCCCCTATATATATATATATATATATATATATATATATAAAACTATATAAATCATTTGACTCCCTGACTCTTGAAAACAACTTTTCAAGCTCTATGTACTACCATTTAATGTTTTATTACTTAGGCATTGTTTGGAAAACTAGCTGGTAGCTGATAAGCTACCTTTTTAAAACGCTACTTTGAGTAGGTTTTCAATAAGCTAGCTTATGGTCATCCAAACATGTACAAAAAAAAGCTAGCTTATAAGCTAGCTGATAAGCTAGAAGCTAGTTTTTTTTTTGCCAAACAAAGCCTTAATTTTACAAGTTTACATTGCTATAAAGCTTCTCCTTTTAACCAGACTTGTTGGATCATAAATTGTATTCAAGATTAAAGTTAAAGTTAAGGGTTTAAATTGCAATCATGTTAAAGTTAATTAGAGGGTTTGATTTGTAATAAGTTAATAGTTAGTTTATTTGTGGGCCTCAAGCCCATAAGCCCATTAGGCATTAGGCCTAAGTATAAATAGGTTTTATTATTTAGTTTTTGGAGTGGATACCTATTAATAATAATTAGAGATTAAAAGTAGCCGTACGTTTCTCTATGTAATCGTATTTAAGGTATCAAGAACACACACAAGGTTTTCATTGATTAATCAAGTTATTGTGGTATGTTATTCTAATTTGTTTATCTCTTGATCTATATTGTGTGGTGTGGTTAATCTATCAACTAGAATATTGGGTTAACAAGTGGTATCAGAGCCAAAAGAATCAAGTTTTTTTTGGATTATACTGTTCATCGATTTCACTGTTCATCGACATCTTACTGTGCGATAATCGATTCCTCGAATTTATGTGTTTTTATGCTTAAAATCGAATTAATTAGATGTGTTTTATGCTATTGAACGTTATCTGATTGGTTAATTGCATTGTAAATCATCTATTGATTGGCTGTTTGATAATTTTTGGATCTGGGTTAATATAACTATCGATACTGGCTCCTTCAAATTGAAAGATAAAAAGTGAGCTTTAATCATTGTTTGCATCTGGGTATTGGTCGATATATGATTGTGGACTCAAAAGTTTGAATTTTTGCATTCAATTTCTGTGTTTGTTGTGGTTTCTGGGTTGATTATTGTTTTCTGGGTTGAACTGCAAGAACATTCCGGTCGAAACCTTCAAGATAATACCAGTCGATATTCAAGACGACGGATTATCGGTCGAGTATCATACCGGTCACCCCACAACACACCACCCCGTTCGACAGCATACCGGTCCATATAGGTTCCAGTCCCGGTCGCATATAGGTCCATATACTTATTCGGTCGACATTGATTCGGTCCCGGTCTCGACACATTACCGGTCAAACTCATACCGGTCATATTTTTTTAGTCTATACCGGTCGAAGAAAGTTTACCGGTCGACTCTCTGTCCGGTCGACTCATTACTGGTCAAAGCATATTATCGGTCGAACTCACAAATACCGGTCGAAACTCTTCTCCGGTCGTGCAACATACCGGTCGACAAGTTCCCGGTCAAGTAAGTTACCGGTCCAAGCAAGTCCCCGGTCGAGCAAGATCCCGGTCGACACCTCTTTTGCGCCAGTGCCTATTCGCGCAAGACCATCTTTGCGCCACCTGCGGTTCGCGCAAAACTCCTCTTTGCGCGACCCACATCTCACGCAAACCTCAACTTTGCGCCACCCTATACTAGCGCAAACCTCAGATTTGCGCCATCCTTTACTCGCGCAAACCCTTATTTTGCGCGACCCGTCTCTCGCGCGAACTGTCCTTTGCGCCACTGCCTTAGCTTATTTTTGCGCCAACTTCTCTGTGATCAATATCTTTGTGTATTTTACTATGCGAGTACTGCATTTAATTATTTTTGGAAATTTATTTTTCTGAAAATTTTTGAGTGTAGTTTTTATCCAACTCTTGATTCTAACGATCTCATCTAGTTTATTTTCTTGGTACAGATTAGTTTGATTTCTAACCATACATCTAAGATGTTGAACCATCTTATCTCAATGGGCTCTCAGTCCAAACCTCCTGTCCTTATGGCTGATGAATATCAGCAATGGAAGAAGAGAATGATCCAGTTTCTGAATCACAAGAACAGAGAATACATGAATTCCATCACTACTGGTCCAGTAAATCCAATGATCAGAGTACAGGGTCAAGCTGCAACAGACACCTCTCCGAAAATCCCTGACAGACTTGTTCCTAGACCATATGAGTTCTTCACTGATAAAGAAAAAGATCTGTACAAGATAGATGAAGAAGCTCTCATTTACCTGACAATGGCCATCCCAAATGACATCTACAATCGGGTAGACAATCAAGATTCAATTAAAGAAATCTGGGATGAGTTAGCAAGACAATTTGAGGGAAGTGAAACTTCAATTCAGGCAAAGCAGAATATGTGCATTAATGCCTATGAAGGATTTCATGCAAGAGAAGGAGAGTCACTGCTAGATACCTACAACAGATATAACATCATTCTCAATGACTTGCGGAGGAACAACATCTCTAAATCCGCTTCTGAGATAAATTACAAGTTCATCAAGAACCTGAATCGTGAGTGGAAGAACTTTGCCATCAACCTCCAGATGTCAAAGAACATGGCTCAAGAACACGTCACTGATATCTTCTCTACTCTTTCTCAACATGAGGATGAGGTGAGATCTATTAATAATGAGTCCAATAATCTGAAGGATTCTGTGGCTCTCATAGCTGGCAAAGGAAAGAGTTCAGTTCCTATATCCTCTGCAAGGTCTAAGAAAAAGGTGTCTAAAGCTCTGGTTACTGAGATTACTGAGTCTGAATCTGATTCAAGTGATGAAGAACTGAAGATTGATTCTGATCCGAATATACAAAAGTTCTCTGAGGACTTGGCTCTAATTACTCGACGATTCAAGAAGAGCTTTGGCAAGAAGAAATACTACTCAAAGCCAAAGTATGATGGCTACAAGAAAGAGAAGTCTGAGATACGATACAAGCCAAGGCATGGAAGAAGAGAAGAAGGACGAGAAAACAGGAAGGAAGATAGAAGAAAAGGAAAGAGAGAGGAGAAGAAAGAAGAAAGAAAGGATGAACCAGGAAGATGCTACAACTGTGGCAAATTTGGGCACTTCTCCAGAGACTGAAAATTCAAGAAGGTAAAGAACTCAGAATATTATGCAAGGAAGTCACTCATTGCCAAGAAAGCCGAAGAAGGAAAAGTGTTGTTGGCTGAAGAAGAAAACTGGTTGTTCCAAAGTTCTGATGACGAGGAGCAGGCACACTTCACCCAAGTTTCCTACATGGCAAAACTGGATGGTGACGATGAAGCTTCTGAGGCACATTCCGAAGATGCAAACTCTGAGGTAAGTGATAATTCTGACCTTATTGAATATCTAATGGCCCAAATACATAGTATGAAAGATGAATTTGCTTTATTGAAAGGTAAACTTAGCTCTACACATCAATCAGTTTTAAGTTTTCGTGATGAAAACGCATTGTTAAAAGTTGTTGTGGAAGACAAAGAAAAAGAAAAGGATGGTTTAAAAGCTGAAAAAGAATCTTTAAAAAGAAAAATATCTGGCTTAGAAAAGGATCTTGTAAATCTTAATGCTGAAAAGGGTGAGTTTAAAATCAAATTTGAAGTTTGTTATCAAGAAAGAAATGAAGCTTTCACCAAAATCAAGCAATTAGAGGACATTAACATGAAACGAGGTCAGACTGAGCAGACACTAAATCTGTTGACCAATAAACTCTAGAATGAAAGGTTTTATAAACTTAAATCAGGTTTGGGTGTGTCAACTAACGATGTTTTGAAAAAGGCACCGGAGCACTTATATAATTTTGATAAATTTGGCTCCACAATCAGACCCATTCCTAACATTCGTGCAACCTTTATTGAAGCAAGTACTTCTAAACCTTTTACAGAGACCAAAGGTCGAGAAGAAATAGGGAATGACAAGTCTTGTGAAACTGATTCTCAAAATTCTTTTAAATCAGTTGGTTTTAAATACAATGATTTGAACAAAAGCTATGAAACTCGAAAGATCGAATTAACTGAGTTTGATTCACTGTTTACCACATCTTCAAAAGAATCAGTCAGCAATGACACAGTTCCACCTGAGACTGCATGCAAATATGATGAGCATGAATCAGATGTTGATCCATCTACTATACCATCAGTCTCAAATCCCATTGCTTCTAAACCTTTACTTGTTGAAGAGGTTGAAGAAGAAACTGTCATCACGAATGAATCTTGTTCTAAAATTGAAAAAATGGAGTTTATTGAGTCCATGACTGAAGAAAGGTTTTCTGAGATGATGAATGCCTAAGATTCTAATCCTGTTTCTACTGCAAAGGAGTCAAATTCTGTGAGTGATCATATATCTGAATTGATGAAGCAAATTGATATGTTGCACCAGTCTCTTGATGAGGTTGAAGATGAAAACTTTGATCTCAAATTTAAACTTGAAAAATCTTTGAAAGAAAATCAAGAGCTTTGCACAGAGATGAATGATTTGAAAATTACTTTGTTTAAAAATGCTTCAAATGATAAACATATGTTCAATGATCCAAGATGGAAGGTAAGAACTAATCCAGAATTTGATGCTCCTGCAAAACCTTCAGTTGTTTACTCTAATTGTCCTGAATATCCACCTAGTATTTTTGAGAAGGGTGAGACTTCAAGTAACTCTAGAAAAGAACCACCCTCTAAGATAGAGACTAACAAGGTTCCTGTTTCTGTTTCAGATATAAAAGTAAATGGAGTTGGGAGGAGTAAGAAGAATAAAGTTAATAGTTTGAATAAAAATGATAGTTTGACTTCTAGTGAATCTTTTGTTACAAGTAGTTGTATTTCAGACAGTGTAATTTTGAAAAGTAATTCTTTTGATGGACATGAATGTAAGATTTGTTCCGATAAATCTAAGCTTATGAATTTTGCTCGAAAGAATCTATATTGCAAACACTGCTGGGATAATTCTTTCAAATACTACTCCACTCCTAAGTCCAAAAAGAGTAAAAGAAAAGCTAAAATGAACCTTAATTCCAATTCTAATTCTAATTCTTCCACACAACCCAAAGTGTTTCGAGCTAAGGTTGCCAATCCTAAATCTAAAAAGCATTTTCAGGAATTAAATGTTAAAATGGTTTGGAAATGGGTTCCAAAACCCCGTTATGAATGGAGAGTTAAAGTTAAACCTGCTGATATTCCTGAATTGCTTGGTGCTAACCGCGAAGCACCCATATTGATATGGGTACCTAAGCAAAACTAATTGTCTCTTTTGTAGGCCTGTCGACTATGGGTGATAGATTCCGGATGTGCACGCCACATGACAGGATTCAAGCACCTCTTGCATAACTATGTGGAGGAGCCTGCCGGAGCAGTTAGGTTTGCAAATTCTGAAGTAGAAGGACACATAAGAGGAAATGGATTGCTCGATAATGGAGTTGTGAAGATTCAAAGGGTGTTATACGTTGAAGGACTTGATCACAATCTGTTCAGCACCAGTCACTTCTGTGACATGAAATATCAAGTTCGATTCACAACAACTCATTGCTATCTTGAGGATCCCGATGGTTACGAAGTCTTCAAAGCTGAGCGCCATGGAAATCTATATTATGTAGATTTTCCTACACTGTCTGCCACACGTCCAGTATGCCTATTAGCCAAAGCAACTAAAGCTCAATCTTGGATGTGGCATCACCGCTTGTCTCATCAGAATTTCCGATCCATAACTAATCTACAGAGACAAGGTCTGGTCAAAGGTCTACTAGAAATGAGGTTTGAGAAAGACTCATTATGCTCTGCATGTGAGATGGGCAAAATGAAGCGAAGCTCATTCAAGTCCAAAACTGATTCATCGACCTCATCTGTATTGGAACTTCTTCATATGGACCTTTGTGGCCCAATGCGAACGGCGTCTATCAATGGAAATAAGTACATTTTAGTAATGATAGATGACTATTCGAGATATACATGGCTCGAGTTTCTTCGCAACAAGTCAGATGCGCCAGAGTTGATCATCACTTTTATTAAGCGCATTCAAGTACGTCTTCAATTGCCAGTTCGTACTCTTCACAGTGACAACGACATGGAGTTCAAGAATGACACCTTGCAGAGTTATCTTATCTCTGTGGGCATTTCACATAACTTCTCCGCAACCTACACTCCACAACAAAACGACATTGTTGAACGGAAGAACCACATTCTTGTGGAAGCAGCTCGTACTATGCTTGCATATTCTGATCTACCCATGTATCTTTGGGCCGAGGCAGTCGCAACAACATGTTTTACTCAGAATCGTACCATTATGGTCAAGCGCTTTAATTAAACATCATATGAGTTAATCAACAATCGTAAACCTAACATCAAATTCCTTCGTGTTTTTGGTTGCAGGTGTTACATTCTGCGAGAACGTCAAGGATTATCAAAATTTGATAAGAAAGCGGATGAAGGATATCTCGTTGGATACTCTCTGACATCCAAAGCTTATCGAATTTACATTATTCGAACCAAGACGGTTGTTGAGAGCATGAATGTCTCCTTTGATGTGAATTCAACTCGAACTTCTGAACACAACAGTTCAGAACTCGGACTTAAGAATAAAGCTTCTATTCACCCCGGAATAGAACCAGTGTCTTAAGGATCTACTACTTCTAACTCTAACTCTACTTCATCTGAGTTAGATTTACTGTTTATTGATGCCTTCAATGATATTTGTGCAGATTTTGACTAAGGCATATCTACATCAACAACAAGCTCGGAGGTCCCTGCTATTTCTGAAGATATGTCTGGACCTTCCGAAGAAGTCACTGACAGTGCATCTCCATCAGGTACAACTAAACCGCTAGTTTCTGACTCTACTAATGCTGAATCTGCCTCTGCAGATCATTCTTCTGGAAATGAAGTCACGAGTACTTCAGTTGCTACTCCAGAAGCTTCAGTATCAGAAACCCCAGTACAAGATGTCCCGAGTACATCTGTGGATCTACCTGTTGTGCACGATGAAAACGATGCGTCAAATATGCAACAAACAGTTGAATCCTTACCAAGCACACATCGTTGGACTAAGGATCATCCCCTGCATAACGTGATAGGTGACGTACAATCTGGTGTCACGACACGGTCCGCATCAGCAAATTTCTGCATGTTTTCAAGCTTCCTTAGTTCCTTAGAACCAAAGAAAGCATCAGAAGCTCTGTGTGATCCCTTCTGAATTTCTGCTATGCAAGACGAGCTTCTGCAATTCGAATGGAACAAGGTATGGCGCTTGATCCCACTACCTAAAGGTAAAACTATTGGAACTAAGTGGGTATTCAGAAACAAGAAAGACGAAGCTGGAGTAGTTATGAGAAACAAAGCTCGCTTGGTTGCAAAAGGGTATTGTCAACAGGAGGGCATTGACTATGACGAAACATTCACCCCTGTTGCAAGGATCGAAGCCATCAGAATCTTCTTGGCATATGCAGCGCACAAGAACTTTATAGTCTATCAAATGGACGTAAAGTCAGCTTTCCTGAATGACGTTCTGCATGAGGAGGTCTACGTGGCACAACCTGAAGGTTTCGTTGATCCTTATCACCCTGATCATGTCTATGTTCTAGACAAAGCGCTTTATGGTCTTAAACAAGCACCACGAGCCTGGTATGAAACTCTCACTAAATTTCTCTTAGCTTCTGGTTTCAAGAAAGGTACGGTTGATACTACCTTATTTCTTAAAAGGCAAGGTGAGGACTTGATTCTCATTCAGATTTATGTTGACGACATAATATTTGGGTCGACAAATCAGAAATTTTGCAAGAACTTTTCTAAAATCATGGAAACAAAGTTTGAAATGTCGATGATGGGTGAATTAAATTTCTTTCTTGGTTTACATGTAAATCAATTACCCGAAGGCATTTTCATTAATCAAGCTAAATATATAAAAGACATGTTAAGAAAGTTCAATATGTCAGATAGCTCAATCATGAAAACACCAATGGCTACTGGTACACTCTTAGATACAGATCCCTCGAGTAAACCTGTTGATCAAAAGGTGTATCGTAGCATGATTGGTTCCTTACTTTATCTGACTGCCAGTCGCCCAGATATAATGTTTGCCACATGTTTTTATGCGAGATATCAGTCTAATCCTAAAGAGTTGCACTATAATGCTGTTAAGCGAATCCTTAGATATCTCAAAGGCACTCCTAATTTAGGCCTTTGGTATCCAAAGGATTCTCGTTTTGATCTAATTTCCTTTACAGATGCTGATCATGCAGGATGTAAGCTATACCGGAAAAGAACCTATGGATCATGTCAATTCATAGGTGATAAACTTGTAAGTTGGACCTCAAAGAAACAAAACTGTGTATCAACATCCACTACCGAGGCTGAATATGTAGCTGCTGCTAGCTGCTGTTCACAAGTCCTCTGGATGAAGACACAGTTACGGGACTTTGGGTACAACTACAAGCGAATCCCTATTTATTGTGATTCCAAGAGCTCAATCGCCATAACTGCTAACCCAGTTCAGCATTCGAAGACCAAGCATATAGATGTACGCTATCACTTCATCAAGGATCATGTAGAAAAAGGTGATATCGAAATGCACTTTGTTCAAACTGACTTCCAGTTAGCTGATCTTTTCACCAAGCCATTGGATGAAAATCGGTTCCAATTTCTAATCAGCAAACTTGGTATGTTGAACATGTCTTCTTGACCTTACTCATGATTCGAGGGGGAGTATTCTGCATCTTAATAATTGTGTTTTACTTTCCAGCTGTTGCTAACGAGAGAGGAATCCTTTTCATAAATGATTACCATGATTTCTTTTTGCAGGTGTGTTCAAGTGACTTTGGCTTCTAGTCACATCTGATTAGAACCCGCACTTCAGTGTTTTATTTTTCTGTCTTATTGTTCCAAAAAAAAAATTTATTCAGTTGAGGGGAACTTAATAGTCAAAGAGCTTAATTGTCAACCTCTTTTTGTCAAACTCTTTTAGTTTGAGGGGGAGAATCGTATTGTCAAACATCTTATGTTTTGACTTCTCCAAATTTTTATTCTTCATGTTCGTATTCCTTTGTGCTTTCATGTACAAAAAACTGTTGAACAACACGTTCTTTTAGGAAAATATAAGGGATTCAGTATGAGAGCCTAATAGAACTTCCATAGATTCACGGTAACCAGTGTTTCCTACCCAGGAAGTATTCCCTGAGTGATTGAGGTCAGAGGGGTCAAAAGATTTGAGTGATGGTGTGTGAAGAGGTAAAATGGAAAAGAGAGAGTGGTTAGAAGTGAGATCTAAAAGATTAAAAGAAAGAGGGTGAGAGAACAGAGTAAAACAATATCAGACTCTGCACCAAATCACTTTCTGATCCGGGCAGCCACATAATCTGATTGGTTCACATTCTTTAGTGACCATCATTGAAAAAGGCACCTAGCCCATGCCATCTCTTGCATACAACCCCACCAACTACTCATTCTTTTCTCAAAAAGAGAATGTTTCACATTTTCTGGGGAAGCAACACATATGCTATTGGTTCTTCATTTGGAAGATACTAATATTGAAAAAGAAGGAAAGTTGCCCCCACCTTCGAACCCTTTCTCATGCACATTGAGTCTTTGTATAATTTGTTGTTATCTCAACAAGTTTACATACTTTGAGCCTATATTGAAAAGCAATCATCTATGCTTAATTCTTTCATACACATGCACGAGCACACAGAAATTTGTTTTCTGGCAGAGCGTTCATAGATAACCATGTGTTATTCGATGATTGAATGGAAGTCCTGGGGAGCCAACATCAAACCAGCTCCTTATATAGTAACTTTGTGTTACTTTGTGACTTTGTGTCACTGACAGGCACTCCAAACTGAGTCATTTGTTGATTCAGGGTTACCACATTTATTTTATTTGAATCTGAAAAGATTGAAATAATCACTTTCTCCATTTGGAGAGACTGCTCTTATTTCCACACAGGGATCCGTACATGAAGACAGTGCTAAATTGGAGTCTATAAAGACAAGGGGGAGATTATTTTGATATGTTTTGATGATAATGACTCTCACCACTCATCAAAAAGGGGGAGAATAATCAAAAGGGAGAATATACAAAGGGGGAGAATATAATCTGAAGACTGCTGAAGAATTTCAAAGATATCAAAGTGTCTGATCTTATTTGCATATCAAAAGCCTGACTGAAGATGATCGTCAGAAGGACACTTCATTTAAAAGAAGGAATGATGAAGACATGAAGTTTTCAAGAAAAGTGAAGACCCGAAGACTATTGCCAATTTTTTTTAATCTGGAATCCAAAGGGGGAGATTGTTGGATCATAAATTGTATTCAAGATTAAAGTTAAAGTTAAGGGTTTAAATTGCAATCATGTTAAAGTTAATTAGAGGGTTTGATTTGTAATAAGTTAATAGTTAGTTTATTTGTGGGCCTCAAGCCCATAAGCCCATTAGGCATTAGGCCTAAGTATAAATAGGTTTTATTATTTAGTTTTTGGAGTGGATACCTAATAATAATAATTAGATATTAAAAGTAGTCGTACGTTTCTCTCTGTAATCGTATTCAAGGTATCAAGAACACACACAAGGTTTTCATTGATTAATCAAGGGATTGCGGTATGTTATTCTAATTTGTTTATCTCTTTATCTATATTGTGTGGTGTGGTTAATCTATCAACTAGAATATTGGGTTAACAAGACTTAGCGCCTCCAATTAAGTCTTCGAACCGAAGAACACTTAAAACTCTGCCATTCCTTATACCAATACCAAGATGACGCTTCGATTCTATACTACATTCCCCACGAAATCTGCACACTTTTTATACTCTGCAATTCAAATCACTTGGGCTATGTTTGGCAAACTAGCTGAAAAGCTAGCTTATGACTGATAAGCTAGATGGTAGCTGATAAACTAGCTGGTGACTGATAAGCTAGCTGGTAGCTGATAAGCTAGTTGATGAAAAAGTCACGTTTGGTAAAAAATAGCTTATAAGCATTTAAATTACCAAAAAGGACATTAATTATTTTTTTATAATTAAAAGTTAATATATAATTATGAATATTAATGAGGGGCATAATTGAAATAATCACAAAAATCTCCTCATAAGCTACTCCAAGTAGCTTATCAAAAAGCTAGCTTATAAGCTAGCTAATGAGCTAGCTTATGGCCATCCAAACATGCACCAAGAAAATAAGCTAGCTTATCAGCTAGCTTATTTTTGCCAAACAACGCCTTGGTTCTTCAATTTGGTGCAATCGATTCTTCAAATCAGTTCATACTCTCAGGTTAGATTTATATTTCTTCTCTGATTTTGGTTTTGGTTATGGTTATTCGATTGATTTGGGTTCTTCGATTTTTCTCTCTGGTTTCTATCGATTTGGGTCCTTCGATTTTGCTCTGTGGTTTGGTTTCTTCGATTGATTTGGGTTTTCTCACCATAACTCCTTTTAGATTTATCTCTGATTTAGGTTTTCTCACCATAGCTCCTTCAATGTCACGATGGAGATGCTTTATGAGAAATTATTTATGTTCTAAAAGGGTTGAGATGGTTGTGATGTGGTTCTAAGAAACACGGCTTACTTCTTTGCTGATATTTTGTACTATCGATGTTGAAGCCATGAACTGATGAACTTCTTTGCTGATATTGTAATGTTTGATCTGACTTCATTTATGCTTTTGTTCTTGAATGCGTTTCTCGAAGCTTAGAATCCAAGATCCTACTTCAAAAGGTTTCAAGTCAAGTAGTTAAGAAGGAGAGGTATGGATGTTTCTGCACTATTTGTTGCTCGTGATGTATAATTGTGTTCTCTTTGATCTCATATTTTATTTTGTGTTTTGTTTATTGATGCAAAAGACAGATTACTCTGGTTTTGTGCAGAGGAGAGGTATGGACGATCTCTATGATCTCATTTGGTTATTATATATCAAGTTATTCAATCCATAGATTAGGATTCATTACTTAGGATGTGGTCTCACACACATATCTATCTATACTACATTAATAAGCATTTAGACCAAACTCTTAATTACAACTTCTAAAGCATTGGTTTGTTCTTGTTTTATGGTTGTATCAATTGTTGTTTGGTCCATTCATGTTTCTATGTCAGAATGGGCTTATCTTAATCTATCAGACATGTGGCTTCTTGTATTTGGTGAACATCAAGAGATGGCTTGTTGGAGTGCTTTGAAGCATTTTTGGTTTGATATTGGAACTCCAGATATGTTGGTTGCTTGTTGTTTGCTTCAGGCTTGAATTTTTCATGGCTGCAATGGTCGTGGTCGCATTGCAACTTATGTTGAGTTTGGTTTATCTGCTGAGTTACAACCCTACATGGTTCGATTTTCTGGAGCTGCTCTTATCTTATTTTTTATACTTTTTCCATGTTGGTATGTGTTGATTTTCCTAACACATCTATAATTGAGCATGTACAATCCCTTTGCTCTTTTGTTAAATTTCTCAGATTCTACTACCATATGTGAAGTTTAGTGAATTTGTTTTGTTTATGGTGTTTGTATAGGAAAGAAACAAGAGTTCTAGAGATGTAGTTTTGCATAACCTTTAGAAGAATAACAAAATAAACATATAATGATCATTGGAGTTATTACAATGTAGTAGCAAGAATAACATTCTATTATAAGTGATAGACTTTTGTTATTTCTTGAGGATGTAGTTTCTCATAACCTATAAACAAACTCCGACGCAAACCCCCTATCATTTTCTCCTCATCGAAGAACACAAGGGACTCACCAGAGTGCAAACTTACCTACCTCTCTCCTTATGGATTGTCTCAGACTCCTCTATGGTATAGTGGTATGTTTCATTTTTTTACATTTTATATTAGATTTCTTTGATTTAGATATGGCTATTGATTTGCCTATGTTTTTTTGGCCATGGTTGTCAATTTTTTTATTTATATATGTTTGATGGTTTGTTTCTCTTTGATATTTGGTTTTGGCGATATTCTTCTGCCTTCTTTTATGAACACCAACTGTTTGATAAAATGCTTCAATGAAGGATGAGTGTGTTCCTCTATTTGAAGAAAAAGTTGTATACGTACAAATTTGATATTATGTATAATAGGTGAATTATCAACATTTTAATTTATGTTATGTGTGTAAATGCAGATTGGGATGTTGAAGAAATACTTGCTACATATGCATAAATGCATAGTGGCTCCTCAAGTGCTGCCAAAACATTTTGGTGGGTTTCTGGAGTTGAAGTTGAAGATTTTTGCTGCTACTAAAGGAGATGCAAAAATACCTAGTGCCTGAGAAAGCCATGGAAGTAGCCCCTTTGTTCATGATTGATTTGTAGGCTTCTATAAAGAGGCTTCTCCATCACAATTTGAAGTATGTTTGAGAAAGTCTTAGATGGCTTTGGAATAGAAAAACATTTTACAATCTTGTAGCTTCTAGGATCTTACCACAAAAATTGTAAACCAAATGTGTTTCTTGATAAATGTTTTTTTATGAATAAATGAACTTTGACAAAGATTTAATATTATTTGTAGAATAGAGAATTAGATTTCTTAGTACAACACATGTCACTTTCAGAGGCTACACATGTATATTTTATCTTCACGACTACTATAAAAATGGTTTATTTGATATTCAAAACCCATCAAAACATCAAAGTCTATTCAATTTTCTATATATCTGATGTTAGGTCTGGTTTTATAGTAATCATTGTATTTATAGGGCTTGGTCATATACTGTGTTTTGAGTCTATATGTGTTGTATCTGACCAAGGGTATTTAAGTCCCTTTGGTCTTTGTTCCGAAAAAGAACCTTCACGCACATTAATCTGATTACATACTTTGCACTCTCTTTGCTCTCTCTCTCTCTACTTTCTCTCTCTAGGATTCATTGATCTTGGACTATCAATTGGTATCAGAGTCATCTGAATCTTGAGAGGATTAAGAGATTGATTTTTTGAATCTGAATTTGTGGTTTAAATCGAAAATTTGATCGATTTTCTTGATTTACATCAAATTCGGATGTGTTTTTGAACGAATTTCATTGAAAATCAGTTTGTTGGATTCGATTTTGATAGTAGAAAACTTTTGATTCACATTTTTTTTCAAGAACTTCGAGTTTTGAAGGTTGATTTTGAGGTTGTGATTTTCTGAAAAACCGTTTTTAACGAACTGTGTGATTTACGAAATTTAGATTTTGTGGATTTTAATCGAAATTTTTGATTCAAATGTGTTGAAAAGGTGTTTTCGATCGTATTTGTATAAGAAAATTTCATCAAAATCGGTGTTGAAATCTATTTTTTAGAAGTTTTTATGTTTTTTTCTTCGGTTTGCGCAAGATCTCAACTTTGCGCAAGTTCTTAGTTGGATTTGCGTGTCCTACTAATCTTGTTCATGTATTTCAGGTTTTCGTATCAAGAAGTTCAACTTTGTGCATCCAACAGCTTACGTAAAGCTTAGTTCGCGCATCTCTCAGCGTACGCAAAGTCTAGTTTGCGCAATAGCCCTCTTACGCAAAGATACTTTGCATTTATTTTTGCTTCCAAGAAACTTCAATTCGCGTATTAAAGCTACTTTGCGCATCCCTCAGCATACGCAAAGCCCAGTTTGCGCATCAGCTTTCACACGCAAAGCCTAGTTTGCACATCAGCCTTCACACACAAAGCTCATCTTTGCGCAAGTCTGTCACTTAGCATTTTTTTTTTCTGAATTTTTGAAATGGATTCTGACAAGTTTTCTTATCAAGCTCAGTTCTACAAAAGTGATCTGATGATGTCACTGGGTACTGAAAATCGTCCTCCGGTGCTGATTGATGAAAATGAATTTACAAGTGGCAAGATCGGTTCCTGAACTTCATTGAACGACAAAAGAATGGAAATGACATGATGATCATTTTATCTGAAGAACCGTTCGAAAGACCCAAATTGGCTTCTGGATTATACAAGCCTACTAAAGAATATTCACATAATGAGTTGTCGGCATATCAAGCTGATCGGGATATTAAAGCAAATCTAATGCTGGCCTTGCCAAACTCTGTATATAACAGGATTGATTGTTTCAAAACTCATCCTAATTTGATGTGGCAACAGTTGGAAAAAATTATTCTTGGTTCTTCGGTCGCAACTCAACTCAGGCATACACGCTACATGAATAACTTTGAAGAATTCAAAGCCAAGGATGGGGAGCCACTAAAAGCTGTGTTTGACCGTTTTTGTGCCGTGATCAATGATCTTAGGAAGATAAAGGTTGAAAAGACTGAGCTTGAGACAAATATGAAGTTCCTCAACATATTGCACCCAGAATGGAATAAATCATGCCACAGATTGAGGAATGATGTCAGAATCTCATCAATGCAGATCCAAGAGATGTTCGAGATCTTGCTAACTGATGAATACTTGGTGATAGAGAAAAAGGCCAAACTGGATAAGAAAAACAAGAAATCAGTGGACCCGGTTGCTCTTCTCACGAAGCAATTGACAGAACAAACGTTGTCTAATAACACTTACAACGGGTCAACTGAAGATGATGGTGAGGCATTGCAGAAAGCTATGATCCTTCTCTCTCAACATTACCAGAAAAAGTTCCAACCTCGATCGGGTTCCAACACTTCTCGCTTCACTTCTGGTTCAACAGTCAAAGTGCCTGAGCCAAAGTCTACTGCTTGTTATAACTGTGGAAAGCCGGGCCATTACTCAAAGGAATGTCGAGTGAAGAAGGTAAGGGACTCAGCTTACTACCGGAAGAAAATGGAATTGGCTGAAAAGAGAGAGAACGAAACTGCTCTGCTGATTGAAGAAGAATTATGGCTGGATCACTCTGACGACGAAGCTACAAACGTAGAGATCGCTCATATGTGCTTGGTTGGAGTTGATCAGTCAGACGATTCTGAAACTGATGAAGATGAGGTATATTCTGAATTTGATTACAATTTTATTACCTCTAAGTTGAATATCATGATAACTGCTTTATCTGATTTACGTTTAAAGTTATTATCTGAAAAGAATTTAAATTCAGAAAAGTCAGATTTGATTGACAAACTGAAAATTTCTTTGAAAGATGAAAAATCAATTTTAGAAAATACTAATGACATCTTTCAAAAGAAATTGGATGATTTGGAAAATTCAAATAAGACTTATCTTGAGTCTTTGACTAAAATGACTTCTTTAAAAGATGAATTTTCAGATAAAATAAATAAATTAGAAGAAAAACTTTATCGAAGGAACCAATCTGAACAAACAATTTTTATGAACAAACCGAGGAGTGAAGAAGCTTTAAAACAAAGGTGGGGACTTGGTTTTGACAATCCTCATTGTTTAAACAAAGTGATAAACGAAGTTCCTACTTTATATAAATACGATTATCTGACTCTTGCACATTATGCTCCTCAGTTCAAATTTCATTGGACAAATGAAAAGCAAGTGTTAGAAATCGAAAATGAGAAAAGGAAAAATAATAAGAAAAATGAAATCCCTTTTGTTTACACTTATGAAAATGCCAAATATTTTCTAGAAAAATCAAGGAGAGGCAGAAAAGGTTTAAATGAAATATCTCCTGTCAAATCTTCAATATCTGATGATTTAGTTTCTTCTTATGATCTTAATTATGTTAAGGAAAATATTTCTTCAATCATTTATGATTCGAAGAAATAAACTCCTCCATTAGTATTAGAAGGGAAAATCATCGATCTTGAAGATAAGATAGAGGATGAAAATATTTTAAAGAAAATTGAATCTGATATTATTCTTTCTTTCATGACGTCTAGTCTTGAAGAAAAATTATTTTCTCAAAAATCAGATTCTATTTCTAGCATTTTTTCTGATTTTAAAGAAAACAAAAAGGAAGTTTCAAATTTTAAAAATCTTTCTCAAATTTCTTCAGACTCCGAGGCTAATTCAGATTTATTAGTTGATCAGATTGGTTGCTTAGATAAAATTATTTCTTCTGATTTAAATATTAAGTCTAAAATTCTTGATGATTCTTTTACGCTAAATGATCAATATTATAAACCTGAGCGTAAAAGAAGAAAGTCAAAGAAGTCGAAGAATCAAGATAAAGTTATTTCTGACAGTCCTAATTCTTCCGATTCAATTCTTACAGATAGGACTTTGACCAAGTCAAGAAGGCAGATCTGGAAAGCAAAGCGGACATCTACTGATTCTATGTTTGATGGAGTTAGATATGTAGACAAACATTATAAAAGTGATTCATTTGCTTATTGTAATAAAGTTTCAAAATATTCTATAAAGCAAATGTTTCAAATTTCTAAAAATGTCTCATATTCTTCTTCTGATTCTAGTTCAGATGATTATGCTTTCTCTTCTGATGATCATGATTATTTGTCTGATAATACTTCTTGTGCTTATATTGTCAAATTTAACAAGTATTTCCCCATACGAACTGCAACTAACTTTCACGGGCCCAAATACAAGTGGGTACCCAAATCTCAAATTGATTCTAAGTTGCAGGCACCTCATGTTAAGGGGGAGTAAGTGAATGGTGGTTTCTGAGTACTTCAGCTCAGAACCCGTGCTTTAATGACTACGACTTCTAGACATATCAGTCTAGGACTCGTTCTTCATAGTTTATGCTTCTGACTAACGAGATACTGTGAGTACATCTATTTTTTTTTTCCGCTGCATTTTATCTCTGTGATGTATTTCTAGTTTTCTAAAATATTTTAAAAGAATCTGGGCATTTTCAATCTTTCCTGAATTTTGATTCAACCCAATATATCTTTTGAGACTCATTTAAAAAAAACTTTTTAGTTTTAAAAGTTTAAATCTTTACAAATTTTATTCTATCAAGTAAAAGTTTTACAATTTTCTTTCTTTTAAATAAAATGTGTGTTTAGGATAAATTTTCAAGTTGTTTGTTTATATTGAAGTTTTTATATGTTCAAATTTCAACTCTAACAAATTTCGAAAAGTCAGCAACATGTTTGTAGCTTTTGATATTGTTTTAAAGTTGTGTGATTCGGAATATTTATAGTTTACAATGCTTAGAAAACCTAAAAAGTCGGAATTTTGGATTGTAATGAAAATATGGGCTAAGCATTTAGATGTAGATCCGAGTAATTGAGATGAATATTAATTTCTTAAAATACAGAAATCTTTAAGTTTAAAAGTTTGTACCTGTGACCTTTCTGGTTTGGGAAAGTAAGTTCTGTGGGATGCTTGTCATTTGGTCCCCTAAGGTCATTTGATCTGGGAGTGATCGAACCCAAATCCTTCTATAGAATCAGATCGAAAGTCATGTTCTACTGGTATGAATGGGTTTAGGATGTGTCGATGTAGCCTTTATGATATGGGAAAGTAAGTTCCAAGGGGTGCTTGACACCTAGTCCCCTAAGGCCAACTGGTCTGGGAGCGACCCAAATCCTGCAATAGGGTCAGATAGAAAGTTACGTTTACGGCATGTTCTTTACTTAATAAAATTTTTGATTCAAAAGATGCCAAAGTGCACATGCTTAAAAGATGCCAAAGAGCACACTCATGTCAAGATGCCAATGAGCACACATCTCATGATACTTGGTGATATGTTTGAGTTGCGATAAATCTGTAAATTTGTGAAAGTCTTAAATTCTTGATGGCTTAGTGTGATTACATGCAAAGTTCTCTATTATATTTTTAGAATTGCATTTTCATGAAGCTAATCGAAGTTCACATGCGAGCACACTGAATAGATTGATGAAAGTTTTTGAAACTGAACATGTCTTAACTTGATATGCAATAAAACTTGTTACTGTAACCAACAACATATATTTGATTTCAACTGATTGATAAATCTGTGATATTTTACTGATTAGAATTTTATTTGTTTAGTGTTTAAATTTTTACATGTTTTAGTTGTTTCAAATTTCATATTCAGTATATTTTTCTTTTTACTTTGTTGTTTTTTAATCCTTGTGTTCTCATATTCTTTTTCAAATGGGTTTGAGCATTATTCAAGGGGGAGTGAAAAAGGAGAATGTTTCTTAAATGATCTTATCTGTTTTTGAGGGGGAGTATCTGATTTTCTTTATATGAATGCTAACTTGAATTGTCATATCTAGTGCATTTGTGTAGGGGGAGTCAAAGAGCTTCAAAAGGAAAAAATTTCTAAGTCAGCTTTGCGCATTCAGTTGGTCACGCAAACCTTGCTTTGCGCAACCAGTGTGTAACGCAAACTGAACTTTAGGCAACCTGCATGTCACGCAAACCTAGCTTTGCGCAACATGCATGTAACACAAACCTCAGTTTGCGCATCCAACGTGACGCACAAACCTCCCCTGTTTTCTCTGTTTCTTTGATTTTGCAGATCTTAAGTTGTCTCGTCTCCAACATTTGCATGACCTAGTTGAACCAGTTCATCAAGGTAATGAGGGGGAGAAATCAGAGAAGTCAAGGAGATTTTAAAGAGACAAAGAGCTCAAAAGTTTATCTGTTGATCAAGATTCGCTCAAAGATTCTATTTTCTCAGCTACAACTTCTTCTTTTGCTGTTTCTGCTCCGATCACCACAGTTCATTCAAGGTCATTTAAAAGAGGTGTGTCGTCTAGAGCTCAAGCTGATGTAAAGAAAACTCAATCTGAAAAATGCTGAGAAGAATTTTTTTTCTTAAAAGTCAGAAAGCTTCTTAAAGTCGCTTTGATGGTCCGTGCTGATTTAGAAGATGATTTTTTGAAGACCAAAGCGCCAATGATTACTAAGGGGGAGATTGTTAGGTCTAGTTTTATAGTAACCATTGTATTTATAGGGCTTGGTCATATATTGTGTTTTGAGTCTATATGTGTTGTATCTGACCAAGGGTATTTAAGTCCCTTTGGTCTTTGTTCCGAAAAAGAACCTTCATGCACATTAATCTGATTACATACTTTGCACTCTCTTTGCTCTCTCTCTCTACTTTCTCTCTCTAGGATTCATTAATCTTGGACTATCATCTGATATTTGATTAACGTTTATTCAATTTTCTCCTTCTAATTAGCTTCAACAATTTTTTAATATATGATGATTATAGTCAGTTCCATGTATCCTGTAACAAGCATGATTTTTATTTTAGGTTTGGGTGTCTCCTTTACAAATTCAAACAACATTTGTGTAGATGGCCCAACCAAAAGTTGTAGGTAAGAATTTGACCTCTTGAGAATTATGTGTTGTCTGCTTCTGCACCTCACATTCTTCAAGATGTTGGTGCCATTTTGTGTTATAGTTGGAATAGGCCAGATTTCTTGTAGTATCTCTCTAATTGATGCTTAAGTTAGATAGTTTGGTGTAATTGTAAGTCATGGTGAAAAAGGGTAAATATTTTAGGAGGATTGTTTTGAAGCATTTAAGAGTAGGAAGTAGTCTTTGGTGTTGTATTTAATGGGTCAAATATGGAAGACATCTCTTCAGATTTATCATATGCTCTACATATAGTTACTACTTGTTACCAATAAGATGAAACAATTTTTGGTTCATCAATGTCCTTAGTAGTTGTACAATAACAAAATTGGGTTTGTAGAACACGAAGAATGTTCAAGTTTTCTAATAGAATGTTTATATATTGGACCTAATTTTATTGAGCCAAACAATAATGTGTTATATGTAAAAGTGTTACAATAAGTTTTTACAAAGTTTTTGGATGGCTTTGCAAGGTTTATTAGTTATTAATTTTTTGTATGACATTATTTTGAAAATGAAAACTTATAATCATCTTAGAAATAGTAAGTCTGTTTTGCTATATTATATATACCCCTTATGCAATGGTCTCTCATTGTCTTTCTCACTTTACTAATATTTCTAAGGAAAATTATCACTGCTCACCACTCTTTTGCTCCAAGTGATCAATGTACTTATAAATTGGGACCCAAAGTTGTGTAACATCCTGATTTTCATCCCAATTGAAGAACAAAAAAAATGATGAACTGGGTGAATCGGTAAAGGAAAACCACATATGAAGTATGGCTATAGTGCCATGTTGTTGTGACACTTGTCACAATAGCACCAATGATACTGAGAGTATGGTCGTCTCGGCTATAGTGACATGTGGTTGTGACATCTGTCACAATAGCACCAATGGTACCGAAAGTGTGGTCGTATCGGGTATAGTGCCATGCAGTTGTGACATATGTTACAATAGCACTGGCATTATCGAGTGTTCGGTCGTCCCAACGAATGTGCCATGAATTATGGAAATGGCATGATAACTGGCATAATGACATTAAATGTTCTGAGAGAACGGTCGAGAAAACGGTCGAAAGACTCTTGGTACGAGTCTGGCTACAGTGCCATAGGGAACTGTAGCATGGTAGGGTCGCAAGAGAAATGGTCCCTCGGTACACCCCGGGCGATAGTGCCCGCGACAGTGACAGATGGCACTGTCGCATCTCAGAGTCACGCCAGACCTGCAGTGCATAAAATCGGGATTTTCTTCATTTGGTTATATCTTGCTCATTTCTACTCCGTTTTGGGCGATTCAAAATGCTTTGGCGTTTTTGAGAGCTTTTCAATGATAGATTGTTATTTTTGGGATGATTTAAGAGTACTTGGTGATGGAGTGGAAGCAAAGGTCAAGAGCTCTTCATCATACCTCCATCTTCAAGAAGTTTTGGGTTTTCTATGTTTTCAACAAAACCTAAGTGGTGAGTTCATCATACTAGCTTGAAATCTTTATTATGAGTTATAAACTCTCCATTGATGATTTACTAGTGTTTATGTTTCTCAAATTTCGGTTTGGATGATTTTGGAGAAATTAGGTCAAATTTAGGGTTTTGGCCAAAATGGAGATTTTGATGTGAAATGTTTGGGGAACGATTCTATATGGTTGAATATGTGTATTTATGGTTGGATATCTATGAATATAGGTTTTGGAGGTTTTGACTTGAGGATTCAAGTTTCTTCAAGGAAGCTCAAAGCAGGTTAAAATCTAGATTTAGCCTAAATCTAGCAAGGTGAATTCAAGTTGATTTGTGAAAACAGTGTACATGCCAAAATGTCCATTTTTAAATGTTCACATGTTTTACATGAAATTATCAACTGTTGAGTTATTTGGTGAGTTTTGATTATTTGAAGTGTTTAGCTTTATAAACTTTGTAAAATACCCACATTTGGGATTTTGAGTGTTTTGATAAATAAATATTGAGTGTTGGGATTTTAGTGATTTATTTTATGGAATGACATCTTTTGAGTATATATGCACTTTTAGTGTGCGTGTTTTAGAGAAATGCTTGATTTTGTATTATGGGATGTTTTTGAAAGAATAAATGGTATAAACTCACTTGGAAAATGATCTGTCCCAATCTAAACTATGTTGGAGTTTATTTATGTATTTTGGAGCATAGGTTTGCATAAATGTGGGTTGTTTACGTTTTATGGTATTTTATGGCTTTTACAAATGGTCAATTGATTTGGTTGAGCTTATGGCTCGGGTTTTGATTTTGTCGGGTCTTGAGGACATTTGTCCAGTTTTGATAGCTCAACGTAGAGCTTTGGTCACGATTTATATTTATATGAGAATTACATATTTCGAATGCGCTAGTTCATTCGTTTGGAGTCATATAATGTTTTAGACCTTATTGTTATGGATCCATAGGCATGGTGTTCTTAATGTCCCGTTTTGGACAAGTTCACCACTTTGGCATGGAATAGGCATCGGGTCACCATGGTAAGTAAGGTGTGGACCTATATGGTCGGGCAACGTCCCATGGGCAGTAAGGTGTAATTCCAAATGTGCTTGTATGTTTTGTGTGGATTTGGACATCTCAAAGTATAGATCCAGAGAGGTTGAATTTTAGTCTCCACGTGCAACAGATCTAGAGGGGTTGAGCTCGATATGTCTTATGAATATAATCCATGCGTTTTGGTTTTACTACATGGTCACATGACCTACTTTTGTGTTCCGTCATGTGCAATGTAATCAGGTCTCCCCCGTTACCGAAAGGTGTTGTTTTGGGCATTGAGTTTTATTACCCATGTTTTTGGTGACGTTGAGTATAGGTTACTATCCATGATTCATGGTTTTGAGTATTGAACCTTATCCAAGTTTTGGATAATTTGGATAATAGAGTTTATCCACGTTTTCAGCATTTGAATATTAAAGTTATCAGTTATGCATTGGGTGAGTTTTGGGTTTCGTGTTTATATCTGAAGGAATGTTTTGTATCGGGGTTTTAACCACGAAAATTGTGGTGTTGAAAAAGAGGTTGTTTTCATACTTAGTGCATTTCATTTTTGAAATCACGACTTAAATAACATTCTTTAAGTTTACTGTTTTATATGATTGTGACGTAAACTCTTGAACTCACTAGGCGTAAGCCTAACCTTTTTATTTGTCGGCATATGCATCAAGTTTCGGTGGGGAAGTGGTTCTAGCGACACTGTGAAAAGATGAGTGCTAGTTATATGCACAAGAGAGAGTAGCTTTGGTGAAGTCTTCCGCACTTTGGGAATAGCAACTTGTATTGGGTTTAGTAGCACCCGACCTTTGATTAGTCTTTCGGTAAGGCTTCATTTATTTGATGTTGGTTAAATTTTAGAATCACATTTCAAGTATGTACTTATCGTAAGAGATTTTAGATTTCCTTGAGGTGTTATTGAAAATTTTTAATTAGTTTCTCTTTCCAAAATTTGAGGGTGTTACAAGTTGGTATCAGAGCTTAAGTTTGAGAGATTTAGGTGTCGATTTCGGATACCTAGACTCAAACTAGCGTTCTTCTAAGTAAGTGAAAGTGAGATGGCACTATTAGACACTTTAAGATAGGACATTTTGAGAATGATGAAGTCACTAGAATCGGGAATCACGATGCTTGCATCAAGGATGATCATGTACGGTATGTTCATAATTACACCTGGCCAGTGTCATGGTAAACTTACATGTTACATGTGTGTGTTTGAACCGCCTTTATGTGATGACCGATGGGGTAGTGGATGAGTTTCTGAGGAGTTATAGCTAGAAGAAGTTGATGTTTATAGAATTGTCACTTGGAGTGAAGTTTAAGAATGTTGAATACATTAAGTTGACCATTTTGGGTCGGGGTTATTGGTTGAATTAGAACCATAGTCCTATCGAATCGACTTTATTTCAAGAAGAAATTTTAAGGTTAACCGATTTAGTTGTGATTGCAGCCATAAGATGTTGAGCATCCGGATGTCGGTAGTGTGATTGTTGGACTTGGTGAGCCCGGTTCTAAGATTTAGTGTCGATCGAATTCATGCACGAAATTTATTTCTAAAATAAATAACATCAATAGTTTCTTGTGCTCCAAACCATCATGTGGATTACATTACGAGATCTTAAAAAAATGTTTAGCACCCACAAGATTTTAAACCATGATTTTAGACATGCATAAAGTTATTCTATTGCGTGTGGTTTCACGATTTGTTGAGACCTATATTTTCGTTGTTGTCCAACGTTATTTTCGGGTACTGTGATATCCATATTTTAAATGTTGTTTAGATTCTTAGACAAGTAACTGCAATTTATGACTTTAATATTGGATCTCCTCCACATATGATAAGGTTTTGGATGAAAGATTATCATCCATTATTTTGGTGTTCGAGTTTTATTGGGAATTTTATCCATACGAGTTTTTTGTTGAAATGTGTCACTTTATATCATATTGCAATAAAAGAGAAAATTTTGGAATCTTGACATTTTAGTCATAACTTTGTCTTATGCTATTTAATTTTTGAGAGCGAAATTTTGACACCATTTGATTGTCATTGAGCTTCATTATTTATCGAATTTTGTTGAGTCTTATAGAGTTTTATTTTACGACATTTTGCGTCGCGTAGATGAACTTTGAAACGCGTATACTTGAATTATTGTGTGCGTTAACTTATGAGTTTTTATTTAACATTTTGTCTAATACGAGTTTTGCGCGTATCATTTCGTACCGTAAGAGACGTCTTGAGAGTTTGTATATCACATAATTTCACTTTTGAGATTTATACAAGTGTATTTCATTGTACACTACTTATTATTTGAATTGATTTATACTTTTAGTGTGAGTAAGCATACAACGGACCTATGATGGTTCGTGTTGAACTGTGCTTTGGGCATTCTTCGGTTGTTAATTTTACCGTTATTGTTTCATGCAATGCATTACGTTGACTCCCTGACATGCATGATTTTGCAGCCACTATTTTTGGACAAGAGCATTTTATTTGTGCGCTTAAAGTTTGAAGTCGACCTAAATTATTTTACGTTTGACCAAATTGCAAGCACTCATCGTTTTACTAAGTTTGGGAAATAAACTGATGTATGTGGGTCTTGTTGGAAATTTTATTCTACGTCATTTTATGGTTAAATGGAAAATTTTGGAACTTTATTATGTAAATTTCTTCTTCTGGAGTTTATACAAATATTTGTTGCACACCACTTTAGTGCGGGAAATTATTTTACGTACATAGCATAAAATGATGCATATTCAGACCATAGCGATCCATTTGAAAAGGTTGTTGCGCATCTTTTATTATTGTCATTATTAGCTTGAGTAATGATCAAAAGACTTTCGAAATGGTATTATATGTGTGGCATTTGTGACCACTTTGCACGGCTGCCGAGTAAGCGGTAGCGGACTTTTACACGTACGATTAATTGCATAAAGGTTTTGTGTTTGAAAAATCTTACGAGACTCTTTTTAATTGGTATAATTGTTGAATCCTATAGCTGAAAGACCTTGAACTCATTAGAGCTATAAATTTAAGCCCCTTTTGTGAAAGGAAGTTGTGAGTAGGGACTGGAGGAGTCCTTGGTAATTAAAGCGTCGGATGATCCGACTGGTGGTTAATCTTGAACTATGAGTTTCAGTTTTATGAATCCGTGCACGCATGAATAAATGACGTATTAGATTTATGCATTCTCTCAGTATTTAAATGGTGATTTTTTTGTTTCGGTAAGTCTTCGGGCTAAAGATTGTGTGGTTGTTTGCTTATGATTGGATATCAATTGTTGGGTTGATTGTTCGACATCATGTGTGCGTTGGAGGTGTGCCATCCGAGGGAGTCTTTAGGAATAAAGGAAATATTGTGGTTCATATATTAGAGATGTAAGATTGGAAATTCAATGTCATGTTAAGTGTCAACTTTAATTTGACGATGCATCAGGAATGAGATATTGGATGGTAGGTCCACGTTTTCAGTATTACCATTTTGATTTTCAGGCGTCGACTTGTTATTTTGAGGTTAATGAATCTTTGGAATGTTGGAAGTACTTCTGTTGGATCATAAGAAGTGTCTGCCTCACAGTGGTGGAACTCTAAGGGGATTAGACGTTGTTAATTAAGTACCAATGAGTAAGATTGTCTTGATATGGTAAAGATTTTATCGACGGGGTGTTTGATGTTTGAGTATAGTCTGGATGTTACGCAATAGTCTAATTTGAATGAACCAACTCCCTGTAAAGTGGATTGGCACGTTCTTGGAAGGCAGGCTCTACCAATACCATGGGTGAATTATTAAGGAATTTTGGGGATTCTTCAGGTTTGGTGTCGATCATCGGATTACAGATTCAGAATAATGTTGAGCTAGGACGAATTAATTAGTGAGAAGTTGAGGTCATAAGTTAACCTTGTGGTAGTACGTGTCACCTAAGGTTGGGAGGCAACCGAGATCATATGGCTAGAATTAATTCAGTAAGGTTCGATGTACTCTTGTATGAGTGTAACGTATGAAGGCGTATATGGGATGTGAGAGTCTTCATGAAAATCAGTATGGCAATTACGTCAGGAAGTCATCGAGTTTAGTTCAAGGATGAAATGGGTTAGAGATAATCCCTTGGGAAGGGAGACGGTCGTTTTGCGAGGATGACATCATTGAGGTCTATGAATAGTTTGTTGCCTTTTGGGGACCGAGGAAAACCCAATGAGTGCTGAGGGTGGTAATCAAATGCTTGGTGTAAGAACTAGATTTCGAGGACGAAATCTGATTTAAGGTTGGGAGGATTGTAACATCCTGATTTTTATCCTAATTGAAGAAAAAAATGTTGAACTAGGTGAATCGGTAAAGGAAGAACCACATATGGAGTATGGCTATAGTGCCATGTGGTTGTGACACTTGTCACAATAGCACCAATGGTACTGAGAGTATGGTCGTCTCGGCTATAGTGACATGTGGTTGTGACATCTGTCACAATAGCACCAATCGTACTGAAAGTGTGGTCGTATCAGGTATAGTGCCATGCAATTATGACATATGTCTCAATAGCACTGGCGTTACCGAGTCTTCGGTCGTCCCAACGAATGTGCCATGAATTATGGAAATGGTGGAAATGGCACGATAACTGGCATAATAACATCAAATGTTCCAAGATAACGGTTGAGGAATGGCCGAGAGAACGGTCGAGGAACGGCCGGGAAAACGGTCGAAAAACTCTTGGTACGAGTCTGGCTACAATGCCCTACGACAGTGCCATAGGGCACTGTAGCATGACAGGGTCGCAAGAGAAAATAGCCCCTCGGTACACCGTGGGCAACAGTGCCCGCGACAGTGACAGATTGCACTGTCGCATGTCAAATGGTTCAAACATTTTTTTCCCAAATCGGAGTCTTCAAGCAACGAATAAAACTAGAAATTAATATTGGGACATAATTCAGATATAGTTCATTTGAAGAAGACCAACCTACTCGAAGTTCTAGACAACGTTGATGATTCTCACCTCATTTATATATATTGGGACATAATTCACATTTAATTCAATTTATATGACTGAGATCCATATCACCCTTTAATTTTGCTGATTAAGCTGAGAGAAAAATATGTTGTATCATGTACCAATGTTTAGGTTATACCATAAAGAATTTGATGAGTAGATTTGTATCTTGAAAATGGAGTAGCCAAATTGGAACATCAACACAAAGAAAAAAAAATTATGGATTCATAGGCTAGAAATTGAACTTCCAAAGAGAAGTGAATGAGCAAATTAAAGGTTTATAAGATGTCATTTCAGGCTTGATTATTTTATAATTATTGTAATAGTTTGCAACTTCCAGAGAGAAGTGGATGACCCAGGCTAACCCATCAAAACCAAGCTAACAATCCTTGTTTAAGAGGGCATGTGCTCTTGTATTGAAGTCACACACACTCACACACATACATACACACATTGTAGATACATACAACACATACATATATATATATATACATTGTATGCACACAAAGGCCAAAATACATCACTATTGATCTCTCTACTTAGATTTATACACACACTGTATACATACAGAGGCCTCAAAGCATCACCATCGATCTCTCTCTATATAGATTCTCTCTCATGTACATGTCGTGTATAGCTGTGGGAGGGTGGTGGCTGGAGGTGGGGGTCGGTGTATGTGTAAGTCTTGCACTAGAATTAGTAAAGAGAAAAAATGAGTCTTTCTCACGGTACTCGTACTTTCTAGAAACAAGTGGGCTAAGGAGAAGGGTAGTCACTGGTGGGTTTAGGAAGAAGGGTCATGGACGGAGGTTGGAGATGCTCACCGACGACGGGTGTTAGGCGAGGGAGAGACAGATTGTGTAACACATACTTTTACAATGATAAATGTTATGTAATCTAAAAAAATTCTCTAAAATACTCCAAAATAACGGCTAAATTAAAACCGTTTACATCGGAAGACTTTAAAATAATAAATATGTAACTTAAATGCTATCTCGTCCCATACCGAGTTGCGTTACAGTATTTATTCATAATTCATGCTTGAACATAAATACTAAACTTAAATGGTCATGGCAAGTCTCTATGTGTGCCATTTTCCTTTATCCAACCTGAAACATTTTATTCCTAAGATGCATACTATAGTCAGCTTATAAAGCTCAGTAAGTTCATGGTTTGCGTGAATAAAATCATTTCACATAATACATATCAACTTGTAAACATTGTATCAAATAATATGCATTTTTTGAAAACATACAACGCTGAAAGAAAATAGATCTCATAAACTGTTTGATTGGGTATGAGTCATTTTGTCACTGGCATTACTGGGTCGTTCGACCTGCACCTGACCCGTTACGAGGTCGTGCCACTTGTCATGTGACTTACTGGTCAAATGCCCACCCATTAAAACCGATCATAAAACTTTCATATGAATTAACATGCTAGAGTTATTTGAAAACAAAATAAACACATAGTATGCAACTGATCATAAAATAATATATATGTAAAATATATTGTATCCTGTACGTAAACTAAAACATCATGCATACGTAAACATCACCATAGAAATCATATAATGCTGAAAATAAATTTGTACATAGGTATGCATCCCATTGTAAGTCTCATGAAGACTCACGTGATTGCGTGTAGATCGGCTACTAAAAACTCTTGACTGAAAATCTGCACATTTCAAGCCACCATATCGAATTAATGGCTTAACTTCTCCAAAGTCAACAGAAGTCAACTATGGTCAACCTGACTCGACCTAAAGTCAAACTTCAAAACCGAGTCTCTTAATATCTCAAATATCTCCATTTGATCTCATTATCAAAATACTTGTGGGTCAAACGAGGTAAAAGTCAACTATTGGTCAATAAGGTCAACCTCGACTAACCTTAGTCAAACCCAAGTCTAAAACTCGATGACGTCCTAAAACGTCAAAATAATCATTTTAAAATCTTATAGATCAATCTCTCTAAGCACTCGGCTTAATGACATCCCATAACGTCAAATAAACTGTCATATAATTACATAAAATCTTTATTCTAAACTAAAGCGTCCCAATATTTATTAACCCAATGAGGAAACTTTAATTTCACTATCACACCATTTAAATTTATTAAGCAACACTCTTTTAAGAAATAAATAAATTATTATAACCATCATCTTAAAATCAAATAACTAAAATATGAATCCCATGTGTAGACTATTTCGATTGCAACATACTGAGAATACTGGTTCGTTAATAACATCAGCATTTGTGGTAATTTCACAAGTTCATGTAATTAAATTCGAGTCAACTTTGTACTTCATGGAGTCCAAGGATATCTCTTAAATTTAAACTAATTAATAATATTAAATTTAAGTTGTTTTATAAAATAATAAAATAAATTTGGTCTACTGGTTTGTTCTTGAACTGAAATCTGTCAAAATCCCTCCAAAATGAAACAATAATAAAAAAAACAGCCAGAAGGTTGTGATTTGATGGTTGAGACTTCACCCTCATGAGTTTGAGGTCCCATGGTCAAACACGACAGCTCCAAGCTTTACCCATTTTACTCTTGCCAATATATATATATATATATATATATATATATATATATATATATATAGGGATGGTTTCAAATAAAAACTCATCATTCATTGTGTACATGAGGACAAATCTTAACCATTTATCAAAACTTAGAACATTAATCAATGGTTAATACGTAATAAGGTTAATTGAGAAGTGATTAAGCGCCTACCTTTCTTGACTTTTTATTTTATTTTTTTATTAAAAATAATTTACCTCTTAAACTTTACAATAAATTATCTTAAAAATTACTAATATTTTAATCAAACAAATTACACCAAAAAAACGAGAATTTCGTGCTCTGCGATATGACATCCATTTCGATATAGTTTTTTTTTTCTTCGTTTTAACCGTTTTTACGTGAAATTCTATATACATGTTATATTCATTATGAATATGCATGCACGTCCTCGAGTGTCTACATTCAGTATAAATAACAAATTTGAACGTTCATTCACTATTAATGATGAATAATATAATATTCAGGATGAATAATACAATATTCAGGATGAATAATACAACATTCAGGATGAATAATACACGAATTCATGATTCATATATTATTTATCATGAATAGTGTATTATTCACCATGAATATTGTATTATTCATCCTGAATGATACATTATTCATGATGAATAGTATATGAATGACCCGTGAAGGTGTAGATACATGCCGCACTCACTTTCGTTTCCCAATTCACAATCGAAATTTGTTTTAATTCATTATGAGTATGTATGCGCATCCCCGGATGTTCCACATTCAATATGAATAGCAAATGTGAACGTTCATTCATTATTCATTATGAATAATACAGTATTAATGATGAATTACACAACATTCATGATGAATAATACACGAATTCATAAATCGTGAATTATTCACCCTGAATGTTGTATTATTCATCCTGAATGATACATTATTCGTGATGAATAATACATGAATGACCCGTAAAGATGTGGAGACGTGACACACTCTCTTTTGTTCCCCGGTTCACAACAGAATTACTCGATAGGTTCTTGATTCATCTTGATGGGTGTTGGGTTACGGTGCTGAAGAAACGCAATGCCTTACGACGTTGAAGAAAGTGTTAAAGAAGGTGATGTTGAGTTACATATTTACGGTGTCGAGGTGTTGTACAGACTTGAACGTACATAAATATTCATAATGAATATAACACACACACACACACATATATATAGCATTTCACGTAAAAAAAAACGGTTAAAACAACAACAAAAACTATATCGAGATGGATGTCATATCGAAAAGCATAAAATTCTCGATTTTTTGATGTAATTTGTTTGATTAAAATATTAGTAATTTTTAAGATAACTTATTTTAAAATTTACTTGGCTAAAAGTTTTTAATTAAAAAATAAAATAAAAAGTCAAATATGGTAGGCGTGAGTTTAAATTATCTTTCATTTTTACCCTTAAACATCTTGAAATTAAAAACTCTATTTAATATGAGTTGTTAGATCAATAGAGATGGAGTGACTGAGAATTGTACTCACGTGCACAATGAAAATTGAGTTTTCATATGAAATTTCCTATATATATATATATATATATATGTTTATTTATTTCCTCAACAAAAATAAATAACAAACAGTAGCTACAATGGTTGCGTTTCTGCTTCATCTTTCCTTTTTTTTTTCATTCCCTTTTTCACCTTTAAGTTTCAAAATTACTTTTCTCTTAGTCATTTTAAATCTTTCTTTTTGTACCAAAAACTTGGTAACACTTTTATTAATAATTTGACATAAAGAACACAAGATCTTGTCAAGAAATGGGTTTCATTATCTCATTTAAAGTTTGAGATTTTAATAAACTTATAAAACTTTGAACATCGATTTTGACCCTCAGAAACACAAATCTAAAATGATGTTACCAATATTCGATAGAGAACTTGAAAACGAAGCTATGAACAATAAAAAGAACAAAACTTAGTTAAATTTCTTATCTCCATTTGAAGAAACCATAACCTAGCTCCAATGTTTTCTTCCATATTTCTCCCTCTAAAACTCTCATTTTTCTTGAAACAAATGAGGGTAATTGTTTGGGTCTGGGGGTTGTATTTATAAAAAAGAATCTTAAAAAAATTGTTGGTCCCAAAGGTGCTTAACAAGTTTATAGAAGGGGGGTTGAATACAAACACAAAAAAAATCTTGTTTAATAAATTGTTTATTGATGAAGCAAATCACAATTTACAGCTTGTTGCGGAATAAGATTAAGTAAAACCCAATCTAAACAAACTTAAGAAACACACATATTTTTGCACAAGAACTAGAGAATAAAGGTTGAAGAATTATAGAAAGCAAGGGTTTCTATAATAGGGTTCAGAAAGAGAAGGATAACAGGCTTTTTTTAGAGAGAGACTCAACCTTTCTATTTATACCTTATGCATTAAATGCACGGTAGGGTACTTTACACATGTCACCCTTTGGTTGGTTGCATGCCTCTGACTTTTGAAGACATGCTTTTGACCGAATGGTGAACAGTGTAGTCTTCAGAGTTGTTGTACGATTTGTCGTAGAGGTATGTCTCTTCTAACATTTGTACTATGTGTGCAAGGATAAGACAAAAGAAACTTGGAGCATAAGCTATGTGATCTTCAGTCGCTGAATATCTCTTCCTTCATTAAGATAAAAGGAAGCTCAGTGATCGCTGAAGCTTTTCTTCAGGTTTCTTCGCGTGTTGATGACTTGTCTTCGTTTCACTGATATCCGCATCAGATCATGAGTAGACATGTCGTTTGTTCAGCAACTTTGTCTTCGATTCAGTAGTGAACATCTTTATCGCGAAACTTGTCTTCAGGGATTACGTCTAACTGATAGCAGAGAGAACATCAGCGATACTGAACATACTCAGTATTTATTCATTAATGGTGAAACACTTATACAACAGATGTTAAACGTAATTTTCACTAAGTATTTCAAAGGGCCGTCATCAAATCACTGAGAGAGTTTGGATCAACAATCTCCTCCTATTTGATGATGACAAACCAATTATGAAGAAAATTACTTTAATTCAAAAGATAAGGATAGTTAGGACTCGTAACATACATGTCCCAATTACTATTTTGAGAGATCTTTTACAGTACTGATGGTTTTAAGTACTTCACTGAAATTTTCATTGATTTGTAAGAAGAGATTACAAAGAAGAATATGAAAATTACAAGTACAAGTGAAGTCCTATACTACTGTAAGTTTAACTAATAGATTACAAGATACAAAGGGGAATCTATCAGTTCTGTTTGCAAGATTTCAATACTGTGATCATATGATCAGGTACCTATTCTCCTCTCTATCTTCGATCAACGGCTTCTTGTTGAATAAGAGTCTTGATGGGGTCCCCTAAGGAAGAGTAGTCACACCTAAGGGTGAGCAAAGGCGGGTACCCGCCAAAAATTCTTGGAACCGGTCTTGGAACCGGAACTGGCGGTTCCTGGAATGAAAGAACCGGAACCAGAACCGGTTACATCCGTTCTTTATATTTGGGAACCGGTCCCGGAACTGCCGGTACCGGGTACCTGTTGTCTAATTTTTTAAAATTTTTTTATCATTCAGATTATAAAAAAGTAAATATTAATATATTACAAAGACTCAACGTAAATAAATAAATACCACAAACGTAAAAGCTAATACCATAAAAACTAAAAACTAATAAATAATACACACGATGCCTACAAAACAAATAAATATTACAAACGGTGCTTCCAAAACAAATAAGTACTACAAACTATGATTCCAAAATACTTCACGTCATTAAAATTAGTTGATGCTAATAAATACTATAAACGGTGCTTCTGTAGGATGTAGTTTGATATTCCTAGATTTGATCAAGTTTTCATTGCTAAAATCAATTACACAAACAAGAATTATCAATTACCTGTTTTATTAATCACAAGATTCAATTACAAATGGATTGAATCACTTTCTCTCACTACAAGTCTCTTTCTCTCTCTAAAACTCTCTCTGTCAATGCAACAGTACTCTGTAATGCGTGTGAACTTCTACTTACAAAAACAAAGACACAAGACTATTTATGCTTACACACAATTACAAGGAAAATAAAATACAAACTACTTTGACTTTGACATTTATTGAATTTGACTTTGACTTTGCTTGAGAGTTGACTTTCAGCTTTGACTTGCTTGACTTTTATCTTCTGCCTTCTATGATCTTGTATCCAATATATTTCTGATCTAACAATCTCCCCCTTTGGATTCAAGATCATCACAAAAAGATTTTGCAATACAATCTCCCCTTTTGTTTCAATTTGTGCGATCTCTCTCTTTTCATTAATTTTAGCAATCTTCAAAATCTTCAGTATTCTCTCCAAAAACTTTCTTTAACCAAAATATCAATCTTTCCAAAGATGGTAGATATGCTCTTCAAAAATCTCTCCAAGGTTATCTCAAACCTCTTTTAGTCTTCAGAAAGAAATTATCTTCAGAATTTGTTCAGACATCTTCAGCAATTAATCTTCAAAGAAAATTTCTATAATTTTAGCACATCTTCAGAAAACTTTGAACTTTTCTCTTTTAGTCTTTCAATCTTTACCATCCTCTGAACGTTTCTTTATCAACTCTCTTATTTCTTGTAACTTCTTTCCACAACTAAAAGTCTTCTTCCAGACATTTCTTTAGCATTGTCATCTCCCCCTTTTTGATAATAGAAGCATGAAATCATCAAAACTTTCAAGAAGAAATGTCTTTATCAATTCTGACCACTGATCTTTCATACAGAGCCTCTGATTCACCATCGATCCAAAAGAAGGTATTCATCCAGATCTTTTCAAATACAGACAAATTAGGAATGTAACACCTGAATCAACAAATGAATCAGTTAAAATGCCTGTCAGTAACACAAAGTTACTGTGTGTAACGGATACACATTGGAAAGGAGCTTTTTGATGTTCACTCCCCTAGGGCTTCCATCCAATCATCGAAACACCAAAAAGGAAATTTCTATTAATGTTATGACAAGAAAACAAATTCCTTGTGTGCTCGTGCAAGTGTAGAAAGAATTAAGTACAAGATCGAAGTGCGAAGGTGAGGCAAACTTCCTTCTTTTTCAATATCCAGATTTTCCAAATGAAAACCAGATAGATTATGTGCTGCATTCCCAGAAAAATATGAAACATTTTCTTTTTAAGAAGAAAATGAGTAGCTGGTGGGGTTTTAGTCAAGAGTTGGCATGGGTTAGATGCCTGTTTCAATAATGTTCATGAAGAATTGTGAAACATTAGTAATGTGGCTGCCCGACTCAGAAAGTAGTTGGTGTAGAGTTTGATATTCTTTTACTCTGTTCTCACACCCTCTTTCTTTTTAATCATTTGAGCTCGCGTCTAACCAAACTCTCTTTTCTATTGTACCTCGTCACACAACCCACACTCATTTCTTTTTGACTCCTCACACTCGATCACTAAGGATTAACTTCTTGGGTAGGAAACACTGGTTAACGTGAATCCATAGAAGTTTTATTTAATCTCACACAATGAACCCATATTTCCTATTAAAGCATAATGTTGCTCAAATATGGTTTAACTTAATCAGTTAAAGCACAAAGATACAAGTCAGATGTTGGTATGCTCAGAAATATAATCATGAAGACTTGAGCATTTTAAAAAGTAAAGACTTTTCAAACAAGTATATTGAATGAAAGAAATGAATACAAGAAACTTGTTTGAAAATCTGACATTGTATGAAATGATCAGATAGAAGGATTTAACAATCAAGGCTTAGGTCAAGAATAATTGAATGTTGTCTATACGAAACAAGATATAGACAAGCCTTGAAAAAACAGTTTGAAATGAAATCACGCTAAAAAATCAATGAAGTTAAACGGGGTGTCTTACCATCGAAAATATGTTTCAATTTAGAGACATGGTAAGAACAAATTCAACAAAAATTAAACCGGTGTGTGTGAATACTTGACATTATATAGAAAAGATAATACGCAAGTATTAATCTTTGGAAACACACGGGTTATTAACGTTTAAGCACAAGTAAAATGAAAACATTTAAAATCGCACTTCCAAATTATGAAATCTATTTAAGAATCGGGAAGTGGTTTGAACATTTAAGAACATGTTTTCTATGATTAAAAGTCGTCCTTCTTTCAACCATGTATGACATTAAGAATAGAAATAAACCTTTCCGTTTAGTCTTAAATCTCATCAAGTCAAGCTTAAAGTCATACGAAATATGATCTTGTAAGCATCCTCTCAATCTGCATCAGTCAGAAAGTCTGTCAAAGCAACTTTATTTACAAAACTTTATTGAAAAATTTAAAAAAAACATAAAGCATTAAAACATTAAATGTACGAGTTCTAATCAAAAGTCATTATCCATACTCCTTTTTTTTACTTTTACTCCCTCTGCATTTATGCATCAGAAAAATTTAACAATGATAAGCATAAATGAAAATTATTAACTCCCCCTGAATTGGATGTAGATCATCTTTTCATCATTTCTCACTCCCCCTGAAATCATGAACATACCTTAAAGTGCAAATATCTTTCAGATTAAAAATAAAGAAATGAAGAAAAATAACAATAAGAAAAACTTTAATAGGTAATCACTAATTATGTCTTAAGATTTAACATACCAAGTTTAGAGATAAGAAAATTAAATCTCTTTTCATCTAAAGGCTTGGTGAATAAATCTGCAAGTTGATAATCAGTGTTTACAAAATAAAGTTCTATTGTACCTTTTTCAACATTGTCTTTAATAAAATGATATCTTACATCTATGTGTTTTGTCTTTGTATGTTGCACAGGATTAGCTGATATAGCTATAGCGCTCTTCGAGCCACAATAAATCGGTATTTTGTTGAACTGGAAACCATAGTCTCGAAGTTGTCTTTTCATCCACAAGACTTGAGAGCAGCAACTACGTACTCTGCTTCAGCAGTCGAGGTGGAAACACGAAGTTGTTTCTTTGACGCCCAACTTACGAGCTTGTCTCCAAGAAATTGAATATGACCCGATGTGCTCTTCCTGTCTAACATACATCCAGTATGATCTGCGTCTGAATAAGCCGTCAGTTCAAAACCAGTATCTTTAGGATACCACAGACCAAGATCTGTAGTCCCCTTTAGATATCTAAAGATCCGTTTGACCGCGGACAAATGGGATTCTTTGGGGGTAGCCTGATATCTTGCGCATAAGCATGTAGAAAACATAATATCTGGCCCACTTGAAGTAAGATACATTAAAGAACCAATCATGCCTCTATAGGTTCTAACATCAACAGGTTTTCCCGAAGGATCCATGCTGATCTTAGTTCCTGGTGCCATCGGGGTACCAATTGGTTTACAAGTTTCCATTTTAAACTTCCGAAGAATATCAAAAATGTACTTAGCTTGATTTATAAAAATCTCCGTTGAAAATTGTTTTACTTGTAATCCGAGAAAGAAGTTCATCTCTCCCATCATACTCATTTGAAATCTAGACACCATTAGATTAGAAAATTTCTTACAGTATTTAGAATTTGTAAAGCCAAATATTATATCATCCACATATATCTGAATAAGAATGATATTGGCTTTTTCTTTCTTGATGAATAAAGTGGTATCGATTTTACCTTTAGTGAAGCCTGACTTGACCAAGAATTGTGATAGAACATCATACCAGGCTCGAGGTGCTTGTTTCAAACCATAAAGAGCTTTATCCAAGATGTATACGTGATTTGGCTTATCTGGATTCACAAATCCTTCTGGTTGCGAGACGTAGACTTCCTCCTTAAGAATGCCATTTAAAAAGGCAGTCTTCACGTCCATTTGATAGACAGTGAAGTTTTTATGAGCAACATACGCCAGAAACATGCGGATTGCTTCTATACGCGCTACTGAAGCATAAGTCTCATCATAATCTATGCTTTCCTCTTGCCTATATCCTTTGGCAACAAGTCTTGCTTTGTTTCGAATTACGACACCATCTTCATCCTTCTTGTTTTTGAATACCCATTTGGTTCCGATGATAGATTTTCCTTCCGGTTTGGGCACAAGTCTCCTCCAGACCTTTAGGGCTTCAAACTGATTTAGCTCCTCTTACATAGCAGTAACCCAATCTGAATCAGCAAGAGCCTCTGATACGCGAGTTGGCTCAATCTTGCTCAGAAAGGAATCATGCATACACATATTCATTGTTGCAGACCTAGTTTGCATCGGTAAAGTTGGATCTCCAATTATTTGGATTATCGGGTGCTCTTTGGTCCATTTATGTTCGTGAGGGAGCGGATCCGATATAGACTGATCATAATTCTCATCTAAATATCCACTATCAGGTTCTTCTTGTTCAACATTATTTGGGGATGCAGTTGAAGTCTCTTGGTCAGAAGTTGCAGTTGGGACAACTTGTGCAGTCTGTTGATTATCCATGACAATGCAGCCAACTGAAGTAGTAACTTCTGGTTCAACATTTTCAGGTGCAACTTCAACTGTAGGAGTATGTGTTTGAATCTGAGTTTCTTTCTGAACTGGTGAAACACGTTTAGTAGACGTTCGAAGTGGTTGGATGATTTGTCGTTGAATCTTCAGACTTGTCAACCACAACAGATTTAGGAAGTTTAGATCCTAGAAACTCATCATAGAAAAATTCAAACAACAAATCTAATTCAGATAAATACGATGTAGACGTTGAAGCTTTATCCGAATTATTCTCAGTAGAAACAGGTTCTGGACTGATATGTCCAGAAGCTAAGACTCCGGTTAGAACGAGTTCTGAACTACTATGTTCAGAAGCCATCTCCTCATCAAATGTGACGTTGACGCTTTCGATAACAGTCATTGAGCTCTTCATATATATCCTATATGCAGCAGATGTCTGGGAGTATCCAATAAAGATTCCCTCTTCAGCCTTCGGTCCGAACTTATTTAAGTTCTCTCTGTCATTAAGCACAAAACACCTACATCCAAAGACATTAAAATATTTGATATTAGGTGTACGATTATTAATCAATGCATAAGGAGTTTTTCCAAACAGTCTGTGAATAATTGATCGATTCTGCGTATAACATGTAGTAGAGACACCTTCTGCCCACAGAAATAGAGGTAGATCTGACTGGCTTAGCATAGTGTGAGCGGCCTCGACTAGCGTTCGATTGCGCCTTTCCACTACTCCATTCTGTTTAGGCGTCCTGGCAGCAGATAATTGATGCGTTATCCTAACAAATTCAAGATGATCTTCAATAGTCTTGTTTTTAAACTCTATGTCGTTATCTGTCCTTAGAAGCTTAACTGTCTTCTGCAAGTTCACTTGGGTAGTCTTCAGAAAGTTGATGAGTACTTCGGGCGTCTCATCTTTTGTCCTTAGAAACTATACCCATGTGTAACGCGAATAATCATCCACAATTACCAATACATATTTCTTTCCTCCTATGCTTTGAGTACGCATAGGACCATAAAGATCCATATGCCAAAGTTCAAGCGGGAAATTTGTACTCGGTTCGGGTTTCGTCTTGTGAGCTGCTCTCTTCATTTTACCCTTTTCACATGCTGCACATAAATGTTCTTTCTCATATCTCAGCTCAGGAAGACCTTTCACCAATCTGCCTTTGACCAATTTGTTTATGTAACGAAAATTCAGATGTTACAGCCTTCGGTGACAGAGCCAACTTTGCTGCATCGAGGCTTTTGTCAGTAAGCAAACCTGATTGTCAGTCTGGACCTTTGATAGATTGATTGTGTAGAGGTTCGACTTTTGAGTGCCGACCAAAATTCACCTCTAATCCTTTGTCACAGAACTAGACAATACTGAATAGGTTGTGCCCTAATCCTTCTACATAACTCCCCTTCGTTATCGTTACATTCTCTTGAACAACGTCACCATGTCCCAAAATCGGTGAAAATTGGTCGTTGCCGAATCTTACATTTCCACAAAATTTCTCTGTATAATTAGACAATAAAGCTTTCTGCCCGGTCATATGCTTGCAACACCCGTTATCCAAATACCACATATGACGGGTCTGCATAAGAGAAATCAGGGAAGAACAGATTTAGGTACCCATTTAAAAATGGGTCCTTTCAGTTTAGCACAAGATTTTGGCATCCATTTATAAATGGATCCTTTGAACTTTTGAAAAACGTTTGAAACAAATGGCTTATAAGAACCAACATGATAATCTCCAAACCAATCATTAGAAAATCGTTGAGAACTAAAACCATTCCGTCTATAAGTAGATTTCTTAGTAGTAGATTGAGACAATCGGAGTAATTGCTTTATGGAATATCGCTTGTAAGGAATTACAAGGTTTTGTTTATTTGGAGCAATACTACCAACTATATCAAAAGAACTACTAGTATATCTATTACAATCCATATCAGGAGATGATTCAGAACTCTCATCGATCTTCCTTTTTGGTCGCCATTCCTTTCGTTCTTCAGATCTTTTATTATTCACTGAAACATAAGATTTAGATCTGTTAGGAAAATTAGATTTCTGAGATTGTCTTTTTGAAAGCTTACCAGTATTAGTCTGTTTCTGTGAACGCCTTTTCTTTTGCTTCTTACCTTTAGCATAATAATCAGCATTCACAGAAACTATTTCATCAACCTTAGTTGATGATTCACCAATTTCATGTACACTTGGTAAAACTTGACCATTAATAACAAAAGTAGAATGATCTAGAAGTTTAGCATTAAAATCAAACATATCAATCTCATCAATACACTCTTCATCAGAATTTAAAAAATCATTTGCAGACGCAAATAAGTCATCAAGATCAACTTCAAAGGTGTGAGGTGCTTTAGAAGATGTAGAACACTTTTGAGATTCAACATTTAAAGTTGTGTTCTTTAAAACAGTTGAAAGAACATTTCGTTCAATATCAGCCAATATTCGTTCATCAGATAAAGCATTTTCAAGCTCGATTATTTTGCTTTCTAAAATGAGTGGAGGAACATAGATTTTGGCTTTTAAAAGTTTTGCCTCCAACTCTTTTGTCGAATAGCTTTCAAAATAATAATTTGAAAGACATTTTGGCTGATCTGAAATATAACTATCATTCAACTTTTGATAGCAGAATGGTAGTTGCATTTTCTGTAAGTTCTTTCTTTTCTCATCTTCTTTAGCCTCTACCTCATCAGATGATTTGGTAACGAATTTGGGTTTCAAATGAGAATATTTTCCAGCTACAAAAAGAAAATCAAAATTATACAAAGCTGGTTGTTTTCTGATAGCTTTTTTTAGATAGTGTGGGTTTTCGTAACCGAGACCCCACTTCTCTCTAACATCAGCTTCCTCATTGAGGGTGTTAAAAAAAATAGTTTGATCTGTTTGACCTCGTGTATAAAGTTTAGCTTCTAAACCATTTACCTTCTTTGCTAAGCTCTTATTTTCAGCCTGCAATTTATGAGCTTTTAGAACACTGTCTTGCTTTTCAGAAACAGACTTAGACAATTTAGATTCAAAATCAGAAATCTTATTTTCAAAACAATGTTTTTCTTGATTAAAATCAGAAACAGATTTGCGAAGAGAATCAATCAAATCTTTGTTCCCAACAACTTGTTTGTTAAGTTCAAAGATCTTTTGATTTTTGTTTTCAACTCTGTTCTTTTCCTTTTCCAGTTTGATTTGAAGATCTTGAAGTTCGACCATCATAGCTTCCATTTTAACCATAAAATCAGATTTAGAAAGATTAAGTACCTCATCAACTGATTCTTCATCACTATCATCATACTTCACAGTGTTGCCCATCAAACACATGTGAGCTGATTCTTCTTTCTCCTCCTCATCTGAATGATCTAGCCAAAATTCGTCTTCAGCCATGAGTGCCTTTCCAGCTTCTTGCTGCTTAGCCAGAAGCATTTTGTTCTTGTAATACTCTGAATTTCTGACCTTTGGCTTCCGATAGTCTTTAGCATAATGACCTAACTTACCACAGTTGTAGCATTTGATCAGGTCATCAGCCTTCTTCTCAGCACCAACATAGTCATTCAGATACTTCTTCTTCTCATCCGGCTTTATGTCCACATACCGGTTCTCCTCATATCTTTTTCCTTCAACTCTTTCCCGATGTTCATGATTCTTTGAACTTGATGAAGAATACCTCTGTGTGTTTGAACCCGATTTCTTGTAAAATTTCTTCTGGAATGCTCGGGTCAGTAAAAGCATAGCTTGCTTGAGATTTTCTCCGTCATCACTATCTGAATTAGATTCAGAATCAGAACTGGGAATCACTACTTTCTTCTTCTTTTTCTTCCCTTTCTTCTCTTTCTCCTGCTCTCCAGCTACTAAGGCTATGGGGTCAGCAACTTTCTCAGCTTTCTTTTTCTTTTCAGCTCTTTTCTCATCAGCCTCCTCTTCATTCTGTCTCAAAGTCTCGTAAACTTCATGAAGAGGTATATCACTCAAGTCCTTCATTTGTTTCATCCTGCGGGTGTGCTTTTTCCATTCTAGTTGCAGGATGCTTAGGAACTTGACATTGTTTTCTTTTTGCTTCTTCTTCACTTTGTTCTTTGAGAGTTCATTCAAAAGAAGCACGAATCGCTCATAAGTTTCCTCCAAGCTCTCACCTTCTTTGCCCTTAAATTCTTCATAGTTGTTGATACAGTTGGCCACCTTTATCTGATTTCCCACCTTAGAGCTCATCATCATCTTCTGTAACTGATCCCACATCTTCTTTGCATTAGCTTTGTAGCTGTCGATCTTTACATAGATCTCATTAGGGATACTATGGAGTAAAAGAGATCTTGCTTGCTTGTCGGCTTTGAAACGACTTTTCTACTCCTCGGAATATTGAGCAAAGTCCTTTGGAACCGTTTTCATCTTTCTTACTCTGTCTTCGTCTCCATCCTCACTGTCAAAGGATTCATCATCTGGTATCTCCACTTTTGGTGCTACCATTGGGCCTTTAGTAATTGATAACATAATGTTTTCCCCGTTTGCATGTCGGTCAATGAAGTCTAAAAATTTGTCTTTCCACTGCTCGTATTCCCCTTTGAAAAGAACAGGGGGTTTGACATCAGTGTCAATCGAGAGAGCATCCTTTGAAGTCATCCTGTTTGATTAAAATATGCAATAAGAAACTTGAAACTGATCGTTAGTACAATAAAAATCACAAAAATACAGAATAACACTGAAGGAAACTAGACACAAGAATTTCTGAAATTCACTAAGTCTAGAATTCGCAGGATCCAATAGAAGTACAAAGAATTCGCAAAATACATTCTTAAACACAAGGAACTCGCAAGATTTAATAACAAACACTTAGAATTCGCAAGACAAAGAGAACATTCAGCATTCGTAAAAAAGAACAAGTTAGAATTCGCAAGATAGAGACTTACGAATCCAACACTTGGAAAATTTTCTCACTTTTCGTAAAACCACAAGAATTCGTAGACTACTCTTCTGCAAATTCCAAAGAATTCGTAGAATAGTCTTCTATGAATTCTGTCCTTAGAACAATTTTCTCGAAAAATCTACGAATCCTGAGCAATTCGTAACACAGAGTAATGCGAATTCTTAGAATTCTCAACACTCAGATATACTAAATCTGTAAAATTCGCAAAAGACTCAGTTGCGAATTCTATACTTAATTTTTTTTACAATTAACTCTTTGCGAATTCTATGAAATTCGCAATTAACACATAAGTGAATTCTTTGATTTTCATAATACACTGTTCTGTGAATCCTGTCCTTGTGAAAATTCAGAAACCACTATACGAATTCTGATGTCTGCGAAATCTTCAAGCTTTTTGCGAGTTCTTCAATCTTCTTGCGAGTTCTTGAGAAAAACTTGCGAGTTCTTCAGATCTCAAATGCAAAATCCTCTGAATCACTCAAAAATCCACCTAGACAACGAAATTAGATTCAAAATTTTGACAGACTGTTTTCTAATACATCTAGAAACAAATTCTATTACTCAATTTCTATAAGAATCACTAACTATTACAAAATGAATCAAAATACAGTTCGAAGAACTCGTGAACTCTAATTCGACAAATCTCAAAAATTAAACCTCAATTACAGTGCAAAACACAAATCAGACTATACAAACTCTATCGAATACAATATACGACCTCATTTCTATCAATTACAAACTCTAATTCGCACAAACACTTAAATTTCAATCTGAACTTTATGAACACAGTGTCGACTCTGAATTTTCTTGATTTCAATCGGATAAGCTCTGATACCAATTGATATTCCCAGATTTGATCAAGTTCTCATTTCTAAAATCAATTACACAAACAAGATTTATCAATTACCTGTTTTATTAATCACAAGATTCAATTACAAATGGATTGAATCACTTTCTCTCACTACAAGTCTCTTTCTCTCTCTAAAACTCTCTCTGTCAATGCAACAGTACTCTGTAATGCGTGTGAACTTCTACTTACAAAAACAAAGACACAAGACTATTTATGCTTACACACAATTACAAGGAAAAATAAAATACAAACTACTTTTACTTTAACATTTATTGAATTTGACTTTGACTTTGCTTGAGAGTTGACTTTCAGCTTTGACTAGCTTGACTTTTATCTTCTGCCTTCTATGATCTTCTATCCAACATATTTCTGATCTAACATAGTTTATTAAATTTTTATAAATAAATAAAATATATTTCATTAAAAAAAATAGTGGGTACCCGTCAGTTCCAGTTATGGGTACCAAGCGAGACTGGGTACCCGGTGGACCGGGTACCCAACGGTTAACGGTTCCAAAAAAAAGAGAACCGGAACCGATCCCGATCGGTTCCATATTTTAGGAACCTAAACCAGAACCAATCACATCGGTTCCGGTTCCGAATCCGGTAGTTCCGAAGCGGTTCCGGTTCCAAAGGCGGGTAACCGCTTCTGATGCTAACCCCTAGTCACACCACAAGTATAGAAGATCATGTAGATGAATGAGAGGGCAGAGAGGAATCTCTGAGACTCTATAAGGATTCCTTATCACTTGCCCTGGTAAGAAAGGTCCACCTGGGGGTAGTGATAGATTTAGAGCTGAGAGATATGTAGGAGGCCCGAATAGTGCATCCTTGGAGAATTTGATGGAGGTTTCATTTTTGATAACTGCATCATTTTCAGAAGAGGAAGCATATTTCCATCTGACTTTTATTGGCTGTTGTGGAGGAGCTGAGGGCACATTCATTTTAGCAGCAACCCTGTTGATGAAAGCTTCAAGAAGATTTTCAACATGGCCTCTGTACATTGATCTTGACTTCTTCAGTGCTTCTCTAAACTCCAACCATTCATAATAGCCGAAGTGTTCAGTCTTGATAAGAACTTAACTTTTGAACTTCCATCCACTCTGACTATCTCCATGGTGATAGAGAATCGGTCCTTCTTTTTTCTTCCATAGATTGTTACGGCAGAGATTTTCAGTGGATCAGATCGATGGTAAAGCTTATTTTTGTACCAAGCTAGATTGGCATCACTGATCTCTTTTTCTTTTATGTTCTTTTCCTCTATCTCTTTCAGAAGAGTAGCTTGTACTTTCACCGGGTTTTGTTTCAACTTGTCATCTTCGAACAAGGATGAATGTAAATTGAGATCTAGATTAGCATCCCTTCAGCATTCAACTATTAATTTTTCAACCCTGAGAGAATCTTCAATTTTTGTCGATGAAAAAAAGTCAAACTCTTCAGTGGAGGTTTGATGAGGGATCTTCACCGTAGACTCTCCAGGTTGGAGATCATCTCTGAGCGTCTCTGAGCTTCATACTCTGACCATTGAAGAGGTCAATGGGGTCTTTTTGGATGGTTTAGAGATTCATTCTCTTCTTCTTCATCATCATCAGTCTCTCTGATAGAGACTGTGATTATTTGATCTTCAGCTAGATTAGTGATGAGTGGATAATTTATCACATTTTCCATCACTTTTTATTAGGATTTTCTAGTAATTTTATTTTCCCAATCACCATATTTGAGTATTTTATTCTACTTTTCACTATTTATTGAGTTGGGAGCTAAGTTGTGGAAATTGACCTTACTTATGTGCTTTTATGTTAACTTACTGATGAATGATGCTTGTTAGTGTATTTTATTGTATCCAAGATTTAATGTGAAAAGTCAATGTATTGTTAAGTAAAAAAAGTCAATCTTAGTGGTTTGAGAGAAGTAAGTTTGTGAGAGTTTGTCTTGAGAGTTTAGTATCATGAGAGAAGTTTCCTTGTATAAATAGGCTTTGTGTTGTGAGTGTTTTGTAACATGTAGCATTGAATCTTTCATATCAATAAATCATACGACTTGACTTTCTCTCTCTACTCTCTCTCTAGAACATAATTGTCATATCTTGAATAGATTGTGCTTGAATATTGGGAATATTACATTCTCAATTGGTATCAGAGCCTACCCAATCGATTTCAGAGAGTTTGGATTATCACATTGGATCGATTTCTGGATTTTCTTGATCGACTATCCGGACGATCACTGTTTGATCATTTTTTCATCGAATTGTTGAAATTAGTGTGTAACAATGGATTAATTGTAATCGATATATGTCTGTAATCACTTTGTATTCACACATAATCACGAAATAATCATTGTTTTGAGTTGAATTTTGGATTTTCTTGATTTTCTGAATACACGAACACATAACCTGTATAGATTGAATCGCACTGTAATTTGTTGTTTTTTTTTATCATAGTTGTATGTTCAAAAAGTGTTCCATATCACTTTTCTAACCTGTTGGATTAGTTTGTAAATTGATTTGCAGGAATTTTGAAGTTTTGGGTCGAATCTGAGAAGCAAAGGGAAGAACTCGCTAGATCTACAAAACGTGCTAAGGAAGAACGCACAAGGGAAGGATGAACACGCACGATGATACTGGAAAGTTTAAGCTTAGTTCGCGCATGATGTGTTTGCAAGTAGTGATAAAACGCGCATAAGCATTCTGCGAGTTTCTCGTTCATGCACAAGCCATCTAGCGAGAAGTGTATGAATAGTGACATGCGAGTTCTTTCATTCAGCGAGTTTTCTACTTAGCGAGTTCTATAATTGTCGAAATTATCTAAGTATGGAACGTGCAAGGATTTTTTGACGTGCGAGTTTGCATTCCTTTGCGAGAAGTTCAGAATTCGAAATTATTCTAAGTCAAATTCGCGCACGAAGCACCTTGTGAGAAGCTACTTCGTGCACAACACGTTCTGCGAGTTTCTCACTTCGCGCATTCAGTGTTCTGATAGTTTATTTTCCGCGCACATAACGTTTAGCGCGAAATTTATTGAACAGTACTTTGCGAGTTTAGTGCTTTGCGTGTTCTAGTGTCTGCGAGTTCTGGACTTGTAATTTTTCTGAGATTTTTTTAAGTGGTGATCTTAGTTTGACTTTCAGTCAAATTTTCTGAATTATTTGGGAACGATCATTCTTTTCAAGCTAATCTGTTCAAGATGTCTACAATTTTATCAGGGGGAGACTGTGCAATTATGTACAGATACCAGCAATTGAAGCTGAAAGGGACAAACTGAAAAATCATAATTCAGTTCTTCTTAAACAAATTCAGGAGTTTAAATCTAAATTGTCAAATTCTGATAAAACTTCTGATTGTATAAAATGTGTTAATCATGATAAATCTGATTTTGCAGGTATCATAAAGGAAAGAGAGAAAGAGATTAATGATAAAGATAATCAAATTGAAATGAAAGAAAAAATCATAGGGTTTAAAGAAAAAATTATCATGCAAAAAGAAAGAAAGATAAGTAATCTTCAAAGCCAACTGAAGACAACTGAACAAAGATCATCAGAGCTACAAGCTGAATCAGTTGAGCTTCAACACAAGTTTAAGGCTTTTGAAGACAATATATCTGCGTTGGAATTAAAGAATGTTGAACTAAATAAAAGCCTCCAAGCAGATAAAGTTAAAGCTGATTAAGAGAAATCTTCTACTCAACAGCTGTCTGATCTTTCTAAGAAAACTCTCCAAGAGAAAAAGGATCTTGAGCTTAGATGCATTAAACTCTCCAAGCAAGTGTCAGGGTTTGAAAAGATTTTAATTACTGAAAGAGACACGTTTGCTAAAGAGAGAAAAGTTTTTGAAGACAAAACAGTTGAACTTCCCAAACAGATTTCTACATTACAAGACCTACTTGAGAAAGAAAGAAAATGTTTTCAAGAAAATAAAAGGTCTTATGATGTTGAAAAGAAAAATACTGAAAAGAGAAATACTGGGATTTTCAAAGAAATATCTGAAAAGAACAAGAACTTGGAGAAAGATTTTGAACAAGAATGTTTAAACTTTGAATCTGAAATATCTAAGCTCACATCCAAGATATATGTTCTATCCTCAGACATTTAGAAAGAACAAATGACTAGACCTGATTTGAAGAATAAATTTGACACACTTTCTGATGAAAGAAACATTTTATCCAAAAAGATAAAGGACTTGTAAGCTGCAAATGTTGAATTGTCAGATAAAGTTTCTGCTGATGTGATTAATCAATCACCTCTTGACAATTCAACGGAATCAGTTTGCTCTTTCAAAACTGCTTCAAGTTCCATTAATGAGAAAAATGTTTTCAAAAAGAACAGTGTCAAACCAAACATTTTCAAATCAAATCAGATTCGTCCATCTAATCTATTTTATGACAAGTCTGTTGATAGTCCAACGAGCTTCTATGTAAAATCTCTTGGAAAGCATTCTAAGAAAGAACAGATGGTATGGAGAGTTAGAGGTTCTTCGGATGAGAAGAAGAAGTACAAAGCATCCACATCCATATCCAATGCCATAAAGAACAGTGCTCATAAAGGTAAATCTTTTGGTAATTCTGATACATTTTATTCTACTAATCATTTGATCAGGATTGCTCAGAAGAAAATCTACTGTTCTTATTGTAGAGGAAATGACTTTGTAAGTAATAATTTTGTCAATTACTGGTATGGTTCATATTATGCTACCCCTACAAGAACTATAACTAATACTTCAGGACCCAAATACCAGTGGGTACCAAAAGCTAAATCCGTGTTGCAGGCACCCAAGGTTTAAGGAGGAGCAAAGAACAAAGGCTTTTGAACAAAGCAACTCAAAACTCGGACTTATATGTCAATGATAATGGCTGTAGAATAAAACAGTTCATGACCCGCATCTCAATGTCAAGAGTGTGGCTTGTGATTACAACAGATCAGGACCCATTCTTAAAAGTTTAAGGACAAGGATATTATGCAAATATCCAGGGGGAGCTTATCAGAATATAAATCATTCTATCATGATTTGAGGGGGAGCTTAAAGGTAAGTATCTTCTGATCTTAATCTTTGATTGTTTGAAAGAAGAACAACTTTCGAACATGAAAAACGCTTTCTTAAATGTTCAACCACTTGGAAGTGTGACTTTAAATGTTTTTCATTTTGGAACTTTAATGTTTAACTGACCGTGTGTTTCCAAAGATCAATACTTGTGTATTATCTTGTCTATATACTGTGAAGTATTCATACACACTGGTTCAATACTTCATATTGATTTTGTTATTACCATGTATCAAAAGTTTAATCTTTCTATGGTAATACTCCCGTTTGTTATTCATTGTTGTTTGAATCAGACGTCATTTCTTATTACATGTGCTTTCATTATTAAAATGTTTATATATTGTTCATATAAACAACATCTTACGTCTTTGATTTCCCAAAATATTATTCTTCATGAATTTTGATCTGATCTTAATCATTGTCAGATTCTCAAAACATTTCTATTCTTTCATGATTATTCATTCATATAAAGTTTTGAGAAATCTTAAATGCTTAAAATGCTCAAATTTCATTCTGATTTTTTGATGAGCATACAGATACTGACAAATGATTTCTTGTGCTTTAATGTCAAGAAAATCATTGAGATACCTATTCTTTTAGGATAAATACATGGGATTCAGTATGAGAGCTTAACAGAACTTCCATGGATTCACGATAACCAATGTTTCCTACCCAGGAAGCAATCCTTTGAGTGATTGAGGGGAGAGGGGTCAAAAGATTGAGTGTTGGTGTGTGAAGAGGTAAAATGGAAAAGAAAGATTGGTTAGAAGTGAGCTTACATGTTTAAAACAAAGAAGGTGAGAGATCAGAGTAAAAGAATATTAAACTATGCACCAAACTTCTTTCTGAGTCGGGCAGCCGCATAAACTGTTGTTTCACAATTCTTCGTGAACGGCATTGAAAAAGGCACCTAGCCTATGCCATCTTTTACAAATACCCCACAACTACTCATTCTTTCCTTAAAAAGAGATTGTTTCACATTTTCTGGGGAAGCAACATATAATCTATTGGTTCTGCACTTGGAAGATACCGATATTGAACAAGAAGGAAAGTTTCCCCGCCTTCGACCCTTTCTAATGCACATTTGAGTCTATGTATAACCTTTGTTGTCTCAATGGTTTACATAATTTTGAGCCTAAACAGCAATCATTGTGCTTAATTCTTTCATAACACTAGCACGAGCACACAGAAAAACCGTTTTTCTGTCAGAACATTCATAGAAAATACCTTGTGTTTTTCAATGATTGAATGGAAGTCCTGGGGAGTGAACATCACTTCAAGCTCCTTAAATTGTATATTCGTTGTACATAGTAACTTTGTGTTACTGACAGGCATTCCTAACTGTTTCATCTGTTGATTCAGGGTTACATCTCATAATTTGTCTGAATTTGAAAAGATTCAGATAAATACATTCATGAATTGACAACTCATTATCAAGATCAAAAGGGGGAGAATGTTCATAATTTACCAAAAGAGATCATGAAGACTGTTCTACATTGATTAATTGGGGGAGATGTTTCAAAGACTAAGCTAACTTTGAAATAAGTTTTGATGATTATGATTCTCTCAATCATCAAAAAGGGGGAGAAATTTACGAAACTTCAATTTCAAAGTCATAAAGAAATGTCAAAGTGAAAAGACTTGTGGAGAAATTCAGAAAGTTCAAGTCAAATAAAGATTAAGTGACACTTCAAGATAGATGAAAGTTTGAATGAATTTTGATTCAAAAGATTCTGAAGAAACAAAGATGATTTGAGAAAGTTCGGTTTTCTGAAGACGATCCAGAGATCAGACAGATGAAGATACAAGATCAAAGATTCCTCAAAGTTGTTGTAAAGTTCAAAGATGAGAAGTTCAAAGAAATTTCAAATTTTCAAATTTGTTGATTTTTCAAAGACTTTGTGAAAGACTTTTTAAGATTCTTCAAAGCATCAGAGACTAAAGACTGTCAGAGCTACAAAGTTTAAAGTTGTCAAAGTCAAAGTTCAAAGAATCAAAGCGCTGAAGACGATTGTCAAATTTTTATTAAATCTTGAATACAAAGGGGGAGATTGTTAGTGTATTTTATTGTATCCAAGGTTTAATGTGAAAAGTCAATGTATTGTTAAGTCAACAAAGTCAATCTTAGTGGTTTGAGAGAAGTACGCTTGTGAGAGTTTGTCTTGAGAGTTTAGTATCATGAGAGAAGTTGCCTTGTATAAATAGGCTTTGTGTTGTGAGTGTTTTGTAACATGTAGCATTGAATCTTTCATATCAATAAATCATACGACTTAACTTTCTCTCTCTACTCTCTCTCTAGAACATAATTGTCATATCTTGATTAGATCGTGCTTGAATATTGGGAATATTACATTTTCAATGCTACAGCAGGAGTCACAGCAGGAGGACTGCAGTCATGGACTAAACTTCATAATCTTTTTAGTTAGTCCAACTAATCTCTTTGAAGGGACCTTGAAGATATTCGGTGGAGGAAGAACAATGGCAGAGCATATATGCTCTTTGGACATATTCTTGTTACCTTAAAAGATGCTAATTGTACTCTAGATTGACATTTGATTCCTTGTTAGTGGTGGGGACCATGTCCTTTGTACCTTTGATTCTCTTATTATGCTTTCTTAGTTGTTAAGCTTTAGGAACTCCTCTATGTATAAGTTTAGAAGGCTCATCTTCAGTTTTTAGTGTCTCTTATTGTATTGGGTACCACCAGCAAGATAGCTCACATAGCTATCTTAGCATTTTTAATATTAAGTTTTTAATTTAAGTACGCTATTGTTCTGTGTCACAGCACCGGTCACAGGACCTTTACATTTCCTTGTCATTTACAATTCAACTTTACATTTCTGCTTTACATTTCTGTTCTTTACATTTACGCTGTCCAATTCCAGTCATTTACTTTCATGCATTTGCTCTTTATATTTCTAATAATGTTGCACACCTTGTGTCAAGCGATGATGGGGTAAGTCCCTAGCTTGGGTGTAAGTGATGGTTGGGAGATAAAAGCCTATGTAGTATGGATTAATGTTTTGCTACTAGATATCAATTTCACTATTCACTCCTTGTTTCTGAGTTTCGACTAAGTGCTTCTTGATGAGGTGACGTACATTGTTTCACTTGGGTGAGCGTCTTGTTTGCAAGCTAGCATAAACTTCAGAACACTGAAGTGTTATAGGGGTTGAAACAAACCCTCTCAATCTTTATTGATTGTAAAATATACGGGGATCATAATAATATCTGTGCAGAACCGGTTGGGTCGCCTAATTAGTCGTTGCCGGTAAACCTATTCTAATATGAACCTTGCAAAAGAGTTTTGTGAACCGATAGTGAAGTTGAGAACTAGTGTTGCAGCATCAGTCCCATTATTTAGTTGCTTACAACTCCAGCCGTATCTTGCACCCTTGTTTTCTTTTAATCTGTTTAAAGCACTTTAATTTACTGTCAACAACACTCAAAGATCATTCCTTGGAATTCACCATCTGAAATCTTACTTTAACTTTGACTTGTTAGAAATCCTTACTTTCCTGTCCCTGTGGATCGATATCCGGTACTTTGTACCACTTTATTACTTGTTTCAAACGATAGTGGTTTAACATGTATACTTGTGTGTTATTCCATTTGTTATTTTCGAGTTACATAATCTGCGGACCAAGTTTTTGGCACCGTTGTCGGGGATTGCCAAAGCTAAGGATTTTTTAGTCATTTTTAAAGTTTGGTTTTTTTACCACCTGTTACTATTACTTTAATGGTGAACATCATAAGCATTGCTGATTCTCGGGATAGGGGAATATTGGACTATGTTATTCCTGACTTTAGTCAATTAAATTCAGGGATACTAAGACCACACATTGAGTAAACTCACTTTGAGTTCAAGCTTGTCATGTTTCTGTTGTTGCAAATTAATGGCCAGTTCAGTGGTTTGCCATCTGAAGACCCTCATTTGCACTTAAAATCTTTTATGGAAATAACTGATTCTTTTAAAATCCCTGGAGTTTCTAATGATGCCTTACGGCTGAAGTTGTTTACATTTTCTCTAAGGGATCGAGCAAAGTATTGGTTTAACTCTTTGCAAGCAGGTTCCATCAAATCATGGAATGATCTTGTAGAGAGCTTTTTGAAAAAGTATTTTCCTCTCACCAGACAAACTAAGTCCAGAAATTAGATAATTTTTTTTAAACAAACGGACGATGAAGCACTGTCTGATTGTTGGGAAAGGTATAAAGAGTTGTTGAGAAAATGCCCTAACCATGGCATTCCTTATTGTATTCAGCTAGAGACATTTTATAATGGTTTAACCACCGCTGCAAAGCAAATTCTTGATGCTGCATCAAGAGGAGCTTTCACAGCTTGTACCTATAATGAGGGATTTGACATACTTGAAAGGATATCAAATAATCATCTTTATTGGGCTAATCCACAGACATTAATACAACAACAAATAATTGGGACACATGAAACAGGTGCATATAGTGTTGTGAGTCCGTGTGATTGAACACGATCGTTTACCAGATAAATCAAATAACAAACATATAAACGATAACCAATCTGTTTAGATATAACATTCAACGATTATAAGGTTCGGTATTGATCTGTTTGAAGCTCTCTCTCTTTTACCCCTTTTGTGTGTGTTCTTGTGTGTTGTGTTGTTGTTGTAAACTGATTGTTGATCAAACTCTTAGCTTAACAAACAAACAATAATATCTAGATATCTAATATCTAGATATTATATTTAAATCTAATATAATAACTAAAAACATAGTATCTAATAACAAGATATTAAAAACATAACTTTGACTATTATTACAAGATAGACCCTAGACTATTGTTGAGAGTAACTTGTCAGCTTTAACTTCAGATTGCGATCTTCGTATTGGATGATCTTGAATCCAATGAGACTGTGTCCTAAAAATCTCCCCCTTTGGATCAAGATCATTACAAAAATGATTTAGCAATACGATCTTCTCTTTCAACACAGAAGATGCAATCTCTCTCTTAGTCTTCAAGATATAGTAAAATCCCCAAAAGATGTAGTGTTTCTCTCTTTCAGTTCATGGGAAGAAAATTTCTCTCGAATCAGCATATCTTCAGAATACTTGCTCTTTGAAGAATTTAATCGTGGACATGATTCTTGAAACATGTGATTTCTTGGTTATCTCTTCTCCATTTCTTGGGTAGATCTTCTCCCCCTTTTTGATGAGAAGTGGAACGATTTCATCAAAACTTGATGACAAGAAATGTTGTTCATAAGGAGCCTCTGATTCGTCAATGCAATAGATATTTATCCAGATCTTTGCAAATCTAGACAAAATAGTCATGTAACACCTGTAGCAATAAATAAATCAGTTAGAAACGCCTGTCAGTAACACTAAGTCACTGTGTGTAACGAATACACAATGGAAAGGAGATGTTTGATGTTGACTCCCCTAGGGCTTCCATTTAATCATCGAAACACCACAAAGGTTATTTTTATAAACGTTATGACAAAGAAACAAATTCCTTGTGTGTTCGTGCTTGTGATAGAAAGAATTAAGCACTTGATGATCGCTTATAGGCTCGAAATTGTGTAAACCACTGAGACAACAGTAAGTTAAACACAGACTCAATGTGCATGATTGAAGTGCGAAGGTGGGACAGACTTCCTTCTTTTCAATATCTAGATTTTCCAAATGAAAATCAGATAGCAAATGTGTTGCTTCCCCTTTGAAAATGTGAAACACTTTCTTGTTAAGAAGAAAATGAGTAGATGGTGAGGTTTGATCAAGAGTTGGCATGGGCTAGTTGCCTGTTTCAATAATGATCACAAAAGAATTGTGAAACATTAGAATTGTGGTTGCCCGACTCAGAAAAAGTTGGTGCAGAGTTCTGATATTCTTTTAACTCTGTTCTCTCACACTATTTCTTTTAAACATTAAGCTCACTCTAATCAAACTTTCTTTCTCTGTTTGACACACTCATTTCTTTTGACTTCTCACACTCAATAACTATGGATTAACTTCTTGGGTAGGAAACACTGGTTAACGTGAATCCGTAGAAGTTGTGTTAAATCCTAGCACAATGATCCCGTATATCCTATAAAGAATATGTTGCTCAAAATGATTTATAATCATGTAAGCTCATGTAGAACATTTAAAGTACACTCCCAAAATATAAAATCTTATGAAAAATCGGGAAATGGTTTGAACGTTTAAGAATATGTTTTCAATGATTGAAAGTTGTCCTTCTTTCAATCACATATGAGATTAAGATAAGGAATATACCTTTAAGTGCGATCTTACATCTCATGAAGCTTAGCTTAAAGTCATAAACATATGATCGTGTAAGCTCTTCTAAAAAAAATCTGCAATAGTCTTAAGTCAAGTCAAAGAAACTTTATTCACTGATATTGAAAAGACAAAAAACAGTAAAACAAAGAACTTCTCTTACTCCCCCTGAAATTATGCATCTAACATATGTCAGTTAAAAATCACATGATAGAGATTTATAATTCACTTGTGAATTGTAGATCGTCATATCTATCAGATGCAAATAATTTCAGAAATAAATATGTACTCCCCCTTGAAGGTTGATTTTCTCGTTGGAGTATCGGAGTACAATCTCTCGTTGAAGTGTGAGTCCTAAACTATTGTATTTAGAAGTCATTGTTCTTCGTTGAAGTACGGGTTCTGATCTGTTGTAATCAGAAGGCACTGTTGACATTGATGTTCTGGTCTTGAGCTGATTTACTCAAGAACCATTGTTCTTCTAATCCCCCTTGACAGTAGGTGCCTGCAACACAGAATTAGTTTTCTTTGGTACCCACTGGTATTTGGGTCCATATGTGTTAGTTGCAGTTCGTATGGGGGTTATGGAATAAGAACCATACCAGTAATGATCTTTGGTTCTGTTAACAGGATCATGTGTACGACAGTAAGAACAAGAATTTTCCTTACATGATAACCTCATCATTTGATCTCTCGTGTAAACATGAGCAGGTTTACTTTTCAGAGCATTGTTCTTCGGTTCATTATGCGTATGTACACATGAGCTTTCATCTTTAACTAGTTTCTTCTTCCAGAAAAGATTTTCTTCCTTGTAGCTCCCTCTTCTCTGAAGTGAACCTGAACCATCTAACTTTCTGTCAAAAAGAAGGTTAGTAGTACGAATCTGATTTGAAGATTTAGATTTATTAGAAAAATCAGATTTCTGAGATTGGCTTTTCTTGCGTTTACCAGAGGTGTTCTGTTTTTGTGAACGCTGATTTTTATAAACACTTGGTAAAGCCTTTCCTTGTACAAGAAAAATAGAATGATCTGGAAGTGAAGCATTGAAATCAACCATATCTACTCCTTCTATACACCCTTCTTCAGAATTTAAAAAATCATTTGCAGACTCAAATAAGTCATCAAAGAAATCAATGGAAGTGTGAGGTTCTTTTGAAACTGCAGAACACTATGTAGATTTAGAATGAAAAACAGTGTTCTTCATAACAGTAGAAAACACATCTTGTTCTATATTCACCAAAATTCTTTCGTCTGATAAGACATTTTTTAACTCAATTATTTTGCTTTCTAATACGAGTGGAGGTAGATAAGTTTTAGCTCGAACAGGTTTTGCCTCAATTTCAGTAGAAGAATATGTAGCAAAATATTCTTTTGAAAGAACTTTTGGTTTTTCCGAAAGATAACTATCATTCAGTCTTCCATAACAGAATGGTAGTTGCATTTTCTTCAAATTCTTTCTATTTGTATCTTCTTTTGCCTCAACTTCTTTTGATGCTTTGGTAACAAATTTGGGTTTCAAATGAGAATGTTTACCAACAGCATACATATAATCTGCATTATACAAACCAGGCTGTTTTCTGATAACATGTTTCAGGTAATGAGGATTATTACAACCTAATCCCTATTTTTCTTTAAAATCAGCCTCTTCATTTGGTGTATTCATGAAAATAGTTTGATCTGTTTGGCTTATTGAGTAAAGTTTGGTTTCCAGACCATTTACCTTCTTATTTAGATTCTTGTTCTCAAACTGCAGTTTATAAACAATTAAGGCAGTTTCTTTCTTTTCTAACTCAGACTTAGAAATTTGAGAAACAAAATCAGAAATCTTCTTTTCTAAACAATCGTTTTTAAGATTAAAATCAGAAGCACATTTGCGTAGGGAATCCATGAGATCTTTGTTCCCAATAACTGATTTATTTAGCTCAAAGATCTTTTGATTACGCCTAGCAACTCTGACTTTTTCCCTTTTCAGTTTTGACTGAAGGTCTTGAAGTTCAACCATCATCGCATCCATTTTAATCATAAAATTATTTTCAGTTAAGTTCATTACCTCTTCACCTGCTTCATCATCTGAATCATCATACTTTGCATGAGTGCCCATCAAGCACATATTAGCAGCTTCTTCATTTTCTTCTTCTTCCGAATCAGAATGATCTAACCAGAATTCGTCTTCAGCCATTAACGCTTTGCCAGCTTCCTTTTGTTTGGCTAACATTAGTTTGTTCTGATAATACTCCGTATTACGAACCTTTGGCTTCCGACAGTCTGAGGCGTAATGACCAATCATGCCACAGTTGTAGCATCTGATTGGGTTATTAGCTTTCTTTTCGGTCATGGTGTAGTTATTCACATATTTCTTCCTTTCTTTTGGTTCCCTCTCAAGAAATCTACTTCCTTCTATTCTTTCTCTATGCTCACGGTTCTTGGAGCTTGATGAATAATATCTCTGTGAATTTGATCCTGGTTTCTTGTAGAATTTCTTTTGGAATGCACGGGTCAGTAATTGCAGTGCCTGATTGAGATTTTCTCCATCATCTCCATCAGATTCAGTTTCTGATTCAGAACTTGTAATCACTTTCTTCTTTTTCTTCTTATCTTTGACAACAAGTGCAATGGAATCAGGAACTTTCTCAACTTCCTTTTTCTTTCCACTCCTTTTCTCTTCTACTTCTTCTTCGTTCTGCCTTAGTGTCTCATACACCTCGTGGAGTGGAATTTCACTCAGATCTTTCATTTGTTTCATTCTTCGTGTATGCTTCTTCCATTCCGGTTGTAGGACACTGAGAAACTTGACATTGTTCTCAATCTGTTTCTTTTTAACTTTATTCTTTGACAGCACGTTCAGAAGCAGAACATATCGTTCATAAGTGTCCGCTAGGCTTTCATTCTCAAAGGCTTTGAATTCTTCATAACTGTTTATACAGTTTGCGACTTTCATCTGGTTCCCAACCTTTGATCCCATCATCATCTTTTGAAGTTGATCCCACATCTTCTTAGCAGTAGCTTTGTAGTTGTCTATTTTGATGTAAATATCATTCGGGATACTTTGAAGAAGTAAAGATCTGGCTTGCTTATCAGCTTTGAAACGGTTCTTTTGTTCTTCAGAAAATTGGGCATACTCTACTGTAACAGTTTTCATCTTCTGTTCTCTTTCCACGTTACCATCCTTGCTGTCAGAAGAATCATCTTCAGCATCATCATCAGGTATTTGAACAGAAAGTGGTTCCATGGGACCTTCTTTTATTGATAAAAGAATGTTATCACCGTTTAAGTGTCGATCCACAAAGTCAAGAAATCTGTGTTTCCATTGTTCGTAATCCCCTTTAAACAGAACTGGGGGTTTGACATCCGTGCCAATGGAAAGAGCGTCTTTTGAAGTCATCCTGTTTCAGTTTAGATAAAAAAAAAACTTGATTCAAATTGTTAGTTCAGATAAAATGAATACAGATTAAAACAATTCAGAAATGACCAAGTCAGGAATTGGCACGAAATTGGAGGTTTGCGCTAGACTTGAGTGGCGCGAACTTGAGGTTTGCGTTTGTAGTGGGTCGCGCAAGATGAGATTTGCTTGAGCAGTTGGTCGCACGAAGTTAAGGTTTGCGTCAGACGTTAGTCGGGCAAAGTATGACTTGACCGGTAAAGAAATGTGATGACCGGTATTAAGAGTTTTGCATGTGGGTCGATTGGTACTATGTAGAGTTTTGCATGAAATTGGAGGTTTGCATGTGGAATTATGATTGGAAAATGGACACATGGAGATGCTTGCAAACCCTAATTGAAAGGTTGCCACGCGTCCAGGAAATGAATGGAAGAGAAATGCTTTTATTGAAAAGCTTTTCTGAAATCTCTTTCTTGGACCGATAACAAGTTTGAGTTATGGTCGACCGGTATGTTGTTAATGTAGAGATCGACCGGTAACTTGTAAAGTAGAGTTCGACCGGTATCCAAGCAATGTGGGTCGACCGGTAAAGAGTAAAATATGTTTCGACCGGAAAAGAAAATAGGTGACCGGTAAGAAAAATGTCGACCGGTACAGAAAGGTGGTCGACCGGTAGTAATGTTTTCAATTGAGGACCGATAAGCTTTTAAACAGATGGAGTTCGACCAGCAAAGAGGAATCGACCGGTAGTGCAGATTTCTTCGACCGAGAATGATCAGTAGTCGACCGGTATTATGTAAGGTGGGTCGACCGGAGGTACTTTGCACTCTTGACTGGTAAGATGTTTGAGAGTTCGACCGGTACCTTGTTTATGGACCGGTATGATGTAGAATAATGGACCGTTAATATGAGTCGACTGGTAAATTAAGATTGACCGATAGTGCAACGACCGGTACCTGGGTATTGATATCGGTCGACCGGTATGGAACCTTCGACCGGTATCTTTTCTTCTCCGATTTACGGCCCTGTTACTCTCAAATTTACCCAACTAGAATTCATTTTACAGCTCTATATTTTGACCAAGTGATCGATTTACCAACAACAACATGTTACAACACTTTGATTTCGAAAACAACCACAATTTTAAGATTTTGATCGATGACACAGTGGTTTGAAAAAATGAAGAACACAGAGTGATTGAAATTTGATTTTGAATCGGGTATCAGCTCTGATACCAATTGTGAGTCCGTGTGATTGAACACGATCGTTTACCAGATAAATCAAATAACAAACATATAAACGATAACCAACCTGTTTAGATATAACATTCAACGATTACAAGGTTCGGTATTGATCTGTTTGAAACTCTCTCTCTTTTACACCTTTTGTGTGTGTTCTTGTATGTTGTGTTGTTGTTGTAAACTGATTGTTGATCAAACTCTTAGCTTAACAAACAAACAATAATATCTAGATATCTAATATCTAGATATCTAGATATCTAATATCTAGATATTATATTTAAAACTAATATAATAACTAAAAACATAGTATCTAATAACAAGATATTAAAAACATAACTTTGACTATTATTACAAGATAGACCCTAGACTATTGTTGAGAGGAACTTGTCAGCTTTAACTTCAGATTGCGATCTTCGTATTGGATGATCTTGAATCCAATGAGACTGTGTCCTAACAAGTGCACTTGCAGCACAACTCACATCTATGGCTAAAATGTTACAAAACATGAACGATGGCCCATATGTGCAGTCTGTTCCTGCAGCATCATATCATGTTGTTAATACTGTAGCATGTGTCTTATGTGGAGGAGGCCATCTATTTGAGCAATGTCCATCAAACCCAGATTTATTCAACTATTTTGGTAACCATGCTAGGGGAAGTGACAATTCTCAAAGTTATAACGAAGGGTGGATGCAACACCCGAATTTTTCTTGGAATAGTCAAGCCTTAAACCAACAATTTAAACCACAAGGACCCTTAGGTTTCCAAAATCATCATCCTAATGATTTTTACAGTCACCAACCAATGTTTCCACAACATCCCACTCATACTGTTTTTCAAAATAACCAAGCCCACCCACCACCTGATTCTTCCACATCATTGTAAACAATGATGAAAGATTTCATAAATCACACACAAGAAACCATAAGAAATCTAGAAAACCAAGTTGGAGAATTAACTCGTGAGGTGAGAAATATGTCTAGTGGAACCATCCCTAGTGAGACCGAAAAGCTTGATGTGAGTGAACATGAAATGGTTGTGACTATGTTTGATGAAGATGATCTTGTAAAAGACACTGACTTAGAAGACCTACTGATTTTTCCTGAAAAACAAACTGAAACAGATGTTGCAGCAACATTTACAGTTGCCGCAACAACAATTTTTGATGCTACAACAACAGCCCCTGATGTTGTTAGTTTGTCCACCCAACCAGTAGGAAAGTGAGGTATGGAGGTTACTTCATCTATTCCTAACAGCTCTGACCTCCCATTGTTATTCCCAGATTAAGTCAAAAAGGAAACATTTGTGCAGAGTGATGCTACAGCAAGGCTGTTATGCTTTGATCCTATTGCTACAACACCAGCAGAGGCAAAGACCACCGCCACTCATTCATCCTTCAGTCAAAACCCAGATCGCAAAAGTGTGAGTCATGTTCCAGATCTTCCATCCTATGAACTCCACCTTCCAAGGCTGAAAAATCAAAAAAGATGAGTTACCATTCAAAGAACTTATTAATGTGCATAATCATGAAATCACCTTCAACATGCTTCTTGCAACAAGATACCCTGATGAGAATGAAGAATGTTCCACCATTTGTTACGTTGAATCTGTTTGTCCTGATGAAGAAGGAAAAGACGTGCTAAGAAAAGTGTGGAAACATAAGTGGAAAGAGAAACATCCGTCAAACCAAGGAGAAAAGTTGCAACAACACCTACTCTTCACGAGTAGGACAGGTCCAATTTTTCTTAACTTTAGCTCCATAGTGTCCATTTTCTTTTCTTCTTTTTTCTTTTAGGATCCATGAGTCGGGATTTTTTTTCTTTTGAATCTGTGTAGTAGTCACTAATAATGTTTTTTGCAAACCATGGCCCGAACAATTTTTTGGTTCTTAATCCATCTCAAGTTTTATAATAGAACCAAGCAAGGTCTTATTGGGCCGCAACTTGGCACCCATTTTTGATAAACTTGGAAGATGATTTGGGCCATCTTTCTTAAACACAAGTCATACAATTTTTCTTTTGCACCTTTGAACATAAGCTTATTGTGATCCTCAATGAGGACATTGAGAAATTCAAGTGTGGGGGAGAGAATATCTCACTCCTAAGCTGAAAAGATCAAGGAGCATAAAATAAGCTCGAAAAGAATGAGTGAAGGCAACAAAAGTCAAAGCAGAAAATATAAAACATGCTGCAACACCTATATTATATGCTACAACATACAGACTAGTACTTAAAGGCAGTTTGAGAAAGAGAATTGAGAACAAAAAGTTAAATACCCCCATAAAAGTCCTAATGATTCTATGTTTAAAAGATGGTGTTTGCCTAACAAAAGGAAGCTTGAATCATGGCTTATGGTATTAAAACTTGTGGTTTGGATGAACTTATACTTATGATAGGCCGTGGTCTTTGTTTGAGTTTATTGACCTCCATCACTCAAATTTATTTTTATTTTTTTTCTTTGTTTTTCTTTTTTCATATATTGAGTCTTTTTATTTGTCATTTTCGTTGCTTGGGGACAAGCAACAATTCAAGTGTAGGGGTGTGATGAGTGGATAATTTATCACATTTTCCATCACTTTTTATTAGGATTTTTTAGTAATTTTATTTTCCCAATCACCATATTTGAGTCTTTTATTCTACTTTTCACTATTTATTGAGTTGGGAGCTAAGTTGTGGAAATTGACCTTACTTATGTGCTTTTATGTTAACTTACTGATGAATGATGCTACAGCAGGAGTCACAGCAGAAGGACTGCAGTCATGGACTAAACTTCATAATCTTTTTAGTTAGTGCAACTAAGCTCTTTGAAGGGACATTGAAGATATTCGGTGGAGGAAGAACAATGGCAGAGCATATAGGATCTCTGGACATATTCTTGTTACCTTAAAAGATGCTAATTGTACTCTAGATTGACATTTGATTCCTTCTTAGTGGTGGGGACCATGTCCTTTGTACCTTTGATTCTCTTATTTTGCTTTCTTAGTTGTTAAGCTTTAGTAGTTCCTCTATGTATAAATAGAGGGCTCATCTTCAGTTGTTTAGTGTCTCTTATTGTATTGGGTACCACCAGCAAGATAGCTCACATAGCTATCTTAGCCTTTTTAATATTAAGTTTTTAATTTCAGTACGCTACTGTTCTGTGTCACAGCACCGTTCACAGCACCTTTACATTTCCTTGTCATCTACAATTCAGCTTTACATTTCTGCTTTACATTTTTGTTCTTTACATTTACGTTGTCCAATTACAGTCATTTACTTTCATGCATTTGCTCTTTATCTTTCTAATAATGTCGCACACCTTGTGTCAAGCGATGATGGGGTAAGTCCCTAGCTTGGGTGTAAGTGATGGTTGGGAGATAAAAGCCTATATAGTATGGATTAATGTTTTGCTACTAGATATCAATTTCACTATTCACTCCTTGTTTCTGAGTTTCGACCAAGTGCTTCTTGATGAGGTGACGTACATTGTTTCACTTGGGTGAGCGGCTTGTTTGCAAGCTAGCATAAACTTCAGAACACTGAAGTGTTATAGGGGTTGTAACAAACCCTCTCAATCTTTATTGATTGTAAACTATACGGGGATCATAATAATATATGTACGGAACCGGTTGGGTCGCCTAATTAGTCACTGCCGGTAAACCTATTTTAATATGAACCTTGCAAAAGGGTTTTGTGAACCGATAGTGATGTTGAGAACTAGTGTTGCAGCATCAGTCCTATTATTTAGTTGCTTACAACTCCAGCCGGATCTTGCACCCTTGCTTTCTTTTAATCTGTTTAAAGCATTTTAATTTACTGTCAACAACACTCAAAGATCATTCCTTCGAATTCACCATCTGAAATCTTACTTTAACTTTGACTTGTTAGAAATCCTTACTTTCCTGTCCCTGTGGATCGATATCCGGTACTTTGTACCACTTTATTACTTGTTTCAAACGATAGTGGTTTAACATGTATACTTGCGTGTTATTCCATTTGTAATTTTCGGGTTACATAATCTGCGGACCAATTAGCTGAGATTATTTGCACATACATTCCCTTAAGCAGGGGAGAGAACTGTTTAAGCAATAAAAAAAGGAGTTAGTGTATGTTTTTATGGAAGAGGAAGTTAAAGGCTAGAATGACAGGGGTGAATGGTAAGAAAAGAAAGAAAAAGGAACTATAGAGAGACATACCTGAGAAGGTAGCTCCCCCTCAGATGGTGAAAAAAGTTTCAGATTTCCTTCAGCGGCAATGCTCTGTTGCTTGCCTTGGGATGAGGTATCTGGAGCTTTGTCTTGTTGTCTCCCCCTGCTTCAGTTATTTAAATGCCTTTCATCACTGGGGCTGAAGTGATGTTTGACGCTGAGAACCATAAAGATAGGTCTTCATCTTCATCATCATCAGCGATGACGTCTTCAGAATCTTGATCTTCAAGATCAAGTTCTTCTTCGTCTTCATCCTCCTCTTCCTCTTCTTCATCGAGTACTGGAGAAAAGGAAGGAGGTGCTTTCTCTTCAACTGTCTTCTCCCCCTCAACCTGAGAGTGAGGTTCTTCCACGTTTACTTGTGTGATTGCTGCATTTTCTTCATTAGGATCTTTCTCCCCCACTTTGTCATCATCAAGGGAGAGGAGTGATGTAACAGCAACATCAACAACAATGTCTTTGTGGGCATCAGCCTCCTGCACATCTAGATGTGCTTCGATCTCTAGAATTATGGATGTGGCAGATGGAATAAAATCCACAGCTAAGGTCAGGGACATCCTATCATTGTCAGTGAAGGAGTAAGAGTGGGAGTTGGTGTATTCAGCTTTGACAGAATCTTAGAGAGCATCTGATTGGTGTTGTCAACCTTGCCACTGAGAGTTTTTACCTCTCCAGTGAGGGTCTTGACATAGTTGGTGAGAGCATGAACGTGACCATTTAAAAGTTGCAGCTGAGTAGAACTGGTGGTCACGTTTTCTTTCAGCGAGATGACTTCAGATTGGAGAGCACTGAGCTGATATGCTTCAGCCTTGGTGGAGATGGTGGTAGAGAGATTTTTCAACTCTTCACCAGTAGTGTTGACGGTTGTAGTGTTGGTATTGACGGAAGTGGCAAGAGAGTCCATCTTCTCTACAACTTTATGCAGCGTGGCGTCAACGGTTCCCAAACTAGGACCTGAAAAATAAGTTAGTGGTTAAGCAAGGCGATGCTCAGGCTTATTTAGAGGGGTGGGATAAGTGTGTAGGGTTGAAGAAATACCTGATGTGTCAAACATGTTGTAAAATGCATGTCCCTTTCAAAAGAAGAGGGTGACAGGGATGTTTGAGGAAAACCTCCATGAGGGAGGACACCAGGTCCTAGATTTGCATCTTCAATGACAGGCTGTTGTAAAAGTGGGATGTTAGAGACCAAGGAGATAGAAGGAGAAATAGATGGGATAGAAAGATGAGCACTAGTGTTTATTTGAATTACCTTAGCAGTGGGTTAAGAAATTGAAGTAATTGGGGTAGACACCAGTAGTGAGTCAGTGGTAGAATCCAGTGAAACGGTTGTGATGGGAGCAGTAGTGGAGTAGCAACCCACGAAATCATCTAAGGTTGTATGTTGAGAGATAACCCCAGTTGGAGGTAGTTGAGAGTTTTGCTCCACAGTCGTTCTGGACTTTTTAGAGGTTCCAGAAGGAGCTGATGATTTGCGTTTTAAAGGGGTGGTAGTGGCGGGGGTAGTCGCTGAAGGAACCATCGATGTAGCCACTGAAGAAGAAGAATTTGGAGAAAGAAGAGATCATAGGGTGCGAAGACTTACCTCGTTTTCAGCAGTGGGGACGTCGAGAATTCTGGAGCCAACTTTGGCAAATTTGCAGTCACTATCCTTAGGGTAGCGATCCTTTAAGAAGAACTGAAGGATAGCGGAGATAAACCGGACATAGGGAATTTTGACATCCCTGTCAGCTTTCTCGATCTTGGACAACAAGTCCTCAAATATTATACCAGCGTAGTCGACATGTAGGCCAGTAATCCCTAAGTAACCCATTTGCAGTTGAATCTTGATCACTTGATCGAGCGAACCCTGTTTGCCACTCATGCATTGAATTATGTGACAGAAGACATAATTCAATTTAGAGGGCATCTTCGCCTTGAGAATCTTTGTGAGCCTCTTATCAAGTACAGTGGTGTGTGGTTTGTAGTCCCATTGATATCCCATGTGGTCAAGGAATTGGATAAGTTCCTCATCAGTGGGTAAAGAGTCGAAACCAGCTTTGGTGCGGGAAGGAAAGCGGAGAGCTGTACGGATGACTAGTGGACTGATAACACCAGTTCCATATCTGATTCTGAAAGTTGATAGCAGTGATTGGCTTTCCTTTCTTGTTCAGGACTTCACCCTTTTCAGCAGTAAACCACAACTCATGAAGAAGAGTCTTAGATGGTATAGGAGCTACTTGCAGAGCATAACTGAGAGAAGATGCCTTGAGGAAGTCAGCGGCATATTAAAGATGAGGAGATAGTTTCTTTTTGGGAAGATCCAAAAGTCCCAAATGACTGTTGCTAGCAAGTTGTGAAGCTGAAAGTTCAAACTTCACATTCTTGGACTTGATGAGAGTTGCTTGGGAGGCCATTTCTGAAGAATGGTAAGAGAATAATGTAATGAAGATGGTTTAGATTTCAAGGAAAAAAAATTACTAGTTTCTTGTTGAAGAAAGAAACTTGTAAAGGAAGTTTGGTTAAGAAAATTATAAAAAAATGACTTGATACCAGAAACAGTTTTAATCCAAGAAGATTTAGTTTTAAACAAGGTTTTTTGATAGGAAAGAAAGAAAGAATAAAAACCTGGATTACTTGAAGAGTTTGAAGATTCAAGTGTTCTTGAGTTCTTATCTAGAATGTCGAGAGTAATTCTTTCCTTTTGAGTTTTAGAGAGCGTAAAGGTAAACTTATGAATGGCATTCCTTTTATTTGAGGAGAGAAAGAGAATTAAGAGCGGGAAAAAATGGTCATCATGACACGGACACGTCCCACGAAGTTGATTGGACAATAAGTGCAACGGACGAACGTGTCAGAAAAAGGCGTGTCGTGGATTATCGGTTCAAATGACGTTATAAGAGAGAGAAAGTCGTTTCGATTTTTGGGAAGTATCTCTGATAGAAAGTCAGGGATATGATTTATTTTCAAAGGATCAATGATGAGAAATGTCAGTGATAAGTTTTGTTATTCAAAAATATTTTAATCACTTGAAAAAGAGTGATTTAAGTTTTGGGTTCTTAAAGAATGTCTTAGTGAAATAGGATTCAGTGAGGAAAGATGTGAGAACATACTTGACGGTCAGAGATATTTAGTCAGAGATGATGAAATGAAATAGAACTTTATGACTGACATAATGCATAAAAGTTGAAGAATTATTCTTCAAGGTTCAGCATTCCAAGCTCACTAATGAGAAATATCAGCGAGCTGATAGTCAGTAGGAATAAAGTGGAGTTCTATATCACCGTTCATCACATGATCTCAGATAAAATGATATCTGATCTCAATGTGCTTTGTCTTTGAGTGTAGTACTGGATTGTTTGCTATAGCAATGGCTCTAGTTTTGTCGCAATATATTGGAATCTTGGATAGTTGAAGGTCATAGTCCAATAGTTGATTTCTCAGCCACAAGACTTAAGCACAAGAACTTCCAGCTGCTACGTACTCAGCTTCAATTGTGGATGTGGATACTGAGTTCTGCTTTTTGCTAGTACAACTAACCAGCTTTCCACCTAGGAGTTGACATCCGCCAGTGGTGCTTTTTCTATCAAGTTTACAACTTGCAAAATCACTATCTGAAAAGCCAGTGAGATCGAACCCTGAATCTCTGAGGTACCAATGACCGAGGTTAGGAGATCCCTTAAGATATCTGAAAATTCGCTTAACAGCGATTAGATGAGATTCCTTGGGTTCTTATTGATAGCGTGCACAGAGACAAGTAGAATACATGATAGCAGGTCGGCTTGCCGTAAGATACAGCTGAGAGCCTATCATTCCTCTATAGGAAGTGACATGTACAGGTTTTCCAGCGGGATCCTTGTTTAATGTCAGCGGAGGTGCCATAGGAGTTTTCATCGTTGGGTTTGAGTGAGATCAAAAGGAAGTAAGTTAGTTCACCCATCATACTCATTCTATATTCTTTCTTCATTCTTTCAGCGAAGCGAGTACACAAAGATAGGTTAGTAGAACCAAATATAATGTCATGAACATATATTTGCACAAGAATAATATGACCTTTTATCTTTCTGAAAAATAACGTGTTGTCAATTTTGCCACGCTCAAATTTTTCAGAGATAAGAAAAGAAGAGAGGGTGTCATACCAAGCGCGAGGAGCTTGTTTTAACCCATAGAGAGCCTTATCTAACTTATATACAAAATGTGGATGCTTAGGGTTAGAGAACCCTGGGGGTTGTTCAACATAAACTTCTTCATTCAGCTTTCTATTAAGAAAAGCTGACTTGACATCCATTTGATAGACTTTGAAGTCTTTGTGAACTACATATGATAAGAATAATCGAATTGCTTCAAGTCTAGCCACAGGGGAAAAGGTTTCATCACAGTCTATGCCTTCCTCTTGTTTGTATCCCTGAGCAACTAGCCTAGCTTTGTTGCGGGTTACAGTCCCATTTTCATCTAATTTGTTTCTAAACACCTATTTAGTGCCTATGACAAATTTATCAGATGGTCGGGGAACGAGATTCCAAACTTTGTTTCTTGCAAACTCAGTCAGCTCATCTTGCATAGCGCTGACCCATTTTGGATCTCTGAGGACATCATCAGTCCTTTTAGGTTCAAAGAGAGAGAGAAAATTAACAAAGAGACAGATATCACCTGAACTTCGTCGAGTCTGAATACCTGCATCAGGATCACCAAGAATTTGATCTATAGGGTGATCTCTTGTCCGTCGTTGAGTTGGAGCATAATTACTTAACTCAGAAGTTGGATCATTTATAGGAATGTTCACTGATGAAGAAGCTTGAGGTTCTCCAGCTATCAATTGTTGTGATTCAGATAGAACATTATTCACTGAGAGGTTTTCAGAAGTGGGAGGATCTGATGGAGGGAGTGTGTTTAGAGGAACAACTGAAACCCATGAGGTGGATTCAGCGTTACGAAGTATGATGTTCGGATCATCATCAGCATTTGAAGAATCTGCATGTTGATGTGTGTTGAAGAGAGGTTCAGTTTCCCTGTAATGTGAAAACATCCAAGCGTTCAGTTCATCATTATCAGTGATAGGTTCAGAGTTTGTTGATCTGGATTCTTCAAAGGTGACATGAATTGTTTCCTCTATAGTTTGTCTTCTCTTGTTGAAGACTCTGTAGGCTTTAGAAACTGAGGAATATCCAAGGAAGATTCCATCATCAGCTTTTGGGTCAAACTTTCCAATTGTATCTTTGTTGTTTAAGATGAAGCACTAACAACCAAAGATGTGAAGAAAACTAATAGAAGGTTTTCTTCCATGGAAGAGTTCATAAGCGGTCTTGTTGAATCGTTTTACTATCAGTGACTTGTTTTGAGTAAAACAAACCCTCTTGATAGCTTCTGCCCAAAACTGAGTTGAAATATGGGAATCGCTGAGCATCGATCTGGCAGCTTCAATGATCGTTCTATTTCTTCTTTCAGCGACTCCGTTTTGCTAAGGGGTTCTTACAAAAGAGAAATTGTGTGAAATTCCCTTACTATAAAAAAATTCAGGGAACTATTTTTGAATTCAGTTCCATGATCACTTCTTATTGAGCGAACAATTAAGTTGTTCAGTACTTCCATCTTCTTAACAAAAGATATAAGTTCTTCTGGAGTATCACTCTTAGAGCAAAGGAAGATTACCCAGGTGTAGCGAGAGTATTAATCTACTATGATAAGAGTATATATGTTTCCAGCTATGGATTAAATATTGTCAGGGCCAAACAAATCCATATGCAAGAGTTGAAGAGGACTTGTCACTGATGAAACTTGTTTTGATTTGAAACTAGCTTTAGTCTGATTTCCTTTTTCACAAGGTGAACAAAGGGATTCCTTGGCATATGAATACTGAGGAAAATCGGAGACTAGTTCTTTTGAGGAGAGAGTATTCAGTGTTTTGAAGTTGAGATGAGAGAGCCTTTTGTGCCACAGCCAGTTGACATCAGAAGAGGCTTTTGACAGAAAACAAATGTTTTCAGTGGATGTAGAGTCCATGTCTATTACATAGACATTTTCCATACGATAACCACTAAGAGCGAGCTTTCCTTTTTCATTCATCACTGAACATGCTTTCTTACAAAAGCGAACTTCAAAGTCTTTGTCACCTAGTTGGCTGATGTTAAGAAGATTATGCTTCAGTCCATCTACGTAAGCGACTCTTCTGATGGTAGTTGTTCCATTGCTGAGAACACCAAACCCTCTGGTATAGCCTTTTCCATTTCCACCAAAGGTCACTGAAGGACCTTTCTCTTCCTTGTATTCAGTGAGCAGGTCTTTTATGCCAGTCATGTTTCGAGAGCATCCACTATCTAGATACCAGATACCCTTCGATCCCTGCAAACATAAGGAAAATTAAGTTTTGATTGGTACCCACTTTTCAATGGGTCCAGTAGGGTTAGTGGAGATGGAAGGTTTAGTAATCTTCACGGCATCTGAAGATTCAGCGTCAGTGGTAACTTTCCCTTTGGTTAATTGTTTAACCTTAGTGGCATTTTTCACCATGGCGGATTTCTTAGCTTTGGTGACCTTCTTATCCTTGGAGGCATTCATCTTCACTTTAGCTGTCTTTTCAGCTCTTGTGGCATTAAGACATTTACTGGAAATATGGTCAGTAAGTCCACAGTGATACCACTTTCTATAAAAGACAGTAGTTTAAGACTAGAAGCATTTGTATTAGAAAACTTAAGGTGAGAAGGGCCAGCTCCAATAATTCCCTTAGCATTTGATCTCGGAGGAACTTTCAGTTCTTCTGATTTCTTAGGCTTGATATCAATTTTCAGCTTTGGAGTGGATCTCTGAAAGATGACAGTGATTTTTGATCTAGAGCTGGAGGATTGATTTACTGAAGGTTTTGATGTGACCTTCAACTTTGCTTTCTTAGTAGCCTTCTGAGAATGATAGAAAATTGATTTCCCTTTATCAGCGAGCTTGGAGCTCTTAGATAAGTTCTTAGGGATAGGATTAGAGGATGAGGAGTACTGAATGGAGGATGTGTTAGGGATAGAAGAGACGAACATCCCAAACTTAAGCATGGAGTAGTCTCTGCTAGGTTCATCCTTTTCATATCGATAACCGAGACCGGTTTTGTCATGAGCAGAAATTTGAGCACTTAAGATTTCAGTGATCTTAGTTGAAGATTTACACCATCCCTCAACAGTTTCCTTTTTCAGTTTTTAAAGCAGTGATGGCTTGTTCGCGTTCAATGTTGATAATTTCATTGACCATGACTTGATATTTTAAACTTTTCTCTAAAAGAGTTAGTTCTTTGATCCTTATATGTCATTTTTCTAGTTGTTTAGTTAAATCAATAGTTTTGTTTTCAGCTAAAGGTTTGCCATTCAGTACATTGTACAAGTCTATTGTCAGTACATCAACCACGTGACTTCTCTAAGCCTCAGAAAGAGAAGGATTGGTAGAGATTGATACCTGAGAGGATATGTAACTCATAGAAGTTCCAGATGATTCTTCCACTTCTTATTTAATCTCAGCCATAAGACAGAGATTAGCGACTTCTTCTTCATCAGAACTTGATTCTTCTGATTCAGCCCAATCATGTTCTTCAGCAATAAGACCTTTACCTTTTCGCTTAAAGCCTTTCAGCTTTTGATATTTTTTTTTCAGCTTGAGGTATTTGTTATCATTGTTTTACTGGTTGTGGAAGGTTTGAAGATTTTCTTTGACCTGCATTCGCTGGCAAAATGTCCAACTTTCTCACAGTTATAGCAAGTAGCAGTAGCCTTATCAACAGGAGTTGATTTGGGCTTGTTAGATAGGGAGAGAGGCTTATATCTTCTGAAATTGCTCTTTCTTGCAAATCTTTTGAAAGATTTTGTCAAGAGTGCTAAGTATTCATCAAACTCTGAAAGTAGATCGCTGAGATGGAATGATCTCTGAAGAGATTAAAGCAACAGGAGTGCTTTTGGAGTCTTTAGAATCTTTTACAAGATTTTTTTCAGGAAATTTGATTGCTCATAGTTGAGCAATATTCCATACAAAGTGCTAAGAGAAAGATGATTTAAGTCTTTGGTCAGCTTGAGACACATTGAATAGTTGTACCAGCTTTCAGGAAGACTTTCCAAGAATTTAGTTAGGACCTTAGAATTAGAGTAGGTCCTGCCAACAGTTCTTAGATCAATGATTAAACATTTAAATCTTTGGTGAACATCAAATAGAGACTCATTCTTACCACAGATAAAACTTTCATTTTGTCTTACCAAATTGATCTTTCTGGTTTCTTGGATTTCAGTGGTACCTTCAGACTGAACACATATAGTGTCCCATATTTCTTTAGTAGTTTTCAGATGCATGTTGGAATGGAAGGCTTCATCAGGCAAGGCCATAGAAATGATGGTTTTTGCCTTTGCATCTAATCCTACTTTCTTTTTGTCTTCATCAATCCATTGTCTAATTTCCTTAGGAGCATATCTTTCAGGAATGGCAGGAACTGCGGCTATGATCATAAAAGGTTCATATGGACCATTTGCCACATATTCAGGTAAAGTAAGATCTACACCTTCTAGAAATAGCATCATTCAATTTTTCCAGAGAGCAAAGTTGTCTCTGCTAAATCGAGGAGGTTTTGAGAGTGAACCATTATCATAATAGTTAGAGTTTGTGTTGGGTGCCATTGAGAATAGCAAGGAAGATAATAAAGCAAGATCTAGTTTATGAGATTAAACAATCTCCTCTGATACCAATTGTTGGTCCCAAAGGTGCTTAACAAGTTTATAGGGGGGGGGTTGAATACAAACACAAAAAAATCTTGGTTTAATAAATTGTTTAGTGATGAATCAAATTACAATTTATAGCTTGTTGCGGAATAAGATTAAGTAAAACCTAATCTAAACAAACTTAAGAAACACACAGATTTTTGCACAAGAACTAGAGAATAAAGGTTGAAGAATTATAGAAAGCAAGGGTTTCTATAATAGGGTACAGGAAGAGAAGGATCGCAGGATTTTTTTAGAGAGAGACTTAACCTTTCTATTTATACTCTATGCATTAAATGCATGGCAGGGTACTTTACACATGTCACCCTTTGGTTGGTTGCATGCCTCTGACTTTTGGAGACATGCTTTTGACCGAATGGTGAACAGTGTAGTCTTCTGATTTGTTGTACGATTTGTCGTAGAGGTATGTCTCTTCTGACATTTGTACTATGTGTGCAAGGATAAGACAAAAGGAACTTGGAGCATAAGCTATGTGATCTTCAGTTGCTGAATATCTCTTCCTTCATTGAGATAAAAGGAAGTTCAGTGATCGCTGAAGCTTTTCTTCAGGTTTCTTCGCGTGTTGATGACTTATCTTGGTTTCGCTGATATCTGCAACAGATCATGAGTAGACATGTCATTTGTTTAGCAGCTTTGTCTTCGATTCAGCAGTGAACATCTTTGTCGCGAAACTTGTCTTCAGGGATTACGTCTAACTGATAGCAGAGAGATCATCAGCGATATTGAACATACTCAGTATTTATTCACTGATGGTGAAATACTTATACAACAGATGTTAAATGTAGTTTTCACTAAGTATTTCAAAGGGTTGTCATCAAATCACTGAGAGAGTTTGGATCAACAAAAACAAACATAATCATCCCATATCTTTCGTACCTAGACAATCTCCACAAAATCAGATTTTCTGATTTTGTTGCAAACAGGTCCCTTAAGTTTTGAGAGTTTGCCACTTTGCTCCATTCACTTTCTAGAAATTATATTTTCCCCCGTGATGACATAAAAGTTTTATCATTTTCGATTCAAGAGAATATAACCTCCTTTATTCACATCCTACTTTAATTAAATGGCATAGTTGATTCCTCTTCAATTATTGTCTTCTTTTTTTCGTCCAATAAAATAAAAATCGAAATTTTATTTTATTTTATTTTATTTTTTCTTTTCTTTTCAAATTTAATTATTTATCCCATTTTTGGGTGTCACAAATCTCCCCTCCTTTAAGAAATTCCGTCCTCGGAATTATAATGGCTAGGCTGTTGAGATTCTTCGTCTTTGTCTATTATTCGGCTACCATGTTAATCTGAACTTTAGGAATTCTAATTTATTTAAATCCATCATTAGTACTAAAGATGTATTCTTGTTCCTTGATCTTTTCATCTTCTAGACCAAATCTTTGAGGGTCTCCTCTACATAAGTGAGTTTGTCGCCAAAATTTGATACCTTCCAAATTTACAGCAATTGAGCCATCATCTAAACATTTCCTCGAATTCGACATGTGAAAAGTGTCGATAATTGAACTTATAACTTTGTTGGTCAACTTGGTTGATTGGCTACTCATTCAGCTCTTACAACTAACTCTCCGGTCCAACATACTTTGGACTTTATTATCCTTGTCATATAATAATTCCCTTTCAAAGCGATATCTTTAATATCATTTTGTCCCTAACTTGAACTCTAGTAATCTTTGTTGCTCATTAGCATAACTTTCTAGGTACTAAGTATTCCTATTATACTCATGCCATTACTTAACTTATATTGATAACATATGTGACTACTGCACTTTTACGCATATATTTGACAACTTCTTGCACATAATGTACTTCCACATAAGCTATGCAACACACCTCATGGCTGAAAACCCAATGATTAATGCAGTGTGCATTAACATGAACATCGTTGGGAACGCTCATCAAACCTAAGATAAATGAGCACCACTAGGAATACTTTATCGAAAGTGATGCATAATGCCAATGTTCTTGTTGATACTCTTATGCATACTCAATGCATATAGTGATAACTAATGGAGTCACTAATGCTTACTTAACATTCATACTAAAAACTTTTTGAGGTATTATGACATAACTTATAATACATAATCTACCTTGCTTGTGGATTGAAATGGTCAACGTCTGGTCAACAACTAGCGAGTGGCAACAACGACAACCTTCTCTTTATATGGGACCTCTCTCCAACCATCGGCTCCATCGCTTCAACGACCATACTTTCGTTGTGAATGTTGTGGCCTGGTGTCCGTTTCAGAACAACTTACTGGCGTCTGGTGGCGGTGTAAAAGACCAGTGTGTTAAGTTTTAGAACTCGAGACTTGAATTCGGTGAACACTGATTCACAAGTGTCGTACTTGCTTTGGAACCGACACGAACGCGAGATTCTAAGCTCTCATGGGTTCAATGACAACTAACTCCTTCTATGGTTAAGTTGGCAGAAGTCCATGGGCATACTTCGAGGGTGCTACATATGAGTCAGGTAAGTGAAAGTCTAGTCCTTGAAATGCTACTATTATCTCCATCCAAAAATGTCCACAATAAATAAATAAATAACATACAGTTTTAGAATTGTAAAATTACTATACGTCTTTAATCAACTAAATGACAAGTTTACCCCCAATAATAGAATCGGAAAGGAGACACTTTTGAACATGAACACTTAATCTTGGACAAACTATATAAGATACATGGACAATTGTACACTTTGACACTTTATAATTAGTTAAATGACAAATTTAATCGTAATGATAATTAAAATAGAAACGTAGATAAATGACAAATTTACCCTTGAATCAAGAAAATAGACACCATACTTTATTTTGGGACAAAGTAAAACAGAAACTTGGACAATAAGAGGAAGAGAGTACATAAAGTGATATAAATGTAAATATACAAGTGCCTAATGCATATGTTTTACGTTTATTTGTTTCAGAGTCCGGATGGGTATAAGGTTGCATCGTTGGGTGCTGATGAGACACTACGATTTTGGAATGTTTTTGGCAGACCGGAGATGACTAAAAACATAAAGGTGGAGGAGTCATTTGCTTCCTTTGCACGTATAAGATGAAGTCTGATCTAAACCAGGCAACAGTTAAGTTTGTTGGGATCTCTACTACATTCGTCATCTCCGTCCTTTACAGAAATTTGTCTTCAAATTTTAATGTTCTCTCTGATAACATGTAAAACGGAGGACTTTGAATACGTTTCGATGGCAGAAATTGTATTCCTGGACACATAAAATTTGTATCTTTGTATATAACTATTTACATGTCTTTATGTGTAACACCCTTGAAAATGGAAAGATCAACTAATTTAAAACTTTCAAATATACATTAGTTAAGGATAGAATCTATTCTTCAAAACAACATTAGAGTCACCAAGAATAGAAATCTAGGTTAAACTTCAACAATTAATAGGTCGAGTCTAGTATAGAGGCTAATTAAAATCGGGTGTTACTAAAACTCAATAGCAGTTGCTCTCCTCTAAGACTGAAGCGGAAGACTTCATCAAGCTACTCACCCTTGCACATACTCCTAGCACTCAACACTTCACCAAAATGCTAGAACCATTTCCTCCATCCGGAACCTGATGCACATGCCGACAAATAAAAAGGTTAGGCTAAAGTCTAGTGAGTTCAAAAGTTTACAACATGAAATAGATATATTTGTTAAAGGTAAGAAAGCAGTTTAAATCATTATCTTTCAAAATGATTTACTATAAATATTAAACGACTCGTTTTCCAATAACACACACCTTTAAAAACAAGCAACCCAACATGAACATTCTTTCATAAAACAACTTCAACCCCAAATTCACCCAAAACGTGAATAGTAATTAAACTCCCAATTTATAAAATTGTGGATAAGACTTTATTTCTCGAAACACCCAAACACAGGAGGGCATAATACTCGGCCCATAAATCACGAATAAAATCCGTATATTACAAAACGTCACTGAAAACATGGATAATAAAATAATATCATTTAATACCTAAATAACACCTTCCGGTGACGGGGGAGACCTCATTCCGTGGTATGTGGCGGAACACAAAGTTAAGCCACCTAGCCACGTTGTCGAACTATACCTCAGATCGTAACTGTATTGCCTGCTCTGTCGAGCTACACCTCCAGTCGGACTTTATTTCAAGTCGTCAAAACATTGTATCCCCTATTGCCTACTCCGCCGAGCGACACCTCAAGGATATACGATCTTATTGTCTGTTCGGTCTCTAGTGGAGTTTCATCCTCAGGGTACTCATTCGACCCCTAGTGCCTACTTCCTAGCATTTAAGATAGGAGTCACAACTCCTTACTTGATAACTCCCGATGTCTAACCCTCGTGCACAAGAATTAGACACCCAATCACAAGACCCATGGTCCCGAAGTACAACCATAAAGGTTCCTCTTCGCCAATCAACCGGGACAACATTAATGCAAACACGACATCATTTCCCAAAGTGAGAATCCCTAGAGTCCTCACCATTAATTACGACTAACTTACATGTCTATGGATCCAATGCATTACAGTCTAAGATATATGACTCCAAATGAATGACACACGCACTCAAGCATGTATTCTCCAAAATAAAGCGCAATAAATGTAGCACTCACCCAAAGCTCCTCTTTAAGCTATTAAACCGGACAAACGTCTCCAAGACTCGATGATTACAAAAACTGAGCCTTAAACCAAAACCAACAAATGACCATATGCTAAAATCCACAAAATGCAATAAAATGCAACCGACCATGACTATGCAACCACATACTCCAAAAATGTATGAATACAATCCAATATCATTTAGACTTGAACAGATCGTTTTCTAAACAATTTTATGACCACATAGGTTTACAATATCCGAAATACTCACAAGGTTGGGAATGTCCAAACTCCAATGACTAGTGCGTTGGTATTTTCAAACCATTTTACAACCCGAAATACACCTATTACCCGAAACCACAAAAATGTATTTTTACCAAATACCCTCCGTTTATGAAAATGGTTATCAAATCATTTTTTCATTATGATACATTTATCAACAATCCCAAAAATCCCAAAGATGGGTGTTTTACAAGTTCATGAAGTCCAACGTTTCCAAATGACCAAAACTTATCAGATAATCCACAGTTAACAAATTCATATAAAACACATAAACACTTTAAAATGAACATTTTGGCATGTACATCGTTTTCACAAATCAACTTGAACTCACCTTGCTAGATTTAAGCTAAATCTAGATTTTACCCCCAACTTGAGCTTCCTCGAAAAACTTGAATCCATAAGCAAAACCTTCCAAAACCTATATTCACAAGTTTCCAACCATGAATATGCTCATTTAACCATTAAGAATCAATCCCCCAAACATTTTCATCAAAATCCCCAACTTGACCAAAGCCCTAATTTTTGTCCTAATTTCTCCAAAACCATCAAATCCGAAATTTGAGAAAACAAACACTAGGAAATCATCAAGAGAACATTTCTATCTTATATTAGGGCTTAGAAATGGAAGGGGTACACTTGCCACTTAGGTTTTGAAGAAAACCTAGAAACCCTACCCACAACGTTGGAGAAATGGGTGAAGATGATGAACCCTTGCCTCTAGCTTCCAATCTTTACCACTTGATGATGGAACACTTCAAGAACTCAATAAATGGACCCAAAATGAGTTAGGATTTGAGGGGAATGAAGAAGGAACAATTTGGGAGAGAATGGGGAAGTTTGGAGAAGAGAAATAAGAAAGAAAGTTGAAAATCCCGTACTTAACAGTCCCCCTTGATGCCTTGGTGCAACATTGACTAGTGATGTTCGATAGTTCTCCGTGAATGAAGGTGTCGTCGTTGGAGCTGGTTCGTTCAGCTTTGTCAAGATCTGCTCGAGGACAGCTGTGCAGGAGTCTATTTTTGACGAGAGACCCTGGACATCAGTGTTGAGGGAGCCAAATTGTCCCTAAAGGAGTTGAACTTGTTGATGGTTGACAACCAATTCCTCCTTGACTTTGACGATTTCCTCTTGAAGCGTAATGATCTGAGAGGCTTCAGCTTTAGAAGTGGAGGCAGCGGTCAGGCTCTTCAGCTCCTCACCAGCTTGTTTGATAGCGTTGGTGGTGGTGTTCAAGGAAGTGAAAAAAGTGTCCACTTTGTCTGCAAGTTTGTTGACGTGAGCGTCAACAGTTCCCAAATTAGGACCTGAAAGAAAAGTCAGTGGTTGAGCCAAACGTTGCCAGGCTTATGTGGAGAGATGGGAGATGTGTATATGGTTTGAGGAGTACCTGATATGTCAAACATGTTGAAGAATTGCATATCTTCTTCAAAATTTTGAGTATCAGGTCCTACGGATGCAGCAGGAAGAGGTTGTTGTGAAATGATGGGAGGGTTATTAACCAAGAAAATAGGAGAAGATAGATTTTTTGGGATAGAAGAAGAGACGACACTAAGGATAGTAGGATTTACCTCAGTTTGTGGAGCTTGAGGCACTGAGAGAATAGGTGTTCTCACAGGTGCGGTGTTAGCAGTGGTCATCACTGACATGGTTGATGTAGCAGCTGATGTGGAGGTGATACCCACGAAAGCATCCAAAGTAGTTTATTGAGAAACTACTTCAGGTATTATTCCCGAAGGGGTTGACTCCTTGGTCTTTCTGGACTTTTTTGAAGGGCCAGAGAGAGCAGTTGATTGTCTTTTTAAAATGGTGGTAGCGGCATGGGTAGCAGAAGAAGGAACCTCCTGCATGGCCGCTGAAGAAGAAGAATGAAGAGAGAGGCGGGAACGTAGGGTAGAAAGACTTACCTCATTGTCAGCAGGCTTGATTTCCAGCGTTCGTTGGCCTATCTTTGAGAAAGTACCATCATTGGAAGTGGGGTACTTCTCAGCGTATAGAAACTGAAGATAGGTGCAGATAAACCGAACATATGGGATCTTGGAATCCCTCTCAGTCTTCTCGATTTTTGACTTTAGATCGTCAAAGATCGCTCCAGCATAGTCGTAGTATTTTCCGGCTATTACTGAGTAACCCATCTGAAGCTGCATCTTGCTTGCCTAGTCCAGGGACCCTATCTTCCCACTCATACTCTGAATGATGTGAGTGAAGATATAGTTCAGCTGTGAAGGCATGTTTGCCTTCTGAATCTTAGTCAGCCATTTGTTTGGAATTTGACAGTGAGGCTTGTTTTCCCATGAGTATTCCAAGTCATCTAAAAACTTAATGAGCTCAGTGTCAGTTGGAAGAGAGTTGAAGCCAGCATTGATCTTTGCAGGGAATCGAAGATCCTTCCTGAGACCAAAAGAAGTAAGGAATCCGGGACCCAATTCAGTAGGAAAGGATATGGCAGGGACCACTTCACCCTTTTTGTTTGTCATAGTGGTCTCATCAGCTGTGAACCAGAATTGTTGACGCAAGGTCTTTGATGGTTTGGGATCCATATTCCACCAGATGTGGGTACTTTTCAGCATCAAAGTCCAACCTAGCCAGGTGGTTGTTCTTTGGGATTTCAGATTCAGTGATGGAAAACTTCACGTTCTTGGAAGCAATTAGAGTAGCTTGAGCCATTTCTGAGTAGAAAGAAGTAGAGTAGAATAAAGGGTTTAGAGTCTAAAAAAAATTAAGATTTTACCAGTTTCTGTTTTTAGAAAGAAACATAGAAAAACAAAGTTGTTTTTAGAGTAAAACAGTCTTCTTTGTGAAAAAGAAAGAACATGTTGAAAAAACAAATGTTTTTAGAGTTTAGATAAAATCAAAAGAAATGATTTTAGATTTAAGAAACATTTTAAAGTCCAAAATAATAAAATATTTAGGATTTAAGAATGTGTTGAAGATGAAAGAATGGGAAGAACAAAAACCTGAAAATCTTGAAGATTTGAATATTGGAGTTTGAGTTTTTGTCTTCTTTGATTTCCTTGAGTGCCTTTTCTTGCTTAGGAAGTTTTAAGTGAGCGTAAAAAGATAAGAATGGAAAAAGACATTCCTTTTATATGAGGAGAGAGAAAGAATGTGGCGGAAAAACAAATGCTCATCATGACATGGACACGTCCTACGAAGTTGATTGGATAGAAGGGCAACGGAAGGACATGTCAGAGAAAAAGGCATGTCATGGATTGTCGGTTCAAATGACTTTATAAGAGAGAGAAAAAAACGTTTCATTTGTCCTTTTTGAAAGTATCTCTGAAGAAAAGTCAGAGATAGGTTTTCTTTTGACAGAATCTTTGATAGAAATTCAGAGATAATTTTTCTTTTCTAAGGATCACTGGTGAGAAATATCAGTGATAAGATTTGTTTATCAAAAAGCTTTTAATCACTTGAAGAAAATCAGTGATTGAAGATTTGGTTTTTTGAAAACGTCTTACTGAATGAGATATTCAGTGATAGAGAATGAGAGAACATACCTGAGAGTCAAAGATATTTGGATAGAGAGTAGATGATGAAGGAGAAATCAGTATGACTGAGATAATACATGAAAGATGTAGAGTCAATCTTCAAGATTCAACATTCCAAGCTCACTGATGAGAAAGTTGAATCTTGTCTCATCAAGAGGTTTGGTGAAAAGATCAGCGAGCTGATAGTCAGTAGGGATAAAGTGGAGTTCAATATCACCATTCATCACATGATCTCTAATAAAATGATATCTGATCTCTATGTGTTTCGACTTTGAATGTAGTACTGGATTGTTTGCTATAGCGATAGCCCTAGTGCTGTCGTAATAGATTGGAATATTTGATAGTTGAAGGTCATAGTCTAATAGTTGATTTCTCATACATAAGACTTGAGCACAACAACTTCCAGCGGCTACATATTCAGCTTCAGCTGTGGAAGTGGACACTGAAATTTTGCTTTTTACTTGTCCAACTTACCAGCTTTCCTCCTAGAAGTTGACATCCACCAGTGGAGCTCTTTCTATCGAGTTTACAACCTGCAAAATCACTATCTGAATATCCAATTAGATCGAACCCTGAGTCTTTGGGATACCAAAGACCGAGGTTAAGAGTTCCTTTCAGATATCTGAAGATTCGCTTTACAATGATCAGATGGGATTCCTTGGGTTCAGATTGATAGGGTGCACACAAACATGTAGAGTGCATCATGTCAGGTCGGCTCGCCGTTAGATACAGCAGGGAGCCTATCATTCCTCTATAGGCAGTGACATTAACTAGTTTTCCAGTTGGATCCTTGTTTAATGTCGGAGGAGGTGTCATAGGAGTTTTCATCACTAAGGTTTGATAAAGATCAAACTTCTTCAGCATATCTTTAACGTACTTACCTTGGTTGATAAAAGTACCTTTTTCAGTTTGCTTGATCTGAAGTCCAAGGAAGTAAGTTAGTTCACCCATCATACTCATTTTATATTCTTTTTTCATTCTTTCAGCGAATCGAGTACACAGAGATGGGTTAGTAGAACCAAATATAATGTCATCGACATATATTTGCACAAGAATAATGTGACCTTTTATCTTTCTTAAAAACAAAGTATTATCAATTTTACCACGTTAAAAATTTTCAGAGATAGGAAAAGATGAGAGAGTGTCATAACAAGCACGAGGGGCTTGTTTTAGACCATAGAGAGCCTTATCCAACGTATATACATAATTTAGATGCTTAGGGTCAAAGAACCCTGAGGGTTGTTCAACATAGACTTCTTCACTCAACTTTCCATTCAGGAATGTTGATTTTACATCCATTTGATATACTATAAAGTCTTTGTAAACTACATAAGCTAAGAAGAGTCGAATTACTTCGAGCCTAGCCACAGGGGCAAAGGTTTCATCATAGTCTATGCCTTCCTCTTGTCTGTATCCCTGAGCAACAAGTCTAGCCTTGTTGTGGGTTACAATTCCATGTTCATCTAATTTGTTTCTAAACACCCATTTGGTGCCTATAACAGTTTTATCAGATGGTATAGGAACGAGATTCCAAACTTTGTTTCGAGTAAACTCAGTCAACTCTTCTTGCATAGCGTTGACCCAGTTTGGATCTCTAAGGGCATCAACAGTCTTCTTTGGCTCTATTAAAGAAATAAAGTTGACAAAGAGACATATATTACCTGAACTTCGTCGAGTCTGAATACCTGCATCGGGATCACCAAGGATTTGATCTATGGGGTGATCTTTGTCCATCGTTGAGCAGAAGCATGATCGCTCACTTCCGGAGTTGGATCAACAATAGGAATGTTCACTGATGAAGAAGCTTGAGGTTCATCAGCTATTAACGGTTGAGTGTCAGACAGACCAATGTTTTTCGAGAGATTTTCAGACGAGGGAAGATCTGATGGAGGGAGTGTGTTTAGAGGCTCAGCTGAAACCCATGAGGTAGATTCAGCATTAGGTGGGATGATGTTTGGATCATCATCAGCAGTTGTATGGTTTGTGTGCTGATGGTTTGAGAAGAAAGGTTATGTTTCTCTATAATGAAAAAACAACCAAGCATTTAGTTCTTCATTGTCAGCGATAGGTTTAGAGTTCACTAAACGGGATTCGTCAAAGGTGACATGAATTGTTTCTTCTACAGTTTGTCTTCTCTTATTGAAGACTCTGTAGGCCTTGGAGATGGTGGAATACCCAAGAAATATTCCATCATCAGCCTTTGGGTCGAACTTTCCAATAGAATCTTTGTTGTTTAGAATGAAACACTGACAACCAAAGATATGAAGAAAACTGATAGAGGGTTTTCTTCCATGAAATAGTTCATAATCTGTCTTTCCAAATCGCTTTACTATCAGAGACCTGATTTGAGTAAAGCAAGCAGTGTTGACAACTTCAACCCAGAATTGAGTAGGGAGATGAGAATCGTTGAGCATTGATCTGGCAGCTTCAATAATTGTTTTGTTTTTTCTTTCAGCGACTCCGTTCTGCTAAGGCGTTCTTACAGAGGAGAAGTTGTGAGAAATTCCTTTACTCTCAAAGAAATTGTTTAGGGAACTATTTTTAAATTCAGTTCCATGGTCACTTCTTATTGAGCGAACAGTAAGATTATTCAGCACTTCCATATTTCTAACAAAAGATATCAGTTCTTCTGGAGTATCACTTTTGCAGTGAAGAAAGATAACCCAGGTGTAGCGAGAGTATTCATCTACAATGACAAGTGTATATTTCTTTCCACCTATGGATTGGATATTGACAGGGCCAAACAAATCCATATGCAAGAGTTGAAGAGGACTTGTCACTGAGGAAACTTGTTTAGATTTGAAACTAGCTTTAGTCTGTTTTCCTTTTTCACATGTTGAACATAGAGATTCCTTAGCATATGAGTGATGAGGAAGACCAGAGACCAGTTCCTTAGAAGAGGGTTTTGAAATTTAGATGAGAAAGCCTTTTATGCCATAGCTAGTTGACATCAGAGGAGGCTTTAGAAAGAAAACACACATTTTCAGTGGTAGTAGAGTCCATATCTATTACATAGACATTTTCCATATGGTAACCGCTGAGAGCAAGTTTTACATTTTCATTTACCACTAAACATGTTTTCTTAGTGAAGCGAACTTCGTAGTCTTTGTCACATGGCTGACTGATGCTTAGAAGATTGTGCTTCAGTCCGTCTACGTAAGCGACTCTTCTGAAGGTTATTGTCCGATTGCTGAGGATACCAAACCCTCGGGTATATCCTTTTCCATTTCCACCAAAGTTCACTGAGGGACCTTTCTCTTCCTTATATTCAGTAAGCAGGTCTTTTTGTCCAGTCATGTGTCGAGAGCATCCGTTATCTAGATACCAGATGCCCTTCGATCCCTGCAAACATAAGGAAGATTAATTTTTGATTAGTACCCACTTTTTAATGGGTCCAGTGGTGTTAGTGGAGATGGAAGGTTCAGCAATCTTCACGGCAGTTGAAGATTCAGCTTCAGTGGTAACCTTCACTTTGGTTAATTTATTAACCTTAGTGGTATTTTTCACCTTGGTAGATTTTTCAGCTTTGGTGACCTTCTCAGCCTTGAGGGCATTCATCTTCACTTTAGCTATTTTATCAGCTTTTATGGAATTTAGACATTTACAAGCAATATGGTAAGTGAATCCACAATGATAGCATTTTCAATATTTGAAGGTTGTTTTAGGACCATGAGCAGTAAGATTAGAAAACAAGAGATGTGCAGGGCCAGCTCCGAGAATATCTTTAGCATAAGATCTGGGAGGAATTTTTAGTTCTTTAGAATTCTTAGGCTTAAGATCAACTTTCAGCTTTGGAGGACAGATATCAAAGATTTCTGTTTCAGAGCTAAAAGATTTGTTCCTTGAAGGTTTAGAAGGAACTTTCAGTTTTGCTTTCTTGACAACCTTCTGAGGATGGGAAATGGATTTCCCTTTATCTTTAGGCTTAGAGCCTTTTGATAATTCCTCAAGGATAGGATTAGAAGAAGAATACCACTGAATAGAAGAGGTGTCAAGGATAGAAGATACAAACATTCCAAATTTAAGCATGGAACTGTCTTCTTTAGGTTCATCCTGTTCTTTCCAAAAACCGAGACCGGTTTTATCACTGGAAGGGATTTGAGACGTGATGATTTCAATGATTTTGGTAGAAGAATTACACCAACCTTCAACAGTTGCCTTTTCTACTTTTAAAGCAGCTATGGCTTGTTCGCGTTCAATGCTGATAATTTCGTTGACAATGACTTGATCTTTCAAACTTTCTTTTAAGAGAGTCAGTTCTCTGATCTTTTCATGACATTTTTCTAGTTGTTCAGTTAAATCAATATTTTTGTTTTCAACTAGAGTTTTTCCATTCAGTGCATTTTACAGATCAATTGTCAGCACATCAACACTGCGACTTCTCTCAGCTTCAGAGAAAAAGGGATTGGTAGAGATAGATACCTGAGAAGAGATATAGCTCATGGAAGTTTCTGTTGATTCTTCCACTTCTTCTTTAATCTCAGCCATAAGACAGAGATTAGCAACTTCTTCTTCATCAGAAATATATTCTTCTGATTCAGCCCAGTCGTGTTCTTCAGCGATAAGACCTTTACCTTTTCTTTTAAAGTTTTTCAACTTTTGATATTTCTCTTTCAGCTTAAGGTATTTATTATCGCTGGACTTTCTGGAGGTAGAAGGTTTGAAGACTTTCTTTGACCTGCACTCACTGGAAAAATGTTCAATCTTTTCACAGTTATAGCAAGTAGCAGTAGCCTTATCAACAGGGGTTGATTTTGGCTTGTCAGATATGGAGAGAGGCTTATTTCTTTTGAAATTACTCTTTCTTGAAAACCTTTTGAAGGAGTTTGTCAAGAGTGCTAAGGATTCATCAAACTCTAAAAGACCAGTGTCTGATAATTCCTCAGAGTCATAATCTAACTCAGTGATAGTAAGAGTAGATCGTTGAGATGGAATGATCTCTGAAGAGACTAAAGCAACAGGAGTGCTTTTGGAGTCTTTAGAATATTTTACAAGATTCTTCTTCAGGAGATTTGATTGCTCATAGTTGAGCAATATTCCATATAAAGTGCTAAGAGAGAGAGAATTTAAGTCTTTTGTCAACTTGAGACACCTTGAATAACTGTCCCAGTTTTCAGGAAGACATTCTAAGAATTTAGTTAAGACCTCAGAATTAGAATAGGTCCTACCAGCAGTTCTTAGATCAATGATTAAATAGTTAAATCTCTGGTGAACATCAAATAGGGATTCGTTCTTACCAGCGATAAAACTTTCATACTGTCTTACCAAGTTAACCTTTCGAGTTTCTTGGACCTCAGTGGTGCCTTCATATTGAACACATATAGTGTCCCACGTTTATTTAAAAGTTTTAAGATGCATGATGGAATGGAAGGCTTCATCAGGCAGAGCCATAGAGATAATGGTCTTTGCCTTCGCATCTAAACCAACCTTCTTTTTGTCTTCATCACTCCATTGTCTTATTTCCTTAATAGCATAGCGTTCAGGGACAGCAGGAGTGTTGGCAGTAGCTGGAACGGAAGTTATGATTGTAAATGGTTCATACAGGCCATTTGCTACGTATTCAGGTATAGTGGGATCTACACCTTTAAGAAATAGCATCATTCAATTTTTCCAGAGAGCAAAGTTATCTCTGCCAAATCGAGGAGGTTTTGAGAGTGAACCATTATCATAGTAGTTTGTATTTGTGTTAAGTGCCATATTAAGAATAGCAAGTGAAAGTACAATATCACAAAATCTCTAGAGAGAGAGAGTAGGTACGCTCCAAGTAAATTGATATTCAAAGTGTAAGGTTCCAAAGTTACAAAACAAAGGACAAAGGGGACTTAAATACCCCTTTCCTAAAAAACACAGATAAGAACTCTAAACACAGTTTAGACAAGGGAAAATAAATACAATGATTACTATAAAATTAGACTTAACAATCTCCCCCTTAGTAATCATTGACGCCCCTCTCTTTGACGAAGTCGATTCAGACCAATTAAAACTTCTAAGCATCGCAGAGTGAAGCGGAAATTCAATCTCTCTTGAATTGTATTTAATGTCTTCTGGAGAAGTCGAATTTCATCATTATCAACCAGAAATGCATTACATCTTGTTTCCAAAAATCTTCTTTTAGCCTCCTTCAGATGTTGCTCCAACTAAAGCTTGATCACTTTCAAAGTTCCATCAGAGTAATGAGCAATTTCTTCAAATCTGAGAAAGCATTTTTCATTTGAGCCATTCTTGTACACAACTCCATATGGATCTTCAACTATGGTGAGAAGAGGATAAGACTCTAAGTTTGGCAAGCTTCGGTTGGGCCTTTGAAGATTAACAACCGGCTGAAAACTTTCAATGGCCATCTGGAAATCAAAAACTAGGAAGAATCGGATTTGCCGTCGAATGAATCTTTTGATGACGAACAAAGCTTGTGAAACATCCTGTGATCTATGATAGAGATTCCTGAAATGGTCATATAAAAATTCAATGTCATCTATAGAAAGGTCAGTGGAGTCTGCCTCTGAGAATTTATACCGCCTGCAGTCTCTTCTTTCAACTTCAAAGTCAGGATACCAAATATTCACAAACTTGTTGATTGTGACACTGTTGACTCGAACAATAAAGTGTTGAGAAGAAACGTTATTATTCCTTTTGCGCTGGAACTTAATGAACATTAAGTATTCAAATTGATAGGCATCTAACTCTTTCTCTACTCCAAGAATTGCATAGATGTTAATTGTCCTTCTTCTAGAAACAAAGATATTACTTTGAGTGTCTTCTAGAAAAGCTGATCTTAGTCTTGAAGCCATGTACCTCTGTTGCAAACTCCTCTGTCTCTGTTGTCTAGATAAAGTTGGTCCTTCTTCTAGAATAGACGGTGGAATGACAGGATCAGAAGGTGGAATATCAGCTTGTGGTCTTGATGACTGACCAACTACAAATGAACTTGAAGGAATAGTGGTAGTCGGAGCTGAACTAGTAGCAGGAGTAGATGTAGCTTTAGCAGTTTCAAGAACCTCACCATGAGCAGGAAGATCACTGTATAACAATTCTGCCTCTTCTTCATCTTTTGCATCCATGAACACTGAATCATCTTCTGTATCAGAAATGATAATGATGTCATCACAATCTTCTATCTCCACTTTACAGACTTTTTCATACTTAGAATCATCATCATCATCTGAATTAATTTCAATAATGTTCGAAAAGAAAGACTTCATATCAGATACAATTTCAGCATTAGCAACTACAACTGGATTAGAAACAATGTCTGGATCTTCATAAACCACAATCTGCCAGTTTTTCTCTTTGTTCTGTTCAAAAACTTTGACAAAGTCAGACATTGAAGAAGAATCAACCCAATCAATCAACAAATTCACCAAGTCATTAACGTTGCAATCTTCAACATTTTTAGCACTCTGTTCAGATCCACCAACCGCTTCTTCTTGAGTTTGATTAGCTCTCACTGAAGAAGTTCCTTCCATTCTTGGTCTCTTAGCCATCTCCCCCTCATGGCCTTGATGATCGGGATCATCTTGGTCATGTCGGCGCTTAAGAGACGGGTCGACCTCTGTTCTGCAACTTTGTTGAAGAATATTAAACCGGTTAGCAAGATCAAAAAAAGATTGAGTCATGAAAGACCTTAAATCTGCAAAACTGGTTCGAACTTCTGATCTGAGAGAATGGAATTCTTCAGATAATGCTGTAATCCTGTCAGAATCAGATGAAGGCGCTTGAGGTTGGAAATTTCTCAGCAGAGAAAGCAGATCCTGATCTTGATGTTCTGGCGGAGATATGGAAAGAAGACGTGCATACAACAGATCAGATAACTCAGAAATAGGCAGATCATGCAAAGAAGACCTGAAAGTTGTGGTAGAAGGAATTGATGTGGAGAGTCCAGCAGATATAGTGAATACGGGAGGAGTCGGTAGAGAAACTATTGGTGAAGCTGTAGAAACTAGGACAGACAAAGAATCTCTGATAATAACGCCAGTAGGTTTTCTGAAGGGAATTTCTGGAGGAATGAGAGACGGATCAATCTCAGGCATCTTGCCTTTGAAGAATGTTTTCAACTTCTGAATTTTTGCTTCCTTTTCTGCATCCATTCTCTCTGATAACTGACGAATGACTTCGTTCAAAGTAGAAAATTTCTCAGAAGAAACCCGAGCTTGATCAGAAGAAAGCTCTACAGCTGAAACTGTTGTAGACTGAATAGTCGCAAGCGAAGTTGTTGGAGCTTGACTTTGTACCGAAGCTGAGGCTTGATCAAAAGTTGTATCCAATTCATCTACTTGAAGACGAGCAACAGAAAGATTAACAGGAACAGAATCATCTTCAGAAACAACTTCTGTTGAAACACCAACTTCTGGTTCCTTGGAATGTCTTGCATAGACCCGAAGACCTGGTTGATCAGCATCATCACCATCATCACCCTCAGAATCATCATCATGCACATCTTCATCTCTAGGAAAACCATCACCAATATTGGCATCTCTATCACCATCTTCATAAGCATCTACATCAGCAGTAGTATCATCATCAACATCCTCAAGATCAATAGCAGCATCAGTAGCAGGTTCAGATAAAACAACACCAATTTGTTGAGTTGCAACAGCTGCCTCAACTTCTTGTGCGGCAGAGACTTCAACTTCCTGTTCAACAACTATGTCAACCTCTGTTTCAGCAATTGTTACAACCTCTTGTTCAGCAGCTATTTCAAACTCTTGTTCAGCAGCTGTGTCAATTTCAACCTCATGTTCTGCATGCGACGGTTCTGTTCGATCAGCACTAGCCGGTTCATCTTGATCAACTTCCAAAAAGATATCATTGTCCAGACAATACTCAATGATACTTTCATCAGATGGATCTGCATACTTCGTAATAAGATCAGCTGGAATAGGCATGGAATAGTTGAAAGACCTCTTCAGATTCTGAATATAAGTCATTTCGGTGTCTGGAACCTGAGGCCAAGATAATATTCCTGGAAAAGATGGATTGCTTCTAAGCATACTACGAACGATCAGCTTCAAGAATCTGATAAAAGGAATGAATTTGCGCTTCTTGTTTGTAAGCTTGTCTTGTACCCTCTCCGAGAGTTCTGTCCAGAAAATGAAAGTGTAGTCGACATGCAAATCATAGATGATTGCATGGAACAATCGGAGATAGAGTAGACTAGTGTTGTCCGTTCCAGAATGTTTGGCCGAAAGGCACCTGATAATAACAGAAAAGAGAGCATACCAAACCGGAGGAAGATTATACTTATCAAAATCACGAACTCTGTTCAAAGTACCAACATAGCCGAGATTACGAATTCCTTCAAACACTTCCTCTTCAGACGGAAAGTTGTCATAGGATGTTCGGCCCGGTCTGGAATTAGGCTCAGGAAGCTCCAGTATCAGTCTTAGACGCTTGTATGAAAGAAATGAATCATACTAGTTAATTTGTAGATCAAATCGGTGCAGACGAGCCAGCTCATTCTTTGTAATAGTGTGTCAGGCCTGCTGAATGTATACCTCTGGGACTTCAGCACATGATGTAAGAGCCTGTGCAAGTGGATGACCTCTGAGAATAGCACGAATGACTGGATGAATTTTGATTCTGTCAAAATCTACATAGTAGTTGTTCGGCTTGTAAGGTAGGATGTACATTAATGATGGAAAGACGTCGTTCGGAGTGCGACGTGAAACAGACAGATTCGCCCCGACAAAAGGAACAGATGGCATCGAAGTATCATGTGATGCTTGATCAGACGGATCCTCGAGAATGACATTCTCGTCTTGGATCAATGGATCAGTATGGGTATGAGAAGACATTTGAAGATCTATAGAACAAAAACAAAGAAGAATTAAACAAAGTATGAAAATTGAAAAAAAATTGAAAATTTTTCTAAGTATGGTTTGCGCATCAAGTTAGATACGCAAAGGGAGGTTTGCGCATTGAACGTAATACGCAAAGGACAGTTTGCGCATCAGGCATGATACGCAAACTGAAGTTTGCGTATTCAGTGCATTACGCAAACTAAGGTTTGCGTGTTGAACTTGATTCGAAAACTAGACCTGAAAAATTTTTCCAACATAAAACTCAAGGTTTGCGGAACACGAAGATTACGCAAAGTATACTTTGCGTATCCTAAGAAGTACGCAAACTATACTAAACAAACAAACAAAAACACTGAGGTTTGCGTATCAAGTTAGATACGCAAAGTAACACTTTGCGTAACCAACGGGATACGCAAACCGGACTTTGCGTGTCCTGTTGGATGTGCAAAGTACACTTTGCGTACCAACCACTTGATACGAAAACCCTAGGTTTTCGGGAGTTCGATCCGAAAAACATAAAAAAAACAAAATTAAAGCTAAAAAACAACAAATTAGAGGGTAAGAAATCATACCTGAGGTTCGAAAAAACGAACTAGAAGAAACCCAATACTCGATTTTGAACACAAACGACTCGAACTGAGGTTAGAAGAACGATGAACAGTGAAAAACGCGATAAACTCAGAACGAAATCAATAAAGATTTTGAAATCAACAACAAACAAAGAAATATTAAACAAAACTACAAACAAATGAAAGAAATACAAACCTGATCAAAATGCAATCAAAGAAAGAATCAATGGAGTGAAGTGGAATCGGTGCACAGAGATGAGTTGAGAGGGAAGATGAATAGTGCGTTTGTTCAAAATGAAATGGTGCGAAAAAGAAATTTGAAACACAATTAAACCTATTTATACTAAAAACACTTACTAAAAAAAATTTCACTAAAAAAAATCACATTCTAAAAAAAAAATACAAAAAAAAAAAAATTTACCTGTCAACCTCGATTTACTCCTCCTACACAAATGCACAAAATTTATCAAATCAGATCAGCATTTGTATAGAAATATCAGAAAAATACTTACCTGATTAATTTCTGATCAGTTCGTGAAGTATTTTTATCAGCTTGGTTCACTCCCCCTCAGAAACAGACTAGATCAGATATTCTTTTCAAATTGGCTCTCCCCCTCGAAATATGCACAGACGATTTAACAAAAATATGGATACACAACCATATAAACATCAGTGTAAAAAGAAAAATAATATTGAATATAAATTTTGATACAACTGAACATGTAAAATTTTAAACACTAAACAAATTAAAGTCTACTCAGTAAAATTTCACACATTTATCAATCAGTTGAAATCAAACATATGTTGTTGGATACAAGAACAAGTTTAATTGCATATCAAGTTAAGACATGTTCAGTTTCAAAAACTTCCATCTATCTATTCAGTGTGCTCGCATGTGAACTTCGATTAGCTTCAAGAAAAATGCAATTCTAAAAATCTTATAGAGAACTTTGCATGTACTGACACTAAGTCATCAAAAATTAAGACTTTCACAAATTTACAGCTTTATCGCAACTCAAACATATCACCAAGTATCATGAGATGTGTGCTCATTGGCATCTTTTTAGCAGTGTGCACATTGGCATCTTCACATCAGTGTGCTCTTTGGCATCTTTTAAGCGATGTGCACTTTGGCATCTTTTAATCAAAGAGTTCATTAAGTAAAGAACATGCCGTAAACGTAACTTTCTATCTGACCCTATTGTAAGATTTGGGTCAGCCGCTCCCAGACCAGTTGGCCTTAGGGGACTAGGTGTCAAGCACCCCTTGGAACTTACTTTCCCGGATCAGAAAGGCTACATCGACACATCCTAAACCCATTCATACCAGTAGAACATGACTTTCGATCTGGTTCTATAGAAGGAGTTTGGTTCGATCACTCCCAGACCAAATGACCTTAGGGGACCAAATGACAAGCATCCCACGGAACTTACTTTCCCAAACCAGAAAGGTCACAGGTACAAACTTTTAAACTCAGAGATTTCTGTATTTTTAAGAATTTATTATTCATCTCAATTACTCAGATCAACGTCTAAATGCTTAGCCCATATTTTCATTCCGATCTATAATTCTGATCATTTAGGTAGTCTAAGCAAAGTAAATTATAAAAATCCCGACTCACATATCTTTAAAGCAAAATCAAAAGCTACAAACATGTTGCTAATTTTTCGACTTTTGTAAGACTTGAAAGTTGAACATATAAAACTTTAATATAAACAAAGAACTTGTAAAAGATCCTAGACACACATTTTATTCAAAAGAAAGAAAATCTGTAAAATTTTACTTTATAGAATAAAATTTGTAAAGATTTAAACTTTTAAATTCAACATGACAAGTTTTGAAAGCAAAAAATTAAAACGTTTTTCATCTAAGGCTTTTGTAAAGATATCAGCAAGTTGATATTCAGTTGGTACAAAATATAATTCAATAGTACCTTCTTAAACATGATGATTTATGAAATGGTACCGCATATCTATGTGTTTGGTCTTTGTGTGCTGGACCGGATTGACTGATATGGAAATTGCGGACTTGCTGTCACAATATATTGGCACTGTTTTGTACAGCATCCCGTAATCCTGAAGTTGTGTCTTCATCCATAGGACTTGAGTGCAACAACTAGCTGTGGCGACGTATTCTGCCTCTGCAGTCGAGATAGAAACACAGTTTTGCTTCTTCGATGCCCAGCTTATCAGTCTGTCACCCAAAAACTGAAGATGACCTGAAGTACTCTTCTGATCCAACTGATTACCGCTAAAATCTGCATCAGAATAAGCAATCAATTTATAGTTAGAACTTTTAGGATACCATAAACCTAAGTAAGGATTTCCCTTGATGTATCTAAATAAGCGTTTGACTGCTAGTAGATGAGATTCTTTAGGCTTAGCTTGGAATCTGGCACATAGGCACGTAGAGAACATTATATCCGGGCGACTTGCTGTAAGATACATCAGTGATCCGATCATCCCTCTATATGTCTTTTGATTCACAGCTTTTCCATCTGTATCAAGTCCGATTTTAGCACCATGAGCCATCGGTGTTCCGATTGAAGTAGATTTGTCCATCTTGAATTTCTTCAAGATGTCAAATACATACTTTGACTGGTTGATGAAGATTCCATCTGGAAGTTGCTTCACTTGTAAGCCGAGGAAGAAATTGATTTCTCCCATCATGCTCATTTGAAACCTAGAATTCATTATATCAAAAAACCAATTACATAAAGATTTGTTAGTCACACCAAAGATAATATCATCTACATATATCTGAACTAAGCAGATATCCAAGTTTGATCTATAAATGAACTAAGCAGGTATCTATTGATCCTTTGGTGAAGCCGGATTTGATCAAGAAGGCTGACAGCTCATCATACCACGCCCTCGGTGCTTGTTTCAAGCCATACAGTGCTTTATCGAGAAAGTATACGTGATCAGGACGGTCTTTGTCAACAAACCCCTCTGGTTGAGATACATAGACTTCTTCTTTCAATTTCCCGTTAAGGAAGGTTGTCTTGACGTCCATCTGATACACAGTAAAATTGCGATAAGCAGCAAAAGCAAGAAACATGCGGATAGATTCAAGTCGAGCGACTGGTGCGAATGTTTCATCGTAGTCAATTCCTTCTTCTTGTCGGTATCCCTTGGCTACCAATCTTGCTTTGTTCCGAATAACGATACCATCTTTGTCTTTCTTGTTCTTGAATATCCACTTTGTTCCAATTATGCTCTTTCCTTTCGGCCGTGGTATAAGTCTCCAAACTTTGAGTGCGTCAAATTGATTGAGCTCCTCTTGCATTGCTATAATCCAATCCGGATCCTCCAACGCTTCAGAAACTTTTGTTGGTTCAATCTTGCTTAAAAAGCAAGTGAAGAGACATTCGTTGGAAGTAGCCGTCCTGGAACGTGTAGACACACTGGCTTGAGGATCTCCAATAATTTGATGAATTGGATGAGATCTTGTCCATTTTGTGGTGTGAGGGAGAGGATCAATAATGTCTTGAACCACTTCTAATTGTTGAGAGGGAGGTTCAGAAGCTTCTAAGTCAGTTGAAGAGATAGACACAGTTTCAGCTGGAGGAGGAGGTAACTCAACAACATCTGAATCAGATTCTGGAAGAGTTTGTTGAATAACATCATTCTGTTCTTCTTCCTGAATTGATTCCTCTTGAACATATTGTTCATGTTCAGATTCTGCATGAATATGTTCTTCATGAATATGCTCAGTTTCTGATTGTGTCTGATCAACAGGATGAACTGGAACAGCATCAGGTTCAGAGATAGATGCAGTGGAATTGGAAGTAGATGTGTTCTCAGTTTTCTGATTCAAAACATTTGAGACATTTTCAGAGTTAGATCTAGGCACATCATCATAAAAATTTTCAAACAGAAAATCAAGATCAAAAATATTAAGAGAAGAAGAAGAAGAAGAATCCTGATTTGACGGTTGTGACGAAGGTTCTGAACTGAGTTGTTCAGAAGCTGAATTTCCAGTAAGTGCGGGTTCTGAATCTGATTGACCATAAACCAAATCAGCAGCTTCGTCAAATTTGACATTTACACTCTCTATCACTTTTCTTGTTGAGATCAGAAAGACTCTGTAAGCAGCAGAGTTAGAAGAATAACCCAGAAAAATACCCTCATCTGCCTTCGGACTAAACTTGTTCAGATTATCCCTGTCATTCAGAACGTAACACTTACACCCAAAAGACTTGAAATATTTGACATTCGGTTTGATACCGTTCATCAGCTCATATGGTGTTTTGTTGAATCGTCGATGTAGAATCGATCTGTTCTGAGTATGACATGCAGTTGAAACAGCTTCAGCCCAATGAGACAAAGGAAGACCAAAAAAAGCAAGCATAGATCTTGCAGCCTCGACAAGCGTTCTGTTTCTTCGTTCAACAACTTCATTCTGTTGTGGTGTTCTGGCAGCAGAAAATTGTTGTTGAATTCCTTGATCTTCGTAAAAAGCTTGAAGAGTACTGTTCTTGAATTCAGTGCCATTGTCTGATCTGACAACCTTGACTTTCTTTTGCTTGTTGGTTTGAATTGTTTTGATGAGGTTGATGAGTATGTCTGGGGTTTCATCTTTGGATTTGAGAAACTTCACCCATGTATATCTTGAAAAATCATCAGCAACCACCAAGACGTATCTTTTCTTACCAATACTCTTTGTCTTCATCGGTCCGCATAAATCAACATGCAGTAGATCAAGTATGTCTGAAGTGCAGGGTTCGGGCTTTGGCTTGTGAGGAGCTTTCTTCATCTTTCCTTTCTCACAATCCTGACAGAGGTGATCTTTTTGAAAACGAAGTACTAGAAGACCTCTCACTGAATCATTCTTGACCAGGCGATCCATATACTTGATTTTGAGATGAGCTAGTCGACGATGCCAAATCCAACTTTCATGAACTTAAGCTTTAGACAGTAGACATATGTATGATGGGATGTTGACTTTGGAAAGATCAATAGTATACAGATTAGATCTTCTCTTTCCAACTAGTAGATCTCGGCCACTATCATTCTTCACAGCAACTCTTTTAGATTTTAAGCTAACTTCAAGATCTTTATCACAGAACTGTCCGATGCTGAATAAGTTGTGGCTTAGACCTTCGACGTAGCTGACTCTCTTGACTGTTATATTACCTTGAACTAGATCACCATAACCAAGAATTAGAGCAGTCTCACAGTTTCCAAACTTAACACGACCGCAACATTTTTCTTTAAAATTGGACAGAAGTGATTTGTTGCCAGTCATGTGTTTAGAACACCCCGAGTCCAGATACCATAATTGACTAAGTTGCACAAACAGAAATTACACAATTTTAGGTACCCATATGCTTATGGGTCCCTTTTGGTTAGATTTGTGTCTTTTATTTTTCACAGATTTATCATTCATATAAACATGAAAGCAATCATCAATAGAGGAAAAAACACAATCATCAGAATCAGAATTAGAAGAAGAATATGAGTCACTATTTGCAATATGAATCATTTGTTGAATTGAATATTTTGTATTTTTATTACAAATGGCAAATGTATCAGATTCACAAAGACTTTCTATATATTTAACTCCTAATAATTCAGACTCTGATGTTTGCTGTTTAACCCTCCATATCTGCTTTGGTGACTTCTTCACAGTCCGATCTGAAACAGAAACATCAGAAGAATTAGAATTTTCAGACAAGACACTATCATGTTTCCTTGACTTCTTTGATCTTCTTCTTTTACGCTTCTTTTTATAATATTGAACATTTAGCGTTAAGGAATCATCAATAATTGAAGCAGAAGAAGAAACTTTATCTAAGAAATCAGCCTGAGCATTCGACATTGAAGAACTAGCCTCGGAGTGAAAATTTTCAAAAATGCACAAGTCAGGAGGAGGTTTGCGCATCCCATTGGTTGCTGATAGCGGAATATCGTATAGGTCCACAAAGTGGCCACTATGTTGCCACATTGGCAGTGCAAGTGCACACCGGACACTATGATCGCTATAAGTAATAAAGTGGTAAAAATACCGAGATCGTATCCACAGGGATCAGACTTCAAAGTTTCGAGTAGTAGGTCGAGAATACAATGGTTTCAATTAGAGAAGAAGAAAATATCTTTGAGCGAGATTGGTGCTTTTAACAATTAACAAATACTTTAAAGAAAAGGGAGGATGTGGTTACAAGCATTAACTAAGACTGATGTAGTAACAACTTAGTCAGAAACAAAATGACACACGACAGCCTTAAAAACCTTTTTCTCTCGAAAATAAGTTTCCTCGGAACGTGGCCACGTTACACCCACTTTGTCACCACGTTGGCCAACTCAAGACTTGCCGACTTAACTAAGTAAACCTCTAAGGATTTCAGTTCCACCACTATAGATATAGATGCCCAAATCTCTTTGTGACACCCATATCGACCGACATTTGAACCTTAGTTAAAATCATGCAAAAACCCGTATCTCTACGTGGTTATAAAAGACTTTCTCAAATCTTCTTTGCATCACTCAAGCCGTATTTCGGATTTTCCCCTCTCGAGGTCTAAGATCTAATATTAACACTAACAAGTGATCGACTTGTCCGCGTTGAGTTGAAGTCCCGACTCGAGCGACCAAGTCTAAGAGTTAGCAAAGATGGCAACACCCAAGTGTTGCCTACTAGTCTTAGATTTGGCACACACCCACACCCAAAGGGGTGTTTAGTTCATAATAACAGTAGAAGACATGAAAGAAGAAGGAGAGAACATAAACTTAAATTGCATAAATGAAACTTAAAAGTTGCTGCCAACGTGGCGACAACGTTGCCACTTTGAGCTGGAAATTAAATACTAGAAAATAAATTACAACTACAATTACAACTACAACTATCTAAGAGAAAAAAAGAAAGAACAATACATGAATTATGCTACATGTTGGAGCTCTTCTCCAAATGACATCCATGGCTTCAATTTATAGTGGAAGATGAAAAAGGTAGTGGAGGATTTTACCCACAAAACCTTTCAATGAGTTCAAGCATTCTTTTACCCAAAGGCTCCTTGCCTTTTTCATCTATTTTCTCATGAAAGCTCATCTTTTGCTTTATCTCATTTAGGCTTTTAGGTAGGCATTTTTCGCATTGATATCTTTCCACCAACTTTATGCTTTTATCCTTTGTCTTCTCTTCATCCCCTTGGTTTCTAAAGCTTAGCCTTTAAGAAAGCATTTATGCAGCTGAACTAGACATAAAAATATATGCAAAATATGATGTTTTTCAGCTGTCCTCGGATTTACAACGTGGCGACAAAGTGGCCACTTTCTGCAGTCCAACATTTAGCCCAAAAATGATGCTTTCAACCATCAAAACACAAACTTTTATCCTCAACACCTCCAAATGAAAATAAAAGAAACATGAACACGCAAAGGGAAAACACACACTAAAATTAAAGAAAAACACACACAAACAATGTGTAAATAACACTCAAAATGAGAGTTATCACACCCCCAAACTTAACTTGTTACTTGTCCCCAAGTAACTAAAATAACATAATTAAAAACAAATTAAGATACAAAAACACAAGAAGACTAAGTATCACAAAAGGGGTCTTCTATCACAAATTAAGATACAAAAACAGATTCAGTTAAAGCTTGCTCAGCCAGTTGGCTAGCCAGAAGAGCAATTGGATCCACTGGCTTAGTCTTATTCTTCTTATCCAGCTTTTCCTTCTTTTCTATCACCATTGTCTCATCTGACATCAGAATTTCATACAATTCCTGAATTGGCATAGTAGATATTCGGACATCATTTCTCATCCTATGGCATGACTTGTTCCATTCTGGATGTAGTGCATTCAGAAACTTCAAGTTAGCTTCCAATTCAGTCTTTGTAACTTTGATCTTGTACAGATCATTGATGACAGCCCAAAATCGGTCAAATACACTCTTCAAGCTTTCCCCGTCCTTAGCCTTGAACTCTTCAAAATTATTCATATACCTTGTTTGGCGCAACTGAGTTGACATAGTTGTACCAAGCATAATCTTTTCCAGTTGAGTCCACATCAGCATAGGATTCTGTTTGAAACAATCAATTCTGTTGTATATCGAATTGGGTAGAGCAAGAATCAGATTTGATTTGGCCTGGCTATCAGCTTGATATCGTATCAATTCATCAGCATCATATTCCCTTAATGCTTTCTCAACAGTTGTAGCAGCAGTGGTTGCAGTAGCTGGAATAACTTTCATTGGCCTCTCTATAGGACCTTGAGTCAGTGATTTCATCATATTATCCCCATTCGGTTGTCTTTCAATGAAGTTAATAAATTGATCCTGCCACTGTTCAAACTCATTCTCATTAATCAGTACAGGTGGACATGTGTCAGACCCCAATGACATCATCAGGTCATTCTTGTACACTTGAGTTTGCAGAGACATTTTTTGAAAAATTCAGAAGTTCAGAAAAACTCTAAGTCTGAAACACACGCAAACTAAAGGTTTGCGTAACAAGAGAGATCCGCAAAGTGAACTTTGCGTAGGCAGAGTAGTACGCGAACCAAAATTTTCGGGTCCAGAAGGTTGCGCAAGCTTAGATTTGCGTAACCTAAGAGATGAACAAAATGATCTTTGTGTATGCTGAGTGATGCGAAAACTGTACTTTGCGGAACCTTGATGATACGAGAACTAAGCTTTTCGGAATGCACTTGATACGAGAAGTGATCTTTTCGGATTGCACTTGATACGCAAAATGAACTTTGCGTATGAGACTCGATGCGAAAACCCTGAAATGCACTAACACAAAGATTAGTACAATATGAACTTGCGCAAAGTAATATGAATCTTGCGCAAACCACTAAGAACATGCGCAAACCTACATGAACTTGCGCAAAGCGTAAAAATCAAGAAATTTTTCGCAAGATCAAATGAAACAAAGCAATTAAACCAAGAGAAACACACACTGATTATCGAAAACCACTTTTTAACACTTTTCAAACAACAATTTCGATTAACAACCACTAAATAACATATTCGATGAATGAAACAGTACGAGAACACAAGTTTTCCAGAAAACACAAAATCGTAAAATCAATGATCAAATATTGAAATTAATGCAATGATATATGAATCAAATATTATCGATTATCAAAAACGAATCTAAAGAAACAAATTTCACACAAATTCGACCACAATCCTATCCAAATTTGATGAAAAAGCCAAAAAACGAGATTTTCTTGAAAAATTCAAGAAAATCAATCAAGTTTTATGCTTCAATCCACAAATTCAAAGTCTAAAACACAATCTCTCAGTCCTCTCAAAATTCAGAAGGCTCTGATACCAATTGAAAGTCCAAGATCACAAAATTTCTAGAGAGAGAAAGTAGAGAAAGAGTAGGTACGCTCCAAGTAAACTGATATTCAAAGTGTAAGGTTCCAAAGTTGCAAAACAAAGGACAAAGGGGACTTAAATACCCCTTGCCTTAACAACACAGATAAGAACTCTAAACACAGTTTAGACAAGGGAAAATAAATACAATGATTACTACAAAATTAGACTTAACAGCAAGGAAGAGAATAAAGCAAGATCTTGTTTATGAGATTAAACAGTCCGCTCTGATACCACTTGTTGGTCCCGAAGGTGCTTAACAAGTTTGTAGAAGGGGGGTTGAATACAAACACAGAATTTTAAAGTTTGATAAATTGTTTATTGATAAATCAAAACACAATTTAAAAGTTTATTGCGGAATAAGATTAATAGAACCTAATATAAACAAACTTAAGAATCACTAAGAAGGGTTGCACTAGAATTAGAGAATGGGGATTAGGAGAGTATAGAAAACAAGGGTTTCTATCTTTTTAGAAAGATGAAGGCTTAGAGCAACTCTCAGATGGAGTTGAAATCTTTCTATTTATACTCAATGCATTAAATGCATGGCAGAGCACTTTACACGCGTCCTTCATAGATTGGCTGCATGGGTCTGACTTTAGGAGACATGCTTTCGGTCGTATGATGAACAGTGTAGTTTTCAGAGTTGTTGTATGAATTGCTGCAGAGGTATGTCTGTTTATGACAATCGTACGATGTGTACAAGGGTAAGACAAAAGAGACTTGAGGCATAAGCTAAGTGACCATCGATCGCAGAATATCTCTTTTTTCAGAGATACAAAGAAGTTCAGCTATCGCTGAAACTTTTCCTCAGGTTTCTTCGCGTGTGTAGATTCGTCTTGGCTTCACTAATATCCGCATCAGGTCATGAGTAGACTTGTCTTTGTTCAGCAGCTTTGTCTTCGATTCAGCAGTAAACGTCTTTTGTTGCGAAACTTGTCTTCAGGGATTACGTCTAACTGTTTACATGAGAAATCATCAGCGATACTAAACATACTCAGTATTTGATTGCTGATAGTGAAACACTAATACATATGAATGTGTACAAGAAAGATCATTAGTGATAACTGAACAGACTCAGTTTTATTGCTGATGATGAAACACTTATACACAATGTTAAACTGTAATTTTCACTAAGTATAGAAAAGGGTCATTTTCAAATCACTGTGAGAGTATGGATCAACAGCTTTAATAAGCTACACCTCAAGTCCCCAATGACGCTATATCCTTTATTGTCTGCTTTGCCAAGCTACACGTCAAGGATAGCCGATCTTATTGCCTGTTCATTTTCTAGTAAGTTACAACCTCAAGGTTCCCAATAGACCTTTAGTGCATACTTACTAGCTTTCAAGATAGGATTCTCAAACTCCTTACTTGATGACCCCAAGATGTTTAACCCTCGTGTACAAAAGTTAGAGCATCTAAACCATAAAAACTCATGGTCCCGGAGTACAGCCCATAAAGGTTCATCTCCACAAAACCGGGACAACAACAATGCCAACACGACATATTTCCCAAAGTGAGAATGTCAAGAGTCCTTACTATTAAATATGACTAACTTACATGCCTATGGATCTAATACATTACAGTCTAAAATACATGACTACAAATGAATGACACTTGCACTCAAAACATGTATTCTCCAAATAAAGTGCAATAAATGCAACTCACACACAAAGCTCCACATTAAGCTATTAAAACCAGATAAATATCCCCAAGACCCAATAAAGACAAAAATCGAGCCTTAAGCTCAACCAATCAAATGACCATATGTTAAAAGCCATAATATGTGATGAAACGTAAACAACCTACGTTTGTGCAAACACATATTTTTAACTCATGAATAACCCAAAACACAACATTGGGTTGACAAACCCTTTTTCCAATAGAACTCACACCATTTACACTTTCAAAACGTCCCATAACATAATGTAGGCATATTTCCAAAACATACGTTAAAAGTGCATTTCTACCAATTACTCTCCATATATAAGATAAATCATCAAAAAACATTCATTTATGATTTGTTTGTCAAAGTGTCCAAAAATCCCAAATACAATGTTTCACAAGGTTTATAAAATCTTATTGGTTCAAATAGCAAAATTCATCAAGGATTTCAACATTTGATAATAATAATAATAATCTAAAACACATAAATACTCTAAAATGGACATTTTTGGCATGTACAACGTTTTCACAAATCAACTTGAACTCACCTTGCTAGATTTAAGCTAAATCTAGATTTTACCCCAATATGAGCTCCTTGAAGAAACTTGAATCCACAAGTAATTCCTCCAAACCCTAGATTCACAAGTTCTCCAAACATGAATATACATATCCAAACACTTAGAATCATTCCCCAAACATCTTATATCAAAATCTTCATTTTGACCAAAACCCTAGTTTGACCTAACTTCCCCAAAATCCTCCAAACCAAAATATAAGAAACATAAACACTAGGAAGTCATCAATGAAGAATTTATAACTCATAATAAAGTTTAGAAAATAAGAGGATGAACTTACCACTTAGGTTTTGGTGAAAACCTAGAAAACCCTAAATTTCTTGAATATGGAGGTGATGATGATGAGCTCTTGATCTTTGTTTTCACTCCACCACCCAATACCCTTGGATCTTACTGAAACTAACAATATATCCTTGAAAATCTCTCAAAAAAGAAACCATAGCAAAAAGACTCATCAAAATCAGAGTTAAAATGAGAGAGAGATGAACAAATGAAGAAAGAGACTCAAAATCGGATATGCACTACACCCGCCCACGAGAGTGACATGCGAAAGTGACAGTGTCACTTTCGCTGTCATTTTCGCCCAAGGTGTACCGTGGGCTCCTTTTTCTCTACGAAAGAGACCAGATAAAGTGTCAGTGTCACTTTCGCATGGCACTTTCGCCTAAAAGGTGTCGAGAGCACTTTTCGCCCGTTTTATCGACCGTTCATCGCTCGTGTTCCCTGTCGTTCCTCAACCATTTTCCCGGTCGTTAACCGACCATTTTTCGTTACATTTGATGCTATTATGCTAGTTATCGTCCCATTGTTATAACTTTCTGGCACATTCGTTGGGACGACCAAACACTCAGTAACGTCGGTGTTATTGTGACAGATGTCACAACCACATGGCATTATAGCCGAGACGATGACAAGTCGGGTTTACACCCTCCTTAATCGAACTGCAAGTGTACGGTGTCAAATCAAGTAATACTTATGTAAGTACGAGTATCGATCCAAATGAACTTGGTATTGAGTACCACAATGACTATATCAATTATTAACTAGACTAGTAAAAGTTGGATTGTTGTTAAGAAACTAATTATTCACTTTGGAACAGAAATTAGGTCAATATCAAAAGCTGGGAATAATTATGATTTGAAAGAATAATAACAAGAGTTGGAGGGTTGGAATCCTCTTGAACATTAAACCTTGCATCTATGCAAATACATGACTCGAGTTGGACTGAATAATGAAAAGCATAATCACAACATCAAAACACTTTATCAAGCTATATTGAATTCTTTTCAAACCCTTGCTTAATCCCTCGATCTCCACAATGAATAATTTGAAAATCTTAGTAATTAATAACAACAAGAATGAAAAATCATATTTCTATCTCAATTGCATTCAAGATATAAGAGACAAGACAAATCTTAAAAACTTTTCTCAAAGAATTAAAGATTTAACAGATCATCCAATAGTTGATCAGACTATTACACGCATTAAGAGCAATCTCATATGTTTCATAAATCAGAAAAACCCAAAATCAAAGGTTCTACATAGCTACAAGATTAATTGTTCATGATTCAACCAACCCTCCAACATGAGAAGTTTAGCTCATGTTGGGGGTCTTCAAAAGCATAAATGAATTACAAAAAGTTGGAAGATAAATCATTGTTCTCATAATTAAAGCAATAAAACTCCCTAAAGAAACAATTCTCCAATCTTCCGTACCTGTCGTACGTCGAATCTCCTTGTTCCGATCTTCAATCTTGTGTCTTCTCCTCTAAATCGTACTCCAATCACCTTCAAAAATCGCCTCTTTTCTCTCTGGTAAGTGATAACCCAGTCTCCCTTCATCCTAATTGATATAGGAAATATTTTGTAACAGTCAGGTGTTTGGCGCGATTGACCGCGCGGATGGAATCGCGCCGAGATCCGCGTAAAGCACTGTTCGAGAACCCGCGCGGATGGAACCGCACCTAGGGCCGCACGAAGCATTGTTTCCGCCAAATCTAGTTTTCCAGAAAATGGCCTAAAATGCCAAATTCCTCTTCCAATTGACTCACAAACTGTCTGGCTTTGTAAAATCCCGAAGACCTGTACTTCTCTCATAAAAACTCGTTTAAGATTACTATTTTACTTGGAAACTTGCGACAAAAGGACCGATTTACGATTCAAAATAATGTCGAAAACAACATTATCAACAACCCCAAACAGAGCATTGCTTGTCCCCAAGCAAAATAGCGGAAAAAATAAACCAAAAACAACCAATCGCAATTTCGTGCTGTCGAGTGTATCATTAATAATCTCTAGTCAACCCAAAAATCATAAGAAATTAATTGTAAAGCGCAATACTCCTCTACTAGCCTTGCTATGGTACTCAAGATAACAAATCTTTTGAGAGAAGAACTGACAGGGACCACACCAGACTAATCTAATTCTAAGTTAAACATGCACAAAGAGGATTTTGCCTCGACCCTACCTCACTGGTTTCTCTCTTCACTCGAGCCCTAAGTTTCCCACTTGTTGCAATGCTTTTAGAAATTGAGTACAAAAGATTTCAAGAGCATGCATGAGCAACGATTGAAGAAGAACGCTCAAATGTACAAAAGAATTTTGATCTCGGGAGGAATCCATTACCAAGACATAGGACTAGTAGTGTTGCTCTGCCTTACTTCCTAACTCTCCATAAGGTGATCCAGGTCTTTCACAAGTTTACTAGTGTTACGGTTGTTGCTAAGAATGAAGGGTACAAGATTAGCAATTAAGGCATGTTGTTAAACAACAACTGGTTACCAATTCAATTCTTTCTTCTGTTTTCTTTACTACATTACCCTCACCCCTTAGATCGGCCTCTCAAATTTTTTTATATACCCCCATGGATGGACAGTTCAACGAAGTTGTCGTTGAGGTTACCACAAAGTTTCACCGAAGGGTAGAAGATGACAGGCTGCAAAAGGCTGAGGTATAACAATTTTTCTCATGTATCAGCAAGAAAAAGTAACATCAATCATGTCTGGGATCTTCACTTATGGTTCGCAGAATAAAAGGACAAGAGCTTCACTTCCTATTCCTATTAGTGTCTTTGGTAACAGAAACAAATTATAGCGAGATCTACTATAATGACGACCAAAGGACTAACCGGATAGTGTATTGATTATTGCACATTTAGTCTCTCATAATCGAAATTAGCAGTTGTAAGGCTCAAAAATCTCACTAGTGGTCTCCACTAATGTCTCTGCTACATGCACTCACCTAAGTTCATCTTAATGCTATATTATCCCTTACAAATTCACCTCTCAAAAGTTAGTGTTCTGAATCCCCATAACATGTTTAAGTAAAAGGGTCATTCGTTTTAAACACTAATCATAGTGATTGCTCGATCCACTCAGATAAAAAAAAATGATAGACTCGACAGATAACCCCAAACCAAACACGACATTGTCTTCAATGTTATGATCAAAGATATGCAAGTAAAAGCAAACACGAAATATGTGGTTTAAGTACAGTCATCCAAAGTAAACAAACAAGTTTAGAGTTCAATGGAAAGGATAAAATGAAATTGACCAACCCTCAGTCGTCATATGTGTGGCGACGAGATGTTGAAGCACTGGGAGGTCGCCTCCTTTGTCGTCTGGCAGGTGGAGGGTTTGAAGGACCCGCTTCATTTAAATCTGGCTCTCCCGTGATTAAATGTCGTATCTCTGTGAACCGCTGCTCCATCCTCTGCTCCATCAAATCAAAGCGGTTGTTGAAGAATTGTGTCAGCCCTTGAATGTCGGTCGGTAATGTTGCATCTCGATTGTCAGCTGTCGGGTGATAGTCCTTATCGTCTTCATCATTTGTATCCAAGTCGTCGACCCCAGTTTGTATATTCATTTCTTCATTGGCGACAGCATTCCGCCTATACAATCTCTCGGCCGCGCGGACTTGATCATTATACGTGACTCGATCGAAAGGTGCGAGTGGCCGGAGAGTTGGTCCGACCGCGCAACCAGCATCCCTGCAAAACTTTCTAATTAGTGAAGGGAAGGGCAAGATACCAGTAGTATTGGTGTAAGAAATTGCATCGATCATTTGTAGATGAATAATGTGGCCTATATCCATCGGTAGGATGAATTGGACGCAATAGAGGATCTTTGCCACATGAGCATCAACTGTGATTTCATGTATGGAAGGAACTAAATTGCATTTAAGGAATTTCATCCGTAAGGCAATTTTGGGCCGGAGATCGCTCTTCTTGATTTCATCTTCCTTTGGGACCCAATGCAGCTGGCCGCTCCTACGAAACGCCGAGGACAACACCTCGCTATGACCGTCATGTAATCCGACTCCTTGGATGGGCGATATTCCATAAGTCATCCCGAGGTTGTCGGGACGAGGGACTCCATAGTGGGCATAAATGGCATCCATCGATAGGCGAACTACTTTATTCCCAACCAACATTGAATGGTATTCATTGAATGTTGGTGGGATCATGGATGCGTATAAATCTACGACTAAAGTCGGATCATATGGCTCTGGTTGTGCCACATAATTTTGCCATCCCCTTTCCTCAGCAATCTCCTGGACTCGTTGGTTAGGTATCTCGTTTTGCTTCATCCCACGTTCCGAATGAATTGGTCGTCTGTGGAATAGTTATGGGCATTGGTCCACTCGATGGTTGGTCACTTCTGTTAGTTCTTCGCACTCACCTCGGTTGAGGTTGTAGTAATGAAACCATCATCCTGCCGTATCTGGGTTGGTGCGAACCATATTGCCTGAAAAGGATTAGAAATAGGTACATTATTGTCTATGCCACCCCAAACCTAATCTTTGGATTATGTTTGTTCAACTATAAATCCTTACATTTCAACAAAGACGAGGGCACCCCAAACCAAAGTTTGCAATAGGTGTTGCGTGGATGATCAAAACTACACCCCATCATAGTGGTTGCAATGGGGTGTTAGAGTGACAAACATTACATCACACACAAGAAGCAATAATAATATCATCCATTAAAGCATGTTCCACAATTTGTCCCTAGGCACTTTCCCATACCGGGTCATGCATCTAGCAATAAGAACAGCATAGATGTGATACCATGACCCAAGAACCCTAAACTTGAAGAAACCATACCCAAATGCAATGACCTCTGTATAGATATGAGATAACTAAACCAAAAACCCACAAAATACAAGCAATTATGAATGTTCTCGACTTTATACCTTGAAAAACTTTACTAACATCATAGATTGCATAAATATGTAGGGATTGCCATGTACCTTCCAAATAGCTCCAAGAAAATTGAGAAATCAAGAAGAAAACATACCTTGAGTGATTGGAAGATCGTAGATTGTGAAATAGAGTGAAAAACCTTCTTGATATGTTCGATTTCGGCCTTGGGAGAGAATTTAGGGAAGAAAACGGTGGTTTAGAGGGTTAGGGTTTGGAAAAATATGAATTTTGGCCAAAACCCTCATTTATACCAACACAGGATATGGGCGCGGATGCTCGCGCGGATGAGACGTGCGGAGCATTGGAACCTTTTAGACTTCGACACGGATGATGGGGCGATTTGATCCGCATGGAGAAACGCGCCAAGCACTGTAATGTTAAGTGAACAGAGGTACGCGTGGATGTCGGCACGGTTTGACCCTCACGGTCATATGCACTGATAGGTCCAATTGAGATCATGATTGGTATTGATTGAAGAAATTAACAAAAGATTGGGATAGAAACCTGTAGATTTATTCAATGGAAATGCAAACTACAACTACTATGAACAAGCAGCCGTATGTCTACATTGTGAGAGATGGAGGATTACACAAAATGAAAAGTTAACCTAAAACATAACTACAAGATTCCTATATATACCCCATATCCCTTGTATACATTGTAAGCCCAAACCCATTACAAGGCCCAATACAATAAATGTAGATTACTTTATAAAACTTCTAAATAGAACATAAAATATGTTCTAACATTCTCCCCCTAAGATTTGTAAAGTAATCATTCTCTAATCAGCTCCAGCTTCAGCTCCTCTCCCCCTTGATTTCTTTAGAAAACTTAGCGTTGCATAAACATCAAAACATCCTTAAGCTCCCCCTAGAATGTATCTCTTATCCTTGGAGTTTCAACTGAAATATCAGATCTGATGTAGACCATAACCTCGACTGAGTGCACATAAAGACAACTTTTTCCTCTAGTAAATCCAACACATTCCTTAACGCCCACAAGAATGATATGTGTGGATTATGGAGTGACACCCAAGTGCATCTTCAGTATATAACATCTGATATGTCTGTGAACCATGAGTTGAAATAAGAATTCAGCTTAAGAACTTCATTTGATCAGCTTACGGGCGGTAGCATCCGGTAGCAACACTACAAGGCAAGGGTTAGAAGGCAAGCAATTGTTCAACAACTGATAGAAGATACTCATACTGACTTCTCTCCAGAATATTGAATAATCAAACCCAGAACTCCTTTCTTCATGAATCAGCTGGATGATTATAAGCACTCAGGATTCTGAATTACAACTCAAATAGCAGAACAATGATTGCAGTCGCTCACATTACTGAGTGATCAAGTCATAAGAATGATAAAGTGCTCTCAACGGTCTAACAATTCAAGAAGATTTCTAGACTAATGATTGCAGATGCTCAGGCAGCTAACTCAATCCAAGCAGAGACCAAATCATCAACTCCAGAATCTGAAAATCTTGACAGGCATGAGCACTCGTGAAAGAATAGATCAATTGCTAATGATATGTGACCAACATATGATAGGAGTGATGTCACATATGCATTCAGTGTATATAGCTTAGGAACAGGGCAAACTTGTATGAAATAGGGTTCAGAACAGTCAGATTTCTCAAAAACATCAAAATTTGCAGATCACTATAGCAATTTGAGCACAATTCGCAAGATGGCATAAGCCTGAACCACAATTCGCAGAGGCTTGCATTGCGAATTCCCAACTTTCGCAAGCCTCATGTCTGCGAATCCTCGCATTTCGCATACTATATATTTAAGAATTCGCAACACACATGCTTACGAATCCTGAGCTTTTCGCAGCTCTCTCACTTACGAAATCTATACTTAGAACATTTTTCAAATTTTGGAAGCCACTTTTCGCATGACAACAACCTGCGAAATCTTTTGACATTACATATCCAGTAGCCTGCGAATCCCTCAGAATTCGCACACAACAAATGCATAGTAGCATGCGAATCCTTTGACTTTCGCACGAAGCTACTTGCGAAATTCACACTTGTAAAAATGTTGTGTCCAATGTTCTTTGCGAATTCTTTCAAACAAAATCTTCTTTCTGCGAAACCTTCAACATCTGGGAGTTCTTCCATTTAATCTTGCGAATTTTATGGATCTGGAACGATTTTCTGATTTTCTTCAACAAAAACTTCAAAACTTCGATTCTTGAGTTGAGCTTTTATCCACAGGTAAGAAAACTACTCTTGAGCACATTTGTAGTTGATCATATTGTCCAAATCTGACTCTAAAGCATATTTTGATCCAACCACAGTGATACACATTTTTCGAACATAAAAACTCAAAAATCGATTGATTCGACTTTCTAAGATGAAATTGATACTAGCAATTGACTCAATAATGATATACTATAACCACTGAATCAATTAATCAACAAAGAACAATCAATTTCACTATAAATCACAGAAATCGAAATTTTTAATGATTGTTATATCAATAACCAAATCAGATCTCGATCGTTCAGAAAGATGTATTTATGTTTAGCTCTGATACCACTTGATAGGTCCAATTGAGATCATGATTGGTATTGATTGAAGAAACTAACAAGAGATTGGGATAGAAACCTGTAGATTTATTCAATGGAAATGCAAACTACAACTACTATGAACAAGCAGTCGTATGTCTACATTGTGAGAGATGGAGGATTACACAAAATGAAAAGTTAACCTAAAACATAACTACAAGATTTCTATATATACCCCATATCCCTTGTATACATTGTAAGCCTAAACCCATTACAAGGCCCAATACAATAAATGTAGATTACTTTATAAAACTTCTAAATAGAACATAAAATATGTTCTAACACGCACCAAACACTGTCCATCTTCTATCTTTTCTGCTCTTCGCTCCGAACTTCTTTGAATTGAAACTTCAGGTAAAACAAAAATAAAAGACAACTAAAGAAAACAACTAAAAGCTAACCTACGGTGGGTTGCCTCCCACCCAGCGCCTTATTTAGTATCGTGGCACGACCTTCCTCGATGGTCACTCCTTAGGCTCATCCAAGTATACGCTTGAGATATTGGTGGGTTCATCTCCGATATATGGTTTAACTCTTTGACCATTGACCTTAAACTTCTGCCCATCAGTTCCCTCAAGCTCGACTACACCGTTGGGAGATACTTCCACCACTTTGAATGGTCCTGACCATTTCGACTTCAGTTTACCTGGGAACAAACGCAAACGTGAGTTAAACAAGATTACATTCATACCGGGAGTAATTTCCTTTTCACGAAGCTTTCGGTCATGGAATTTCTTGGTTCGTTCCTTGTAGATCATTACATTCTCGTATGCATCCAACCAGATCTCTTCTAATTCATTCAATTGCAAGAATCTTCTCCTTTCGGACGCGTCTAACCCCATGTTCAGTTGTTTAATTGCCCAATATGCTTTATGCTCCAACTCCACAGGTAAATCACATGATTTCCAAAATACCAATCGGTAGGGTGTGGTCCCGAGTGGTGTTAAATGTCGTCCGGTAGGCCCAAAGAGCGTCATCTAGCTTAGATAACCAATCCTCTAGGGATGTGTTTACTGTCTTCTCTAGGATTTGCTTCAACTCTCGGTTTGATACCTCGGCTAATCCGTTTGCTTGAGGATGATACGGTGTAGTGACCTTATGTTTCACCGAGTACTTCTTCAGAACTGTGTCAAGGTACCGATTACAAAAGTGACTACCTCCATCACTTATTAGTGCTCGTGGAACTCCAAACCGTGAGAAAATATTCTTCCACATAAAATTGATCACCACCTTGGAATCGTTTGTGGGGGTTGCGATTGCTTCGACCCACTTAGAAATATAATCAACTGCCACCAAGATGTACTCATTACGGTATGAGTTTGGAAACGGTCCCATAAAATCAATCCCCCAGACATTGAATAATTCCACTTCCATGAAAACTTTCATTGCCATCTTCTCTTTCTTGGAAATGTTTCCAACTCTATGACAGCGGTCACACCGGAAGTCTCGCGCTTCTTAAACATTGACGGACAAAAGAACTCAGATTGCAAAATCTTTGCAACTGTTCTGTCAGTGCTGAAGTGACCACCACATTCTAATGTGTGACAATGGTTTAGAATGTCGGCCTTTTCTTCATCTGGGACACATCGTCTGATCATACCATCCGTACACAACTTGTACAGAAATGGCTCATCCCAATAATATTGTTTCTCAACCGAGAGGAATTTCTTCCTTTGATGTGAATTCAACTTGTATGGCATGATCGATCCCACCAGATAATTAACTAAATCAGCCTACCATGGCTCAGAATGACTCACCTTAAATAATTGTCCATCTGGAAAAGAATAATTGATAAAATAATTGTCTTTCTATCCATTCTCCTCGAGTCTTGATAAGTGATTGGCCACTGTGTTTTCTAATCCTTTCTTGTCCCGAATCTCTAAATCAAACTCTTGAAGTAGTAACACCCACTGGATGAGTCTTGGATCAGTGTCTTTCTTTTCCATCAAGTACTTCAGAGTTGCATGATTGGTATATACTATCACCTTGGCACCAACCAAATATGACCGGAATTTCTCGCAAGCATAGACAAATGTGAGTAATTCCTTCTCGGTTGTGGCATAGTTGATTTGAGCTTCAACGAGTGTCTTGCTAGCATAATAGATGACGTGCATCTTCCTGTCTTTTTTTTGGCCCAAGACCGCTCCAACTGCAATATCGCTCGCATCACACATAAGAGTGAACGGAAGACTCCAATCAGGTGTCGTGAGGATTGGTGCTGAAATCAACTCTTTCTTCAACCTATCAAAAGCAGACATGCATTCATTAGTAAATTCAAATTTGGCATCTTTAAGAAGTAATGAACATAAAGGTTTAGTAATTTTTGAGAAATCCTTTATGAATCACCGGTAGAAACCGGCGTGTCCCAAAAAGCTTCTGACTCCCTTGACCGAATTTGGATATGGCAAATTCTCAATTACGTCCACCTTCGCTTTGTCCACTTCAATTCTCGCGTTTGATATCTTATGGCAAAGCACTATTTCTTCCATCACCATGAAGTGACATTTCTCCCGGTTCAATACTAAGATCGTCTCTTTGCACCTTCGTAAAACGGCCTCCAAACTTGCTAAACACGTATCAAATGAGGACCCAAACACCGAAAAGTCATCCATAAAGATCTCTATACTTCGTTCCACCATATCAGAGAAGATAGCCATCATACACCTCTGAAAGGTTGCTGGAGCATTACACAAACCGAATGGCATCCGTCGATAGGCGAAAGTACCATAGGGGCATGTAAAAGTCGTCTTGGCTTGGTCTTCCAGTGCGATTGGTATCTGATTATATCCGGAATACCCATCTAGGAAGCAATAGTATTCATGCCCCACTAGTCGCTCAAGCATTTGATGAATAAATGGAAGTGGAAAGTGGTCCTTCCGAGTAGCATCAATCAACTTTCGATAGTCAATACACACTCGCTACCCTGTAACTGTCTGAGAAGGGATTAATTCATTGTTGTTGTTTTTCACTACAGTAATACCTCCATTCTTCGGTACTACTTGTACTGGACTTACCCACGGGTTGTCAGGAATTGGGTAAATGATCCCAGCATCAAGAAGTTTCAAAATCTCCTTCTGAACCACTTCCTTCATATCCTGGTTCAACCGCCTTTGGTGTTGAACAACTGGTCGATGTCCTTCCTCCAAATTGATGCGATGGGTGCAAAAAGTTGGACTTAAGCCTTTGAGATCGGTTATCGTCCATCCAATTGCAGTTTGGTGTTCGCGAAGAACTCGAAGTAGCTTATCTTTATTTTCTGCAGTTAACTGAGCTGATATGATTACTTGCAATGTCTCTCCATCACCCAAATAGGCATACTCTAAATGTTAGGGTAACTACTTTAATTCCAACTGAGGGGGTACTTTTGATGATGGTTGAGACTTTAGGAGTGGTGTTCCCAAATCCTCAACTACTGGTTTAAAACCCTATGTGTAATGGTTTGACTATTTAAAAGTCAAGTCGTAGGTGTCAATGAAGTTAGAAGGCTATTGAACAACTTCAACATATGTTTTTTAAAATTTCGGCGACATAACGGCTATAAAATAAATATTTCCATATATCAACCTAATGTTTGCCCAACAATTGGCAACCCAACTAAAATAAAGAAATAAAATCAAGCACAATCAAATCCTAAGTCATACTAAATCATCTTGCTTTTCAGGTAAACTCTAGACCAAATCGTACCAAAATATCACATTACATACCATTACACTTACATTACATATATGTCCAACAAATAATCAAGTTAAATTATCAAATTTGCACAAGAATTGCTCACAATTTTATTCCACATGATGATATACCAAAGATAGGTTTTATTAAAAATATTGAGCTACTACATATGGATTATGAATACTCATATGAATAATGCTTATAATGACAAACCAAACAAGCATCAAGTTTGTAATTGTCAATCCCAAGAATACAAAAATTATCATTGAACATTTCCAAATTATCAAACAAAAATTGGAACCTAGATGATGAAATCAGCAACAACAACTAGGACACCAAGCCTGAACAATCTGTTTTCCGCTTTCTGAATCTAAGACCACCATCCACCCTTTACGACTTATACAATGGCATGGTCACAATATCATTTCTTAACATGTCATTTACAGACAATAAATTTACCTTGATATGAACTTCAGGAATTAAAATTAGTAATTTGAAGCTAAGAAACCACTCAAGCCGTGGACAAGGCACTGTAAAACCAGTAAATCCCTTGATGCCTAAATAAGGCATAAAAACTATACAACTAAGAAGTAAGTTCCAAATGAAATAAGGCATACAAACTATGCAGCAAAGAAGTTCATACAACAATCACAAAGAGAAAAAGAAAGTACTGGAAATAAACTCACATGCTGCTTACATTATAAGAACACTTTCACAGCTTATTCCTACATAAATCATATCTATGGAACACATCGAATGATAGTGTATTAGGAAATACCTGGATGGATAAATCACACACACCGATTAATCTCACACACACACAGAGATTAATCACACAAACAGATTAATCACACACACAGATTAATCACACAAACAGATTAATCACATACACAGATTAATCACACACATAAACTTACACACACACACACACACACAGAGAGATAGATGGATACAGTCGCCGGATAAATCTAGAGGAGATGGTCGCCGGAGAAGTCGAGCGAGAAAGGTCACCGTGAAGTCAGTGCGAGGTCACTATGAAGTCACCCCTGAAGTAACTGGACTTAACGGAAACTGTCTATATATGCATGTATGTATGTCTATATATATATATGTATGTATGTGTATAGATGTATGTATATGTGTATAACACTTTTGGTCCCTGAAGTAACTGGATTTAACGGAAACAGTTAACGACCGTTATCTTTTCCCGTTAATTCCAGTTAAATCAGGGACCAAAAGTGTTATACACACACACATACAATACATACATATATACATACATACATACATACATATACCCCTAAACTAACTAGACTTAACGGAAATAGTTAACGGTCGTTATCTTTTCCCGTTAATTCCAGTTACATCAGGGACCAAAAGTGTTATACACACATACATACATATATAGACATACATACATGCATATATAAACATACATACATACATGCATATATAGACATACATACATACATACATGCATATATAGACATACATACATGCACACATTTATATGCATACGACATATGGGTTGGGTTCACGTTAGACCACTCTGTTTTCGTGAGACCGGTGAGACCAAAAAATAACATTAAAACTTCACAGCGATTCATTGTGAAGGAATGAAAAACAGCAACCCTTCATAACAAAAACATTGTGAAGGTTTACCTTTACAATACCTTCACAGTCTTTTGATGTGAAGGTTAGTGTTATTTTTGTGGTCTCACGGGTCTCATGGAAATAGCATGGTCTTACATGATCTCAAGTCTACGACATATACATACAAGCAATACATATGTATATATATACACCTATAGACGTATGTGCTATATACATACAAACAATACATATGTATACAATACATCTATTGACATACATACACACATACATAGACATGATCTATAGACATACATACATACACGCATATATACATAGACATGATCTATAGACATATATATACATACACGCATACATAGCTAGACGTGATATAGACATATATGTTATATACATACATATAAACCATACATATGTATACAATACACCTATAGACATAAATACATACACATTATATACATATGCATACGACATATACATAAACATGATATACATATACAATACATCTATAGACATACATACATAAATACATACATACACACATACATAGACTTGATATAGACATATATGTGCTATATATATACATACATGCATACAAACAATACATGATCTAGACATATACACACACACACTTATATGCATACGACATACACGTATATACATGATACTATATACATATATACATACGTACATGATATACACACTAATATACATACATCAAATGACCTTGAAAAAAAGTATATATTTTTTCCGATGGATTTCCAACGGATTTCCCAAGGGCCGTCGGAAATCCGTCGGTAATTTGCGACGTATTAGCGACGAAATGTTTATTAAAAAATAAATAATTAAATTATTAAGTTTACCGACGCATTACCGACGGAATGTAATATTTAAAAAATAAAAAATAAAATAATTTTATGTTCGTCGGTAATCCGTCGGAAATGTTTTAATTTACCGATGGATTATCGACGAATTTTGTATCAGTCGCAAATATCTTTTTTCCGTCGGTGTTCCGTCGGAAATTACCGACGGATTAAGCCCGTCGGTAATCTTTGGTCGGTATTAAGGCTTTTTCTAGTAGAGGAGAAGCAACAACTTAAAACATTTTAAGAACAAAAAGAATTGTAGTAAATAAAAACAACAATAGCTTTCATGCATAGTTCAATATGAGAGCAAAATGTACTCAAGACCTTACACTTACCTTTGATGGATAGAAAGGTTATTTTCGTAATGTTCCACCCCAACCTGCTAGAAAAACATGCTGAAAAAAAATTTGCTAAAAAATGAAGATAATAATTGAGAGGGGTGTTCAATGACCCCAAATAAAGAAAGTCTAAAAAATTTATAAGTTTTTGGAAGAGAGAATGGAAAACGAGAGTAAGTAGACGTTTACCAAACGTTAATCAAATAAACACTTACCTTATTGGATAAAAATGGCAAAGTGAGAGTAAAATGCATTTAACGAAAAACAACAACCGGTTGTTATAATAAAAGACAACTTTTTTTCTCGAATTTTATTAAACTTTTTCCAATTGTAATTTAAAATAAATAAAAAACTTTAATAAATCAATAGATAAAAGTATAAAATTTAGGAGATTTAAACCTAAAGTTTTGAAAAAAAATATCATGTATTTATCAATATTTTTAATAAAAGTATTTGATTATTTTTATAATTAAAGTTATAATAGTTTTTGAAAATATACAATATAATTAATAGAAAAATAAATGTCTTAATGAAATGCTATAAATAAAGAAAAAGTAAAAAGTAAAAAAATTGTAAACTATATCATTTATGGATAAAAATGTAAAAATTGATATACCACAAGGACCAAATATGTAATTTTCTCAATGAAGAATTAACTCTAATTTGAAAAAGTTGGATGAAGGAGACGAAAATGGAAGCAAAATAGAATCCATGGGGATGAAAAAATCAGTTTTAAAAGATCAGGGACGAAAATGGTTATAAACATCAAACCACAAGGCCTAGAATCGTAGTTTACTCAAAACAAAACGAGAATCACTTTAAATTTTAGAGCAAATTATGTTTTTGGTCCCTATAATTTGCCTAAAGACTGATTATTCCCTCATAACAATTGTTAACTTATAATGTTAACTTTAGGGACCTTGAGTACTATGAAATTGAAATTAGGGACCATCAACATAGATAATTTGTTTTAGGACCAAATTTAAAATTTAAACAAAATACAAGGACCACCAATGTAATTCACTGTATTTAAAAAGACCATAAACATTTTGAGGAGAAAAAAATATGATATTAAGATAGTATATATTTGGACATTTGTATTAAAACTGATTATTGTGATTTCAGGATTAAAGAAAAAAAATTGTTAGATAACTTCTTCGATAGCTTATCATATTTATTAAATCCGAGTAACTTAATTTTAGAGAAAAATAAAATATTTTTTCAGTCATAGTAGATCCATATATTAAAAAAAAACATTAAAACTTGTCCTTCATGTTGTAGCCCAGTGGTAAGGTAACATCCTGGGGGGTCAGTGGATGGTATCCCTGACTACCCAGGTTCGAACCCCGTGGTGAGCATCCTGTGACATCCATGATCATGGGTCTGCCACATACTGGTACCCTTAATTGGGTTGGGTCGTGATCGACGGGGATTAGTCGGGTGGCACCCTTAACTGGGAGCCTGGATACCCTGGGAACGTGTGCGTGTGTTACTTGCCGTTCAAAAAAAAACATTAAAACTTAATATAATTTGTACTATATATTAAACTATTCTTTCTAATAGGATCAATAATTTGTTTATAAGCCTGCTTGACCTTGAATACACTTTTAATAGCCTTCAAAATTTTGCATTGCGATAGAGTGAGGCACATGCACCCCCCTAATTTATATATTACAAAATCGGCCCCTACGTCCTATTAGTTGCAGGAGATCCAAATTAAAATTTGAAAATTAAACAGGTTGTTAATTCAGTAACATTACACATCAAATGCACAAGCTTGGATTACTAAAGTTTAATCTCTAATGTATAACGTTTAGTTGGCGCATAAATGGGCCGATAAGCATTTAGCCGGTGAACAAGCCCCTTAGGGCCTGTTTGTTAGCAGCTTAATGAGACACACAACTTATTCAGTCAGCTATATATGACTGTTTGGTAGTGGCTTAATAATATAGAAAGTGACTTATTCAGTAAGATTTCAAGAGGGAGCTTTATGCAGAAAGCCAAAGTTTTTCCAAACCAGTCTCTCTCATTAAAAAACATGTTTCTTCCATCTATGAAAAAACACTCTCAAATAAAAACCTTCTAAATCTATACAGACAGATTAATCCACACAGACAACTTTATCCATACAGAACTTAATGGAAAACCAACCAAACAACCCCTTAGTATGACTTGTTATTTAAATTTGTAAACCAGATGAATTCAATTAATCATACACTCATGTTAATTGGTTTCAACTCTCATGTTGAACATTACGGGGCTGTTTGGCAGTTGTTGAATGGTTTAGTGCAAAATGATTAAGAGGTTTTTATGATATAGTGTAAAATGAAATATGGTTGTTCGTTAATTGTTCATAATGAAATCAGGGCTCTTAATGGTTAAGGGAGGTTCAGGATACAAAATCATTAAGAGGATTTTGGAACCATTAAGAGACAACCTTTTTTTTTGCCAAACAGGATTTTCCCTCTTAGCGATTCAGATGTTGTCTCTTAATGGAACCATTAAGAGGTAAACAAACAGCCCTGTAATCCGATATGGGTTACTTGCATTCATCAGATATATTTATGATCCATCACTTTTCAAATCAAAACCATAATCACATAATATATACCACTTAATTATGCATAAATAATAATAATAATAAAACCTAACTTAATAGTCATTGATACTAATCCACGTTATGTAATGTACCTAGCTATGACCAACTTGGTTCAATCCACACACGAGTGTCCATATGTTCCTCGGTTCGAAAAAAATAGCTCATATTTTCTTCCATGTTACCACCATTGAGTGTATGATACCGACATGTTTCAAGAGAGTAGAACACTATCTTCCCGTTTTTTAAATGCAATCTTGGAAAGAAGATCTTGTTCTCCAGTTCTGGTGTTTTCGTGTCCATGTAGATACATGTTGCACCACAAATGTATATCACATGCCTTCCTAAACCATCCATTTTCTCCCATTTACAATCCTTCAACTCAAACACCTCAACAGATCCTCCAAGCTCTCCCACGACGACTAGTAGAAGATGTCCATCACATTTCGCTACGAAATACTCTGCGCAACCTCGAAAATGACCTCTCGGGGATTCATCTACAATAGTCTCGCAAGTGATATTATTGCCGTCGTGGATTCCTCTAAAAACTTCAAGTACACCCTCATAACGCAAAGCGTAAACCTCTTGCCCACAGAAAGTTGAAAAACTAAAATGTGAAGAGACATCACCAAAATCCAAACGGAATCTACGCCAAGATGGTTCTCGACCTACAAAGTGGATGTAAACATTCCACGAACATGATGTTGATAACCCGACAACCATACATTCGGTCGAAGTAGGTGGTGCCGAGAAACAAAAGCTTTCTAAATGAGGGACTTGTGGAAGCTTGACGATATTACGTGTGAAGGGGTTAATAAAGAAGACCAAGTCATCGATAAACATAAGCAACCAACCGTATCTGGAACACAATATTCGTCTGTTATTGGAAAAGAATTTTGGAGATACTTTTTTAAAGTACTTGTCACCAAACATCGGATCTGTAAAAGTGATCAAGGTGCCTCGATGTTCCTCAAATACCATCAACCTTGGTGAAACTAATGGATATGCCGTCTCAAATACCGTGATAGGTGCCGCTAAATGACAAAGCTTGCATGTAGCACGAAAATTGAGGTACTCGATACCAAAACAAAACTCCATAATCATCTGCAAAACATGAAAAGGGACGATATCGAGTAGGTGTGATTCATTCGTACTTGATCTTACTACGACCTCGTCACGTTTCTTGCCCTCACCTCCTCTGTCGTCATCTGCTTCCAATTTCTTCATTCCTACTTTACTGGCCTGTTTTTTTAAAAGGTGAATTCTATCCATACCCCCTCCTATAGGGGGTATGTGAGTGAGGTAGGAGGGGATATGGGGGGTTTTGTGAGTGAGGAGGGATAGCAACACCCTTTTAAAATCATAGTAAAACCACGAAACGTTAAATGGAATCGAGTTTTAAATACATGTATTTTAGGATTTAATTATAGAAAATAAACCTCGTTTTTTTTGAGGTAGTCGAATTAGGTTTTGGTTGAATGAGTAGTAATCATTAATGGTGGTGGAAATCAGTAAGCCTTTAGCCACTAATTGACTCGATTACGAATAAAAAGATGGAGTTCGTACCTTCATAACTTGGAACTTGAATATGTGAATGAAAACCTCTCTGGTTAACTTGGAACTGGAATTCAATTTATTGAATTGGAATTGGAAAATATTTGATTTATTTTATATTATTAGCAGTCAAATCCATCCATTTTTCGTTATTTATGAAATTTGGACATTAAATATAACAAAAATAATAGTGAACATACTAAATTACTAAACTGAACTTGGAGATCTCTTAATCCATATTGAGGATTGTATTTATTTATTTATTTATTTATGGTAAATAAATATCTTTGTATAAATATATATTATTATAAAACTATAATCATTAATAAATCTAAAAATTAAAATCAATGATATTTTCCCCACAAAAAAATCTATTATATCTATAAAAGCAGTGACTTGACATTTTGATTGATCAACAATGCTTTTATAATATTTTTTACTGGTTCTTTTATTTTTTACAATAGTAATTTAGTTAGAGATTTTCATGTACCCTATATAGACAAATTGTATCTTTCATTATAAATTTCGATAATTTTACATCTGACTTAAATTTAACCTCTCGGATAGTCAGACTATTCAGCTTAAGTCACGGAAGGGTGACATGAGTGTATATAAACGTTGTGCATAGTTCCAGTGGAATGTACGTAGTATGTCGAGTATGTGTTAGATATAGGGAATTTGACAGAAAACAAAATGATCAATTTTAGACTAAAACGAGGACGTGATTAAATCACTATCCTTAAGGAATATTAGTCCTCACTAAGTCGTTGATGGATCTAGGCTAACTCCTCCCAGGACCTCCTCGATTCTAAGAATAGTACGCAATGATCCTACATGTTCTTCTCATGATCATGATTATTGTGTTTGTGAAGAAGAGTGAAAACAAAAGAAAAATATTATTTCTTTGAATGAAACTATTGTATATATATAGCAGAAAAATGAAAATGTACAATATTTCATGAAGAGATGCAACATTTCATGAAGAGGTGCAATGATTCGATTTTCCTCAAAAAATAACCGAATTAACAAACTAACGGAGTTAACGAAAATATTAACGGACCGTTAATTATAAGGACCAAAATTCACTCTTCCTATGTTGGACAACAACAAGTGATAAATACTATATGTTCCAACAATCCCCCACTTAGGATTTATCACAAGCATCTGACCTTCATGCTTAAATCAAGGTAGCTTTCGCTTTGAACCTTGATATAGTGTATACCTCTCAAGAAGCCCAACAGAATCATAGGCGGCTTTACGCATTTGAGCCATGATTCCATAAGTCAGACTCGGAGAGATAACACACATGATCAGTCATACCATGTTCATGAATAAGGGAGCACTATTATGGCCATGCGCTCGTCCCAGTTTCATAGACACCTATAAAAGCAAAATATTTGCCTAAGCTAGAGCGGCACCACTCTTTGTGTCTACATAGGTGAAGTCCCTTTAATTACCAAATGAATACTTCATTAAGAGTATAAAACTCACCCTCAAATAATTACTCATTAGTTTAGTAAACTAATGTCCAAGCTGGTGATCAATAACTTGTTTTTACCACATTGAACCTATAAGTAGATTTTAGTCTAAGTATAGGTTGGGTTTCTGTTATTGCCAACTTCAATCAATGGGTTTCAAACCCATATCTCTTGTAGTTCCATAAATCAAGTCTCTAGGAAGACCTTTTGTAAACGGATCCGCTAAATTTCTACAAGAGCGTACATAAACAATAGTAGTAATTCCATCAGAAATTAGTTGTTTCACATAAGCATGCCTTAGGCTAATATGCCTAGATTTACCATTGTAGATATTATTATAAGCCCTAGCTAAAGTAACCTCACTATCACAGTTTAAGGAGATGGATGGCATTGGTTGTGGCCACAACTCTATATCCAACAACATATTTCTTAGCCATTCTGCTTCCTTACCAGCGGCAGCCAAGGCCATAAATTCAGCCTCCATGTTGGAATGAGTAATACATGTTTGTTTCTTTGAAGCCCAAGAAACAGCACCCCCACCTAGGGTGAAAATCCATCCAGTCGTGGATTCGTTATCACTTCCACCAGTAATCCAACTAGCATTCGAGTAACCTTCAAGTACTTTTGGAAAACCTCCATAATGTAAACCAAGATTTCTGGTTCTTTTTAGATATCCTAGAACCCGACCAATAGCCTTCCAATGGTCTTTATTCGGATTGCTAGTAAACCTCAAAAGTTTACAAACTGCAAATGCAATGTCCGGTCTTGTACAATGGGGTAGCATACATAATGCAACCAATGGCACTTGCATACTCAAGTTGAGCAATAGCTCTACCACTATTCTCATTTAACTTACATGATGTTTCATACGGGGTATTTGCCTCCTTAATATCTAAGTGCTGAAACTTATCAAGTATTTTATCAATGTAATGACATTGATTTAACATATAACCCCCACTATGCCTTTGCACTTTGAAAACATGAACATAGAAACTTCTTAGTTTCAATTATACCTTGCATATTGGTTCCAACGATAAGTATATCATCCACATAAAGGCATAATATAACACCATATTCTTGAGTAAACTTAGAATAAATGCATCTATCCGCTGAATTGTGAGAAAAATGTAATACCCTCAAATTTGGAAAGAGCGACTAATTAAAAACTTTCAAAAATACCTTAAAGGATAATAAAATCTCTTACTAATAGAACATAATTGAAATACATTTCTAGGTTGAACTATCAACAAATAAATAAAGTCTTACATAAAGACTAACTAAAGTCAAGCGTTACTATATCCCAATAACAATCGCTATCTCCAATATAAGTGCGGAAGACTTCATCAAGCTAATCACCTCTTCGAGCACACTACTAGCACTCATCACTTCTCAGTGTCGCTAGAACTAATCCCGGAATGAAACCTGATGCACATGCTGACAAATAAAAAGGTTAGGCTAACGCCTAGTGAGTTCAAGAGTTTTATATCATGATTATAAAGGAAAACGTAAAATGGAAATATTGCAACTTATAATCATGATCCTTTAAAATGATTTACTTTAAAATGATAGAACAAATAATTTACCAAATAAACGGATTTTATAAATGGACGCCTCAACGTCAAAACATTCTTTCATGAAATAATGCAATCCAACACTTACTCAAACGAGAATAATGGAAATGCTCGAATAATGAAATTTGAGTAACTTTATAAAATAAACGACCAAAATATGAGTAAACTCAAGTCTCCAAAATTATAGCATAAGGGAGATAACCCAAACTCAAAGCATCCCCGAAAACAAGGGTAAAACTAAATACCTCTAGACAACACCTCAGTTTATAATTCGAAGAAATATAGACAATTGTAATAAAAGGAAAACTTTGCAAGAGAGTTGAGTTTACCAATGAAATCTTTGCCACATAAGGACTGTTCGGTCCAAAAATTCATCTTACGATGACAAGGGATACCCGTTTTACCAAGGATTGTGGCGGAACACCGAGTAAGCCGCAATCCGATTTATGAGCTAATTACTTGGAATCCATGGCCACGAACAACGTCGGTCCGTATTAAGATGTGAGGGAGGGCCCCCAAGGAAACCAAGCCATACTCGTTCACTAGGACTACATTATGACTCATGGCTAGTAACCGATCTCACATAACCGTACCAAAGGCCCCCGAGGGTCAAATGCATCCATAGCTACAAAAATAGGAAAAAAAAACATCCCAATAATAATAGCCGACTCAATACCTAGGGATCCACTAGTAATAGTATAGACTTGTCACGATTTCATTGTGACCAACCATAGTTAGTCATATGGTTCCAAAAACATTTTAATCCCAAAATGCATTTCCATGTTTAACTGCTGATAAGAATGAAAATCATAAAATGAGACTACATATATTCTTTCAAGTACCTCACATAAATGTGCAAGTAGTACGTTATAAATCCTCTAATTTCAGGAATGATGCATAAAACCTGACAAACATTTAAAAGTGTATTTCATTGATCAAAGATCTATTTGTGCGATAAATCATCAAAACATAACCATTTGTGACACCTTATCAAAATGCCCAAAAATTCCAAAATGTGGGGGTTTTACAAAGTTTATAAGGTTAAATACTTCAAATAACCAAAGACTACCAAATAACCCAACATTTGATAATTTCATGTAAAACACATAAATGCTTTAAAATAGACATTTTGGCATGTACAACGTTTTCACAAATCAACTTGAACTCACCTTGCTAGATTTAGGCTAAATCTAGGTTTTACCCCCAAAACTTGAATCACCATTGATGAAGGCTTGAATCACCAAGAAACCTCCCTAGATCTTAGATCCAACACATCTACAAGATCACCTTCACCACACAAGTCATCAAAATCAAACCCAAGATGAAGGATGAAAGGGAAAAGGATGAAATCATCAAACCCTAGCTTAACATTGAGAGAGATGAGGAGCTTACCACCACAAAATAATCTTGTATAATCCAATAGACTTCCAATATCTTGCTAAATCCTTGAAGATCTCTCAAAAACGAAACCATGGCAACTTGAATCACCAAAATCGGAGTTGTGATGCAAAAGTTATGAAGAAATGAAGTTCTAGGGCTGAAAATGGGTTTTATGCTCGACCAGGGGATTTCGCGACTTACCACGCGACCATAAGTCGCGGCATAAGTCGCCCGCTTCCCCTAAGTCGCGCGGGTGTCTCTAAGTCGCGGCATAAGTCACGAAATGCACTGTTTACTCGGTTTTCTTCTCGTTCACTGTTTTTGCCGTAACTTCTTCGTTATAGCTCCGATTTTGCTCCGGAAAGAACCTTTGGACTCATAATTGAATCCTTAATTCATCAAGACTATAAAATCTAGAATTCAAGTCCAAAATCCTATATCTTATTTTTCCCTTAAAATTACCGATTTCTGTATTAACTTAAAACGATACCTTTTCGAAATCGGGGTGTTACAATCCTCCCAACCTTAAAAGAGATTTCGTCCTCGAAATCTGGCACCAACCAAACACCCAACATCGCACTTCAACCCAAAAAGGAATCCCTTCATGAAACCTTACTTCATATACGAACCCGATTACATCCCGGTTGAGGTTGTCGTTGTGTTCCTCATAACGAGCCATCGTAAACTCAACCTCAACTTTCCATATAACTCACCCAAGTCGGGATGAACGTTGAGTTTTGGCTTAATCACTTTCTTAACATTAAATCTCGGTTGCCTCCCAACCTTATGTTGCTCATAATTCCTCAAGAGTAACTCACGACCTTATTCAGTCCTTTCCACCAAGAATACCCCAAAGCAACCTTTCCCTTAGATACCTCTAAATACGACGCATCAAGATCTCCTCAATAATCGATTCATACTTAAAGTCTACCTCGACATTTTCACCAAATGTCTCCAATAAACATTTCCACCAAAGAGTTGTCGTCCTTCGACGAAATTTTCTAACGACTAGTTTGGTTTGAACCAACACAACCTTAAATCCGCTCCTCAAAGCTGACACAGACATGATGTCTGCAAGGGCTCCCAAACTTCCATAGATCCCAGTGTTGGTCTGATGTTTCCCCCAGAAACGTACCAACACACTCTACAGATAGTCGTTTATCCCAAACTCCAAGGTTACACAACTCCCGCCATGCACTCAAGCATCGATTGCCAAATCAGCGAAAGTCTTGACAATTATCAAAACACCAATGATTGATTCTTAATTATCCACATCTAATTTCCTTAAGGGTACCGCTTGACCTGCAGACACACCAGATCTAACAGAAGTACACTGAAGCACACCAACAGTTATTATCCTCGAAATAGAGTGTCGACACCTATCCCCGGAATGGCCATACTGTCACATGGGTATACTACCAAATATTCCATTCCCGAGTTGCAACGTCGAATAAAGTTGACACCTACTCATGGAATTTAAACCCCAAATCATACCGCTTTATTAGCCAACCATAATATCATCAATATTCACAGATTCCCATTAAAGTGATACACCAAAGACACAAAGCATGACGTTGTACCATTAACCCACAAATTCAAAACCTAAATACACATAAGCAACCACACATGGTTTTAACCCAAAGAATTATCGAAATGGGAAGATCATCACCTAATTAACTAGGAGAAAGCACAAGCCTAACATCTCCATTACTTCTATGCGAGCCAATCCAAGAAACCAAAATCCCAAAATTCGGACTGACCACAGGTCGTCTTATCCGACGCTTCAAATCCCCAAGGACGCCTCTAGACCTTATTAACAAGTCCTTTCACAAAGAGGGTTTAAAGTTATGGTTCTAATAAGTTCAAGGGTTTTTCAAGCTACTATGCCAATCTAACATTTTATAAAACTTCCAAGTTCATAAGCTTTATAACAATTAACCATGCGAGTAAAAATTCACTACCGTTTACTCGGTAGGTGCACAAAGGGGGTCACAACGTCCCACAGATAAGAAAATATTTCGAAATTGTTTGATCATTACTCACGCTAATAACGGCAATAATAAAATATGCGCAACAACCTTTTCAAATGGACCATTATGGTCCGGGTATGCATTAATTTATGTTATGTATGTAAAATAATTTCCCGCACTAAAGTGGAGTGCAACAAATGTTTGTATAAGTTCCGGAAGGAGAAATTTACGTAATCAAGTTCCAAAATTCCCCATTTGCCCACAAAATGACGTGGAGTCAAAACTCCTATATGGCCCACATACACCAGTTTATTTCTCAAACTTAGTAAAACGAAAGGTGCATGCAATTTGCCCAAACATAAAATAATTTGAATCGACTTCAGCTTTAGCCGCTCGGATAAAACGCTCTTTGGCCCAAAAATAGTGACTATTATGCCATGCATGCGAGTAAATCAATATATCGGATTGTGTGATACAACAATGATAAAACGACAGTCAAAGAATGCTCAAAGCCTCAGTTCAACACGAACCCATTCTAGGTTTTTCGTAAGTTTACTCACACTAAAAGTTTAAATCAACTCACCCACTAAGTTGTGTATAACGAGCTACATTTACATAAAACTCAAAATTGAACCCACACGACCTTGAAACTACCAAAATAACATATGGGTGACATCCACCAACAAAAATCTTATGAAATGAATTTCCCAACAACCCATAAAACAACGAACACAAAGAATTTAGACCGTGCATTTCAAGGTTCACCCAAACGTCGTGAACGTCGTAAAACAATACTCCATAAAACTTAACAAAACTCACACGGAATATAATTCCCAAGAAAACTCAAACACTAAAATAGTGGAAGACAACTCTTCGTCCAAGGCCTTAACATATGTGGAGTAGATCCAATGTTAATGTCATAAGTTGTAGTTACTTGTCCAAGACTCTATGCAACGTCAAAATACGAACATCACAATAATCGAAAATAACGTTAGGCAGCAATGAGAATAAACAAAGTTTCAACAAAGCTTGAAACCACATGCAATAAAATAACTTTATGCATGTTTAAGATCATGGTCTAAAATCTTGTGTGTGCTAAATATTTCAAGATTTCGTGATATGAGCCACATGGTGATTTTTGGAAACATGAGAAATAATCGATGCAATTTATAAGGTTAAATACTTCAAATAACCAAAGACTACCAAATAACCCAACATTTGATAATTTCATGTAAAACACATAAATGCTTTAAAATAGACATTTTGGCATGTACAACGTTTTCACAAATCAACTTGAACTCACCTTGCTAGATTTAGGCTAAATCTAGGTTTTTCCCCCAAAACATGAATCACCATTGATGAAGGCTTGAATTACCAAGAAACCTCCCTAGATCTTAGATCCAAAACATATACAAGATCAACTTCACCACACAAGTCATCAAAATCAAACCCAAGATGAAGGATGAAAGGGAAAAGGATGAAATCATCAAACCCTAGCTTAACATTGAGAGAGATGAGGAGCTTACCACCACAAAATACTCTTGTATACTCCAATAGACTTCCAATATCTTTCTAAATCCTTGAAGATCTCTCAAAAACGAAACCATGGCAACTTGAATCACCAAAATCGGAGTTGTGATGCAAAAGTTATGAAGAAATGAAGTTCTAGGGCTAAAAATCGGGTTTTATGCTCGACCAAGGGATTTCGCGACATACCACGCGACCATAAGTCGCGGAATAAGTCGCCCACTTCCCCTAAGTCGTGCGGGTGGGTCTAATCGCGGCATAAGTCGTGAAATGCACTGTTTACTCGGTTTTCTTCTCTTCACTGTTTTGGCCGTAACTTCTTCGTTATAGCTCCGATTTTGCTCTGGAAAGAACCGTTGGACTCGTAATTGAATCCTTCATCCATCAAGACTATAAAATCTAGATTTCAAGTCCAAAAATCCTATATCTTATTTTTCCCTTAAAATTACCGATTTCTGTATTAACTTGAAACGATACCTTTTCGAAATCGGGGTGTTACAAAAAACCATTTGAAAGTATAGCAACATCAAATTTCTCATGTCATTTCTTAGGTTCCTGTTTCAAACCATACAAGGATATTTTAAGTTTACATACTTTATTTTCGTTTCCGGGCAATACAAATCCCTCAGGTTGTCTCATGTAAACTTCCTCATCTAATTCCCCATTTAAAAAGGCCGTTTTTACATCCATCTGATGTATGGGTAAATTGTGTATAGAAGCTAAAGCAAAGAGTATTCTAATTGATGTAATTCTAGCCACTGGGGAATATGTATCAAAGTAATCTAATCCTTGTCTTTGACTAAAACCATGTATCACCAATCTAGCTTTGAAGGTTTGAACAGAGCCATATGTATTCGATTTAACTCTAAAAACCCATTTTCACCCAATAGCCTTGGATCCAGGAGACAATTCTATGATTTCCCAAGTATTATTAGATACAAGGGAATCCATTTCGTCATTAATTGCCTCCTTCCAAAAAGCATCATTCCTAGAGGTAACAACTTCTTGATAAGTCCTTGGGGCATCTTCTACATGAAGAAGAATAGGTATTTTATTCAATACTTTATTATTCCTATCTCCTTCAACTAGAAATATAATGGCTTGAGAGTTAATAAAATTTGGACTTAGATTTTTATCTTTTTTGGCTCTTTCACTTCTTCTAGGTGGAACAGAAGTCTCAGACAATTGTCTTTTATTACTAGTGCCAATTTCTGGAGAGTGAGTACCTTGTGGCACATCAGAAGTGACTAGATCCAAGTTAGTTGAATCATGTTGAAAATTATTCTCAAAAAATTCAACATCCCTTGATTCAACTATAACATTTGTATCTAAATCCAAAAGGCGATATGCCTTTGAATTTTTTGCATATCCCACGAATACGCTCTTCAAGGCTTTGGGTCCAAGTTTGGACATTTTAGGCAAAGGAACCTTATAGTAAGCCAAACATCCCCAAACCTTGAAATAGCTTATATTTGGTTTTCTACCTTTCCAGATTTCATAAGGAGCTACTTTGAGTTTCTTTGAGATTACTCTATTGCTTACATGACAAGCCGTGAGTAATGCTTCACCCCACAAATTGTTTGGTAAATTTGCATTTACTAACATAGCATTAAGCATGTTTTGCAAAACCCCATTCTTCCTTTCCGCTACACCATTATGTTGTGGTGTATATGAAGCTATCATTTGATGAATCAAACTATGACTTTCACAAAAAGAAGAAAATTCCATGGGAAAATACTCTCCACCTCTATCGCTTCTAAGTATTTGTATCTTTTTACCCTTTTGAGTTTCTACTTCAGCCTTATATCTTTTGAATGCATCAAAAGCTTGGTCCTTAGATTTTAGCAAATATACATCAGTATACTTAGAACAATCATCAATGAAAGTTATGAAATATGTATTTCCTCCTCTAGTTAGTTGCCCATTCAATTCACATATATCTGAATGAACTAACTCAAGGATTGTTGTGTTCCTATCAATCTTTGGAAAAGGTTTCCTTTTCATTTTTGCTTGAACACAAATTTCACATTTTTCATTATGATAATTATTATAAGAAATAATTCCTTGTTTGGACATGCATTTCATTGTTCTATAATTTATATGTCCTAGTCAATGATGCCATAAACTAAAAGATGAACATTCAATGTTAAAATTTGAAGCAAATAAGCAATCAACGATGTAAGTAGAAGTAGTAATTTTATTAATACTTAGTTTGAACATCCCATCGACAACATAGCCTTTGCCTACAAACACACCGGCTTTAGATAGAATCGATTTATCAGATTCTAGCACAGCCTTTATTCCATTTTTACATAGCTTATAACCAGAAACCAAATTCTTCCTCATGCTAGGAACGTGAAGAACATCCTTGAGTACAACCTTTTTTCCAGAAGTGAAATTCAATTCAACAGAACCCATTCCAAGCACTTTTGAAGTATGATTATCGCCCATCAATACTTCATGCCCTTCTTGCGATTCCTTGTAGTCCTTGAACAATGATTTGTTGTTACAAACATGTGTTGTCGCACCAGAATCATACCACCAATCATCAGAAATGTTAAAGCTTGCAACATGCATTTCTTAAATCATAGAGATATTCAATTCATAAACCATGGCAATAATTTCAGTTGTAGGTTCTGCAATTTCGACCATGTTTGCATCACCACTTCCATTCTTCTTATTTCCCAAATCAATCTTCTTCTTAGGATTCTTGCATAATTTCTTCACATGACCTTTTTCACCACACTTATAACAAGTGATTTTGGATAAAGGCCTCTTGCCTTTCTTTTGAGTGTTTGTATAAGAGGATGAATCTGCCTTCCTTTTCTTGCCTCGATTCTTTCCAGATTCAACATAGTTGACTTTAGAAGTAGATGCACCATCCAAATTCTTTTCACGAATACGAGTTTCCTCTTCAATTCGTAAATGTTTTTGAATTTGATCTAAAGTGAAATCTTTGGAAGTATGCATCAACTTTTTTCTGTAATTCCTCCATGATGGGGGTAATTTAGTAATGATAGCCCCAACCACCAATTTATCAGGAATTACAATGTTGAGATTCTTGAACTTTGACACAAGAATTAGAAATCCGTGGACTTGATCCATAATAGAAACATTATCTTTCATAGCAAATTCAAAAATTTTAAAAGTAATGAACTTATATGCTCCTTCCTTTTCAGCGTTGTTGTTGGGTCATCTGAAGATTTGAAGATGACCTCCTGATCTTCCATCTTGTAGCATCCTACTTAGAATATGTTTGAGGTTCTTTTAGCAACTTGGTTTCTATACAAATGTTCGGTGAAGTCGAAGATTAGCCGAAGAAGACAAAGAAGGAGTACATCTCTCAAAGCGGATTGAAGATAGTCTCCTCAGCCTAAAGCCAAGTTTGCCTAAGTGATTAACACCATCGGCCAGGATGGTGTCAATCTCATATCTTCAGGAGTATGAAGGTGTTCTCACATCTTCAAGAGCCGAAGATCTTTCAAGTCTTCGGCAGCTATGCTTAAGGATTTCTTTCAAACACATTGTACTTTTCTGACAAAGTATATTGTGATATCTTGCATTGACGTGGACCTCATCTGGAGATCAGATAAAGTAAGTTTTGTCTACTACACCATTTTAAGGAAAGGTCTCTACCATCCTTCTGCAGGTCAACACTTCAAGCCAAAACACCTCAAGACAAAAGGTACATCCTGTACCTTGCTGAAGACTTGTGTCCATCCTTTGCTCAACAGGTGTCCCATGCATTTAATGCATGAGGCACTATAAATATGGAGGATGGTTCAACATGCAAGATAACCAGCTTTCAAGCATTCAAGCTCTCTAAGTGCACTGGCATTCTCTCTCTAAGAAGTTCTTATTGTTTTCTAAGTGTTTTACAATTGTTCTTCATTTCTCTTTGTGTAAGATTGTTTGAATAGATTTCATCTATTCTCTTCCGCAACAATCAAAAGTTTTCTATGTGTAATTCTTGATTTCAAATCAATAAGAATTAAATTAAGTGAAAAACTGTGTGTATTGTATTCAACCCCCCTTCTACAATACTTCTTTTATTTACTTACTGCTATTTGGGACCAACAAGTGGTATCAGAGCGGTTCAGTTTAACTCAATAAACTAGATCCGCAATGGCAGCCTCTTCTTCTTCTTCTTCTTCTTCTTCTTCTTCTTCTTCTTTGAAAAATTATTCTTCTCAAAACAACACTGTTGTATCATATGACAATGGCTCTATAGTCAAACCACCAAAGTTTAACCCCAATAACTTCTTCCTGTGGAAAATTCGTATGATACTCTTCTTAGAAGGAGTTGACAGCAGATATCCTACTATCTTACATGAAGGTCCTTTTCTTCCTAGGGTTTGGGACCGGTACAATGCCAAAAAGGCAGATAAGGGAAATGTTGATGAGGACTCTTCTGAGGAAGAAAGAACTCCAGCAAATGGGAGATACATTGTAAAGGATCCCAACAAATATAATGATGAAGACAGACGTCTTATAGCTCTTGATACTAAAGTCAGAGCCATCATTGCCCTTTCTCTACCTGATGAGGTCTATCACTCCCTTGTTAACCTTTCTACCGCTAAAGAAATGTGGTCCACTCTGTGTGTTCTCTATGAAGGTACGTCTGAAGTGAAAAAGAGCAGAAAGATTGCTCTTGTAAGAAGGTATGAACTCTTTTCTCATGAAAAGGGTGAATCTCTCTCAGACTACTACAATCGTTTTAACGGTCTTCTCAATGATCTAAAACTTGTGGGTCGCATTTATGATAATGAGGAAGTCTTGTGCAAGTTCATGGACTGTCTTCCTGAGTTTTGGGAAAACATTTGTACTTGCATCAAGTCTACCAAGGATCTTGACTCTATGCCACTCACTGCTCTTTATGGCACTCTCTTCAACTATGAGCAGACTAAAATGCTCAGGAATTCCATCACTAAAGACATCAAAAGCTCTTGTCGGTGAATCTTCCAAAAGTACTGTGTGTGTCCCTAGGATCACCTATCCCTCTGATTCTGACAACAATAGTCAAGAGGACCCCAATGACCCTTCAGAAGCCTACCTTAGTGAGGCTGATGATGAAGGTGAGGAAATTTCCAGTAACTCTCGCTTCTCTTCGAGAAAATCCAAGTTTTCAAGAAAATATTCTTCTACTTTTTCTAAAACCACTCCATCTGGCAAATCAAATGAGGAATGTTACAGGTGTGGGAGGAAAGGACACTTTGCTTCTGAATGCAGAAGCAGGTCCTCTGATAAATTTAGACTGCCCTCCTCTAACCGTACATCCTCTAGGTCTGTCAGAACCAAGTTTCATTCTTACCAACCTTCTTTCCAAAAGACAAATATGTCCGTCTCCTCAAAGTCTGACCGGGCTGAGAAATACAAGGCAAAATATAAGAGAGAGAAGGAGAGAAATGAAACCTTGCTCAAAAAGGGAAAAGGTCAAATGACTGAAACCCATGATTGGGCAGATGAACCCACTTCTGAAAGTGACAAAGAAATGGTCAACCTTTGCTTCATGGCTAGAATAGATGATGTTGATAAACAGTGAAGCTCAATCCTTCTCTATGGCCCTTGTGTCTGCTGAGTGCTCTACCTCATCTACCCAGGTACATCTCTCTCTCTCTCTCTTCTCATCTCTCTCTTCCGGCCTCTTAAACCCACCAAAGAACAAACCTCCCTTATACCTCCCTTCCCTCACCTTCGGCCCTCAACCTCTCTCACTATCTTCGACCCCTCTCTCTCACTCTTCAAAAGCCTACCGAGTCCACCATCTTCAGAGAAACTGCATCTACTCATGTGAAGTTTGATGATCTTAAGTCATCATCTCTTCATGAGATGATGATTGGTGGATATCATCATGTGTTGATGAAGATTCTCATAATCCTTCATCTAACTCAAATCCATATGTTCCTTTCTTCTCAAGGCATATCTCATCATAATGGTGAACTACCTATCTTCTCATCTCCAATTCCTAATCTTCAGATAGTCTTCTCTGAAGATCAAGATCTTTCCTTTCTCCCATCATTACATTTCACACCTACCGATCTCATTTCTCCATCATATCACCTCTCCTTCCTCCATCATCCATATTTGATATTTCATTCTCGTCTCAACCTCAAACTTCACCACAAATCATCCCACTTTCTCAACCATACATTCCTTCTTTACCTATTCCTGTCGATCTTCCATCTATCTCTCTCAAAGATATTTCATCCAACTCCCACCTACAATATTCCTTTCTTCCTCATCTACCACCAAAAAAAAAAAAAAACTTCGGTGGTACTGTTCATCGGCTACCGAACATTTCAAAAAAAAATGCCGATGGCCCCTCTTTCAGAGACAAAGCAAATGTTACCTTCCTTCGACTTCCTCCTTCTTCCCTCCCCCCTCCCTCCTTCGGCCCCTCTTCTCTCCCTTCCTTATACCCCCTAGCCGAACACCCCACTCCCCTATACACCCTCCCACCTTCGGCCCCCCTTATGCCTCCCCAAGGCGAACCAACCACCTCCCTTCACCCACCGAAGACCTCCCCACATTCGGCCCTTCCCTTTTTCGGCCCCCACCACACCAAAGACCCCTCTCCCTCTCTTTCGGTCGCTCACAAACCGTCCACCCCTTCCCTTTTTTTTCGGCTCCCTCAACCCACCGAAAACCAACCACCAACCGAACCCAATTCCCCCCCTTCGGCTCCTCTATAGCCAGGGCCGTTCCTGATATTTTGGAGGCCCTGTACGAAAAACAAAATATCTTTTAATTTTTTTTATATTCTTTATTAAATTATTTTTTATTATATTTATCTTATAATAAATCTACTGATAACTTACTTTTGAATTTGATTAAATTGTTCATCTTTTATTCTCTTTTGACACTAAATTTTATTTGTAATGTTATTATATTAGTGTGGATTCAAAATTGGTAATTAATTCTTTAACTTTTACTTAATGTTAATGTTTTAACTTTCATAACTTAACTCCTCCAATAAGGGTTGTGAGGAGGTAGGAGATGTGAAATACAATGGTATGGAGGAGATATGAATAACAATTGTCCTTGTATAAAATTGATCAACCATTATCGATAATTACAAAACCCATATCAACAAGAACTTATCATCATTAAAAATCAATATATTAAAAATTAAAAGTGTGCCAAAAATCATACGGAAAAAATCGACAAATATTAAAAAATATAAATCTATTAAATATTCAAAGAAAAATATAAGATGTATCATTAAAAAAGTAAACAACTAACGTTATTCAGAGTATCTCTATCAACTATTTTATAATTTTTTTCTAAAATAGACAATCTAAATTTAATGTGTCTAAGAAAATTACTTTCAACTCCGATAACTATTTTATTTTTACGATTTCAACATTATTTATATTATTAAAATATTTTATAAGTTTATTATCTCAAAAAATTTTAGAAAAACATCATAGAAAACTAAAAGTTAAGATATAAATTAAGAACTTTAAATTTGAATTTTGGAGGATAAATCGTATAGAAAACATTTTTAAAACAATTATATTATTAATTTAATTATCATAGTAAAAAGAGTAATAGAAAATAATATATTTAAGTCATCTTCAAAAAAGAAAATTTTAAAGTAAAAAAATGGTTGAACAACTTATATACCAAAAAACCTACAATAAGACAAAACTTTTTTTTTCTTTTTACTAAAAACAAGATTAATTGAGAAATAAAATAAAATTGCACTGTATGGGATTCAAACTCTAGTGGAAGGCATGCATACACACAACGCAAACGCGCTCTTGCCACTATGCTGGAGCTGATTTTTGTTTTGAACTTTTGCATTAAATATTTATATTATAAATAAAAAATTTAGAAAAGTTCCGAGGCCCCCCGACGATCGGAGGCCCTGTGCGGTAGGACCACTTCGCACACCCTAAAGAACGGCCCTGTCTATAGCCGAAGACCACCTCACCCACCCACATCCCTTTCACTCGGCCGAAACCCCCCTCCCCCCAATTTTTTTTGTCTTTTTCCACACCTACTCTATCCCTCTTCACTTTTTTTCAAACTCTTCCCTCCCATTAACTCACCTTCTTTATTTACCCATCCTTATTTTTTTACCCTCTTCAAATCTCACAATTCTCTCATCCCTCAACTCTCATCTCCCACCTCTCTTCCCATTTTTTTTTCCTTTCCCTTTCGAAAAAAAACAAAAAAAAAAGGAAAAGAGCCCCCCCTCCCAAAAAAAAAAAAAACAAAAAAAAACAAAAAACAAAAAAACAAAAAAAACAAATGGGCCACTGAATATATGAGTTCTTCGTGTCTTGTATTTTTTTCTTCGTGTCAGTACCTTTTTTTTCTATGTGTTGGTGTCATCATCAAATAGGGGGAGAAAATTTGTTTGGTCTCTAATTGATTTGGTGATGACTCTTCGACCAACACTTATAAAGTCATGAAGGCCACTTTGAACAATGCCTCTCTCTACACCGATCGCCCTCTACTGCCAGGTATGTTCTCCTTTATAAACTCCCGATCTACAATGGGGTGATGCCAAAGACACTATGGTGTCCAAGGCTCCCTCATCTGTAGTGGCCCTATCTGCCCCGTCCCAAGTGAAGCCGACTAGCAAGAAAAAATCTTCAAAGGCTTCGGCACCTCCACACTTGCTTCAATGATCATACGACCGAAAGAACCTTCGGTTGTTGCCCCGGTCACACATCCCTCTTCAAAGTGGAGGCACTCACCTTATTCCCCTCCCTCTCCTCTCAAGAGGCTGAGGAAGGTTTCAAGGGCCAAGCCACAAACTCCACCCACCGATTCTCCACAATCGGCAGGTGTTGAAATTTTCCCATCCGGGCTCGGGGACTCTGTTAAACCCAAAACCACCTCCTTTGTATCCTCACAAAAGGATACAATTGTAAAATTGGGGACCCCTATTATTCCCACATCAACCTTTTCCTTGGTTGATAAGGATGACTTGGACTCCTTCCCTATCCAAAGTGCCTCTTCTCCACCTCACAGCCTATCACCCAGGATTCTCAGTCCTGATGCTTCTGTACGATCCAAGGATGAATTTGTCCTTCTAGGAGCAGGTTCGGAGGATCCCGAAAATCTTCTGACTTCTTAGTTAAGAGGGAGTATGAGTTGAGGGGGAGCATCTTACCACTCAAGCTTAAACTCTGCTGAAACTAATTTTGCAATGGACTATGTGATCAAAGCCACCTGACATTAGTTGAGGGGGAGTATGAATTGAGGGGGAGCATCCAACCACTCAAGTTCAAACAATTCCAGCTATTGTCTTCTATATCTTTGTATATATTTATTTGCTTTGTCATTCTTTATTCGTTTGTATAGCTATACTTTTTCATTCTCTTGTAAATGTCAGATTTACCAAAAAAAAAAATGGTCTATGTGAAAAGAACCCAAAAAGAGTAAAGATGGGTCAAAATGAATTTATTCAGTACACTCTTTGTTCTATTCTTTAGTATGGATGTCATCCTCAAATAGGGGAAGATTGTTGGGTCATCTGAAGATTTGAAGATGACCTCCTGATCTTCCATCTTGTAGCATCCTACTTAGAATATGTTTGAGGTTCTTTTAGCAACTTGGTTTCTATACAAATGTTCGGTGAAGTCGAAGATTAGCCGAAGAAGACAAAGAAGGAGTACATCTCTCAAAGTGGATTGAAGATAGTCTCCTCAGCCTAAAGCCAAGTTTGCCTAAGTGATTAACACAATCGGCCAGGATGGTGTCAATCTCATATCTTCAGGAGTATGAAGGTGTTCTCACATCTTCAAGAGCCGAAGATCTTTCAAGTCTTCGGCAGCTATGCTTAAGGATTTCTTTCAAACACATTGTACTTTTCTGACAAAGTATATTGTGATATCTTGCATTGACGTGGACCTCATCTGGAGATCAGATAAAGTAAGTTTTGTCTACTACACCATTTTAAGGAAAGGTCTCTACCATCCTTCTGCAGGTCAACACTTCAAGCCAAAACACCTCAAGACAAAAGGTACATCCTGTACCTTGCTGAAGACTTGTGTCCATCCTTTGCTCAACAGGTGTCCCATGCATTTAATGCATGAGGCACTATAAATATGGATGATGGTTCAACATGCAAGATAACCAGCTCTCAAGCATTCAAGCTCTCTAAGTGCACTGGCATTCTCTCTCTAAGAAGTTCTTATTGTTTTCTAAGTGTTTTACAATTGTTCTTCATTTCTCTTTGTGTAAGATTGTTTGAATAGATTTCATCTATTCTCTTCCGCAACAATCAAAATTTTTCTATGTGTAATTCTTGATTTCAAATCAATAAGAATTAAATTAAGTGAAAAACTGTGTGTATTGTATTCAACCCCCCTTCTACAATACTTCTTTTATTTACTTACTGCTATTTAGGACCAACAAGTGGTATCAGAGCGGTTCAGTTTAACTCAATAAACTAGATCCGCAATGGCAGCCTCTTCTTCTTCTTCTTCTTCTTCTTCTTTGAAAAATGATTCTTCTCAAAACACCACTGCTGTATCATACGACAATGGCTCTATAGTCAAACCACCAAAGTTTAACCCCAATAACTTCTTCCTGTGGAAAAGTCGTATGATACTCTTCTTAGAAGGAGTTGACAGCAGATATCCTACTATCTTACATGAAGGTCCTTTTCTTCCTAGGGTTTGGGACCGGTACAATGCCAAAAAGGCAGATAAGGGAAATGCTGATGAGGACTCTTCTGAGGAAGAAAGAACTCCAGCAAATGGGAGATACATTGTAAAGGATCCCAACAAATATAATGATGAAGACAGACGTCTTATAGCTCTTGATACTAAAGTCAGAGCCATCATTGCCCTTTCTCTACCTGATGAGGTCTATCACTCCCTTGTTAACCTTTCTACCGCTAAAGAAATGTGGTCCACTCTGTGTGTTCTCTATGAAGGTACGTCTGAAGTGAAAAAGAGCAGAAAGATTGCTCTTGTAAGAAGGTATGAACTCTTTTCTCATGAAAAGGGTGAATCTCTCTCAGACTACTACAATCGTTTTAACGGTCTTCTCAATGATCTAAAACTTGTGGGTCGCATTTATGATAATGAGGAAGTCTTGTGCAAGTTCATGGACTGTCTTCCTGAGTTTTGGGAAAACATTTGTACTTGCATCAAGTCTACCAAGGATCTTGACTCTATGCCACTCACTGCTCTTTATGGCACTCTCTTCAACTATGAGCAGACTAAAATGCTCAGGAAGTCCATCACTAAAGACATCAAAAGCTCTTGTCGGTGAATCTTCCAAAAGTACTGTGTGTGTCCCTAGGATCACCTATCCCTCTGATTCTGACAACAATAGTCAAGAAGACCGCAATGACCCTTCAGAAGCCTACCTTAGTGAGGCTGATGATGAAGGTGAGGAAATTTCCAGTAACTCTCGCTTCTCTTCGAGAAAATCCAAGTTTTCAAGAAAATCTTCTTCTACTTTTTCTAAAACCACTCCATCTGGTAAATCAAATGAGGAATGTTACAGGTGTGGGAGGAAAGGACACTTTGCTTCTGAATGCAGAAGCAGGTCCTCTGATAAATTTAGACTGCCCTCCTCTAACCGTACATCCTCTAGGTCTGTCAGAACCAAGTCTCATTCTTACCAACCTTCTTTCCAAAAGACAAATATGTCCGTCTCCTCAAAGTCTGACCGGGCTGAGAAATACAAGGCAAAATATAAGAGAGAGAAGGAGAGAAATGAAACCTTGCGCAAAATATGTCTCTCTCTAAGAAGTTCTTATTGTTTTCTAAGTGTTTTACAATTGTTCTTTGTTTCTCTTTGTGTAAGATTGTTTGAATAGATTTCATCTATTCTCTTCCGCAACAATCAAAAGTTTTCTATGTGTAATTCTTGATTTCAAATCAATAAGAATTAAATTAAGTGAAAAACTGTGTGTATTGTATTCAACCCCCCTTCTACAATACTTCTTTTATTTACTTACTGCTATTTGGGACCAACAGTTGTACTTTTCCTCCAAAGCGTTCCAGATTTCCTTTGCAGAAGTCATCGGTGTGTAGAGATCATACAAGCGATCAGTGAGGGTACTCATAATGTATCCTCTACACAGCATGTCATCGTGTTCCATTTGTCTTTGTTCCTCTTCATTAAACACAACAATTTGTGATGTCTCCAGTGTGTAATAAACTTTAGCAGCAGTTAATAGAAACTTCATTTAACGAGTGAGGGAAGTTCATTCCATCAATTCTGTTAAGTTTGAGGGAATCTTCACAGACCATCCTTAGCATCGTAGTTGAAGCATCCATGATAATATTCCTTAAGTTTGTTAGATATAGGGAATTTGACAGAAAACAAAATGATCAATTTTAGACTAAAACGAGGACGTGATTAAATCACTATCCTTAAGGAATATTAGCCCCCACTAAGTCGTTGATGGATCTAGGCTAACTCCTCCCAGGACCTCCTCGATTCTAAGAACAGTAGACAACGATCCTACATGTTCTTCTCATGATAATGATTATTGTGTTTGTGAAGGAGAGTGAAAACAAAAGAAAAAGATTATTTATTTGAAGGAAACTATTGTATATATATAGCAGAAAAATGAAAATGTGCAACCTTTCATGAAGAGATGCAACCTTTCATGAAGAGGTGTAATGATTCGATTTCCCTCCAAAAATAACCGAATTAACTAACTAACGAAGTTAACGAAAATATTAACGGACCGTTAATTATAAGGACCAAAATTCACTTTTCCTATGTGGGACAACAATAAGTGATAAATATTATATGTTACAACAGTATGCATTCGTTGAGCATATGCATGTGGTTTATAATTATGTGTTTACACTCATTTTATTCACTGCAAATCTGCTTCGATCTGCATAATTAAATATGCGATATTAATATTCTTAATTATATTATTTACCATATATAAATGTGATTGTATAAACTTAACAAAAACATTGTAGTGTAATCGTAAACAGAGGGCTAAATATAATTTATAGATGAAAATATGATAATGTAATATAAAGTGTTGATAACTTCCGTGACCCGTTTTTTAAATCGTCGCAAAAACCACGAGATTATTATCTAAATTATATTAGAATCGACTCGTGTGACAATTTAAAACACGTAACATTCAACCCATACCTTGTCCTTTATATAGTCATTTGCACTTCCAACATTTCACTTTTGTCACCAATGTGGGACAATCAAGAATTCACCACAACCATTTGATCAATACTGGATTCTCATTGCGCCATGACATCATCCTTGGTTTTCCTTTTAAATATATAAAGATTGGATAAAAGAAAATCAACAACTAAGGGGATGTTTGGTTCATGGATTTTGAAAGGATTTAAAGGAATTTGAATGGATATATAGTTCCTTTGACTAATTAAATTATCCTTTAAATAAAAAAATATTTGTAAACAATACTAAATTTAGAAATTGAACCGTTATCCATTAATTATTGATCTATATGATCACTTGACTATATTTACTTATTTATGATAACTATTTTTCTTTATGCAAAATATCTCTATGGAAAATATGACGCCAGGCCTGTGATTTGATTTAATTGTTTTCATCATTTTTTTATCTGATGTAATATGTATGAAATTTACAAACTGAATCATATGTGATAAATCATAGGTCATATGTTAATTTTAACAGATCATGTGTAATTTAAAACATGAATCATAAAAATCGTGAAAAAAAATTAATGGGTTATAATTGTGGATATGATCAAAAAATTATGAAAAAGAAAATCTTATGAAAAATGGATCAAATAAATAATGAAAAAATATATATATAAGAACCTCATCGTCACAGCATTAGAATATATAAGATCGAATGTAAAACATGAGAGAAAATGCGCTTAATTTGATAGAGCTTGATTTGTAAAAACCCCATCTTGGAGATAAAAAAAAAGTATATAGAATAACGGGTTCATTTTTTAAACATAGCAACAATGTGCAAAAGAACCCTAATATGATCATTTCTAAAGAGAGGGCTTTTTTTCTGTCTCACCATGTTGGTTTCAACTATCGGATTTATAAATAATACTTATAGCATCCAATCTAACACTTAGAAAGGAAAATATATTCTTCCGATGAACATCACTCAACGGATCTTGACCTATTTTTCTATTATCCGAACATGTCGTTTTAGGTTTTTAAGACCTCAAAATTTGAAAAAAAAAACAATTAATTTAAAATTTTTCAATAATACATCAAATAAATAATAAATCCATTTCTATCGGTTAATACTTAATGACCTCAAACAATGAAACTAGATTTAACATCAACAAATGGTAAACCAAGCCTTACACGAGTCTAGGTTAAGGTCAGATGTTACTCACTACAAAATCTACCCTATCAGTGATGAAGAATTCCGTCCCTGATCTGTCACTGAAAGTGATTTCTATCACTAATCCATCGCTGGAAGTCTGTCGTTGAAAATGTGATGCGTGATACTATCAGCAACGGTTTAGCGACGGACATTATCAGCAACGATTCAGTGGCGTAACCTATCAACGACGGATCAGTAACGAAAACTATCAGCGACGGATCAGTGACAATTCTTTTAGCGACGGATCAGCGAAGGTCCATATTAGTAGCGGATTTGCAAGGGATTTTTTAGTGACGGATTAGCGACAGACACACATACTGTTAGCGATAGATTTTCGTCACTGATCCATCACTAAAGTTTGAATTTTTTAAATAATTAATTTATTTTTAAAAATAATTATTTTTTTAAATAATTATTTTTTTAAAAAAATAATTTTTTTTCTTAAAAATAATTTTTTTAAATAACTTTTTTTTATTTTCCTATACATTGTTTCAAATATATAAAATGCATATTAAATAACAAAATGAACCAGTGTCATTAGAAAATCGAACAATTCAAAAATTCATATACTTACAACTCTAAATACATTATACATACAACTCAGTTGCTTTAGAACATCAACAAGTTAACACATACACAAAACTTATTAAGATTAGAGAATAAAGATAAAATACTTTATTATCGCTAGTGGTTAATAATGTTATAACTCCTTGTGATTTCTGCAACTCTTCCTCTAATTTGACACCTACAAACACAATTAAGATCATGTTAACTGTTGGGAACTGAAGAAAAGCTTAAGTATGGTTAATGTTGCTAGTTCAGAATTACTACTGCTAGAGGACTTCAAAAGTTAATACTGCTAGATATTACTACTTCTAGTAGAATTAATATTGCTAGTCAAAGTTAGTGCTGCTTGATCAAAGTTAGTACTGCTTAGCTAGTTAGTACTGCTAGAGGTTAGTGCTGCTTAGTGGTTAATGCTGCCAAGACTGAGTTAATACTTCCAAGATGATTAATGCTGCTTATGAGATGGAGATCAGAATTACAAGAGTGACAGCTGGATATACTGAAGATATTCATGGAAGATATTCTGAAGATATTTTATTAATTGTAATTATCTGTTATCTTCAGTATATGTATAGAATTGATAGAATAGTTTAAAAACAATTATCATTCATTCTAAGTTTTAATTCTAGAGAGAAAATCAACCTCAAGGCATAGTTCCTAATTATAGAGAAGTAGAATTCGTCTTGAAAGAGTCTGTTCTTCAAGATTGAGGTTGAGTGTGTAATCTTGTGATTTTAATCATTCAATACAAGTTTACAAGTTGTTAATTATACTCACTGTTTGTTTACTGTTACATTGAATATCAAAGTGTTATTCCGCAACTTCTTTGATATTGTTTCTGAGTATTCATAATTCTTGTTGAGAATTCGATCCTGACAAGTGGTATCAGAGCTTGTTCTCTTAGAAACATCTATTCATTCATCATGGAAAACTTTGCAGAATCAAACAGTACTCTGGTCTCAAAGGTTCCAATGCTCAGACCCAATGAATTTGATATGTGGAAGATCAGAATCAAGCAGTACATACTTCTCACTGACTATTCTATGTGGGACATCATTGAGAATGGCCCTTCTGAAGCAGGAAAGATTGGTGCAGATGGAAAGAGAACTCCACCAAAAACTGATGCTGAAAGAAAGACTAGACAGACAGAGATGAAAGCCTTGAGCACTTTGCTCTTGGCTATTCCCAATGAATATCAACATCAGTTCTGCAACTGCACTGATGCAGAGATGCTCTGGAATGCTCTAGAGAAGAGATTCTCAGGTACTAAAAGTACCAAGAGAAATCAGAAAACCATTCTGAAGCAACAATATGAGAACTTTATGTCAACCAAGAATGAGTCCATGACTCAAACTTTTGACAGGTTCAACAAGCTTATTGGTGAACTAGCTACAGTGGGAATACAAATTGATCAAAATGATCTAAACAGGAAGTTCCTAAGGTCCCTGAGTGATGAATGGACCATGTATACTGTGTCTTTCAGACAGAATGATCAACTGGAAGAAAAGGAACTTGATGATCTATATAATGATCTAAGAGTTTTTGAATCTGAGGTAGAGGCTAAGAAGAAGCCTTCTGGATATGTTCACAATGCTGCACTCCTTTCAGCATCAATTGATTCTACTTCAAATCCTGAATCAGTTAGTGCTGCCAATGGAGCAAATCAAGAGAAAGGCACTGAAACTGTATTTGAAGCCTTTCTGTCCAATCATGGAAACTCTTCTCTTATTAATGATGACTTGGAACAACTCCATCCAGATGATCTTGAAGAGATGGACATTAAATGGCAGATGGCCATGCTCTCTATGAGAGTTAAGAAGTTCATCAAAAGAACTGGGAGGAACAACTTCTCCCAAAGAAGAGAAGATGGAGCAGGATTTGACAAGTCAAAGGTGGAATGCTATAAATGCCATCAGAAGGGACATTTTGCTAGAGAATGCAGAAGTGGAATGTCTCAAAATAATAACCACCAACAAGCTCAATCTGGAAGCTTCAATAATAACAGAAACTCTGCACAAGCCCTTGTCTCTCAACAAGGTATGGGGTTTGACTGGAGTGATCAAGCTGAAAAGGCCATTCAAAACCAAGCTCTAATGGCAGAGGTGTCTGATCTCCCAACAGAGGTAACCTCCAATCTTTGTTCTCCAAATTGCATTAACACTGTTAAAAGGTATAGGGATCACAACAAGAACATGAGTGATGACCTTAAGAGATTGGAAAAGGACATAAAAGATTATGTGAGGATTGTTGAGAGATTTGAAGAGCAAATTAAGGGTTTTCAAGCCAATGAGCTTCAACACTCTTATGACACAAACTACTGGAAGTGGGAGAAGAATGACTTAGAAATTCAACTGACCAGATCCAAAGAGGAGAGTGAAAAGTTAAGAGGAGAACTAGCTAAAGTCAAGCTAGATGTAGAAAAGTTTTCCAATGCCTCTAAAGCAATGGATTCTTTACTACAATCTCAGATTCATGATAAACTGAGAAGAGGAATAGGGTACAATACCACACCACCACCCTATAACAACAACTACATTCCTCCTAGTTCAGATTTGTTAGAAACAAAGGATAGGAAGGACCTACCTGAGGGAGCCACTGAGATTGATCCCTTAGATGAAGTAGTTGTTAAAGATAAATCTGAGAAAGAAGTTGTCAAGAATAAGAACAACACTGTGAGTGGTGAGATTCCTATAGAAAACCACATAATCACCAATGAGGGATGTGGAAAGAATTGGTCAAGTCCAATGAGATAGAGAAGACTGAGGGAAAGAACAAGAAGGTTTACTATAAGAACACCACTGTTGTGAACCCTATTTCTTGCAAACAGTGTGCATGTAATAAATCTGAGCCCCAAAAACATGATAAACCAAGGGGAAATCAGAGAAACTGGAACAATCAATGGGCTCAGAAACAAGGAGTTGATCTGAATAAAATAATCAGACCAAAACCTTGTTTCATATGTGGTAAATTAAACCATTTGGCTAAGCATTGTTTCTTTAACCCTATTAACCAACAGATGAACTTTCAAAGATTTGTGCAAAAACCTGTTGGTTATAGGAAGGCTGGAAAGAAACATGTGGTTAAGAAATCTGTTGAAACCAAAGGCCCCATGAGGAAAAAGGTTTTAAAAGAAAGTATTAAAATATGGGTGCCTAGAAGCACTAAAACTGTTAGTACTGCTGACAGGGATAGTGCTGCTGGAAGCATTACTGCTGCTACCAGTGTTAGTACTGCTGAAAATATTAATGTTGCTAATACTGTTAGTACCTCTTCAAAGGTTAATACTGCCAACACAGTTACTGCTGCTAACACAGTTACTACTTCTAACAAGGTTAGTACTGCTAAGCATGCAAGTGCTGCTAAGGCAGTTAGTACTTCTAAAACTAGTACTGCTTCTAGCAAAAGTGTTTCCAAACCCATCATTGTGACAAAGTACTCCAGAAATGAGGAGTCAAAGTTTAAAAATCTTGTCAAGAAAGAATGTAAATATTTTGATGAGAAAGGGGTACCCAAGACCACTTTGGCTTGGGTTCCTATTTCATACTAACTGATTTATCTTATGTGCAGGGCAACCAACAGCTCAAGGGGAAGAGCATATGGCATGTTGATAGTGGTTGCTCTAGGCACATGACAGGCAACATGTCATGCCTTCAGGATTTCAAGCATATCAATGGAGGACATGTTGCTTTTGGAGATAATCTTACTGGTGGTAAAATAAGTGGAAAAGGTAATGTTACAAAAGGTAAGATAACATTTGAGGATGTCTACTATGTTGATCAGTTGAAGTACAACCTGTTAAGTGTATCACAGGTTTGTGACAAACAACATAGCATATTATTTACTAATACAGAGTGTATGATCCTTGCTCCAGGGTTCAAAGTAGTTGATGAAAGCATGATACTACTTAGAACTCCAAGAAAGGACAATGTTTATTGTCTATATATGGACAATGTTTCTAGTGATTCATCCCTGAACTGTCTTGTTTCTAAAGCTTCTGTGGATGAATCCTCTCTTTGGCACAGAAGGATGTGTCACATGAACTTCAAGACAATGAACAAACTTGTTAAAAACAACCTTGTAAGAGGTTTACCATCAAAAGTCTTTTCATGTGATGATCATTGTGTTGTTTGTCCTAAAGGCAAACAGCACAAAACTTCTCATAAGACCAAAGAGTTAAATACTATTTCTTCTTGCCTCCAGTTATTACATATGGATCTGTTTGGTCCTACAAATGTTATGAGTATAGGCAAGAAATCTTACTGTTTAGTTATTGTTGATGATTACTCTAGATTTACCTGGGTATATTTTCTAAGGACTAAGGATGAGACAAGTGGACTGATCAAATCCTTTATCCTAAGAATTGAAAACCAAACTAATCAAAAAGTAAAAGTCATTAGATCAGACAATGGGACTGAATTTAAAAATCTTGATCTAAACACCTTTTGTGAAGAGAAAGGCATTGAGAGACAATATAGTGTCCCTAGGACTCCTCAACAGAATGGAGTTGCTGAGAGGAGAAATAGGACACTAATAGAGGCTGCTAATCTCTGTTGGCTGATTCAAAACTGCCAATTACCTTCTGGGTTGAAGCAGTTAATACTGCCTGTTATGTCCAAAACAGAGTTCTAGTGGTCAAGCCAAAGAATAAGACCCCATATGAGCTTTTAAATAAAAGAAAACCATTTATTGGATTTTTCAAACCTTTTGGGTGTGCTTGTACTATTCTCAATACCAAATCTCACTTAGGTAAGTTTGATAGCAAAGCAGATGATGGATTTCTTGTTGGTTACTCATCTCAGAGTAAGGCTTACAGAGTTTTTAACTCTTCTTCTAGAATAATTGAAGAAAGTGACAATGTCAAATGCAATGAGAATACACCAAATCCTATTGGGTCTGGTCCTCAGTGGCTGTTTGACATTGATTCACTAACCAACTCTTTTGGTTTCAGTAGTAATGACTATGCAGGTTCAGGGTGTGAAGGATCAGGAACTACACAAGTTCAAGACAGTTTATCTCAATCTGTGATCTTTCCCATACCTACAGTGGATTCTATTGAAGACTGTGACAAGGAACCATCTACTGGTAAATTAGAGTGAAGAAGAAAGTAGAGAAGAGGAGAGTCAAGAAGATAAAGACCCAAAAGTAGTTGCAGAAAACACCTCAGTGGAGTTGAATGACTCTAATCTAGAGGTGGGACTTAATGAAGAACCTAGTCATCACACCAGAACTCAAAAGAATCATCCTCCACAGCTGGTAATAGGAGATCTATCTTCTCCTATGATGACTAGAAATCAAAGCAGGCTGCAAGAAATGCAAGACCAACAGCATACAGTGCTCTCTTGTTTTTTATCCCAGCTTGAGCCTAAGAAGGCACATGATGCTATGAAAGAGTCCAGTTGGATAGAAGCCATGCAAGAAGAGCTATTGCAATTCAAGATGCAAGATGTTTGGGATCTGGTAGACCTCCCTAAAGGCCAAAGAGCAATAGGAACAAAATGGGTCTTCAGGAATAAGAGAGATGAAAGAGGCATAGTAATAAGGAATAAAGCAAGGTTGGTGGCTCAAGGGTATACACAAGAAGAGGGAATAAATTATGAAGAAGTATTTGCTCCTGTAGCCAGGATAGAAGCAATTAGATTATTCCTGGCTTATGCTTCTTATATGAAATTCAAAGTCTATCAAATGGATGTCAAAAGTGCATTTCTATATGGATCAATTGAAGAAGAAGTATATGTCTGTCAACCACCAGGGTTTGAGAACCCAAGCTATCCAGACAAAGTATACAAACTAAAGAAAGCACTTTATGGACTGCATCAAGCACCAAGAGCATGGTATGACACTCTGTCATCCTATCTCTTGGAAAATGGCTTTGAAAGAGGAGTCATTGATAAGACTTTATTCATCAAGAGAAAGAAGAAGGATATCTTGCTGATCTAAATATATGTTGATGATATTATCTTTGGATCCACAAAAGACAATATGTGCAAGGAGTTTGAGGAACTAATGCATCAAATATTCAAAATGAGTTCCATGGGGGAACTTACTTTCTTCCTTGGACTCCAAGTTCAACAGAAGTCAGATGGTATTTTTATCAGTCAGTCCAAGTATGTGCAGGATATTCTAACCAAGTTTGGTTTCTCAGATTCAAAACCTGCCAGCACACCTATGGAGACACACAAGCAAATAACAGCAGATCTTGAGGGGGAGGATATGGATGTTCATCATTATAGATCCATGATTGGCTCTCTCATGTATCTTACAGCCTCTAGGCCAGGTATAATGTTTCCAGTCTGTGTATGTGCAAGATTCCAAGTTAGGCCAAAGCAATGTCACTATCAAGCTGTTAAGAATATATTCAGATATCTCAAAGGGCAACCCAGATTGGGGCTTTGGTATCCTCATGACTCATCTTTTGACTTGCTTGCATACTCAGACAGTGATCTAGGTGGAGCAAACTTGGACAGAAAATCTACTTCTGGAGGATGTCAGTTTTTGGGTGCAAGACTAGTGTCATGGCAGTGCAAGAAACAAACCACAGTGTCCACATCTACAACAGAGGCAGAGTATATAGCAGCTGCAAGTTGCTGTTCTCAAGTCTTATGGATTCATAATCAAATGCTGGACTATGGGGTAACCTTTCTACACACTCCAATTTTTATTGATAATAGCAGTGCTATTAGCATTGTTAATAATCCTGTCAAGCACTCAAAGACAAAGCACATTGAAATCAGGTACCACTTTATAAGAGACTGCAATGAAAAGAAACTTATTCAAGTTGTAAAAGTTCATACTGCTAACCAGTTTGCTGATCTATTCACCAAAGCATTTGATGTGGGTAGATTCACTTTCTTGGTAACAAGTGTGGGAATGATCAACTCTGAATAAGCTCCTACTTAAAAAGTGGTTCAATACCTGTATATTGTTTATTCTTGGTGGTCCTAATCTTCTTTTTCAAGAAAAGTATAGCAGTACTCAGTCCTTCACAAAGCTTAAAAGTGTAAGTATGATTAATACTGCCAGTACAGTTTTAGTACTGCCAGTACAATTTTACTACTGCTAGTGGTTAATACTGCTCTCGGTTAATACTGCTAGTTAGTTAATACTGCTAGTGGTTAATATTGCTCTCAGTTAATACTGCTAGTTAGTTAATACTGCTAGTGGTTAATACTGCTCTCAGTTAATACTGCTAGTTAGTTAATACTGCTAGTGGTTAATACTGCTCTCAGTTAATACTGCTAGTTAGTTAATATTGCTAGTGGTTAATACTGCTCTCAGTTAATACTGGTAGTTAGTTAATACTGCTAGTGGTTAATACTGCTGTTAGTTACTACTGCTCTAGGTTAATACTGCTTATATCCCGAATACTATAAATACCCTTTGCCCGCCTAAAAGTTCATAACGACTCTTTGCATACTGTTCACTTGCGCTCTAAACCCTTTCTCTCTCAAGTTCCAAGTTTTCAGGCAAGACCTTCAAGATCAATGGCATCAATGGCATTCATAGACGAGCACAATGAAATCGCGATGTTAAAGAAGCCCAAACAGGTCGCTGGTTTCCACCAGATTGTGGATTTTCTCAAGACAAGCCATATTGCCCATGCTCTCACTGTCTCGCCATCAATCTACATCGAGCATCAAAGGCAATTCTGGGCAAATGCCACCATTGTTACTGAGAATGGTGTGCAAATGATCAAGACAAGGGTCTGTGAAAAACCGTTGACAGTTACTGAAGAGGTAATCCGCATCAGTCTACGTCTAGATGATGCCACTGGTATCTCATCTATCTCTGATGATGAACTGTTTTCTACTCTTACAAGAATGGGGTATGGAGGCCCATTGGGTGTGTTCAAGTTCTCCAAAGCTAAATTTTCACCCCAATGGCGTTTCTTTGTCCATACTCTTATGCATTGTATCTCCAAAAAGACTACTGGTTGGAGTGAGTTCAGTAGCACCATTGCTTATGCTTTGGTGTGCTTGGCCACTGCCAGAAAGTACAATTTTTCTAAAATGATTTTCAATGATCTTGTCTCAAACTTGGGAAGCAAAAAGAGCTTTTATATGTACCCCAGGTTTGTCCAAGAAGTTATCACCCACGAATTGACGGATATACCTCATTTTGATGGGGTATATATACCAAAAATCCCCAAAGGTAAGGTCTTTTCAAACATGAAAAGATCTTCATTGGACTCGGAAGGAGTTGACACCCCATTGTTCTCTACAATGATGGTGGTGTCCCACACTGATGAAGGTATGGCAGCAGGGTCAAGGCCCCCATTAGACCATCCCACTGCTAGCCAATCCCAACCTTCCCACTCTAAATCAATTCCTCAGTCTCTTCTTGACAAACCAACTTCTCCAATTACCCAAACTTACAAAAGGAAACAGGTAAAGAAGGCTCCTTCCCTTCTTATACCATCACCTATTGAGCCTTTAAGCCCTCTAATGGAGAATTCTCCATTAGAGAATATCCACAGGGAAACCACAGGGGTGTCTCCCAACCCCAAGGAGGTGCTCACTGAGGAGAGGGTTGAGTATATGGGTACTGAGGCTGCCACTACTTCTGCTAGCACAGAGGAGGACAGTGGTAACATAAATAAGACCTCCCCCATGGCAACTTTGAATGAGCAATCATTCAAAGGTCCCAGGTGCCAAGAAACCACGGGGGTGGAAAGTGCTTCTGCTAGGCAGAAGGCTTCCACTACTAAAAGATCCCATGATCCTTTAAAAGGGGGTAACACTCCTGGAGAGGGTGAGGACAGATATGACTATCTTGAATTGATGGACACAATAGCCAACATCAACAGGGATGTGATCAACCAAGGAAAAGACATCGAATAGCTGAAACTAATAGTCTTGTCTCAACAAGCTCAGATTTCCAAACTGCAGAATATGGTAAAGAGATTGCTCCAGAAAAAGAAGAGGAGGCAATTTGTGCTTAAAAGGAGGGAACCAGTGACTGATGCTCCCAAAAAGGGGGAGTCAGAAGCTGATGTCAACAGGGAAGATGCTCCAGAAAAGGGAGAGAAACTTGATGTTGAGGGGGAGATAGCAGCAGTAACAGAGCAAGCAACAGAAACCATTAATGCTGCTAGTTCAAGTAAAACAGCAGAAATGGTTAGTACTGCTGAAATAAGTAAAACAGCAGAAATGGTTAGTACTGCTGAAATAAGCAAAGCAGCAGAAACAGTGAAAGAAGTTCTAACAGAGCTGGAGATTGCAGAAACCTTGCTTAAAGCCAAGCATGATACTCCCAAGGTCACCTCAAAGACCAAAGGAGTAGTCATCAAAGAACAAGGGGAATTGATCAAGAAAACAAATGTAGAAGAGAAGGTGATAAGCAAGGAAAAGGGTAAGGCAAAGCTAGTTGAATCTGATCAACCAAAGAAAAAGCAGAAGTTGATTGAAGCAGATGAGGCTCTGGCTAGGAAAATATAGGCTGAACTTGAAGAAGCAGAAACTGTGCAAGTGGCAAAGGATAGAGAAATAGCTAAAGCAATGGCTGCAGAGTTAAACAAAGTCTATCAACAGAGCTTAGCAACTGAGCAAGCCAAGCAGAAAGCCACATTTGTTAAGAAGCCTACCAAGATCAAAATGGCTGCAAGGAAAAGACAACCATCAAAGACATACCTGGGTGCTCAAGAGAGAAAGAAAATGATTACTTTCCTCAAAGGTGCAGTAGGTGTCAAGGTAGAAATGTTTTCAAAAATGTCTTTTGATAAACTCAAGAAAATGTATGATGCTGAGATGACAAAGCTTCAAGGAGATGATATTGCAAGGGTTGAAATGGAGAAAAGAATGAAAGAGAGCAATGATTTCTTACAAAAACCATTCCCTGATGAGCAAGAAACTCCAGAAAAGGAAGCAACAATTGGTGAAAGTCTAAGTACTTTGAAAAGAACTAAGATGATTGCCAGGAGAAAGCCTACAAAGAAGCCTAGATTAATGGAAGAAGAGGCTGAAAAGGTTGTTGAAGAAGAAGAGGCACCTGAGTCATCTACAATACATGAACCTGCAAGTACTGAGGATGTTAAAATGTACATGGTAGTGATGGACAAAGTGCCTGAACCAATTTCAGCAGAACCTGTAGGGGTTAAACCTCCTGAAGTCATTCACTGGGATGTATTGGAAGTGGATGGAAAGGAATATATCATATTAAAGAGAAAGGATGAGAAGTATGAAGTGTACAGCACTTGGAACAAGATTGTCAGAACCTGCTCAAGATCTGATATTGAAGAAATGTTTGAGATAGGGATGAAGTTATATGCAGATGAACTGAAAGCTCCAGTGATTTCAATTACAAAGCTGATATGGAGTATTTGTGTATGATGTTCAAGCCTGATGCAGTGGAGGAGATCATAAGGAATGTTTTCAAATCAGTCAACAATTGGACTCTATATGAAACTAGTGGAGTATATGCAGTGACTTTGGATTTGAATCACACTGAATACTTTCTAGTGGATAGAGTGTATAACCATAGCAGATTAAAGCTTCATGCCATGCTGAAGAAGAAGCTAGGATGTATTCTAGATTCAGAAATGGCTAAATATTTGATCCAAAGAACAATAAATCAGAGTTTGGGGTTGGATGCAAATACTGGAATTTAGGCCATGATGGAGTTTTGGGAGCATCTTGAAGAAGATCTGAAGAACTTGACTTCTCTTCCTAAAAGTCAAGTTAGGGGGAGATTGTTGGGAACTGAAGAAAAGCTTAAGTATGGTTAATGCTGCTAGTTCAGAATTACTACTGCTAGAGGACTTCAAAAGTTAATACTGCTAGATATTACTACTTCTAGTAGAATTAATACTGCTAGTCAAAGTTAGTGCTGCTTGATCAAAGTTAGTACTGCTTAGCTAGTTAGTACTGCTAGAGGTTAGTGATGCTTAGTGGTTAATGCTGCCAAGACTGAGTTAATACTTCCAAGATGATTAATGCTGCTTATGAGATGGAGATCAGAATTACAAGAGTGACAGCTGGATATACTGAAGATATTCATGGAAGATATTTTGAAGATATTTTATTAATTGTAATTATCTGTTATCTTCAGTATATGTATAGAATTGATAGAATAGTTTAAAAACAATTATCATTCATTCTAAGTTTTAATTCTAGAGAGAAAATCAACCTCAAGGCATAGTTCCTAATTCTAGAGAAGTAGAATTCGTCTTGAAAGAGTCTGTTCTTCAAGATTGAGGTTGAGTGTGTAATCTTGTGATTTTAATCATTCAATACAAGTTTACAAGTTGTTAATTATACTCACTGTTTGTTTACTGTTACATTGAATATCAAAGTGTTATTCCGCAACTTCTTTGATATTGTTTCTGAGTATTCATAATTCTTGTTGAGAATTCGATCCTGACATTAACAAGTACCAACATCCCAAACATGATAACTAATAGTAACATCCCTCAATAATGACACAGTTTCCTGATAATGGAATTTAATAACCAAACCCAAATACAAATCTTGGACCATCAGTTTAGAACGATTACAGAAACTCCGAAGAGATAGACGGGAGTGAAAGATGCCAATCTTAAAGTTTTTTTTATCTTATTTATAACAAGTGACCAGTGGTGGACATAGTTTCAAAAAGGTGGGGGAAAGGCCCCCACTCATATGTAAAGAAATTGAAATTTTATAGGTAAAATTTTGTTTTTTTATTACTCTTATGTGCTTAGTTCCCCCCAGTCATTTTTGACGGTTCCCCCCAGTGGCCTAGTCCGTTTTAACGAACCCGCCCCCCCCCCCCCCACACACACACTCTCTCTTTCTTGACAGTCGTTTTGTCCGTATATGGTTACCACTAGTTTTTGCAATCATGCTATAATGATAACGTTGGTTGATGATTTTGTTAGATATATCTCAATTTCTTGTACTTTTAGTTTTATATATGTTCAAACCAATTCATCTAGAAGGAAATTATATAAATTAAATAATAGTATACTTTGTTGTTCAGTTAACCGATATGGTAAAAAAATTGAAATTGAAATTTACCTTATTTAGTTAACCGAACCGTTTAACCCGCAAACCGAATAATCCGAAATTGTTTTGGTTTGGGTGATTTATTCAGTTTCGAACTTTTTTATACCTTAAGGACCCCAGTCACCTAATAAGTTTTTGGATCTGCCACTACAAGTGACCACTTCTATATGGTTTTACGTCTTAAATCAAATACCTTATACACTAAACATCATCCCATACTTTTCGATTACCAAATTGCTTTACTTCTCTGTATTTATGTAACAGACATGAAAATCATCTCCCATCTGTAACATTATTTGAAGAAAATGGTATTTGTGGAAACCGGAACATGTGCACAGCAAGTGCACATGGAATATCAACATAACATAAGGCAACAAAAGTAGGAAACATAAACTACAAAAAAGGATTTCTTCAACACAAAAAAAGAGATATGAAACCAATTACAAGTGATGCAAAACTTAGTAACATGTAGACCAACATGATCCAAAGCAAAGAGAGAAGCATAATATTTATCTGGAAGGGGAAATTACAAAAATGCGAAAAAGAAGTGTGGCAAGATCAGCAAGGAACCCTACAACTTAATAGCACATTAGAACTTTCTCAACCAAAAAAAACAAATATTGTCGCAAGCATGATGATATATTGCGAGCTTCATGATGCAAAATCTCTTGACAATATAAGAAATGAAGTCAATCTTAAGCGCAGCCACAGGTTGAAGGGCATGAGCATAACAACATATATGCATTTATATTGTCCTAATATGTACTAATAAAGTGTATGGATAATAGTTATTGTAATAACCAAGTGTAAATAGTGCTTATTTTAAAAGTTGGGTGTGTGTTGGTAAAGACTCAAGATTGAAAGGGGCTAAATGTAACATTTTAATAAAAGGGATTTTAACCCTAAGGATTCCATTTTCATAGTAATCGGCGGCTGAGAACAGAAGGCAAGGTTAGGGCGACTCTTTGCAATCAAAGTGAGGGAGGGATCGATCTGGTAGAAGAAATTCAAGTTCCATTGATCATTCGTTAAGGTAAGTCTCCTTCTAATCATCATCTTCCTCCTAAGAGATTTTAGTAGCAGTGTTAGTTTTTGATTGGAATTGTTGGTTTAATTGTTGCTCATGAGATCTTTGGGATTTATGGAATTAATCCGTCATCTGTGTAAAGACCGATTGGATTTTTGGGAGGATACCTTAGTTATGGATTTGATTAATCATCTTAAGGGTAGGTTTTGGGTTGTAATCGAATCCCGATCGCTCTCGGTGTGGGGATCAAACACCTTTTTTTGTCAAGGTATCTGTTAGTCGCCAGACTTCGGGAACCGGAAGACCCCGGTCGAGAGAGACCTCGATCGAGAGAGGGACCCCGGTCGAGAGAGGGACCCCGGTCGAGAGAGAGACCACGGTCAAGAGTGACCTCGATCGAGAGAATGACCTCGGTCGAGATGGTGACCCCGATCAAGAAGGGGGTGACCGAGGTAAGGGGCAGTTCGGTCGAAGCCATCGGTCGTAGTTTCACTTTGGGGCCAGGTTTGGTCATTGATAGGATTGGGTCGCAGCCCATGAGTCGTTCTTTTTAAGTGTTGGGCCGCAACCCATGATTTATTGTTTTAAGTATTGGGCCGTATGAAGCTATAGTGTAGTGAGGGCAATTTTCGATGAAATTTAGAAAGTATCGAGTGTTTACCGGTTAATATTTTCCTATAGGTTTCGTGTTGGACCAATCTAGTAGACGCGAGGTTTTCAGCAAAAGCGTGCCAGGTGAGTTTTTTCTAAACCAAATGCTTTTGTTATTAAAAGTTATGAAGGTTGATTAAAGTTTTGATTTATTTATGTGGACATGATGATGTTTGAATTTATGTAAGCGTGTTTTATAAATTGTTGAAAAGTAAATGTATGCATACATTATTTGTGGAGATTGTGACCTAAGTCGGGGAGTGTGGCCCGCCTACTCGTACCGGGGAGTGCGGCCCGTTTATGCCATTGGGGGTGTGTCCCAAAATTAAGACAGTGCGAGTTAGACACACCGTCTTCGACGGTAGTGTGGTCAGTAATGTGAATTACTCTGATGTTAATTATTAATCTGTTGATTTAAAGTGTGAAAAATTTTATATTGTTGCTTAACTGTTGGAGGGGACTCACTAGACCTTTGGTCTAACCCTCGCTCTTTCAAAATCTTAAAATCTTTTCAGGCAGGCGTGAACCAGATAGAGCTAGTAAGGGTAAAGAGAAGGTGTATCGGGAGTGCATAGAAGACCGTCACCTTAGTTTCTCTTCATTCTTATCTCAGTTGTGCATAGGTTACAGTCGCAAACCTTGAATTTAAATTGTAAGCTTGGGGCCGTTTTGGCATAGAATATTATGATGAACTAAGTAATGGCTTTTGTTCTGGTTGGGTTGTTACAGTTGGTATCAGATCCATAGTTTAAGCGATTTAGGTGACCGGATGGGCCTAAACTTAAACTGTGGAGTAGGGAACACAACTGAGATTTAGGAACCTTTCAGGAAGACCTTGATTATCGAGAGGCGTGATAACAATAATGAGTACCCTCATGTAAGGTAAATTCAAAATCGCATCTGGACAATGCCATTATGAATTTACAGGTGCATGAGCATACTCGATTGCTATTGTTTAGTGTGGTTTAGGGTAGAGAGTCATATCTATGAATTGATAGTGTTGGTCTGGCATGTTAGGTGGGTTCGCTTGTGGTTGTAAGGTTAATACCGTTTGGGAAGCAGGAGAGTGTTAATCCAAGGATCGAAGGATATAAATGAGGTTTTTGAAGTTGTAGCTAATTGAAGGGCGGTTGAGAGACGATATCAGTGTTGACTGATAAAATTGTAGTGAGGATCAGATGGAATGGAGCTATGGTTGGTAAGTCTATTTGATGTCAGAGTGAGAACGCGCGAATTGGGAAATTGTAGTTGCGATGGTAGCTGGTATTTGGACATTCAAGGGTATTGGGAAGCGTTGGTGCCGGAGGTTGTGGCATAAGAGAGGAACCCGGATGGTTGGTCGGAAGTAAGGAGTCTAGGTTAAATCATTGTGAGTGTAGACAGTTGACCTTGTTAGAGTAATTAGCCTTCAAGGTCATTGAGTCCCATGCATTGTGTCTCAAACAAATTGCTGAAGCCTTTTCATATTAGTCATATCAGATATTTTTGGCGTGTGTGAGCCTTACGAGGTGTTTATTTTGAAAACGTGTCGACGCGTGCAAACGTGTGTTGGTATTCAACAGACAAGTTCATTGCGTCGAATTATAAAATTTCAATTTTTGGTATGGGAGAATCATTTTATACTTCTTTGAAAATGAGTTAACTTTGTTATAAAAATCAAACAACATTTGACCGCATGATTTTATAAGTGAGTTTGGTACAGGCATGTTTGTCATATCAGTGAGGGTGAGAGTCGTTTGACACGCTCTGTATAAGAAATTTTATAGTATTTTATAAATCTGGGGGGGTAAAGTTCATCGAAAATAATTTCAATTGTGCCAACACCAATATTGGGGTGTGGTGAAGAATATTTTGTCGTGGAACTGGGGTTGAACAATTCTTAAATCGTTGCGTGTGGCTAGTCGGTGTTGTGTAGTGTACCCTCAAGTTTGTTTCATAATGTAGTCTTTTCTGAATTTTCAAAAGTGTCAAGAATTTTAAATCTTGGTATGTCATGCATGAAGGTTATGAACTCTCTAGGTTGTGGGGAAAGGTTGCAATTAAGAATGATGATAGTTTTGAGAATGGAAGTGTGATGTTCGATCAGAGGGTAGTCAATTCTTGACTTTGGCGTTCATGTTAAGGAAATGTGCTATTTAGCGGGAGGTGGTTATTGGAGGCCCTGATCTTCGACGTTAAGGATGTTTTTATGGTGTACTCGCTTGTGTAGTGGCATAAGATGGGGATGTCGGTAGATGTTTGTATACATGGTGAAATTTGAAGTCGTCATGATGCTCTCATATTAGTAAGTGGTTGAATTGGGAGAGGTAGGCCCCATTGGGAAGTCTGGTTGGTCGGAGATGTGGTTGAAGTATCACCATGTCGACTGTTGATGTTGAAGCCAGCGACCAATTTCGAGGTCAATGACGGGACGCTGAAAATGAAGGAGTAGCCAGGGATGACATCCATGCTTAAGAATAAAAGGAAGAGTATACTGAATAATTCATTTTGACCCATATTTACTCTTTTTGGGTTCTTTTCACATAGATTTTTTTTGTTTATGAATTTATTAAGTATATCCTACATTTACAAATAAATAAGAGAATTAAGTATATCTGTACAAACTAAGTAAGAAAAAAATGCACTTGTATTAAATAAGATAATTAGCAAAATTACAAGTACATAACGACAATTTAAAGCAGTAAATCAATCATTCTTTTTTTTGTTGAGCTCACCAAGAATGTCTCGATGAAAGAAGGTTGTTCCAACAATCAGAGGGGTTAGAGAAAGGATGGCCTCAAGAAAGGAGGAGTTTATGGTGTTTGAAGAAACTTTGAGTTCCTTTTGCATTAAGAAAGTAGATTCCTTTGAAAGGTACGCCCACTACAGACGAAGGAAGGTAAGGTGGTCCAGAAGGAACCGTCAGATTCAAGTTTTTTACGTTTGGCTCAATTCCTTTGGCAGCAAGGTCTCTGAAGATGTCTTGCCTAGGTGGAGGAGAAGGTTTGGGGAAGTACTTCTTTTGAAGGTAAGAAATTTATGCTTGTTCTTCCGGAGTGTGAGCAACTATGAGATCCTTTCGAGCAGCTTTCATCCGATCAAGAATCTCATTCAAGTGCTTGATGGCCTTATCCCTGTGACTAGAAAAAGAAGAAGTGAGGAGGTTGGAGATTTCGTACCATTATGAAACCCCAAGGAGATGAAGATCGCAGTATTTGATAGGTTGAACCGACTTGTCAGCCCTATAAATGATCAAGCGAACATCTGTCTTCGAAATCTTGGAAGTGCTGAATTTTACATCGACAATTTGTGACATGCTGCTTCTTTCCATCAACACTTTCTTGTACCATAAAACTTCAGAAGTATTTTGTAGGGTGACGTATTCTTCAATCTTTTTATGAACTTCAGATACCTGTATGATTTCATCTTCAGGAAGATCAAGGTCAAAGATGACCTTGGGAAGAGGTTGAAGCTTTAGCCGATCAGCATTTGAGACAATGGCTTTAAGTGCAACAGCCTTTTCTTGTTTAGATAGTTGGAGCTCTTCATCAGCAGATAATTTTGTCTTTCTTTTATCTTTGACCAGTGTTAGTAGTTCCCCCTTAGTTGGTAGCTCCCCCTCAGATGTAGCATTAGTAAGAACAGAAGTGGAGCCCTGATGGTCGTTGGCTAAAGAGTCTAGTACCGGTTGTTTCTCCCCCTCAGCGGCAGTCGGGGGAGCAACCAAGATCGAATCCACCTTCTGATGAAGAGACTGGAGAGACTGTAGAAGCTAAGAGTTGAACTGTTGTTGGGATTAAGATGATGCCTGAAGACGCCAGACTTCATCATCACGAGCATCAGAGGCTGCTTTAAGGGCAGCAACTGAGATAGTGAGGTGATGGTTGGAGTTCTGAATAGATTCCAACTTTTCGAGAGTGGCCTTAAAAAAAGAGGCCATAAAAACTTTGATAGTTCCAAATTGGGAACCAACCATGCGGTGATGGGGGTTGGCATCCCGAATGTCTTTGACTAGGTTGGCGGGAAAAACTAGAGCAGTAGAGGAAGGGGACTCCCGAGTGAGAGTAGTGGAGGCTTGTACACGAGTCGACGTCGGTGGATGATGAGGAAGAGCCCGAGAGGGAGTGTCTGATGATTCAGTACGCCGATCTAGAGGATCAGAGGCCATATTTGCAGCCGTGCTGGCAGGCGTAGCAGGAGTGGAGCCTTCAGGGTGATCATGTGCATGTTCAGAGGAGCCACTGGGTGACTCTGTTGAGCTGCTAGTCGATGGAGAAGAGGAGCTCCTAGCCGAATGAGGTGAACATCTGGGAGAGCCCTGTGCTAATAAGTCCATAAAGTGTGAAAATCCCTCAGGATTTGGTATAATCGCTCGTTCAATGGAATGTGTAAACTCATCGTCCATGAAATGGTTGGGTGTCAGGTCGTACTGTGAGAAGGCAGAACCTTGGACTAGGGAGAAGTCCAAGTCATCCTCATCCACCAAGGAGAAGGGGGATGAGGGAAGCTGAGGGTCCCCCAATATTTCAATTGCATCCTTTTGTGAGGATACAAAGGAGGTGGCAGTGGATTTTTCAAAGTCCCCGGGCCTAGATGGGACAATTTCAACACCTTCCGATTGTGAATAATCAGTGGGTAGAGTAAGTGGCTTGGCCCTAGAAACCTTCCTCTTTATTTTGGGAGAAGAGGAGGGGAAGAGGTAGAGTGCCGCCACTTTGAGTTTTGGTGAGTGGCTTGGGTAACCACCAAAGGTCTTTTCGGTGGTAGGGTCATTTTGGCAAGTGTGGCGGTGCCGGTATCTTTTGAGGATTTTTTCGTGCTACTCGGCTTCACTAAGGAGGGGAGAGAAGGGTCCACTACAGATGAGGGACCTTTGGACCTTAGAGGGTCCTTAGCATCACCCACTGTAGATTGGGAGAGTTACTGAAAGAGATCATACCTGGAGGTGGTGGGTTGTCAGTCTCCAAAGGCCCCCGATGGAGAAGGGGTATGGTCACAACTGGCGCGTGGTAGTCATATGTGATGCTAGTAGAGGCATCAATTTCAGAAGCTAGTTTGTTGTAAAGAATAATCCAGATAAACCGAGGAAAAGCGACATGTGGTCGCTTTGTAGGGGTGATGACACTGACTAACTCGTTGAAGAAGTACCCAGCAAAATCTATCTTTCTTTGGAAAAGAATAGCATGTGCCAGTTGTGTAATATAAGTAGGACACTGATCATGGCCATCAGTTTTCCTACTAAGGCATAAAATAACATGAGAGAAGAAGAAATTCCAGATACCTCCCATGTTCTTGCGAAGAAGGGTGTCGGGACTCCGGTCATTTTCTCCGTGGATGTAATTAAGTGTCTCCACAACCTCATCATGCTCAGTGGCAAGCGAGAAATCCTCATAAGATGTGTACTTGGGAAGATAAAGAGCTAGACGAACATCTTCGACACCAAATGTGAGATCCGGTGTAGTGGGCTCAGAGAGAATAGAAGCTGACACTTGCTTGGATTTATCATCATAGACACAAGTGAGCCAAAAGTTGCCTATGAGCATTTTGCTCATTTTTTGCGGGTTGTTCGTTAAAGCATCTTGAAGAGGAGATTTTATGAAGAAGGAATAGATGGGATTAAACTCCTTATGGTTTGGATCACTACCCAACCGTGCAACATGGTTGCATGGGTTGAAGATAAGATCTTCATGAGAGGTGGGAGGAGCATGCACATTTTTCTTTACAAATTTGGGAGAAGAGGAGGAAGCCATGGAGGAGAAAAAAGATGCAGGTTGTGAAGAAAAGATGGTGAAGAAAATGAAGATGGGGGAGTTATATTTATAGTGGAGTTATGTAACACCCGGAAAATCGCTCGTAAGTCATCTCGAATATCTGACCCCGATGCCCCTCCTATAGTGGTTAATTGTCCCTATTGTTGAGTTAGAATAACCACCCGGGGTCCCTACTTGCTTTCTAAACCATTTATTGTAAAAACTCAAAGTTCCAGCAGCTTGTGGGGGTGGTGCGACTGTGACCAGCGACTATGACATTGTTCATAGTCGAAGGGGAAAAGTTGCAGGTGGGGCCGAGGGTTCTGCCTGTTGACAGCGACAATGCCCTTGGGCAAAGTCGCGAGGGCAACGTCTCCCACTATGCCCAACCACCTGATAAATTCGAATGTGATGATTTATTTCATTCACTCTTCATCTAAAAACAGGAGGGTTCCATTGGGAGGCGATTTTAGGGTAAAATATCACCCCTTTCATTCATTCCACTCTTCTTGGTTGATAGCTTCATTTATTGAGTTCAAGGGTTGACCAAGAACAGTGATTGCAAGTTCCTACCAAGAATCTCAAGTCTTCAAGTCTCCATTTCATCTACTTCTAGGGTTTTTCTATTTTCTAGGTTTTAACCCAAAACCTAGATTGTGAGTTTCTAAACCTTTGTCAAAACTAGATACACATCATATTTTCATTATCTATCATTGTCATTCATCCCCATTTGAACTATTCATTCATAATACTTGGTTTCTTGTGAAATTCTTATGTGTAAGTCTAAGTCCTCATTTTGAATATAGACGAGCTTCTCTAAAGTGGCTTTGGGACTCTTTTACCATAAATAAATGGGAAACATATTGGTATGGGGTGACCTTGAACAATGGTCTATATGGGTGGTTTGACCTAATTTCGGTTTGTTGGATTACTTGATGATTACCCCATAATAAGTTGCTTATCATTGCTTGATGAAGTATATACTATGGAAATGGGATGATATGTTACTTGAATCACCATGAAGTGGAATTATGTTTATATTGATGCTAATTCATTCATACTAGCCTTGTTATAGACTATATGCAATGTGAGAAAGGTATGGTCTACTATTTTACCCATGGTTGGTATTGTGATTATTCATGTGCATTGTGTGCCTTGAAACCTACTAATATTAATGTTGGACGAACCAAATCGGTAGACACTAGGAGGACATAGTCTTGGGTGCCACCGTAACGGTATGTACCTAGACCTCCGTCATTCGGGGTAATGCCATGGTTGTAGTCCTCGGATGTGCCGGGCCTTTTGGATGTCGCTCATGGTAGTTGGCATCAAGGTGTATCGACTCTTTGGGTGGAACTTGATTGGTGCTATGGGTCTCCCCCATTGACTCCACATTTGATGAACTTATCGTTAACTGCTGATAAGAATTGTGCATGTATTTTGGGATGTTATTACTTGTACAAACTCACTAGGCTTTTTGGCCTAACACTTGTTTGATGTCGATGTGTATCTCAGGTTCTAGTGTCACCGCTTCTAAGCAAGTCTAGTCGGACTTGGGTGAGAGCTTGGGAAGGTGTATTGGGACACACTTTTTATGAAGACATTGTTTTGGTCTATAGACGACACCCTTTTTGTAATCTTCTTTCTAGCATAGAAATTAGATTAGTTGGTTGTTGTCTATTTCCGTTAAATTACAACTGTAATTAAACATGATTATTTATTCCCCATTTTTGGGAGGCTCTTGCTATGATAAAATTTTATATACCACATGTTCGTTTTCCGGATTTTTGTTATCCCTATTTTTAGGGTGTTACAAATTAGGAGGGAAATGAAAGAAGAATGGATTTTGAAAAGGTGGGTAATTAGGGTAGGAGATAATAGGGTAGAGGGAAGGAAAAAGATTTGATGGGATAAAAGAGGATAAAAGTCTAGGGTAGTGGGAAAGTAGAAAGAGTTGAAAAAAAATTAATATTATAAGTGAGAGATAGAAAAAGGTGAAGGATAGAGAAAAAGGGGGGGGTAAGTCGGTTGTCTTGGGGGGGGAGGTATTTGGTGGCCGAAAAAAGGAATTGGGGTAGAAGGGTCCAAAAAAATTAGGGTTGTTGTGGGTGAGAAAATCGGCAGTGCCGATTGGGTTAGAGGAGGGGAGGGGTTTGCTCGCCGATGGGGGAAATCAACTGGAATAAGTTCGGGGGGGGGGGGGGGGGGAGGGGAGGGTATGTTCGGCCAAAAATTTTTGTTGGGAGGGTTTTTGGTCCAAAGAAATCGGCTAAGGAGTGGAGTTGAGAGAGTGAGAGAAACCGGTTAGGGGTAGAGGTGGTTGGGCCGATGTAGGTCTAAAAAAATTATTTGGGTTTTGTGTGGTTGAGAAAATCGGCTGGGCCGATTAGGCTATGAGAGAGCGGCTAGGTGGTGTAGTAGATCGGCTAGCCGATAAGGGGAAAAAGGGTGTGTTTGTTCAGCTGCCGAAATAAGTGTCGGCGAGGGAGCAGGTGGGTCGAATAGGTGTATGGTCGGCTGGAGAGGCGGTCTTCGGCAAGGGTGGGTCGATGGTGAGTGGGGGTTCGGCGGAGATAGGAGGGAAGTCGGCAGGAGGTGTGGGGATGAAGGTTCGGCGAGCCGAATAAGAGAGGGAGGCGAGGGGTGGATCGGCGCGGCAGGTTCAAGGCAAAGAGAGAGAGAAACCGATAGAGAGAGAGATGTGAGGAGAGAGAGATAAACCGAAAGAGAGAGAGAGAGAGAGTCTTATGAGAGAGTGAGTTTGAGTGAGAGGAGTAAATAAAAATTAGGGAAAGAAGGGTAAATAAAGGAGAAAGGAAAAAAAATGGGTAGGGTAAAAAGATGATGTCTGCGAGATGATGTCATCAAGCCAATTTTAAACAAATTAAAAATTCTCTCTCTCTTTTTTTTTCTTTCTTTTCTTTCTCCATTTTTTTTAATTTTCTTTTCTCTTGTTTTTTTTTTTGAAAAAAAATTAAAACTCAGTATTTAACATATCGAGCAGGGGTGCTCACGGGTTGGGTTGATCGAGTTGAAGGCATTTTAACAACTCAACCCAATGTTGGTGGTTTGAAAATTTTCAACCCAACCCAACCCGTTCGGGTTGGACGGTTTGGTCGGGTTGTATTTAAACAATATTGAAAACATAAAAATAAGGAATTTTTTTTTTTGAAATACGATCCATCATTCAAAAGAATATACGAGTTCATCAAATATTTGCGTATTACATATAACTTTCCAATAATGTCCTCTTTATGAATTCCATTGCTCGTTATTGTCGAGTTGTTTTTGGTAACTTATACATATTAAAGGGAAATATAAATAATTTTAGAGAAGTCGCTAAAACGTTTATCGGGTTGGTCGGGTTACTTTGAGCCTAACCCAATAGATTCGGGTTGTCCTAATTTTGTATCGATTATATATCAGGTTACCTCGGGTTGATTTTTTTTCGGGTTGGTCGGGTTGGGTTGATCGGGTTGGTCGGTTTCTTGAGCACCCCTAATATTGAGTTCTCTGATGAGAAACTTGAACCGAGCTTCATCAAGCGGCTTGGTGAAGAGATCCGCCAGTTGAAGGTCAGTAGGAATGAAATGAAGTTCGACGTCACCTTTGGAGATGTGATCCCAGATGAAATGATACTGGATGTCGATGTGCTTGGAACGAGAGTGCAGCATTGGATTGTTTGTGATAGCAATCGCACTTGAGTTGTCACACATAATAGGAATGTGGGAGTACAACTTATTCTAGTCTCTAAGTTGATTCTTCATCCAAAGAATCTGAGCACAACAACTCCCAACAGCTACATACTCAGCTTCAGCAGTAGAGGTAAAGACTGAGTTTTGCTTCTTGCTAGACCAGCTAACAAGCTTGCCACCAAGGAGTTGGCATCTTCCAGTAGTGCTTTTCCTATCAACCTTTGATCCTGCAAAATCAGAATATGAATACCCCATTAGATCAAAACCTGAGTCGTTGGGATACCAAAGTCCCAGATTCATGGTACCTTTCAGATATCGAAAAATGCATTTAACCGTAGCCAAGTGAGATTCTTTCGGGTTGGCTTGGTAACGCGCACACAGACAAGTAGCAAACATAATGTCTGGTCTCCTAGCAGTAAGATAAATAAGAGAGTCGATCATGCCTCGGTAGCTGGTGATATTCACAAATACACCATCTGGATCAGCATGGAGTTTCAAAGGTGCTGCCATGGGAGTTTTCATGGGGAAGGAGTTTTCAAATTTGATTTTTTTCAGAAGATCACGTATGTATTTGCTTTGATTTTTGAAAATTCCTTCTGAAGATTGTTTAACTTGAAGTCCTAAGAAAAATGTGAGCTCCCCCATCATACTCATCTCATGTTGGCTTTTCATGAGAGAGGCAAACTCTTCACACAGTGACTCATCAGTGGCACCAAAAATGATATCATCCACATAGATTTGAACAAGGATAAGATTGCCTGAGGTTTGCTTGATGAACAGAGTGTTGTCAATTTTACCTCTTGAATACTTGTTCTTCAGGAGAAAATCAGGAAGAGTGTCATACCAAGCGCGAGGAGCTTGCTTTAGACCATAGAAAGCTTTGTCCAACCTGTACACATAGTCAGGATGGACTGGATCTTCAAAGCCAGGGGGTTGTTTTACATAGACTTCTTCAGCTAGCTCCCCATTCAGAAAGGCACTATTGACATCGATCTAGAAGACTCTGAAGTTCTTGTAGGCAGCATGAGTAAGAAAAATTCTGATGGCTTCAAGTCTTGCAACAGGAGAAAATGTTTCATCATAGTCAATGTCTTCCTCTTGTCTATAGCCTTGTGCAACCAGTATGGCTTTGTTTCTGATCATCGTGCCTTCTTCATCCATTTTGTTCTGAAAGACCCACTTGGTTCCTATGATGGTTTTTCTGGAAGGACGAGGAACCAATCTTCAGACTTTGTTCCTTTCGAACTGAGAAAGTTCTTCTTACATGGCAGTGATCCAACATGGATCAACTAGGGCTTCGTCAACTTTCTTTGGTTCAATAAGAGAAAGGAATTTCACATAGAGACAAATGTTTCCAATACCTCGTCTGGTCTGAACACCAACTTGTTGATCACCAATGATTTGATCAATGGGGTGATCTTTTGTCCACTTTAAGGCGGGAGGTAAAGGAGGAGGGTAAGAAATTTGTAGAGGAGAGTTGGAAGGGAAATTTTCAAGAGAGATAGATGGAAGATCGGCAGGAATAGGTGAGGAATGAATGTCAGATTGATGTAGGGTAGGCTGAGGATCATCCTCTTTTAAAGAGGAGGGATTATTAGATGTAGAGGGATCATTGTTTTGGTAGAGAGAAGTGGGAACTGTATAGGGAATGTCTGATGATGTTGGAAGAGGACCATTACCAACACAGGAGGATATCCACCGGTTCAATTCTTCATCATCACAAGAGAGTGATGATGTCTTGAGGTCATCAAACTTGACATGGATGGATTCATCAATGCACTTTATTCTGAGGTTGTAGACTCTGAAGGCTTTGAAAGTGAGAGAATATCCCACAAAGATTCCTTCATCAGCTTTGGGATCAAACTTTCCCAAATTTTTTCTATCGTTGAGAATGTAGCATACACACCCAAAGACATAAAGAAAGTCAATGTTGGGTTTTCTACCATAAAAGACTTCATAGGGAGTCTTGTTATGTCTTTTCACAATGATGGACCTATTTTGGGTAAAGCATGCGGTGTTGATTGCTTCAGCCCAAAAATAGGTTTGAGATTCACTCAGCATGGATCGGGCAGCTTCACATAGTGTTATGTTCTTTCTCTCCACTACACCATTTTGTTGTGGAGTTCTGACGGCAGAGAAGTTCTGATAGGTGCCTTTTTCATTGAAAAAATCATCCAACATACTATTCTTGAATTTTGTCCCGTTGTCACTTCTTACAGATCTTACTAGCTGCCCATTCAGCACTTCAAATTTCTTGATGAACTTTATAATTTCTTCAGTGGTGTCACTTTTATGCCTGAGAAAAAATACACAAGTGTAACGAGTGAATTCATCAATAATGACAAGAATGTACCTTTTACCACCAAGGCTTGGGGTACTGACTAGTCCACACAGATCCATGTGGAGCATATGAAGAGGTTGGGAGATGGAGAAGTGTAACACCCGGAAAATCACTTGTAAGTAATCTTGAATAACTGACCCTGATACCGTCCCTTAGCGGTTAAGTGTTCCTAATAATGAGTTAGAATAACCTCCAGGGGATCCCCACTTGCTTTCTAATCCATTTAATGTAAAAACCCGAAATTTCCAGCAGCCTGTGGGTGGTGTGCGACATTGACCAACGACTATGACACTGGTTATAGTCGTAGTGGCAAGGTCTCCTGAATGGTACCGTAGGGTACTGGGCATCGACGACTATGCCCGCGACAATGCCCTTGGGCAAAGTCGCCAGAGCAATGTCGCCCGCGTGGACCATCCCCCTATTAAAATCAGATCTGATGCTTTATTTTTGGGGGATTCATTGTGAAAACGGGAGAGCACTCTTGGGAAGCGATTTTTGAGCAACTAAACACCTTACACATTTATTTCTAGGGTTTTGGTTGGTAAGCTCATTTATTGTTCATCAAATCATCATTCAAGACCATTTATTGAAGTATTCATCAAGATCTCCACTCCATCCAATCAAGTCTTCCTCAACTAACATCTAGGGTTTTCTATTTTCTAGGTTTTAACCAAAACCTAGATAGTGAGTTGCTTAAACTTTGTTAAAGTAGATACACATCGTTTTATATCTCTTAATGTCTTTATTTTGTTCTTATATGATACTTAACTTGAAGCTTTAGTGGGATTTATGTATGTAAGGTCAAGAACTTATGTTTTTATATGGATGAGGGTTTCTTAAAGGTTTACTTGGAACCCTTAGCCTTAAATGAAAGGGAAATGCCCACTTATAAGTTGTTTTCAATGATGGATAAAATGGGTGGTTTTGACCTAATTTATGTTAAATGGATTATTTGATGCCTATATGATGATAAGTGGTTTTACTAGACTCTTGGTGAAGAATGTGCTATGGAATTGGGTAATTTATTACTTGTGCACATAAATCTGGAATTTGATTATGTTGATCATGTCGAGTATGTGTGGAACTTATGTGGAAGTTATATATGAAATGTGGATCATATGGTCTAATATTGTACCCATGGTTGGTATTGTGGACATTTCTTGAGAACTATGTGCCTTGCGGCCTACTATCATTATTGTTGGACGAACCAAGTCAGTAGACACTAGGAGGATATAGTCTTGGGTACCACCATGATGGTATGCACCTAGATCTCCGCCATTTGAGGTAATGTCATGGTTGTAGTCCTCGGATGTGCCGGGCCTTTTGGATGTTGCTCTTAGTAGTTAACATCAAGGTGTATTGTCTCTTTGGGTGGAACTTGATTGGTGGTATGGGTCTCCCCCATTGACTCCACAAATGGATTTTTTACCCATTAAATTGTTACGTGCATAATCATCTTAAATAAATGTTTATAACTTGTTCCAATCACTAGGCTCTTTGGGCCTAACACTTGTTTGGTGTCAATGTGTATCTCAGGTTCTAGTGGCGCCGCTTCTAAGCAGTCTTAGGCGGACTTTGGTGTGAGCTTGGGGAATGTGCATTTGGGCGCACTTTTTGTGAAGACATCCTTGGGTCTATAGGCGACACCTTTTTGTAATCTCTTTTCTATTATAGGAATTAGATTAGTTGGTTGTTGCTTAGTTCCGTTAAATTACTACTGTAATTAAACAAGTTTTATTATTCCCCATTTTTGGGAGGCTCTTGTTATGGCAATTTCTATATACTTCATGTCCGTTTTTCCGGATTTTTGTTATCCCTATTTTTAGGGTGTTACAAGAAGCATTGCTTGGACTTGAAGGAGGATTTTGTGAGCTTGCCTTTCTCACATGCAGCACACAACTTCTCTTTCATAAAGGATAATTTTGGCATACCTGTGACAAGCTCTTGATTTGAAAGGACATTCAACGTATTGAAGTTGAGGTGAGAGAGACGCTTGTGCCAGAGCCAACATCTTTTTGCAGAGTTTTCAGAGACAAAGCAGATATTTGTTCCGAAGGATGAGCTATGTCCCATGTCTATGACATAGACATTTTCTTTGCGGTAGCCAGAAAGTACAGTTTCCATGTTTTTGTTGAAAATGATGCATGAAGATAATTCAAATATCACTTTGTACCCCAGATCATACAACTAACTTATGCTTAGGAGATTGTGCATCAAGACTTCAACATAAGCTACTTTATTAAAGGTGATGGAACCATTTGAGAGTGTTCCATAACCTTTAGTGCTTCCTCTTGAGTTATCACCAAAGGTGACAGAAGGACTTTTGGTAGGCACGAAGTCTACAAGAAGAGATTTGTTGCCTGTCATGTGTCGTGAGCACCCGCTGTCAAAATACCAGATTTTTTGGTGCCCTAGACCCTGCAATCACAAAGAAATCAGTTCTTTGGTACCCATTTGGAAATGGGTCCATTTGAGTTAGAAGAAGAAGGAGAGTCCTTGGAAGCATTTATATCAATTCTTTCCACAGGACAATCCTTAGCAAGATGGAAGGTATTACCACGGTTATAGCATTTTCTATAGATAAAAACCTTTTTGGAGCTTTGATTAGCTTCCTTGTGATGACTCTTCACATTGAATTTTATGGCCTTTGAGGATAGAGAAGAGTCAAGAGGCTTGGGACACAAGATACCTTTACCAGAGTTAGTTGAAGGAATAGAAGAGGGTACCTTGGAATTTAGCTTTTTCAACATCACGGGTCTGGGGATAGGAAAAGAGGAGGATTTCTTGGAGTCTTTCTTGGGAAACTTCCTTTTAGGAGGAAGATCGGCAACTGATTTTCCCTTTTAAAGGAAGAGAATTTCCTTGAAGATGGCTAAGGATCTTTGGTTGGAAATTTGGAGGGTTTGGATTTTGAAGAGGAAGCCTCATTGATTTTCAAGGATGTCATAGACTCAAGAATGGGTTTAGTAGGGTCATTTGAGCCTTGAGCTTCCTCACTTTTAAGAGGTGAGCCAATACTCTTGGCTTTGATGAACATTCCAAACTTGAGATTTTCAGAAAGATCAGAAGAGTCCAAAGGTTCAGAGATGTCAGAGCTCTCTTTAGAAGATTCATAAACTGAAGGAAGAGAGAAAGGAGCATGTGTATCAGAAGGATGTTCAAGGCCAGATTTCCCAAAGCCTAGACCAGACTTGTCATCACAAGACATTTGATCTTGAAAAATCTTCTCTAAATTTTTGGAGGAACTTGTCCACCTTTTCACAATTTATTGCTCCTTTAAAAACCTTTTGAGAAGTTTATTTTTCTCTTTTGCAAGAGTAAAATTTATGATTTTCAGATCTTCAAGCTCAGTCTTAATTTTGTCAAAATGTTTTAGCTGAGAAAGACAAGTTTGCAGTTGTAAGGAAAGAGATTTTATCTGAGCATTTGCCTTTTTCTTTGCATCTTTGGCTTCATAAAAGTCAATGGTCAAAGAATCAAAGGCTTCAATCTTCTCAGCATATGAGAGAGAGAAAAAGGGATGTACCAGAGTAGATGAGGTGGAGCACTCAGCAGTCACAAGAGCCATAGAGGTGGAATAGGTTTCATAATCATCAACATCATCTAATTTAGCCATGAAGCAGAGGTTGGCTATTTCTTTGTCACTTTCGGAATTTGGTTCATCTGCCCAATCATGAGATTCAGCAAGAAGGCCTTTTCCTTTGTTGGCTAAGAGAGCATTTCTTTCCTTCTCTCTCTTATATTTTGCCTTGTACTTTTCAGCATGGTCAGAGTTTGAAGGGACAGACATGTTTGACTTTTGAAAAGAGGGTTGGTGGGAATTATACTTGGTTCTGACAGACCTAGAGGTGGTACGGTTAGAGGAGGGTAGTCTGGATTTATCAGAGGACCTGCTTCTGCACTCAGAAGCAAAGTGTCCCTTCCTCCCACACCTGTAACATTCCTCATTTGTTTTGTCAGAGGGAGTTGTTTTAGAAAAAAATAGAAGAGGGTTTTCTTAAAAGCCTGGATTTTTCAGAAGAGAAGCGAGGTTTATGTTAGAGCATAAATATGTTGGATACAAGATCAAGAAGACAAAAGTCAAAGTTCAAGAAGTCAAAGCTGAAGAAAGTCAACTCTCATCAAAGTCAAAGTCAATTTGTAATAAAGTCAATGTATTGTTTTTGTATTTTAGTTTCCTTGTTTTTAGATGTGGGTATAAATACCTTGTATTCTTTGTATTCCAAAAGTAGTTGTATTCAGTTATAAATTGAAAGAAGTTGCCTAGTTGAGAGAGAATAGGTTAGAGAGAGAAAGAGAAGTTCTAGAGAGAGAAAGTTGTAATCTTGGAATTGAAAGTTAATCAAATAGGTAATTGATTGAATTCTTGTTTTGTGTTTGTTTGATTAAGTGTTTAGAAACTAGAATCTGGGAACACAATTGGTATCAGAGCAGATCCAAATCGAAATCAAATCAAGAAAATGTTCGACACTGTGTTCTTGAGCCGAAGAATCATATTCTGAGTTTTTGTGCGAATTAGGTGTTGAAATTGATCAGGTTATGATTGTTGAGTGAATTAGATTGAGTCTGTATGGTTTAATTTCAGATTTGCACTGTAATTGTTTGATATTTTTGGATTTTGTTGTATTTTTGTTCACGAGTTTGTTTGAGCACTGTTACATAGATCAATCTTGTATTTTTGTTGTTTTGGTTTGTAATCTCTACATTGTAATTGGTTCGAAACATGATTTAGAAGAAATCTGCAAAGTTTCAGATCATTTGGTGGAGATTTGAATCGAATTTGAAGTGAAAATCAAGTTTTTGTTCGAAAAACTTCAAGAACTCGCAAGATCTTCAAAACGCGCAAGTTTATCGGAGAAACACGCAAGACTCATCTGTTAGAACGCGCAAGTTGAAGAATCTCAGTTTTGGTCAAAACGCGCAAGGCATTGTTAGCGAGTTCTAGAAACTCGCTGATCGAAGTCTGGGAGTTTTTGAAAGTTGGGAAATTTTTCTAAGGACCAGAACACGCACGTAGTGGTTAGCGAGTTCTACAAACGCGCTAATCGAAGGGTGCGAGTTTGAGCAGGAACAGTGATCTGCGAGTTCGTTCATCTGCGAGTTTGAAAATCTTAGAAAATTTTCTAAGTGTTGGAACGTGCACGCCTCAAGTAAACAGTGATTAGCGAGTTTTATCAAAACGCGCTAGTAACGACTAGCGAGTTTTTCAAACACGCACGCCTCTATCTGCGAGTTCATCAGTGAATAGTTACTTGCGTGTTCAGGCATTAGCGAGTTTCTTCGAGAACAGTCTCTTGCGAGTTTCAGTGACTTGCGAGTTTCAGCAACTAGCGAGTTTATTAAAACACGCAACTCTTTACGTGCGAGTTTCACAAACACGCAAGTTTAAGCCTGAGAGTTTTTCTGTGAATAGTTGTTTGCGAGTTTCAGCGCCTGCGAGTTTTAAGCCTTTTTAGTGATTTGCGAGTTTTTCATACTTAGAATATTTTTCTGAGAAATTTTCAAAACTGTAATATGGCTTTTATATTTCAAAATTCTGATTGTGATCAAAATTCCTGAATTTATATTTCAAGATTTCTTGTATTTTTGTGATTTCATATTTTGGACTAACGATCAGTTCTAGTTTCTTATTGCATATATTTTTCAAACAGTTTTAAACAAAATGACTTTCAAATATGCTCTTTCTATTGGCACTGATGTCAAGCCTTCAGTTCTTTTTAAAGGAGAGTACGAACAATGGAAGGATCGATTCCTTGATTTTGTGGACCGGCACACAAATGGAGAAAATATTCTTTTGTCCATCATTGAGGGTCCTATGGTACCAATCACAGTTCAAATACCTGATGATGACTCATCTAATAGTGAAGATGGTACTGAGGAAAGAGATCAGAAAATGAAAACAGTTCCAGTTGAATATGCTCAGTATTCTGAAGAGCAAAAGAGTCGGTTCAAAGCAGACAAGCAAGCAAGATCCCTTCTTCTTCAAAGTATCCCGAATGACATCTACGTCAAAATAGACAGCTACAAGGCAAATGCTAAGAAGATGTGGAATCAGTTGCAGAAAATGATGATGGGTTCAAAGGTCGACAATCAAATGAAAGTAGCAAATTGCATCAATAGCTACGAGGAATTCAAAGCCAAAGAGAATGAGAGTTTAGAAGATACTTATGAACGGTTTGTCTTGCTGTTAAATGAGTTGTCAAAGAACAAAGTGAAAAAGAAGCAGCTTGAGAACAATGTCAAATTTCTGAGTATCCTACAACCTGAATGGAAGAAGCATACGCGTAGGATGAAACAGATGAAGGATCTGAATGACATACCGTTACATGAGGTTTATGAAACTCTGAGGCAAAATGAAGAAGAAGTGGAAGAGAAAAGAGCTGAGAAAAAGAAGGTAGAAAAAGTTCCCGATCCGATTGCATTGGTAGCCGGAGAGAAAAAGAAAGAAAAGAAAGAGAAGAAGAAAAAGAAGAAAGTACTTACCAGTTCTGAATCAGAATCAGAATCAGATGGACATGATGGAGAAAGCCTCAAAAAGGCTATGCTATTATTGACCCGAGCTTTCCAAAAGAAATTCTACAAGAAGTCGGGATCAAATTCACAAAGATATTCTTCATCAAGCTCCAAGAATCATGAGCATCGAGAAAGAGTTGAAGGAAAGAGATATGAAGAGAACCGGTATATGGAAAGGAAGCCGGAAGAAAAGAAGAAGTTTGTGAATGATTACATTGTTGCTAAAAAGCCAGCAAATGATCCAATTAAATGCTACAACTGTGGCAAGACTGGACATTTTGCTAAAGATTGTCGAAAGCCAAAGGTTCGAAACTCTCAGTATTATCAGAACAAACTGCTATTGGCCAAACAGCAAGAAGCAGGCATAACATTAATGGTTGAGGACGAATTTTGGTTGGATCATTCGGATCAAGAGGATGACAAAGAGAAGGAAGAAACTGCTCATCTCTGTCTAATGGGAAAAGAGGTCAAGTATGACGAGTCAGATGATGAGACAGCTGATGAGGTATTAAACTTAACTGAAAAAGATTTTTTAACCAAAATGGAAGCTATGATGGTTGAGCTTAATGATCTTCAAGTAAAATTGAAGAAAGAAAAAGACAGAGTTGCTAAAAGAAACAACAAGATCTTTGAGCTTAATAAGTATGTTATTGGGAACAAAGATCTAATTGATTCTTTACGCAAGTCTGCTTCTGTTTCTAAACTTCAAGTAGATTGTTTTGAAAAGAAGATTTCTGATTTTGAAGTTAAATTTTCTAAGTATGAGTTTGAGAAGAAAGAATCTGCACTAACTGTTTATAAATTGCAGGTTGAGAACAAGCTTTTGAATAAGAAGGTAAATGGTCTGGAAGCCAAACTTTATGCAAGAGGCTAAACAGATCAAACTATCTTTCTTAATGCACCTAACGAAGAGGCTGATATTAAGGAAAAATGGGGACTTGGTTTTCAAAACCCCCATTACTTAAAGAAAGCCATCATAAAACAACCAGCACTTTATAATTTTGATTTTCTTGCTTGTGTTGGTAAACATACTCATTTAAAACCCAAATTTTTTACCAAATTACCAGAAGAAGTTGAGGCCAAAGAAACTGAAAATAGAAAGAATGTAAATAAAATGCAACTACCATTTAACTATGCAAAGTTAAATGATAGTTATCTTTCAGAAGCACCAAAAGTTCTTTCAAACGATTATTTTGCTAGTTATTCTGTTTCTGAGATGAAGGAAAAACCTGCAATTTCAAAGGTTTATGTTCCTCCACTCATTATTGAAAGCAAAATAATTGAGCTTGAAAGTGTTTTATCTGATGAAAAACTTTTGGTAGATATTGAACAAAGTGTGTTTTCTACAGTTTTAAAGAACACTGTTTTTCAATCTAAATCTACAAAGTGTTCTACAGTTTCAAAGGAACCTCAAACTTCATCTGATACTTTTGATGACTTATTTGAGTCTGCAAATGACTTTATTAACTCTGATGGTGGGTGCATAGAAGAAATTGATATGTTTGACTTCAATGCTTCTCTTCCTGATCATTCTACTTGTCTTATACCTGAAAAAGTGTTACCAAGTGTTCTTAAAACTGATGAATCATCTACAGTTTCTGTGACTGCTGAATATTATTCTAAACGTAAGAATCATAAGAAACAGCAATCACAAAAACGGATTTACACTGGTAAAACAAAGAAAACTCATTTTCAGAAATCTGATTTTCCTAATAAATTTAAATCTTTTGTTTCAGATATAAGCAAGAAAAGGTCGAAAGCTCGAACCGAATGGCGACCAAAAAGGAAGAATGATGAGATAGCTGAATCAGTTTCTGATAACTCTTGTAATAGATCAGTTAGTAGTGATAATGATGTAGTTGGTCAACTTGCTTCACCTAAACAAAACCTTGTAACTTCTTACAAGCGTTATTCAATAAAGCAATTGATTCAATTATCTCCTATTACTATGAAATCTTATCATTATCGGAGAAATGATTTTGCTTATTCTCATAATTCTACTGATTAGTTTGGAACTTATCATGTTTATTCTTCAAGATCAAATGTTTTTAAAAGTTTTCAACGAAAAGGAGGATCCATATTCAAATGGATACCAAAATCATGTGCTAATCTGTTAGGACCCGTTTTTAAATGGGTACCTAAAGTTATTGTTTCTTGATTTCTCTTGCAGACCCGGCATATGTGGTACTTGGACAGTGGATGTTCCAAGCATATGACTGGGTAAAAAGCTTTATTGTCTAATTATACAGAGAAATTCAGTGGAAATGTCAGATTTGGAAACGATCAGCTTTCACCAATCTTAGGATATGGTGACATCATTCAAGACAACATAACGATTAAGAAGGTGAGTTATGTCGAAGGTCTAGGGCACAACTTGTTTAGCATCAGTAAATTCTGCGATAATGGGTTAGAGGTCAACTTAAAAGCTAAGAGATGTTCGGTTCGTTCTGAAGACGGCACAGAACTCTTAATTGGCAAGCGAAAGACAAATATCTACACCATCAATCTTTCAAAGGTTCAGAATGACAGTCACGTTTGCTTATTATCAAAAGCTTCGATGCAACAAAGTTGGCTTTGGCACCGACGACTATCACATCTGAATTTTCGTTATATCAATAAGTTGGTCAAAGATAAGTTGGTAAAAGGACTTCCTGAGCTGAGATATGAGAAAGAACACTTGTGTGCTGCATGCGAAAAGGGTAAGATGAAGAGAGCCGCACATAAACCGAAGCCTGAACCAAGCACTAGTTCTCCACTAGAGTTGTTACATATGGATCTCTGCGGTCCGATGAGAACACAAAGCTTAGGAGGAAAGAAATACGTGTTGGTTATTGTGGACGATTATTCAAGATACACGTGGGTCAAATTTCTTCGATCAAAAGATGAGACGCCCGAAGTTCTCATTACCTTCTTAAAGACGACCCAGGTGAATATGCATAGACAAGTCAAGCTTCTTCGAACTGATAACGGCACAGAGTTCAAAAACAAAACAGTTGAAGAATATCTCAAATCGGTCGGGATATCACATCAATACTCTGCTGCACGTACACCTGAACAGAATGGAGTAGTCGAAAGGCGAAATCGGACGCTAGTCGAGGCTGCTCGTACTATGCTTAGCCAATCGGACTTACCTCTATTTCTGTGGGCAGAAGTTGTGTCAACTGCATGTCATACTCAAAATCGATCCATGATACACCGCCGTTTTCAAAAGACTCCATATGAGCTGATCAACAACTGAACACCAACAATCAAGTATTTTCACATATTTGGGTGTAAATGTTTTGTGCTTAACGACGGAGAGAGTCTGAAAAAATTCAGTGCTAAGGCGGACGAAGGCATCTTCATTGGTTATTCTTCAACATCTGCAGCATATCGTGTTTATCTGAAGAAGTCAAAAACAGTTGTCGAGAGCGTTAATGTTACATTTGATGAAGAAATGGCTTCTGAACAACTCAGTTCAGAACCCGTGATCACTGGAGTATTAGCTTCTGGGCAGATCAGTCCAAAACCTGTTTCTACAGAGAAAAATTCGAATAACGCTTCTACTTCAATTTCACATTTATCTGATTTAGATTTGTTATTTGAATTCTTTTATGATGAGTTTCTAGGGTCTAATGTACCTAAATCTGCTGTGACTGACAGGTCTGAAGACACAAGCTTCAATCATCCAGTCATTTCAGAAGTTTTAACTGAACTTGTATCCCCCGTTCATTCAGAAACTCACATTCCATCAACTACTCCTACAGTTGAAGATGCACAAGTAATTGATGAGCCAGAAGTAACTGTTTCAGTTGGGTGTGATATATTGTCTACTCAACAGCCAGAGTCTGTTGTTCCAACTGATGCTTCTGCACCTGAAACTTCAACTGCAAACCCCCATCCTATTATTCAAACTGAAGAGCCTGATAGTGGATTTTTAGATGATGATCATGATCAAACTTCATCTACTCCACTCCCTCATGAGCATCGCTAGACCAAAGAGCATCCTTTACATCAAGTAATTGGAGATCTTAACAAGCCTATGCAAACTAGGTCAGCAACTATTAATCAATGTATGCATGACTCATTCCTCAGCAAGATAGAGCCCACGCGAGTATCAAAGGCTTTAGCTGATTTGGATTGGGTATCTGCCATGCAAGAAGAATTAAATCAGTTTGAAGCTCTGAAGGTCTGGAGATTAGTTCCACAACCGGAAGGAAAATCCGTAATTGGCACTAAATGGGTATTCAAGAATAAAAAGGATGACGATGGTATCGTTATTAGGAACAAAGCTAGACTTGTTGCCAAAGGTTACCGACAAGAGGAAGGCATAGACTACGATGAGATGTATGCTCCAGTAGCGCGTATAGAGGCAATCCGCATGTTTCTAGCCTACGCAGCTCATAAGAATTTCACAGTCTATCAGATGGATGTGAAAACAACCTTTCTGAATGACATTCTTAAGGAGGAAGTATATGTGTCTCAACCAGAAGGGTTCGTCAATCAAGATAAGTCAGATAATGTCTATATCCTGGATAAAGCCCTATATGGTTTAAAACAAGCCCCTCGAGCATGGTATGATGTTCTATCAAAATTCTTGGTCAAGTCAGGTTTTTCCAAAGGTAAAGTTGATACCACTTTGTTCATCAAAAAGGAAAAAGCCGATATCATCCTTATTCAAATATATGTTGATGATATAACATTTGGCTCTACAAATCCTAAATTCTGCAAAAACTTTTCTAACCTCATGGTATCACGTTTTCAAATGAGTATGATGGGAGAGATGAATTTCTTTCTCGGATTACAAGTTAAACAGTTTTCAACGGGGATTTTCATTAACCAATCTAAGTACATTTTGGATATTCTTCGGAAGTACAAAATGGAAAATTGTAAACCAATTGGAACCCCGATGGCACCAGGTACTAAAATTAGCACTGATCCTTCGGGTAAAAGTGTTGATGTTAGAACTTATAGAGGTATGATAGGATCATTAATGTATCTTACATCTAGTAGACAAGATATTATGTTTTCAACATGCTTATGTTCTAGATATCAGGTTGCTCCTAAAGAATCCCATTTGGCTATTGTCAAAAGGATTTTTAGGTATCTTAAGGGGACTGCAGATCTTGGTCTGTGGTATCCTAAGGATACTGGGTTTCAACTGACTGCCTATTCAGATGCAGATCATGCAGGTTGCATGTTGGACATAAAGAGTACTTCAGGTCACATTCAATTTCTTGGAGACAAGCTCGTTAGCTGGGCATCAAAGAAACAATTATGCGTTTCCACATCGACTGCTGAAGCAGAGTATGTAGCTGCTACCAGTTGCTGCTCTCAAGTCCTGTGGATGCGAACACAGCTGCGAGACTATGGATTCAAGTTTGAGAAAATACCGATCTAGTGTGACTCAAAGAGTGCAATCGCGATATCTACTAATCCTGTCCAGCATACGAAAACCAAACACATTGATGTCAGGTATCATTTTATAAAAGATAATGTAGAAAAAGGAACAATTGAACTTTATTTTGTAAAAACAGATTATCAGCTTGCAGATTTATTTACCAAACCATTAGATGAAAAGAGATTTAATTTTCTTATCTCTAAGCTTGGTATGTTAAATCTGAAGACATAATCAGTTGTTACCTAATAAAGTTAAGTACTGTTATTTTTCATCATTTTTCTTTATTATTATTTCTGAAGAATATCTGCACTTTAACATGACTGTTCATGATCTCAGGGGGAGTAAGAGAAGATTAAAGATGAATCATTATTCTTTTGAGGGGGAGCTTATCTAATTTCTGCATTTTACTTAACTGACAATTTTTTGTGATGCATGAAGTTAGGGGGAGCATATAAGTCAAGTCAAAAGGAGTAAGCTTATGATTTCTGATTATTTCAGATCAGAACTCGTACTTTAATAGTTTTACTGCTTTATGTCATTTTATTTTCGAATAATTTTGTGAATAAAGTTGCTTTGACTAGACTTTGAGACTTATGCAGATTGAGAGAAGATGACACGATCATATCTTTTTGACTTCAGCTGACTTTATGAGATTTAAGATTGCATAGAAAGGTTCATTTCTTATCTTAATCTCATATATGGTTGAAAGAAGGACAACTTTCAATCATAGAAAACATGTTCTTAAAATGTTCAAACCACTTTCCGATTCTTAAACAGATTTCATAAATTGGAAGTGTGATTTTTAAATGTTTTCATTTTTCATTTTGAGCTTCAATGATTAATAAACCGTGTGTTTCCAAAGATAAATACTTGCGTATTGTCTTTTCTACATACTTTCAAGTATTCACACACATCGGTTTAATTTTTGATCAAATTGTTCTTACCATGTCTCATATTGAAACATAATTTCGATGGTAAGACACCCCGCTTGTACTTTAAAGAATTTTGAGCGATATTTCATTTCGAAACGTCATTTCAAGAATGTCTATATTTTTTGTTTCGTATAGACGATATACCGTTATTCTTGACCATAAGCCTTAATTGATATATCAATTCATTTCTGGTCATTTTCATACAATGTCAGATTTTCAAACAAGTCTTTTGCATTCATATTTATTCATTTCATATACTTGTTTGAAAATGTTTCAATGTCTAAAAATGCTCAAATGTTCATGATTATATTTTATGAGCATACATTCATCTGACATTTGTATATGAGTTTTAACTGTTAAAGTTAAATCATTATGAGCAACACGTTCTTTTAGGATCATACATGGGTTCTTTGTGCTAGGAATTAACTGAACTTCTATGGAATCACGTTAACCAATGATTTCTAGCCAAGAAGTTAATCCATAGAGATTGAGTGTGAGGAGTCTAAAAGAAATGAGTGTGGGTGTGATGAGATAAAATGTAAAGGAGAGTTTGGTTAGTAGTGAGCTTAATGATCAAAAGAAAGAGGGTGTGAGAACAGAGTAAAAGAATATTAAACTCTGCACCAACTACTTTCTGAACCGGGCAGCCACATTACTAGCGTTTCACAACTTTTTGGTGAACGTTATTGAAACAGGCAACTAGCCCATACCAACTCTTGTTAAAAACCCCACCAGCCACTCATTTTCTTCTCAAAAAGAAAGTGTTTCATATTTTCAAGGGGACGTAGCATATAATCTATCTGGTTTTCATTTGGAAAATCTGGATATTGAAAAAGAAGGAAGTTTGCTCCACCTTCGCACTTCAATCATGCACATTGAGTCTGTGTTTATCTACTGTTGTCTCAGTGGTTTACACAATGTTGAGCCTTATAAAAGAAATCATTCGTGCTTAATTCTTTCTACACGTGCACGAACACACAAGGAATTCGTTTCTTTGTCATAACATTCATAGAAATTTCCTTTGTGGTGTTTCGATGATTGGATGGAAGCCCTGGGGGAGTGAACATCAAAAAGCTCCTTTATATTGTGTATTCGTTACACACGGTGACTTTGTGTTACTGACAGGCATTTTAACTGATTCATTTGTTGATTCAGGAGTTACATGTTCTTATTTTGTCTAGATTTGAAAAGATCTGGATGAATACTTGGCTATGGATCACAGAATCAACGACTCAGTTTGACAGATCAGAATGGTCAAAGACATTTCTTGGAAGAAAAGTTTTGATGATATAGATGCTCAAATCATCAAAAAGGGGGAGATGGTATCAAGAAATGATAAAGTTTTGAGAGATGATTTTCAAAAATGTCCAAGTCAGAAAAGTTCAAAGTAAAGATTTGAAGAGTTGAAGAAGATCAAAGAATTTCTGAAGATTTGAGGAAATTTTTCTTTGAGGATTATTTGCTAAAGCAATCCGAGCTGATTCTGAAGATAATTTCTTTCCAAAGTCTGAAAGTATCTTGTGAAATTTTTGGGGAGATTGTTAATCATTTGAAGACAGTTTTGGAAAGAATGTCGTTAAAGAAAAAAGGGAGATTGTACTGACAGAGCTTAAAGTGAAGACTGAATTGCTAGATCTTTCAATAGTGATCTTGAATCCAAAGGGGGAGATTGTTAGAGCATAAATATGTTGGATACAAGATCAAGAAGACAAAAGTCAAAGTTCAAGAAGTCAAAGTTGAAGAAAGTCAACTCTCATCAAAGTCAAAGTCAATTTGTAATAAAGTCAATGTATTGTTTTTGTATTTTAGTTTCCTTGTTTTTAGATGTGGGTATAAATACCTTGTATTCTTTGTATTCCAAAAGTAGTTGTATTCAGTTATAAATTGAAAGAAGTTGTCTAGTTGAGAGAGAATACGTTAGAGAGAGAAAGAGAAGTTCTAGAGAGAGAAAGTTGTAATCTTGGAATTGAAAGTTAATCAAACAAGTAATTGATTGAATTCTTGTTTTGTGTTTGTTTGATTAAGTGTTTAGAAACTAGAATCTGGGCACACAATTTACCTTTTGAAAAACCAGCAAGCATGGCAACACCATCTGACAGCTGAGCTACAGAGGTCTCCTCTCCTTCATCACCAGCCTCACTAAGATAGGCTTCTAAAGGATCATTGGGATCCTCTTGACTATTATTGTCAGAATCAGAGGGACAGGTGATTCTAGGAACACACACAATATTTTTGGAAGAATCACTAACAAGAGCTAGAGAAGAGCTTTTAATGTCTTTTGTGATGGACTTCCTAAGCAGTTTAATCTGCTCATAGTTAAAGAGAGTGCCATACAAAGCAGTGAGAGGCATAAAGTCAAGATCCTTGGTAGACTTGATACAAGTACAAACATTTTCCCAAAACTCAGGAAGGCAGTCCATGAACTTGCACATGACTTCCTCATTGTCATAGATGAGACCCACAAGTTTTAGATCGTTAAGAAGAATGTTAAACGATTGTAGTAGTCTGAGAGAGATTCACCCTTCTCATGCGAAAAGAGTTCATACTTTCTTACAAAATCAATCTTTCTGCTCTTTTTCACCTCAGACGTACCTTCGTAAAGAACACACAAAGTAGACCACATTTCTTTTGCAGTAGAAAAGTTAACAAAAGAATGGTAGACCTCATCAGGCAGAGAAAGGGCAATGATGGCTCTAACTTTAGTATCAAGAGCTATAAGACGTCTGTCTTCATCATTATATTTACTGAGGTCCTTTACAATGTATCTCCCAGTAGCTGGAGTTCTTTCTTCCTCAGAAGAGTCCTCATCAACTTTTGCCTTATCTGCATTTTTAGCATTGTACCGGTCCTAAACTCTAGGAATAAAAAGACCTTCATGTAAGATAGTAGGATATCTGTTGTCAACTCCTTCTAAGAAGAGTATCATACGACTTTTCCACAGGAAGAAGTTATTAGGGTTAAACTTTGGTGGTTTGGCTATAGAGCCATTGTCGTATGATACAACAGTGGTGTTTTGAGAAGAATCATTTTCCAAAGAAGAAGAAGAGGAGGCCATTGCGGATCTAGTTTATTGAGTTAAACTAAACTGCTCTGATACCACTTATTGGTCCTAGTTAGAATAAAGTAAATAAGAAAAGTATTGTAGAAGGGGGGGTTGAATACAATACTCACAAATTTTCACTTAATGTAATTCTTATTGATTTGAAATCAAGAATTATACATAGAAAACTTTTGATTGTTGCGGAAGAGAATAGATGAAATCTATTCAAATAATCTTATACAAAGAGAATGAAGAACATTTAAAAACACTTAGAAAACAATGAACTTCGTAGAGAGAAAATTGCCAGTGCGCTTAGAGAGCTTGAAGGCTTGTAAAGCTGGTAGTCTTGCATGTTGAACCATCCTCCATATTTATAGTGCCTCATGCATTAAATGCATGGGACACCTGTTGAGCAAGGGATGGACATAGGTCTTCAGCATGGTACATGATGTACCTTTTTTCTTGAGGTGACTTTGTCTTGAAGTGTTGACCTGCAGGATGGTGTAGACCTTTCCTTAAAAGAGTGTAGGAGACAAATCTTACTTTATCTGATCTTCAGATGAGGTTCACGTCAAGTGCAAGATATCACAAATATACTTTGTCAGAAAAGTACAATGTGTTTATGTCGATTATATTTTCCCACCGAAACTTATCAAAGACAAGTTTGGTAAATAGAGAGACAAGTCGGCACATGTGAGAAATCTTCGGCTGCTGAAGATTGAGAAATCTTCGGGCTCCTGAAGATTTGAGATTGCCGCCATCCTGGCCAATGGTGTTGATCAAGTAGGCATGCTTGGCTTTAGGCTGAGAAGTCTATCTTCAATCCGCTTTGAGAGATATGCTTATTCTTTGTTTTCTTCGGCCGATCTTCGACTTCACCGAACATTTGTATAGAAACCAAGCTGCTAAAAGAACCTTAAAATATTCTAAGCATGATGATACAAAATGGAAGATCGGGAGGTCATCTTCAAATCTTCAAATGACCCAACAACAATAATATTCTAGAGAGAAAGATCAATACAGATAACTAACAAAGATTGAGCCACAATAGTCATATGTATTGATAGAGATATAGACGAGTACAATAAGAACACTAAGAACACGCATTGTATGTGTGTAATTCTCTCTCTATCTCACGAATTCTCTCACTAGCTACTGTGTGCAGTTGAGTGTGTGTAATCTGTTGAGCGTGCCAAATCTCCTACACAAATCTCCCTTTTATTGGAGAATATCCCAAAAGTCAAGTCTAACACTAATGAGGAGTTGTCATGTGAAAGGTGAAATAACCGTTTTAGGTTGGCGTGACAGAGTTGCATTGGCTGATTGAGCTAGGAGAGAAACACTTGTTGAAATCTTCAGTTGATAGTAGCACATAGATGGCTTCCACAAAGCATAACACATAGGCTATGTGGACCACAAGTAGGGGTGTTCGCGGTCCGATTTGGGCGGTTTAACCCCTCAAACCACAAACCAGACTGTTGTGGCGGTTTAGAAAATTCCCAAACTTAGCGGTTTGTAACAAGTGATCAAACCGGTCAAATTGGACCATAAAAAAACGGTATGGTCTGACCGATTTAGGCAGTTTGGGCCTATTATTGACTTTAAACTAAAAAAAATGACATTTATATCTAAAATGAAATTTCTATCAATATAGCAATATTAAAAAAACTGTATACCGAATTATAAAAAAATGTCTATCTCTAAAATTAAAAAAAGACAATGAGCAAATGATAGAAGGTTAAACAAATCCACCAACAATAGGAGGAATTTTGGACAAACATTGAGTAAAGCAAATGACGATTTGGAAATTTGAATTTGATTTTTGACGAATTTCGGAATTTTGCCTATTTATAAATGAAAACTAAAAAACATAATGTCTTTGACGAATTTTTTTTAACTAGGCCATAAAAGTAAAGCTTACAACATGAAAAATAAATACAATTCATGCATGTGTATTGTTGGCGGCCAGTTCGATCCAAACCGCTCAAAGAAATGTTCAAACAGTTGACCAGGCCGGACCGAGTGGTTTGGCTATTTTTCAGACCGAACCGGACCGCCAGACCGCTCAAACCGTAAAAAACGGTCCGATTTGACTTGGTTTGATCGGTTTGAGCAGTTCAATGTTTTTTCTGAACTCCCCTAACCACAAGTCATCTTCTGGTTAAGGACTTCTATGCAGGTGATTGCAGAGCTTCAAATGCTTGCTTTGACAGAGGTCCTCTATCTCTGAGAACTTGTCTTCTTTTTTAATACTTTTATATTTGACAGAATTTGTGGCTAACATATATAACTGTGGGTCTGTGTTATTTGTATGTATATATATATGTATGTATACATGTATTGTTTGTTAAACCACGATGGATCTATATATTTTGTTGTATATGTGTATATATATTATTGTATGCATATGTACATGTTAATGTATAGATAGTATGTGTGTGTTGTTTGGTAATCGCATATGATGTATATATGTGTTGTATGTACATGTTAATGTATAGATAGTATGTGTGTGTGTGTCTCTGTTGTTATTGTACCTTAATAAGTCATAAAGTGTCTTATTGGACTATAATGGATCTTAATGGGTTTTATCGAGTTTTAAAGGGTTTTATTGTGCTTTAAATAGTTTCATTGGGCCTTAATGGATCTATCAGGATTTAAAGGGTTCTATTGAGCTTTAAAGGGTTTCATTGTGCCTTAATAGATCTATCGGGCTTTAAGGGGTCCGATTGCGCTTTATTAAGCCTTAATGAATCTATCGGGCTTTAAAGGGTTCTATTGGGTTTTAAAGGGTTTCATTGGGCCTTAATGGATCTTTCAGACTTTAAAGAGTTTCATTGGACTTTAAAGGGTTTCATTGAGAACATATAGGAAGCCCACAAACCTTATCCCTTGCTTTATAAGGGAATTGATCTAGTGGTTCTCTTCGGTTAGACCGTTCGACTCGATACATGCATACAAACATGTGTAAGTGTTATATGTGTGTGATGGGTTTTATTGGGCTATAAGACCCTCTAAAGCCCATCAAACCCCAACCAAGTTCATTATGAACAACCAAAACTCATGAATGTCCAATACAATTCATAAATAACTAGCGAGTCTAATTCGACCATCAAGACATAATAAGTTGTAAACTTGAATTTTAAAAATATTTTAAAAATATGAGATAATTGTTTTAGATTTATTTAATTATGTTCAATAATTATGAAAAACTAATTGAAATATTTAATCTTTATTCACTACTTATGTTAGACAATGCAAAATCTCAAGTTTAAAAAAAAGATTAATAATAAATTTTAAAGACAATTAAAATTTTTTATTATCAAATACTATTTCAATATTCCCTCTTAAAATCCCAAAATTTTAAATATACCCTCCCTCTTTTTTTTTACTTTTCCATTCCCTCTCTTCTACTTTTCCTCCCAAAATTTTAACCCTACTCTGTTCTCTCCTTCTCCCTCACGACGAGAGATGATGAGACCAACTCAGGTTCGATTTCTACCCCCATTTGCTTGGATTTGGCACTCGATTTCTCGTTAGATTTCTGTCTTCATTTCTCTATCTCTGTTTATTCGTTTTGTGGATTCGATTTCCAGCGGCTTTATATAACAGATGGATGCCATTTATATTCAAGTAAAGCCTGCTTATGTAGCAGATGGAATTCGTACATGTCCCAGTTTGGTCGATTTAACAGGTAAGGCCTCTCTGTGTGTGATTATCATTGACTTGGTATCTCTGTGATTATTTTGGTTCCACAAACCAAAATTATCACTTTAGGGTTAATAGGGAATTACATAGTATGATTTTAGGTTTTCATGCTATTTGGATTATGGCTGCTAACATACTATATTAGTGTAGTACGTAACGTAGTAGACACATTTTTTCATTTCTGCTAGGTTTTGGGAAATGGAAATTGCATATTGAAGTTGGGAATCGAGTAAAAATCAGTCGAACCTAATTAATTTCCATAGGTTCGAATAGCTTTTATAATAAGAAATTTACTTGATTATGTGGGAGGGTTTTTTCAATTTCATAAGGAGGAATATTCTATATATGCTATTGATGGATTAGAATAAGATAAGGATTAGGTTAATTAAGCTTTTTGATTCAGTAAGTCCTCCTCCTCCTCCTGCTGCTGCTGCTGCTGCTCCTGCTGCTGCTACTACTATTCTTTAATTTAGCTTTAGATAATCAATAAGGTTAATTACTTACTTGATCATATGCAAGTGTTTGTTTTTCAAACAATTCATTAATTGTTTTATATATATATATAATACCACCAACTTATATATGCTTCATTAATAATAGCACCAATATATAACAGTACAGTGTTATAAAACCTAATTAACAATCATTGATACTAGTTAATTACCAGCTTGGTTCGATCCAAGCATGAGTGTCGATATGCTCTTTGGTTCCATAAAAATTGTCGATATTTACGTTCACGTTGTTTCCACCATTGTATACTGTATGATACCCGCATGTTTCCATAGAGTAGAACACTATCTTCCCATTCTCATTATGCAATCTTGGAAAGAAGATCTTGTTCTCCATTTCATGTGTTTTCGCATCCATGCATATACATGTTTTACCCGAAACGAAAATCACATGTCTTCCTAAATCATTCATTTTCTCCCATTTACAATCCTTCATCTTGAATACCTCCACGGATTCTCCAAAATCTCTCACGGCCACGACTAAAACATGTTGATCACATTTGACCAGGAAATACTCTGCTGCCCAAGCTCTCGTACAACTTCCCGGGGCTTCAGCTACAACGGTTTTGCAACAGAAACTGTCGTTGTTGTCGTCAATTCCTCTGAAAACTTTAAGTGCGCCCTTGTCAGACAAGGAATAAACATCTCGGCCACAAAGAGTTGGAGAACCAAACGAATATGTATCGACACCAAAATCGTAATGAAGATTACGCCAAGATGGTTCTCGACCGACAAAGTGGATGTAAACGTTATGCGATGAACTTGAAAATGAAAATCCGACAACCATACAACAGTCGCGGGAAGTTGGTGGTGCCGAAAAACAAAAGTCGTACCCTAAACAGGGCACTTGATGATATGGAGGAAGCTCGACGGTCTCACGTGTGAAGGGGTTAAAGAAGACCAAGTCATCGATAAACATGAGCAACCAACCGTATTTGGAACACAATATTTGCCTCTTATCAAAACGGAACTTTGGAGGTACTTTTTTGAAGTACTTGTCACCAAACACGGGATCCGTAAAACTGATTTGATCTTTCTCAAATACAATCAACCATGGTGAATCTAATGGATATGCAGTCTGGAATACGGTGACAGGTAGCGCTAAACGAGAAAGCTTGCATGTAGCACGAAAGTTGAGGTACTCGACACCAACAAAAAACTCGTGCAAGACATGAAACGGGATATCGTCGAACAGGTGTGCTTCATTCCTAACCACCATCTCATCATCACCTGAATTGTCCATGTTTGCATCATCCATTATTACAAATCTGCTTTACTTGCATGTGTTGGTGTGTGTTTATGAATGAAAATCAAAGTAACTGGTTGAGATTAATTGATGGATGAACTGAGGATATGATGATCTATTTTATTTTATAGCAGGGAATGGAAGGAATTAATTAAGGAAGGGATCCACTACATATATACGTTTCTTTAATTTCCCAACGGATTTTTTTGTTATTTTCTACAAATTTCAAACCTTTTCAACTCAATCACTTGATTATATTTACTTATTTATGGTAAGTATGTTTAATATAACTAAAATATTTGTAATTATTAGGTGATTTAATATAACTAAAAGGGAATTTAATTAAAATGTCCTATTTTGAAAAATCAGTACCCAATATACTCAAAATCTTGTCATTTTTGTCAAAATATCCCGTATGTCCGCGTTTTTAGTCCTCGTTTTTGAAAAAACGCGGGGTTAGTGCATTTTGGTCCGCATATGGCTTGAAACGCGGACATACCCCTCGTCCAACCCAAAAAACATGGACATATCCCGTGTTCCACACAAAAACACACGGACATACCATTGATTGTTGAATTGAATGGTTGATTTTAATTATATATTTATAGTTTATACCCTTATAATTATTTAGTTAGTTTACTTTATACCTTCTACTTTTCTATTATTCATTTTATATTTTTATCATATTAACACATATAATCGTATATTAACTAAAATACGTTAAAAAAATACGTTTTAATTTTAACAAGTTATACCATTATAATCGTCTCTTCGATACCTTCGAAATGAGCCAAATATTGAATATTTTTATATTTTATTATTTTATTATATCATATATATTAAAAATACGTTTTTATATATCATAAAATTATTTAACGTATTTTAGTTAATATACGATTATATGTGTTAATATGATGAAAGTGTAAAATAAAAAATAGAAAAGTAAAAAGTAAACTAACTAAATAATTATAGGTGTATAAAATTTTAATATATATGATATATAATTAAATAATTAAATCCAAAAATATTCAATATTGGACTCATTTCGAATGTATCGAAGAGACGATTATAATGGTATAACTTGTTAAAATTAAAACGTATTTTTTTAAAAATATTTTAGTTAATATACGATTATATGTGTTAATATGATAAAAATATAAAATGAAAAATAGAAAAGTAGAATGTATAAAATAAACTAACTAAATAATTATAATGGTATAAACTGTAAATATATAATTAAAATCAACCATTCAATTCAACCATCAATGGTATATCCGCGTTTTTTTGTGTGGAATGCGGGGTATGTCCGCGTTTTTTGGGTTGGACGAGGGGTATGTCCGCGTTTCAAGCCATACGCGGACCAAAATGCACTAACCCTGCGTTTTTTCAAAAACGCGGACATACGGGGTATTTTGGCAAAAATGACAAGATTTTGGGCATATTGGGTACTGATTTTTCAAAATAGGGCATTTTAATTAAATTCCCTAACTAAAATATTATGTTAATTTTAACTATTTACATGTGATTTAAAACGTGGATTAAAAAAATCATGAAAAAAGATTAATAGACTAATTGTGGATATAATTGTTTCGTCAATACATTCAAAATGAACTCAATATTGTTTTACAATTTAATCTTATATTATTAATATAATAAATATGTACGAATTATTTTTAATAATTACACTTTATATCTTTATAGTTACAGATTAATCATGTATTATTAAATAAATAACCCTAAAGGATAAAAAGTGAATATTAAATATAATTCGTACGTATTTATTATATTTAATAATATGAGATTAAATCTAAATAATTCAATATTAGACTCATTTTAAACGTACTGACGAGATAATTATAACGGTGTAATTTAAAAAACGTAATTTTTTGATGTAGTTAATATACGATTATGTGTGTTAATATAATAATGGGTGAAAATGAAAAAAAAAGTAGAAGATATAAAGTAATTAAATAACAAATTATAAAGATGTTTTCTAATTTTTCCCCTTTTTTTAAGCCAAAAACAATTTTTAAGGCAAAAAAATTTATGCTTAAACTTTGACTATTTTAAAAATAGATTTTGAAAAGTGCTTAAAAAATGAATTTGGTTAATGAGAGTGGCCATTTTAGTTAATTTCTCCATTTTTTTATTTGTAGTAAGATAAAGTAGGTGCCTTTTTTTTTAAATTTGTAGTTTTACCTGTTATGTAGGTTGTAAATTACATTTTTAAATAATAAAGATGTACTTAACAGGTTTCCAAAAGTCTAATGATTTATTTAGGCATTGTTTGACAAAAAAAGTTAGCTTATAAGCTAGCTTTTTTATACATGTTTGGATGACCATAAACTAGTTTATCAGTTAGTTTGCCAAACATAGCTTTAGTGTGTTTTGGATTGTCTAAGCACTTATTTGTTCCAAAATACTAAAGTCCATACTATTTTTATGGACTTTTCCCCTTTTGAAAGTACAATGTTATTATAAGATATGTCATGTTAGCAATATGTTACATATTAACAATAACATGGTATGGAAACCTAGTAACATGTAATCTTAATTCAAATCAAAAAGTTACTTATTGCTATAATAGGTGAATTTTGTAAAGTACAATATTTTAATAAAAAATAATATAAATATATTATTGTTCTAGTAAGAAAAAATAGAAATACAATATTACAATAAATATATATATATATATATATATATATATATATATATATAAGCTATGCATTTAGTCCTAAACTATCTGTTTTAAAACCTAATGATTTTTATTTCAATTTTAATTGTATTATGACTACGAAAAATATCATTTTAAGCTATGTAGAATTACAGATTGAAAACTGCAGTTTTTTTATAAAAAAATTATCATAAAATAATATATTTGTTGTAGGATAAGTATGCCATCGTCTAAAAGATATGACGATAGAGATAGAGATAAGTATATAATAATTAGATTAGAACTGAAATATCTAATAACTATCTACTTGTAACTCATCCCTATTTAAAGGGCTTTTGATTAATGAGAATTATAGATTCATTCTCTTGATATATTATTGTTTTATTTGGATTTTTCTTTAACACGTTAACAACACGTAAGCTCGGGTCGTTTTAGCCGCCGCCCACGGTTTTCTGTTCATTGCCCGATACTATTGAATGACTTGCTTCCTACTACTTTAATCCAAGTAAGATTATATGTCTTTTTTTTATATGTGACTATTTTAAGATCATGTTAGAAACTAAATATAGTTTATGATATGATATATAGAATGTTTTTTTATATTTTTATTATTGATATCAATGAATTGAAAAAATTAAAATCAAATTAACAAGATTTATTTAATATTTATTGATATAAATAATCAAATAAATAAAAGTAGATAATGATAAGAAAAGGTAGTATAAAAAAAGTATTATTAATTGGAATTCATTGTGATTTCGACGTTGTTATTTAAATTAACTTATTATATTGTTTTGTTTTTATTTTTAGCCGTAAAAAAATACATAAAAATAGTTGATTTATTTTTTGGTGGATCATAAGATTTTTTTTTCAGTGACCAAACTTATAATAATATGATTTTTCAATATTTGTAGTCATTGATTTATATTGTTATCAATTAGTTAATAATTATAAGATTTTTATCTAGACCAACTACATCTAAGATCTATTTATTTATTTAGAGCATGCTTAATTAGATTTGTTAGACATATTCTTTTAGGCTACTTCAAATCACTAACAAGACTACTAGTTAATTTAATCTTGCCTTCAACTCATTTAATTTTAAATTGAGTTAATATAAATTTTTATTGTTTTAGACATATCGTTCTTTATTTAGGCATCCTCAACTAGTTATAATTTTGATATGTTTATTGGTTAATTTTAATTATGTTAATACTTTTTATTTATTTGGATAACTAATTTGATTTAGACCTTTTAAATTTACTAATATATTGTTGTGAGATATGATAATCAATTATTATTTAAATGAGCAGTAAATTTATTTAACTTAATTGTTTTGTCATTTTATTTAATTATTTAAATCAATTATCGTTTAATTTTGGATGTATTCTTTGATTGATTTTACCATAGAATATTTAAATGCTTATCTTATTAATGTTTATCAAATTAGATTACAATATTCATATATTTAGATGGTTAATTTAAATATTCATCTTAATATTTGTATGTTTAGATGTTTATCCAGTTAGTTTACAATATTAATTAATTAATTATTTATTTATGTTAATATTTAAATGTTCATAATCTTATAATTACTTTTTGGAAGTTACACTTCTAACCCCCATAACTTTTATTATTTTACCAAAAGCTCCAAAATAGAATGAATGTTAAAATATCATTCAAATGCTTATTTTAATTGTGAGTTCCTACTCATAATTTTCAACTTTATAATTAAATTTTGGAAGTTACACTTTTAACCCCATATATTTTGGTTTTCCAACCAAAAGTTCCAAAAATATATTATTAAGATGTTAAAAGTTTTACTTTGACTTCATGTCAAAACCAACGTTTATTTGCCTCACGGTAAAATCTCTCAAACTACTATTAAGATAGTAAAATATTGAAGTTGGATTTATATGCTAAACTCATATTTTTTTTGGCCTCATGCCAAAAGCTATATAATTAATATTGTTATCATGTTATCTTTAAATTAAATAAATCACAAAATATCGAAAAGATTTTGTCAAATGGGTGTAAATAGCCCTAAGGTTTGTAGGGACTTAAGAAATCCATGTGATTCCCCTACTACCTGGAAATCCAATAGATTGAGTGAATTATTTTTCGCAAATTGAAATATTGATGAAGTATTATCAACAAAATATAAGCATACAAAAATCCAATACTGTTATGATAATGAAATTTCATACATAAAATAATAATTATAACCATAATCCATTTTCTTATCAAACAGAAAATACCTAAAGTTCATCAACTCCCTATTGACCCTAAAACCAACCTCTTGAAAAGGTACAAACAAATACCCACATGTTTTGAGACGACATATAAGTCATAACTTTCATAGAAATACCTTTACTAGAAACCCTAAAGAATTGTGGGATGTCTCGAAAGGGAGAATTGGGAGTATTCATGAATATGTACTTCCCGAACTAATTGTACAGTGGAATAAAATCCATTTACTTGATTATGAAAAGGTAATTGATTTCAACAAAGAAATGTTATATCCAAAACGCGTCTCAATCTCTGTGGCAAGGAACTCACAGAAGACATGATTCCTAACATTATTTCCATCTTTCATATATAAGTAAATATTAATGAATCAATATAAGTTGGAATGTAACCTTTAGACAAACTCATCAACCAACTGCAAGTGGTTGCAAGACGTAACAAGGTTCTTTCGAATAACACCACATATGTCGGGACAAAGAAAATTCCTGATATCGTTAGAGGTAGAAACAACTCCAAAGGATTGTGTTGGGTCATCTAAAGATTTGAAGATGACCTCCCGATCTTCCATTTTATATCATCATACTTAGAATATTTTGAGGTTCTTTTAGCAACTTGGTTTTTATACAAATGTTCGGTGAAGTCGAAAATCAACCGAAGAAAACAAAGAAGGAGAATATCTCTCAAAGCGGATTGAAGATAGACTCCTCAGCTTAAAGCCAAGTATGCCTACTTGATCAACATCATTGGTCAGGATGTTGCCGATCTCAAGTCTTCAGGAGTCAGTCTTCAGCAGCCGAAGACCTCTCAATCTTCAGCAGCCAAAGATTTCTCAATCTTCAGGAGCCGAAGATTTCTCAATCTTCAAAGCCCGAAGATTTCTCTCAAACACATTGTACTTTTCTGACAAAGTATATTTGTGATATCTTGCATTGACGTGGACCTCATCTGAAGATCAGATAAAGTAAGCTTTGTTTCCTACACCATTTTAAGGAAAGGTCTACACCATCATGCAGGTCAACACTTCAAGACAAAGTCACCTCAAGACAAAAGGTACATCCTGTACCATGCTGAAGACCTGTGTTTATCCTTTGCTCAACAGGTGTCCCATGCATTTAATGCATGAGGCACTGTAAATATGGAGGATGGTTCAACATGCAAGATCACCAGTTCTAGAACCTTCAAGTTCTCTAAGTGCCTGACTTTTTCTCTCTACGAAGTTCTTATTGTTTTCTAAGAGTTTTACAATTACAATTGTTCTTCATTTATCTTAGTGTTAGATTGTTTGAGCAGATTCATCTGTTCTCTTCCGCAACAATCAAAAGTTTCTATGTGTAATTCTTGATTTCAAATCAATAAGAATTAAATTAAGTGAAAAACTGTGTATTGTATTCAACCCCCCCTTCTACAATATTTTTCTTGTTTATTTACTGCTATTTGGGACCAACAAGTGGTATTAGAGCAGTTTAGTTTAACTCAATAAACTAGATCCGCAATGGCATCATCTTCTTCTTCTTCTTTGAACAATGTTTCTTCTCAAAACACCACTGTTGTTTCATACGACAATGGCTCTATAGCCAAACCACCAAAGTTTAACCCCGATAACTTCTTCTTGTGGAAAAGTCGTATGATACTCTTTTTAGAAGGAGTTGACAACAGATATCCAACTATCTTACATGAAGGTCCTTTTCTTCCTAGGGTTTGGGATCGGTACAATGCCAAAAGGGCAGATAAGGGAAATGCTGATGAGGACTCTTCGGAGGAAGAAAGAACTCCAGCAAATGGGAGATACATTGTAAAGGATCCTAACAAATATAATGATGAAGACAAACGTCTTATAGCTCTTGATACTAAAGTCAGAGCCATCATTGCCCTTTCTCTGGAGGTCTACCATTCTCTTGTTAACTGCAAAAGAAATGTGGTCTACTCCATGTGTTCTTTACGAATGTACGTCTGAGGTGAAAAAGAGCAGAAAGATTGCTCTTGTAAGAAAGTATGAACTCTTTTCTCATGAAAAGGGTGAATCTCTCTCAGACTACTACAATCGTTTTAACAGTCTTCTCAACGACCTTAAACTTGTGGGTCGCATATATGATAATGAGGAAACCTTGTGCAAGTTTATGGACTATCTTCTTGAGTTTTGGGAAAATATCTGTACTTGTACCAAGGGTCTTGATTCCATGCCTCTCACTGCCTTATATGGCACTCTCTTTAACTATGAGCAGACTAAACTGCTTAGGAAGTCTATCATAAAAGATATTAAAAGCTCTTCTCTAGCTCTTGTCAGTGATTCTTCCAAAAATGTTGTGTGTATTCCTAGAATTACCTATCCCTCTGATTCCGACAACAATAGTCAAGAAGACCCGAATGACCCTTCAGAAGCCTATCTTAGTAAGGCTGATGATGAAGGAGAGGAGACCTATGTAGCTCAATTGTCAGATGGTGTTGCCATACTGGCAGGTTTTTCAAAAGGCAAACCTCGTTTCTCTTCTGGAAAATCCAGGTTTTCTAGAAAATCATCTTCTACTTTTTCTAAAACCACTCCCCCTGACAAATCTAGTGAGGAATGTTACAGGTGTGGGAGGAAGGGACACTTTGCTTTTGAGTGCAGAAGCAGGTCCTCTGATAAATCTAGGCTACCTTCCTCTAGGTCTGTCAGAAACAAGTCTGACTCCTTCCAACCTTCTTCTCAAAAGTCAAACACATCTGTCCCTTCAAACTCTGACCGTGCTGAAAAGTACAAGGCTAAGTACAAGAGAGAGAAGGAAAGAAACGTTTTTCTAGCCAACAAAGGAAAAGGTCTTCTCGCTGAATCTCATGATTGGGCAGATGAACCAACTTCCGAAAGTGACAAGGAAATGGCCAACCTTTGTTTTATGGCTAAACTAGATGATGTTGATAACTGTGAAACTTCTTCCACCTCTATGGCTCTTGTTACTACTGAGAGCTCCACCTCATCTACTCAGGTACATCCTTTCTTTTCTCTCTCTCGGATGTTGAGAAGATTGAAGCCTTTGATTCTTTGACCATTAACTTCTATGAAGCCAAAAATGCAAAGAAAAAGACAAATGCTCAAATAAAATCTCTTTCCTCTCAACTGCAAATTTGTCTCTCTTAGCTAAAACATTTTGACAAAATTAAGGTTGGGTTTGAGGATCAGAAAACCATAAATTTTACTCTTGCAAAAAAGAAAAATAAACTTCTCAAAAGGTTTTTAAAGGAGCAAGAAATTGTGAAAAGGTGGACAAGTTCCTCCAAAAATTTAGAAAGGATTTTTCAAGATCAAATGTCTTGTGATGACAAGTCTGGACTAGGCTTTGGGAAATATGACCTTGAACCTCCTTCTGATACCCATGCTCCTTTCTCTCTTCCTTAATTTTATGAATCTTCTGAAGAGAACTCTGACAATTCTGAACCTTTGGACTCTTCTGATCTCTCTGAAAATCTCAAGTTTAAGATGTTCATCAAAGCCAAGAGCATTGGTTCACCTCATGAAAGTGAGGAAGCCCAAGGCTCAAATGACCCTCCTAAACCTATTCTTGAGTCTATGACATCCTTGAAAATCAATGAGGCTTCCTCTTCTAAATCCAAACCCTCTAAGATTCCAACTGGAGACCCTCAACCATCTTCAAGGAAATTCTCTTCATCTGAAAAAGGAAAATCGATTGTCGATCTTCCTCCCAAAAAGAAATTTCCCAAGAAAAACACTAATAAATCATCTTCTCTTCTTATCCCCAGATCCGTGATGTTGAAAAAGCTAAAATTCCAAGATACCCTCTTCTATTCCTTCAGCTAACTCTGGTAAAGGTATCTTGGGTCCTAAGCCTCTTGACTCTTCTCTATCCTCAAAGGCCATAAAAGTCAATGTGACCAGTGATCACAAGGAAGCTGATCAAAGCTCCAAGAAGGTTTTCATCTATAAAAAATGTTACAACTGTGGTGACACCTTCCATCTTGCTAAGGATTGTCCTTATAGAAAAAATTGACAGAAATACTTCCAAGGATTCTCCATCTTCTTCTAACTCAAAAAGTACCCATTTCCAAATGGGTACCAAAGAAATGTTTTCTTTGTGATTGCAGGTGTTTGAGCATCAACAAATCTTATGAAGGAATCTTCATAGGATATTCTCTCTCTTCTAAGTCCTACCAAGTCTACAATCATCGGAGAAAATGCATCTACTCATGTGAAGTTTGATGACCTTAAGTCATCTTCTATTCATGTGATGATGATGATTGGTGGATTTCATCATGTGCTGGTGAAGATTATCAAAATCCTTCATCTAACTCAAAACCATATGTTCCTTTCACCTCAGACTCAACTCATCAAAATGGTGACCTACTTATCTTCTAATCTTCAATCCCTGATCTTCAGATAGTCATCTCTGAAGATCAAGATCCCTTATATCCTATTCTTCCACATTTCACTCAACATTCCTCCATCATTACATTTCACACCAGCCGATCCCATTTCTCATCATATCGCTTCTCCTTCTTCCATCATTCCCATCTTCCTCTCAACCTCAAAATTCACCACAAATCATCCCACATTCTCAACCAGACATTATTTCTTCACCTATTCCTGTCGATCTTCCATCTTTCTCTCTCTCCTGAAGATGTCCCATCCAACTCTCCTCTACAACCTTCCTTTCCTCCTCCTCTACCTCCTGCCACAAAATGGGCAAAAGATCACCCCATTGATCAAACCATTGGTGATCAACAAGCTGGTGTTCAGACCAGAAGAGCCATGAAAGAAGGTCTCTCTCATTTTGAGAGAAATAAAGTGTGGAGACTTGTTCCTGAAGAAATATATGTGAAACAATCACATGGTTTTGAAGATTCTTCACATCCTGACTATGTGTATAAATTGGTCAAAGCTCCAGGGCTTCAAACAGGCTCCCTAAAACTGGTATGATACTTTGTCCAGTTTTCTGCTAGAAGATAAGTACTCTCAAGGTAAAGTCAACAACTTCTTGTTCCTCAAGAAGATAACAGGTAATATCATTCTTGTTCAAATCTATGTGGATGACATCATCTTTGGTGTCATCGATGAATATCTTTGTCGGGAGTTTGTCTCTCTCATAAACTTAATATGAGATGAGCATTATGAGAGAGCCTACATTTTTCTTGGGTTTATAAGTTAAACAAATTTTTGAAGAGATCTTTATAAATCAAATTTTTCGTGATCTCTTAATTTTTTTTGAAAATTGCTCTCCTATGAAAACTCCAATGACATCCTCTTTCTTTAATAAAAAAAATCCAAGTTTTTTTGGTAGCCGATAAGTTTTTTTTTAAAAGGGTAAAAAAAAAGGTTTTTTTGGTAGTCGATTAGGATTTTTCAAATTTTTTTTAATAATAATAATTAACAATTGGAGCCACCGATTTGAAAGGTCTTTAAAAAAAGGGAATTTAATTAAAATGCCATAACTTGAAAAATCAGTACCCGCGTGCAAAAGTTGGCACCTTGGCGACACTGCACAACTTTGTAATCAACGCTGGGAAAATCAGTCTCAATTTTTTACTCCGAGAGGCAGATTTAATAGTCGAACAAGCAATAGGGCCAAAATCCACGGGACACTCTTTCAAAATACAATATAGTAACACACACCGGTCCCTAGATAGAGTGCAATCGTGCGCAGTAGGATTAACATTGTGACGTAGGAACTGAAACCATACCGCAGCTTCCTCCGTGAGGCTATTAGCTTGGATCATCAATCTGTGGTTATCCAGAGAACACCCCCTTCCCGGTGCAAGTAATAAGTCCGCTATTTGTTTGTCCGTTACCTCAAGTAATTTGTTGGAAATTTGATTAAACGAACAAACAAAAGGAACTTTCAGTTTTAAAATCTTATTAATCTGTGGACCTGACCAGTCCACCCACTTGCCCCGAAGAAGCACCAGATTATTTTTCGTGACAACAATTGTCGCAAAAAAATCAGTGATCAGTGTGGCATTTGCTTTGCAGGGGATAGAAACCAGTTTATCCCATCGCATCGCCTCAAGGTGGTGCTTCACATGTGATAAAGATGCAATAAATTCATGAGCAAAAGGACGCTCCATGAGGATAACATTGTGCTTGATTTGGTCATACCGTTCCTAATTTTGCGATCGTCATTGGGGTTTTCAGCCCTCTTGCGCTTTGATGATCGAGTCTGTCTTGCCACCATTTTCCCCTTGCCTTTCAAATCTGCCCTCAACTCGGCCTCATAATCACTGTCTGAGTCCTTTGCGTGCCTTGTACTAGCCTCGGGTGCTGGTGATAAGGATTTTTCGGAAGAGGCCGATGTTGTCTGAATCTTTTGCGTGGGAATAACTTTTCCTTTAAAACCATTGACATATGTGGAGGAGATCCAATGCCTAGGTTAAAATCTCATAGCTATTTGCCCAATACTCAAATGACATTAAAACATGGATATTACAATATCCGCAAATAGCGTTATACAAGAGACGTGAATAAAGAGAGTTTTGATAACAATTTGCAATTACGTGCAACAAAACAATTTATGCATGCTTAAGCTCACAATTTAAAATCTGATGCGTGTTAAATGCTTTACTAAAACTTTATAATATAAACCACTTTCTGTTTTATCAACACAAGAAACAATTTATGCAAATTTATTTCAGAAATAAATTTTAGTGCATGAATTTGGTCGGCATTCACCCCTCTAGACTACGCTTCTCAACAACCCGACATACTAATATAATCCGGGTGTATCAAGCATCTTAGGACAACAATCTCAATTTCCTACTATTGTCATCCAGATACTTCACATCTTAAAGCGACACGCGGATATTTCATCGGTTCACCTTACAATCTCTCCTCGTATGACGTCAATTCCATAAGCTCAAGGTTCTACCCTAACCAATTATTCTTACTCAAGACGATCACCTTAATGCATTCAACGCACTTAACTATCACTTCAACGTGACATTGCTATAGACATCAACGTTTCCTTAGATTACTCCCTTAGAAACCTTCTCACTACCCCAACGGTAATCATACCAAGGTAGTTCAAGTATACACATGTAGTATGTAGGTTCACTATAACACTGGCCAGACGCCATTATGAACGTACCGCACATGTTCATCCTTGCGACCCTCGACAAGTTTCTCGTTTCTAGTGACTCGATCAACTCCATAATGTCTTATCTTAAGGTTCCTAATGTGCAACTTTACTTACAATCGCTTATAAAAACGCTAGTTTGAGTCTAGGCATCCTACAATCAATACCTAATTCTCTCAAACTTAAGCTCTGATACCAACTTGTAACACCCTGAAATCCGGAAATAACAACTAATTTAAAGTTTTCTAAGTACACCAATAAATGAATTATCTACAACCACCATTTAATATTTAACCTCAGTACACACATTAATTATATACAAACAGTCTAAAATGAGGACGGGTGTTACTAAAACCTAATAATGGTCGCTATCTCCAAACTGTGGAAGACTTCACCAAATACTTACGCTTGTGAAAAACTAAGCACGTCTCCTCATAGAACTGCTAGAACCAAACCCCCATCTGGAACCTGATGCACATGCCGACAAATAAAAAGGTTAGGCTTAACGCCTAGTGAGCTCAAGAGTTTTCAACATAAATAAATAAATCGTTTAAAATGGAAGGATGCAATTAAATCATACTCTTTCAAAATGATATGCTTCTCTTATGAAAATGACTTGTTTACCCATAAACATGCATTGTAAACGAAAAAGACGCCAAGTTAATCGCTAACCAACCCAAACTGTTTTAAAGGCGAAGATTCCAATATAAAATGTACTTTCGTAAATTTAGATTTAAACCAAGACTTGCTCTAAATGAGAATAAAGAGGGAACTCTCAATTTTATAAAACGCGGGTAAAATATTATATCTCGAAATACCCAACACGGAGGGAAACATGTTGCACAACTCATAAACCATAGCTGAAAATCTATATAAATAAACATTGCCATGAACACGGACAATAGACCCAAAACTCACGCAGTCATAAAATGGAAATAAACCAAATACTGAAACGTAGAAATGACGCGTTTCATTCCAACCTTAATATACGTGGGGAAAACCCAATATTAAAGCCATCATTTATCGTCGACCACATAAAAACCAAAGTTGGTAAAATACGACATTGCCATGTAAAAAAATACCACGAATCAACGATGAGGAGATCCGAAAATACTGAGAATAGAGAAACACGCAAGTAGGCCGTTCACGCGACTTCCTTGCATGTCCTCTAAACGTTTCCATCTAGGGTGTCGAGAACACGTGAATGGGGCCACCCGTGATGTTATTGGATTTCACCACACATCCCGACATCCTAGTTCCCATGCCACCACCGACATCACAACCTCGGACCGTTTATGCCTCTGGCCTTACTCCGTCGAGTTCCACTTTCAAGGACTTACAGACATGGGTGCCTATCCAATCTAGACGAGTTTCCCCCTCTGCAGCTCGTGCCACTCGTTGTCCACTCGCTAGCAAACCCGAGCGGTCACTAAAAGTAACCCAAAACCTCAGGCCTTACATAACCGACAGACTTACGTGCCTATGGATCCATTACGACACTGTCTAATATTACATGACTCCAAATGAATGACCAAAGCACCCAAAGCATGTAATTCACCAATGACATAAACAATCGTCATCATACTCAAAACCCACATCGGTTATAAATCCGGACAAATATCCACACGACTCATTTAGTCAAAACCAAGCCCAAGGCCCAACACTTTACGTAAATACCCAAATAAACCGATATAAATATTGGAACCCGTTTGACCATCTAATATGCAAACACGACCAAACGTATAAATAAATAAAATCTCATCGTTGGTTGAAACGAACCATTTTTCCCAAATGAACTCATACCCTTATGTTTTCAAAATGCCTCATAACACAATACCATGCATTTCTCCAAAACACAAAATGAACACATTTATACTCAAAATCTACTTCCATAAAATAAATCATTAAGACACCAAAATGTATGATTTAATTATCCAAAATGCCCAAAATCCCAAAGATGTGTGCTAAATGAGTTTATAAAGTTAAACACCTTTAAAATACTCAACTTATCAGCAGTTAACAAAACTTATCAGCAGTTAACACAACTTATCAGCAGTTAACAAATTTCATGTAAAACGCTTTAAAATAAACATTTTGGCATGTACACCGTTTTCACAAATCAACTTGAACTCACCTTGCTAGATTTGGGCTAAATCTAGATTTTCCCCCAACTAGATCTCCTTTGAAGAACACTTGGATTCTCAAGACAAAACTTCCAAAACCTAATTCCATACATGTTCAACCACAAAGAATTGTTTCCCAAATCATAAAATGAATACCCCAACTAATACCGAAACCCTAACTTCCATAACCGAAGAGAATAGAAGATTACCTTAACCCAAGCTTGAATCCTCCAACCAAAACACTTCTAGTTCACCAAAATGGTTACAAACCTCCAATCTATGAAAAGAAGCACAAAGGGTGGATGAAACCCTAGAAAACCTTGGTGAAGAAGATGAAATGGGAGAGATGAGGAGCTTACCACCACAAAATGCTCTAGTATACTTCAATAGACTTTCAATCTCTTGCTAAATCCTTGAAGAGTTCTCAAAAACGAAACCGTAGCAACTTGAATCACCCAAATCGGAGCTAGGATGAAGGAGATATGAAGAAATGAAGTTTGGGGCTGAAAATTACGATTTTAATCGTCCAGACGCTGCCCGCGAGAGTGACGGCGAAAGTGACAAGGTGTCACTCTCGCGGGGCACTTTCGCCGAGAATGTACCGCGGTCGAAAACTTCCCCGATCACTGTTTTGGCCCTAACTTCTTCGTTATAGCTCCGTTTTCGCTCCGAAAAGAACCGTTGGACTCGTAATTGAATCCTTCATTCATCTAGACTATAAAATCTAGGATTCAAGCCCAAAATAAAATATCTTATTTTTCCTTAATATATCGGTTTCTGTAATAACTCAAAATGATACCTTTCAAAACTCGGGGTGTTACATGTAACTTCCAAAAATTAATTATATACTTGAAAATTATGAGTAGAACTCACAATTAAAATAGGCATTTAACATTCATGCTATTTTGGAGCTTTTGGTAAAATAATAAAAATTATGGGGGTTGGAAGTGTAACTATCAAAGAGTAATTATAAGATTATTAATTATTTATAATTATGATAGAAATCTAAATATTATATTTAAGGATAACAATCAAACATTAAATCCATACTTATCTCTTCCAAAAAGAAAAGAAAAATCTATAACCAAATTAATAATAATAAATCCAGATAATTAAATAAAATGGTAAAATAGTTAAATAAATTAATCGTCAATTTAAGCAATACATGATTATCATTACTCATAATAATATATTATTCTAACTTAAATGATCAAATCAAATTAACTAGTGATCCAAATAAATAAATAACATTAATGTGATTAAACATTCTTGAGAATGCAATGAATAATATGTTCCCAAGGATAAAGTTATTTTAATCCAACTAAAAATAAATTAATTAACTAATAACTTAATTTAATATTTAAGCTAGTCTAAAAATAGATTAAGAGATGAAACTAAGTAACGATGTCTAGTATGAATAAAATAAATAAATAAATAAATTTAATTGTTCTAGATTAATATAAATTAATTCCTCTACATAAAAATAAGAGATAACGACCCAAAATAAATAATTATTCGTCATTTAATCAATTAATATCAACAACAAAAATAAGTGCAAATCTTTTAACCATTTAAAGCAAATATTGGCTCAATATCTAATGAAAGATTCGAACAATAGTATCGAAACAAATACAATATTTATTAAATCAACCAAAATATATGCACATTGTGCAATGAGATAGAAAAAAAAACAAATTTTATAATATTTTGATCTAATTCAATTATAACTTAATTGGTTTAATAAAATATATTATTGACTTAAAATCATTAGCTTGAAACAATTACAAGAAACCACACTTAAACAACATAAATATGCGTATAATACTCATGATTTTTATAGTATATAGAAGTCGATTCAGTAAAAGAATTATATAAAATGGAAGCATTGATATATTATAAATATAATTTCATAAATTCAAAAGCATGGATATGGAAGTATATAAGCGTCATCATGTGTTCATGAGTGGGTGAAACTTCAAGATAACAGTTTGAACACTTACAGAGATATCACCATATTCCGTATCAAAAAAAATGGAAATTCGGCAAGCGATGTACTAATGGCGACAAAGCATGATGGAACAGTAGCTCAGTTAGGCAGTGTCAAATCATTTCTTGTAGAAGAGTCACGTGTTGATAACGTGTTAAAAGGAAAAACGAATAGAACAACAATAGAATAGAGAGAATGAATATGTAATTCTCATTAATCAAAAGCCCTTTAAATAGGGATGAGTTACAAGTAAATAGCTATAAGATATTTCAGTTCTAATCTAACTCTATCTTTATCTTTATCGTCATATCATTTAGACGATGACACACTTATCTTACAACAAACCTTAAATTTTAAAAGATTTGCATTAATAAACAATACATGATATATATTTAATAAGTTCCTGTTTTTATCAAAGTAGATTCATGAACATATTTAAATGCAAAAAATAAAGTGTTGAAGTCCCTGAATAAATAATCTTTATTCTTTTTTTTTTTGGGAAAGGGTATCCTTGGCCTTTGGCCCAGACTAATCCCTTGGCAAAGAAACCGACTGCGAAAGCATGCAGCCCTGAGGTTAAACCCAGTGGCCACAAAGTTGCAAATGCAGGGAATCGAACCCGGGTTGAGCGCTATGAACTCCCCAGGTGATTACCACTACACCTCAAGTCTTGTGGTTAATTATCTTTATTCTTATCAGGGGGAGGAGTTTGAGAACATTATGGAGCTTCTACGGTTACCATCGCCATTTGTAACAAATGGCCGGTTGTTGTAGATTGAACATCATGGAGCCTACCCTTTAATCTTGCTATATTATAATTAAACCATTTGAGTTAAAGGCTTTAAAACTATTTTTTTTATGTATCAAGTACTATATATCAATGTATATTACTTATAATTCAAGATTAAAAGTAATGGTGTATAAAATATAATAAAAATAATCATTGAACTCAGAATACTTTATCATTATCTTAATAACAAGAACAATACATCATTTAAACTAAAATAAATTACATTTTATCATAAATCTAAATAAATTAAATTATACTAAAAAAATTGACGCAAACATGATGCCATTTACTTGAAGATGAAAATCCGACAACCATACAGTCGGGGGAAGTAGGTGGTGCTGAGAAACAAAACTTGTTAACATTACGAGGCACTTGTGGAAGCTCGATGATATCACGTGCATTGATCTAATAAATATATTTAAAAATAAATAAAACATGTAGTTTATCTCATAGTATTTATCCTGTATTTAATATGTTTATTTGCAGTTAGTTATACAAATAAAAACATGGGACTTTAATAAGTTATAATTTTGTTTCATTAACTTGTAATTTTAAATTTTAACTAATATATCTATACTATATTATAAAACATTTAAGCTAAACTCTTAAAAACTAATTTTTATGCATTAGGTATCACTTATTAATGCATATTACCTAAAATCCAAAAGTACAAATTGATTAAACTTAAGTACAGCTTATAAAAGCTCAATGTTTGAATTCGTGTAACTAACTGCAGATAAACACTTATTTTTATTTTCTAAAATATCTAAAATTTTTAACTATTGATATAACTAACCGATAAATATAAGAAAATTCGAGATAAAGCATCTTATTTTTTTTATTGAAGTATGTTATCTTTTTAATTTTAAATATAAAATATCTTAAATATAGTTATCATTTAAATTAAACATTTTTTGACCCGTAACAAAAATTTTTATTATTATTTTTTATAAAAAACCATAATTAAACTAACTAAAATATATTTTTGTTTTAAATCTAGGTTTCTCAAAATCGTAAAATAAAATAAAAAAAAAACTAACAAAAAGTATGAATAATGATCGAGGGTTCAAGTTCTAGATTTCAGAAACCCGCTGCATTGCGAGAGTACATTTCTAGTATATTTAAGAGGCTGAATCTAGGAAGGAATTGATAAGGATTGCGATATATACGTTTCCTATTCCAGCAATAATTAACAAAATTTTGTTATTTTCTTTTAAAAAAAATTTAATTTCCCTTTTTTTTTTTTTTTATTACTTCTGAAATTTGGAAGATATATACAAATTTATGTCTTTTACCCAATCAAAATCGTTTTTATGATTTTAATACATGTGGTTTTTGATCGAGTTAAAAACAACTAAAAAAAATCAAATAAAGGACGAAAATGTCCCTTGCTTCACAGAATCTTTTAAAAACCGTTAGAGGGAGGGGCTAAATTCGAACCATTTTGCAAACCATAATGATCATCTTGTGATTTCGAAACTACAGAAACAGAAAAAACGTTATTTTTTTAAAAACAACGGGGACCAAATTTGTAGTTTACATATTTAACAAAAGTAATTGTATAAACATATTTAATTTAAATTTCCAGATCTCGCAATCCAGTTTAATGTGTATTTATACTTTCACTTGATTATAATTATTTACTTTTATGGTAAATAAATATATTATTTTTCTGAAATTATAATGATCTTTACCATAAAAAGTTAAGAATTTGATCATAATTTCGATAATTTTTTTACTTTACATTTTTTTATTTTTACATTTGAAAGGCAAGGCAATAGTAGTGTATTAAAGAAAATATAAGAGTAACAAAGGGAAGACAACAAAAACAATGAAATATTGCAGAAATCCTATCCTATGAAACAAAACTAACCAAACCAAAATAAAGATACTTTGGTCTTGTAGAGCTTCAATACCAACTTAGATAAGGGTATAAGTTAAATAAAATTTTATCTGCTTATTCATTACACGTTTAACCGACAATTTAGTAGCTAGTATATGGATAAACGATATTTCGTCATCCATTTACCCCTTACCTATTACGATATATATATATATATATATATATATGTATAAATAGTTTTATAAAATTAAATATTAATATATATTTGCATAAGTACATAAAATTAGATACTAATATTTTCTGTATAATGTTATCATATGTGATATATATTAATGTGTAATTTATTTTTTTTGTATTTATCGAGTAAAAGAGTTCATGATAATTAAATGAGAAATAAGACGTAGTCGAAAAAATAAATACAGCAAAAAGTGTTGTCATTCAACTTTTATATTGTTGTTTTCGAAATATTATATTATAATTTTACTTAGATTTACATTACAATGTTTAATAAAAAAAATTAGATATTAAATAATTACTATATTTAAAAACCTATGTTTTACTTATATGTTTGAGGTTTAACAATATTATTTGTAGTTCAAAATGATTTATTTTTACCATTTATCTGTTTCGTTACCCACTACTTTAATGGGTAGGGTATGGATATGGATAAGAGTTCAATGAGATAGATAATTACCCGTTTCATTACCCATACCCTACCCGTTGCCAGCCCTAATTCTGGCGACTCCAAAAGCAAAAGCAGTTTTGAGTTGCCCATCTCCAACAACATTCTCGTGATCTTTGCAACTAAATCAGACTACAAATGATGATTATACCATTCGAGACCTTGATGATAATCTATTCATATCCCTCGAATCCAAAATTTTCTGATAGCCATGAAGTCTAGGAGATATTGAGGCATTTTGACCGTGATGAAGCCCAGAAAAAAGAAAGCAATTGAGTGTCAAAAACATGTTCGAATGATTACGACTTTGGTTACGAGTAGAGAATACCATATTGTTCTGATTTCTCCAAATTACGTAAAGAATTGTTCAGGTTGTAGATTGTGCTACTTCATGTATAAAAGTTGAGGTTGCTCGGTTTGGGAAATCTAAAATGACGTTGAGCGTCAATGGGGTTGAGGAAGGCATTCCTAACCATCTCTGAAAGTCATCCCATATAAAAGAATAGGACATGTTGCAAAACATTGGTCCAATGATTCAACCTCCAATATGCGTCTTGGACATAACAACACATGGAGGTCAAAGCCTAGATACCTAAGGTACTCCCGAAATGGGACTTTATCCATGCCAACTCTCCAAATAAATATGAGCACCTTTAGCGGAAAAAAATTATCTTAGGGTGTTGTCTAAAGTACCTAGAAGTTTATCTTCGATAAGCCTTCTTTAGTTGCTAACCGAGAAGGAAATGTCTTCGGCTAGAAACCACCACCACCTATATTCACCCTCTTCCCATGAACTTAAAAAGGGTCCTAGATTCATAAGTTTTCAAGATCACCCGTAGCCCTGTCCCTTGGTTCCCCTATGCCAATCCCAAGCCCAATGAAGGAGATCCTCCTACAGAACTAATTAATATATTCCTAACCTTAACCACCCCTCCATTTTCTAATCTAAACAACCTTGGAAACCTATCACGAAGCTTGAAGTTACCCATTCACTTGTCTTCCCAAAAAGAGGTAGATAACCAATTCCCCCCCCCCACCCCCACTCTTTTTCCGAGAGATGAGGCACAATCTATACCTAATGTAACACCCGGGACTTCAGGTGAGTATTAAGGCTTCTTTATTTATCATTTCATGTGCTAAATGAAGTAGTTTATGCCCGTTAATTACTATAGTACCTGAGGTCTTTTATTTGTGTTATATTGGGGTGTTATTTGCATGAAAATCTGGACCAAACAGCAGACCAGCAGGGCCTGGCAATATTGCCGGCGATTATGCCCATGGCACAATCGCCCAGTATGTACCGAATGGTACCTGAGCTCCGCGATAGTGTCTCGACGACTATGCCATTGGCACAATCGTCGGGCATAGTCACCCGCGTGGACCCACTTTCTGTTTTAAAACACAATCAGATGCCTTATTCCTCATTTTACATCTAAAAATCGGGAGAGAGCTTTTGGAGGCGATTTTTAGACACCAAACACCCTCCTCATTTATATTCTAGGGTTTGAGGTTGGTGAGCATAATTATTGATAATCAAGACATTTCTCAAAGCATTTATTGAAGCTCTCTCATCAAGACCTCCTCTCCTCCACCAAAGCTTCAACCACCTTCTTCTAGGGTTTTGTTATTTTCTAGGTTTTAAGCCAAAACCTAGATCGTGAGTTTCTAAACCTTTGTCAAAACTAGATACACATCATATTTCATTGTCTATTTATTAGCATTTATCATTATTTGAACTACTCACTCATAATACTTGGACTTCTTGTGGATTCTTATGTGAAAGTCTAAGTCATCATTTTAAGTGTAGTTGAGCTTTTCTAAAGTGGTAATGGAACTCTTTGACCTTGAATAAATGGAAGACATATTAGTATGGGTTAAACTTGGACAATGGTCTATATGGGTGGTTTGACTTGACTTTTGGGTTGTTGGGGTTATTTGATAATTACTCCATGAGAAGTTGCCTATTATTGCTTGATGAAGTATATACTATGAAATTGGGATGATATAATATTTGAGTCACTATGAGGTGGAATTATAACCATATGGTTGGTATTGTTGCCATACTAGTCTTGTTATGGATAATGTGTAAATTGTGGATAGTATGGTCTAATATTGTACCTAATATTGTACCCATGGTTGGTATTGAAATTATTCACGGCCATTATGCGCCTTGAGATCTGCTAATAATAATGTTGGACGAACCAAGTCGGTAGACACTAGGAGGATGTAGTCTTGGGTGCCACTGTAATGGTATGTACCTAGACCTCCGCCATTCGGGGTAATGCCATGGTTGTAGTCATCGGATGTGCCGGGCCTTTTGGATGTCACTCATGGTAGTTGACATCAAGGTATATCGACTCTTTAGGTGAAACTTGATTGGTGTTATGGGTCTCCCCCGTTGACTCCACATTTAATGAACTTGATTAACTGCTGATAAGAATTGTGCTTTGATTAATATGTTATTTCTTGTACAAACTCACTAGGATTTTTTGGCCTAACACTTATTTGGTGTTGATGTGTATCTCAGGTTCTAGCGGTGCCGGTATTAAGAAGGCTTAGCCGGACTAGAGTGAGCTTGGGGAAGACTTTTGGGACATCATTTCTCTAGAAGATGCAATTTTGGGGAAATTCGGATAACACCCGAAATGTAATCTTGTTTCAAATGAAATTAGATTAATAGGTTGTTATTTTCCCATTATTTAGAATGATAACTTGTACTAAACAGGTGTAAATTATTTCCCCATTTTTGGGAGACTCAATTGCTTTGGCAAATTATGTACCACGTTTCCATTTATCGAAAAGTTTTTGTTATCCCAATTTTTAGGGTGTCACACCTAAATGGTTTATCATAAACCCCGTCTTAATGATTCCTCCCCAAACCCCAAAATATTAACAAAGCCTCCATGAATCACCTACTTGAACACCAAAATCTACCCCAAAAACCCTTTTAATAATTCTAACCAACAACGCTTCACCCTCAATTGAAAAACCTCTACTACCATTTACCCACAAGACCCAAGTTTAAAGCTTTTAAGCTCCCCACCCCAACCCCCCCCCCCCCCCAATACAAGTGCAACAACACGAGATCTCATTTAACCCAAGCTCAAGAAAAAGAAACCTCATTCCTACCCTACCTACCCACCCACCCCCTCCAAAAGAAAGAATGCATCACTGTTGATCCAAACTCTCTCAGTGATTTGATGATGACCCTTAGAAATACTTAGTGAAAATTATGTTTAACATATGTATGTATTAGTGTTTCACCATCAGCGCTTACATACTGAGTTTGTTCAGTATCGCTGATGATTTCTAATGTATTATGTTAAATGTAATCCATGAAGACAAGTTTCACGACAAAGACGTTCATCGCTGACATCAAAGACAAAGCTGATGAACAAGTGACAAGTCTACACATTATCTGATGCGGATATCAGTGAAACCAAGACAAGTCCACAACACGCGAAGAAAAGCTTCAGTGATTGCTGACCTTCATTCAGATTCCCTGAACACTCAGCGATCGATGGTCACAAAGCTTACGCTCCAAGTTTCTTTTGTCTTATCCTTGCACAATAGTACAATGTGTCAGAGGAGACATATACCTCTGCTGCAAATCGTACAACAACTCTGAAGACTACATTGTTCACCATTCGGCTAAAAGCATGTCTCTAAAAGTCAAAGGCATGCAACCAACCAAATAGTGACACGTGTAAAGTACCCCTGCCATGCATTTAATACATAGGGTATAAATAGAAATGTTAAGCCTCACTTTGAGGTGTTGCCTTCTATCCCTTCTCTCTTAGTGAACCATATAGAAACCATTGCTTTCTATATTCTCTTAACCTCTATCTCTTGTTCTAAGTGCAAACCTCTTAGTGTTTCTTAAGTTTGTTTAAATTAGGTTTATTTAATCTTATTCCGCAACAAACTGTAAATTGTGGTTTGAGTTATCAATAAACAATTTATTAAACCATAAAAATTTGTGTTTATATTCAAACCCCCCCTTCTACAAACTTGTTAAACACCCACGGAACCAACAATCACTCTCTCAAGGTCACCAATAATACGAGTTGGAGCACGGAACAATGAAAAATAGTAAAGGGAAAGACTGTTAAGTACTAATTTAGTTAGAGTTAGATGCCCACTTGAAGAAAGAAGACGAGCCTTCCACGTTGTCAACTTAGTCTTGAATTTTAAAATGATAGGTTCACACTCGCTTTCTTTTTATATTTGCTCCAACCAGAAGCCCGAGATAAATAAAAGAAATTTGATTGTAACCACAACCAAACTCCCGCGGGACGGAATTTAGATCACTTCAGTCACCCCAACTCCAAATAGTTTGCTTTTCGAAAGGTTAACTTTAAGGACGAAAGCAAGTTGGAGGCATTTAAGTATTGATCCTAGGCATGGCAACGGGGCGGGTTTTACAATCCCCGACCCCGGCCCCGGTTTTTGGTAACTTCCCCTGGCCCCGGCCCCGGGTGGGTACAGGGATTATTATCCCGTCCTCGGTCAAACTTACGGTCAAATCCGGTCAAACCCCGGTCAAATACCCGTTTCCCCGTCCCCGGTCCAAACCCGTTCCCCGACCCGGTCAAATTTACTTTTTAATTTTCTTAATTTGTTTTACATAAATCAAACTTAAAAGTTATATATATATACTTACAGTTAGAAAATCGTGTGTAGAACCCCTATCAATATTGGATCCCTGCAAAACATTTCTTTGACAAATACTTTTTTGTGATTTCATTCATCCAGTTAGGGATATATATATATATATATATATATATATATATATATATATATATGTGTGTGTGTGTGTGTGTGTGTGTGTTTTCATGAATGCACATAACCATCTTATTATAAAAATCAAATAAGCAAATATATAATTTGGGAATAACATAAATTATATATCAATATATTAATAAATTAATTAAATTAATATTAATATATATAACAGGTACGGGGCGGGACGGGGGGTGTGTTACCCGGCCCCGGCCCCGGTTTTAGTCAAGCGGGGATCCCCGACCCCGGCCCCGGTACCCGGTTTTGCGGGGAATCCCCGACCCCTCCCGGGTCAGGTGAACCGGGTTCCCCACCGGGTCGGGGCAAATCACCATCCCTAATTGACCCCAATCAAATCTCAAACTTTGATGGATTCCAACCACTAAAAAAGATCATGTTGTCCGCATATTGCAATGAGAAACTTTTAAACCATTGTTTGGGTGACCGATTGTGATTCCTTTAAAGATTCCATGATCCACCGCTTCTAGCATGGCAACATTAAGGTTTTTTTTTTAAATACCTCTTAATGGCTCTTAAATCTGAATCCTTCAGAACTTTTGACATTTAGACTGTTTGTTTTTTCCTAGTTTTCAGAACCTCTTAAGGGCTCTTAAATACATCTGAAATAAGAAGTTGTGGCCTAACTTCTTAAAATCTCTTATTTCCGCCTCATTTTGTATGTTGTCGTTTCTTTCAAGACACATCCAAACGTTACAAAAACAACCAGTCTTATTGATTCAAATTTCACACTTCAGCACCACCTCTAATTAATCAGAAGTGAAATAAGACTTCAGACTTCAGAACTCTTAAAAAACAAACGCCACCTAAGAGTTTCTGTGATGATTAGAAAGGGGAATGGCAATAACGGGTCCCCTTGACAGGATCCTCTTCACATATCAAATTCCTTAGAAGGTGATCCGTTAATAAGAACTAAGATTTTTGTTGATTCTAAACAATTTTGAATCCGAGAACACCACTTTGAACCAAAACCCATCTTAGCCATTACGTCGATGAGAAAATCTCAATTCACACAATCAAAAGCCTTCTCGAAGTCTACCTTGAAAATTGTTGCTTTTAGTTTTTTTTTTGTTTAGCAAGGTGGATCATGATATCCACGATTAAGACACCGTGAAGAATGGACCTCCTTTTGACAAAAGAATTTTGAACCTCCCTGATTACCTTTCCAGTTACTTTCTTAAAACGCTCGGCAATGATTTTTACAATAATTTTGTATAAGCAACCAACAAGGCCTATAATCACCAAATGTAATCGGATCCTTAATCACCAAGTATAAGGAGTCCTACCGATTTCTATAAATATATAAAGAGTCCTACCAATTTCTTTATATGAATTGACAAAAGTATTTTCACCAAATCCTTTAAACTAGAGAAAATAGAGATTTTTTGGTGTTTGTTTTTTTGCTCCAACTGATAACCCAAAACCTTCTCAATATTGGAAAAAGTAGGATAAGAAGAAAAATTCAACAAATATGGAGAATTATTTGAGTCTTGAAATTAAATGTCTAGAATAGAAATAATATTTATTAAATATATTGAATATTTTAATAATATAATTGATGTTATAATCTCAAAAATAGAGAATCTGTTCGAGATTAAGGTAATATTTTTTGAATTTTTTTTTATTTTTGACTCTCTAGAGAAAATTTAGAAAACAAAATTTAAACCTCTTTTTTTTTTGTAATATAAATTTGGAGAATCTGTTGTGTGTCCTTATGATCCATCGAGATGCAAGATTTTAGTGTAAACCATGAATAAAAAATTAATGAAATTTCTAATCAAAAAGGGGAAATCGGAAATTTATGTTTGAATAAATAAACATTATTAGACCATCTCCAGCCAAAAGTGTTAAATATACCACTAAGAGCATCTCCAATGGTAAAAATAATGACTTGATGAAAAGCAAAAATGAATTAAAAAATGCAAAAAAAAGTTTTTAGAAGACTTGATCATTGGAGTAACCATTTGAAGATGACTTTTTGGTATGGTGACAAATAGATCAAGTTGACCATTGCGGATGCCCTAACACTAAATTTTAGCACTCAAAATTACATCATTCATCAACATAAATTAATCATCTCCAACCAATCCGTTTTAAATTATAGCACTTACACATATTGGGGAAGAATCAAATGCAAACCACTCTAATTTGTGTAAACTGTGCAAAATGTTGATTCAATTGGTTAATTTAATAAAATTGTTTAATTTGACGAAATTGTTTCATATATTTTGTTTTTTATGTAAAAATGAAATTGTTTCATGTATTTTCTCATTTTGATGCAATTATTTCATTTATTTTTTCATTCTAATGAAACTTGTTTCATATATTTTTGACTAATCAACCCTCATAAATAAAAAGTGAAAAAAGAAAAAGAAAAATTATGATTGGTTGGTTTGAGTTTGCACAAATTAGGGTGGTTTGCAAATGATACCATTAAATATATATATATATATATATAAAGATTCAAACGAGAACGTTAACTATTTAAGAAAACAACAAAAAACAACAGATCATGTACAAAATCATATGTTATTTTACATTGACCCGAAAAAACGGACACGGACGACTTTGGGCGCGACCTAAAGTCGCGCTCAAAGTCGGGTGAATCATATATGATTTTGTACGTGAATCATATATGATTTTGTATGTATTCGGTTGTTCTCGTGTTTTCTTAAATAGATGTTGTTCTCGTTTGAACCCACCTATATATATATATATATACATATATATATATATATATATATATCAAAGAGGTGATAGCCTAGTGGTAAGGCCCTGGGGGATAGTGCATGATATGCCTATCTACCAGGGTTCGAATCCTGGGGGATGCACTTCGGCGATACCCAGACCTTGGGTCGGCCTTCGGGTCGGTTCGGGTTCAGGTTTACGGGCATACCAGTCTATAAGTATGCGGGTTCGGTCTTGACCGGGCTTAGTCGTACCTGGGCGGGTCCAGTTGATTTGGCTGGGCCGGGTCGCCGCGGATTAGTCGGTGCTGCCCAATTGGATGCCCGGATACCGCGGGTGCGTGTGTGTGTGGGCATAGCCCAAGTTGCCGTACACAAAAAATATATATATAATATGCTCTAACATGGAGTATCATAATGTTTAATTATCGATTATCATATGATTATTAGTTAGGTGTCGTTTGTTTTTTAAGAGGTTTAAAGTTTGAAGTCTTATTTTAGTTATAATTAATAAGAGGTGGTGTGTAAAAAAGTCTGAATGATTCAGATTTAAGAGCCATTAAGAGGGTTTAAAAAAAAAAAAAAAACAACCCCTTAGTCTTACAGAGCTTTTATAAATTGTATGTATGTAATAGTTACCTTGTACACTTAAATTTTAATAATTTATACACTAACTAGGCATATACCCGTGCGATGCAGCGAAATGTAAGTAAATAACGAACAATTAATGTTACTTCCTTATAGACACGTCATCAACAATCAACCATAACCTAAAAATCACAATTTATGAAACCCTAAACCCATAAAGATATTCAATAATTAGTTTATATTACAATTATTGACAAAAAAAATTATAATGATATAATTTATAATAAGAATGAAACATATTTTACGATTATGTATTTTTAATGTGCTAACGGTGGAAAAAAAATAAAACGTATGGATAGAAAACAAATTAGTTCGTAGATATTCATGATATTTAATAGTATGGTTAAATTAAAAAAAATATTCAATATTGGACTCGTTTTGAAAGTATTGACGAGACGATTATAATGATATAATTTGTAAAAAAAGAAACATATTTTTTCATTGCATTTTTGCTCATATACGATTATTTGTGTTAATATGATAATGGTGTAAAATGAAAAATGAAGAAATAAGGGATATAAAATAAATTAAATAAGTAATTGTAAGGGTAGTAAATGTAACATTATAAGGGTGATAAGTGTTTTTATACTAAAGTTTAGGGTGATAAGTGTTATTGTACAAAAGTTTGTACAATAACCATATTTTGTATAATAACCGTATTAGTTTTTTTTATATAGTAGTAAAGATAATTTATAATAAGAATGAAACGTATTTTACGATTATGTATTTTTAACGTGCTAACGGTGGAAAAAAAATAAAACGTATGGATAGAAAACAAATTATTTCGTAGATATTCATGATATTTAATAGTACGGTTAAATTAAAAAATATTCAATATTGGGCTCGTTTTGTAGGTATTGACGAGACGATTATAATGGTATAATTTGTAGAAAAATGAACATATTTTTTCATTGCATTTTTGTTAATATATGATTATTTGTGTTAATATGATAATGGTGTAAAATGAAAAATGAAAAAGTTAAGGGATATAAAGTAAATTAAATAAGTAATTGTAAGAGTGATAAATGTAACATTGTAAGGGTGATAAATGAAATTGTACAAAATATAAACTTTCCTTGTAAACCATCAACAAAAAATTAATACAACTGTAGTTCTATGAGCAATTCAATTCTTTGCTTCAATGATTGTTCTCTTTGTCTTTGACTAAATAATAAAGCACTAATAAAAAATTATTGTTTAATGGTATGTTTTTGATATATTTGTATTTCGTGACAGGATTTGAAATCTTTTGTGTTTTTGGTTTGTGGTGATAGAGAGATATGCCAAATCATATCTCTTGATCACCAAAATCACATTTTTGATCACCAAAATAATATCCCTTGATTCTCTTTTCACATCTGATGTAATTAATTTTGTAATCTCTAAGATAGAGTAATTAATTTTGTAATATCTAGGATAGAGTTTCTATTTCTCAAATTGTGTATATATACCCCATAGTGGTTGATATAAGAAACAAGTCAATTCTATTACAACTTATACTATTTGTTCATATGGTATCAAGAGCATAAAAGATCCATATTTTTTTCTTTCTTCTCCTTTGCTACCCACGATAGTGTTGTTCCTTTGTTTTTTTCCCCTTCCATGTTCTATTTTCTTTCCATGGCAGCCAATGAAGAATCCACAATTCCTAACACTATAGAACCTACCAAACCCTTCATCATCATTTCTCTTTCCCATATCCTTAAACTCACTCCTACAAACTACATTTCTTGGAAAACCCAACTTGAAGCAACTCTCCTTGGCTATGATTTACATAAATTCATAGATGTCTCTTACCCCGCTCCATCAAAGATGATTACCAACAATAATACCACTACTACCAATCCCCTCTTACACCACTAGTACCAACATAGACAACCTGTGGGTGGATCTGTTTGCACTATTGGTATCTCTTTATCTAGTGTATGTATACATATACTAGAAAGAGATAGAGTCAGGTTTATACAAGAACATTAACCAAACAATATAACACGAAAACGACCAAATCATACATGATTTACGCGATTTTGGTTGCGACCATATGACGGCCAGGTCACCCGCTCACTCTTGTGTTGACCGTATTCGGTAATCACATGTGATTCGGCATTTTCTTGATCTCGTTTGATCCTCCCTTTAAACACACACATACATACATATATAGCCATAATCAAATGAGGTCCATAAATATTGTAATAACTGTGAGAAACAATCTAATCCAATCGTTTTATTTAATAAACAATTAAATAATAAAAGGGTATGTCACACCCCGCTAAAGCGGAAACACGAGGCATAACAGCTCCGATGTCATAGCACAAGATTATAACATACCAACATTTGCTTAACTTTCAAAATACAATACATTTTTAAGAACATAGTATCGTCATTGTTTACAATTCCCAAACTTAAATTATGACGATACGCATAATAGCAAAATAATCTTGCTTCAAAATACGAAGTGCGCTGCTAAAACATCATGGAATTACCTTCTTGATTCCTGAAAAGCATGAATAAAAAAAAACCAAGGTCAACTACAAAGAGTTGGTGAGTTCACAGGTTTTAAATATGCACAAATCATTTTTATATGCAAGTTGTCATTTGTAAAACATACGTATAAACCAACTTCAGTTCTTTGATTCATGAGTACCACAATTTAATTCCTTTATGATAAGTGTATGCAAAGACAATATTACGTTGAGCCACTACTAAGCCGTCCCTGACCAATTTCAACGCCCCCGATGAACTAACTCAGCGGTGGTTCATGCCACATGTTTAGTCATCTTCTCTAGTATAGTGCACCCCTGCTCGTCAGCATTAAGGTGGGTTTGTCACACCAAATAGCGCTACCCACTAATACTATAGGCCCGATTTTCTTCGAGTTAATAGTAGTGTCACGGGGTCTTAACATTAAATACTCAACACATCAATTGCATACTTATCATATAGCTTATAATTCCAAATGCTTTTAACAAAGCCTTATAAATTGCCAATTCGCAATACTTTCAAACAATTCTCATGAATCTTTAAATATGCAATTTAAACATGCTTTCCACCCCAAAATCAATTAAAACGATAAAAGTGGGGCTGTGAATACTCACCTTGACGAAAGTAACGAGTGAAGCTTTACTCTAACTTATTGAATTTTGCCACGCCTATAATTTCCCTATATAAGAGTTGCCATAAGAAACACATTAATACCCTATTCCGATGTCCAACCAATATGTCCAATTGTCCCATGAAATGCCATCAAATAAGTTTCTTAGTCCATAATCATTTTGTCTATACAAAGTTCCAAAATATAATAAGACATAAATTAAACTTAATAGAATTACCTTTCTGGATTCAGCACATGCTGTCCAGAAAGTTATCCGGTAATTTCAACACGGAAACTTAACTTCTCAAGAGAATTATTTAATCACAAATTTTGTGATGATACTATGATATGTTTAGATTAAATCTGCATTTTTTTATAATTTTTGAATAACTTTTGATACATCAAATAATTTTTATAAAATAAAGTGTCACTGATTTTCGGATCAGTGACATACCTCACTTGTAACAGATATTTGAGATATCAATTCTTGTAATTAGACAGTGATCCATATATGGATGCAAACCTAACTCAAAATCCTAACATTTGGAAAAAGATTCACTTAATTTGGATGAGTAATGAGGGAGTTATGGCCTCTACAAGATAGGTGTATGAATCTGTCTTTACTGGACAGATTGCACCATTTTCTTGTAAAATCCATTAAAGTGCCCAAATCAACTCCAAATTCAATGTTTTTGGACTTATTAGAAAGCTAACACTCTAAATTAAAGTTTAGAAGCAAAAACCCCAAATTTGAACAAGTGGTTTGTGAGTTGTGCAAGCTAGAAGTGGAGTCCATTTTCTGGACAGATTCTAAAATGAAATGAATACCAAATATTGATCATTAGATATGGTTTTTGGATATAAACCATGTCTTCACTCCTTATTACAAAATAAACTAACTTATGCATGCATGAACATAACATATTATAAAATGACATTAACACTATTGATAAGTTCTTAATCATGTGGAACTTGGAAAATTCCTTCATAAGAACATTTTTATACTAATACTTCATTGTATCAAGAGTCAAAAACTCATATTATATAAATATCAAAGGTAATCCATCTCATTATCAAAATTTCAATCACATGCATGACAAAATAAACACTAGCTTAGTGGTTTAACACTATTTAGAACTCTTTAATCATATGAGATTGAACAATCTCATCCTAAGAGTTTATTTATACAAAAAAATTGATATAATGCATAAATTTCAATCCAACATTATTAAAATTTTGTGGACCAAAAACCACATTTCATAAAATTATCATTTCTTGACAAAATTTCCAAAATAATACACTTGGAAACCCTAGTTTCATTGGAAGATCATTAAATGGTTCATTAGCAAATATATTGATACTAATGCATCCCATTTCACTTCCAAAACTTGGATTGTACAACATTTACATAAAAAGATATGAAATATACAACTTTTTGATTATAAACTTGAAAAATGGAAGTGTTAAGTGATTACCTTCACAAAAGGAGATGAAGACTTGGATTCTAACTTCAAAATGGTGATGGATTCTTGATTGGAGTTTGATTCTTAGCAAAGAGAAGAAAATGAAAATGGTGTGGTGGTGGTGGTGGGTTTTCGGCCGAAAAGAAGAGAGAGGAGAGGGGGAGGAGGTGAGGAGTTAGTCTTGAAAAATGAAGAGTGTGATTTGTTTTTAATTTGGTTTTTAATTAGAGAAAAATAATTAAAATAGGTAGGATTAGGATAAGTGTCCTAGTGACTCACCAACACATAAAAAAAAAAAATTAATTTAATACCATTAATTGAATTACTAGCTTTAAACTATAGAATATCAGATATATTTGAGAACTGAAATACCCGATTCTCAATTCTTGCTAAATAAATGACAAATTTGAAAATTTTGCAATGCAAGAGAAATTAATATTCTGATTTTTATAATTTAAGAATTTTGGACTTTTATTCACTTATTTGGCATTTCTGGACAGTGACGGTCAGATGCGGAACTGCTCCGGGTTTTTAACGCAACTTCTAAATTTTTCGGGGAAGCTTTTTATCTTAAAGGCTTTTAATAAGATTTTAAAAAAAATGACAAAACTTATAAATTAATCTGAGGGTGCTAACCTCATTATTCAGAATTTGACAGTTGTCACAGGGTATGATGGTAATTCCTAATTTATAAGACAACTAAGGGGTTGTTCGGTAAGCTTAATGAGTTATATAACACATAAATCTCAAAAGTTTTTCTTAAATCTTTTTACCAAATAAATTCTTGAAATTTTTTTAACAAATAAATCCCAAAGTTTTCAAAGTTTTTTTTTTGAAGAAACAAAATCATGAACTTAATTTTGAACAAATAAATCCAATTTTTTTAACAAAAAAAATATAATATCTCTCACCGACAACAAAGTAAAGTGAACCAATTAAACAGAAAAAATACGTACCATTTTCATTACTAATTCCGAAGCATTTAAAAGTTATGCCTAAAGCATAAATAAATGCATATAAAAGTTATACTCATCCTTTCTGTTAGTGCACATATTTGTTGGATACAAGATCATGAAGACTGAAAGTCAAGCAATTCAAAGCTCAAGTCAACTCTTAAGCAAAGTCAAAGTCTATTTTGTAATAAATGTAAAAGTCAAAGTCAATGTATTTTATTTTAGTTGTGTTGTGTGCGTGTGTTAAATAGGGATATGACTAGAAGGAGTTATAAGTGTTAGAAATTGTAAGTGTGACATTGTATGTACGTGTAACACCCTCAAATTTGGTAAGGGCAACTAAATTAAAATTTCGATATAAAGTCAACATAAAGAACAAAACTTCCTCCTAAAAATTTGAAATCCAAAATACCTCAAGTTAAAAATTCTATAACTAACCTCAACAAATATAAACTCCAATAATACACAAGTACAAAACCAAAGTCGGGTGTTGCTTAACCCTAAACACGAGTTGCTCTTCCCAAAACAAAGGCGGAAGACTTCAACAAACTAATCACTCCCCGAGCACGTAACTAGCACTCATCTCTTCATGGTGTCACTAGAACTATTCCCAACGAATCCTGTTGCACATGCCGACAAATAAAAAGGTTAGGCTAACGCCTAGTGAGTTCAAGAGTTTTCAGCATAATAAATATATCGTTAAAAAGGAAGAATGCAATTTAAATCATAATCTTTCAAAGTGATATGCTTCAATCATGAAAATGACTCATTTTCCAATAATATGCAATTTAGGCGAAAGAAACTCCAATATGAACGCTTTCCAATCCAAACTATTTTAAGGGCGAAGATCCCAAATTTAAAACGTTCTTTCGTAAATTAAGTTCAACCCAAAACTTACTCCAAATGAGAATAGAAATCAAACTCCCAAGTTATGAAAAACAGATAAAACTTAACATCCCGAAACACCCAAACACGGGTGGGGCGTAATACTCAACCCATAAAACATATATGATCCACAAATGTAAAACGTCACCGAAAACATGGATACTAAACACAATACCCAAAACAACACTTTTCAGTGACGGGGGAGACCCGATTCCATAAAATGTGACGGTACACAAAGTAAACCCCATTTTATGTTGTTAAGACTAGTCATATAAACAAGCACACGCAAAGGATGTCAGGCTCGGTGGCTTTAAACTTACACCCACGGAATGTCAACTTCAACCGCGAAAGGTCCTTACGTTGAGTTCCTCATACAATATCGTGTACTAGCACGTAGGACTTACAGCCCAATCTGATGCCTAAACGTGCGTCAATGTGGAAAACTAGCGTTCCATCATTGGACATAATGATTCCAAGCACAAGGGATGTCAGGCTCGGTGGCTTTAAACGTACACACACAGGATATCAACTTCAACCATAAATGGTCCTTACGTTGAGTCCCTCATCCAATATCGCAACCAAAGCTCTAAGTCGAGTTATCAAAACTAGACAAATGTCCTAAAACCCAATCAAAATAAAATACCAGGCCACAGGCTCACATAACCAAATGACTCATTGACAAAGGAAATAAAATGCACTCGACCAACATTTATGAAACACGTGCTCCAAAGTACACGACCAACTCCAACACAACTTAGAATAAGATAGATCATTTCCCAAACAAGGTTATACCATAGACACGTGCTCAATTGCTCGGAATTTACTCTTTGATATACTTAAAATACATCTTTTCCCCAAAACAAAGTTTTGAAGTTTTCCAAAATGTTCACAAGGTCGGAAATGACCAAAACCCAAGGACTTATCCGATGATGTTTTCAAACCTCCAATAACACAAATTATGCATATTTCCGATCAACACAAAAATGAATTTTAACAAATAATCTTCATGCATGCAATAAGCTAATAGCACACTTCCGTTTATGACTTATTTATCAAAATGCCCAAAAGTCCCAAATGTGGGTGTTTTATGAGTTTATAAAGTTAAACACTTCCAAATAACCAAAACTTATCAAGTGATCAGCAGTTAACAATTTCATGTAAAACACAAAACACTTTAAAATGAACATTTTGGCATGTACAACGTTTTCACAAATCAACTTAAACTCACCTTGCTAGTAGGCATGGAAATGGGGCAGGGATGGGGCGGGGACCTCAATCCCCATCCCCGTCCCCAATCCCTCATCTTCATCCACGTCCCCATCCCCGTCCCCGCCGGGGAATATGATCACATCCCCATCCCCATCCCCAACGGGGAACGGGTATCCCCAACGGGGAAATGGGGATTTTCTTTTCCGTTTATGTAAGCTATTTAAATCAAGTATATGAGACACCACACATGTTTAAATATCACATATTTCCAATAAACCTAAAATCGAAATAAATTTAATTTAGTATAAAAAAATCATAACATCATATCATAATTAATAACTTAAAACCAAAAAAAATTCAACCGAATTCGGGAAAAAAAACTTAACTTCACACGTACCAAAAGATATCGAGTAATATTCAAAACCTTATCGAGTAATTGTATTTTGATTGACATCCAAAATACATCCTAACATAAAAAAAATAACAATTTTATATTATAAACCTAGTTAGGAAATAGGAAATTATGAATTACCGATTTAGTTTAAATAAATAATATATATTAATATTAATTAAAATATATAACGGGGACGGGGCGGGGCGGGGAGTGCGATACCCGTCCCCATCCCCATCCCCGGTTTGAGACAAACGGGGATCCCCGTCCCCATCCCCGGTTTAGCGGGGAATCCCCATCCCCAATCGGGGCGGGTGGATCGGGTTCCCCGATGGGTCGGGGCCTATTTCCATGCCTACTTGCTAGATTTAGGCTAAATCTAGATTTTTTCCCAACTTGAGCTCCTTTGAAGAAATTTGAATCCTCAAGCCAAATCCTCCATAAACCTAGATCCATAAGTTTCCAACCATCAATACACATATTCCAGCACTTAGAATCATTCCCCAAACATCTTATATCAAAATCTCCATTTTGGCCAAAAACCCTAATTTGACCTAACTTTTCTCAAAATCTTCCAAACCGAAATTTGAGAAACATAAACACTAGGAAGTCATCAATAGATAATTTATGACTCATAATAAAGTTTGCAAACTAGGAGGATCAACTCACCACTTAGGTTTTGGTGAAAACCTAGAAAACCCCAAATTTCTTGAAGATGGTGGTGATGATGATGAGCTCTTGACCTTTGTTTTCAATACACCACCAAATATTCTTGGATATTCCCAAAACTAAAAATATAACCTTGAAAAGCTCTCAAAAAAGAAACCGTAGCAACTTGAATCGCCAAAAACGGAGTTGAAATAATAGGGTTATGAAGAAATGAAGAATGGGGCTGAAAATCCGACTTTTAACAAGTCTGGTACTAGTGTGCTACAATGACATGCGACTTTGACATGTCATTGTTGCATGTCATAGTCGCTCAAATGGTCTAGAAGGCTGCCACTTGGTTGCTACTTTGCCAGTGCGACTATGACAATGTCATAATCGTCGGTCATTGTAGTCGGACCCGTACCAAACCCCGAAACTCGACTTTTTCCATGTCGACACTCCCGAAACTCTTAGGGACTTAAATTAATGTTTTCCCAACATAAATCCCACCATCTACAAGTTGCAAAAACGTCCGGGTGACCTTTTCTTAGCGAAAATTACGGGTGTTACAGTACGCGAACATAGATTCTAGAGAGAGAAAGTTTGTCAGAAAATCTGTATACGAATTCTTCATTGAAATCTAAAACAGGTTAATTGATTGTTTGTTTTCCATATTGTTATCATGATTTGTATTGTGGTTAGAACTTGTAACACCCCGATTTCTGAAATGTATCGTTTCAAGTTTATACAGAAACCGATATATTAAGGAAAAATAAGATATTTTATTTTGGGATTGAATCCTTGATTTTATAGTCTTGATGGATAAAGGATTCAATTACGAGTTCAACGGTTCTTTCCGGAGCAAAAACGGAGCTATAACGAAGAAGTTATGACCAAAACGATTTTCGGGCAAATCACTGGTGGACTGGAGGGGGCGCACGGGCCGTGCGCTTCCCCTTCACAAAAACGCACGGGCCGTGCGCATCAGGCAGAGGCTCAGCTCGGACTTAAAACCTGATTTCCGCCCCATTTCACCCAAATATTCATTCCTTCATCAGGCAGAGGCTCAACCCGGTCCTAAGAGGGCGTAGTACTTGGGTGAGAGCTTGGGAATTATTGCGCTTGGACTTATTATTTATAGAAGACTGATTTGGGTTTATAAATGACCCGTGTGTATTTTATTCCCTAGTATTCGGATTTGGAATTGTAGATCACTATTTATTATCCGTTTGAATTACGATTGTATTTAAACAGGTTTGCGTATTTTCCCCATTTTGGGAGGCTCTTGCCATGACAATTTTAGTATACCTCATGTCCGTTTTTCGGATTTTTGTTATCCCTATTTTTAGGGTGTTACAAGTTGGTATCAGAGCTTTAGTTTAAATGAACTAGATATAGTTTTTGCATATCTAGACTTAAGCTTTAGACTTTATGACTTCACTGTCCACTTGGGGTAGAAATCCTAGGCGGGGAGAGCGTTAGGATTTACAGAATTACTGTAATTGAAAATTGTGATGATGGTGACAAGAATTCTTATGTATGGTTCGTTCATAATTTCAATTAGCTACTGCTATTATGAATGCATTGTTACGTGAGCATGCTTGGGTTACTATTGTTATGATGATTGATGAAAGTATTAGTACGTACAATGAGTTCAACTCGCTTAGTCTTTTCTCAATCTATTTCTCGTGCTTATATGGTAGATCGATATGGTTAACACTCGAAGTAGATTACCCGACATGCCAGAGGGTCAACCAGAAGTGGAATCTGCAGTTGTACGACCCCCTGTGGGTACAATCTCCGATGACATTCCCGTACCCAGAATCATGGGAGGTGGACCTGAGCATATTCCGCGTCGGAACCTCAATACAGGTAACGCCATCATGGAGGAAGTTACCATGGAGACCCGACTTCGGGATAGCATGATGTTGGCCATGAATGCGGCCATGGCCCAACAACAGTTGGCCATGACTTCGGCCATGACTCAACAGCAAGAGTTTTTCATGAAACTCCTGGAGGATCGAGACGCTAGCAACCGACAATCTGAGACTATGGCTGAAAACATTATTGTGGGGTCGGGCGGACCAAATGTGGTAACGGTTGAAGAACCATCAGATAATGGAAACAAGGCGAAGACTAAGGGGTGCACCTACAAGGCGTTTCTGGGGTGCCACCCTAAAGAGTTTGCGGGTTCAGATAACCCGGTTGATTGTATGTATTGGCTCAAAGAGGTAGAGATGGCTTTTGAGTCCAGCGAGTGTGATCCTTCTCAACGGGTCAAATTTGCTTCTCAGCTACTTCGGGGAGAGGCTCTGATTTGGTGGAGTCTCACTCGATCCGCCCTCACTCCGGAAGTTCTGGCTAAGCTAACTTGGTCGGTGTTCAAAGAGAAGATCATGGATAAATATTGCAGCGAGCGTTCATTGGATAAACTGGAGCGGGAGTTCCGAAATCTGAAGAAGGGGAATCTGTCTATCGCAGAATACTCCAAACTCTTTTTGGAGAAACTAAACTTGGTGGGACATCTAGTTCCCGATGAAAAGTCAAAGATGAAAACATATCAGCAAGGTTTACCGGTTGGGATGCGAACGGATGTAAGAAATGCTAAGTGCTCGACCTTGCAAGAGGTCATTGAAGAGTCCTTGCTCACCGAGGATGACATTAATGCTGAGAAAGAGGAAAGAAGACTAGCTGGTGAGAAGCGGAAGTGGGAAGGGCCATCTGGGCCCGTTCGTCAATCAAGACCCTTTGTAAGTGGGAAAGCGAACGATCAACGTCGTGAGGATCGGTGGTGTTCCAAGTGCAGGTCAAATCACTCGGGACCATGTTTTACAAGAACTTACTCCGGTCCTACCAGGTGCGCCAAGTGTGGTAAGAAGAACCACGCGACTCGAGAATGTTCCATTCAGGGATCGGTATGTTATGAGTGCGGAGAACCGGGGCATATGAAGAGAAATTGTCCAAAGCTAGTAGGAGGAAATGGTGGAAATTCTGTTGGTTCGACGGCTAGAGTCGAGCAACCTCCAAGGGCACCGATTTGAGCTCTCCAGATGACTACCGAGGAGGCAAAGGAGACCGCTGATGTTGTTTCCGGTACGTTTCTAGTAAACTCCTTGCCAGCTCGTGTTTTGTTTGACTCGAGTGCTACATGTTCTTTTGTGTCGGATATCTTCTATAAACAATTCACTACTCCTTTAAGTGTTCTTCCCGATCCTCTAGTGGTAGAACTAGCCAATGGAGATCAAGTAATTATTCGTGATCGTTTTTGTGATTGTACTATAGTCATTGATGGGAATTCCTTTGGGATAGATTTGTTACCTATGGCTATAGGAGGGTTTGACGTGGTTATAGGTATGGACTGGTTGGTGAGACACAAAGCGGACATCTTGTGTTCTAAAAAGATGATCCAAGTGCCATCGCCGGAAAATGGTGTGATTATCATTTATGGGGAGAAAAGAAAGAGGAATAATTCCATTATTTCATCTCTCAAGGCTCGCAAGTTTCTAGTGAAGGGTTATCCTTCGTACTTGGCCTATGTGGTGGGCGCGAAAAAAGAGAAGTCGGTAGAAAATGTGGAAGTAGTGCAATATTTTCCGGACGTCTTTCCGGAAGATTTATCTGGGTTGCCGTCAGAACAACAAGTGGAGTTTCAGATCAACCTCACTCCTGGAGCGGCTCCGATAGCCCGAGCTCCATATCGTTTAACACCAACAGAAATGAAGGAGATGATGACCCAGCTTCAGGAATTGTTGGAGAAGGGTTTCATTCGACCGAACTCTTCACCTTGGGGAGCACCGGTCTTATTCGTAAAGAAGGACGGATCTATGCGAATGTGCATCGATTACCGAGAGCTGAACAAAGTCACGGTGAAGAATAAGTATCCACTACCTCGCATCGACGATCTCTTTGATCAACTTCAAGGTGCGGGATGTTTCTCCAAGATCGATCTCTGATCCGGTTATCATCAAGTGAGAGTAAAGAAGAATGACATTCCAAAGACGGCTTTCCGAATGCGATACGGTCACTATGAGTTTTTGGTGATGCCTTTCGGCTTAACCAACGCTCCAGCCGTATTCATGGATTTGATGAACCGTGTGTGTCGACCATTCTTGGACAAATCTGTGATCGTCTTCATCGACGATATTTTAATATATTCAAAGGATGAGTCCGAACATGGAAAACACTTACGCGAAGTGCTAGAGATTCTAAGAAGGGAGAAATTGTTTTCGAAATTCTTAAAGTGCGAGTTCTGGCTCCAAGAGGTGCAATTCTTGGGGCATGTGGTATCAAAAGACGGAGTAAAAGTGGACTCGGCAAAGATCGAGGCGATGATGAGCTGGGAACCTCCGACAAGTCCGACCGAAATTCGAAGTTTCTTGGGCTTGGCGGGTTACTACCGGCGTTTCATTCAAGACTTTTCCAAGATCGCTACACCGCTCACTTCACTTACGAGGAAGAACGTCAAATTCCTTTGGCCTGATGTTCAAGAGCAAGCCTTTCAAACGCTCAAAAGGAAATTATGCGAAGCTCCGATTTTATCGTTACCCGAAGGATCGGAAGACTTTGTGGTGTATAGTGACACTTCCAAGATGGGGCTGGGGTGCGTGCTGATGCAAAGAGGGAAAGTGATAGCCTACGCGTCGCGGCAATTGAAGGATCATGAGAAGAATTATCCTACTCATGACTTGGAATTGGTGGCGGTAGTGTTCGCGTTGAAGTTGTGGCGACACTATTTGTATGGGACAAAGTGTACTCTTTTCACGGATCACAAGAGTCTCAAATACATCTTCGATCAAAAAGAACTCAACATGCGACAAAGGAGATGGCTTGAACTCTTGAAGGATTACGATTGCGACCTACTATATCATCCCGGTAAGGCCAATGTGGTAGCAGATGCATTGAGCTGAAGGAGTTATGATGGAGGTGTCAAAATGTCTCTAACAAGAATTAATGTGGTATCAAGTCTGTTGGAGAGCATCAAGTCGTTTCAAGTAGAAGCACTCAAGGAGGAAAATCTCAAGTCTGAGATTATGGTGAAGCAAAGCGAACTTTTAACGGAAGACGGTCGTGGACTTAAGCTCTTCCAAGGGCGAATTTGGGTACCGAAGCTGGGAGGAAACCGAGAATTACTTCTCGAAGAAGCGCACAAGTCAAAATATTCTATACATCCCGGTAGCACCAAGATGTACGGAGACTTGAAATCAAATTATTGGTGGCCGGTGATGAAATTGGACGTGGCCAATTACGTGGAAAGGTGTGTCACGTGCCTTCAAGTCAAAGCGGAGCATCAAAGACCGTATGGAAGTTTGCAACCGTTATCTATTCCCGAGTGGAAGTGGGACAACATCACTATGGATTTTGTGACGAAACTGCCGAAGACCTTGCGTGGTCACGATACCATTTGGGTGATAGTTGATCGTCTAACCAAGAGTGCGCATTTTCTCGCGATGCGGAAGGCTTTACCAATAGCGAAGTTGGCTAAACTGTATATTGATGAAGTGGTGTCGAGACACGGAGTTCTGCAATCTGTCGTATCGGATCGGGATAGTCGCTTCACATCGAATTTCTGGGCAAGCTTCTAGAAAGAGTTGGGCACTAGATTGAATTTGAGCACGGCGTATCATCCTCAAACGGATGGTCAAAGCGAGAGGACAATCCAGACATTAGAAGATATGTTGAGGTCGTGTGTGATAGACTTCGGGGGAAGTTGGGACTCACATCTACCTTTGGTAGAGTTCGCATACAACAACAGTTACCATTATAGTATCGGAATGGCACCGTTCGAGGCACTCTATGGACGGAAGTGTAGAACCCCAGTTTGTTGGCTAGAAGAGGGCGAGAAGCAATTTGCCGGACCGGAAATTGTTCAAGAGACGGCCGACAAGGTGAAAGAGATTCGATAAAAGGCTAAAGGCGGCGCAAGACCGACAGAAGAGTTACGCGGACAAGAAAAGAAGACCAGTCGAGTTTCAAGTGGGCGACCGTGTCATGTTGAAAGTATCTCCATGGAAAGGAATTATCCGCTTTGGGAAACGTGGGAAGCTTAGTCCTCGTTTCCTTGGACCTTTCGTTATTTTGGAGAAAATTGGGTTACAAGCTTATCGATTGAATTTACCACCGGAAATGGATGGAATACATCCTACATTTCACGTATGTTACCTTCGGAAGTGTCTAGCCGAAGAGGAAAGCGTGATTCCTTTGTCGAAAATTCGAGTGGACAATGGGAATCGTTGTCTGGAAGAACCGGAAGCGATCTTAGAATCGAAAGTGAAGAAGTTACGTCATAAAGACGTAGTCATGATTAAAGTACAATGGAAGCATCATAGGGGTGCTAACGTTACTTGGGATTCGGAAGATGATATGAAGAAGCGTTATCCTCACTTGTTTAAGTTAGGATAAGATTTCGGGGATGAAATCCTAATTAGGTGGGGAGGATTGTAACACCCCGATTTCTGAAATGTATCGTTTCAAGTTTATACAGAAACCGATATATTAAGGAAAAATAAGATATTTTGTTTTGGGCTTGAATCCTTGATTTTATAGTCTTGATGGATAAAGGATTCAATTACGAGTCCAACGGTTCTTTCCGGAGCAAAAACGGAGCTATAACGAATAAGTTATGACCAAAACGATTTTCGGGCAAATCACTGGCAGACTGGAGGGGGCGCACGGGCCGTGCGCTTCCCCTTCACAAAAACGCACGGGCCGTGCGCATCAAGCAGAGGCTCAGCTCGGACTTAAAACCTGATTTCCGCCCCATTTCACCCAAATATTCATTCCTTCATAACTTTTGCTCCACAACTCCGATTTTGATGATTCAAGTTGCTACGGTTTCTTTTTTGAGAGTTCTTCAAGGATCTAGCAAGAGATTGGAAGTCTATTGAAGTGTACAAGAGCATTTTATGGTGGTAAGCTTCTCATCTCTCACTATTCATCTTCTTCCCCAAAGTTTTCTAGGGTTTCATACACCCTTTGTTCTCCCTTTCATAGATTGAAGATTTGTAATCATTTTGGTGAACTAGAAGTGTTTTGGTTGGTGAATTCAAGCTTGGGTTAAGGTAATCTTCTATTCTCTTCGGTTATGGAAGTTAGGGTTTCAGTGTTAGTTGAGGTATCCATGTATATGGTTTGGGAAATGATTCTTTGTGGTTGATTATGTTTAATTGTGGTTGAATATGTATGGATTTAGGTTTTGGAAGTTTTGTCTTGAGAATCCAAGTGTTCTTCAAAAGAGCTCGTTGGGTGAAATCTAGATTTAGCCTAAATCTAGCAAGGTGAGTTTACTAAACTTTTGTCAAAACTGGATACACATCATATTTGCTTAATTGTTGTTATTATCACATATTTGCTCAAAATGGTCATTTTTACGGGTTCAAGTATTTGATGGCATTTACATGAGATTATGTGAGAAATATGATATAGAAGTATCATCCTATGATTTATCCTATTTTGTGGAATTATTTGGGGTTTCCAATATGTGTACTCACTATGGGTATTTGACATGTTTAATGAATACATGTTTGGTATATGTTGAGGATTTCCATTTGGAATACTCAAAAGGTGATATTGTATCTACAACGTGTTTATGTGGATATTTAAGTCCTATGTTGGACACATGCTATTAGGAGGGTGTTATTGTACCCGCGGTTGGTATTGGATTATATTTGGTTGAAATATACCTAAGGACCTCCTAAATGCATTATGTTGGACGAACCAAGGCAAATTCACTAGGAGGATGTAGTCTCGGGGCGCCATCGTGATGGTATGTGCCCAGTAGACCTCCGTCACTCGGAAAGTTTCCTTCACGGTCTGATCTTCGGGTGTACTGGGCCTTTGGGGTGTTCCTTGTTAAGGCCATCAAGGTACATCGACTCTTTGGAGTGGAATTGATTGGTGCTATGGGTATCCCCCGTTGACTCCATACATGTGGAAAATTGGTTAACTGCTGATAAGAATTGTATATGTTCTACCATGCTATTTATTGTTCAACTCACTAGGCTTTTTGGCCTAACACTTGTTTGGTGTCGATGTGTATCTCAGGTTCTAGCGGCGCCGGTCTTAAGAGGGCGTAGTACTTGGGTGAGAGCTTGGGAATTATTGCGCTTGGACTTATTATTTATAGAAGACTGATTTGGGTTTATAAATGACCCGTGTGTATTTTATTCCCTAGTATTCGGATTTGGAATTGTAGATCACTATTTATTATCCGTTTGAATTACGATTGTATTTAAACAGGTTTGTGTATTTTCCCCATTTTGGGAGGCTCTTGCCATGACAATTTTAGTATACCTCATGTCCGTTTTTCGGATTTTTGTTATCCCTATTTTTAGGGTGTTACAGAACTTGAATTTAGGGAATAATAATTGGTATCAGAGCAGAGTTCTAATTGAAATCAATCAAGAAAAATGGTTTTCGGCACTGTTCATTGAGCTTCGATCGAATTTGGATTTTGAGAGTGTAATTGTGATTGTAATCGAGTCAATTGTATTCATATAGTGTTTTAGACAAATCTTGTATAGGTTTGAGATTGATTTGCACCGTAATTGTACACCAATTTGGTGATTTTGCTCATTTTAGAGACACGAGTTCGAAAGCACTGTATTAGAATCAGTTTGTACGTTTGAGTGAATTTTGATGAAATTCATTGATTGAATTCGATTCTAGATGTATTAGTGGTTAAATTGTCAAAGTTTCAGATCGAAATTCGAAGATTTGATGGGTTTTGGGGCTAATCAGAGTGATTTTTAGTCAAGATCTCAAGAACTCGCATCAAGAACTCGCAGATCTATAGATTTCGCTTAATATCTTGTCTGAAAATTTAACAACTGTAGAATTCACATGAGTGTAATATGCGAATTATGCTGAATTCGCATGTGTGTGTTGTGATAAAACCTCAGAATTCGTACAAGTTTCTATGAGAAATGTCAGAATTCGCATAGATCATTTATACGAAAAGTATCTTGAAATTTCTCCAAGGAAAGAATTCACATAATGCTTGCGTGCGAAAAGTGAAGAACTCGCAGATAGTTACATACGAATTCCTAAGAATTCGCATTGTGCTTTGTACGAATTCCTCATAATTCGCATAAGAAGTGTTAAAAAATTTCAAGTACAGAATTCGCATAATTCTGTTGTGCGAAAAGTGTATACGAAAAGTTGTTTTTCAAAATTTTCTAAGTCTAGTTTTCGCATAGTGTTTTGTGTGAATTCCTAGTTTTTCTAAGTCTAGTTTTCAAATTCCGAAGAGTATCGACATCCATCTCGAAACCCAATTCCATGGACAGATGGACTTCAAGAACATCTGATCAAACCCCATCTCCATCTCCAGCATCAAAAGCCATTTTCGTCTTTGGAAGCATAAAAAACACGTCTCAATCTCCAACGAAACCCATCCTTGACTTTGTAGAATGGATGTAAAAATATGGATTAAGAATTCCATTTGGACAAGCAAACAACAATGGAGGTTGTGGGAGCAACGAAAATGACTTCATGCTTATTGTAGTTGTATTTTCTGCATTTTTTGTTGTACCATAAACACCATCTTCATCACTCTCATGTGTTTATGTTAAACAAAACTCATCACTCTCATAAGAAAACCGATACATTTAAATTGTGGGTTTCTATTTTCCAAAAAAAGGGGCATTTTCTAAACATTGTTTGACTAAAATTTTCATGTTTTAAGCCATACACACATACACTAGCATGAATGTGGAATATTCATCATTTTCTTACTTAGTAATCCTTCTCTGAATCCTCATCAAACAGAAACAATAGCATATCCTCTGTGTGTGTGTGTATATAAATGCTATGTATATGTGGGCATAAATATATATGTGTGTGTGTGTGTGTGTGCTCCTGTATATATATGCATTATGTGTACGTGAAAAGAAAAAAGAGAGAAGAAGAGATTATATATATAGCCTTTGGTTCATCTGAGAAATGTCAAATCCATGAGAAATAGAGAAGTGATCAGTGCCTTTGGATTAACTAATCTAATTTTTTAAGCGAAAGGGTAAAATTGTAATTAGCATCATGTCGATTACAATCAAATTCAAATTAAACATATCTTTTCCTAAATTAGCGTCAATCGGTATCATTAAGAGGTTTCCAATTCAGTTATCATTTGCAGATTGATGATCTTTGCTATCGTTTTCTTCTTCTATCGAAAAATTTAGGTTTTCAGATCATATTCTTCTTAATAAGATGTCGAATCTAGAAATTGTTCTTGATAATGAAGTCGATCAAGAAATCGATCAGTTATCGAATGATGAAAATGTGATTGATGAAGATGAAGGTATCGTTTTTAATTTTATGAATTAATTTTTTTTTAGTTTTTTGTAATTTGATTAAGATGTTATTGATTATGATGAAGTTTGAATTAATTATTTTACGAAATTTGTGTTCTACTTTCACTGTTATTGTTCAACACGAAATTTGAAGAATTTTAGTTGTTTACAGCTATTTTGTTGATAATTTTCATTAATTTGTGGTTTAGTCTGTTAGAAACAATGTAGATTCGTATATGAATCTGAGTTATTTAATTTAATTTCATTATATGAATCTGAGTTATTATTTGAATTGTTATCAAACGTTCACATATGAATTATTGTTTTTTAATTTGATCTATTACTTCTATTTAAAAGAATGTAATAAATTCATATATGAACATTTTAAAGCAATTCAAGTTCATATATGAACGTTTGATGAATTTGAATTGCTTTGAAATTTTCATATATGATTTGTTATTATGTTCATATATGAAGTATTTGAATTATTATAAAACGTTCATATATGAATTATTTTTTCAAACAATTTTAATTCATATATGAACTTTTGATTAATTTGTATTGCTTTAAAGTGTTCATATATGAATTTTTATAACGTTCATATATGAATTATTTGAATTGTTATAATAAGTTCATACATGAATTATTTGTTTTTTATTTGATGAATTACTTTTATTTAAAAGAATGAAATATATTTATGTGTTAATATATCAATATGTATATGTAATAGGTTCAAATTCATTTTCATCTGCTGTTCATCGTGTCTTTTTTTCACCGTCTGGTTCAAAGTATTGGATACCAAATGTGCATTTGGATTTGAAGCCAAGAATTGGTACCTTTTTTCAGTCTTGTCAGCAAGCCATTTCAATGTATGAAAAGTATGTTGAGAAAGGTGGATTTGATGTTAGACTTTCGACAACTGTTAATGGTCAATATGGCATTGTGAAGATCAAGTATGTTGTTTGCAGTAAAGAAGGGGATCCACCAAAAAAGAGTTTTAATACTGTTCATGATATTATTGAACGTAAAAGTCATCATAATTCAACTGCGAAGAGGACAAGTTGTAAAGCATGCATTAGGGTGCATTTTGTACCTTCAAAATCATTGTATGAGGTTTATCACTTTGAGGAGAAACATAATCATATGCTTCTTGATGAAAATGGTATGAGTATGTGTCGAAAACGAAGGCAGTTGTCTTTAACCGATCAAGTTTTTATTCACAATGCTGCAAGTTGTAATGTTGGAGCAACAAAGGCGCATATGTTGCATATGTCTTTGAAAGGTGGTTTTGATGTTTCTGGTTGTACTGTTAACGATTATAAGAATTTTAGGAGAGATTTGAATGCATTTATTGGTGCTGGTGATGGTGAAATGGTTCTTGGTATGTTGGAAGATAGATTAAAGGATGATGCACAGTTTTCTTTTGAATATAGTCGGCAGGATAGTGAATTATGTGGAATTTTTTGGGCTGATGAAATTGCTAAACTGAATTACCAGGAATTTGGAGATGTTATTTCATTTGATGCTACCTTTCGCACAAACCAGTAAGTTTTTCAACTGTAATTCATTTTTTTAGATTATTTATATGTTGGTTTTTATGTTTTTACCTTTTGTTTTTGTTATATATTTTGTTTTATAGGTATAGAATGGTGTTTGTTCCATTTACTGCTATCGATAATCATAAAAATCTGTTACGGTTGGTGCTGCTTTGTTGTCTGGTGAAACTCTCGATAATTTTAAGTGGCTTCTTGAGGCATTTTTGAAAGCACATTGTGGGAAACAACCTAGTTTGGTTTTAATAGATCAGTGTTTGGCAATGAAACAAACTATTCCATTGGTTTTTACGCAATCACGTCACAGATTATGTATGTGGCATATTATGGCCAAAGTTCCAAACAAGGTTAGTATCTATTCATATATGAATTGTTGATATATAATTTAAGTTCATATATGAATTAGTGTTTAGTTAGTATTAAATATGTTCATATATTAACTATTTTTATATAATGAAAATTCATATATGAATTATTGTTTACTTAGTATTGTGTTCATATATGAATTATTTTCATATAATGATAGTTCATATATGAATTCTTGTTTAGTTAGTTCATAATGAAAGTTCATATATGCAAGTATTATGTTTGTTAATCAACAATCATATATGCATCCATTATATAGTTGTGTTTTAGTTATAAAACATTATTTCTTTATACCAATTTTGTAGGTTAGCACAACGATTGTAACACCTTAGGCATATCCCATATCGGTCGTGGACAGGAGTGATGCTGGGTGTTATAAGTAATATCTTGGCCTTCCTAACAACAACGCGTTTTGGGGCCACAAGCACGTCAGGTTATGGGAACTCTGAGGTTAAGCGTGCTTGGGTGGGAGTAGTCCCAGGATAGGTGACCCCCTGGGAAGTTTCTCACCAGGTCGCCAGAAACAAATCCGTGCGCTACACGTTGGTTAAATCCAGGGGCAAAGCGGACAATATTGTTGTCGAGGCAAGCAGGATGTTACAGATGGTATCAAAGCCACTCCTGTGCCGTTCGGGATATGGGGCAAACCTCATCGAGGAAGATGAGTCCCAAGGGGGGGTGTTTGTAACACCTTAGGCATATCCCATATCGGCCGTGGACAGGAGTGATGCTGGGTGTTATAAGTAATATCTTGGCCTTCCTAACAACAACGCGTTTTGGGGCCACAAGCACGTCAGGTTCTGGGAACTCTGAGGTTAAGCGTGCTTGGGTGGGAGTAGTCCCAGGATGGGTGACCCCCTGGGAAGTTTCTCACCAGGTCGCCAGAAACAAATCCGTGCGCTACACGTTGGTTAAATCCAGGGGCAAAGCGGACAATATTGTTGTCGAGGCAGGCGGGATGTTACAACGATACACAGGGAGACAGATTTTAACAAACGCTTTAATAAACTTGTTTGGAATGTTCAATTAGAGCCTGAAGAGTTTGAAAGTATGTGGTTGGATTTGATTAGTGAGTTTAAACTTCAGAAGAGCAAATGGTTTTCATACATGTTTCGTATTCATCAACGATGGATTCCTGCTTATTTCAAGACTATTCCTTTTTGTTCATTGATGAAAACTACATCAAGGTCGGAGAGCATAAATTCCTTTTTCAACAAATTTGCTCACCATGGTAACAACTTTGTAACATTCATGCTTGCATTTGAAAATGCAATGCGTAAGCAAAGAAATTCTCAACGTAAGCTTGATCATATGACAAAGACAACTATTCCTCATATGTGCACTCCAAAGGCTATTGAGAAACATGCATTTGAAGTTGACACACGATGTATATTTTTGGAAGTTCAAAAAGAGATAAATAAAGCAGTTTGGTCGTGTGTTCAACAGAATGTTGTTGAAAATGATGGATGCCAAGTTTATACATGTTGGGTTTTAATACAATTTGTAACTGTTATACGCAGCGGAAATTAAAAGGAATTTTGGTTACAAAATTAAATAGAAAACTTTTCAGAATAAACTTAAAACCCAACCGGATCCAATGATGCATTTAATCAAAATAAAACCACACCATAGGGTGTTTAGAATATGTATCTTTTGTAGATCAGTCGGGATTGGAATGGAGCACCAAGAAACCAAAGTAGGTTTCCTCTATTGGTAGTCCACACACGAACACATTTCCCGTCTCCACCGGGTGCTAGCCCAAGAACCCTAGATCTATATGTGTTTTACAGAAAAGAAAAGGGTTTCTTTTTTGTATTTTTCTGAAAGGCTATTCTAATTCAATTGTCTATCAAATGGTTTAGCCTAACCCCTTATTTATATCAAAAGAATTATAGTTAGACTATAATTCAACTAAGGATTAAATAAGGTTTAGTAATTATCTGTAATATTCAAATTCAAATATATATATATATATATATATAATTATCTTTTAAACTTTAAATATAATTATATATATATATATAAATATAATTATCTTTTAAACTTTAAATATAATTACAGATAATTCCCCGTAACTAACATAATTACGTTTTCACCCTGTAATTATCATAATTACAGTTTAACACATATTTTCATAATTATCCTTTTAAGAATAATTATTTTCTTAATCAACTTGATTTAATCCGGGTTTCTTAAGATGGAAAACAAACGCATTCTTTGTATGCGACCCTATAGGTTTACATAATCCTCAGCAGTGTCTCTGTGTGACACGTGTCGTGGGCATATATTAACTTACATTCTCCCACTTGCACACGATACACAGTAACACAGACGATGGTAAGTGTCTAGCAACACGTCACCGCCCCCAAGGCTATGTAAATGTGTTTTTACCTTCAAGCAATTTGATTGATCCAATCAATCATATAGTAGAATCATTCATTATCCTTTTGCTTCACGATATTTTATTTTGAACTTAAGGCATAGATGTATCTCATCATTTATAGTTCAAAGATTGTGTTTCTCAATCCCAACATATTTGATTATACAAGTGTCATTAGTCCAACTAATCCACTTGTTCATGCATGTAAATCAGAATATGTAATCGAGGGGCCCAGAAATATCTCTCTCATCTTGAGAGGAGCAAATCCCATATTGCATGTACACGACTAACTACACAATTCATGTTATACCTAATATAGCCCTTATGATTACCCGGTCAAGGGTAACGTTAGATTATATCAAAGTATAACACTCCTTGTGCATTAGATCCCAAAGCACATCTCAGGTCTGAGGATAAAGAGTGTTTACTATTTCAGGTTTCACCTTATGACGTCGATCTATGAGGTGATCCTGACCGTGGGTCTTGTCCAATGCCTTGTGCACCGACAAGCGCATGTGACTCTGGTTGCACCTAGTGCACTTTCAACTTGGATTATGACCAGACTTCACAATGATCTTGATTTATTACTAGTCCCCTAGTAATAAGTGATCAAGGACAGTTCTGTAACACCCCGAATTTCGTTTGGTCTTTTGCAAAGAAGAAAAGAAGGAAAAGGGGGTTGTCTGCGTTGGTCTACAGGGCGCATGGGTCGTGCGTCCCTCCTTCAGAAGTTCCGCACGGGTCGTGCGCAAGGTCAGGGGCGACGGCAGTGGGTTTCGCACGGGTCGTGCGTTCCTCCTTCAGCAAAACGCACGGGTCGTACGTCGTGTCAGGGGCTACTTTAGCGTGGGTTTAATGAAATATTTCCCAAATCTCATTCATATCTCATTTCTTTCTTCCCTTCCAAGTTTTCTTTCTCTCTCTCTCTCTTTCTTCATTAACTATTCTAGGGTTTCTTCAACCACCAAAACCTTGCCATTTATTGCTAGAATCGTTAGCACCATCCTTGGTTTCGGTTTGGAAGCTTCAACACCATCTCCATCTTCATCTTCCTCAAGAGGTCAAGGTCTAGATTTTTGGGTTTTCTTCTAAAACCTACTTGGTGAGTTCCTACTATCATTTTACAAACTTTATACATATCAAAGCTTATATTTTGAACTCCTACATATCTCCTTGGGTTTGGATTTAAGTTTATTGCATTTTGACCTAACTTGAGTTTTGGGAGATTTTTAGGGTTCCTAATCTTTTTATGAAATGTAATGAGGTTTTATCTTATTTGAAGAAAAATGAAGTTGTACTTGCACATTTACATGGGTTACTTGAAAGGATGTATATAAATCTCATTTTGTGGTTTCATTCTTATCAGGAGTTAAACTTGAAAACGCATTTTAGTTATAAAATGTTATTGGAACCATAAGACTATCTATGGTTGGTCACAAATGAAGTTGTGACAAGTCTTGACTATTCTAGTGGATCCCTAGGTTTGATTCGACTTATAATATTGGGATGTCCTTTCCCCTTTTTGTAGCTATGGATGTGTTTGATCCTCGGGAGCGTTTGGTACGGTTATGTGAGACCGGTTACTAGCTATGGGTCAAGTGTAGTCGTAGTGAACGAGTATGACTTGGTTTCCTCGGGGCCCTCCCTCACATCTTAGTACGGACCGAAGTGTTCGTGGCCATGGATTCCAAGTATTTAGCTCACAACTCGGATCGTGGCCTTCTTTTGTGTGCCGCCACCATCCTTGGTAAACCGGGTATCCCCCGTCATCACGAGATGAACTTTTGGACCGTTTGTCCTTTCTTAATAAAGATCTTCATTTGTAAACTAAAATTCTTGAAAAGATTTACTTATGTTACAATTGTTTATATCCTTTGAAATCTATAAACTGTATGTCCTCACTAGGCTTTAAGCCTAACACTTTTTCTCAAATGATATGTATAACAGGTTCCCTTAGCGGTGGGGTGCCAAGGTCGTGAGTGACGAGCATGTCTTAGAGGCATTTTTGAGATGACTAGTAGTCGTTGTTGGGCATTGTTTAAGTCCCATCTTTTGGTGATTTTGGGTCGACAACCGATGTAATCTAGATTGATGTATTTAGATTAGTTTGTTGTTGATTTCCTTATCCTTTTTCAGGTTTTGTAAATGTTTAGTACTTTTCCCCTTTTTGAGAGGTTTATACCAAATGTGAACGTCATTTTGCCTATCTTCCGAAGTTTTAAATTACTCTGATTCTTAGGTTGTTACAAGTTGGTATCAGAGCTCTAGTTTAAGTGAACTAGGCATGAATGTAAGATGTGTAGACTTAGACTGAGTATGTTAAGTATTGATTCCTGAGTTTGGGTAGAACTTATAAGATGGGTTAGTTTTAGAGTTGACGGAAGTTATGTTCATCAAGCGTTATGATGATGGTAACGAGAACCCTTATGTTCTATATGTTCATAATCTCACTTAGCTAATGTTATTATGAGGATATTTTACGTAAATGTACTTAGTTTGCTAATGTTATGACAATTGGTAGATGTAGTAGTACGTTTCTTTTGTGTTTGTTCCGTTAACCTCTCTCTTACCCTCTTTCTCGTGCTTGTGTGACAGCCATTTCTCATTATGGTGAACACACGAAGTCGTCAGTTAGACGTCGAAGACCTTCGCGATGATAGTTCGCCAGAGCGGAACCCAGTGGTTAGAGTACCGGCGGTCGTTCCTCCCGGTATGCCACCAATATTTACTAGGGAAGTGGAGCAGGTGCCTCGGGTGGAGTTGGCATCCACCAACCCAGTTGTGCATTTGACGAACCCTCAAACCGACATGATGGCCAGCATCATGCAGATGGTATCGACGTCTATGGAGAAGCAGCAAGAGGCGTTCATGAAGGTGTTAGAGGATCGCGATGCTAGTTTCAAGAGAAATGAGACGGTCGCGGAGAATGTTGTTGTTCTTGGTTCGGGCGGCACAGGCAATGGGGTTAGAACTGAAGAACACAGAGTGGTTGGTGCTCCAAGAGGTGGGAAGAGTTGCTCGTACAAATCCTTTCTGGGATGCGGGCCGCCAGAATTCTCCGGTTCTGACGACCCCGTCCTGTGCGTGAAGTGGATTAGAGCCGTCGAACAAGCTTTCGGCTCCGCCGAATGTGGAGACGATCAGAGGGTACGGTTTGGCACTCAGTTGTTGAGAGATGCGGCACTCACTTGGTGGGATGTTACTCAATTCACTCTCTCTCCTACCGTTTTGGCTCAGTTGTCTTGGGCCGAGTTCAAAAGAAAGCTTATGGAGGAATTCTGCAGCGAAATATCGATGGACCGCATCGAAAAAGAGTTTCGGTCCCTAGTGAAGGGAAACTTGATGGTGAGGGAGTACACACCCGTCAGTTCATGGAGAAGCTGAGGTTGGTGGGGCATGTGGCCCCAACGGAGAAAGATAAGATGAAGGCTTATCTCAATGGCCTACCAGCGGACCTGTTGTCCATGGTCCACAATTCGAAAGCTTCTAATCTCCGTGAGATGGTTGAGGAAGCTCAGTTCATGGAGGAGTTATTCGCGAGAAGCAGGTCTGAGAAAGCAGTGGTAGTGCCTGACAAGAGAAAATGGGAGAACGGTTTTGTACCTCTCAAGAGAACTCGACCTTTTGTCGGGAACCGAAACTTCAACAACATCAACCAAGAAGCTAAGTGGGGCCAGAGTTGCCGGTTCAAGCATCGTGGTAACTGTAACTCCACTCCGCGATTTTGCAGCAAGTGTGGTAAGAATGATCAGGTTTCCAGCAACTGCTCGATCACGGGGATGGTCTGCTTCGAGTGCAAGGCACCGGGGCACATGAAGAGAGATTGCCCGAAGCTCAAGTCGGGTAACGCACCAGAGAAAAGAGAGAACCCATCTAGGGTTACGGGTCGAGCGTTTCAGATGACGGCCGATGAGGCCAAGGCATCCGCTGACATGGTATCGGGTACGTTTCTTCTAAACTTCGTACCTGCTCGTGTGCTGTTTGATTCGGGTGCCAGTTTCTCTTTTATATCTGAATTGTTTCGTCAAAAGCTTGCTATGCCCACTAATAGTCTTGAGGATGCGTTAATGGTAGAAATAGCAAATGGTAGTCAAGTGCTGATTCGTGATGTTCTGAGGAAGTGTACTCTCGGTATCGAAAGGAGATAATTCCCGATTGATTTGATGCCGATGAGTATCGGAGGTTTTGATGTGGTGGTCGGCATGGATTGGTTAGTGAACAATCATGCCAAGATCATATGTTCAAAGAAGTTGATTCGACTTCCCAATCCCAGTGGTGAAGTTGTGGTGATCTATGGTGAGAAGAGGAAAGGTGAAGTGGCGATAATCACAATGGCAAAGGCACGCAAGTGCTTAGTGAAAGGGTGATCGTCCTTCCTAGCCTACGTGATCGATGCCAAGTTCGAGAAGTCAAAGCTTGAATATGTGAAGATCGTACGGGAGTATCCCGATGTCTTTCCGGACGACTTGCCCGGGTTAGCACCCGACCGTCAAGTGGAGTTTCGGATTGATCTGGTACCGGGAGCGGCTCCTATTGCTAGAGCTTCTTACCGTTTGGCTCCATCGGAGATGCAAGAGATGATGACACAACTCCAAGAGCTTTTGGAGAAGGGTTTCATAAGACCGAGTTCGTCGCCTTAGGGATATCCGGTCTTGTTTGTCAAGAAGAAGGATGGCACGATGAGGATGTGCATCGATTACCGTGAGTTGAACAAAGCAACGGTGAAGAACAAGTACCCGCTTCCAAGGATAGACGACTTGTTAGATCAACTCCAAGGAGCGGGGTGTTTTTCCAAGATTGACCTACGTTCGGGTTATCACCAGGTGAAAGTGAGAGAAGAAGACGTTCCGAAAACCACTTTTAGAACGCGTTATGGCCATTACGAGTTCCTCGTGATGCCATTTGGTCTAACTAACGCACCAGCGGTGTTTATGGACTTAATGAACAGGGTATGCCGTCCTTTTCTTGACAAGTCGGTCATTGTGTTCATTGATGATATACTCGTGTACTCCAAGAGAGAGACAGAACACGAGCAACACCTACGCGAGGTTCTCGAAGTGTTGCGGAAAGAAGATTGTACGCCAAGTTTTCCAGGTGTGATTTTTGGCTTGAAGAAGTGCAATTCTTGGGTCACGTGGTCACTCGGGACGGAGTGAAAGTGGACCCCTCCAAGATAGAAGTCATGATGAATTGGGAGCCTCCCAAGAGTCCGTCCGAGATTCGAAGTTTCTTGGGTCTGGCGGGTTATTACCGAAGATTTATTCAAGACTTTTCGAAAATCGCTTCTTCCTTGACGGCTTTAACTCGGAAGAATGTGAAATTCGAGTAGACCGCAACCAAGAGAAGGCGTTCCGGGTTCTTCAAAAGAAGTTGTGCGAAGCTCCAATTTTGTCGTTACCCGAAGGGTCGGATGACTTCGTGGTCTATAGCGATGCTTCGAAGATGGGTTTGGGTTGTGTGTTGATGCAAAGGGGCAAGGTAATTGCTTACGAATCGAGACAACTCAAGATTCATGAGAAGAATTACTCTACCCATGATCTGGAGTTAGCAGTGGTGGTGTTCACCTTGAAGCTTTGGCGACACTACCTCTATGGCACGAAATGTACTCTCTTCACGGATCATAAGAGCCTAAAGTATGTCTTTGATAAAAAAGAATTGAATATGAGGCAAAGGCGGTGGCTCGAGTTGCTCAAGGATTACGATTGTGAATTACTTTACCATCTCGGTAAGGCGAACGTGGTGGCCGATGCGTTAAGTCGGAAGGACTATAGCGGAAGTATTCGGGCTACCCATTCAAGAATCGAGTTAGTGTCTAGTCTTGTTGAAAAGATCAAGACGTCGTAGTTAGAAGCATTGTTGGAAGAGAATCTCAAAGAGGAAGTCATGACAAAGCAGCGTGTACTCTTAACGGAGGATAGCCGTGGGGTTAAATTGCTCAATGGTCATGTGTGGGTGCCCAAAGTTGGGGGTAACCGTGAACTACTTCTGGAAGATGCCCACAAGTCCAAATATTCCATTCATCCGGGAAGTACAAAGATGTATCGGGATTTGAAGTTGCATTATTGGTGGCTGGTGATGAAGATTGATGTGGCACGTTACGTGGAGCGATGTGTGACGTGTTTACAAGTGAAGGCCGAACACCAATGACCGTATGGGAGCCTTCAGTCCTTAGAAACTCCCAAGTGGAAGTGGGAGCATATTACCATGGACTTCGTGACAAAGTTGCCTAAAACTCTTCAAGGTCACGATACCATTTGGGTAATAGTCGATAGACTGACAAAGAGCGCTCACTTTCTAGCCATGCGTGAGACCTTACCGATGGACAAGTTGGCAAAACTCTACATCGATGAAGTGGTCTCGAGGCATGGTGTACCCTTGTCGATCGTGTCGGATCGCGACAGTCGGTTCACCTCTAATTTTTGGGATGGTTTTCAGAAAGAGTTAGGTACGCGAGTGAAGTTGAGTACGACTTACCATCCACAAACCGACGGGAAAAGCGAGAGAATGATCCAAACATTGGAAGACATGTTGAGGTCTTGTGTCATCGATTTCGGGGGTAGTTGGGACTCTCACCTACCTTTAGTGGAGTTTGCGTATAACAATAGCTACCACTCGAGTATTGGGATGGCACCGTTTGAGGCGTTGTATGAGCGAAAGTGTCGAACTCCCGTGTGTTGGCTTCAAACGGGAGAGAAGCAATTTGCCGGACCTGAAATCGTGCAAGAGACAGCCGATAAGGTCAAGGGCATTCGTGAAAGATTGAAAGCGGCTCAAGATCGGCAAAAGAGCTATGCCGATAAGAAGAGGCGGCCGATAGAGTTCCAAGTGGGCGACTGGTAGCTAAATAACGTGCACTCAAAGCGTGGACACTGAGTTTCCCAGCGTGGACACAAGCATATATCAACACTGGGATCGCTACAAGTAATAAAATGGTACAAGTACCGAGTATCGTACCCACAGGGACTGGACTTACTGAGGATTGCTGACTTTCATGAACTTCTTGCACAAGTTTCGAGTTGGGGAAAAATAGTTGTTTGATTGTTGAATTAATTCTAAGAAAATGCGAAATGAACTTTTTATAATTAAAGAATGGGTATGGGTGTAAACGTTCCTTGAGACAAACGTAGTAACAAAATGGTCGGGTGCTTTGTAGTACGGAAAATCTATAAAAAGCCCGATCTCTCGAAAGTGGATTTTTAAAGACCAGTCCTACAAGATGCTCGCAAAGTGTCCATCGTTACAAACTCTTAATCTTGCCGATTTATCTAAGTTTGACTCTAAACGTCAAGTTCCACCGGTATGGAGATTTATACCCAAATCTCTTTGTGATTACTCGACCGGCATCCCGAACCTTAGTAAATCATACAAAACCCGCATCTCTACGTGGTTATCAAAGACTTTCTCAAATCCTTTTTGCATCACTTAAGCCGTATTTCGGATCCGCCCCTCACGAGGTCTAAGATCTAATATTAACACTTCAAAGTGATCGGCTTATCCGCATTGAGTTATGTCCCGACTCAAGTGACCAAACTTAAGAGTTAGTAATAATGGTCACACCCAAGTGTTGCCTACTAGTCCCAAGTTAGCTCACACCCACACCCAAGAGGTGCTTAACTCATAATTAAAGTAAGAGACATAAGAATAAAAGACAAGAAATAATTAAGAACTACTTGCATAAATTTAAATTACGGAAATGGAAATTAAGTACTTGAAATAAATTACAAGAAAAAGTAAAGTACTAGAAATGTAAAGTTCTAGAAAGTAAAGGACCTGAAATTAAAATTACCATCTTCAAGTTAACAAGTAACTTGAAGATGAACTAAAACTAGAGCATTGTTGGTGACTTTCTTGGTGTTGGATGTTGTGGATTAGAATCTTGGATGAATGGGATGGTGAAATGAAGAGCCCAAGGCCTCTTTATATAGGAAGTAAGAGAGAGAAAACCCCTTGTAAAGCATGTGACCACTGGATAATCGGGTGTCCACCGCGGGCACTCACTGCCCACTCCGACAGTTTTCCCAAATTCTGCACAAAAATTACTTTTGATGCCATTATCATAACTTGCTTTAATTATAGACCAAAAGAAGATAGAAAGGAACAAAAGTGGGTATAAATAGGAAATAAGACACGAAAAAGAGTGATAAATAACACTCAGGAATGAGGGTTATCAGCGACCGTGTGATGCTTAAGGTGTCGCCATGGAAGGGCATTATCAGGTTCGGAAAGCGTGGGAAGTTGAGTCCCCGTTTCCTTGGACCTTTTAAGGTGCTTAAGCGGGTGGGTTTGCAAGCCTACCAATTGGAACTACCACCGGAGTTGAGCAGAATCCACAACACGTTTCATATTTGTTACCTTCGGAAGTGTTTGGCAGTTGAAGAAAGCGTCATTCCCCTCTCCGAGTTGAGAGTGGACGAGGGTAATCTATGTGTAGAAGAACCCGACGCGATCTTAGAGAGAAAGTCTAATAAATTGGGTCACAAGGAAGTCACCATGGTCAAAGTGCAGTGGAAGCATCATCGGGGAGCCAATGTGACGTGGGAAGCCGATGAGGGTTTGAAGCGAAGATATCCTCATCTCTTCGAGTAGTTGGGATTTCGGGGACGAAATCATTCCCAAGTTGGGGAGGATTGTAACACCCCAAATTTCGTTTGGTCTTTTGCAAAGAAGAAAAGAAGGAAAAGGGGGCTGTCTGCGCTGGTCTACAGGGCGCACGGGTCGTGCGTCCCTCCTTCAGAAGTTCCTCACGGGTCGTACGCAAGGTCAGGGGCGACAGCAGTAGGTTTCACACAGTTCGTGCGTTCCTCCTTCAGCAAAACGCACGGGTCGTGTGTCATGTCAGGGGCTACTTCAGCGTGGGTTTAATGAAATATTTCCCAAATCTCATTCATATCTCATTTCTTTCTTCCCTTCCAAGTTTTCTTTCTCTCTCCCTCTCTCTCTTTCTTCATTAACTATTCTAGGGTTTCTTCAACCACCAAAACCTTGCCATTTATTGCTAGAATCGTTAGCACCATCCTTGGTTTCGGTTTGGAAGCTTCAACACCATCTCCATCTTCATCTTCCCCAAGAGGTCAAGGTCTAGATTTTTGGGTTTTCTTCTAAAATCTACTTGGTGAGTTCCTACTATCATTTTACAAACTTTATACATATCAAAGCTTATATTTTGAACTCCTACATATCTCCTTGGGTTTGGATTTAAGTTTATTGCATTTTGACCTAACTTGAGTTTTGGGAGATTTTTAGGGTTCCTAATCTTTTTATGAAATGTAATGAGGTTTTATCTTATTTGAAGAAAAATGAAGTTGTACTTGCACATTTACATGGGTTACTTGAAAGGATGTATATAAATCTCATTTTGTGGTTTCATTCTTATCAGCAGTTAAACTTGAAAACGCATTTTAGTTATAAAATGTTATTGGAACCATATGACTATCTATGGTTGGTCACAAATGAAGTTGTGACAAGTATTGACTATTCTAGTGGATCCCTAGGTTTGAGTCGACTTATAATATTGGGATGTCCTTTCCCCTTTTTGTAGTTATGGATGCGTTTGATCCTTGGGAGCGTTTGGTACGGTTATGTCAGACCGGTTACTAGCTATGGGTCAAGTGTAGTCGTAGTGAACGAGTATGACTTGGTTTCCTCGGGGGCCCTCCCTCACATCTTAGTACGGACCGAAGTGTTCGTGGCCATGGATTCCAAGTATTTAGCTCACAACTTGGATTGTGGCCTACTTTTGTGTTCCGCCACCATCCTTGGTAAACCGGGTATCCCTCGTCATCGCGAGATGAACTTTTGGACTGTTTGTCCTTTCTTGATAAAGATCTTCATTTGTAAACTAAAATTCTTGAAAAGATTTACTTATGTTACAATTGTTTATATCCTTTGAAATCTATAAATTGTATGTCCTCACTAGGCTTTAAGCCTAACACTTTTTCTCAAATGATATGTATAACAGGTTCCCTTAGCGGTGGGGGTGCCAAGGTCGTGAGTGACGAGCATGTCTTAGAGGCATTTTTGAGATGACTAGTAGTCGTTGTTGGGCATTGTTTAAGTCCCATCTTTTGGTGATTTTTGGTCGACAACCGATGTAATCTAGATTGATGTATTTAGATTAGTTTGTTGTTGATTTCCTTATCCATTCTCAGGTTTTGTAAAGGTTTAGTACTTTTCCCCTTTTTGAGAGGTTTATACCAAATGTGAACGTCATTTTGCCTATCTTCCGAAGTTTTAAATTACTGTGATTCTTAGGTTGTTACAAGTTCTAAATAATATGATCATCATGTTTATTCAAGGATACTTAAGCATGCTAATAAAGAACACATAAATGTTTAATGTATATACTCATACCCAGTATGTCATATCAGATAAAAACATAATTGTTTTAATGTTCCAAAAAGTTTAAAGTTTACTAAAATAATTATTCAATATATAAATCCTTAAGCCTATAACATGAACATCATGTTTGTTTTGAGACATAGGCTTGACAAGTATATTTGTATGTAAGCTCTTACAAATCATAGTACCTCCATTCAATACATATATTCTTATTACAATTTAAGTCATTACAGTCGGTTTGGAAACTAGCATCTATGTATCCTTAACCACACAGATCTCTTTCCTAACCGTTGTACAGTAAGAACATATCTTTAGTTCTTCACAGATACTTCAGAATGTTCTTCATTGTAATACAGTGAGCATCACTTGGGTCTGACTAATATCTGCTCGTCATACGAGACATCCGGTCTTAGTACATTAACATGGCGTACATGATTGAACGGTTGGCTAAAACACAGGGAACACCCTTCATACGGTTCATGTCATCTTTATTGCTAGGACTCTGAGTTTCGCTCAGATATACACTATGTACTGTTGGCAAGTTTCCTTTCTTGGAACCTTTCATCTTGAAGTGTTTCAAGATCTTGTCAATGTATGTACTTTTGCTTTAATCTAATTAAGCACTTTGATCTACCACGATAGATCTTTATGCCAAGCACTTTTGTCTTTTTTAGATCCTTCATCGCGAAGTACTGTTCTAATCCATGATTTTACACCTTCAAGCATTGAGATGTCATATAGGATTTAGAATACTGTTATGCTCCCACTGACCTTCTTGTATACAAGATTTCAATTTCGAGATGATTATTCTAGTCCATAAATGGACTTTTGCAACTTGCACTTTTAGGTTTGATGTTTTAAGGCCTTGTATACGTCCTCGCTCAAAATTCCTTTTAAGGAATGTGGCTTTTGACATCAGTCTTCATGGCATCTTGCCATTTATCAGTAATCCGATCTTCGGATTATTTTGTATCTCGTTTATTATCTTCAACAGTTTGTTGGAACTCAACATCTTGTTGAATGTCAGTGTCAACCATCGTCCCATCTTTGTGGTTCTTGAATTTCTTCAAGATCTACTGTGTCCCCATTTGTGATTCTTGACGGAAAATATTTTCTTAAGAACTCACCAGGGTACGTTAACAAAACTTTTGTTCTCGCTAGACTTGTAGAAACGATATCCAATTGGATATCACATAAAGATGTACCTTTTAGACCTTTGAATCATGCTTTCCAAAAGCTTTATGCTTAGCTTAAGCATTATAACCCCATATTCTCAAATATGGTAATTTTGGGATCTTCCCAGTTCATTTAAGAAAGTGAGTTTTATTGGTCCTTCTTGGTTGCTACATAAACTAGTATTTAGGCAACTGTTTCTAGGGCATAACCCAAGAAACATTTAGGCAGAGTGGAGAGACTCATCATAGAGTGAATCGTGTTCAACAGGGTTCTATTTCTCTTCTTGGATATACCGTTGTGATGCGATGTTTAGTGAGGAGTCAACTGGGATACAATCCCAAAATCTCTAGGATGATCTATTGGTTTAGATATTAATGACCTCGATCTAACCGAATCATCTTTATCCTTCACCAAGTATACTCACTACTTCTTTCTAAAACTCTTTGAAAATTTCAAAGCTTTTATATTTGTTCTATTAGGTCAACATACCTATGTCTACTGAAGTCATTAGTAGGATGTAATGAAGTAGTGATGACTGTATCTTGTGACATAACTATAAGTCTCACATACATCAGTATGGTCAACCCCTAATAGTTCTTGTGGCCCTTAAAGGTTTATCCTTTGAAGGCTCTTTTGTCAAGATACACATATATCATATGAATCATCATGTGATTCCAACTCTCCGTCAGCCTGGAGTTTGGTTATGTGTTTCTTGTTTAAATGTCACAAATAGATCATTTTTAAGCCCCGCTTAATTCGTTATAATGATTTATAATTACAACTATCAATTTCATAAAACATTTATTAAGATAAAACGAAAATTTATTTCTAAAAAATATAAATTTGGTTCGTTGTAATTGAGAAAATGAAACTAAATTCCTAGTAGCACTAGGTACATGTAGACACTTTCTAAATGTTAATGTAAGACCATCTGGAAAGTTCATATCATATGTCTCTTTGAGCAACAGCTATCTTAGCTCCATTTGGTCTGGTTTCATCTTCTTTTCACTTCTTATTTCCTGAAAAGTAGTACTAATAAGAGCATCATACTCAATATGTAACACTTAGTCAGAAGTGAATTAAATCAAATGGTAAACATACCTGAAGGTCCGACTCTGGTAGCCTTTTGCTTCTTGATTTCTACCAATCGGGCTGGACAAGTTCTCATTTGGTGCCCATGGTGAAAACAATTATACCATACTGCAACCTCAGGAATTTCTCTTTTGCCCTTATCTATGCTGGATCTTCCAACATATGTTTTACCCTTGGTTATCTCCCCTTTTCTCTTGGTTATCCCATTGTCAGGTTTGATCATCAAGGCCTGATTTGGTTTGGTTGAACCCAACTTGGATTTCACATCCCTCTCAGCATTTTTAAGTAAGCTGTAAAGCTCTGTGAGAGTTTTATTCAAACCTTTCATATTATAGTCCTTAATGAACTGCTTATATGTTTTGGGTAGAGAGTTGAGAACCATATCGATTTCCAACTCTTGACCCAGTGGGAAACCAAGACGGGTCAGTTGGTCAAAGTACCCTTTCATTTTCAAAATGTGGGTACTAACTGACGAACGCTCAGTCATTTTACAAGCACACAATGCTTTAATTGCATCAAATCTCTCTCGTTTTATTTGTAACCAAAACATAGACTTCAGTGAAGATATCATATCCCAAGCAGTCATGTTTTCATGATCCCGTAATAATTCGGGAGTCATTGTGGCTAACATTAGGCAACCAACAATCAGAGAGTCATCTTGGTACTTATCATAAGCAGTTCTGACTTCAGTTGGAGCATTTCTGACAGGAGCATTTGGAGGGGGGGGGGGGGTTCAAGAACGTAGAACTTCTTTTCATGCCTAAGGACTGCCCTTAGGAATCGAAATCATTCGATGAAGTTCGTTCCGTCCAATTTTTCCTTATCCAGGATTGACCGTAGTGTAAATTGGGATAAGGTGTTTGAGTTTGAATCTGAGGTAGACATCTACAAAAGCATGATTTAATTTTAGTAACTTTAATGTCTCAAATAAATAGATTAACCTTTCAAAAATCATTTAAGATCCATATTTCACCTACTTCCATAAATGGCCAAGAAACTGTCTATGGAATTAGGCTATTTTGGTAGGCATCATCCAATTATGTTCAACATAACTCTTAGATGTCGTGGGATCCTATTCAATATATCGTATATTGAAATTGGCACGTTTAATCCCACTTCAACGCCTTGAAAATACTCATAAATGGCCAAGCAACTGTCTATGATATTCTCAAGTAAACAAACCATACTAAGGTATCGTGATCCCACCTAAATACCAGACTTAGGGTTTATTGGGATCAGTCGTCCAAAATACGACTATTTAAGTGAATGGCCAAGCAACTGTCCACTTAAATCTCATTAATTTTGACTCCTTATCTTACACTACATTCAACCGGCATGATTGGCTGAGCACTGACCATACCGGGATCCTGTATGCTTGACAAGTACCTTAAATGAGTGGCGTTAAGTTTACGTTTTATAAAAGGTTTAATTTTAGAAAACATTCTAATTCTTTTAAAACGTTTTGATTTTATATTTAAAAATATTGTTTTACAAGCGTATCTTATTAAATCGGTTTGATTTTGATAAACATATCAATTTTAAAATATCATATTTTATTTACCGGTTTAAAATTTGTTTTGCGTTTGATTTTATTTATGTTTGCAATTATTATAACAACAATAAAGCAATAAATAAAAGCAAGCACAAAATAAACAATCACAACAATAATATATGGATTTACCCCTAATGTGGTGTTGTGGGCCAACACGACAACCACGGTCAATTCTAAGGACGTCTTCAAGCTCCCACTGGCCTCGCCATCTTGGTGAACTCCAGGGACTCCGTCTCAATCTCTTGGAATTCCGTCTCGGTTTGATTTACAATTTTAAAATAGAAAGATAACATATCTATACTATTTACATTTGTCCCTATCTAGAAAATTTTAAAATTACAACCCTTGCAATTAATACATTTTAATTTTTCAAAATATAAATATAAATCAACCACGGGTCTTTGGGGCAAACCATATATTATTTTATTTATTCTAAACATGAAATAAATATAGAATTGGCCGAATTTTAATTAACATAATTAAAAGGCCAAGATAATTGGAACATATTATTATATGGCAAAATAAGTTTAAATGAACTCGATCACTAACCCATGGTTATCAAAACCATGATAAGGATAAAAGCCTTTTTGACCTATGCCTAAAATAAGACTAGATTCACATTTTGGGCCTAAGCTTAAAAACAAACCATGACCCAAAAACCCTTTTGGACCTAAGCCCAAAACGAAAACTTGGGTAACAACCCAAAATATTGCTTAGGCTTATTAGCCCGCGCCCAACTCCCAAAATTAAAATTTTAGTTCAATGGTCCAAAACATAGGTTCATCGGCCCAAAAAAAACATTTTTTTCATAAACCCAGAAAAGACCAACGAGACAGACAGACCATGGACGGAGCCGACGAGGTGCTGGATCGGCAACAACAAACCAAGCAATATCTCAACCAATAAAACAAAAGTTGGGACCGTAATCCTAACCGTCCTAACACCATCATCAAAACAGCCGACCAACTCAAGGTGAGCAGCGATGGCAACAGTGCCTAGCCGCCCGAAACGAGCTGGCAATGCCGATCACGAGAACTCCATCTACATAGCAAGCGGGCCAGCGCAAACGACAACAGTCCAAATTTGTTTGGGTTTGCACCCAACCATGGTGCCAACAATCGCCTAGCTTAGACCCGGCGGTGGAACTCTAAAATATACCTATCGCATCCCGACATCTAAGACCGAAAACAACACCAAAACCAACCACTTAGTCTAGTGACCAACGGTGGTGACCGAACAAAGGACTAAAACAATAGTAGTCAACGAAAACCGATGACACGACTATTGAAACAGAAACGACAGCGGCTATGCCGATCCCAGCAACAAAAGTTGTAGGGAGCCGGAGCCAGCCATCAGGGGTGGGCGGCGATAAAACCGCAGGCATACCGCAGCAGCGGCGTTACATGAGGCATTGGCCCCCACGATCTTGGTCGTGGACCAGGGTGGTGATAAAACCGAGTAACAGCCGTCGGCGATGGCCAACGCGGAGAACCGACGATGGCCGACGATAAGACAAGACTGTTGCTTGGCTCAAAAGCCAGCGGCGGTGGCTACAACGACTTAGAGCCGACGACAACTGGTGTAGAGGACAATAGTCCTTTGACCAGCTTTGATTGGAAGCATCAATATCAGCAGACGGTGGTGCCCAAAAAAATGAACAACAGCGGCGGCCGACAGCGATCGGCGGTTTTTCTTTTGAAGAAGAGGCGATGGCTAAGAGACCGACATCAGCCGCACAGGCCAACGACTATCGACGGTGACACAGTCGGCGACCTGGACACCCCTTTTAACGACCGTTTAGGACATTGTGGTAGCAACCCAACAACTTGGGAATATTCCCAAGAACCTAGTCGAGATCGATGACCAAGGACTTGAAAGACGATAAAAGCCAGCAGCGATCGACTGCCAGAAACCGTAGGAATCCGGAGGCAGCATGTCGCAGAATTTTTTTTTTTTAGCAGTTGCCGACGGTAATGAGAGAGAGAGATAGCGGCGATAGTTTTTAGGGTTTTAAAACAATTTTTAATTGTTAAATCCTCTTTTAACTTATATATATATATATATATATATATAGAGAGAGAGAGAGAGAGAGAGAGGTTCAAGGGAAAACCTCAAATAATCGAAAAACTAAAGAACAATCTAATAGGCGTAGGATGTGATAATCCAATGGTTGTTATCTCAATGGCAATTTTGTAAATGAAAAGAATATAAGGGTACATCTTATAACACATTACGCTGCATTAGAGGGTAAAATTGGAAAAAAAATCTCCTTTTCCTTGTACCGATTGGATAGCCATAATTGATTCCCCTAAATCTTTTCCTTCTAAATCGATGATTATCTCTAATTCTACCATAGATTCTCTCAATCAAAGTTTCGATTCAGCTCATACACACCATCATTATCGATTTGTTAACAGAACAATCATCGATTGAAAGATCAATCATCATCGTTGTGGAAAATCAAGACTATAGTTCCATCGATTCATCTTCATCATCCTCCCTTGAAGGTTTTTTTTTCAGTCTTTTCGTAAGTTAATACAGTCCAACATTATCGATTTGTTACCAGAATAATCATCGATTGAAAGCTCCAGTCATCATCGATGTGGAAAATCAAGACCATTCAATGGCTTTATCAATTGAACCCCGCTATATCTGCATAAGCTGTATAACATTCAATGGCTTTATCAATTGACTCATACACCAACCCAACTTTAGGTATAACACAAGGATCCACCCTTGGTATCCAGAACGTTGATCCTCTTGGAGTATTAATTTCAATTGCTTGTCCTGCATATTTAGATTAGAAAATAATTAAATTAATTATTCATTCACAATTTCATACTTTCACTAGTATTCATACAAACGCATATTGCAAACAGTATAGTACTTGTGCATTTCTGTTATGCACTTGTGCATAACATGCGATTGTGCACAACATGCACTTGTGCATATTACTCACTTGTGCATAACATCACATGATACTCATTGAATAACATGCACTTGTGCATACACATGAACCTGTAACTTGTTATTCAGTTGTTAATATGCATTTGTGCATGTTTTCCAACTATTATGCACTTGTATATGCATTTGTGCATGTTATTCAACTATAGGAACACATATTCTTTACACACACTCGTATAAGCATTTGTGCATATACGACCTGCAATCCTTAATTTCGACCAAAAGCAAACAACTAAGATTATAAATTCTTTTTCACACTCGTATATGCATTTGTGCATATACGACCTGCAATCCTTAATTTCGACCAAAAGCAAACAACTAAGATTATAAATTCTTTTTCACACTCGTATATGCATTTGTGCATATACGACCTGCAATCCTTAATTTCGACCAAAAGAAAACAACTAATATTATAAAATCTTATTCTCACTCGTATATGCATTTGTGTATATACGAGTTGCAATCCTAAATTTCGACAAGTGCAAACAACTAATATTATAAAATCTTATTCTCACTCGTACATGCATTTGTGCATATTCCTGTTGCAGACCTAAATTTCGACCATGGCTACTTTAGAACTCAAAAAACTAGTTCACTTCAATCATCATACTTAACGTAAATCATTAATTGTCATTTAAATAATTGTTTAGCATGCCTACCTGATTGTAAATCGTTACCCTCTAGATCACAATCAACGTCTTCATCATCATTAAATCCATCTCTGCCCAGATTTCCTCCATTATTTGATTCTTCGTTTATGTTTTCCACCACTGGTTCCATATCGCCCATTTAATCAATTGGTTGAAGCCTAATCGATTGGTTGCAGGCTTAATCTTCTCAATTGTAGTCGATTTCACGATTTTGGTTGAAGATTGTTGGGTCGAATTGGTTTTCTTGCTTAATACGTTCATTTTGATTACAATCAATCCACTAACAAATTTTCCTACATTTTAGGCAACGATTTCTTGCATTTATTATTATCTTTTCCAATTATAAAAAAGCTAATTTACTATAATAACCTTTTCATTCATCAAAAATCATTTAATTGTTGATTATTAATGTCCTTTGGATTGGGTTTAATCTATGATTACTAGGTTGTTCTTTAGTTTTTCGATTATTTGAAGTTTTCCCTTGAACCAGACCCTATATATATATATATATATATATATATATATATATATATGCATTTTAAGCTTATCAGTTGTCCCACATTCGAAGAGTGATAAATTTTTCCTTAGTTTATAATCCTTAAACAACTTGTAGAGTTGCTTAAGAGATCAAATGAACTAAGGAGAATTTGGTCTTGTTGAGTGAATTTTACACATACATTTAACGGTCAAAAGATAACACTAGCACGTTGCGCTTGAAACTCGCCTAGGCTACTGATGTGCATAAACACACTGTCTAAAGTAACTTTTGTGCGACTTAACCCGCCAGAAAGTCGCCTATAACACTATGGACGATTTTTTGACAGGTTTTTTCATGCTAATTTGATTTTGGATAAGGTTTTAAGTTAGTTAAACTTATCCAAATTAGTTATGCATAGAAACCTATAAATATGCGTCATCTTTCCATGGTTTACTACACTTGATTCTCTCCCTTTTTCTTCATGAATTTCTGCAGATTTGTTCTTGGAGAATATGTTTTGTTGTTGAACATATTCTATTGATTAGATCATTCATGAGGGTGTGTTATCCTTAACCCAAACAATCTTGATAGTGGATGCTAATAATATCCTAAGGATAGTGATCCTTTCACGTTCTAATCATTGAAATTCTACATCTTTTCTTTCAATCTTTCTATTTTTCTAACAAAATATACTTTTAAAAACACGTTAAGTTTTACCTACGCTACGACGAGATTGAGTATTAAAAAAATTAAACTATAGATCCTTAATTAAATGGGACTTTTGGGAAAACGATTCCCCATAATAAGAATTATACCAAAGTATAAATAATTTTCATGCATTTTGTCCTCTTTAAAATGATATAGGCGCAATATATTTTCGCATGCAATGTTAACAAAAACTCTTTAGAAGAAGAAAAACTATGCAAAATGCAAAATTCTATGGATTTCTGTGTAACCGTGAGGCTTATTATCGGCTCACTCTCATTCGGGTGTAAATTTCATTCCCGGCAATCTTACCCATCTACCCTTTTAATTGGCTCTAAGGTAGCGTTTGGTATGCATGCATGATTGGACGGGACTGTACAGGATACAACTGGACAGGACAGGACAAGAGGCTAGGATTGGACTGAACTGGACATGACTGGACAAAACAAATGTATGTCTTGTGTTTTGTGCGACTAGGACTAGATAGGACAGGACTGAACAAGTTTTCTCTAAAAAACATGTCATATAATAGTTATAAATGACACAAATAAAGTATATTTTTAAATAATTTAATTAAAAAACATTGTTATTTTTTACACAATTTTCATATATATATATATATATATATATATATATATATATAAATACATACAAAAACAATGGAATGAAATTTGAATGAAAAATATGAAATAATTGATGGTAGTTCAAAAAACTCCAATTCATACAAAGAAGTCGATAGTGGTTGTACAAGAGGTTGTTATAGTGGAGGTGGTCGCCTGTGGTTAGCGGTGGCTATTAGTGGTCGCCGATAGTGATGGCAGCGGCGATGGATAGTGGTAACCCTTAAGATTAATATCATATCAGGATTATATATCAAATGGCGGTAGATCAGTAATTTTTATTTTTTGTCTCACTTTTGTCCTATGTTGTCCACCTATTTTGGTGGAACAAGAAAACACCATTTTTTTGCTTCATATTGTCCCACCTTGTCCAGTCCTTGTCTCTGTCCCATGTTGTAACACTCCAATTTTCGAAAGGTATCATTTCAAGTTTATACCGAAACCGATATATTAAGGAAAAATAAGATATTTTATTTTGGACTTGAATCCTAGATTTTATAGTCTTGATGGATAAAGGATTCAATTACGAATCCAACGGTTCTTTCCGGAGAAAAAACAGAGCTATAACGAAGAAGTTATGGCCAAAACAGTATCGAGAAGAAAACCAGGGGAAGCGGGCGACTTATGCCACGACCCAAGGTCGCGAGACAAGTCGTGAAACCCCCTGGACGAGCTTAAAACCCATTTTCAGCACCCAAACTTCATTCCTTCATATCTCCTTCATCCTAGCTCCGATTTGGGTGATTCAAGTTGCTACGGTTTCGTTTTTTAGAGCTCTTCAAGGATCTAGCAAGAGATTGGAAGTCTATTGAAGGATACTAGAGTATTTTGTGGTGGTAAGCTTCTCATCTCTCTCTATTCATCTTCTTCACCAAAGTTTTCTAGGGTTTCATCCACCCTTTGTTCTCCCTTTCATAGATTGAAGGTTTGTAATCATGTTGGTGAACTAGAGGTGTTTTGATTGGTGGATTCAAGATTGGGTTAAGGTAATCTTCTATTCTCTTCGGTTATGGAAGTTAGGGTTTTGGTATTAGTTGAGGTATTCATGTTTATGGTTTGGAAAACAATTCTTTGTGGTTGATTATGTATATTCATGGTTGGAACCTTGTGGATCTAGGTTTTGGAAGATTTGGTTTGAAGAATCAGTTTCCTCAAGGAAAGTTCTAAGTGGGTAAAATCTAGATTTAGTCTAAATCTAGCAAGGTGAGTTTACTAAACTTTTGTTAAAACTGGATACACATCATATTTGCTTAATTGTTGCTAGTATCACATATTTGCTCAAAATGGTCATCTTTACGGGTTTATGTATTTGGTGGTATTTCCATGAGATTATGTGAGATATGTGTATATGAAGTATCATCCCATGATTTACTCTATGTTGTGTAATTAATTGGGGATTTACATTATGTGTGCCCACAATGGGTATTTGACATGATTATGGAATATATGTTTGGTATAACATGATGATTTCCATTCGGAATACACTCTTGGTGTTATTGTATCTACAACGTGGTTATGTGGATATTTAAGTCTTATGTTAGACTCGAGCTATTAGGAGGGTGAAATATACTTGGTTGAAAGATACCTAAGGACCTCCTATATGCATTATGTTGGACGAACCAAGGCAAGTTCACTAGGAGGATGTAGTCCCGGGGCGCCACTGTGATGGTATCTGCCCAGTAGACCTCCGCCACTCGGAAGTTTCCTGTACGGTTTGATCTCCGGGTGGACCGGGCCTTTGGGGTGTTCCTTGTTAAGGGCATCAAGGTGCATCGACTCTTTGGAGTGGAATTGATTGGTGCTATGGGTCTCCCCCGTTGACTCCATACATGTTGAAAACTGGTTAACTGCGGATAAGAATTGTATATGTTCTACCATGCTATTTATTGTTCAACTCACTAGGCTTTTTGGCCTAACACTTGTTTGGTGTCGATGTGTATCTCAGGTTTTAGCGGCACCGGTTCTAAGCGGGCATATTGCTTGGGTGAGAGATTTGGGAATATCGCAATTGGACTTACTTTTGGTAGTAGAACCTTTGGGTTTATAAATGACACCCTTATTTTCAATCTCTTTTCTAGTTATGGAAATTAGATTAGTTGGTGGTTATTTATTGTCCGTTTATTTACGACTGTATTTAAACAGGTTTGTGTATTTCCCCATTGTTGGGAGGCTCTTGCTTTGGCAATTTCAAATACCGCATGTCCGTTTTTCGGATTTTTGTTATCCCTATTTTTAGGGTGTTACAAGTTGGTATCAGAGCTCTAGTTTAAGTGAACTAGGCATGAATGTAAGATGTCTAGACTTAGACTGAGTATGTTAGGCAATGATTATGAGATGGGTAGAATTTCTAAGATGGGTTAGTCTTAGAGTCGACGGAAACTATGGTTATCAAGCGTTGTGGCGATGGTAACAAGAACCTTTATGTATTATATGTTCATAATCTCACCTAGCTAACGTTATTATGAGGATATTTATACGTGATGGTGCTCGAAGTGCCGTTACTGTGACAATTGGTAAGGTAGTAGTACGTTCTCTTGTGCTTGGTTTACTAATGTTATGATATTTGTAGACGTAGTAGTACGTTTCATTCATGTTCAATTCTGTTAATCTCTTTCTTATTCATCCTCGTGCTTGTATGAACTGTCTTGGTATGTCGACCGTTGGAGTAATAAGAAAGTTTCTGAATGGGTAGCTATTAGAAAAAGTAGATGATTTTATTATTCGTTACTTGGAGTAACGGTAAGTATGGTGATTGCATTAAGTAGACAGCTTCGAGTCGGATTAATTGGTCGGATTAGAACCATAGAATTTTTGAATTGATGTATTCGAGGAGAAATTGTAAGGTGAACCTATGAAGTCCGTGATCTTTGCCTTAAAATGTTGAGCATCTGGATGACGATAGTGTAACTAGAGAAATCGAGGAGCGTGAGTTCAAGTTGATTTGTGAAAACGATGTACATGCCAAAATATCAATTTTAAAGTGTTTATGTGTTTTACATGAAATTATCAAATGTTGGATTAGTTGGTAATCTTTGATTATTTGAAGTATTTACCTTTATAAACTTTGTATAACACCACATTTTGGATTTTTGGACATTTTGATAAAGGGTCACAAATCAATGTGTTTTAACGTTTTATTGCATAAAACGATCTTTGGTCAAAGAAATATACTTTTGAATGGTTGTCGGTTTTTATGCACCATTCATGAAATGGAATGTTTTATGAAGCATTACTTGCATATTTATGTGAAGTAATTGAAAGTATGTATATAGTCCCATTTTATGATTTCCATTCTTATCAGCAGTTAAACTTGGAAAGGCATATTTGAAAATAAATGAGTCTTTAGGACTTCGGTCCGGTTTAATAGCCTAATTGTGAAATACCAAGTATGATGGCGGTTAATGCGCATCAATTGAGAATTACATGTTCTGAGTGCGTTGGTCATTCAATTGGAGCCATGTAATGTTTAGACTGTAATGAAGTGGATTTACATGTATATGAGTCGGTCTTTATTATTTAAAAAGAAAATGGGCCATTATTTATAAGTTACTTATTTTAAAGTGCTTGTGTTTTACATTAAATTGTTAACTGCGGATAAGTTTTGGGTTATTTTGATATATTTAACTTTATAAACTTATGTAACACACCTCTTTGTGATTTTTGGGCATTTTGATAAATAAATCATTTTGATATATTTCCTTTACGATGTAATATATAAATGGAAGTCATTTTATATAATTGTCCATTTGGTGCATACGATTTAATAAACCGTAGGAAAATGCATATCATTGAACTATGAGTCATTTTGGCAACATGAAGAGAAAGAGTTCATTTGGAAAACATTTTGTTTCAACCAATGAGAAGTTTTGGTTATTTTGAAATATTTAGTTTTATGAACATGTTGAGACACCCATTTTGGGATCTTTGGGTATTTTGGTAAATAAATGATGTTGAGATGTTTCTTTGATGATTTTACGTATATAATTGGAATTCAATTGACGCAAGGGTCATTTTGTGTATTTAATTTTATGAACATTTTCATAAATGCATATTATTGTGTTATGAGGCATTTTGAAAACATAAGAGTATGAGTTTAATTGGGAAAATGGTTTGTCTCAACCAACGATGAGCTTTTATTTATTTATACTTTTGGGTCGTGTTTGCATAATAGTTGGTCAAACGTGTTTCAAATAGTCATACCGGCTTTCAATTGCGTATTCACGTAAACTGTTGGGTCGTTGACTCGGTTTTGACTAAATGGAGTCTTGAGGACATTTGTCCGGTTAAAAAAAAAAGTAGTGGAAATTTTATTGGCGTCCAGTGGTATTATTTCCCCTTTGAGTTTAGTGGGAGCAGTTAAGTGCACATATCATGTATGCATATTTTATTGGAAATTTTCGTCATGGTGTTTCAGCCAATGTTTTAGAACGATGAGAGCATGTTTATATTTGGCTTTGAACTCGAAAAAAAAACATAAATTATTTCATGTTTTAACCGGCTGCATACGCATATCAATCTATTAGTTTTGCGAAATAAACGGTCACATGCAAATTTTGTTGTGAAATCTTATTTCGTGCTGCATGGTGACTAAAAGAGAGAAAACTTTAAGAGTTCAGTATTATGAGCATGTTGTCTCGGGTTTTGCAAACATTTTATTTATACAGTTTGTAATTAAACTAAATTACTCTTGAAATTGTTCAAATCGCATGCATATGTCTTTACTAAATATTGGGGAATAAACAGATGTACGCGAGTCACGATGGGAAGTTTTATTTCATGACATTTCTGGGTGAACTGTAGAAATTTTGAGGTTCAATTTTGTGAAAATTCCCTTATGTAGTTTTGTATGAAAGTCTTGTTATACACTGTTTTAGTACGTAAAATTATTTCTCATTCGTTACATAAATTATACTGTTGGTGTGAGTAATCGTATGAAAGATTTTTGGTATTTTGGATAGAACTTTTGCCCGGAACATATTTCAGTTATTGATTTCACTGATAGGAGTTTTCCGCAATGCATGAGATGAATTTCCTGTTTGCATGTCGTTGTATTTACAATTTTGGGTAAGTACGTTTTATCGGTGCAGCCCAAATTTGAACCGCGAATAATATATATATATATATATATATATATATATATATATTTACGTTCCTATTGTGTTGCTACATTTGGGAAATGATCGGACGTATATAGGTCTTGTTGGAAATTTTACCTTCCGACGTTTTGTGTCAAAGTAAAAGATTTTAAAGTTGAAGTGGTGAAATCCTCTTTTATGAGTCGTACAAACTTTTATTGCTCATGTTATAGGACGGAAAGTTATTTTCATATGCATGGCATAAATTGATGCATACTAAGACCCTGGTAGTCCGTTTGAAAATTTTGTTACGCATCTTTCGTTATCGTTTTATTAGCGTAAATACTGATCAAATGAATTTTGAAAATGGTTTTATATGTGTGGCATTGGTGCTCAATTTTGAAACCTATCGAATGCTCGATAGTGTATTTTCACCGCACGTTTAATTGTTATAAAACTTATGTATTTGAGAGTTTTATAAATTTCAAATTGGCATAGTAGTGTGAAAAACCTTGAACTCATTGGGCTATAGGTGTAATCCCCCTCGTGTTAGAAGTCGATATTAAGGATTAAAAGAGTCCTTGGAGTTTGAGGCGTTAGACATGTGCTTTCTCCCAGTTAGTTAAGTAACGATCTTTATGCTTCGTTAAACCTACGGATAAAAAAAAATCGTGTCCGGTTGTTTGGGCATGATTGGTTTTGGAATTGTGGGATTTTGGTATGACGGCATGCTATGAGTCGGTGGTGCACTATATTGTTGGGTATTCGTGAATAATGATGATGTTATGGTTGACTGGTAAGGATGTTGGATTTGGGTGACTACTTCCAATAGTAGGTGTCAACTTTGAATCGACATTGCTAATCGAGAATGAAACATATGGTAGTATACTTACATTTGCAGAATAGCCGTCGCGAGGTTAGGTGTTGGCGAGTGATTTTGAGAACAATGATGGTTGGTGTGCTTCAATGTATTTCCGTTAAGATCTGGTGCGTCTGTAGAACGAGTGGTAAACTTAAGGAAATTAGACGTTGTTAATTAAGAATCAGTCGTTGGTATTTTGATAATTGTCAAGACTTTCGCTGATTTGGAAATAGATGCTTGAGTGCATGGTGGGAGTTTAGTGGTAATGTTTATTGGATACATTTGGTGAGAATGTCGAGGTGGACTTTAAATACAAATCGATTATCGAGGAGACCTTGATGCGTCGTATTTAGAGGTATCTAAGGGAAATGTTTGCTTTGGGGTATTTTGGTAGAAATGACAGAATAAGGTCGTAAGTTACTCTTGAGGTAATATGAGCAACATAAGGTTGGGAGACAACCGAGATTTAATGATTAAGAAAATGATCAAGCGAGGACTTGATGTTCACTCCGTCATCGGTGAGTTATGCCGAACCTTGAGATTGAATTGTGATGACTCTTTACGAGAAGTGCAGTAACAACCTCGACCGGGTTGTAATTGGATTCGTATATGAGGTGAGGTTTCTTGAAGGAATTCCTTTTGGATAGGAAATCAATCAATATTTCCAAGTGTAATGTTGGGTGTTTGGTGGTTCCATATTTCGAGGACGAAATCTCTTTTAAGGTTGGGAGGATTGTAACACCCAAATTTTCGAAAGGTATCATTTCAAGTTTATACCGAAACCGATATATTAAGGAAAAATAAGATATTTGATTTTGGACTTGAATCCTAGATTTTATAGTCTTGATGGATAAAGGATTCAATTACGAATCCAACAGTTCTTTCCGGAGAAAAAACGGAGCTATAACGAAGAAGTTATGGCCAAAACAGTATCGAGAAGAAAACCAGGGGAAGCGGGCGACTTATGCCGCGACCCAAGGTCGCGAGACAAGTCGCGAAACCCCCTGGACGAGCTTAAAACCCATTTTCAGCACCCAAACTTCATTCCTTCATATCTCCTTCATCCTAGCTCCGATTTGGGTGATTCAAGTTGCTACGGTTTCGTTTTTGAGAGCTCTTCAAGGATCTAGCAAGATATTGGAAGTCTATTGAAGGATACTAGAGTATTTTGTGGTGGTAAGCTTCTCATCTCTTTCTATTCATCTTCTTCACCAAAGTTTTCTAGGGTTTCATCCACCCTTTGTTCTCCCTTTCATATATTGAAGGTTTGTAATCATGTTGGTGAACTAGAGGTGTTTTGATTGGTGGATTCAAGCTTGGGTTAAGGTAATCTTCTATTCTCTTCGGTTATGGAAGTTAGGGTTTTGGTATTAGTTGAGGTATTCATGTTTATGGTTTGGAAAACGATTCTTTGTGGTTGATTATGTATATTCATGGTTGGAACCTTGTGGATCTAGGTTTTGGAAGATTTGGTTTGAAGAATCAGTTTCCTCAAGGAAAGTTTTAAGTGGGTAAAATCTAGATTTAGTCTAAATCTAGCAAGGTGAGTTTACTAAACTTTTGTTAAAACTGGATACACATCATATTTGCTTAATTGTTGCTAGTATCACATATTTGCTCAAAATGGTCATCTTTACGGGTTTATGTATTTGGTGGTATTTCCATGAGATTATGTGAGATATGTGTATATGAAGTATCATCCCATGATTTACTCTATGTTGTGTAATTAATTGGGGATTTACATTATGTGTGCCCACAATGGGTATTTGACACGATTATGGAATATATGTTTGGTATAACATGATGATTTCCATTCGGAATACACTCTTGGTGTTATTGTATCTACAACGTGGTTATGTGGATATTTAAGTCTTATGTTAGACTCGAGCTATTAGGAGGGTGAAATATACTTAGTTGAAAGATACCTAAGGACCTTCTATATGCATTATGTTGGACGAACCAAGGCAAGTTCACTAGGAGGATGTAGTCCCGGGGCGCCACTGTGATGGTATCTGCCCAGTAGACCTCCGCCACTCGGAAGTTTCCTGTACGGTTTGATCTCCGGGTGGACCGGGCCTTTGGGGTGTTCCTTGTTAAGGGCATCAAGGTGCATCGACTCTTTGGAGTGGAATTGATTGGTGCTATGGGTCTCCCCCGTTGACTCCATACATGTTGAAAACTGGTTAACTGCGGATAAGAATTGTATATGTTCTACCATGCTATTTATTGTTCAACTCACTAGGATTTTTGGCCTAACACTTGTTTGGTGTCGATGTGTATCTCAGGTTTTAGCGGCACCGGTTCTAAGCGGGCATATTGCTTGGGTGAGAGATTTAGGAATATCGCAATTGGACTTACTTTTGGTAGTAGAACCTTTGGGTTTATAAATGACACCCTTATTTGTAATCTCTTTTCTAGTTATGGAAATTAGATTAGTTGGTGGTTATTTATTGTCCGTTTATTTACGACTGTATTTAAACAGGTTTGTGTATTTCCCCATTGTTGGGAGGCTCTTGCTTTGGCAATTTCAAATACCGCATGTCCGTTTTTCGGATTTTTGTTATCCCTATTTTTAGGGTGTTACACATGTCGTGCCAAACGTGGGACAGTGAATTTTGTCCTGTCCCATGTCACACCAAACGTGGAACAATGAGTTTTGTCTGTCATGTTCTATCCTGTCTCATGTACAAAATACAACCTAATTGATTATTCAAAATGAAGATTTTAGGTATTTTTGTTCCAATAGATTCTTTTACACATTTTCAAAAATGGAAAAAGTAGGAGAGAGATAATGAAAAATTTTAAATTTGAAGAATTCTCCAAAAATGATTACTTAGGTAAGAGAAATGATTTTCTATTATTTCTACCAATAAGAAACCTCAAAATTAAATGTTTAAGAGAGATAAATGACATTTTATGAATTGTATTGAATCTTTTAATAATATAATTGATATTGTAATCTCCAAAAAGACTTTGATGCTATGCCACTTGGCTTGACGTTAATATGAAGTCCACTTAACCATATGTTGCCTAACAAGAACTTGATTGATGCGTTTACTTTCTATCTTGTTCAACTATTATTCCAAAACTTATCACTTCAGACCCCAATTGGGCATATTAAAGTCTAACTCTTATCTGAAACATGGTCTTAATTGTCAAATAAGTCCATATTATCTTTCAATTACAAGCGGTGAGGGTGATTAAGAGAAATAGAGTTTTTCCACCTATACATTGATCAGTAATTAACTCGTCTGTATTAGTGGTTGTAATGTGAATGATTGAACAAACGGTGTGACCTATCCAATAACAATGTCATTACTATTGTTGCATTTCAGACTAGTTTTTAGGATTCATGCTAAAAAAATGTCTTAATTATTCCATGCAAGAAAGTGAATTAAACCACATAAAGTAAATATTGATAGAATAAGTTATTGCATTAACAATGAAAAGATTGAAGTGTGAAAAATAAACCTCCATATATGAAATTACGGATTCAACCCCTAAATCTTACACTAGTTTTGTGACTCAAAGAAAGGATATTAAACTCATCTACACTAGAAAACTATTAAGGATGAGGAAAGCATACCAGTTACAACCAAAAACTTTAACGGTGCAATAACTAGACCTGGTAAAAATTGACACGGCACGCTAACCCGACACGAACTCGACACAAAATAAACGAGTTTGGGTAATACATTTCAACCCGTTTAAATAAATGGGTTGACACGACACGAAAATTAAACGGGTAAGGTTAGGGTCAAAAAATTCAACTCGAAAATGACTCGAATAACCCGTTTATATATATATATATGTATATGTATATATATAAGTTTTCCTTTTAATGCTTTAGATTTTTAGTGTTTATTTTATTATAATTTTGAACTATAAATTTTGGATTTCTAATGCTTTCATTTGAATTTTGTATATGTATTTTTTTGTGAATTTTCGATTTTTAATTTTAATTTTATAAATGTTAAACGGGTTAAACGGGTTAGGCGGGTCATGACGGGTTAGGCGGGTCGGGTTAGGGTTGGGATTTTCTGACCCGTTTATTAAACGGGTCGGGTTAGGGTTAGACACTTTCAACCCGTTTAACTTTGAACCCGACACGAACTCGACACGACACGTTTGTCAGGTCTAGCAATAACCCATGAATAGTTCAAAGACCTTGTTAACGTAAATGACGAAGGAAATCAGGTTCCATGACATCCTCATCAAAATTAGCTCATCTAAACAAACTACTACTCTTATCAGCCTCATTGTGTTCACAATTGAAACAATTATCGCTAGGTTTTCCAAAATCCCCCAGTGGTCCAAAAATCCCAAGGCGAGATAACCATGGTGTTCCAAATCCCAACACCATTTTTGTTGTTTTTTTATCTTCATTATTATATTAAAATACTAGAAGCGTACTCGCGCAATGCAACGAAATACATCACGATTTTAATGTTTCATTTTATTTTTTTGTCTATTTACAGTACGATTTTGGATGGTTTTGAGAAAGTGATAATGTTTTTTTATAAATTTGTTTAATTTAGGCTTAATAATATAATGTTTTTTATATAAAAAAAATTAAGTATTTTGTTATGATTCAATGATTATCTTATATATTTTAATAACATCTAGAAAAAATAACCAATTACATATTTAATAATATAATTAAAACAAAATTATAGTAATATAATATATTAATTAATAGTGATACATGGAAATGTTTGCATAAAAGGAAGACCCTGCACATATCAAATTGGTAGGTGTTAGAAGCCTACAGTAGTAATATGTATCTTGTGCTTTGATACTTGTAAATTAAAAGATTTTTAAAATCTTGCTTAAAATGATGGTTCTTTGTACCTAATAATTTGTATTTAAAAGTTTTTTATCTGTGCTTTATAATATAGTATAGATAAGGGTTATTACAAATGTCCAATCACATCATCTTAATTATGCCATGAAAGCAAAGTTCATTCTAGACAATCGTGAAAAGGTAGCAAACTAACTACTCATTACTATAATGGGTAGATTTTTTAAGGTATAATGTTATAATAAATAATAATTTGAAAGTACAATATTTTAACAAAAAGAAGTAAAAGTACAATGCTATAGTAACGAAAAAATTGGAAGTAAGTTATTATTTCTTGTATTTAGCGCTATCCAAAATTTAGGTATAACATAGGGATGATTTATGTAGGCGTCAAAACCAAGAAAATCGAAAAAAAAATGCATACCATTGTGGCAAAATTGCAATAAAAAGCTATAGGGGTCAAAACCAAGAAAATCGAAAAAACACGTGGACCAAAACCATAATTTACTCTTCTTTTCGGGCTCTTAATCGACCCGGTGTGGGTGCTAATTGGACTGAATTACATTTTTGGTGCTTGACTTTATCGAAAATTATGGATTAGGTCCCTAAAGAGAAATAATTATAGAAAGGGTCCATGTGGTTTGGTCCCTCACCCCAACTCCATCGTGAAATTTGTTAAGTGAGGGCCATTTTGGTCATTTAACCTACTAATTTAAAAAAATTAAAGCACCAACTAGACTTTTCCATGCGTTTCCCTTTCCCTTTATCGTCGCCCTTCCCTGTCAACAATCCCAAAAGATTTTTGGTGGTGACTGTGGTCATTAACTCATTATGTGTAGAGATTGCATTTTTTTCAAGATTTAACGGTGAATTGAAATGTAAAAAAGTTTCTTTTTTCTAGATAAAGATTATGTGGGGTATTTATGTGCTAGTCATATGACAGTAATTTTAATCATTTTTCAATAAATTTTATCATACACGTGTTTAAAGCATGTGCACTTACCATTTAAAGAAAAACTAAACCAACCACTATCTACACCTCGAGGTACTTCTTCCCCCATCTTAACAAATTCCCTTTTGCTCTTTCTTTGACTTCATTAATGACAACATCTTGATCTTTAGGTTCTGCAACAACCACCACTCCCTTCGTGTGCTGAGGCCTGAGAAACAAGGGTTTTGATTCGAAGGAAAAATACAGAATTAGGGATAGCCATTTGGAAGAGAAGGTCACTTTGAATTCAAGTTTAATTTCACACTCCTTGTAATGTTTCAACTTTAAGAAGTTCTTGATGTTTTCACATTCCACTTTTGGTTCACCATTTTGGGTTTAAGATTCATATATTAGGCTTGATTTTTTATTAGAATATTAGATTTTCGACAAGTATGCTATCTTTATTTTTATGGTTTTGATCTTCTAAGGTTTTAGATTATGAACAAGAACCCATATTTTGTTCACAACTTTGGATTTTTTTTAAGTCAACGTTTCCATATTCGACTAGCAAATGAGAGACACTTAATAGATGAATTTGACATCTATTTGGGCCAGAAACGATGGATATAGACAAATGGAAACAATGGGGGCTATGGTGCAATTTCAAAACTTAAGTGACAATTTCATAGTTTCAGTAAACCACATAAACAATTTATGTAATTTACTCTATAGAATATAATCTGTAATATATATATAATATATTATTATTTTTGTATAGAAAATTAAGGAAGAGTAGAATGACTAATATGCCTCTCATTCAACTCTTTTTTTTTTTTAAAAGAGTTAAAAGTGAGGGACCAAATCCATAATAAAATTCTCACCACAAGGACCCTTTTTATAGTTATTTAACTTTAGGGACCAAATTCGTAAATTTTTCACATGTTATCGTTTGTAACAGGCGTCACCAAAAGGGGGACAGGTTTTAGCAGCGGCCGTAGCCAAAAACCAATCCATTGTTGTATTTTTAGACGATACCTAGTTTTCTCATTTCATTTCTTGACATCCTCCCCAAGTCGCCGAGAAAACCCTAGCTGCTGTGGTAAGTAAGTCTCATCTACTTTTATGCTTTGATTAGACCTAGGGTTTATCATCATCCATACTCAATTTATATCTTAATTACCAATTTACGTCTACGTTTCATCAATTTCTTAAGTTTTATTTGCTTAGTTTCGAACGAACAGAAGATGACAATTAGTTGAAGATACAAACTACATGTATCTTTGGGGATGATCAAGAATCACCGCCGGGCGATTTATGATCATCAACACTAATAACTGTGTAAATTGCTTTCTGGTGTACAGAAGTTACCTGGTTGTGATGGCCAGCGATATAGATGATCTTTCTGCGTACAATTTTACCCCCAATCCCCAAGGGTGGGTTAGTGGACATGTTTGTTAACATCAATTGGTGAATGGAGTTATCCGGTTGACAAAAAATGTTTGATAAAACCCTGAATTGGTGTCAATCTCGCTAATTTTAGGTTACTTAGGACTAGTCTTAGTAATGAGTTGCGTTTTTCTTATGTTATTGACAGTGTTGTGAACTTCTTATTTCATCTGTTAGCTCCTACATTTCATTGGTTTCAAATTTCCTGAAATTTTATCAGACTCTTCATCCAATAGCTTAGCTAATTTGATTTAATATAACGCCATTAAATTTTCAATTTGGACAATGTAGACAAACTGTCCCAATAATGGCTTATTTTAAAGTATTTTAACAAATAAAGTAATGGGTGTTAGTTATAAGCCCAGCGTGTGTATCTTATTTACACATGTGCTTTTTTGTGCCAAGGAATAAGCTATAGAATATCAGCTTGATATGATATATGGAACAAATTAGTATTTTATTATGCATGTGATTTAGCTAGTCAGCTACATTCTGCATGCCAAGCCAAGTTGGTCTACAGACGACAAAGTTCTGAAACCTAAAAAATTGAGCATTGGGGATGCTAGACATGGTTTTGGAGTGGATTGCAATGATCAAAGAGTTAAATCAAAATTAAGAATTTGGATGGTAATTTAATAGATTATTAGTTGTTTGTTCTGCTAATTAGCATGTTGCAAACTTCTGATTGTACCTGTGCTTTTGTTGATATTATCATATATTGCATGTTTGTATTGCTTATAATAGCCTGTGTTATTTTCCTATCATTTGTTATTACGTGAAGAGGATAGAATGGACTAACCTAAGCTGGATCTTGATTTTGTCGTGGAATTTTTTGGTTTATTAAACATTGCTAGGCACATAAGAATGAAGCGGAAACGTGCATCTGGTGAGCAGAAACTTAAAAAGCCCTGGGGGAAGAAGACACTCCAAAAGGATGCTGCTCTAGTGGCAGAATATGATGTGGTGAATGCTGAAGCAGAAGAATTTGAAACCAGTATGAGCTGCCCACCTCTACGTAAATCTGTATCTGATGATAAAACAGAGGAAAATGTCAACTCACTGCACTTGGAAACTGAAATTCCAAGAACTGGTACCATCATGAGTAGAGCGGATTTAGGGATAGAAAAAGCTGTTTATGGGAGGATGGAAAATTATCCAAACTCGTTGCGTGAAATGATTGTATCCATTATTAAAGAGATGTCCAAGGAAGCTGGTGGCCTAGCTAACCTGTCAAGGAGCTTGGTCGATAACCCAACCAGCAATGGACAGATGGGGCAACCTCATGTTGGCATTGATCTTGAGGAAAATGAAAGCCAACTACGTCAAAACCCAGAATACAATCAACAAGAATTAAATGCTGCCCTAACCGTATGGTTTGCTGTATCATATAATCTATATTGACCATCTTGTATAAATTATGCATCCTGCTTTTACGCTAATAGATGCCAATTTTTCTATCCTAGGTGATCAAAAAGACCATGAAATTGGATGCAGCTGATCCATTTAACAGACCCGTAGATCCCATAGCACTTGAAATACCTGTAAGTTTATTGTTTAGAGTGTAATTTATCATTTCGTTTCTAATTCTTTCTATGAATGTGTGCTTTTGTTAACAGTGCCTGGTGATGTTTTCTTCTTTCTTTTTGGGCCTATGATGTCATTGTTTCAACTGTTTGTCATACTGTTCTATTGCCATGGCATGTCTCTAGGGAAATTGGTCTTCCACCAAATCAACCTTCATATGGTTGACAAAAGAATTGGCATTAATAATAAAAGTAACCTAAAAATCTTCAGATGGAATCTACTGATTGGATGTTCTTAGGTGTACTTACACACCGCTAGGGGAGTTGGGATTGGTCAATTGTTGCTATGTAGTTGTATGTCTTTTTCAGTTCTAATATCGTAATCTGCATTGAAATTTTTTGTCTTCCCATGTTTCTTTTTTGAATTCCTTATCTCCTTCAGTTGATGTATGGAGAAGTCCTCATCTCATTTAATATAAATTTTTATAATGAAAATGATTCCAAGTTACTGTAGATGATGCAAAGGGAATTGTAAAGATACTAGAAAGGAGGATACTTCAATGTATAAGAGAAATTTTCCATCGTCACATGGTCTTGAGGGAAAAAGTTTCGTGCAAACTAAGGGGCCGTTTACCAAGCGCTTACCGGGTAAGCGCTTACTGGTAAACATTCTCCCTCACTTACCGGGTAACATTATTGATCCTTGCTATGCCTCTTACCGGGTAAGATTCTTGATCTTTGTGATGCCCACCCGCTAAGGCAAGTGACACCCGGTAAGTGTTTGGTAAACGGCCCCTAAAACTCACTCTTTGTTGCTAGATACTTGGGCATCATACATGCCTAAAAATAACCAAGATAAAATCTAATTCTTTTAGGAAAAGAAACTAAAATCACTTATTGATATAGCTATGCAATAGATCAAGGGATTCTTTCCTATTTAAATATTTCTATGAATTACCAAAAATTTTATACCGTCAATTCGTCAAATCACTTGATGACATGGCTCCTCTGGCCTAACTAGTCAATGGGGTCAATGCAAAGTGCCCCCTTCAGATGGTCCGTGCTAACTTTAGGCCTCTTGGCCAATAAACATGGCTTCTAAGAAGCGAAATAGCACCTGTGAGCTCAGAACTTGAGACCTATGATACACGCATCCCAAGCCTTACCTACTAGGCCAACCCATGATGCTTAACCTAAAATAGTAATTCCCATTATTTCACACTCGCTAACTAAATGTAACTATATCTTCTAATAAGAATATGCAAGTTCTTGATAACTATAAAATTCTACCGATAGTGTTCTTGTTCCCTGTGCTGTTATTTTTCTTTGCACTTGTACTTCATTGTTGGACAAAGGAAGTAAATAAAGTTTCATACTTTCATTTATGCATGTTTGTTGACAACTTGACATGTGTAAAATCTTGATTTACTTTTAAGGTTACTTACAAATTAACTCATCTATGGAGTTAGTTGTGCATCAGGATTATCACATGTGATAGATAACGACAAACAATATTATAGTTTCTTTAATTGTATCATACAATGATTATCCATAATGATTTGGTTGGAGCTTGAACCAGGATTACTTTGATGTTATTGACACACCTATGGATTTTGGTACAATATGCAACAACCTTGAGAACGGTGTCAAGTACGTGAACTCAGCAGACGTGTTTAAGGATGTACAATATATTTGGTATAATTGTCTCAAATATAATAAGAAGGGTGATTACATTTTGGAGCTCATGAAGCGGGTGAAGACATTCTTCATGAAGTACTGGATAGCATCTGGCTTATACACTGAACAATCACCAGCTATTGTTGGTAAGGGCCACATCTTTGTCCTCATTCTATGTAATTCCATTACTATCCTAAATTTAGTGCTAGTTGTGTTTGATAAAATTTCTGGCATGCTTGTTTGAACTTTTCATATCATCCTCCTTTATTAGGTGTCAGACTAGGTAGGCAACAATTTTTTTACTGTCCCAAGTCCTAACTGCTCTTTGTTAGCTGCATTGATCACTGAAGTTGCCTTTTCTTTTTGCATTGGAGTTGTCATAGTTTCTATCATCATGGACCAAAAGGTAAGTTTTCTGTAGAAATTATGTAACTTAATGTTCCTTTATGAGGTGTCAAAGTTGGTAGGCAACAATGTAACTATATCGTGGGTAGCACAACACTTTTATTATTAATTTTTTATTTTATTTGCTACTCATCGTATGTTCCATTAGGTTACCATAAATATCTTCTATTCGTGGGTAAAAGAGAGATTAGAATGTGAATGTGGCCCATGCTGGCTTAGAGCTCTGATTTGCTTACTTCTCTTGGTGGATATATACCCAACTTCTAAAACAGCAGAAATATCATGCCACAATTTTGTCAATAACCATTAACCACACATCTGACATCATCATATACAATTTTAATTGTTTTTGATAAAAGCCCTCATTTGCTGTTGATTACTGAACCAATGGTTATGGGCATTGTTTTAAAAAACGGTAGAGGCGTGCGCCTCGAAACACGCCTTGAGGCGAGGCGACCAAATTTCGTTTGTGAGGCGACGCCTCCTTACCCTCTGATAGGGCGTACGCGTCAATTGTGAAAGATGTGGTTAAATGGTGAGGCGGTGATAAAAATCACAGGCGCCTCTGTTAAATGGAGTCGTGGCTTATTTTATTTGTTTATTTAAGTAGATAGTGGAGTCAAAAATCAAAATGTCAGCAACACTTATAAATTTTAATTAAGTGCTTTATTTCCTCTCTCACACAATCACAAACACACATGTATACAATTTTTTCCTTCTCCACTCAGTCCTGGAAAACAAAAAAAAAAAAATATATATATATATATATAACTATTCTTCCCTCACTTAGTGTTGGAATCCAACAGTGTGTACTTGTAAAAATATATGTTATCCAGTGTATACTAGAATATACATATATTCTGAATTTATTTCTGCTTTCTGCATCGTGAATATACATATATTCTGAATTATTTACATTATGTATATAATATATATATATATATATATTCTGTTTTATATACATCTCTGTTTTTAATATAAATTGTGTATAATTTGTTTATATATATATATATATATATTGTACACTCTGTTTATATATATATATATATATATATAGATTTATGTACATTTATGTACATCTTTTACTTATAACAAATAGTTTTATTGGATTATGGGCTTTATTGTTTACTTATTTGGTATGGAAATATAAAACTATGTTTTTTTTAAAAGTTTTATGTCATCCTGAATTTTAATCTTTTAATTTTTGGGGCTTACGCCTCGACCGCCTTGAGGCTTACGCCTCACGTATCTAAGAGGAAAACGCCTTAAGGCTCGTTTCCGTTTTTTAAAACCTTGGTTATGGGGAGTAAAAGCAGGAGTGTGCTCTGTGGGCCTACCAAACCCTTGAACCATTATTGGTTCATGGTCACGGATATGAACCTGACCTTACCTTTAACTAGATACATCCGTCCCTGCAACAAGCTGATGTAGGTGCTACAGGTATTCTAGGTGTCTGCTTTTGAATGGTATTGATTCGCAGAAAATCTAATGTATTTGTGTCCCTGCGAGGACATGCGGTCTCATGCATGTCTTTAATAGGTGGAATAAGAAATAAAATATATGTCATCACCATATTAAACTGAGAATGTCCAACCCTTTGGGGTTATGTTTGTAGAACCAAAAGGTCTAAAAGAGCGAAATGCACAAAACAGAGAAAGCTTTGTTATCCTTCCTGTAAATCCACAGGAGGGTGTTTTATACATTAACAGACATAATGATGCAACTACTGAGAATTCAAGAAAGGAAAATGAAGAAATCGATGATTTATTGAACCATCAACTTTTGAGAGGTTGACTCTCCTTTATAGGGTCTATACAATGAACAAATTGGATGCTTCTCTCTCCTCCAGATCTGCATCATTATACTTGGCTTCCCCCCATCTGCAGACTCCAACAAATCCCACTAACTACTTTCAACTCCGTTCATCCACTTATTTTCATGAATTGTCTAAACTGCCCCTCATCCCTTTTCTTCTCCTAGAGTACATAAGTTGTGCTCTCGGCATAACACATAAGTGCCAGCAATTAGAACTTTTGGTTCTTATTATGATAACATCCATGAACAACCTAATATAGAATGAGCAGATTCGCTATCGAGAAGTCTATTATTGTATCAATTGCTTAGACAGGCCACACAGGCATCTTATAAGGTGTTTTTGATTGCTCACCTATATGATAATATGAATGGGCTGTGAACTCTACTAATTTTACCCTGCAAAATATCACCAGTGAGGTATTGGAAATGTCTTCTTTTTATTTGCATTACTGGATTAAGCTTGAGCTTTAAGAAGCACAAGCACTGTATGGTGGTTAAGAAGCAGAGGGGGGAAAGGCTGTAGAGCTGCAAGGTGTTGCAATGATCATTGGATCAAAACTGGAGTGCTACAGAATTACTATCTAATTGAGCCATGGTAGCCATGTCCTTGATTCAAACGTACATGCACACACACACACTCACACTCACACTCACACTCACTTATATAATTAATATATATATATATATATAATGTGTGTTTGTATAAAACTATAAATGTATATGTACATATGCACATTCATACATACATAGAAATACATATATAGGGGTAGTTTCAAGAGAGAACACTAAAAAAATGGACAACAATGGAACCCGTCCGAACCATCCATCTATGTTAATCCAATGGCTGTGAATGATAGGGCCGGGCTAGATATCTCCAAAACTAAATCCACTATTGTAGGGGTGGTTGCATTCGAACCTGAGCCATGTACTTTTTAGATCCAGCAATTGATAGGAGTTCCCTTTTTCTCCTTTTTTCCGGTTCTCTCTTGAACCTCTCTCTATGTATGTATGTATGTATGTATTTTTGCATATGGACGCCACATACCTACGTTCATGCATAGATACATATATGTATTAATTTTTTTTATCATAAATCTGCTGTTAACTTGTTTTCGTCTCAAGGTCTTCTCCTTGACAACTGACCTTGGTGAGTTCTAAATTAATACATTTGCTTCTTGTGATCCAAGAGACGTAATAAGTGTCGTCAATGCTTTATAGGCCAGCTGACTTAGGAAAACAAAATTTCCCATGATATCTCATTTGACATATTTTTGAATGTGTTTTGGAAGATGCGTATAGACTATTAGCTACAGCTGAAGCTGGCAATTGCTTACTTGACTTGTGGCTCAAAGGTAATGGATCAGATTGCATGTGTGTATGTGCCTTTAAGACAAACGTTTGTGACATGTGCTACAATCTTTTTTTAGCTCTATAATCAGTTTTATTATTCGTTTATGAAGGATCTTAACAAGTGCAATTTCCAACAGAATCTGGCCTGCAACCCAGCATGCATAATGAGGAACAATTAGTGAGCCCTGTTACTCCTGTTGCTGGTAAAATTCTGCCGAGCCAAGTACATTCCCGTTCGACCTCGTTGAATGAGAATAAGCCTCGGCTGAGCTCTAATGAGCAACATCATGCCCCAGAAGGCACGGATGCAGATGCTGGTGCTGCAGGTACACCTATGGCCACCTTCTGTCAGCCCTGCATTTTCAGTTTGATGAATTTTACTCATGATATAATTGCTCCTTTTGGCCAGATAGATTGCAATGGGATACAATTAGGAATGGTATTGCATACTAAGCACCCAAGAAACTCTTGCTTTAAAGTAGCAATTTGATGAATCTACAACATCTAGGGGAAAATGGAAAAGAAAAGGTCTTCTAATATTTGTAATAGAATCAATTTCAAATGTGAGTGAAGTTGTGGGGCCAAATTTGTATTCAAAGTCCATTTTGTAGTAATGATGATAGGGAGGGAAATTGGTCATTATATGCTTAAAAGTTTACCAGATAAGGAAAAGCTGCAACTACCATATTCGCGGCATCTCTTTCAAACTTCCTCCAGGTGAGATGTATCTCTTGATTTGAATATTACAGCTTCTTTACCATATTTGAAGCCCTTCTGTAGCGTTTCTTTGTCCATCTCAACCTCATTGATCTTGCTCTTCCCAATTCCCATCCTTCTCTTGAATCCCTTTAGAATTAGTTTCTTGACCAAAATTATGTGAAGTATATGATTTTTGCTTTCCTTTTTCTCCCCTGAAAGCTTTTTCCTTATCCATCTTTGCCAAAATTCTCTGCATCTCTTCTCCTCTTATACCGCTGATTTAATTTTTTTCTCTCGGGTTCACAAACCATCCTGCTTTTTTTTATTGAAATTTGTAATTATGCCAATTCTCAGTTTGTGTGTGAAGGAAATCAGAAACCATCACTGTTACTGCTACTGCCACATGGAAAAGATAGTCTAAGTGTCTAACCTTGTCTTCTTCTGACTTATCTCCCTGGCCATCTTCTCTTACTGTTACCAGCATCTTCTCTGTCTCTCTGGCAAGACGCTTACCTGGTATTTCCGACATGCCTTTGACATCTTCCATTCTTCTGCCTCTCTACCGTAATCCTTCCTTAACACTTTCTATCTTTCATGTCTATTGCAGTTACACTCGCCCTAAGCAACTTGTTTATGTATTTGAATTGGATCACCAAATTGCTTTTCTCCATTCTTAAACAACTAACCAAGAGCTTTGCACAATCTGTCTTTGCAAAACAATATTTCCTTCTTGATATGCAGCAGATCACTACATACCCTTGGCACATTTGCCATGGTTTTTCTTGACCATGTGCCAGCAGAATCCTATTCCACGAATTCATATGTATCTCATATTTTACATTTTGCCATCTGCCATGGCTCTTTTTGGGTTGGACGCAAGCTCATGCCACCATCCTTAAGCACTATGTCTGGAATAGGAAGCCTACATGAGTATCCCCTTTGTTTTGCGAATGGCAAGATAATCAAGAAGGTTTGCAAGTTGTGAAGGCCATTATGTAGATGCACTCCTATTAAAGGCTATGGCCTAGGAAATTCCTAAGGCCCCTATGTCCATCCTTAGTTGCTCAATTCACGTCCTCCTCAGCCTGCCCCACCTTGCCACCGCAGTCTTCCCTCCCTCAACTTATCCGTGATAGGCCCAGCTCCCTACTCCACCTGGAAGACATCGTTTGGTATCATGTCCAACATGGTCCGACCTTAGGTCCATTTTAGCATCCTCATTTCTGCAACTTCCAACTTCCTGTAATAGGACTTCCTTGTCATCCAACACTCCCATACAACATAAATATTTGATGGTTACCATGTAAAATTTTCCCTTCAGTTTTAGCGGGACGTTCTTGTCACACAACATCCACTTGACAGCCTTCCACTTTAGCCACCCTGTTTTTATGTGATGTGTTAGGATCTACAACTTGGGTAGAAGAACTATAGAAGAGGTAGTCCATATGGAGAGGACAAAGCTCCAAATAATAACTCAAAGTAAACTTCTCATATCCAAAGAATAGAATAACTACAATCTTGAAACTAAAAGGAAATATACTCCTAGAACAAAACAGAGATAGACTCCTAAAGCAACACCAAAAAGGAAAGTCAAATAAGGAAAGTAACCAAGGGTAGATAAGCAGATAAGCACAATAGATTTATGGAAGACTTTTTCCATGCTTATCCTTTATTTTATTTCTTTTAACGTATGTCTTTATAAGTGGATTCGTATCATAACGTTTCATATTGTCCTCGACCTCTCCTTCTGAATCATGGATCCTAGATACTTGGAAATCTCTTTTTTGTTGATTTGATCTGCTGCTTTTAATTTTTTAGCTATCAATTTAGTTCTTAAATAATGTTAGTAATAATTTAGTTAAATAGCAAAAAAAATTAGAATATAGTTTCTAACATTTTGCTCGTGTTTATTTTTATACGGATTATTAAAACATGCTTCATTCTCATTCTTCTTATGTTTACTTTAGATCACTTGCTTAAAGTTTGTGGTAGTGTATTGTTGGAATACTTTCTTGTGTCTTTCAATTTTATTATATCATTCTAAAAGTATGTATTATACATGTGTACTCATGTTTTTAGTTTTCAATTTCTTAGTTATCAATTTAGTTCTTAAATAAGTGAAATTTATGTTAGTGTTTATTTAGCTAAATAGCAAAACGAAAAATTAGAATATAGTTTCTAACATTTTGCTCATGTTTATTTTATATATGGATTATTAAAACATGCTTCATTCTCATCCTTTTTTTTTGTTTACTTTTAGATCACTTAAAGTGTTTGTGGTAGTGTATTGTTGAGTTACTGTCTTGTGTCTTTCAATTTTATTATACCATTCTAAATGTATGTATTATACTCCTGTTTTAGATTTTTTCAATTTTATACCACTTTGGAAAATGGTTCCATGGCTCATTTTTGGGTTTGCACCATTGTCTGTGTTGCATACCATGGTTACTATGATTGGGAAGAGGAAGAAATTATACTCGCATGAAAAGGATTTTGATGCACTCCGGAGGAATTAAGATGAAATTGCAATTGTAATTGAAAGGGCATTAGATAAATCAAATGGTTACAGATAGTTTCTGGCTCTCAAGATGCCAGATTCTCTCCCTAAGGCTTTCGCCAAACTCATAGAACAAATTAATCGATGCCCTCCTCTCCTCCAAAACCCTCTTATTTGTACCAAGTAAACAATCCACTACCCTGCTTCACCTACTTGTACCCAACAGTAAACACTTATACCATAGCCTACTACATTGACTTATTGACTATAATACCCGGGGTATAACAGATTTGTAACATAACTATTCAATTTGATTTGAAGGTCAAAACTATAGATCTAAGAATCGATGTTGGCTAAATACAATGTGAACAGGGCTGTTAATTGGCATCTGAAAACAGCAAGAGGAGGCCAAAATAGAAAATGAGACGCAAAAAACTCGATTCATTTTTGGGACTAAATGTGCCTATTCCTTTTCATATTTCTGAATTCAAAAGCTGCTGTAGCTATGCAGAGTTTATGCTTTGATAAAATGTGAACTGGAACCTGTTTGCTTATTTATTATTTGATTTTTCTTCTTGTGTATTTATGGGTGCCTTCTATAGCATCAATGTATTGTATATTCTGAATGAAGGATCTTTAACCTTCTTTTAGTAATACTTTACGTTTTATGTTGTCTATTTCCAGTTTTTTTGGTGATGCATACATAGATGTATTTTTTTTTCCACAACAAAATCAAAATGCTTTTGACAATATTGTTCCTATTTTCAAAAATAAGTTGAAACGTTTGAAATAAAAAACAAAAGTTGTGTTTTATTGGGCGGGCATAGAAGGCTAACTTTATTTGCGTCAAATGATTAATATGTCTTTTTTGTAAACTAGTTTTGTAAGCCACGAAAATTCAAAGTCAAGCTTATAGTTTATAACTGTTCACAAAATTCTGTAAGCGATTTGGCTTTATGAAAACATAAACATTTGCTAAACACCATTTTATCCAGATTTCACTTTTTAAATAGTGTAAGTACAAAAATAGAAGAAAAGTGTTGCCAAACAAGGCCTCAGCAGTACAAGAGCATGGTTACATTTTGTATTAGTAAATGTATCACTTACTTTTTGGTTGTAATAACAAACTTCTGTATTAACAGCAAGATTTGTAGCCTTTACCTTGACTTGCATAGTTGCATGTTATTTCAGTTAGTATGTATGTTGTTTGTTTGTTAACTTTCTGATGAAATACATTCAAACGTCTACCCCCTACAGAGTCTTCTATGGTCTTGAGGCACAACAAACGAGAAAAAGACTATCCACTGGCTCCACTTGAGGATAATTTTGCTCCCCTGCAGCAAAATGTGCCTGGTTCTAATTCTAACCAAGAACTAGAAAATCAACCCTGGCCGATCAACATGCAGGCTGGTCAGGCCCAGCAGAGCTCTAGCCACCCACAATCTTCCCCACAACAGGATGAGCCTAACATTGTTACTCCTGGTTAGCTGTTTACTAAATTTCTCTTGTCTTTTTACCACAACTTGGAAAATAATGCATATATGTTTTGGTTAACCATAATTGATTAAAACAGATTCTACAAATATTCAGAAGAAGCGCCAAGGCCGAGGGCCCACACGTTGCGTGAAATTATTAAATACAGTGGGACGGATAAAAATTGCCACCAATGAGCTGGGGCAGCCTGTAGGTCCTGAGGCATCCCAATTAACCAGCTTCCTGGGGCTCACAGCACGGGATGGGAACTTGGCTCCCCTTACTTATTCTAGTTGGAGCAAAGTGCCAGAAGACAACAAGGAGAACATGTGGCAGAAAGTTCTGGTATCTGGTTTAACCTTTTGATTTTGTCTTATGTTTTTCTTCTTTCTTTTGGTCATGCCAAATAATATATTTTTCGTATGTATTACAGACGAAGTTTGACATTGACCCCTGTAGTCGAAGTTGGGTGCTGATGTCCCTTGGAACTAAATGGAGAAACTTCAAGTCCCTTCTTAAGTCTACTCGTTATGATACTCATGCGACGGATGAGGAGCGGCTTGCGGACCGTGATGAAAGGGTCCTTGCTGATCAGTGGTCAGTACTTGTTTCTCAGTGGAGCTCTCAGAAATGGCAGGTTTGTGTCACATTCCATGAACTTGAATCCTGGTTTCTGTTAGTTTCTTATTTATTTGGAGAGGAATCTCCTGATGATCAAATTTCTGCAATATTCTAGAATATCAGTGCCCAAAATAAGGCCAATCGAGCAAGGCAAAAGTTCAGCCACACCTCAGGCAAAAAAAGCTTTGCTAGAATACGTGAGGAGGAGGTATATTTTACTCTTAACTCTGTTCTTAAAGTTCTTCCTTTATGGATTCTGGCACAATGACTAATGAAGTGTTCTGTTCAACCACGGCAGAGGGCGAAAAGGCCTGATGGGCAGGAACCCTCACGGGCGGAACTATTTATATTGACTCGTACACGCAAAAATGGTCAGCCTGTGAATGAAGCTACAGCTGCTGTAATTGTATGTGGCTTAAATATCGTGTGATGCAAATGAACTTTAAAAAGAAAACTGTTTATGCCCCCATCTGTCTTCTTATCACTTGGATCTTGATTTCAGTCCCAACTTCGTGAGTCCGCAACTCAGAAGGAAGAGATGTTGATTAACAAGGACGAACCTCAAGATGATGATGCCTACAGTCGGGTAATGGGGCAGGATAGAAAAGGTGGTGTGTCTCTATATGGATTAAATGCTAACCCCTCTCGTCCTGGAATTGAGATTCCTACTCGTGCTGAGGCTTTGAAGATGGTAACGGATAAGAATGCAGAGGTTCTTGAAATGAAGGAGAAGCTTGCATCAGTGGAGCAAACATGCTCACAGATGGCTGCTCAGATGTCTGTAATGGTGTCGATGATGGCTACCATGCAGAAGGGTTCCCCTGGAGAAACTTTTCCTAATGCTGTAAGTTAGTCATCTTTACTTTTTGGTTCAATTTCACACTACATGCTTCTCATTAAAGAAAAGACTCCAGCATTGACTTGTGTTTGAAACACATTTAATTCTATAAACTGACACTATATGCGGTGGTGCTGTTTGTAGTGAAATTAAATTCATATCGGTTTTGAACAGGAATAAAACTTTAATGGTAGTACCTGTTTCTAATACACTTTTCTGTGTCCATTAGGTTGATGGGTCTTTGGTTCCTGTGGGTATGCCATATCAGTCAGAACCTACCTCTACATCTCATGATGAAGTTCCTGCAAAACAGGTGGATCTCTTTTTTCTAGTTATCTTTCTTTGATCTCAAAAGCTTAAAGATGCTTTTGACACAATCACATGATTAATAATAATGAGCATGATTTGTGTTGCAGACTCGTGGAAGGAAGAAGAGAAGGTAGAAGAACAAGCAAAGGTACTTTCCTCACTTTAATTTATACGGCCCCTTTACTATCTTACATTTGCATACCAAATCTTTTCAAGTATGTGAGAATATTCTTCGTTGACCATTCTTTTATATGGCGGTGAGGAGACGGTCTATCCTACCCACACATTAAAGGGACCCTGTGATTATATCCAAACAACATATTTGAATGGATTATGCAAGATTACCACATACCCCCCCCCCCCCAAAAAAAAAAAAAAAAAAAAAAACAACAATGAACAATGTTATCCGAAGTAGGGGTGTAAACAAGCCGAGTTGAGTCGATTATCAGGTTATTCGAGCTAGGCTCGAAAAAATAATATCAGGCTCAAGCTCGACTCGAGCTCAAATAACTTATTATTGTTGGGCTCGAGGTTGAGCTTGAATATTTTTTCAATGTTCGAGTTGGAGCTCATATTCGAGATTGATTAACTTGTTTGTTTGCTAAAACTCGATGATTTTTGTATTTTGATTATATAATTTATAAACATATAAATATGTTTGGCTCGAAAAAGTGTAAGCTCGAATGACTCGGCTCGACTAGACTCGTCAAGTTTAATTGAGCTTTCGAACGAGTCGAGTCAAACGTTGGTGTTATCTTGCTCGACTCGTTAAGCTAAGTGTTCGAGATCGACTCGAGCTCGAAAATTATTAAGCTCGTTCTAATCCTGAGAACCATAGAGTGGCAGTAAATTAACTTTGTGAGACCATCCATCCAGTACCTAAATGTGTCCAAAGGGGAAGGCTTTGTCCCAAATAGTAATTGATCATCCTTTTTAGGACCCTTTGGCTAGCATCATATTCTTATTCTTATAGGGCATGCAATGCTCATGGATGATATGATCCAGGTACATAATTGCTCACTTGAAGTTGGAAGTTGAAGTTGGGGTTTTTCTGCTTCTATCCTGTTCAATTATGAAATCTCCGAATTTGCTTTTGACTAGGCTTTAGTCATTGTACTAACGTTTTGGTTATATATCATGATGAGCCAGCCCAGATGGATGATTTGAAGGATTCAGGAAGGGCAATCTCCGCATGTATCATAATTTTCAGCTTTTGGTAAGATCTGATAACCTGTTAAAAGGATATCCTCCTTATTATTATTAGATAAGCTTGTTAAGAAACATGGATGGATTTGCAGCTAGTAGTTACTTATAAAGGCTGCTTCGGGCCAACAAGTTTGGATAATAATTATGTGTTGTCGTTGGTAGTTTTGATTCCGAAACTGTTATGCAAAACAAGTCAACAGGTATGTTTCGTTTGGTTGACAATTGATTTCAGTCGCCGAGCTTGCAATATTATCTCTGTAGAGACTGTTGAGCAAATCTTTTAGGGACACACAGAAAATTGATGCTTGCATTTTTAATCTGTTGTACCACAAAACAAAGCATTAGATAGATGTTTTAGGAAGGAAGCCATATAATAATAATCCAAGTGGGGTGGATAGTATATTTAGGTATATAATTTTAAATGATATTTTATTTAAATCTATAGTATAAACATTTTTTTAATAGGTCATGGATTTAATTAAAAAAAATATAATATATCGAAATGACCAAGTTTTTTGGGAAGTGTGAACCATTAACTTTTTAGGATGTTAGGTTATATTGATAACTCAGCTATGGTATGGGTTTCTTTCTTTAGCATAGGAAAGGAAGAAGAGCTTTGAAGTAATAACTAGTGATTTGTTCTTGTATATCATCACATTCATTCTTATTTTCCTTTGGATTTATTTTCTTTTATGGGATCGCTATCTTTTTCTTTTTGAAAATATGGTATTGATGTCTTGCTTCTTCACATTTTACATCATGTTTAAACAAAAACAAAAAAAAAATGGTTGTCTTGACTATAATATTTACACACTTAAACTACAATCTACATCATGTTTGAGCCCAAAAAAAAAAAAAAGAATAAAACAAAAAACATGTGTTTTCAGAAGGCGAAGTGTGAGAGTTTTGAGTTTGAAAGGTTGTTTATAATAATTAAATTTTTAGGTAGCTTTTTTTACATTTAATGCAAAAATGTTACCAGAATAAGCTAAATCTTAGCTTGGGTGTGAGAAGATGTTTAACATAAAAACTACATAAAAGTGGAGGTTGCTTCCCAATAACAATTATTTCCAACCTTTTATAATAATTGTACAATACTTCTTGAAAAGTTTGGTCACTTACCAGAAACGTCAAGAGTAAGCCATTTTATATACACTATATGCTAGTAATTTGGAAAGGTGAAGACATAGAGCAAGTTGTTGTCATCTACATAAAGGAGAAAGTATGTGCCAAAGCCCAAACCACAAGTCCAGAAGAGTTAACCCATGGTTTGTAGATAACATCATGTCTTTCTCAATCCCGAAAGTAAATAGTTGAATAACATGTTTTTCTCAATCTCGGAAGGGTGTCTTTTAAGTAATAGTTAATGCTATTGTAAGCAGATGTTATATTGTAGCATCTAGATTGTTTCTTAAACCATACTCCCTTCCTTGCCTTCTCTTTTTTACTCCTTGTTTACATCACTAATTTTTAATCTAAAACCATTTTTTCAAATTCGTCTTAAAATTGTCTTTATGTTTCGCTCAAGAAAGTTTTGATTTTACTGTCTCAATGAACAATATATATAGTGGATGAATATTTTGCAACCCTTGAAAAGGTTGCAACCCTTGCAACCCACATCTTAACCGTTGGATTAATGATCGACGGTTATTTTATTTTATTTTTCTGTTTTTTTTAATTAAAAATATTGGGCCCCATATCTATTGTAACCGCCGATCATGAATCCGACGGTTAAGATGTGGGTTGCAAGGTTTGCAACCTTTTTAAGGGTTGCAAATAAAACAACCCCTATATATATATAGATATATAATATATATATATATATATATATGCGCAAAGGATCATGTGAGAAATTGAGTTAACATGAAAAGCATGATAAGTGGATTTGAACCATCACTTATAATCTCAAACCCACCCATGAATCGCGCTTTAAAAAGAAATTGTGTGCATCTAATCCTAATATGTGCATTCATACCACGTCTCACATTTCTCATGTTAAGGGGCTGCTTGGCAGTTGCTGAATGGTTTGGTGCAGAATGATTAAGTGGTCAAAATGATTAAGAGACTTTTATGATAGAGTGCGAAATGAAATATGGTTGTTTGCTAATTGTTCATAATAAAATCAGGGCTCTGAATGGTTAAGACAGGGTCAAGATACAAAATCATTCAGAGGGTTTTGGAACCATTAAGAGGCAGACACTTTTTTTTTGCCAAACAAGATTTACCTCTTAACGATTCAGATGTTGCCTCTTAATGGAACCATTAAGAGGTAAACAAACAACCCCTTAACTCAACTTCTCACCGGAAGCCACTCCTATATATATATATACTCTCTCTCTCTCTATATATATATATATATATATAGAGAGAGAGAGAGAGGGAGAATCAAATACAAACCATGTAAATGTTATAAACCAATCTCCATTGTCCATCTAGTCTAATGAATATCTGGCTTCATAAATATATCGACTTTCTCCTAATATAAAGCATTCATAATTAATGAACTCTAATAATCTTTCATAAATATTCAAATCATGATAAATGAACCTCTATCATTTCCATAAATATCTTAATTGATTGTTTGTATGGTTTGTAACCTTTCCATGGTTTATTTTTGATTTGTCCTCTCTCTCTCTCTCTCTCTCTATATATATATATATAGTATATATAATATGAAAAGTTGATATATACTATCTAATATTTTAAAACATCCAAAGGAACAAAGCAATTATAGTAAGTCAGGCCTAAAAAACCAGTTATACCTCCACATATATCTATTAAACAACAAAGACCAAAATTCCCTATTAAATGAACATACAGCATGAAATGAATGCAAGCGATATCCCCGACTCTTACCCTTGTAAATAAAATGTATTTGACGAAAAGTGTACCTGCAGCTTTTACGCGTAATTTCAATCTGCGTATAATATATATATTTTTTACGATTGTTGAAAAATCTGATCGAATCAAAGGGAAATGCAGAAAAATCTCACGAGACAAATAGAATAGCAAGCGGATTGGTGGTGTAAATCTACTTACATCATGGGAGATCATATTTGACATGTGCAAGGTACAGACCATGAGCAGGAGCCATAGGACCATTAGCAGTTACCGTCTTTGCTTCCAGGATCCGTTCCACTAAAAACATCATTCATACGATACATACATTAAATCACCTCAATCAAAGACTTTGTTTCTAGTATACATCATATTATAGGATGATTAGGAAGGAGAGCAAATCTTACCATCTGAAACCGTCAAATCTCCAGTGCCAACAGATTTTATAGCACCAACAAGTAATCTCACCTGTATTCAGTACTAGTCTTTAAATAAGAAAGAAACCCCCCTCAAATATTTTAAGACAATTTGTATCTGAACCGCCTAACAAATGTGGATGATGATGATGATGATTAGGATTTTGTTGTAGGATGAAATCATGATGCTAATTTATTCTATAGCAGCAGGGTGTAATAAGCCCAAACCACCAAATGGAACCTAACCAAACTAGAATTCATTAACATTTGTCTGGTTTAGGTTTGGGATATGTGGTTTCGTCTCTTGATCACAAAATAGAATGGTCGAGTCACTTGACAATTGAAACCCTTCATCTTAAGTTGATTAAAATAGTATTAAAGTCACTTATTTCTTAACCACAAGGGTTGTGGCGTAGTGGTTAAGGCCCCGGGAGATGTGGTGGAATATCCCATCTGCCCAGGGTTCGAATCCGGGCGTACACAACAATTGTGGCCACTGATATCAGTACTGATTTCTTGCAGTCATAATTTGTCGGGATTAGTCTAGGCATAGCCTAGGAAACCCTTCCAAAAAAAGTCACTTATTTCTTAAAATAAGTCTATTTTATTTTTATAATCTTTTTTACTACATCCGTTCCCAAAATCCTAAAATCATTATTGGTTGACTAAAATGTCCCTTTATAAAACAAAGTAAAGAAATTGTGGACCAAAATGGAAGTCACCAAGATCAAATTAGACTTATTTTTATTTTTATAAAAATGATTCTTATACAAATTAAACTTATCCTTGAAATAGAAACAAGGTGATTTAAATAAAAAATTACCAAACAAAAAAAACACCTTGTTTCTATTTCAAGGATAAGTTTAAATTTGAATTATCTTGTATATGAATCATTAGTTCACTAAAATAATTCAACTTTATTAAAAGTTAAAAGATGACATGAACCATGGAAGAGGACCGAAATGAAGTTGTCTGAATCAGTTCAGTTCAACAAGGTTGAAACCGAGTAAGGGTGGTTCAATTGATAGTTTCCATCAAAACCAAACCGGCTAGAACCATTTGCTCTCCTATTATATTATATGGTAACAAGACCAAATACGAAAAAGTTGACCTCTACGCCAGACAGTGTGGATCAAAAACTTGAAGATGCCAACCATGGTTATGATCTTCAAATGCTTATCCATGTATTATTTCCGACAATCCTATAGTAACAAAAATCTGAAAGAAATAAACGGGGATCAGATGAGACAGAATCATGACACCAACCTGATGGTAAAGAAAAGCACGCGCACGTGCAGTAACCACAAAGCAACGATGCCTCCTCCTCATGCCAAATCCTTGACTGTCCTCGCTAATAGAACATTCAACTTTATTTTGAGTAGAACTACAAGATAAAGAATTATGTGTTTCCGTCTCCTTTGCTGATGGGAAATACGGAGATGGTAAAACCTCAATAACATTAAGTTCATCTAAGTCTCTGATTGGTGATTTCGCCTGTGAAGCATTGAAGAGAAAAAGAGCTCAGCTGCATTATAAAATACTCTTATCTTATCTTACCCATGAAATCATCAGTCACCTCTGATTTGAGTCCTATTTTGGCTCTAGGAGTGAGGAGCCACTTGCATGCTCTGATACCATATTAAGGATGACAGTGCTTTTTGTGCACAAAACGTGCCTATGTTTTAATCTACTACTGATTGGCAAATGTGCTTTTGATGACAAACAAAATAAATTGTCTCACACATTAATATGGCATAAGCAGGAATTTGTAAATTTAGATGGAATCAATTCTCATAAATCAGAAGCTTTGTTAAACTACCCAAAACTGTCATCTTTCTTGAATCAGAACAAGTGATCTTACACAATCATATTTTTATCTGCATGCTCTGGGCAATTGGTCATAATCCTAAAGAGAACCTTGTTATGTAAGTGATGAGAAAAATGTATCAAAGCATTCGCAATTCATTAAGCTTTTCGATTGGCATAATCTAATGGGTAATTGGGAAGAAAATATTATGTACTTCATCCTTAAAACTTGAGTTATAGAACAAAAGAGCATATTTGAATGTAAAATAACCCAATAGAGGAACTTTATTTTAATCAAGACCATATATGATTAACATAAGCATAAGTTACTTAATACTAACTTGGAATTTTCATACCACACAAAAGGAAAAATACATCAAACAAAAAGATTAATGTATTTCATGTAGGAGAAGATGAAAACCTGACAACCAGAAGCTCGGAAAGAACTGAAATCATGATGTCCCACAAGAATTTTGCAAGCTTCCTTTATCAACAAATCATAGTTTCAGTTATTTCCCAAACTAATGTGAACAGGAAACTCATAGTTAACTAACAAAATATTAACCAACCTGCATTGCCGGAAGATCTAGCTCCTCGGCTACATGCCATGCCCGATCTTTCTCAAAGGTAGATAAAGATTCTGGACCTGATAGCAGTCGATAGAAGTAACTGCAGGAACATGTGAACAAACGTCTTTAAAATTATGAAGTCACAATTACATAATAGCCATTTACTAGACACAAGATCAAGCATACTAGCAGAGTAGCAAGATATAAGTGGACTCCAAATGGCCTACAATGCATAGTTGAGTTGTCCTATAGGAGAAAAAACAGCAACTGAAGACATGGAAGACGAGAAATGAATTTATGTAGCATCAGTCCAAAATTTGGAAGAAAGATTACAATGTTATTGATGTTGTCATAGTGAATCTTGAAGGTGAATGAAAGCATTAATTACACAACCCATCTACTACTCTAAACTTTTGGTTGGACTACTCAACGCAAGTGGCAGATGAAAGCATCCTACTGATAAACCTTTTGACAGTTGACAAGAGAGAATACAACAATATTGAATGAGTTTACAAAAACTTCATTAAATTATCATAAAGCATTATACAGACTCAAGTACAAATGACTACACAGTCGAGCCCAGACTAAGAAGTTTACATTGATACCTACGTTCGCTCTTGAGCTTTATATCTAGCATGAAAGTCAGCCGCAACACATCGAACGTCAGTAATCATTATATCACCTTCATACTTCTGTCTCAAAGAAAGAATAAAACATATCAGGATTCTCGGCAGGAGGGCACAAAATAGATGAAGACATGAAGTAGATAAAAGTAAACATTTTGAATGCAATATAGCTCTTGATGGTGGCGAAGGAGACTGATTTCATAACAGGATGACTCTATCAATTTCTTGAACCTGGTACCAGTTTGTCTTCTCTGTATGCATACCCTTGTAGCCACATATTTAGAGAATCTTTTTCTTAAAGTGTAATGTCATAGATATAACCCGTACTCTCATTGCAGCAACTGTGCCAGAACTCTTGTCCAAATGTGAACTCACCTGATATCTATATAATGTAAATTTTGACCAGAGTTCTTGCTTCCATATGTTGACTAACCCCAACTCCCCAAGCGACAAATATCATAGCTCTAGTATGCAACTTGTACATATTTATCATGTGAAGCACTAGAGAACATACTAGGTGATCCAGGAGGGCTTAAAGCTTTTAAAAAGATTTTGGAGGAGTGAATGGCTTTGATAACTCTCATCATAAATTGGACACACCAATTGCATAAGGCAATAAAAATGGCATGCAACTGAATCTTTACATGCAAGACCAATTGAACCATACCTGTAAAAAATGGTTGACAGCTTTCTTGACGACAGAGGGTTCATGAGGTGGCAGCTGCACATCAATGAAATTACAGGAAATAACTATTTATAAAGAACATGCAATTCATAGTTTGTCTGCTAAGCTCAAGAATGTAAATATTAATCAGATGACTGGTTCAGATGATATAAAATAGATTACAAGTAACAGAGACTAACAGGTCTGTGTCTATGTTTGTGTATCAAGCTTCATTAAAAGTTCACATGCACAGAAAAATTATAGAAACAATCTAACTTTATAAGCTCGTTACCACTTCACCAGGTTTTCTTTTGCTTATCCGTTCTACATCTACATGACAAACATTTGATAAAGCATGTACTCCTGTATCCTGCACATGTGAAGAATATATTAATAACACAATTTCAAATTGAAATAGCAGAAAAAATATGAAAGGAACTAAATCCTGAAATAGAAACATATAGAGCATCAACATAAACACATAAGACTAAGATGATAGATTCGGCTGACACCTAGTCAGTGCATCGAATGTAAGCACATTTCAAGATGATAAGCTTATATCCCATCCACATTGTTGAAATTTATTTACTGAACTATCCGTGGAGATAATAGTAAAACAGAAAAACATCTCAGCTGTTTCTATTGAGATAATTATTTTAAAGTAAAGAAAAACAAATTTGGTCTGTATCTTCTGAAATGGATGCATACTCAAACACAATATGACAGCCCAGTCAAGACCCAATTATCCCAAGCAAGATTAATATATGAAGAAACCATGAAGAGAGAGATATCACCAAAAAATCAGATAGGGAACGAGATCTGTATATTTGGTATAGTTCGTGTATTTAGGGTAATTATAGACTGTCCTAGAATCTCTGTAATTAGTTTAACATATTTGGTATTTATTACCAAATCTTTTCTTATTTGTATAAGGCCGATATAAAGGCTTCCTTCTCCTTGAATAATGTTCATTCAAAGCCTATTCTCCCTACATGCTATAAGAGTTGTACCACTACTCTAAACGATTCCAGAAAAAAATTCCCAGCCATGATGCAGTGATGACACATTGACACCTCTGTCAATTCCACGAAGAATCAGAACCTCTCTACTGCCTCTCCCACTCCATTTGACCACTAAATCCCTCTCCAAATCACAATCCACAAACTAAATGGCCAAAATTTTCTGCAATGGTCGACGAGGACGATTCGTTGTCTACTGGCACTACTGCTGCTCCTCTCCTGATGCTGCTGATCCCTAGTATTCAAAATGGGAGTCAGAAAACTCTCTCATCGGTAGTGGGGGTTTGGTTCGCAGGATTTAGACGGAATTCAAAGGAATTGGAATGATCAATTCCATTGACCAAATTTTGTTCAGGCATTTGGTTTGCCTATGGAATGGAATTGAATTCCACACATTCCACCATTCATGGATTTGGTCATTCCATAACAATTGAGAAGAAATTCAATTCCATTTTATCCCATTTTCTCAAAAAGACAAAATTATCCCTATCTTTCCTATTTGATTTGAACCACCGCCGACCATCGTCAACCACCGCCAACCACCACCGTTCTGAATCCACTGACCACCACTGAACTGAACCATCCTGGACCACCACCGATCTGAACCACCGACCACCACCGACGAACCACCGTCGACCACCACCGTTCTGAACCATCGTCGACCACCACCGTTCTGAACCACCGTCGACCACCACAAATCTAAACCACGGCCGACCGCCACCATTCTGAACCACCGCCGACCGCCACCGATCTGAACCACCGCCGACCACCCCCGTTCTGAAGCAATGCCGACCACCACCGTTCTAAACCACCGCCTACCACCACAAATCTGAACCACCGCCAACCATAACTGATGTGAACCACCTCGACCATACCAATCTGAACCGTCGTTCTGAACCACCGCGACCACCACCGATCTGAACCACAATAGTTGGATTTTCAAAAAAGAGTATTTTGGTCATTTACCAATATTTCATTCCAATTTCAAAGCTATATTATGTGAACCAAACTGACAGATTCCAATTCCTTTAACAGATTCCATTCCAATGTTTGTCAACCAAACAATTGGTCAAACCCGATAACATTCCATTCCAACTCCTTCAAAGTCAAATTCCTTTAACAGATTCCATTTCATCCAAAAACATTATGCGAATCAAACACCCCTTACTCATTCCATTCTACTGCTCAAGAGGTGTGTGAAACTGTCCGGGAGGCCTTTTCTGATTTGGAGAACTCGGCTCAAATCTTTGAACTCAAATCCACACTTCGTGATCAACGTCAAAATTCTCTTACGCTAACTCAAAATTATGGTGTTCTTTATAATATTTGGCAAGAGACTGACCTTTTACCTGTTCTTGAATAGAATGATGCTTCTATTTATCAAAAAATGCTTGATCGAGAGAGATTTTTTGATTTCCTATTTTCCTTCATGGCCTTAATTGAGATCTTGATGAGATATGTGGTCGCCTCTTGGGAAAAATCCTCTTCCCACCATCCGTGAAGCTTTTGTAGAAGTCCGTAGGGAAGAAAGAGGGTAATGTTGGGATCAACAACTGCCACTGAACAATCTGCCCTTGCTTCCCGACGCCCCAATAATGGTATGGATAATCACGGAAATCATAGTGAGCGTCCATGGTGTTGCCGTATCAACAAAGTCGGTCATGACAAGGAACATTGCTGGAAAATCCATCGTAAACCCGCTGATTTGAAACCTCATTCATCTGCTCGGAACAACTTAAAACAGTCAAGTATTGACTGAAGCACCACCAGAGCCTTTCCCATCCACTTCAGCCCAGATTGTTCAACTCCAACAACTCCTAAACACAGACACTATTGCTCCTGCATTAGGTTCTCCTCCAATCCAGGTACTTCCGCTGCCCTCAATGTTCAAAATTCTGCCTGGATCATGGATTCAGGGGGACTCAGACCACCAGTCAAATCAGTTTGCTACATACACTCCTCGTCCAGGTAACCAAAAAATTAAAGTTGCTAACGGTTCTCTTTCTTCTGTGGCTGGTAAAGGGACTATACATCTATCATCTTCTATTATTCTTAATGATGTTCTCCATGTTCCCGATCTATCTTGTAATCTTCTCTCTATCAGCAAAATGACAAAAGATCAGCCATGCTTTATTTCCTTCTCACCACTTCATTATGCTTTATTTCCTTCTCGCCACTTCATTATGGTTTATTTCCTTCTCACCACATCATTGTACTTTTCAGGATCATCCTTAGGGAAGACGATCGTAAGTGCAAAGGCATGTAGAAGGTTGTATTACTTCGATCCAATTGCTCCTGCTCAATTGAATAAAGTTTCGTTTTCTGGTTCCATTCTTTCGGATAGTAATGATATTATGCGATGGCATTATAGGCTTGGCCACCCTAGTTTCTCGTATTTGAAATATCTATATCCCAATTTTTTTCAGACTAAAAACCTGAGCTTGTTTAAATGTGAAACTTGCCAATTTGCTAAACATACTCGTGTTGTTTTTCTTTCTATTCCTTACAAATCAGCTCAGCCCTTTCCTCTCGTTCATACTGATATATGGGAGCCATCTAGAATACCAAACGCTACAAATACGAAATGGTTTATCACTTTTATTGATGATTATACATGTGTTAGTTGGGTATTTCTTCACAAAAATAAATTTGATGTTGCCATGACATTCAAAAAATTTCATTCTATCATACAAAACCAATTCCATGCAAATCTTCAAAATATTATACACAGATAAATGAACTGAATATTTCAACTCGATCTTGGGTGAATATTTTATCTCTTATGGCAACAAGATTTAAAAAAACGGAAACGAGCCTTGAGGCGTTTTTTTAATTGGTACGCGAGGCGTAAGCCCCAAAAAAATAAAACAAAAAAAATCATAAATTCACAACACTTAAGGAAAAACATAATTTTATATTTCCATACCAAAATAACCAAACCATAGAATCCATAATTCAATAATACTACTAACCATAAGAGAGAATGCTGCTGGAAAGTGGAGACAAAATGTAGAAGAAAACTTTTCGTCTTCTTATTAATTAGTTTAGTCTTAGGGTTTGACTTTTGGTATATTTTAAATAAAGATATATGATAAAATCTGTTGCAAAATAAAAAAAGTAAGGCGGTGGTTTACTTTATAACTGTAAAAGTGATTCAGGAAAAAGTTAATCAGAAATAAGTCAAGTGGTTGTGGTTTACAGCTGTAAAAGTTATTCAGAAAAAAGTAAGAACCAAGGTGTACGCCTCTATTACACCTCACCGCCTCAACCACCGCCTCATGGTTACAAGGCGTACGTCTCGAACCTGGAAAGAGAGGCGGCGCCTCAAGCACGTTTTTTGGCCGCCTCGCCTCGAGGCGTCCACCTCAACCTTTTTTTTAAACCATATATGGCATCACTCAAAAAAGCTTTTGTGCAAACACACCCCAACAAAATGGAATTGGTGAACGCAAAAATCGACACCTATTGGGAACTGCTAGAGCCTTGATGTTCACAACTTCGGTCCTGAAACATTTTTGGGGAAAAGCTATCCTTACTGTTGTCTTTCTTATCAATAGAATGCCTTCTTGATATCACACTCCTCTATTTAGGCTTCTTCAAGTATATCCACATACACCACTTGTTTCTAATCTTCCATTGAAAATGTTTGGGTACCTCCTATGTCATATCTTTGGCTCACATGAATTTGATCCTCGGGCTCTTAAGTGCATTTTTTTGGGCTACTCTTATACAAAAAAAGGGTATAAATGTTATCATCCTTCTACTCGTCGCATGTATGTCTCCTTTGACATTACATTCAATGAAGAACAACCCTTTTGTGCCAACCTTTCTCACCAAGGAAAAATTTTGAGTGATGTTCCAAGTTGGGACCTTTGCGTTCCCAAAATAATTCCTGAATCTCCTGTACTTAAGACGAGTCACTCTGAGCAACAACAACAATCTCAGCCACCAAGCAGACCCGCACGAATCACGTCCCCTTAAAAGTATTTGGCATAAAGAGCCCTCAGTAACCTCATGAAAGCTCAAGAAAGAGAATGTCCTCGAGTGTCGCTTTTCCCCGTCCGAGAATCTTTTTTTTTCCTTTCCCAGTATCAATAGAAAAGTATCAATAGAAAAGCCAGTCAAAAACTAAGGAACTAAGGATTTCTTAGTTTACTATCGACGACAAAAAAATCAACAAGAAATACAACCGGCTACAGTTCCAACATCTCACAAGTCTAACCCACAGGCTATCTCTCTCTTGACCCTACTTTATCCGATGATATTTCTAACGTTGAGCCTTCCCATATGATTGAACCCGGGCCAGAGCTACCTATTGGCAAAAGAAAGGGAGTTCGAAGTTGCACTCAATGTCCGAATATGTTTGCTATAGTAGACTAAATCCACACTATAAAGCTTTCCTAGCAGAAGTCGAGAAAGTAGTTGTTCCCAAGAACTTTATTGAAGTTCTTTCACGGGCAAATTGCATAGAAATGCAACGTACTTTATTCTAATTCCTATTTTGGGTAACGTACTTTCAAAACATTCATTTTGGTATCTGAGATGGAAACTTTCAAACATTTAAGTACATGAGTTACATATTTAACCATTAACAGGTTACCATGTCGACATGGCAGATGAGGTGGCATACAAGTTAGATATTATTCTCTAGCATGGCAAATGAGGTGGATTTTTTTAATCATATTTCTATATTTATTTTCTATTAAAAGATAAAATGTAAATATGATAACTTTTTTACATTAGTATTATTATTAATATTTAATTTTATGTTATGACGTGATCACGTGAATTGATGAATGTGATGTTTATGAGATTTTCATCCCAACACCACCAGATCTTCAAATTTTTGTTTCTCCTCTATCGATGAAGCCCCAAATTGGTGAAACACTTCACCTTCCACCGATGAGACCTCGTAGTGGTTAACCGTCCATTTCCACCTTTCGTTGCTCCGATGAAACCCCCCCACCCCACGTCGCTCTAACAAAATCCTTCCTCCCTATCTGCTCCGATGAAACCCCAGACCTGTTTTCCAGAAAAGAAGTGAGTGGTTGCATCGTTCTTCTACAACAGATGGTTTGTTTACGATATGGATTTCGATCGTGCAAGGAGATGTCGTAAGAGATGTTGTGTCGCTAGAGATGGTTTATTTATAATTCGGAGTCGACATCCTCCAACCTGCGGGAGACTCGACCTCATCCAGATCTGTTACCTAACCACCTTGCTCACTCAGATCTGAGACCTGTTTCCTCACCACCATTCTCACCCAGATCTGAGAAACCTTTTCATCTCACCTAGATCTCATCATGTTTTGTTTTGATTTGATTCATGCTTTTTATTTAGGGTTCGTATGATAAATTTTCTAGAATAAAATTACAAATTGTTGTGATATTTTGTTGATGTTCTTCATTGTTCTTGATGTTCTTCATTATTTATTTGGTGAATGTGAACATTTAATAATAAAACCAAAAACTCCAACCGATTTGCCATATCAACAAATATAATACTTACTTGTATGCCACCTCATCTGCCATGTCGACATCGTAACCTGTTAATGGTTAAATTTGTAACTCAGGTACTTAAATGTTTGAAAGTTTCCATCACAGGTACCAAAATGAATGTTTTAAAAGTACGTTACCTAAAATAGGAATTAGAATAAAGTACGTTACATTTTTATGCAATTTGCCCTTCTTTCACAGAAAGAATGAAAGAAAATAGTGTTCGAGAAAATTGGGGCACTCAAAACTAGCAAGACATGGACAATCATCAATTGAGCTGGTGATAATCATGTAGTGGGGTGTAAATGGGTGTTAACGATTAAACACAAAGTCGATGGAACGATAAATCAGTATAAAGCGGCGAGACTTGTTGCGAAAGGGCTAACTCATGACATTTGGCGTGGAGCCGTAGACTACAATGAGACATTTGCTCCTGTAGCCAGTTAAACACGATAAGATTTGTTTTATCAATTGCAGCCAATCTTGATTGGCCCCTACAACAACTAGACATCAAAAATGGTTTTCTTAACGGACATTTGGAAGAAGTTACATGAACATTCCTCCGAATGAAGATATTGAAGGGATAAGAATGTTAGAAGGTAAATCCTTATTGATTAACTCACCGTCCGACTGGAGAAAAAAATGGAAACCGGCTGACCAATGAACTTGTGAAATGCGCTCTACATGAAACAACACAAACATGTCAAATTCCATCCTCAATAGTAATATACATACTACAAGTCTAATAAATAAATTAAAAAAAAAGAGTAACGTAACCTCGAGAACACCAGCAACGGTCCTGAATTTAGGTGGTTGTTGTTGAGCACCAGAATATCGAGTTCCAATATACTCCACTGCAACCAAGTACCTTTGAATGGTGCTAGGGTTTTGCCCCATTGTTTTGTTTTCCTCAAATTTGGCAATCTTCAAGGGCCGCCGGGGAGATTCAGGCGGCTGCGATTGATCGTCGTCCGTCATTGTGTTTAGTGTTCCCCCGCTTTTTCCAAGGGTTTTCCATGTTCAAGAGAGGGGGGTTTTTTTTAAAGAGACTGTTTGGGTGTGTTTTAAGGCTTTTCACCGTGGTGTTTGGATTTGCCAATGGCCATTAACTTTTTTTTTCCTTGTTAAATTCAATTTAATGAAGGGTATTTTAGTGTTTTTACTTGTTTTCCTAGTCATTAAACCACATGGACCAAAAATGTAATTTATTCTGTTTTATTTTAAAATCACAGGGGCCAATAATGTAATTTATATATATATATATATATATATATATATATATATATATATAGGGTCCCATTCATTTGCTAACCAAACTATTGGTGCTAACCGATCTAGACCGTTGATTATTTAGATAAGTGGTTAACAATTAATTACAATTTTATTTTTATTATAATAAAATAATAACGTTATTGAAATAATGTGCATAACCGCATAGGGTTAAAATGGTAAAATTGCATATGCATTAATCAACCATCTTGCACGCGCTCCCCAAAAACTCAGGCAGAAAGTTAGGGCTATTTGAAGAGTGAGATTTGATTAATTGAGAAAGGGATTTCAAACACGATACTAGCAATTGCTTATCGCAAACGATCTCCGGCGAAAAACATGGAAACAAAGTCGTGAAGAGGAAGGAAAGTTACAAATCAACATTCGATCGATTCAAACCACCGTAAAAAAGGGAAACATAATATCAATCATGTTTGGAATAGGCGTGAAATGGCTGAAATCGAAGGCGGGAATCGACGATTAAGAGGTAAAACCCTAAATTTCTACTGTTTATAAATGAGGTTTATACTGAGATATGCATTGTTGTTTCCACGATTTCAGTAAGGAAGCCTAGTGAGAGGATATTCAAGAAGGGGGGACTATCGAAATTCAAAAACACCATGGACACACCAGTTGAAGTTGACTTTCAAGAAACACATGCACTGAACGATTTGGTGCAAAGGATTTCAAGAAATATAGAGTTTCCAACAGATGGGTCGATTCAAGAAGCATATAACGAAGGTAGTGTTCCAGAAACAGAATATGAAGGTACTATTAAAAATTGTGCGATATGTGTTTTCTGCTCTTCGTTGAAATTTCTATGATAAAGTGTACATTTTTTTGGGATATTTGTTTGGATCACTGTTTTTTTCCAGTTTGGATGAAAATAGTAATTATTCAGGTTCATATACTTATTATTAAGGATTTTTAGTATAGAATATGTGCATATGAGGATTATCAAACAAAATTTTATAAGTGCATATATGCAGTGTAATGGAATAGTGCATATATGCACTATTAATAATTTGAGAATCGAATTTGTGCATACTAACATTTTAAAATTGAAACTTGTAAGTGCATTAATGCATTGTTATGGATTTGTGCATATATGTGTCTATGGAGGGGTTGTTAGCGAACAATACATGAGGGGTTTATCTAAAATTTTTGAAATTGGATATATCAAAACAATGCACACTTACATACCTAGTAAAAAAGAATATATCTTTGCATAAATAGCAAGAATTTAATAAGATTTAGCGTGAATTGTGAATTTATAATGAATCTGTGCATAATTGCATATTTGAATTTAACCTTGTAAGTGCATGCATGCATTGTTATGGACTTGTACATACATGCATTGTTAATGATTTGAGGAAAGAATCTGAGCATATGAACATGTTGAAAATTGTAAGGGCATTAATGCATTGTTATGAAGTTGTGCATATATGAATTGTTAATGATATGAGGATGACATCTGACAATACGAGCATGTTTAAATGGAAACTTATAAGTGGATGTATGCATTGTTATGGATTTGTGCATATATGAATTACATATGGATTGGTGCATATAAGCATTGTTATTGATTTGTGCGTATATGCATTGTTAACGATCCGTGGATGGAATCTGTGCATAAAAGCATGTTTAAATGAATTTTGTACTTGCATGCAGACATTGTTATGGATTGGTGCATATAAGCATTGTTATTGATTTGTGCGTATATGCATTGTTAACGATCCGTGGATGGAATATGTGCATATAAGCATGTTTAAATGAATTTTGTAATTGCATGTAGGCATTGTTATGGATTGGTGCATATAAGCATTGTTATTGATTTGTGCGTATAGGCATTGTTAACGATTTGTGGATGGAATCTGTGCATATAAGCATGTTTAAATGAATTTTGTAATTGAATGTATGCATTGTTATGGATTGGTGCATATAAGCATTGTTATTGATTTGTGCGTATAGGCATTGTTAACGATATGTGGATATAATTTGTGCATATAAGCATGTTTAAATGAATTTTGTAATTGAATGTATGCATTGTTATGGATTAGTGCATATAAGCATTGTTATCGATTTGTGCATATAGACATTATTAAAGATTTGTGGATGTAATATGTGCATATAAGCATGTTTAAATGATTTTTGTAATTCAATGTAGGCAATGTCATGGATTGATGCATATAAGCATTGTTATCGATTTGTGCATATAGACATTATTAAAGATCTGTGGATGTAATATGTGCATATAAGCATGTTTAAATGATTTTTGTAATTCAATGTAGGCAATGTCATGGATTGATGCATATAAGCATTGTTATTGATTTGTGCATATAGGCATTGTTATTGTTTTGATGATTGAATCATGTGTGCTTTTTTGATAGTTGTGCTTATATGCATAGCGTTATAAAGTGAACATTATGAGTTGTGCATATGAGCATGTATCACACTGTCAGAGGTCGAATATATGTGAATGGTGCAATTTAAAGGTTAACCCATTTGAAATTTATATGCATATATGCATTCGTCATCTTTTTAACTACCATCATATGAGCATTCTTTAAGTGTTTATTATTTCTACGGATGAGCAAAACAATGCATGTAGGTACACCACTGAAGAGAAAAAGGAAAATACAAGCATCCAAATCAGCTTCTGTTTGTAATGCTGGAAAAGGTACTTTTTGTGAAAACTATGTTGTGATCTGATGATTGGCATGATGACATGTATAGCATACTTAAAAAGAGTGCAAACATGGATGGTTAATTTGCATAAATTATTGAGAAAATATTGCAGGAAAGGAACCGATGGTTCACAAGGAATCCGAAAGAAAGCGCGTTACAAGATCCAATGCACAAAACAAATCAAAACAAGGAAGACACATCGAAACATCATCGACAGCAAGTGAGTACCAATACCAGCATCCTTGTATAATTCATATTCAACATAAAAATTACCTTTTTCATTAAAACAGGGCTATATCCAGACAGTGATTTCGAGGAACAACATGTGTTGAATATAAGGGAAAGAAATAAGAATGAAGACCAGGGTCAAGGAAAAAGCGTAACGAACATAAAATGCTCGAAGGTTAAAAATCCAAAAGATCCGCGGGGAGTGCCTGGAATACGCACAAGGACATCACCTAAGGCGTTGTACGAGACAATTAAAAGCTTCAATGACAAACAAAAAAGTGCAGTTAGGGCAATAGGGATGGAAGCATTGCTAGGTATGACAATAGACGGAATACCGTTAAAGTTAGGCTACTACGTAGTGGAAGCAGTGAACACAACACAGATGCATTTGAAAGTTCATACGGGGGTGATACCAATTACAGTGGATTCAGTACATCAAATTCTAGGACTTCCAACAGGGGGGATTGACTTGGCGAAGGAAGATTCATCGGATTTGGAAGATAACCTTTCTTTGTTCTGGAGGAGACAGTTTATAAAAGCTCTGATTACACCACAAGACGTCATTAACGAGATAAACAGAACAAAAGAAGGTGACATTAAGTTTATGCTGAATTTTCTGGTGCTTGTGGTGAACACACTAGGAGAGTGTAGTCGTACAGGTCAGTGCAAGATTGACTTCCTGTCAAAGATAACTGGGGTTCATATGATACTTGAGGTTGATTGGTCAAAGGACATATATAACTGTATACCGAATAGTAAGAAAAACTGGAAGAGAGAGAGCTCCCGGGCTTTTTATGCTGGTCCACTGACATTTCTTACTGTAAGTATATATGAACAATTTCTTAATCCAATATAAACAAATCAATATGTCTTTATCATACAATAATAACTAAACACAAACGTGTCAGCTCCTATATGTTGAATCAACATGGGTTCCGGGAATTGAAGCTCCACAAGCAGAAGTACCGACGAAGAGATGGACCATGGACATGCTAAGGCATAGACAAGATCTAGAGTTACGCGGAGGGGGATTTGGTCATTTAGACTTAAAGCTTATTGGAGGTGGATGTGAACAAAGTGAAAGCGCAACCCGTCGACATGCTGAAATCAATCAAGAGGTTGCAAGATTAGAACGGAAAAAGGTAAAGGCATGCATACATTAAACTATGAATTAACTATTAATTTTTAATCGATTGTATGGATTTCACCAACATCATCTTATTGATTAACATCCAGACTGTCATGAGAAGAATTGATGATATTATATTCAACATTCAAGGGTCGCGATGGGAAGCAGACAACGAGCTCACTGCAGCTATAGAAGAATTCGATGGTAAATAATATGCACATATGTATTAAAATAAATGTCTACGTATAAATGTTTTTGCACACATGCATTACACTTAGCACTGAAATGCATATGTCTTTGCACATATGCACTCTACAGGAAAAAAGACTTTTTTCAAATATGCACCCTATCGAGTTTGCAATAATAGTATGTGCATGGTGAATATAAAGAAAATATAGACTTTGTCTGCTCCTTTTCATAAAATTTGAACTGTCTACGTGAAAATATTGTAGTACTGGAATATGGATAATTTGGGAACTGTTGTTTAAATGTGTACAGGAGACACAGACTTTGATAGATTCAAGCTAGACTTGGCAAGCATTTTTAAGAATATCAAGTGGGAGGTGGCCAATAATGAGGGTCGGGATACCGAGGCACCAGTTTCATTTGACAAGACACAAGTAGCGTTTGATACAATGGGGTCACCTGCACCATCAAAAAATATAAATGAGGATCGAGCGATAGTGTGCTATCCATCGTCGTTACAAACACCTAGAACCGAACAGGATCACAACTCCCCGTTATCGCCTTACTGGGAAAATCCTAGAGTGCATGCAGAGGTGGATATGTTATCAGCTGAAAAGATGGGTAATGGAATGGTGAAAACAAATGCGATAATCGATGCAGCGGACAACAATAACATGAAATCTATTGAGCATAAGGTAGATCAGGGAAAGCATATACATGTGGTCAGCACAATAAATCAATAGCCGGTTATGTTGCCAAACATATCACCACCAGGATTAGACCTAGTCATAAGCAGACAAAAGTCTCAACCGCAACCATTAGAAGAGAGTAACCGGAAAGGTAAGGTCAAAGTACATTATCAACATTGTACATATGCACATATTATGGTTGTCCATTTACCATACAAACGAAATCGTAATAGTCTGCATAATTGCATATCGTTAGAACTGTTTCTATGCACATGATTACTAACAACCAAATATAACAAATGTAGACAAGGGCAAACATTCAGAGGTTGGAAGCTCAGAGAATACACCGCTTGTGACGTTCCCAATATTATCAACACCATCTTTCGACTTGGGCATAAGCGCAGAAAATAGTCCAGATCATGCATTAAAAGAAGGGGAAGTCAAAGGTATCATCTTATTCACAATTCCCACTAATTGATTATATGCATAGCATAACTGTATGACAACATATGCACGCATGCAAAATGATAAAGTGTCCACTTTTTTGAGATATTTTTTTGGCTTAAATTGTTTCCAGATTTTTAGATGCAAATATTAATTATTCATGTGCATATATGCATTGTTAATGATTTGAGGATGCAATTTTAGCATATGATATTGTTTAACTTGAATTTTGTATGTCCATGTATGAATCGTTAGGGAGTTGTGCATATAGGCATTGTTGAGGGTTTGAGGAAGGAATCTGTGAGTATTTGATGATTGAATATGTGCATATGAGCATGTGTAAATACATTTTGTAAGTGCACATATGCACACTTTGTAATATTTCAACATATGATAAAATCACTTTTGCATGTATGCAAAACGGTGTGAATGCAAGGTGAGGACGCAGTAGAGGACAATTCAAGACCTGGGAAAAGAGCAAAGAGATTGGGACCCATGTTTCGATCACCTTATGTGGCAAGAGCAGTTAATTTTGAAGTAACAAAGGACGAAACCAACCTAAGATCTTGGGTGTTAAAGGGTATTGGTGGGTTTATGTAAGTACCTTAACAATTACTATTTTTAATTGTTATTAATAGAATAAACAAACTACATGTTGACTTAACATGTTTTACATTAATTTCAGGGAGCTAATGTACATAGATAACATGAGTATGAGGATAGAAAGAAGGGATATGTAGTTCCTAGCTGGGGAGACAGCCATTCCAAGACGAATAATTGACGTCTGGGCGACGGTTTTGAACTACGACGAAAGGCGTCGAAGCAATGACTCCCCACGCAGATTTTTTTTCAGCACAACAATAACGGTAAACAATATGTACCCTAATATCATACTATTAACGCATTTAGCATTAGTAATACGGCATTAAAGTAAACTGTCACAAACAAAAGTGTGAAAATTCGAACAACAATAAAGATACATATATATGGATAGTTATTTGGTTCATGTATGTTTAACAAAAATATTGAATTCATATTCATGATAAACTGTTAAATTAGATGGATCCGGTGCTCAATGACCTACAGCTACCTGCGGTAACAAGGTATGAAGCATTCCGACGATATATCAATGATCTAGGAAAATATAATCCGGATTTAATAACGATGAAGGACATTGATCTGGTATGTTAATATACTTTTTTGTTAATGTTTTTTTTTTCAAATTCTTATAGTTTTTTTTTATTAACAAACCATTAAGTAATGATAATCTTTGTAGGTTTTCTTCCCGGTTCTAGATGGTTCACACTATTATCTGCTTGTTTTCAACCTGAAGACCCCATATGCTACCATCATAGACGGCGAAGATCGTGATGGTGATTACGAAGATTTGTACGAAATGGAGTCAGATGCAATGGTATGTATAATTTGTGGAAATATTATTATAAAACGGAATTACATGCCTATACATAACAACTTTTATAAATTGTATTCCTTCCAGCAATCAATGATCCTTCATCATCTGCAAATCCACAACCACAAAAATTGGCATGCATTTCGAGAGGTTGGATCGGTTGTTATACAGATGAGATGGAGGGCAAAGAAGAACCAAGATGACAAGGGAATACTCTTGATGCGTGTAACACCCTGAATTTTGGGATTGGGTGAGAAGTTGACCGTTACCCAAAGTTCAGGGGGGTTAAATGTAACTTGGGTTATATATATACAAAATCAAATTAGATATTTTGATAAATATCACAAATATCAGTTTCTTGGTTTTGAGAAGTCAGAGAGAAAGGAAGAGTGCAGGAGAAGCTTTGTAAAGGGTCGATCGTTTCGGGCAAATCGAGGTACGAATCTAGCTTAATGCTTTGATCTGAATGCTTTTAGCCGTGTAGAATCTCGTTGTGAAGGTTTTGAACCGTTCCATTTTGAGATCTGAGTATTTTCTCATTTGGATCTGGGTTGAAATCTGGGTTCTGCGTCGCTGTTCTTGATGAACAAGGCGATGGTCGTTCGACCGGATGGTTGTTCGACCGGATGGTCGCTCGACCGGATGGTCGCTCGACCGGTGTGTCGTTCGACCGGATGGTTGTTCGACCGGATGGTTGTGTTCGACCGAAGCCTGTTCGATCGAGGGTGTTCGATCGAATGGTTGTGCCCGACCGGAGGTTGTTCGACCGGTGTTGTTGTAGACCGGTGTGGTCCTTTGACCAGTTTAGGTTCGTCTTTGAGTCCTATTCAAGTAACGAGAGGTTTATCCGTATTTCGACTTACCGATTCTTTCGGTGTTATCATAGGTAGCGCTCGTTAAGAAGAAGGAAACAGAGGTGAGTTCCTACTATCATTTTAAACTGTATACATATCAAAAGTTACCTTTTTGATCTTATCTTATTTTAAAAGTAAAATGATGTTTTACCTGTGCGTTATGCGAAAGAAATATTCAAAGGAACTTCTTTTAAATGCTTTTCATTCTTACCAGAAGTTGAACTGGGAATAGCATTTTGTTTATAAAAATGTGTTTGTAACCATATGTTTATTTATGGTTGGTCACATACGTTGTTGTGACGAGTCCTTACCATTACTAGTGGATCCCTAGGTTTTGAGTAGACTGTATTGTTGGGATGTTACATTCCCCAGAATTGTAGCTAAGGATCACTTGTTCCTTGAGGGCAACTTGGTACGGTTATGTGAGGCCGGATACTAGCCATGGTTCATAGTGATCCTAGCGAAGGAGTATACCTTGGTTTTGCGCTTGGGGCTTGATCTCACATTGTAGCACGGACTTTGTGATTCGTATCCGCGGACTCCAATTGGTTTAGCTCGTAACTCGGATTTTTGGCCTAACTTTGTGTTACGCCACAATCCTTGGTAAAATGTTTTGTTTTCGGTCCTTTTATGGCGTGTTTATAACGAAAAAGCCCGTTTGTGGCAAGGACCTAATGTGTAAATTTAATCGCTTTGGAAATACTATCTTGATGCAAATGTTTTATCTTTTGAGCTTCATAAACTGTATGTTCTCACCAGGCTTTAAGTCTGACATTTTTTCTCAAATGGTATGTGTATCAGGTTTCCATTAGCGGTGGGTTGCCGGGGTTTTTGGAGAGACGAGTTTTGAGTCTCGAGGTTTTTTGGAGTTGTTTAGTATTGTTGTTGGGCATTGTTAAGTCCCATTCCTTTGATAAAATCCTTGTATAGGATTGTATAGTCTTAAAGACTGGTTCCATTTATGGGAAGTTAATAGATTTACTTTCGTTATATTGTCAGGTTTCCAGGTTTTGATTTACTCTGATTTTTGAGGTGTTACAATGCGGTCTATGGAAATGTATTATGGAGAAATGGGAACAAAGTGGGATACCGGATTATATAGGGAAAGCACCAAACAGAAAGGTCAACTGAAGGCACTTCGTTCAAAGTATGTAATGAAAATACTATTGAGCGAGATGAACAACAGAAAAAACGCAATCGGAATAGAAGTTGGAAGGTATATGTCGATGGATGCCAACATGAAGACACAAAGGAAATGTCGTTGACATATTGATTGAATGTTGAACCACTTTAAATGATCATCGTCTAGGTTTTTTGAGACTTTTATGGGTAGTTTATTTTATTTTGGTAGCATTAGTTGGTATATTTCATTAAACATGTCTACTGGTTACATTTAGTGCATATAAGCACAATTTTGATATTAATATTAGTGGACATGATTCAGTAAATTATCTTATATATATTTTACATATGCATATATGCATTCGGAAATTCGTATGTTCAAAAACACTTTGTGCATATTAATGAGTCTACATAACAAATCTGATTACATTGAATTTTAAAACTCCAGGGATATGTGCATATTATTATTAATACATGCCTATATGCACATTAACACTTGAATCCATCCTGAACATTGGAATGCCAATTAATTTTAACATACAAACTCACATTACTAGAACTGTAACTTCACAATGTACTATACATGAGAATGAACTGATAAAATAAGTTTCATATACTATCGAAATAAGGTCGATAAAAAGGTAGTGCATACACGTTGTTTCTGAAAACTAAAGACGATGCTAAGACATTGATTGCATTCTAAAGTAACATAGAAACAAAGAACAAAAGATACTTGTCATAACAAAACATCATAGCACTACATCTACGTGACTAAAGTCTATCGGCATCTACTCCTTGCATGTGCAGTTAACCTTGTACAACCAAAACTCATTCTCAATGGAGTTCTTATCCCATTTGGCATGGGCAAGCTCCCGCCGAACTTGCCACAACTCTTCCCGAAGATCTGCTATTTCTTCATCCCTTTGATTAAGTTGAAGTTCCTTAAAATCACGCGAGTCAATAACCTGTCCCATTTTATTAAAAGGAAGAAATTATAATAAAAAAATATAACATAAAAAAACAACAGAAAACATGAGAACCAAATAAACGAGAACTCTAACAAGGTACCTCCTGTAACTGAATACGGAGCCTACGGATATCGTCAATAAGCTTCTCATACTCTTGAACGATGTGAGATAACGCAGTACCGTTACCGTGGACATTGTGTTGGTTGTTGTTACTCGCCATTTTTTGACTTGATCTTGTTGGATGAACTTGGAGATAAAAAACGTTAAAGTTGTCAAATATCTATGCATGCAACCGTTTATATCTACCAACATAATGGTTAATGCACATCACCTAACCTCAACAAAACTTATTAATTACATCCAACCAACAAGATGTAATTAATTCTTGAATAGTAACATTAAAAAATTAACAATATATATACCATCATTGGGAGGAATAATACCGATTTCCATTTGATAACTAGGAAGAATGTCAGTTGCAAAAATCACCTGAATACTTCATTTCATCATAAACCAAATGATTATCCACAGAAAATAAATAATAACAGTTAAAATAAACTAAAAAAAATCAAATCCAATTATAAATTAGATAGTCATAATAAGGAAAAAAAAATCTTCTTGCAAACATTTCATATGCACAAGTGCATATGAACATGTTGATTATATGGACAAACGCATATTACTTTAATCTAACAAAAAAGTCGAAATTGATTTCAAAGTCGATGATCCACGGGGCAGTTACGAGAATCATGTCCTGTGCTTTGGCCACATTTCTTACACTTACGCTTTGGCTTTTTACTCTGGGATTGTATCCTCTCTGAAATACCAACCAAACGTTTACCGGTACCACATCCCTTGTTCCGAAGACCAGTAGGAGTAAATATATCAACCTCTTCAGGAACAGGAACACCTAAATACTCATTGATTGCATCAATTTTCTGCTTGCCTGTATCTTCAAGTTCCAACTGACTATCTATCTCTTCTTTCAACTCATCAAGCATTTTCGAAAGTCTAGATAACCACGGTTTCTCATTACGAACCCGACTAATAATTTCATCCATCTTAGAATAGGCGCCATGTATTAACTCCTCCTTCTCAGGGTCGACCTCACCATATCTTACTTTGGCAGTTTGAAGTTGAACGGGTACCAATTCTGGCAACCATCTTCTGACAATATATTGTTCTGGAATAGAATTGACATGTCCATTCATCAACACCTTCAACGCATGTCGACATAGAAACCCATTACGAACAAAGAATTTGCATTCGCAGTCAACGGTGTTATTAGAAGAACTACGAACCACCTAAAAAGAACAGAAAACAAAAAGGATTATTCAAATAAGAACAAACAATTGAGAAAATTAAAAAAAATAATTTAAAATTACCTTATAAAAAATCTTCCCCGCCGCCATCTTACTATTATGGCTAATAATAAAGGTCTTGGTGTCACCAACACTTTCAACAGCTTCGACGCCACAAGCCAACATAGCTTTCTTTAACTCTTTCTGAAATTCGAAAAAAAGGTTCCTTGTGTACAACTTGGCAGCATACCTTTCGATAGGAAATGCACTAACAAGTTGTGGGTACGTAGTCCTGGTTAAATGCTCATTCTCATATTGCTTCTCACGTTGCGCCTCGATTGCACAGTCATATTTGCCAAGAAACCGAACAAGATCAGAGTGAAATGCTACATAAATATTAAAAAAAGCATTTGCATTCTCTGATCTTGAAGTGATCTTCATAAGACCTGACATTGGAGTATCCATGTAAAAGGCAGGAATCCATGAACTACGAATTTCAAACATCTCGGTGAACCATGGGTCATCGACCAGGTTGAATTTCACAATCATCGTATGCCACAACCTCTCGAAATCATCAGGATTGATATTCACTTTCCATACGATTTTGTTTATAAATCGATTGAACTCTGGATCATGATTTAGTGCAGCACTCACCTAAAAAAAACATTAACATGTAATCAACATACTTATATGCATTTGTGCATATAAGAAAATTAAAGAAACAGTAACATATTCTCAACAGGCTCATATGCATTTGCGCATATATATAACAGGCTAATGTAAATTGTTACAAAAAAGAACATATAAAAAATTTAAAAAAACTACCTTCGAAGGTACTTTCTTCATTATATGCCACATATAAAGGCGATGTCTAGACTCGGTGAACACGAACGGAACAACTTGTTTCATCGCCGAACATTGGTCAGTAATCACAACCAAGGGTTGCTTCTCATAACATCTTAAAAAGGCCCTTAACACCCATTTGAAATTCTCAACGGTTTCTCCTGCTATCAATACGGATCCAACAACAACTGAACTTTGGTGGTTATCGACAGCCAAAAACGGAACAAATGCCAGTGCATGCCTAAAAAACAACAAATTAATTCAAATGAATATATTAGAAAATAATCATTTTTAGACAAAAACACTTACTCGTTCGTCCTATACGTAGCATCGAAAGATATTACATCTCCGAAATGTCGATAATTGATCTGGGCCACTTCGTCCGCCCAAAAAATCTCATGCAACTCACGTTCATGGCACTTGTACTCGAAAAAAAAATCTTTTTTACACTCCTTCCTATTGATCAATTTATTTATAAACATCTTGGCATCCTTGTTTCCCACAAACACATCAACGTCTCGCTTAAAGTTCTGGTAATCAACAACAGTGCAATGAACGTTCTCAACTCCACCCTTCAAAGCAGTTTGAATGCGATGCGCTCTTGTTGCTCCAACCTTATAATTAGCGCTATACAACACATTCCTACAATCAGTGTACTGCATCTTTCTGTTTTTACGTGAAAAGTGTCGGTCATTATCATTAAACAACACGTGATTATGAGTTTCAGAAAAATCGTAGACCTCGTATCGGGATTTGTCTTTTGTCAAATGTAACTTCAGGCACGCGTTGCAACCAGAATGTTTGACATTCGAGTTACGAACCCGACGGTCACCGGGACGGATCTCAAGAGAGATCTCAAGAGAATCAAAATTCTTCTTCTTCGGAAAACCCTCCTTACTACAAACTATCCAACGGGTCTGTATCGACCCGTACTTGTTTTTCTTCTTCGCCTTCAAACGAACATCAAAGCCCGCCTTATCGGCATACTTTCTGTATATAGCCTCTGCATCAATAACAAACGAAAACTGGTCACCCACCTTCGGTTTGAATTGATCAGGTACCGTGGGTATCCATAACTTATTGCCATAATCATCCTCACCGACATCGACATCATTCACATCGACTACACATATGAAACACACAAATTATTTAACAAATTTATGTACATATAAAACTACATGGTCGTTTATCTATGTTAAAATGTCCTTTACCTATGGATAATCCATGTTTGCCTACATGCAAGAGTATGCACAAATCCATAACTATGCATACAGGCACATACAAAATGTAATTTAAACATGCTCATTTTTCATCCAACATTCAGTAAACCATGTAATCCATATTAATATCTCAAAAAAATTGACACTTTGGACAGTTTGCATGTGTGCGTATGTTCACACCGTTATGAAATGCATATAATCAATTAGTGGGAATGTAAATAAGATGATACCTACATGGTCGTTTTATTGTAGTACATATAATACTACATGGTCGTTTATCATGTGCATATGTGCAAATTAGATATTGTAAATGTCCACTATAAAGTGGGATCTGAGCATACGTGAACATATATGTTTTATCAATTCTCGACAAATCTTTGAATCAGGGCAATTCGCGAAAATATATGTACATTATATCAACATGCTCATCTTCAAAATACATTACAGTTACTTTTACCGATATTATTTTCCGAATGCATTGAACTAGAAGACGGAATGTTATCGAAATTGGTCTCGACAGATATGTCATCAAGTTCGGTCGAATTAACGAACTCTTGGGATATTCCGGAATTCAACGGTGGCACAACATCATCATAACGTGTGCACGCATCAACGTCTTGCCTTTCGAAAACAGATTCCAATAAACTCTCGTTATCAACAACATCCGTGATTCGATTATCATCGCTCATTGTGCTATTACCAAGAAAAAGATGAAGTTTGATCCACAAAAAAAGCTTGTCGAACTGTTTGTCAAAAAACTTCTAGTTTCAAACGATAATACTGTATATATATTAATCGCTTGAATCCCTAAAAATAAGTAAACAATATCTTCATATTTAAACAAAATATTACCAAAAATTGATATCTTCAGATTTAAACAGAATATTAACCAAAATTGAATTTGAAAATATAATATTTAATTTGTTTATGCATTACCATAACAAACATCATATAATTATGGAAAAGGTTTGATATGGCGTTGAATTGAAAAATTCCATTATTGCCCTTATAATCAAAAAGCATTATCAAAATTGACGGAGCGTTCTGATTGGTCGAAAATCGGTTAGCACGGTTAGCACCAATAGTTTGGTTAGCAAATGAATGACCCTCTCTCTCTCTCTCTCTCTCTATATATATATATATATATATATAGGGGGTCTTTCAAGGGAGACCCTCCTATTTTATGGTAACTATGAGATATAATCTCATCCATCCATCTTAATAATCAATGGTATAAAACAATTGAGAAAAATATTAATTAAAAACATAATTTACTGCCATTAAAATAGGCAAAAAGGGTAAAAATGTCAAACAACAATATAATTCATTGTGATCTAATTTTGGGCGCTCCAATAATTATGGCATGTAATCAAATAGGATAAACTCTAAATATTGAAACGAATCACATTGTGTATCACCAGAGGAACTCGATTGAAACAGTCCACAAATCACATTGTATATCACCGGATTTTTGGAATCACAGGCCACAAATCACATCTGCTATGATACACTGTGATCACTTCCCTCTGTTGTTGATCACTTGCCTCTGTTGTGATACATTGTGATCATATCTTCTATGATACACTGTGGTCACTTGCTTCTATTTATTATAACTTGTCTCTGTTGTGATACATTGTGATCATAGGTTACCCAAGAACTTCTATACAGTAAAACATAAACTGATTGTGAAACATATCGTGATACCACTATGATACCCATCATGATACAATGTGATCCACTATCTAAAACCCATAAACACACTCTGATATGATCCATTGTGATTGGTAGCTAAAAAATGTGCACTCAAAGCGTGGACACTGAGTTTCCCAGCGTGGACACAAGTATATATCAACACTGGGATCGCTACAAGTAATATAATGGTACAAGTACCGAGTATCGTACCCACAGAGACTGGACTTACTGAGAAATACAGACTTTCATGAACTTCTTGCACAAGTTCCGAGTTGGGAAAAATATTTGTTTGGTTGGTGAATTAATTCTAAAAATGCGAAATGAACTTTTTATAAATAAAGAATGAGTATGGGTGTAAGCATTCCTTGAGACAAATGTAGTAACAAAATGGTTGAGCGCTTTGTAGTACGGAAAGTCTATAAAAAGCCCGATCTCTCGAAAGTGGATTTTTAAAGACTGGTCCTACAAAATGCTCGTAAAGTGTCCATCGTTACCAACTCTTAATCTTGCCGATTTAACTAAGTTGATAAAAATCAAGTTCTACCGGTACGGAGATTTATACCCAAATCTCTTTGTGATATAAATCTCCTCCGACGTTTGAACCTTAGTAAATCATACAAAACCCGTATCTCTACGTGGTTATCAAAGACTTTCTCAAATCTTTGTGCATCACTTAAACCGTATTTCGAATCCGCCCCTCTCGAGGTCAAGATCTAATATTAACACTTTAAAGTGATAGGCTTATCCGTGTTGAGTTTAAGTCCCGACTCAACTGACCAAGCTTAAGAGTTAGTAATAATGGTCACACCCAAGTGTTGCCTACTAGTCTCAAGTTAGCTCACACCCACACCCAAGAGGTGCTTAGCTCATGCTAATAATGGAAGACATAACAATAAAGTAAAAATGGAAATTAACTACTTGCATGAAAATAAATAAAGTAAGAGCAAAGTAAGAAAATAAACTATGGAATTTAAAATGCTAAAATTAAAGAGCAAGAAATTAAAGTACTTAAAATTAAACTTGCAATAAATGAAAATGCTAGGAAGTTTAATACATAAAAGTAAAGAACAAGAATTTAATGACAATAATTTAAAATAAACTAATCTTCAAAGCTAAGTTCTCTCTTTTTGGAGAGAAGAACTTAGGATGATGAGAGAGTGATGGAGTGGATGATGGATTTGTTGGTGGATGATTGATTGATGATGGATTTGTTGGTGGATGATATGAAGAACCAAAGCCTCTCTTATATAGGAATGAGAAGGAGAATACCCATTGGGATATTCCAAAGGATATTCCTTTTGTCCTCACACTCTCCAATGATGACCTCATGCCTCCAATTATTGCTGACATTGCCAAAAGGGCCCATTAAATTCGGATAAAGCCTTGGCCCAATGGATATTCGGGTACCCACCGCGGGCACTCACTGCCCTCCCCGACAGTTTTCCCAAGTTCTGCACAAAAATTACTTTTGATGCCATTATCATAACTTACTTTAATTATAGATCAAAAAGAAGATAGAAAGGAACAAAAGCAGGTATAAATGAGAAATAAAATAAGGGAAAAGAGTGATAAATAACACTCAGGAATGAGGGTTATCAGTGATCAACCTAAATCTAAACAATAAAAATGAAAACCATAGAAATCTTCGACGAGATGGTTTTGGGGTGCACCATCGAGGTCTCCGGCGAGATCTGGGCCTTCAGTGCATCATCGAAATCTTTGACGAGATCGTGTTGTGGTGCATTATTGACATATATGCGACGTTGTGGTGCTACATCGATTGGTCTAGGGGAGGTTGTTGAAGCCGGTATCGGTAAGGGAACCAGAGACGGCAGAGAAGATGAAGGAGGCCATCAAAGACGGTAAAGATGGTGGAGAAGGCCATTAAAACCGCTGGAAAGGGGTGGGGGGAAGGTCGTCGGAGTTGATGGTGCTGCATCAAAGTAGGGATATGGATGAGAAATTTATAGAAGTTATCATGGAATGAGAAAAATTAAGGAAATTATCATGGAATGAGAAAATTAAGGAAATCATCATGGTGTCATTTAAGGATATGGATCAAATAAAATAAATGATTTGATGAGTTGTTAAATATATAAAATTACTATTGTACCCTTTATTTATTAATTAAAAAAGGAAATTAATTACATAAAATGAGTGGCTCACATTAGATGTCATAGTTACCACAAAATACTAGGATCTCATATGATTAAGCCCCTATATATATATATATATATATATATATATATATATATATATATATATATATATATAGGGGAGCGATCAAATGAAAACCACTCTAATTTTGAAAACCGTGGAAACCCTCGATTTCATTGGTTAAGTTAATGAAATTGTTTGATGAAATTGTTTAATTTGATGAAATTGTTTCATATAATTCTTTTATTGATGAAATTATTGCATATATTTGTGTTTTTTATGTAAAAATGAAAAAGTTTCATCAGACTGCGAAAATACATGAAACAATTTCATCAGAATGAGAAAAATAGATGAAACTACATAAAAACACAAATATATAAAACAATTTCATTAATAAAAGAATTATATGAAACAACTTGATCATATTAAACAACTTTATGAACCAATTTCATTAATTTAACCAATGAAATTGACGGTTTCCAAAGTTTCCAATCTAATATGGTTTCCAATTGAAACCACCTCTCTCTCTCTCTCTCTCTATATATATATATATATAGGGTTGAGATCTTTTGTTAACCTTGTATTTCTTGTTAACTATGTGAACTAATCCAAGTCATCCATCTATAGATCGGATGGTTGAGATTAAATGTAATTTTTTTAATAAAAAAAGTTTCATTAAATACAATTGTAAGTGAACATGAATGGAAAAGGGTATTTTGGAAAAAAAAAACACTCAAAACATTAAACCCTTGGAAACGCTTTAAACACATTTATTACACTAAATTAGAAACCGACGAGTACCAACAATGATTCTGTAACTGACATATTATGCAACTAATACACATTTATACCATGAACATATATGTTATCATATTATGCAACTATAATGCTTATGTTAACATATTCAATTTCTCACGATATGAACAATAATTGACTGCTAAAGATGATATCCAAATTGAAATTTGAATTATATGTTAACAAATGTGAACATATATGCATAACATGAACACATTTGTTAACATGGATGCATATGAACACTACTGTTAACGTACTTAATTTCACATATTATGAACAATTATCACATTCTAATGTTCGTAGTTAAATTAGATGAACAAATGTGATCTAAAATTGATATTTAAATTGAACGTAATTCCAAATCATATATCGTATATGTTATCTAAAGAAATTTATGTGAATCACATCTTTTGTGATGATACTATAGTTGCATACAAACACTTACGTTAATCTCATTTTTTTCATCATGAACAAACTTGAACATATATGCATAACATGAACATATATATATGTAAGCATGGTTAACTATGAACAGATATGAATAACATGAACTCATACGTTAGCATAAATACATATGAATGATTATGTTGACATTTTTACTTAAACAATATTGAAATTATTCAAAAAAATTATGAAAAAGGATAAAATTGTGAAATCGTAACCTACACAACAATTTTGGAATCTTCATTTTTGTAACTCCCATACAATTAATTACAAAAGATTACATATCAAAATGACGTTAATACCCTTTTGTATTAAATAAATAAATGAATAAAACATCAACTAACCTTGCAATCCTATTGGTTGATCAAGGTTCACATAGTTAGCAAGAAATACAAGGTTAACAAATGATCCTTCCTCTCTCTCTCCCCCCCCCCTCTCTCTCTCTATATATATATGGTTCTTGTCTTCTTAATTTTTGTTCTTGTTTGTCATGTCATATTATACAAACAAATTAAGAAGCAAAGTGAATTTATTATCACTAAATCATTGTACAAAATGTATTTTAAATCAAAAACCCTAACTCAAAATCAAAATCAAGAGAAAACCCTAAATCCATATCAAAAACCCTTAACCAAAAACCCTTAAACCTTATGAAGATCTTCTGGTGTTAATGGAAGCTTGATAAGTAACTAGAATCTGTCAAAGTGAGGTATAATCCTAGGAGTCTAGTAGCAAAACCCAAAAACCATTATTATCAAAGGAGAATGAAATCATTAGCAAGTAATTTCTTGTGTTCTTGAAGACTCCGAAGACCGAAGATATCATTAGCAAGTAGGAGCACCACTATCATTGTTCTATTTACTTTCTCTTAAGCTTCTCTAACCCCGAACTTGGACATATATGTTCTCTGCTTCTCTTGCTGATTGATCCTTGTTGTTGGGCCGATCCATCCATAGCTTATGGTGGGTTCATTTTTTGTGCCCAAATATTCTACAGATCTCCAACTCTCTGGACAGAATTGGACTCATCGAAGGGATTAGCAATGGTGGGTTCATTGTAACACCCCGATTTCGAAAGGTATCGTTTCAAGAGAATACAGAAGTCGGTAATGTTAAGGGAAAAATAAGATATAAGATTTTGGACTTGAATCCTAGATTTTATGGTCTTGATGGATGAAGGATTCAAATACGAGTCCAACGGTTCTTTCCGGAGCAAAATCGGAGTTATAACGAAGAAGTTACGACCAAAGCGGTGAGCGGGTGGAAAACCGGGCGGACAGTGCATTACGCGACTAGTGTCGCGGCTTAGAGTCAACTGTAACACCCGGAAATTCTCAAGGTAAGTATTTGTTTCCTTTAATTCATTAATTGTGCCTATGTGAATATATGAGCCTTTGGATGCTAATTTGTCGTAGAGCATATCTGTTTTTATCGCTATTTCTAACTAAGGTTATACTAGTACTAGTTGGGAGCTTAGACGTGTGAGGAACTTGTCGAAACAGCAAGCTCACTGTGATCGGCGACAATGCCGATGACAATGCCCTTGGGCAAAGTCGCTGTGGCAAAGTCGCGGTGGGGGAGGTGCCCGCGGTACGACCCCGACGACAATGACCCTCGCGATTGTGACCTTGGCATTCTCTCCTGTCACAATCGACGACTTGGTACCGAGAGGCGTAGGAACTCGACGACTATGCCCGCGACAATGCCACATGGCAAAGTCGCCGGGCAATGTCGCCCGCGACGTCCAGTCTTCTGTTTTTAACCCAAATCTGATGCCTCACTTCTCACTTCTCACTTCTTCATTTGAAATCGGGAGAACTTTTCTTGGAGGCGATTTTTAGGGTTTCATCACCTACTTCATTTATTTCCTAGGGTTTGGGTTGTTAGGGTCATTTATTGATCATTGAGCTTCATCCAAGGTTAGCTAGTGAAGATTCTCATCAAGCTACTCCTCTCCACTTCAAGTCTCATCTCCTCAAATCTAGGGTTTTCATCTTTTCTAGGTTTTGGTACAAAACCTAGATTGTGAGTTTACTAATCTTTTGTTAAAACTAGATACACATCATTATCTTCTACTTGTTGATGTCAATGCATATCTCAAATGTTCATATTTAATGTTTCAAGCATTTTGGGGGTTTTTACCCATGGATTTATGTATATGGAAGTTACTATGTGTTATATGCGTATATCTTGGTATGTTGATGATTCCTTCTTGGAATGCCTTTTGGCGACCTTACATTCTCACGAAGTATTTTGATGGATATTATGTCATATGTTGGATTTACATGATTAGGATGGTTATAGTGTGTTCTTGGTGGATATCCGAAATGTTGACGGATTGAAACACATCTTGAGACCTCCTAAAAGCATTATGTGGACGAACCAAGTCTGTGATTCACTATAGGAATGTAGGTGGGTGACATTTGGAGAATTTCCTAAGGCGGTAGTCTCCTATGTACCTAGACCTTCGCCGTCGGGGAATTTCCTAAGCGGTAGTCCCCGGTGCGTGTCGGGCCTTTGGGTTGCCAGAGAAAGTGGCTTCAAGGTGCATTGCCTCTTTGGGTGAACCGGATTGGAGATATGGGTCGCTCCCGTTGACTCCACATCTACGTGATTAATTGTTTAACTGCTGATAAGAACTGTAAATGTTTTCTGACATGTTTTTACTTGTTCAACTCACTAGGCTTTTTGGCCTAACACTTGTTTGGTGTCGATGTGTATCTCAGGTGTTAGCGGTGCTGCTCCTAGGCAAGTTTAGATGCTTTGGGCGAGATCTTGGGGATACGGCATTTGGAGGATTTTGAGAAGCCTTGGATTTATAGATGACACCCTTTTTGTAATCTCTTTTCTAGATGTAGAAATTAGATTAGTTGGTTGTTGTTTATTTATCCGTTAAATTACAATTGTGATTAAACAGGTTTATTTGTACTATTCCCCTTTTTGGGAGGCTCTTGCTATGGCAATCTATATACCACTTCTCCTCTTTTGGAAAGTTTTTGTTATCCCTATTTTTAGGGTGTTACATCAACCGCGTGACTTATGGGAAAGCGGGCGACTTATGCCGCGACTTAAGGTCGCGACATAACCCGCGAAATGCACTGTCAGGTCAAAACTCGATTTTTCAGCCCTCAAGCCTCATTTTCTCACAACCAAACCCTAAATCTCTTCCCCTTTTTTCTCCCAAACCAACCCCCAACCTCTTAAACGAACCCTAACCCATTTTGTGGGGTTTTCCTCCTTAAACCACATGATTCTTCAACATCTAGCTAGTTGAGATCATGAACCACCTTCATCTTCGTCTTCTTCACCAAGTTCATGGGGATTTCATTTAACCCTTTTCACCATTTGAAGATTGGAAGTTTATGAATCGTTTTGGTGACCTACAAGTGTTTTGGTTGGTGGATTCAAGCTTTTGGTTGAGGTAATCTTCTCCTTCTTCAAGTATGGAAAATTAGGGTTTTTGGTTTAAGATGAAAAGTTCATGTAAATACTTGGGAAGCATTTCTAAAGGGTTGAAAATGATTATTTATGGTTGGAAATGTGTGGATATAGGTTTTGGAAGAATCGTGCTTGTGGATTCAAGTTTCTTCAAGAGAACTCTAAGTGGGGTAAAATCTAGATTTAGCCTAAATCTAGAAAGGTGAGTTCAAGTTGATTTGTGAAAATGTTGTACATGCCAAAATGTTTATTTTAAAGCATTTATGTGTTTTACATGAAATTATCAACTGTTGAGTTATTTGGTAACTTTTGATTATTTGAAGTGTTCAGCTTATTAAACCTCGTAAAACACCACATTTGGGATTTTCGGGATATTTTGGTAAATGTGTCACAAAGGAATGTGATTTGGTGATTTATTGCATAAATAGGCATTTGGTCAAAAAAATGCACTTTTAAGTGTTTGTCGGGTTTTATGCATCATTCATGAAATGAGATATTTTGAAAAGTATGAAGGTGTGAGTCCTTTGGTTTTGGGTCGATCCCGACTTTGGGAACACTTTAGAAAATGATAATCCTTTTTAGGTTTTGGGCCGAAGGCCAATTGTGATTTGAGAAACAATGTTTTGAGAAAGATGTATTTTGGTTTATGTAACCACATTGGCTCTCGTATTTTAGCCAAACGTTCATTATGCCTTTTGGGGCTTGGTTTACACTCAAATGAGTCTTTGGAACATTTGTTCAGTTTTGGTAGCTCGTTAAGGAGCCTTGGACGTATGGTGTACTTAGTTGCATCTTATTTGAGAGTTACATGTTTTGAATGCGTTAGTTCATTATTTTGAGTCATGTAACGTTTTAGACTGTAATGCATTGGATCCATAGGCATATGAGTCAGTCAGTTGATTTAGTGGGGACTTTATCCACCTAAAATAGGGGACAATCGATTATGCATAATCCGGATGTGACATTCTAAACCAAGTGTGTCATCCCAATACGGGGAATAAAGTATAACATTTACAACCCAAAACAAATGAAGAATATAACTCAACAACCTAATAATCTAACTTGGTCAAAAAAGATTATGGTCGGGTGTCGCTATCCTTCCAAAATGTGTATCTTCCAAAATCAAATGTTATGTCTCTAATTCTTCAAAAAGACCGCTCTCGACCCCAAGGTCGTCCACTCAATTCCGTTGAGCCCCACCGCTAGAATGACTTGTCATAAATGACGACCAAGAAACAAGCATTAGGCTAAAGCCTAGTGAGAGCAATTCAATTAAATTAGAAGTAATAAACCCGTTTGAATTCGTATGGAGGACATAGTCGTGAGCTAAATCAAAACAACCAAATAAACCATTAGTGATTATAACATGGTACAAATAAACACCAGTCACATAGTGAGCTCAACTCCTCTAAGTCTATTGCTCGAAAACATCAAGTCAACCCCTCTAGGTTTATTCTTGAGAGTTCCAAAACAGGAACTCAGTTCCAAACTGGGAACTCATGCACAATGGAATTACACCTTACTGCATATGGGACGTTGCCCGACCATTTAGTTCCACACCTTACTTACCATGGAGACCCGATGCCTATTCTATGCAAAAGTGGTGAACTCAATGTCCAAAACGGGGCATTGGAACACCGTACCTATGGATCCATTGCACTAAGACCAAATACAAAACACTTTAACACATTTATCATTGATCGCATACATAAGTGTTAAAACCAAATCACATATATAAGTTTACCAATATGAAGTCTTGACCCTAACATTAGGGAGACTTTATCAAAACAACCCATCAACAATAATACCATGAATCCCATTTCAAGTGTCAAAATTATCATTAACTACCCCATAATGGAATTTCACCAAAACCCTAATTATACTTGGATTTTCCAAAATACATATACAGTGATATAATGATAATGGAACATGTAGAAACTATAGTCTTCCTTGATTCAATGACCATATGACTCCCCAAACCATTTCATTTATGTTTAAAGCCCCAAAATCTCCCAAATTAGGTTTTAGGTCAAAAGTTCATCAAATCCAAAATACCTTTTTAGTTAGGAGTGTTTTATCACATAATGCTAGATAAATAACATGTAGGAAAGTTAAAACATGTAAATACACTCACCTTGCAAGATTTGCACACAAACCCTAGATGATGAGAACTTAAGAGGAGAAGGTAGGTGACTTTAATGCTCAACCTCTAGGAGCCAATGAGATGACCAACAACCCTAAACCAAAATCATAAATGCAAGTAAGGATTATCTCCAAGTAGCAATGAATGTGGAGAGAAGAAACCCTACCTTTGAGTTCTCCAAAAATCGCACTCTCCAAGCTCCACAATGAGATAAAAATGACCAAAAATCGGGTTGGAAGCATTAAATGGCCTGGAGGCCGACCGCGACAGTGCCTCGCGACTATGACATGGTCATAGTCGCCCCCTCCATAAGCCTCACTGTACCACTTTGGTGACATTGCCATGCGAGAGTGACACATGTCACAATCGTTGGTCATTGTCGCAGGTACCACCCCACATACGGTACACCCTTGGCGACCTTGCCAAGCGAGAGTGGCACATGTCACAATCGCTGGCAATGTCGCCGAAACTGTACCGAGCCCCATCTTTGGCTTGGTTTTCTCTCGTTTCCCTAGCCCGAAGCACGACACTTCCCAAGAGTGATCCCAAACGCTAAAACGTGCAATAATAATAGGCCAACTATAAATTCCAAGCGTCGGGAGGTATAATTCATAAAAGAATATATACCGAGATTACAGGTGTTACAAAGTCGACGGACGAAATCTGTTGCGAGCTGTCAAACGTGAGGGGCTAAAGTGAGAAAATAAACTTTAGGGACGAAAACCATTGAAATGGTAAAACATTAAGGACCAAAAGTGAACTTTACTCTAAAATCATCATTCTCTATTTTTTTTCTTTTTTTTACCATGGGTATCTAGGTCAGTTTATGCATACCTCAACTAATCCCAGGGGCCTTAAAGAACAGTCAAGAAAACCCTCATTGTAAAAAAGTGTTTGGTTTTGGTCCCTACCCATTAAACTGTTAAAAATATTCGTTAAATCAAGGGTATTGTGGCCATTTTACTTTTTTAAATTAATTCTCTACCAAAAAAAAAAAAACAGTATACTTTTTAAACAAATCAAACACCATCATATCAAACAAGAAGTAGATGCATAAACAAAATCAAGTTTGTTTCAAATATCAAATGATATTGTTTCAAGACCCTAAAATATAAATCAAACCGTAAATTTGAATTAAAAGAACTCTAAATCTAAATAAAACCTATAAATTGAATCAAATCCTAAATTTAAATAAAAAAACTCTAACTCTAAATAAAAAGCCATAAATCAAATCAAATCCTAAAACCAAATCAAAATTCCCTAAACAAAAAACCATGGATGAACCTGTAGATGAACGATAAGACGATATCGATCTGGAACGAATCTTTTAAGAAGATAATGATAGATTTGGAAGAAGTTCACAAATTAGCAATCAACATAGCACATAATCCGGTTCATCACGACAGAACCAAGCATGTCGAAGTGCATAGACACGTCATTAAAGAAAAAATCGATGGAAAGGAATTATGTGTTGTATACATTCCCAGTAAGCAACAACAACAGGCTGATATACTAATCAAAGGTCTACTAAAAAAAAATTTCAATGATTTAGTTTGAAAGTTGGGCATGTGGAATCTCTATGCACCAGCTTGAGGGGGTGTAGAAAAAATATATTTTAATATCCCTCCAGAATAGGGAACGAGATCTGTATATTTGTATAGTTCATGTATTTAGGGTTATTATAGGTTGTCCTAGAATCTTTATAATTAGTCTAGCATATTTGGTATTTATTACGCGTATTCTCTCTACATGGATGCATACTCAAACACAGTATGGCAGCCCAGTCAAGACCCAATTATGTCAAGCAAGCTTAGCATATGAAGAAACCATGAAGGGGGAGATATCACCGAAATCAAATATCTAAAAGGCATGTCATGACGTAAGACGCGCCTCCGCCGTTTCAAAAAGACCTATAGCGTGTGTGTAAAGCTTGGCTCATGCTATGGCGCATTGAGGCTAGCCGCAACTTGTGTTTCTACAAGGTGTGACTTTAAAAAAAACAAGTTCTTTTAAAAGTTTATTTTTTATTTTGTGGTTTTACACTTTCAACTTTAGATGTTAGTGATGTTACATTTTTACAGATTTACCCAATCACATCACTCACAGTTTCATGGATTCACACACGTCACAAACTCACGGTTAAAACAAACTTGTAAAACCCTACAAGTTTTAATTTGAAAATTTAATCGAAGACTCTTTATATAATAGTCAATAATACTAATAGTCTAATATATATATATATATATATATATATATATATATATATATATATGAGAGCGATCAATTGGAAACTTTGGAAACCGAAATCAACAAATCAGTGAATTTCTTTTTTTTTTAATTGAAAAGGTTATTTTTGTCTTTTACATTATTTCATAATATATATGGTAACTGTTATTATTATATTAATAATTATTTTAATTTTAATTTAGCTTATATATGGTAATAATAATCATTGATTAATTTAAAAATGAGATATTTAATTTAGGTAAATTATTTAATTTTAATTTAGCTTATATATGGTAATAATGAAACAATAATGCTAACACGATGAACCTGATGAATCTATTTTCATATACGGATATGCAACTGAACAGGTAATGAAACAAAAATGGGAAGTTAACAAAAATGACACAAATTCATCATGTTTCATTATGAAACAATAATGCTAACACGATGAACCTGATGAATCTATTTTCATTATGAAACAATAATGTTAACACGATGAACCTGATGAAATCCGTAATCCAATGAAATCTGTAATCCACAAATTCATTATGTTTCATCACAATATTAGATTGCATGGGAAATTTTATAATAAAATGAAATTAAAAAAAAATATTTTCTTACATTTTAAAAGAAAAATAATTTTTTTGATGAAAAGACAAATGCTCCACGTTTTCATAGTAAAAAAAATAACAAAATTTAGATTGCGTGGGAAATTTTATTTTAGTTTCAAGTAATCTAAATAAAATAAACCTTTCTTGCCATATTTGAGACACAAAATCAAAAGACATATTTACCCTTTTCATCTATTATTTTTATTTATTATTAATAAATTAATTAATTTACTACCATATATAATTCAAATGAATCTTAACCATTGATATTGATTATAAAGATCAATGGCTGAAATTTGGTTTCCAAAGTTTCCAATGAAACTTGGTTTCCAATTGATACCACCCCTATATATATATGATTTTTCTTCCTCTAATATGAAATTAATTTTTTTAATATAATTATCTCATTGAATAATAAATAGAGAACATATATGTATACATAATTATATGTATGACACAAATTTGGCGTTGTGAAAAACGTCTCGTCCTCGCAATGGCACAAATTTCTGCAAACAGGTTGATCATTTAGAGAAGTGTTTATTTGCAATTGAATCTCATGAATGAGTATAACCAAGGCAAAACCAAATTGAATAATGAGAAACTGAACTTGGAAAGGTGTATTAAAGTAGCATACGAGTAATAGGAATATGCCCTTGCTTCGTATATAATTATGTCTTATATATATATATATATATATATATATATAGCCATGTATAGGGGTTGCATTTGAACGCTCCTCTCTCTCTCTCTCTCTATATATATATATATATAAATATTTAGGAGTAGTGGAATATGATAAATGTATCTAGGATAAGTGTCTGTGTAGAAGCTAGTAGAACTAGTGATGGATGCTCAAAGCATAGTGGCACAAACTTCCTATTACTTTTTAGTTAACAAAGAAGGACTTGGCACTCATGCTACCTCTTTAATTTCTAAACTAAACTAAACTAAACCAAACCAAACAAATTGTTCTTCGAACTCTCCATCTAAAGTCAAAAAATTTATACGTTCTTGTTTGTTTCCTGAAGAGTGCTTTTAAGTCTAACCCCCTTGGTGACATCTAGGTGAACTTAAGATTGTATTACTTGTTAAAGATGACAGTAGAAGTAAGTATATACCTGCACATGCTTAATACTAATTTTTGTGTGAACATTATAAAGCAATCATAAAATCCACAACACACGACTAGATTACCAAAATATTCTACAGCTAGATACATTCATGGGTAAGCAAAGCAAAAGATTACGATCGTGTAGGCTACAAACTAATGGAACAATATATACATGTTGGTGATGGATACGAAAATCGTAATTTCAAAATCACAAGGACGAAAATAGAAATTCTCAACAAACAACAAGGACAAAAGGTATAACTTTAGAAAATGATTTATAAATGATGAAAATGACCTTATTTTCCTTCCCTTATCTCAAGAACCTTTTCACACAATTTGGGGGAAGAAAAAGACAATGAAGAACGATAACAATGGCAACAGATGACAATAAGGTGCCGTTTGTTTTTTAAGAGGTCTAAAGTCTGAAGTCTTATTTTAGTTATGATTAATAAGAGGTGGTGTGTAATGTTAGACAATTAAGTGTGATATATGTACATATTTATATTAGAGGGTTTAGAGTGTAAATGTTTCTCTTATATATACCCTTGATTGTAATCGTATTTCACACAATAATACAATACACAATTACCAAAGTTTATCTTGGTATCAGAGCCACCGCTCCTAAAACCCTAATAGTCGCCGCTCCCAAAACCCTAATAGCAACCGTCCCACTTTCTGCCATCACAAGGCAACCTTACAGCCATCGTCGTGAATAATGTTTTCCGGCGTGAATAGTGATTTTCGGCATGAACAATGATTTCCGATTCTGAACACCGATGACAATCGTGGCAGCCTTCACTCCAATCTCATATACTCCTCAACCGGATCAGCTTCAAGCGATTCAACAACTTCTGTCACAACTTGGTCTTCAAGTCCAGCCTGTTAATGCACAACATGCACATGCCTTTTACACCAACAGATCTGGGAATAACCGTGGTCGTGGACATGATTCTAGACGTGGACGCGAAAACTACAACAACAGAAGTCAAGGAAGAGGTAACCGTAATCAATTTAGTTGGGCTTCTAATCAAAACACTGTTTTTGGCACATGCAACAGGTGTGGGATTGGTCATATCCAGTCTCTTTGCCCTAATCGCGGCCCTGCCACTATGAGGACGAGACAACCACCTTCTGCTAACTTTACAGAGTACCGGTTACAAGCTTGGCTTCCGGACACCGGCTCTAGCCATCATGTTGCACCGGACCTATCTAGCTTCGATAGCTCTGAGGCCTACTACAGTGAGGATAACCTTCATGTTGGCAATGGTAAGGGTTTATCCATCCTACACATTGGTTCCTCACATATTTCTTCACCAAACAAAACGTTTTCCCTTAAAGACATACTACACGTACCTGACATAAAACAAAACCTACTTTCTGTCCAAAATTTCTGTCTTGATAATCATGTGTATTTTGAATTTCACTCTACTTTCTTTGCTGTAAAGGACAAGTTTACACACACTATCCTCCTCACGGGTCCAAGTAATGGTGGTCTCTACTCCTTCCGTCTTCCTCAGACTCAACCTGTTCAGAAATATTAGGGATCGGGGGAAAAGTAGTCGATCAGTTGACCGTATTTCTTGAGAATCGTGCAAGTCACTTTCCGAATTGGTATTTCGACCCTATGCCTGGGTTGCACGAAATCCAATATGGGATAAGACTCAAGAACACTCACGTTTTTAGGCACAAAAACGAGAGCAAATTTGCTGGAGAGTATATATGATTGTTTAAAATCGCGAGTCTAAAACATAAGTATATACGGTATATATACTAGTCCCATTCGTAAAATAGGAAATAACGGAAAATGGCAATGATTGTAAATCACTATCAATTATAGTCGATTACAATCAATTTAGCTAAAAAATGGCAATGATTGTAAATCACTATCATTATAGTCGATTACAATCAATTTAGCTAAAAAATGGCAATGATTGTAAATCACTATCATTATAGTCGATTACAATCAATTTAGCTAAAATTAAGGGCAGAAAATAACTGACCATTAAATGTTCAGTAAATGCAGATTTAGTCCAAAAATAGACACCAAGAGCTTCTGGTCCAGAGACGTCCATCAGAGGCTCTGCCGTGCCAAAGAGGCTCAGAGGCTCTGATGTGCCTTAAGAGGCTCTGACGTGCCAAAGAGGCTCTGTCGAGCCTTAAGAGGCTCAGAGGCTCTGTCGTGCCTTCAGAGGCTCTACCATGCCTTCAGAGGCTCTGCCACTTGGATCACCGCTAGGGGCGTTGCCCCTTGACCCCCCGCCATTTCATCGTGTCCGGGATCAAACTCGTCTTATAACAAGTGTGCACTCTGCACCACCTAACTTGTATTAGATCATAGTTTGAAACCCATTAGTACTCGTGTTATAACCAATTACACTTAAATGCCTGGTGACACTAAAATCACCAACAATCCTCCCTCATTTTAGTGTAACCCATGAAATAACACATTTAAATTAAACAAACCAAACTTGCACCTAAATGAAAATATCGAAACAATTGAATTTCCACATTAGTATTTTACACATTCCAAATATTCGAGAATCAAGGTGTCCCAAGGATTGAACCCATCAACTCATTTGAATACCTGAAGATAAAATACATACAAATTTCTTATATGTCTAGCAAATTAAAACTTGACACAATTATAAAGACGTGTGTCCTAATCCTCTCATGATTGTATAAAGGCCAAGTCCCAACCTTTTGAAATGCGGCTACACTTCACAATCACATAGGTAATTTCTTTACTTCGTGTACCTGCAAATACACTTTATCAAAGGAATTATTAAGAAGATAAACTTCACCCTAACCACTGCAGGACTGAACACATACCTGGGATGATTCAACTTGTGTTCCAATTTATAAGTGTGAGCTTTCCACATTGAATTCAACTTCTAATGTCATATTAGAAGGGAATTGGGTGTCTCACCTTTATAAATTTATAAGGACTTTAATCCCATCCCAATCGCAGACTTGTGCACTAAGTCTCTTGTCAGACCTTTAATTAAATGATCTGCCAAATTTTGTTGCGTTCTAATAAACTCAACGGAGATTACACCATTCATGATTAATTCTCTAATCATACTATGTCTAACACCCAGGTGTCTAGACTTACCATTGTAAACTTGGCTATAAGCCTTAGCCAAAGTGGCCGTACTGTCACAATGGATTGAAATAGGTGCAATTGGCTTTGGCCACAATGGAATCTCATAAATTAAATTCCTTAGCCACTCCGCCTCATTACCGGCGGCGGCTAGTGCAACAAACTCAGATTCCATTGTTGGGTTTGTAATACAAGTTTGCTTTTTAGAAGCCCAAGAGATGGCACCTCCTCCAAGCAAAAATACCCAACCACTAGTTGAGGAATGATCCTCCATGTTGGATATCCAACTTGCAACCGAATAACCTTCTAAAACCGAAGGATATCCTAAATAAATCAAACCATAATCCATGGTTCCCTTGAGATATTTGAATACTCTTTGAACCGCTTGCCAATGTTGAGTACTAGGATTACTAGTATACCGGCTCAATCGTCCCACGACATAAGCTATATCGGGCCTAGTGCTTGTCATGGCGTACATTAAGCTACCAATGGCCTTAGAGTATTCAAGTTGTGAAATAGCCTTGCCCGTATTAGGCATTAATTTCACACTTGGATCCATGGGAGTGCTTACGGGAGAACACTCACGGTAATTAAACTTATTGAGAATTTTCTCAATATAATGCGATTGCGTCATAACAATCCCTTTGTTAACCCGTTTAATCCTTATACCAAGGATTATTACATCAGCCTCTCCCATGTCTTTCATGGAAAATTTAGATGACAACAATTTCTTAGTCTCATCTACATGATTTTGGTCAGTCCCAAAAATTAACATGTCATCTACATACAAGCAGATGATCACACCCGCACCAGTAGCATCAAATCTACTATAAACACATTTGTCATTTTGTTTTAAAGCAAAACCACATGACAAAATAACTTCATCAAACTTTTGATGCCATTGTTTTGGTGCTTGTTTCAGCCCGTACAAGGATTTCACAAGTTTACAGACCTTATGTTCGTTTCCGGGCATAACGAAACCTTCCGGTTGTTTCATGTAAACTTCCTCTTGAAGATCACCATTCAAGAAGGTTGTTTTAACATCCATTTGATGGATAATCAGATTGTGTATTGCCGACAAGGCGATTAACAATCTAATAGTCGAAATACGTGCCACCGGAGCATACGTATCGAAATAGTCAATACCGGGTTTTTGCCGAAACCCTTGAATTACTAACCAGGCCTTGAATTTATCAATCGTCCCATCAACTTTCATCTTCTTTTTGAAGATCCATTTGCATCCAAGTGGTTTAGAACCTGGAGGCAAGTCTGATAACACCCAAGTGTTATTCTCAAGAATTGATGATATTTCGTCATCAATTGCTTCCTTCCAAAAGGCGACATCTCGAGACTCCATCGCTTCTTTGAAAGTCTTTGGATCATCCTCAATACTATAACAATATGAGTATTGAATCCTAAGCTCATCCCTTGAACCTTCCACGAAATACAGTTGGAATTCGGGAGTGAAATTTTTGGCAATTTGACCTCTTTGGCTTCTCCGGACCTGCTGTGTTTCTGGACTTGAAACACCATCCAAACTTTCTGGATTTTGCACTTTATTGGTGCTAGGAAACAGGTCTCTAGGCCTTTGCATTGATGAAAATCGCATCTCATCAAAAATCGCATCACGCGACTCGATTACGGTGTTAATCGACACCGAATCATTAGGCTCGATAACGTAGAACCTATAAGCCTTGGAATTTTCTGCATATCCAATGAATATACAATCAATTCCACGTTCACCCAAAGCTTTCCTTTTGGGTTCGGGTAGTTTTACAACAACCGACAACCCCAAATTCGAAAATAATTCAAATTCGGAGTTTTCTTGAACCAAAGTTCATATGGGGTTCTTTTGTTCCTTTTATTTGGAACTTTGTTCAAAACATAACAGGCCGTTAACATGGCCTCTCCCCAAAATCCCTCACTCAATCCCGAGTAAGAAAGCATCGAGTTTACCATTTCCTTTAAAACTCGATTTTTACGTTCGGAAACCCCGTTTTGTTGAGATGTGTATGGTGCCGTTGTCTCATGGATGATACCAACTGATTGAAAATATTGGGGATCCATATATTCCCCTCTACGATCAGTTCTAAGACATTTAATCGAATTACCCAATTGTAGTTCGACTTCGGTTTTGTAAATTTTAAACTTTTCTAAGGCTTCATCTTTTGCATGCAAAAGATATACATAACAAAACCGAGTATTGTCGTCAATAAAAGTGACAACATACTTCTTATTTCCCAAGGAAGGAGTGGAGTGGAAATCACACAGATCACTGTGTACAAGCTCCAAAACATCCGTATTCCGTTTAACGTTCGGAAAAGGTTGTTTTGTAACTTTTGTGAGGATGCAAGTTTGGCACCTCTCCGCATTAATGTCAAAGGCTGGAATTAATCCATCTTTTGACATTTCATGCATCCTTCTAAAATTCACATGCCCCAATCTAGCATGCCATAACATTGAATCAACAATTTTAGAAGAAGACGATGACGATATAAAAGCAGAATTTTCAGAACATAAAATTTTATTAACCACATTTAAGCGAAACATGCGATCACACAAATAACCAAAACCAATAAAATGGCCACCTCGAGATAGGATAAACCTATTCGATTCAAATACTTGTTTAAATCCAAGATTATCCAAACAACTACCACTTACTAAGTTCTTACGAATTCTAGACACAAACAAAACATCAAACAATTTAAGTGTATTTCCAGAAAAAAATTCTAAATTAACTACTCCAACTCCACAAACTTGTGCACTCGACTCGTTTCCCATATTCAGCACCGAACCGTCTTCAACTGGTGTCAATTTCTCGAACCACCGACGATCCTTGCAAATATGGCTTGTCGCTCCCGAGTCGATCCACCATGCATAGTCATCATCCTGCACATAAAACGACTCAGGTATGAGTGAAACATAATTCTGGACAAAATTATCAAAGTTAGTCAAAAACTGACCTCCTTTCACTTGATCGCGATCATTAGACCCCGATCCACTTCCACTCGAACCAACACCATTATTGTTCAACTTTACCCGACAATCACGTTTGTGATGACCCACCTTGTTGCATTGCCAACACACCAAATCCTTTTTCTTTTTAACGGATTTGTTGGGTCCATCAAACTTACGTTTCTTGCCTTTTCCGTTGTTGTTGGAGTGGGCTTTCTTCTCCTCAACCATGTGAACAAAGGGCTGTCCAGATTCAACTTTCCCCTTGGATTTATCATTTTCTTGCACCCGAAGAGATTCTTCGATGCGCAAATGACTCCCAAGTTGAACCAATGATAGTTCCTCTTTTTGATGTTTCAAGTTATGCTTAAAATCTTTCCAAGAAGGTGGCAGTTTGTCAATCACACTCGACACAACAATAGATTCATCCATATGCATGTTGTGTAGTGTAAATTGACCCAAGATACGAAGGATTTCATTATATTGTTCCATTACGGGCCTCGAGTCCACCATTTTATAACTGTTAAAATCGCTAACCAAGAACTTCTTACTAGAAGCATCTTCAGCAATGTACTTGGACTCGAGGGAATCCCATAATTCCTTCGCACTTGCCACGTTTTGGTAGATATCAAAAAGGGAATCGCACATACCATTTAAGATGTGTCCTCTGCAGATATAGTCATCATTCTCCCACTTGCTCCTTCTCCTTGTGTACTCCAACGTCTCATCCTCCATTACTTCTGGCATGGGTGTACTCAGCACATACACTACCTTCAGAGCGGTCAGCAGAAAGTGCATCTTTTTCTGCCAACGTCTGAAATCAGTGCCTTCATGTAACACCCGCAATTTTATCGTCGGGAGAAAAGTTAATCTTTTCCCAAAGTTCGGGGGGTTAAATGTAACTTGGATTTTAAATATATATCAAATTTTGAGATATTTTACAAATATCTCATATTGATATTTGTTTGATCCAGTGTGTTGAAAGTTTGGAAAAAGCTTGAGAGAAAGCTTTTGAAGTGGGTAATCTTTCTTGGCTCTTTAAGATATGTTTTTGGTTTAATCTTTAGTTTCGTTGTGTTTTGGCGGTATAGATTCTCGTTATGAAGCTTTCCAACCGTTTAAAATCTCTGTTTTACCGTTTTTATAAGTTGGCCGGAATCTGGGTTCGATCTCCGGCGAGATCTGGGTGAACAAGACCGCCGGACAAGGAGACCTGGGGTCGCGCAAAGTGAGGTTTGCGTCACCCCTTGGTCGCGCAAAGCTGGGTTTGTGCCACCCGTTGGTCGCACGTAATGTCCTTTGCGCCACCCGTTGGTCGCGCGAAATGTCCTTTGCGCCACCCCTTAGTAGCGCAAAGCTTCTTTGCGCCAGGTCTCTTTTGCTCCACTCTCTTGTCACGCAAACTCCTCTTTTGCGCCATCTGTTAGCGCGAAGTTAGCTTATGTTGTCTGAGTTTTTAGGCAGTAAGTAGGAGAGTTATCTGCGTTTCGACGTACCGATTCTTTCGGTGTTGTCGTAGGTAGCAAGCGTTAAGAAGAAGAATTCTGAGGTGAGTTCCTACTAACTTTTCTAAAACTGTTATATATGTCAAAGATTGTGTTTTTAACTCCTATATATCTCTACGGTTTCGGATTTTCCGTTTATTACATTTTGATGTAACTTGAGGTTTTGAGATATTTTAGGGTTCCCGAACATTGTGACTAAAATGATGGGTTCCATCTTGTTGAAGTAAAAGAATGTTTTACTTGCCCAGTTGTGGGGCTTATTTGAAAGAATGCATATAATCTTGTTTTATGATTATCTTTCTTACCAGCAGTTAAATATCGAAAAGAGCATTTTGGATTATAAAATGTTATTTGAACCATATGTAATATGCATGGTTAGTCACAAGCGAATTTGTGAGAAGTCTAGACTATTACTAGTGGATCCCTAGGTATTGAGTCGACTTATATTTTGGGATGTTTTTCCCCTTTGTAGCTATGGATACATTTGACACAATGCGTGCCTATGGTACGGTTATGTGGGACCGGTTACTAGCCTGAGTCAAATGTAGTCCTAGGGAACGAGTATGACTGGTTTCCAATGCGTGCCCTCCCCCACATCGTAGTACGGACCGGCGATGTTCGTGACCTGGATTCCATGTATTTAGCTCATAACTCGGATTAAGTGGCTTACTTTGTGTTCCACTACAAGCCTTGGTAAAATGGTTCTTTTGTCATCGTATGATGAGGTTTTGGACCGAAAAGGCCCGGTAGTGGCGAAACGATTTCATTTACAAATTATTCTTTATGAAATGATTTTCGTATGATTCAAATGTTATATTTCTTGAAATATATAAACTGTATGTTCTCACTAGGCTTTAAGCCTAACACTTTTTCTCAAACGATGTGTATAACAGGTTTCCCTTAGCGGTGGGTTGCACAGGGTTTTTGAGAGTCGAGCGTAGACTCGAGGCATTTTGAGATAACAATTACATTGGTATTGGGCATTGTTAAGTCCCATTCTTTTGGTGATTTATGGATTGTCAACTGATGTAATCTAGATAGTTATGATTAGATTAGTTTGTTGTCAATTTCCATATCCGAGCGCAAGTTTATGTCAATACGAATGTTATGTTGCCATATTTTAAGGTTTTAATTTACCCTAAATATTAGAGTGTTACACTTCAAACTTCTCCAGCTTTCCAAACTTTGATGTCATCTCTTTCACAGAATCGGCCATGATCGACATGTCGAGATACCAATTCGACTGTTAGGGATCGGGGGAAAAGTAGTCGATCAGTTGACCGGATTTCTTGAGAATCGTGCAAGTCACTTTCCGAATTGGTATTTCGACCCTATGCCTGGGTTGCACGAAATCCAATATGGGATAAGACTCAAGAACACTTACGTTTTTAGGCACAAAAACGAGAGCAAATTTGCTGGAGAGTATATATGATTGTTTAAAATCGTGAGTCTAAAACATAAGTATATACGGTATATATACTAGTCCCATTCGTAAAATAGGAAATAACGGAAAATGGCAATGATTGTAAATCACTATCAATTATAGTCGATTACAATCAATTTAGCTAAAAAATGGCAATGATTGTAAATCATTATCATTATAGTCGATTACAATCAATTTAGCTAAAATTAAGGGCAGAAAATAACTGACCATTAAATGTTCAGTAAATGCAGATTTAGTCCAAAAATAGACACCAAGAGCTTCTGGTCCAGAGACGTCCATCAGAGGCTCTGCCGTGCCAAAGAGGCTCAGAGGCTCTGATGTGCCTTAAGAGGCTCTGACGTGCCAAAGAGGCTCTGTCGAGCCTTAAGAGGCTCTGTCGAGCCTTAAGAGGCTCTGTCGTGCCTTCAGAGGCTCTGCCACTTGGATCACCGCTAGGGGCGTTGCCACTTGGATCACCGCTAGGGGCGTTGCCCCTTGACCCCCCGCCATTTCATCGTGTCCGGGATCAAACTCGTCTTATAACAAGTGTGCACTCCACACCACCTAACTTGTATTAGATCATAGTTTGAAACCCATTAGTACTCGTGTTATAACCAACTACACTTAAATGTCTGGTGAGACTAAAATCACCAACAAGAAAATGTCCTTTTCCACTACTCGTGTTTCTTCCACTAATTGGCACCAAAGACTTGGACATCCACATCCACAACTTTTGAAGTCCATGTTGTCTAAATACAGTTTACCTTTACAAAATAAGTGAGCTAGTGTTTTTTGTGATTCATGTTCTGTTGGCAAATCGTCCAAACTTCATTTGTTACAATCTACTTATAAAAGTTCGCACATTTTGGATTTAGTTTTCTGTGATGTATGGGGCCCCGCTCCTGTTCCTTCTTTTGATGGTCACAATTATTTTCTGTTGTGTGTTGATCATTACTCCAGATTTATGTGGATTTTTCCATTAAAATTAAAGTCTGATGTTTATGCCACTTTCAAACGATTCCTTGCGATGACTGAAAGGCATTTTCAAACCAAACTAAAATCTGTCCAAACCGACTGGGGAGGCGAGTTTCGGAATCTCTCCCAATTCTTCTCTCCTCTCGGCATCACTCATCGCCTTTCATGTCCACATACAAGCGAGCAAAATGGGTTTGTTGAACGACGACATCGACATGTTGTTGAAACCGGCCTTACTTTGCTCGCTCAATCCCATGTACCACAACGGTTTTGGCATTTTGCTTTCGACACCGCAGTCTATCTCATTAATCGAATGCCATCCAGAACCAACTCAAACACCTCACCCTTTGAACATGTGTTCAAGCACAGACCTGATTTTTCCTTTCTTCGGGTTTTTGGATGTCAATGCTACCCTCATCTCCGTCCATACAATAAACATAAAATGGACTTTCGTTCTACACCTTGTGTGTTCCTTGGTTATAACACCACTCATCATGGCTATCGGTGTTACGACCCACAGTCTGATCGTATTTACGTGGCCCGCCATGTTCGATTCAATGAACAATCATTTCCTTTCCAAACATCTCCTACACTCACCCCTAATCCAACCACCCCAAATCCCTACGTCTCCACCTATCCCAATTCTGACCTACCACCCACCGATTCACCCTCTACTGAACCTAATACACATCCTACTCCACCAGAACCAACACCCTCAACAATACCTACCGTGCAATCTGTCCCACACAAAACACCACCTACCACCACCCTTCCCAATGCCCACCCCACCTTTACTATTGCTAACAGGTATCCTCAGTGGCGTAGTGCCATGGCTGACGAGTATTCCGCGCTGATGCGGAATGGTACATGGACACTAGTGCCACGTGTTCCGAATTCCAACGTCGTTGATTGCAAGTGGGTATACAAATTGAAAATGGACCCAACAGGGGCAATAAAACGTTACAAGGCACGACTAGTCGCCAAAGGGTTTCGGTAGCAACCAGGCATTGATTATCAGGAGACATTCAGTCCCGTGGTCAAATCGACCACCATCCGTGTTGTTCTATCCCTGGCCGTAACACAGAAATGGTCCCTAAGGCAACTTGATGTGCAAAATGCCTTCCTACATGGTGATCTCAACGAGACAGTTTATCTGCAATAACCACCAGGGTTCGTTGACCCGGCCAAACCCGATCATGTTTGCCTACTTCATAAAGCCTTATATGGATTAAAGCAGGCCCCTAGAGCGTGGTTTCATCGCCTTTCTACGGTCATTCATTCTCTTGGCTTTCAGGGCTCCAAGACGGACCCTTCCTTGTTTATTTACTCCCACAGGGGCACCATTTTGTACACGCTAGTCTATGTTGATGACATTCTTTTGATAGGGAACAATCCGGAGGCTATTGACAAAGTGGTACGTCTTAGCCAATCCTTTGTTGTTCAAGATATGGGTCGCTTGTCTTATTTTCTCGGTATTGAAGTAACCAGTGAGGGTCATGATATGCTTCTTTCACAAAGGAAATACATCCTTGAACTCTTGCAACGCGCAGGCCTGTCTAATGCTAAACCGGTTTCATCTCCTATGATCACTACTGTTAATCTTGCTCTTGGTGATAGTGTTACGTTTGCTGATCCGGTCAAATACCGCCAAATTGTGGGTGCCCTTCAGTATGTCACATTGTCTCGTCCGGATATCACTTTCGCGGTCAATAAAGTCTGCCAATTTATGCACTCCCCCACTGAAAATCATTGGACTGCAGTCAAACGAATTCTTCGTTACTTGCAGGGCACTGCTGACTATGGTTTACGAATCATGCATGATTCCGGCACAATCCTTCATGCCTACACTGATTCTGCTTACAACTCCCTGACCGGCTTCTCAGATGCTGACTGGGCTGGTTGCCCCGACGACCGTCGATCCACCGGGGGATATGCTATCTGTCTTGGTTCAAACCTAGTATCATGGTCCGCACGAAAACAACGGACTGTCTCTCGGTCGTCAACAGAGTCTGAATACAAGGCTCTAGCCGATACTGTTGTTGAGCTCACGTGGCTCCAAACACTGTTGCGCGAACTTCGGGTTCCTGTGAAGTCGGTTCCTACCTTATGGTGTGATAATCTTGGAGCTACGTATCTTTCAGCTAACCCTGTATTTCATGCCCGTACCAAGCATGTAGAAGTGGATTTTCACTTTGTTCGAGAAATGGTTGCCCAATGGAAGCTCTCAGTTCAGTTTATATCTACAGATGATCAGATTGCAGACGTGTTCACTAAGCCGCTACCTTCACAACGGTTTCTCCTATTACGGTCCAGGTCGCTCCCCGACCTTAGCTTGCGGGGGAATGTTAGACAATTAAGTGTGATATATGTACATATTTATATTAGAGGGTTTAGAGTGTAAATGTTTCTCTTATATATACCCTTGATTGTAATCGTATTTCACACAATAATACAATACACAATTACCAAAGTTTATCCTTGTAAAAAGGTCTGAACATTAAGAGTTTTTTTTTTAAAACAAACAACCGCTAAGTAATCTCAACTCATTTGTTGCAACTAATATTAAACCAATTCTTCAAAATTGACTATTATTTAACATCATAAAAATCACATAATCAATTTCAGACACACATTCAAACTTCCTTACGTGGGGATGAAATTGAATTATTTGATCATTGTTTAATTCGGTTTCAAATTTTAAATTTGTATTGGAATGCTATATTGTCCATATATATCCCGATTTGCTTCCGTTTTCTTGCCTCTTAATTAGACTAGCTTTCTTTTTTATTTTCCTTTCCTCCAGTATTTATGTATTGCCTCGGCACCTTATTTTCGATATGAAATATACAACAACTTTGAGACCATCGATTTTATGATGGTATCAGAGCAGTTCAACCTAAAACACCAACCCTAGTCGGCATTCTGTTCTACCCATGGCCGGCGATAAAGAAGGTTCCTCCTCCTCAAAACAACAAAGCACCATGGATACGAACTCTCCATTCTACATTCATGCTTCCGACTACCCAAAACAAATGCACGTCAACGAGACTCTCACCGACAACAATTATGCCGATTGGTCGCAAGAAATGATAAATTTTCTTTTTGCCAAAAACAAAATGGGTTTCGTTGATGGATCGATCAATAAACCCGAGAAGACCACTGATGAATATATGCCATGGATGCGTTGTGACGCAATGGTGAAAGGATGGCTCACAACCGCCATGGAAAGGGATATCAAGAATAGCGTCAAATACGTCAGTACAGCCGCTGAAATCTGGACCGATTTACTCGAAAGATTTGGAAAAGAGAGTGCACCTAGAGCATACGAATTGAAGCGGACTCTCACAACAATCCAACAAGAAGGTATGTCGGTTTCCGCTTACTATACTAAGCTACGCAGTTTATGGGATGAGACGCAATCTGTTTCGTCTATTCCTCGATGTACATGCACCGGCTGCACGTGTGACATAGGGAAAAGGATGATTGATTTCAGGGAGAAGGAAAGACTATATGAGTTCCTTATGGGACTCGATGATAATTTTTCTGTGATTAGAACGCAGATTATTGCAATGAGCCCAACCCCAAGTCTCGGAAATGCTTATCATCTCGTTGCTGAAGATGAACGCCAAAGAAATATTTCCACCGACAAAAGGGCACCCACCGAATCTGCTGCGTTCAAGACCTTCATGCCAGGCCGACAAGAAACGAGCGTGGGGCAGCGCCGTGAGAAACCTTTCTCAAAGGAAAACAAACGCAGTGATGTCACTGAACATTGCAACTTCTGTGGGAAAGACGGGCACAACCGGGATGGATGCTTCAAACGAATCGGATATCCCGATTGGTGGCCGAGAAACAAGAAACGTGATGAAAACAAGCCCAAGGCAGCTTGCATTAATACTGGTTCAAGTCCTATTCCAGGTTTGACTAACGAACAATATGAGTCTTTCTTGAAACATTTTGCAGAAAGTGGGAACACAAGCAGAGACAATAAGACTCCAATGGCATGCGTGACAGGTAAAGCTAGTTGTGATGCTGAGTGGATAATTGATTCGGGCTCTACCGAACATATTACACACAACACAAACATCCTTGAAAACAGGATTGAAACTCGAAATGAAACTCCGGTCGTCATTCCGAACGGAGATGTTATACCTGTTGAGGGAAAGGGAGAATGTACCTTACCGGGGGGGGACCAAGATAAGAGGCGTTCTACACATTCCTAAATTCACGTGCAATCTCTTATCTGTTAGTCGCTTATGCCAAGATTTTCAATCGGCCATAACCTTTTTTCCCGATTTTTGTGTCATGCAGAAACTCCACACGAGGGACTTGATTGGTGCGGGTGAGTGCAGAAAGGGTCTCTACCGAATGGGGATGTTTGGAGCCGAGAAGAAAGCCTTGATGACAACTGTTGATGCTTGGCATAAAAGGTTAGGTCATGCTTCTAGTGACAAACTTACCCATATTGAGTTTCTTAGTAACATTTCTTTCAATAAGTCATGTGACTCGTGTTCTAAGGCAAAGACACCAGACTTTTTTGAAAACAGTGAGATTAAAACTGTTAGTTGCTTTGAATTATTGCACTGTGATGTTTGTGAAAAATACCGCACACCTTCGTTTTCAGGTGCAAGATATTTCTTAACGATTGTTGATGATTTTAGTAGAGGCGTATGGGTGTTTTTGCTAAAACACAAACATGAAGCAAGCAAGTGTTTAGTTAATATCCATAAAATGATAAAAACCCAATTTGGAAAATGTGTTAAAAGAATTAGGTGCGACAATGGTGGCGAGTTCACGTCGAATGAAATGTTAAAATTTTACAATGAGGAAGGGATTTTGCTCGAGACGACGTGTCCCTACACCCCACAACAAAATGGGGTTGTGGAACGTAAACATAGACACTTACTCGAAACCGCCCGAGCAATTAGATTTGAAGCCAACTTGCCCAAAAGATTTTGGGGCGGGTGTGTTCTAACGGCCTCTTACATCATTAACCGATTACCTTCAAGGGTAATTGGAAACAAAACACCATACGAACTCATCTTTGAACGAAAACCAGATTATGGTTTCATGAAAGTGTTCGGGTGCTTAGTCTACTATAGAAGCACTGAGATTAGAGTTGTTCATGGGCGGTAAGGCCCGCTAGACCCGACCCGCCTAGCCCGTTAGAAAAGTGGGCTTGGACAACCATTTTAGAAAATATGGTCGGGCTTGAGCGGGACCATTCAAATTAACAGGTGGGCTCGGGCTATGAAAAAAGAATTCTGGACAAGCCCGCCCGGCCCGTTATACATTATAACCAATTATTATTTTTTATATAATTAATATTGTATTAAAAAAAGTTCAGAAGTAGTTTTTGGTTGGACTCCTCTACTATGTACCAACCACCGTCTAAATATATAATATATGTGATATGTCATATAATACGTTTATGATCTTGATCTTGAAATATTAGGTGGTTAATGTTTTGTTGTTGAGGAATCCGAACTTCGGAGGGTGATAATCTTTGGAGAGGAAAAGTCCATACTCCATATTTTGTGAAAAAATATTTTTCTTACGTTGTGTACATTAGTATATTTACGTTTTTTTAGTTGGAAAAAATTATGTATTTTGGATAATTTTACACAACTTACCATTTTATATAAGTTTTTTTAAATGTAAATTTTCAGGCCCGTTAGTCCGTTGGCAAGCCCGGCCCGTTAATAGGACGGGTACGGGCAAGTTCTCAAGCCCGTAAAAACGGGCTTGGGTTTACTGTATTAGGCCCGTTGGACAGGAAATATATGTTAGGCCTCACCCGTGGCCCGCCCAAGCCCGCAAATGATCACCTCTAACTGAGACCAGAGGAGACAAGTTTGAAGCGAGAGGGAGGCCCGGGGTTTTTTTAAGTTATCCGTCAAGGACTAAAGGATATAAAATTTTTGATCTTGAAAATAAGAAAATAATGGTCTCCAGGGATGTTAGGTTTCATGAAGATAAATTCCCTTTTGACCAATTGTCCCCTGAGACAACCGAATTATTTGAACCTCATGATGAGCCCATCCATGATGAAACCACAAACAATGAAGAAGTCAGTGATGTTAGGGTCTCGATTGGGAACTGAAAGCCCAAGGGAGGAGGCTGACTTAAATCAAAGAGAAGACAATGAAGCCCAAACAAGAAGCCCAAGTAAGCAGGCTGAGTTAAACATAGATCAAAACGAGCAACAAGGCCCAAACATCGAGCCATTGCGGGAGAAAAGAAGTCGGTCACAACCGAAACGTTTCAACGATTACTTTGTCCAACTTCCCCCATCGGTTGACCACGCACAAGCCTCACCAAATCAAGGATCCTCCACGGTACATCCCTTGACTAACTTTGTTTCATACAAACATTTTTCTAGACTCATAAAGCTTTCTTAGCTGCCATTGATTCCAACAATGAGCCACATCATTTTTATCAGGCTGTCAAAAGCGATAAATGGAAGGAAGCCATGAAGAATGAAATACGCACTCTAGAAAAGAATGGCACATGGACTCTAGAAGAACTGCCTGAAGGAAAATACGCTATTGACTCAAAATGGGTATACAAAGTGAAATACAAACCCAATGGAGAAGTCGAAAGATACAAGGCACGGTTGGTTGCAAAGGGGTTTACACAATTAGAAGGAGTAGACTACCATGATACTTTTGCCCCGGTAGTAAAGCTAGTCACTGTGAGAACTCTCTTAGCGGTGGCCGTCAAGAAAAATTAGGCCATCCACCAACTCGATGTCAACAACGCATTTCTACATGGGGATCTAAATGAAGAAGTATATATGAAGGTCCCTCAAGGTTTCGCTAAAGAAGGGGAGACAAGAGTTTGTAGACTAAGAAAATCCTTGTACGGTTTGAAGCAAGCGTCTCGCAATTGGTATAAAAAATTCACCAATGCCCTACTCGACCTCGGCTTCAAACAATCTAAGGCCGACCATTCTCTCTTCATCTACAAACAACAAAAGGTTTTCGTGGCAACCCTTATTTATGTTGATGATGTCGTCATGGTAGGGAACGACACGAGAAGAATGCAAGAAACAAAGGATGAACTCGATAAAAGATTCAGTATAAAGGACCTCGGCAATCTCAAGTATTTTCTTGGGATTGAAGCAACCTGGACCTCGAAGGGGTTGGTTTTGAGTCAAAGAAAGTACATCCTTGACATTCTAGGAGATTGCGGTTTGCAAGGTTGTAAACCAAGCCCCTTTCCTATCGAGCAGAATCTCAAGCTAGACAAAGCCAAGAATGAACCAAAGGTAGATGCTGGGCAGTACCGTCGAATAGTTGGGAGGTTGTCGTATTTGCAAGCCACAAGACCGGATATCACCTACTCAGTTAATGTTTTGAGTCAGTTCGTTGCAGATCCAAGACAACCTCACATGAACGCGGTTCACAGAGTTCTTCGGTATCTGAAGGGCACACCGGGGCAAGGCATTCTTTTCCCTCGTGAGGGAGGTTGTACCCTTACTGCGTACTGTGACTCTGACTGGTTGGGGTGCCCTTACAGCAGAAAATCTCGAACAGGATACTTACTTCTTCTAAGTGGGGCACCCATCTCTTGGAAGACCAAGAAACAATCGGTCGTATCCCGCTCCTCCGCTGAAGCAGAATATCGATCCATGGCATCCACCGTTAGTGAAGTCATTTGGGTTAGATGGCTCCTAACCGAGCTGGACATCTTCTCCACAAAACCGACCCCCTTGTTTTGTGACAACAGGCAGCTCGTCACATTGCAAATAACCCAGTTTTTCACGAACGAACCAAACATGTAGAGATGGATTGTTATTTCGGCCGGGAAAGGGTTGAGTCACAAGAAGTTGAACCTCTTCCAATTGCCACCTCCATGCAAATCGCCGATCTTCTAACGAAAGGATTAGGGACTCAACAGTTCAGATTCCTACTTGACAAGTTGGGCACTAAAGATCTCCACGCTCCAACTTGAGGGGGAGTATTGGAATGCTATATTGTCCATATATATCCCGATTTGCTTCCGTTTTCTTGCCTCTTAATTAGACTAGCTTCCTTTTTTATTTTCCTTTCCTCCAATATTTATGTATTGCCTCGGCACCTTCTTTTCGATATGAAATATACAACTTTGAGACCATCGATTTATGAATTTGATGTATAAAATCAGGATTTATACGAAATCGTACATGAACTAACATTTGCACAAATATGTTAATGTTTGGTTGATAGTTTGTTCTAAACTCGGTGCCCAATTATTACCTCAATATGCAACATGGAACGATATAACTATTTCTTCTTACTTTCGTATTTCCATTACAGATAGACATTTTTACTTGCCAAACAAAAGAAAAAGAAAACAATTCAAGTCCATAAACCTAATCATCGATTCGAGTCCTAAGTCACAGGCTTATCTTTTGACATATTATTATTATTAAGAGACAGATTTCGAGTGAGATTGATGAGAGATGAAGTTGCTGCATCCATTGATCCTTCTTCCTTCTGCAAATCAAAACTCACCAACACCCACTCTCAGTCAGTAAATCAATAACAAAAACAACAAGGGGTGCATTTGGTATGCAATCAGAACAGGACTAGACAACGCAAGAGCGAGGTAGATGGATGAAAGAACCGCCGTAAAAAGCTTTAGGGTTTTAATTTGTCATAGGTTGTTCAGTAATATACCAATTATGTTTCATCTCACTGATTTTTTTTCCACCTATTTTTGGTGGAACAAAAAATTGCATTTGGTCCTACTTAGTCTCGTCTTGTCCCAGTCGATGTCACACCAAACATGGGACAAGTTTTATTATGTTATGTCATGTACTACGTACCAAACACACCCTAACAAAACAAGAGTACATGAGTTGAGCAAGCACCTCAATTTTACTCATCCTTCGGGCTTTTAGTAACTTCTCACGATTCTCGTAAAAGCTCAAGTCATCTAGCAATGACGTCTTTGATGGGTACCTCTTCATAATCTCAAGCATCTCTAAACCCTGTTCTAATCCAACCTGAACACCGCCAAAATCAAACCAACCATATATATATATATATATACATATATATCATCAAAATATAAACCAGACCCGGAGGTGGGATGGGGTGGGGTGTATGCAGATCTAACCTCTACCTGAAAAATAACAGAATATGTACAAGTTTAAAAAAAAAATACCTCCTGGGTGTCCCTGGTGTATGTAACAGGTCGGTTATCGTTGTTTTCAAGGATAATATGTCTCAACTGTGTGTTGGGGATATCTTTTATGATATGCCACTTCACTGGAAAGAATCCACTCCATTTATCAAGCTGCCAAAAATCCATCTTCTTTTCAAATACAACTGGCCCTATCATTTCAGCAACACCCACAAACTGCCCACTCCCATTTACCTGCATACTCGTCACAAAACTCTTACTACCACATTTGAACAAAAGTTGAAGAAGAAAAAGTACAACATTCACTTCACTCACAGAGTAGAAGAGGAAAACTGGACATCTACACCCTGTTTCTCTTGTTTTTTCTTCAGCCTCACCGAAAGCAGCATCCAATTTCTTGTTTCCGTTGGGCGTACTTGACCAAACATCATATTTCACGCATTTGTGAACATCATCTTCACTGTATGATTTGATGATGTAGAACTTGGCAAGTTCATACTTTGTCTGAAACCCGTCAAGATTATACTCATCGCTTTTGAATGAATACCCAGATTCTTCATGGTCGATGTGAGCCCGAGGACCACAAGTTACTTCTTCAGATTCTCCATTCACATATGAATTCTCTCTTGCTTTGGGACCATTCATCATGTAGTTGCCAAAGAGGCTTTGGTTTTGGTAGGCAAATGATGACAAGTTCGGAAATGGCTCATAGCCTTTTGCAACATGATAAGCAGCACCTGACTGCAGCATAGACTACACAAGGGAGCAGTGTGTTATGGAATATTTCAGTCTCTATATCATTCACAGAAAATATATATATATATATATATATATATATATCCACTACATTTAAGGATCAAACCAATAGCTAATCACGTAAGATCATTTTAGAATTAACTAATTCTGCACAAATTAAATACATAATTTCTACCGAGTATTACACATGATCGAACAAATTTTATAACTTGATAACCATGGTTAAAACAATATATAAATTTTATAATAGAGTAACTATCTTCTTGCATGGCAAACAAAACTAATATTAACATCCATTCTTATCCTATTCCGACTTCTAATGCAACTCTCACCAGCATATATGACAATCAGTAGATTTTGAAGTTGTTCTATATCATTTGATAAGATACTGAAATTAATTGAAAGAATCTCATGCTACAAATTTTCAGCTAAAAAATTAATTGAGAATGTACAACTTTAGTACACTTAACTTAAAAAGAACCATGGTGTATGATGTATCGCTTAATTCCTCATTCAATTTATACATACATTATATATCGGGGGTAAATCATATAGAAACCATGAAAACCAGTTTGTATGTGTTGTTTTATACAATGTTTTGTGCGTGAAATTTGAAAAAAAGTACACTTATACATTAAACACACATTCATACTCACATACAAGAATAAACCATGTGAAACAATATGAATCATAGCTTAAAATCAAACTCACTGAATGGTTTTGGTTGATTTTCAAGGATTTGGTTTTCACATGTGATTTTTTAATCTATGAAACAATACATGAAACTGGTTTTCACGGTTTCTATATGATTTGCACACACACACACATATGGTTGGGTTCTAGTGAGAACAACCCCTCTTCGTGAGAAAGGTATAGCCATCACACAATATAATATAGCCTTATCGTGAGACTTATGAATATAACCTTATATTGTATGACAACTACAAATGTAACCTTTCAATACACATTTGTAGGTCCTGGGGAGGTTACAACCTTCACAAAATATAACATAGCATTCACACAATAAAAAGGTACCTTCACCTTTTCTCACTTTCTCATGAAATGAAAATCTCTCTCTCTCTCTCTCTCTCACACACACACACACACACATATATATAGAGAGAGAGAGTAAATTACATTCTTCGTCCATGTGGTTTACCTAAAAATCACACTGTGCATCCCTAAAATGAAATAATTATGGAAAACGTCCATGTGGTTTACATTTTTACACAGCATTGGTCCCCTGACCGAACAATGTTAAAGAAAATCCATTAACTAAATTAACCTACGGGATCTTTCAGATTTGAGTTAATTACGAATTTGGTCCCTGTGTCAAAAATTCTGGCTAGCGTCACTATACTCGATTAATTATGGATTTGGTCCCGGTGGTTGTCATTTTTTTACTGCTATCGTCCCTCTCACTAACAGAGTTGAAACTTGTCTGTTAATCCAGGGGACATTTTAGTCTTTTTACCCTTTTTATTAAAAAATAATGTAGTGTATATATATAGATATATATGTATATATCCACACAAAATGTATATGAACAAAGATGTCGCCGTCACTTCTTCACCGCCACCACGGTCCACGTCCACTTATCCCCTCCTCCCTCCATCTGCCCGCTCAGCCACCACCACCACCTCCACCTCCCATCTCCTCACTCCACCACCTCAGAGCACCCCCTTCCCCTCCTAGCGACTTCCTCCGGTGAAACCTCAAAACCCGAAATCCCCCATCCCCAGTAAAACCTCAGAACCCAAACCCCCCATCTACTGTGAAACGCCTGAGCTCTGATGAACTGAACCCTCCATCTCTAATCTTCGATCTGGTAGCGGTAAGCCAGTAACAGTATCATACGAACATAGTGGTGAACAGATTCAACATACTAACAGATTCACAAAGAACTCTTTCCTATTTTTCCCAGGTTCAATTTGTTAGTGTGCTACAGGAGAAAGCAAATGTTTAAATTTAGGGTTTTGATTTTGAGTTTGGTTTTTTGTTTGTTTTTGATTTAGGGGGTTTTCTTGGTTCTGATTTTAAGGATTTAGTTTTGGTTTCAAGTGGATTTCAAATCTGGTAGCATATGGGATTTAGATCTAGTATTGTTTACATGATTCAAAGGATTTTTTTTAGAATTGACTTACATTTTTGGGTTTTGATCTACATGCATTTATGAAATTATATAAATTAAATATAATGATGGTGATGTTTTTAATTTTTCTTGATGAAAAAGAAGGTGAGGAGGAAAAAGAGGGTAAAAGACATTGTTGCCCGCATGTAAGTACATATATCCGTTAGTTAACGTGACATTTTTAACGCGAGTAAACCACAGGGACGATAGCCATAAAAAATGACAACCACCAAGACCATATCCATAATTAATCATGTATAGGGACGCTAGCCATAATTTTTAACATACCACAGGGACCAAATCTGTAATTTACTCTTTAGACTTTTTAACAATTTTCTTATTTTATATTTAAAATATCCTTTTGTCCTCTTACCTTTTTAATTCCCCAGGTGTCCTTCCTTTCATTTATTACCCCAAGAACCTCCCCCCCACCCCGCGCGGCCCCACCCTCTCCTCATCTTCCCCGATGAACCATACACACACAACAACCTGCAAGACCTACTGAAACTTCACTTTTCAAAATCCACTAAAACTTTTATAATTTACACACACAATACTTGCAAAATCCACTACCCCTAATCAAACAACCAGAAAGAAAAGACTTTAAACTTCAACAAGATCAATGGTTAGAGAAAGAACCAGCAGAGAAGCCGCCGGAAAAAATGGAGAAACCACCACCATGGCTTATATATCTGGTATAGGACTAAATGCCATCCCTAGGTTTAGAATTTGACCCAACTCGACTGATCTTCAACTTCAGAGCCCATCTCCATTTTTTCCACTGTTTTCTGCTTCTTAAGCCCTTGAAGATCTATTATAACATTTTTCTCCTATGGGATCGTTACTAAATGAGATAAATCTGAAACCTTTTTGTTCTTATGTCTAATTTTTTAGTGTTGGTTTTTGGATTTCTTAAAAAGATATACGAATCTCATTCCAAGTTTGTATGATCTTAGTTGAAGGTGTAACCTCTGCCTTCTTGGGGTTGAAGGTGCAGCCTTTCAAATAAGTTTGTATGGCGATGAACTTCCCTTGATCGGGGGAGGAAAATGGTGGTGACAAGATTGAAGAATATTTGGGACGATGAAGATGATGTGTAGTGACAGGGGAGGAGGGAAGACAGTGATGAGCTTCTATTGGCTGTGTTCATATATATGTATATATGGAAAAGATCCATAGAGGACTTTAAAAAAAGAAAGAACCAGAGAAACATGAAAAATGGATGAAAAAGTATATCAAAACGGATGTCAAATTAAAGATAATCAAGTGATTGTTTTTTTGGTGTAATTTGTTTTGCTCCTTTTTTTTGTATTATGTTAAATTTCAATTTAAAAATTAAGGAAGAATATTTGTATTTTTCAAAAAATGTGGTTATAGCCACCTTTTTAATCACATTCATTGGATCATCGCAATCCAACGGTTTGAATGTGTAATGGGTTCTTCAGTTTTTCAGGGTTCTCTCCTAATCTCATCCACATATATATATATATATATATAAGTTTGAAAAGAAATGGAGGGTTGGGTTGGTGGTGGTTGTAATGGCGGGTGGTGGTGGTGGATGGTGTTGGGTTTTTTTACCTACCATTAAGGTAAATTACATGGTGCTCTCTGTATGTGTGTCTGTATGTATATATGCTCCGTGTGTATATATATATACACACATATGTCTGTAAGGGGGACCTTCTTTTAAGAACTCTCTAATTCGTGAGACCCAATTTACACCACAAAATTAATTAAAAATTAAATATATATAATTTAAAATCTCTCCTCTCTCCTCTTTTTTCTCTCCAACTCCTTTTTCTCTCATCTTTCCCCTATTTTATCTCTCATCTCTTCGTAACATACACATACTCTATAATTGAATAAGCACACAAGGTGAACACCTTGTGAACATACTCAAAATCTACAAAATCTTGTATAGCTTGTGAACATATTGTAAACACCAACTAAATCAATAAAAGTAAATCTAAATCTACAACTTGTGAACATCATGTGAGCCATGTGAGCACATTGTGTACACCTTAATAAAACATTTCTTAAGCTTGTTTACCTTGTTCACAATATGTTGACTTTATGTGCACATTTAATTGTTCGTGTGTATGGTACGGGGAGAGGGGAGAAAGAGAAATAGATAAGTATGGAATTTCCTAAAAAATGCATTGATTTTTATTTAATAAATAAAAACAATTATCTCGTTAATTATCTCATTATTTAATAACATTAATTATCTTAAATTAGTGACTTAGGATGGATCTCACGGATCTTAGAAATTTTGGAGTTCTCAAATGAGTAAGCCCCTGTCAGTATATGTGGCTATATATATGCTTATATATATATATGTGTGTGTGTGTGTGTGTTCTGCAATAATACACACACACACACACACACACACATATATATATATATTATTCAAAAGAGAGGTGAGAGAGAAAGGGGTGGGGCCAGATACTAATAAACAAAAAAGATAAAAACATTCCCTGTGGTTTTAATAAAAATAAATAAATAATGATGACATGGCTAAATTTCCCTCCTAATTATCCCACTTAACATTTGTTATTAATGGTGTTAGGGTAAAGGGACCAAAGGCGTGTGAAAGTGTAAACCACATGGCCATTTTCCAAAATTATTTTGATTTAGGGATGCACAAGTGTGATTTTGGGTAAACCAAAACACAAGAACGAATGTAATTTACTCAAATGTATGTGTATATATATATGTGTGTGTGTGTGTGTGTGTATTTGTAACATTGATTTCGTCCAAAAGTTATCATAATTTGCATTATAAATGATTAAATGGTCATTCTAGGTATTTAGATATCAGTAAAAAATTCTTATTAAACTGCATGTTATGTCAAACGATGCATTTTTTTTAGACGATATACTTTGAAGAAGATTACACACACCTTGTTCAGTGAGCAGAGATGTTGAAACTGAAGCAACGATTGAGATATATTAGAAGTTGACTGTCGTGACTGCATATCGGGAGGATAATTTGGGGATCTTCCATTAAAAGCGGCCATGCTTCTTTTCGAGTTAAAATCACTGGACTTTGTTGGACCATTAAAAGCCATGGCAGATTTGGAACCCCAAGATGTCGGATTTTCGTATGCTGCATCACCAGTGAATGCAGAGTTCCATGAGTAGCATGGCAGACCTTCTGATGAGGAAAAATGGGGGTGTTGCCCATCAACACCCAAGAAAGTCTGAGCATATGGATTGTAGCCGGGCATAAAATAAAGAGGTGAACCATCGTCCGTGTACGAGGCCCCACCAGAATTTGGATGGCAAGAACCATCCAACTGACGATAGGTTCCGTTATGTCCTGTAAATGAATAATCAAAGCTAACCAATCTCAATTGCATCACGATACCCTGAAATAATGAAGCATGCCAAAACTAAAGGAAGTGGTAAATGACACTTAAAACCGGGAATGGGAATATACTATTTGAGAAAAGATACAAACAACGCCTACACGCAAATTAGCAAGTTAAAGTTGCATTTGTTCAATACCATTTATCATATTCATTTGTTGGTCTCGTCTACTTGATTTGAAAGAAGTAATGCCAATAGAGAATACACAATGGAGTAAAATTGTTCAGACAAATAAAATCTATAAGAGCTAGCATAAAGTTCAAAAATTTTGCACAATAAAATACCGTCGGCCTAACAAATGCAATCTGAAAATTGGAAGAAAAAGAGCCGATAAATGAACTTATTAGCCAGTCTCCTCTGCTTAACAATCCATGATACAAATGCACCTTTTCAATATCATCCAACCATCCACACCCTTAAGGCATCTTTTTGACAAGATATACCATATTTAGTAGTTCTATATTGTTTAAAAGACATAGAAAAAGGCTAGACTTTTGAAGAGTGTAGCCATACCACACCATGAACTATGAGCTACAGCTGACGAATACGGAAACCAATCCTAAAATATGGAAGAGTAAAGGCAAAACTATGTGAACTCTAACCTGGATACTGATAATCGTACCACGTAGTTGGAGGACAGTGAACACTTTGCTCTGCAACTTCCTTATTGTCTCTCCCACCATTCACCAAAGAAACTGCAGAAACTGCCTTACCTGAATATGGTAGGGGAATATCTGAAGGTATGCCAACTATTCTGGGAATCTGAAAGACAAAATGAAACAAGAAGAAAATCAGTTCAACTAAATATATGATCATAAAATGTTTGTTTTAGGACTCCAACACATTGCAACGTTTCCATTTTGGGAATGTGCCCAGTTAATATTTACCTACATTTCCATTATTATCATAAAAAGCGAGTCGATGCTATTGATTTGGATTCACAAGATTACTTAATTTCATAATTATGAAAGGGCACCTCAAATTTTTTAACAAACATGGTATGTATATGTCAAGCCAAATGCTGCAATTTCATGAGACCAAGCAAGTACAAGAATACATTTGAACGTGTTGTTTTTTTAGTTTACTGAAGGACAAGTATATATTACTATAACCACCACAGATGCCAACAAAAACTATAACGCATACAAAGCAGTTGTAATTGAAATCTGCAAGGTCAGTACATTAGACCCAAAAAGATATATTCAGATATTCTATTTTTAAGCTATGTTAGTTTGATAATTTTGCGCATTAGATATAATTGTTTTTGTAAGCAAATATGAATGTAGACAATGATCCATAGCTCTTAAATAAATAACATTTTAGTACCACAAGTTCTCAGCAATCCCAACTTTCTTTTCTACTCCATGTCTTCCATCAATTGAATACTAATGAATTGTAAACGTTACAACGAAACTAAGTAGATCAAGCCGTGCTAAAATTCATGATACTCCCTTAGTCTCAATGAACGAGTCAACTTTTGATTTCAGAAATTCAAACATCCAAAGCTTCCAAAGTCAAACTCAGCGTGGATGTTTTAGCTTCAAATGTTTTATTACTGTAATACACAACTATAAGGCAGTTATCATTTCTAATTTACAACCACTTGGAGTTAAAATCATATCACTTGAAGTGCAAAAGTTGAATCGTTTATTTGGGATAGAGTACCACCTAAGCAACTACATATTAACTCTCAATATTTCAACTTAAAATTTTTTGGCATACCACATTTTGATCAGCCAAGTTAGCACAAGCATCCGGCTTCAGTCCTGCAGCTGAAGGCTGGGCTGACAGGTAGGTTAAGTAGTAACATAAACTAGAACGAAACACAAACAACAATTACACATTAAGCATATCTATTTCACCAATATCAAAGAACCCCATAACTAAAACACTAAACTAATTATCATCAAATGACAGATTTAAGAGAATTTCACCCCAAAAACCTGAAAAGATCATTCAAGTAAACATCTAAAGTAACAAAAGCTCCATCAAGTAAACATTCTGAAATTTCTACCAACATACAATTGGTTATCATATACCCATAAGGCCATAAAAGCATCAGAAAAAGGATACAAATGGCAGTTTTATCGTCTCCAGGCATTATCAATCTTCAAGAATCTGTAATTATCACCTGCAACAGATGACTGTAACTTAGGTATAAAAACAGAGAAATTAATACCTAAGCCCATTGGCATTTATATTTTCTCTGACAATTAGATAAATTAATACCAAGTCATAGTCATTTAATATGGCAATTAATCAAGAAATTTCAAAAATCTAACTTTTAAAAGATGGGAAGAAAATTCAAAAAGAAATTCGATTTTCTTTTTTGATTGATGGAAACAAAATTCTTAAAAATTAATGGTTAGTGTTTGTATGTGAGATTTTTCTCAAATTTTGAATAAATACAAACACACCAAAAACCCTACGCGCCAAGGGATCATAAACCCCAATGAGAGATGTATCGCTGAAATTTCATTCCAAAAAAAAAATCAAATTAACTTGGAAAATCCTTTTATAAGAAATATCCATAAAGAAGAAGAAAATTAAAAGGTAAACCAAAAACAAAATAAATAAACAATATTCCAAGAATAAAAACAAGAGAAGAGCAGTAGGGTTTATAAGAAAATAGTAAAGCATAACAAAGAAATTTCTCATGATAAAAAAATACCGTTTTGTTTAATCGAAGACAACCGTTTGGACGGAAACAGTCGGAAAACGCGATCGAAAGGATGCGAAACTGCCGAGGGAATGAGATTTTTGAACGGAAAACCGCTTTGGTTGAGAAGAAAGCGGTTTTACGGTGCAGAGAGAGAAGCGGTGGAGTGTTCACTTCAGTGTGTGAAACAGAGTACAAGGAAGAACGGGGGCCCATAAACCCATGAAAGAAACATATATATATATACACTAGGCATATACCCGCGCGATGCAGCGAAATGTGAGTAAAGAATGAACAATTAATGCTACTTTCTTATAGACATGTCATCAACAATAAACTATGACCTAAGAATCACAACTTATGAAACACTAAACCCTAAACCCATAAAGATATTCAATAATTAGTTTATATTACAATTATTAACGAAAAAAATTATAATGATATAATTTATAATAAGAATGAAAGATATTTTACGATTATGTATTTTTAATGCGCTAACGGTGGAAAAAAAATAAAACGTATGGATAGAAAACAAATGAATTCGTTGATATTCATGATATTTAATAGTACGGTTAAATTAAAAAACATTCAATATTGGGCTCGTTTTAAAGGTATTGACGAGATGATTATTATGGTATAATTTGTAGAAAAATGAATGTATTTTTTTTCATTGCATTTTTGTTCATATACGATTATTTGTGTTAATATGATAATGGTGTAAAATGAAAAAACAAGAGATATAAAGTAAATTAAATAAGTAAGTGTAAGGTGGTAAATGTAACATTGTAAGAGTGGTAAATGTTATTGTACAAAAGATTGTACAATAACCGTTTTAGAATTTTTTCTATACTATTATATAGACATATACTCGCACACGATACGACGTGAAAAATCGTGCAATCGAAGGAACAATTGACAAAGATATGTATCCGCTCGCAAAACATCTCGAAATCAAAATGACAACAACGTTTTCATTTTTAGTTTGTATTTTTCGTTCTTATCGATATTTTAGTCTATGAATCATAGACTAAATACATTAGTTTTCATTTCGTTCTTCGTTTGGTGCACTTATATGTGAATCATAGACTAAAATATCGATAAGGACGACGAAATACAAACTTAAAATGAAACATTGTTGTCATTTTGATTTCGAGATGTTTCGCGAGCGGATACATACATTTGTCAATTGTTCCTTCGACTTCACGATTTTTCGCGTCACATCGTGCGCGGGTATATGCCTAGTTTATAATAATAATGAAATGTATTTTTAATATATTTTAGTTGATCTACGATTATGTATTTTTAATATGCTAAAGGTGGAAAAAATAAAACGTATGGATATAAAATAAATTACTTCATAAATATTCATGATATTTAATAGTACGGTTACATTAAAAAAATATTCAATATTGGACTCGTTTTTAAGATATTGACGAGACGATTATAATGGTATAATTTGTAAAAAAAGAAACATGTTTTTTCATTGCATTTTGTTCATATACCATTATTTGTGTTAATATAACACATGTGTAAAATTAAAAATGAAAAAGTAAGGGATATAAAGTAAATTAAATAACTAATTGTAAAGATGTTAAATATAACATTGAATTTTGAAAATAACCGTTTACAATTTTAATATAATAGTATAGATATAGATAGTATATATATAATGTTACATATTTATGCTACCAATAAAAATATTCAATAATTAGTTTATATTAAAATTATTGACCAAAAAATTATAATATTAGAATTTATAATACTAATGAAACATACTATTAATATATTTTAGTGGATCTACAATTATGTATTTTTAACATGCTAACGGTGAAAAAAATAAAACGTATGGATAGAAAACAAATTAATTCACAGATATTCATAGTTTTTAATAGTATGGTTAAATTAAAAAATATTCAATATTGGGCTCGTTTTGAAGGTATTGACGAGACGATTATAATGATATAATTTGTAAAAAAAGAAACGTATTTTTTCATTGCATTTTTTCCATATACGATTATTTGTGTTAACATGGTAAGGATGTAAAATAAAAAATGAAAAAACAAGGGATATAAAGTAAATTAAATAATTAATTATAAGAGTGGTAAATGTAAGGTTTAATTTGAATGGATTTCAAATTCCCTCTCACATCACATCTTATATTATTTTTAATTCATAGTTACAGTTTTTGTCCCTGAACAATTTTGATTGATTTATTTTTTATCTTTTATTTTACATTTTACATTTTACATTTTCATTATATTAACACATATAAGCATATATTAACTAAAATACGTTAAAAATAATTTTTAATTTTAACAAGTTACATCATTATAATCGTCTCGTTGATACTTTCGAAATGAGCCCAATGTTGAATATTTTTTGATTTAATTATATTATTATATGTCATATAATATACCTTGGTTAATCATTGGAAGTAGGAGCTATGTCTCGCTGATTTTTTATGACAAAAATCTTTGGAGTTGATAAATGTTGGCGCGTTAGAATAACCGTGTCTACGAGGATCTTCAATAATATTTTTATTTATTTCAAATCAATTACTTTACTTTATTTCAAATAATATATTATATATATGTCGAATGATTCTGTTTTCATTGATCGACATGTGATATCCCAAAATAATCGAAATTTGTGATATCCACAATTAATCACATGTGATATCCACAAAATACAACGTAATTATATATGTTAATGTGATATGCTAAAACGTATTTTTTAACATATTTTTAACATATAATAAAATAAAAAAATATTCAATATTGGACTCATTTCGAAGGTATCAAAGAAACGACTATAATGGTGTAACTTGTTAAAATTAAATATTATTTTTTTTAACGTATTTTAGTTAATATATGCTTATATGTGTTAATATAATGAAAATGTAAAATGTAAAACTAAAAGATATAAAATAAATCTATCAAAAGAGTTAAGAGACCAAAACTGTAACTATATATATAATAACTACTTTCAAGAACCGTCAACAAGCCCTTTAATATAATAGTATATATATATATATATATATATATATAGGGTGCGTTTCTTTTGCAAACCAAATAATTTGTATAAACTATGCAAACCAATCTTAGCCGTTCATCAAGTCTAATGAATATATGATTTTATTATGTTTCCTAATTTAAAATCATGATTATAATGAATAAACTTAACATTTTCTAATTTAAAATCATGATTATAATGAATAAACTTAACATTTTCCATATATATCACAATCATTATTAATGATTCATAATCATTATCCATAAATATATCTATTGTTTCCTAATATAGTGGTTTGCACAGTTTGTACAAATTGATTGGTTTGCAAAAGAAACGCACCCTATATATATATATATATATGAAAAAGTTCAAAAAAACCCAATAAACTATCATATTTTGAATGGTTAAGTCTCTGAACTATTTTTTTTAATGAAAAAACCATTAAACTTTCTCATTTTGAATGAGTAAGTCCCTCAACTATTTTTTTGAACGAAAAAACCATTAAACTTTCTAATTTTGAATGATTAAGTCCCTCAACATTTTTTTTAATAAATAAACTATCAAACTTCTAAAAATTGGTTACCTTTTTTTTAAAGATACCTGAAATTGACGATGAAAGTTTTAAAGTAAAAACAAATCAAAATCAGTTTTACCGTTCTCAAATTATACGCCATTAAAACCCCTCATAGACAATCGTATCGCTCCGCCTCGCCTCTCCCCATTGCCTTTACATTGTCCGTTATCCATATCACCTAACACGTTGCTCCTGACATCAATCTCCCTCTTTTTGATCTAGTTTTTATTTATCAAAAGAGAAAGAATCAAAAGATAATCGGTTTCATATAGTTTTTTCGGTTAAAATGATGTAAGTAACCAATTTTTAAAAGTTCGATGATTTAATTTATTGAAAAAAAATATGCAGGGACTTAATCATTCAAAATTAGAAAACTTAATGGTTTTTCATTCAAAATGAGAAAGTTTAATGGTTTTTTCATTCAAAAAAATAGTTCAGGGACTTACTCATTCAAAATGAGAAAGTTTAATGGTTTTTTCATTCAAAAAATTAGTTTAAGGGCTTAACCATTCAAAATGGAATAGTTTGTTGGATTTTTATGAACTTTTCCCATATATATATATATATATATATATATATATATATATAATAGAAGATCTGACGGTTGATATTTACTTTGTGAGGTTTAGAGGGATCTCCAACAACCTTCCCCAAAATTTCTATAAAATGGAGAACCAAAAGTTAAAATCTCTAAAAAAAATACATCTATCTCCAACAGATTCTCCATTTTGGAGAATCAAACATTAATTATAATATTACATTGATATATTAAAATATTATTTTTCTCTCATAAATATCTATTTTTCAAGTTTTCTATTTGATGCTCCTAACTATTAATCATTTTTTGGGTTATCTCCATATTTGGAGAAAAACTTCTTATCTCTCATACTTTCTCCATTTTGGGGATAGTTATGGAGAAACTGTTGGAGCAAAAATATAGCTTAAAATCTCTATTTTCCCTATTTTCTCCATTTTGGAGAAGCTGTTGAAGATGCTCTTATGCGAGCTGTTGGATGTAGGATTTTTATGTATCTTTCGCGCAAATCTACTTTTGCTTTTAGAGGGAGGATCATGCGAGAAGCAGACTAATTTGCAAGAATGCGAGAAGGAATGTGGGTCACATAATTTATTAATTAAAAAAACTATAAATAAAAAATAGTTTTAGAAAATAAGATAATTATCATTTTAAATTGGATAAATTCTCATTATATCTTTTAGATTTATTTATTTTGTAATTTCAATTATTTATTATTTTTTTTTTCTAAATATACTTTTAATTAAAAAAATTCACAATTTTAATCAAATATCACACGTGATATCATTATATAAATATTTATGCATATCACATATCATATTATTACATGTGATAATTGAATATATTTTAGTTAATCATATGTGATTATGTATATTTCTATTTATAGATCTTTTTGTGATGTAAATATTATCACAAGTGATAATTGTATATATTTTAGTTAATTGTGATTATGTATACTTCTATTTATAGATGTTTTTGTGATGTAAATATTATCACATGTGATAATTATATATATTTTAGTTAATCATATGTGGTTATGTATATTTATATTTATAAATCTTTTTATGATGTAAATATTATCACATGTGATTATGCGTCATTTATATTCAAACATATATTATCATATGTGATATTTACAAAAATCCACTTAGTGGGTTCATATGTGATACATAATAATATATCACATGTTAAACGAAGTTAATCACATGTGATTCAAAACGTAAATCTAAAAAATAGAGAAAAAAATGGTGAAATAAATAATGAATTAGTTATGGATATCACATGTGATATTTGATGAAAATTATGATTTTATCTATAAAATAATAATATGAATTTGATAAAAAAATTATGAATTTATTAAAATTAAAAAATAAATAAATTTAAAAGATATTATGAGAATTTTAAGAATTTATCCAATTCAAATTGTAATAATCCTAATTTTTAAGAAAAATAATTTATTTATGCTATTTTTTAATTAATAAATTATGTGGCTCTTATTCCTTCTCGCCTTCTCACAAATTAACTACCTTCTCGTTTGAACCTGCCCCTTTGCTTTTAATTTATATAATGTTTCAAAAACGGACGGTGAAGTATATATACATGTTTTATGTTACAACTTGGTTGAAAAATGTATGGTTATTTCAATGGTTATACATGTATATATATGGGGCAGGTTTAAACGGGAAGTTAAACATTTGTGAGAAGGCGATAAGTGTTTAATCATATATGATTAAACACATGTTATATTGGCAATACATAGACGTTTAATCATACATGATTAAACACACCTACAAGTCGTGTAATCGTATATGATTAAACACTTCTCGCCTTCTCGCAAAATGTTTAACTTCTCGCATGATCCTTCCTCTCCCTCTCTCTCTCTCTCTCTCTCTCTCTATATATATATATATATATATATATATATATTAAAACTATAGATTAGATGAAATGAGTAATAAACATACTAAAAAATATAAAATTTTATATTATATTAAAAATTTACAAATTAAAATAATAAAATGTTTAAAATAACAAAATGAGAAGAATATCAAAGAGTCGTTTTTGTTTTTCATCAACAAATTCTGAAATTAAATAACAACTTTTGGTTTTGAAATAAATTAGATAGATCTTTATGAGGTGCATTCACAAGTCGGACTATATAAATCTCGACCACAAAATATTGGAGGTCATGTTCAAAAATCAAAATTTAACATGCTAATAGACAGCCCAGTGAGAATGTAAAAAGTAAGTTCTACTATTGATATATATGAGAAGAAAAATAGTAGTTAGGAATGCATTTAGCAATACATAGAGGTGCACGTAGCCCATCCATATTTCAAAATTTTTTTGTACGACATTAAACTCACACACGCACCCGCGGTATCCGGGCATCCAATTGGGCAGCATCGACTAATCCGCGGCGACCCGGCCCAGCCTCAATGACTGGACCCGCCCAGGCACAACTAAGCCCGACCTATGGCCGAACCCGCATGCCCATAGACTGGCATGCCCGTTACCTGGACCCGAAGGCCGACCCAAGGTCTGGGTATCGCCAAAGTGCCTCTCCCGTGGTTCGAACTTGAGACCAATGGATACCATCCACTAGCCCCAAGCCTTTGCCACTTGAGCTACACTCCTTTGATCATCCATATTTCAAATTGTTAAGCCATCCACAATAAAACACTTTTTCCTAGTAATTTTCACTATGTTACATTAAATAAAACCAAAACATAGTGACTGTAATTTTCCAACAAATGGATGGTAAGTGCTTGGAGTAAGAGATCTGTTTAAAATAAGATGTTTTGTCTTAACTAAATGCTATCTAAAAAATGATTGTTTATCAAATAGTTTGGATTTAGTCTCGACTGACATAAAATTATCATGATGACCTTTTATATGATAAAGTATAAAATATAATATAATTTTTTGAAGGGGTTGGTTATGTAACTGTGCGTGATGCGGCGCCAAGGATCTCTTTTGAAGCCAAGAACTCAAAATATCATTCATGTTTCGTTCTATTCTCTATCATCTTGATGCTAATTTATGAAGAAGGCACAATTTGCTTAGTGCTTATATAAAGGATTTCTTAGGATTAATAAATTTGATAATTTATTAGAAAATAGGCAAAGAACCTAATTGCTATTAGATTATATGTTGCAATCAATCTTGTACATCACCATGAAAGAGAATTGTTCATGATAAATAGGGACTAAGGGCGACTTAACAACTTTAAACTTTGGCCTTTTTTTGATGAATCAGAGCTTTAAACTTTGGCATTTCTTTGATGAACTGAAAGAATATTATGCATCACTGATTCTCCACAAGATATTTATTAAACCAAATATTTATATAATTGTGTACACGTGCATATTACAGGATGTAATATATCCTTGTAAACCGGGAATATAAAGTTAACTATCACTAAAAACAACTCCGAGTTTTATATTTAAACAAATAAATTTACTATACTTTCTTTGGTCCATCTGAACAGATTATGCGAGACTAAGGGGACATTTACTCAACATTACATGGTAAGTGTTTATCGGATCACTTTACCTTATAAGATGAAGATTCTCCATCTTACCCGGTAAGAGCAATAACAAGGACTGATAATCTTGGGGGCCGTTTACCAAATGTTTACTAGGTAAGCGCTTACCAGAAAAAGAAATCACCCTTACTTACCTTATCGTGTAACATTCTAGGCCATCAAAATAGATTGTTGGCAAACATCTTAAACTCGGTAATCACTTATTGGGTAAGACTTTTATCCCTCACTTATTAGTAGGACTCAGTGTCCTTGTTATGCCTCTTACCGGGTAAGGTTCTCGGTCCTTCCATGCTCAATCGACAAGGTAATTGATATTAGTAAGCGCTTACCCGATAAGTGTTTAATAAACGGCCCCTTCCCTGTAAGTGAGAGTGGTGACTCTTACCTGATAAATGCTTATCGGACAAATTGTTGCACACAATGACATTTTAATGGACTAAAAATCTTACCCGATAAGTGAAGTAATTAACTCTTACCGGGTAAGCGTTAGGTAAAGACCCCTAACAGTAGCCATCTTGGTTTTCCAGACGCACCTCTGGCACTGCTAACAGTATCTATTTTGGTTTTTATGCTTACCTCCTAATAATTTTCATGAACAAAAGTACACACAAAACACAAACTTACACACAAACATAGAAAGCTACATGAACCATAAGATCAAAAAGAAGAAAAGATAAGTGGCCTAGATGATGTATAAATTATATAATACAAGAATCCAACTCAACTATAAACAACATTATCAAAAAACTTGCATCCAAGCTAAGTTCAGCAGTACTACAACTCTACATCAATAAAGTATTACAAGTACTTATACAATGTTTGGTTGTAATTAAGAGTTTGTTATAAATGAGACCTAAATGATTTATGTATAGTAAAAATAAAACCTAAAAGCCTTAAATTTAAAGAGGTATGAGGGATGTGAAAGTCTTCAAATAAATTATCTGCTCATTTCTAGTATCAATGAATTATTGAATGTTCAAATAGTGCTCCCTATTTAGCTTGAAAGAGATTACATAGTACTTAGAGATATAAATAATCGTAAGGGAGATAAACAATAGCCAAGGCCATGCATTGGCATGTTAAAAAGGTGTTTTGGAACAGTGCCCCCAATTTTTGGGGGCCCAATTTATATATAGATTTAACTCAGTTTATAGTTGCAAAATACAATGGAGATTAAAATAGAAGCCAAACCACTATTTAATCGCATCTTGTTTTTCTGTTTCAACGATTCACATAGACAAACGATTATTGATTGGACTCCCCAAATGCAAACTATAATGAAGCAAAATCTTTCACAAATACACAAACGAGTTGACGTTCCACATTCGGTAATTCTTTTTTGTCTTCCTCTTCGCGTTGTTCTTGGTCTCCTTTGGTTCTCCTTATATTAACTCGCCTCTATTCGGTCACATACATTCTTTCGATTGTTCTCGATCTCACTGGTTCTCCTTTTCATTAGTTTGACTCCCTTACATACATTCATTTGTGGACACTTATTTTGACACGAGCCGCACAAGTGTAACAGGGCCTCCAAAAAGATTGGAACGACCCTGACATTAGCTAAATCCAATACTAATTGTGACCTCCTTGGATCATACTAATTGTGACCTCCTTGGATCAAGGCATCTGTTGCATTATCCGTTGCAAATCCCTATTTTATCACTAACTTAATTAGTATCCAATTAGATTTACACTTGATGAACTAAAACTATAAATAAATAATTGGAAAACAAATGTAGAAGTACCAATAGTTTATACCATTTCCCTCTACTAGTTGAAAATAAAACCATATTTTTGTTCAAAAAGTAAACATAATGTAACACCCCTAAAATAGGAGTAAATTTGAACCTTAAAATCGACATGGGAAATACCTGCATAAATAGAAATCTCTCAAGATGGGGAAATTGTAAAGCATTTACAACCCAAGAGGAAAGATGATAATTATCAACCTACTTAATCTAAACTAATTTAAGTTCAAATTACAGATGAGTGTCACTATCATCACCAAAAGAATCATGTCCACGTATATCACTAAATTGACCAAAATCTATATATCCTAAAAGTGTCTCTACCGGCAACCAAACACTCCGCTCAAGACTTTAGAGCCCCACTGCTAAGAGAACCTGATATGCATGTCATTTTAAGAAAAAGTACTAGGCTTAAGCCTAATGAGTTCAAACAATTATAGAATAAAGCTATAAAACATCAAAATCGAAAACATAAATTTAATCTAAACAATTATACCATGTAAACCATCTTTGCCCTTGGAATGGCACAACACATCTTACAATGATGGAGGAGACCCGACTTACCATGGACAGTGACTAATTTACCAAAAGTAAGCCACATTTCATGTTGTATAAGCCTCACTTATAGATTAATGATCATTAATGTTAGAGCATAAATATGTTGGATACAAGATCAAGAAGACTGAAGATCAAAGTTCAAGAAAGTCAAAGCTGAAGAAAGTCAACTTTCTTCAAAGTCAAAGTCTTTTGTAATAAAAGTCAATGTATTTTGTATTTGTTTTTTCTTGTATTAGTTGTTGATATAAATAGTCTTGTATTCTTTGTATTTTGTAAGTAAACAACAAACAGAAGTGGTATTCAGTTGTATTTTAGAGAGAGAATACGTTTAGAGAGAGAAAGAGAGTTCTAGAGAGAGAAAGTTGTATTCTTGAATTTGAAAGTGAAATCAAACAGGTAATTGGATCAATCTTGTTTTTTTTTATTAATTATTTGTGATTAGAAACTAGAATCAGGGACACACAATTGGTATCAGAGCAGATCCAAATCGAAAAATCAAGAAAATCAAAATGTTCGACACTGTGTTCTTCATGTTCAGATCTGTTTTCGAGTTTTTGTGCGAATTTTGAGTTGTTTTTGATTAGATTCTGTTAGAACAGTGTAATCGATTGAGTTTGTATAGAAAGATTTGTGAATTGCACTGTAATCAATTCGAATTTTCGAATTTTTGTAGTTTTTCTGTTCACGAGTTCTTGACATTGTGTTTGTATCAAATTTGTATCTTTTGTGTATTTGATCAAAATTCAGTGTTAGTTTTTGTGTTCTAGTTGTTTAGACGAGTAAATTGTCGAAGTTTAGTGTTGAAATTCTAGGTCTAGATGAGATTTTGGTGTGATTTTGGTCGATTTTAGAGGTTTGCGGGTGTTCATCAAGGTTTGCGTCTCATTCATAGAGGTTTGCGTTTCATTCAGAGGTTTGCGTTTCCTTCAAGTATCGAGAAGTTAAGGTTCGCGTTTCCTTCGAGAATCGAGAAGTTAAAGTTTGCGTTTCCTTCAAGTATCGAGAAGTAAAGGTTTGCGTGTTAAACCATATCCGCAAAGTGAGAAAGTTCATATTGTTACTTCGAGAAACGAGAAGTGGGTTTTGCGGGTTTAATGACAAACGCAAAGTAGAAGTGATTGAGTTCAGAGATACGTTGTGGTTTGCGTTTGCCTCTTGAAACGCAAAGTTGTGGTTTGCGCTTCTCACTTGAAACGCAAAGTAAAGGTTTGCGCTTCTCATTTGAACCGCAAAGTAAGGATTTGCGTTTCCCTATTGAACCGCAAAGTAAAGGTTTGCGATTCCCATTTGAAACGCAAAGTAATCTTCTCAGCACGCAAAGCTACTCATCACAATTCGACACGCAAAGTATCATTTAAGCAAGTCGAGAGAGACGCAAAGTGTGGTTTGCGCACCACACTAGAGACGCAAAGTGTATTTTGCGCATCACTCCTGAAGCGCAAAGTGTGGAGGACTTAGAAATTTTTTTCAAAACTATAATATGCCCTTTAATAGTAAATTTTTTTTCTCTAGGGGCGCTGCCCCTTGACCCCACCCGCTAACCGGGTAGCGGGACCCCGTGCTAAGTCTGCGAAGAGGGACATATTTCTGGTTGTGATCAAAATTTCTGATTTTATATTTCAAGTTTTCTGTTTTTTCTTGATTGTTTCATTTGGACTAACGATCAGTTTCTAGTTTCTTATTGCATATATTTTTCAAACAGGTTTAAACAAGATGACTTCCAAAGATGTTCTTTCAATTGGCACTGATGTCAAGCCACCTGTACTGTTCAAAGGAGAGTATGAATAGTGGAAAGACAGATTCCTTGATTTTATAGACAGACATGCAAATGGAGAGAATATTATGCTGTCAATCACAGAAGGTCCTATGGCACTAATCACGGTTCAAATACCTGATGATGACTCGTCTGATAGTGAAGATGGTACTGAGGAAAGAGATCAAAAGATGAAAACAGTGGCATTGGATATCTCTCAGTATTCTGAAGAACAGAAAAGCCGATACAAAGCAGATAAACAAGCAAGATCCTTACTTCTTCAAAGTATCCCGAATGACATCTACATCAAAATAGACAGCTACAAGGGAAATGCTAAGAAGATGTGGGATCAGTTGCAGAAAATGATGATGGGGTCCAAGGTCGGGAATCAGATGAAAGTGGCTAATTGCATCAACAGTTATGAGGAATTCAAAGCAAAAGAGAATGAAAGCTTAGAAGATACTTATGAACGGTTTGTCTTGCTTCTGAATGAGTTGTCGAAGAATAAGGTGAAAAAGAAGCAACTTGAGAACAATGTCAAATTCCTGAGCATCTTACAACCAAAATGGAAGAAGCATACACGTAGGATGAAACAGATGAAGGATCTAAATGACATACCGTTACATGAGGTATATGAGACTCTGAGGCAAAATGAGGAAGAAGTGGAAGAGAAAAGAGCTGAGAAAAAGAAGGCTAAAAAGGTTCCTGATCCGATTGCATTGGTAGCCGGAGAGAAAAAGAAAGAAAAGAAAGAGAAGATTAAAAAGAAGAAAGTGATTACAAGTTCTGAGTCTGAATCTGAATCAGATGGTGATGATGGAGAAAGCCTCAAACAGGCTATGTTGCTATTGACCCATGCATTCCAGAAAAAGTTTTACAACAAGCCGGGATCTAACTCACAGAGGTACTCTTCATCAAGTTCAAAGAATCATGAGCACCGAGAAAGGGTGGAAGGAAGGAGATATGAAGAGAACAGATATGTTGAGAAGAAACCTGATGACAGGAAGAAGTATGTGAATGACTACACTGTTGTAGAAAAGCCAGCAAGTGATTCAGTCAAATGCTACAACTGTGGCAAGATTGGTCATTTTGCAAAAGATTGTAGAAAGCCAAAAGTTCGCAATTCTCAGTATTATCAGAACAAGCTGTTATTAGCCAAACAACAAGAAGCAGACATCGCTTTAATGGCTGAAGACGAATTTTGGCTGGATCATTCAGAAGGTGAAGAGGAAGAGAAGGAAGAAATTGCTCATCTCTGTCTCATGGGAAAAGAAGTGAAGTATGATGAGTCAGATGACGAGACAGCTGATGAGGTATTAAACTTGACTGAAAAAGATTTTGTAACCAAAATGGAAGCTATGATGATTGAGCTTAATGATCTTCAATTAAAACTGAAGAAAGAAAAAGACAGAGTTGCTAAAAGAAACAATAAGATATTTGAACTCAATAAGTCGGTTATTGGGAACAAAGATTTGATTGATTCTTTACGTAAGTCTGCTTCTGATTCTAAATCTCAAGTAGATTGTTTTGAAAAGAAGATTTCTGATTTTGAAGTTAAAGTTTCTAAATATGAGTTTGAGAAGAAAGAATCTGCACTAATTGTTCATAAACTGCAGGTTGAAAACAAGCTTTTGAATAAGAAGGTAAATGGTCTGGAAGCCAAACTTTACGCAAGAGGCCAAACAGATCAAACCATTTTTCTTAATGCACCTGATGAAGAGGCTGATGTTAAGGAAAAATGGGGACTTGGTTTTAAAAACCCCCATTACTTAAAGAAAGCCATCAGAAAACAACCAGCATTATATAATTTTGATTTTCTTGCATGTGCTGGTAAACATACTCATTTAAAACCCAAATTTGTTACCAAATTACCGGAAGAAGTTGAGGCCAAAGAAACTGAAAATAGAAAGAATGTAAAGAAAATGCAACTACCATTTAACTATGCAAAGTTAAATGATAGTTATCTTTCAGAAACACCAAAAGTTCTTTCAAACGATTATTTTGCTAGTTATTCTGTTTCTGAGATGAAGGCAAAACCTGCAATTGCAAAGGTTTATGTTCCTCCACTCATTCTTGAAAGCAAAATAATTGAGCTTGAAAATGTTTTATCTGATGAAAAACTTTTGGTAGATATTGAACAAAGTGTGTTTTCTACAGTTTTAAAGAACACTGTTTTACAATTTAAATCTACAAAGTGTTCTACAGTTTCAAAGGCACCTCAAACTTCAACTGATAACTTTGATGACTTATTTGAGTCTGCAAATGATTTTTTAAACTCTGATGGTGGGTGCATAGAAGAAATTGATATGTTTGACTTCAATGCTTCTCTTCCTGATCATTCTACTTGTCTTATAAATGAAAAGGTGTTACCAAGTGTTCTTAAAGCTAAATCATCAACTAAAGTTGGTGAATCGATTTCTGTAACTGCTGATTATTATTCTCAAGGTAAGAAACATAAGAAACAACGATTACAGAAACAGAAACACTCTGGTACACAAAAGAAAACTCAGTCTCAGAAATCTGCTTTTCCTAATAAATCTAAATCTTTTGTTTCAGATGTAAGCAAGAAAAGGTCGAAAGCTCGAACTGAATGGCGACCAAAAAGGAAGGATGATGAGATAGCTGAATCAGTTTCTGATAATTCTTGTACTAGATCAGTTAGTAGTGATAATGATGTAATTGATCAACTTGCTTCACATAAACAAAACCTTGTAACTTCTTACAAGCGATATTCAATAAAGCAATTGATTCAATTATCTCCTGTTTCTACTACATCTTATCATTATCGGAGAAATGATTTTGCTTACTCTCATAATTCTTCTGATTGGTTCGGATCTTATCATGTTCATTCTTCAAGATCAAATATTTTTAAAGGTTTTCAAAAGAACAGAGGGTCCATTTTCAAATGGATACCAAAATCTTGTGCTAATCTGTTAGGACCCGTTTTTAAATGGGTACCTAAATCTATTGTTTACTGATTTCTCTTGCAGACCCGACATATGTGGTACTTGGACAGTGGATGTTCCAAGCATATGACTGGGCAAAAAGCTTTATTGTCTAACTATACAGAGAAATTCAGTGGAAATGTCAGATTTGGAAACGATCAGCTTTCACCTAGGATATGGTGATATTATTCAAGACACAATAACGATCAGTAAAGTAAGTTTTGTCGAAGGCTTGGGGCACAACTTATTCAGCATTGGTCAATTCTGTGATAAAGGGTTAGAGGTCAACTTTAAAGCTAAGAGATGTTCGGTTCGTACGGAAGATGGCAATGAACTCTTAGTCGGAAATCGAAAGACGAACCTCTATACCATCAATCTTTCAAAGGTACAGAATGACAATCAAGTTTGCTTGATGACAAAGGCTTCATTGCAGCAAAGTTGGCTCTGGCACAGACGTTTATCTCACTTGAATTTTCGTTATATCAATAAGCTGGTTATTGGGAAATTGGTAAAAGGACTTCCTGAGCTGAAATACGAGAAAGAACACTTATGTGCTGCATGTGAGAAGGGTAAGATGAAGAGAGCTCCGCATAAACCGAAGCCTGAACCAAGCACTAGTTCTCCGTTAGAATTGTTACATATGGATTTGTGTGGTCCAATGAGAACTCATAGTTTGGGTGGAAAGAAATCCGTGTTGGTTATTGTGGACGATTACTCAAGATACACGTGGGTCAAATTTCTTCGATCAAAATATGAGACGCCCGAAGTTCTCATTACTTTCTTAAAGACGACCCAGGTTAAAATGCAGCGACAAGTCAAGTTTCTTTGAACGGACAACGGCACAGAGTTCAAAAACAAGATAATTGAAGAATATCTCGAATTGGTCGGGATATCACATCAGTACTCTGCTGCTCGTACGCCTGAATAAAATGGAGTAGTCGAAAGACGAAATCGAACGCTAGTCGAGGACCCTCGGACTATGCTTAGCCAATCGGACTTACCTCTATTCTTATGGGCAGAAGTTGTGTCGACTGCATGCCATACTCAAAATCGATCCATGATACACCGCCGTTTTCAAAAGACTCCATATGAGCTGATCAACAACAGAACACCAACAATCAAGTATTTTCACATATTTGGGTGTAAATGTTTTGTGTTTAACGACAGAGAGAGTCTAAATAAATTCAGTGATAAGGCGGACGAAGGCATCTTTATTGGTTATTCTTTAACATCGGCAGTATATCGTGTTTATCTAAAGAAGTCAAAGACAATTGTCGAGAGCGTTAATGTAACATTCGATGAAGATATGGCTTCTGAACAACTCAGTTCAGAACCCGTGATCACTGGAGTACTAGCTTCTGGGCAGATCAGTCCAGAACCTGCTTCTACAGCGAATAATTTAAATAATGCTTCTACATCTATTTCACATTTAACTGATTTAGATTTGTTATTTGAATTCTTTTATGATGAGTTTCTAGGATCTAATGTATCTAAATCTGCTGTGACTGACAGGTCTAAAGACACAAGTTGCAATCATCCAGTCACTTCAGAAGTCATAACTGAACAAGAATCCCCTGTTCAGTCAGAAACTCACATTCCTACAATTACTCCTACAGTTGAAGATGTACAAGTAACTGCTGAGCCAGAAGTAACTGTTTCAGTTGGATGTGATATCATGTCAACTCAACAGCCACAATCTGCTGTTCCAACTGATGCTTCTGCACCTGAAACTTCAACTGCAAACTCCCCTCCTGTTATTCAAACTGAAGATTCTGATAGTGGATTTCTAGATGATGATCATGTTCAATCAGTATCTACTACACTCCCTCATGAGCATCGCTGGACCAAAGAGCATCCTTTACATCAAGTAATTGGAGATCTCAACAAGTCTGTACAAACTAGGTCAGCAACTCTTAATCAATGTATGCATGACTCATTTCTCAGTAAGATTGAGCCAACACGAGTATCTGAGGCTCTTGCTGATTCGGACTGGGTATCTGCTATGCAAGAAGAGATCAATCAGTTTGAAGCCCTAAAGGGTTGATTCAACTTGACGGTGCCACACTGGGAAATTGTTGGCAATGAGTCTGATTGGAAAGTGAGTGACAGCAGTAATCTGGATAGTGGTGTTTGGTGCCATTGGAAGTGCAGAGAGAAGAAGAAGAAGAACTCAGAGAAAAGAGGATCGCCTCTCTAGAGCAATTGGAGCTCTGATACCATATAAACTCTTTAGGATTTCTATTATGTAATCGATTTACAGAGAGGGGCTATATATAGCCAAAATGTACATTAGACAAGGAAACAATTTAGGAGCTAAACTAGCTACTGATTTATAAGTTACAATTGACTCTATAGCAACAATTAAATATTAAATTAAATCCAAAGATTTAATTTATTCTTGGGTTGTAATACTGCAAATGTTGGCATATAGCCTTTTAATTGTATGATCATAGAGAGAACAAGTGAGTAAATCATGTATATTATCATTAAATAAATTTGTACATATGTACTTGTTAAAACCAAACATAATGTATCTAGTATATCCCATTTGAAAGTAGAGTCCGAGAGATTTCCTATACCTTAATACCCGGTGTATGTTTGTTCTGTCCTTTAATGTTTTACAAGATTTACAGACATTAGTTCGATCCAGCTTCATAGCCATCAATACCAATCAACATGTTTGGTTGATACCTCGGGTTGCTTCTTCGGCTTCCTATACCGATTGTTCTCAAACTTGGCTTTTACAATGAGCGCGTAAAGCAACTCCGCCTCAGCTGAGCAATCAAAAGGCACGTTCAAGATGCTACAAAAGAAAACAACCACATATATATGAGACCGACGAGAAAGGATAAATAGTCAATTAGCTTAACAAGTGGATGTACAAAAGTTAATCGGGAAGTTGCATGAAAATGCTTCTTATTCTGTTTCAAACCTTCATTTCGGTACCTTAGATGCAATAAACATTTAGACCAAAGAATGATAAACAAAATAGGAACTCGGCCAAAATACTTTGCATTTTCATGCATCCGAGATGTACACCAAAGTACCTAAATGTTTGGGATGTCACCGCCGAGGTACCAAAATGAAGGTTTTAAAAGGACGTTACATTTTCATGTAATTTGCCAATTTTAATAATATCAACAGGTCCAACACGGATTTTGTTCATCTTGGCTCTAAGCTCAATTTTTACCTAGGTTAGTCTCTCTAGATGAAAGTTGAGTGATTTATAAATTCTACACAACTTTTTTCTTCTTTCTATATTTCTTTCGAGTTCTTGGAGGGTTATGGTTGCATACCTGCCAAGTAGCTCCTCCAGAATAACCCTTTGAGAAGGTGTTACATAGTGAATACAACTTCTGGGGCACTGCCCAACCGCAAGTTGTACCTGATAATCCTCACCATGACCTAATTAAGACGGAAAGAAAGAGAGAATAGTTGAAGGCCACGGGAGGAGGTTCTGTTTTTCTTTTTTCAAAAACAACCCTTAAACCGAACCAAAAACAAACGGATCCAACAAATCCCACACACATGTAGGGTTCCCGGGGAGTGGGGGAGATGTATGCAAACCTTACACAGAGCATGTTTCCGTGAAGACCCACGGCTTGCAAAACAAAAAATAAAAGAGAAAACGGATCAGGGCGTAAGTAAGGGAAAAGGTTACACGAACAAGGGTACGTGAAACACAAAGCACAAGATTTAAGGTGGAAGACATAGAAATTGATATATCATAAACTCGTTTCAAAAGGAGTATGTCGAAAAGTCCCAATGATTATAGACTTGTTACCAAAAAATCAAACCAAACAAACTCATTAAGTCCCACCCGGAGGTGGGGTCTAAGGAGGGTGGGATGTATGCAGTTATTTCTATGAAGACCATCGGCATGTGCAAAGTGTGCAAAAAGAAATGACAAAACTTGCTCAAAAAATTGAAATAGAAAAGGAAAGAGAACATGAAAATGAAAGGCAATGCTAAAATTGAAAACAAGTCAGAAATAAGCAAGCAACAACATTCAAGCAAAACACCCATACAGAAGTCAAGCAGGTACAAGAAAGCATAGAGACAAGGTAGGAAGACGGACACAACAGTCTAACCCTGTAGATCTAAAATTGTTAGGTCTGTAATTCACATATGCTATTTACTAATTAGTAGTTGTATATACAAACCTTGAGACGTTGCATGTGCAGTTCCTGTCGAAGAACTGAATGTGAAGGCATGAGGTGCAGTCTTTACACATGAATAAGGACACCCTGCACATATAACATAGGTCATGAAGATGTATCGTATTAGAATCCAAATATAAGGATTAACTTCTATAACAACTCCAGCTATTTGGCCGAGATTACATCTTCATGATGGTTTTATAATATCCTCAGATTCTGGTTGGCTTCCTTCCACCTTAGTTAGATGAGAATAGCTTAAAACTCCACAAACTAACAAAAACAGAAATTCGAGCAGGGGCATTGTTACTAGCTTATGTTCTTAAATAGAGGGTCCAAGGAGAAAGTAGAACCTCATTAACAAAGATATTAATTATTCAGTTTAAAGTGAAGCAGAAAGAATAAAATTAAGAGGAGTGAATTGCAGATTTGGTCCTTGTGATACGTTCAAAATTATGACTAGCATCCCTAAACTCAAAAAATTATTGATATGGTCCTGGTGGTTGTCATTTTCTTGTGACTAGGGTCTCTCTCACTAATGACGTTAAAAAATTTATGTTCGATTAAGGGCACTTCAGTCTTTTTAGCCTTTGTTTAAAAAATAATTTAGCACAACCAGTTATATGTTGCCATGTGTCCCATCCCTTTACCGTCCCTCACCCTTCCACTCTAACAACTCCAAAACAAAACCATGACCAACATTACACACCACTGGTCATCTTCTTCGACGTAGATCATCGATCTAGAAGGAACTGTAAAGAATGGGCACACCTCAACAATTGATTCATATAAGAGGAGAAACTCTAAATTGAGGTGGAATTTGAATATGATATTGTAATTAATGAATTTAACAACCTGAACCAATTGTTTGAGATTAGGGACACTAGTCATAATTTTCGACATACCACAAGGACCAAATCCGTAATTCACTCTAAAGAGAATGAAGAAATTCTGACCTTTGCCAACACATAGAACCTCATTAACAAATATGTCAAATGCCTCACACTCAGGAGCATCAAAGGGGTCTAGACATTCACTACAATTTCATAGGAAAAATAAATTACAACCATAATATACAAACCCACAATAAGAATTGAAAAGAAAAACAAAAAGGACAAAAGACGTAAGACCCAAGCCATAGTAAAAGGATACATGCCTTTCAATGATCTCTGATTTGCTTAAATTGGATAACACCTGCAGAAAATAATATTCAAGATTTTGATGAGCACCCGTCGACTGTTGCATGTTTTGATCTTTGAAAAAGTTAGAAATTTTCTTAATAAGATCGAAGAAGCTCATACGTCATAGCTGAAGAAGAATATCAGATATCAAATAATCGACACAAAGAGAGAAAAACAAAACAGTTATAGATTCTCATGATGATTATGATGCATTATGCAACTCAACATCACATATTCACATCACATCTAACCTTGTTTTATTTCCATGCCTCTTTCTATATGTAATCTTATCTTACAGAAAGCTAAACTAAAGAAACTTGAGAACAGTTACCGACTTAATCTTGGAAAACTCATCTACCTCATAGGCCTGAATGACACGACGAATCATTGTATCCGAGCAATCATCATCACTCTTTCTAACATCAGGATGAAATTGTTTCACCTAAAAAAACAAAATAAGAGCACGAATGATTACAAATAGAACAATTTTACTAATACTCTCCCCTAAAATGTACTCTGTGTTCACAATCGAGTTCAGTTCTAAAAATTGGTGAACACCACCTCCATATGTTGATCCGAGTGTTTATAATTAACTCTATGATTTATTGCAATATCATAGAGCATGACTTTTTTCGTTATGCGTAATTTGTTTCATAACCAAGACTACAGAAGAACTTTGGTCACAAAGTTTGTTTAATAGGAAAAGTTAAAACAAAAAATGTAAAAACATACTTTGGCACGAAAAGCTGCTTTGAGGTCAGACAAACTGCAACCCGGCAGTACATCAAGCACTTGGTAGGCAAAAGAAGCAGACATAATGGTTTGATCTCCACTACTGTCTCTGACGGAGTTCACCCTGAATTGGTTGTTGGTATATGAAGAGAAGCGATGTGGGTATTTGGTGGTTGGACAAACTCGCCATTGAAATGAAGATTCAAAGGGTCTCTGTTGACAGCTATGGTGATGAATCTGTTTGATTTTTGGTGGTTGTGCTTGATAGAAGGAACATAAGCTCACAACTTTTCTGCACAGCTGGAAGCATCCTATATCTGCCATCCCATCTAAAGCTACTTGGTATGACTCATATGGATTTGTAATGAACAATACTACAATGGCAACAAGAAGCTATCATGATGTTATGTTTTTACAATCATATTAATTCGTCTAATCTTAATAAAACCAACAAACATTAGTAGTTAATTTTGAGAGGTAACATGAAGTAGCAGATTCTCTGTATCTAAAAATACACAATTATAACACAAAGATTACATTTGAAAAGTGTTCAATATACTAATAACCAAGCCCAACCCTTGTTGCTATTAATTCGGTGGCATGCAGCTACAAGTACATGTTATGACATGGTAAATGATTCAACGTATGAATTGTTGTTCAAAATGGTTAGATTGAAGTAGCAGCATGTGAGCATATACATAAGAGGATAATTATATACTTACTGATTCAGGTTATTGCACCCCATGACGTCTGTACATTAAATACCCTAACTCTAAGGACTTGGATTGTCTACCAAATAAAAAATTCCACCGGAAGTGTTATGGAAAACAAAGGATGTTAATTGATGATTATTGTTCCAGGGGGAAGTCAAGTGATATCAGGTAGGAAGGAAAGCAATGAAGAAAAGCTGGATATGCAAATGCAAAAAGCCCTAAGCATCAACGAAGAAATTTATGGGAAGCAGAAACCGTAGGCGTGAAGAAAAGAAAAAATGATTGAACCTGCAATTAATTTACTTGAAGAAATCAAAACGTAAGGCTGTGGAGAACGCAATGGAATGGCTGAAGTTGTTGTTGTTGTCGATGAGAAAAGAAGAAAGAATTAACGAAGAAAAAGAGTCGATTACATTCTTGGTTATGGACATTTTCTGAATTTGGAGTATATTTATTGGTCGTGGTCCTTATTTGTTGTTTCACATAACATAATAAATAGATTAGATTACCTTTGAAATTACCACCAAGCTTACGGAATTACTTTGCCATGGTTTCAACTATCCTTCTTTGATGGCTCTAATAATCCTTTAGATGGATCTTCCAAGTTGAAACTTCCTTTTCCCATCAGGCTTTGACTTGGTTACAATCCACAACTATCTTCTTGGTCCGCTCTTACTCAAGCCATCAAATGTCGATTTAGGTCTTCTGATCTACATGGTGACTACCACCCAACTTTTGAGACTTTGTGAAACATACCTATCTCCAATTTCCCTCCTAATTTGCTTCATCTTGGGGCTCAAACCTCACATTCGTGCTAAGGTAATTTTTTTATAAACCTGCATATCTCTTAATGGTCATAGGTTTGACAAAGTCATTTGAGGGAAAAAAAAAAAATACAAAACCACTTGAGTTCCCTTCAATTGTAGCACCCAAACTCGCTTTCATTCTACACGATCCACCCTAATTATCACACATCCACCCTCACTCCTTGCCTCTACCTTGCTATTAACCTTACCACCCATAAATTAATAGAAAGTGAGGGACAGAGTCGTCGTGCTCTAGGGCTATGTTTTAACTGTGATGAACATTTTCGACCCGACCACACATGTAAAATTCATTTTTTGTTGCATATCCTAGATGGGAAGGAGGACGAAGGACTAGATTGTAACACCCTAAAATTTAGAGTAAATTTAAAATTTGAAAATTTGGTAATATGACGTTTATAAATGGAGTAAACCATCCAAACGGGTAAATGTAAAGTAGCGTTTACAAAACCTGTAGAAGAATATAAAATCGACAACAAACTAATCTAAACAAGTTACATCTAGATGACATTAGTTGTCAACCCAATTCCCAAAAAGTATAAACTTTTGCACGCCTCGACTCCAAAGTATCTATCACCCAAAAATTGCCTCAAAACGTCCCAACACTCTTCCCTCAAACCTTGGACGACTCACCGCTAAGGGAATCTGTTATACACATCATTTGAGAAAAAGTGTTAGGCTTAACGCCTAGTGAGAACATACAATTTATATCAAAATTTAGAAATAATTTAAATAAGACAATAAGTATCCTTTCAAAAAGTTGGGTTTATAATTTGCAACAACAACCACATTGCGACCTTATAGTCCAAATACATCTTGCGATGACGGGGGAGACCTGGTTTCCAAGGATAGTGGTGGAACACAAAAGTAAGCCACTTTCCGAGTTATTGAGCTCATCATACTAGGATCAAAGTCACAAACTTGCCAACTCGTACTCAGATGTGGGGAAGGGCACCCAATGATCATAATCATGCTCATTCACTAGGATTTACATTTACGACCCACGGCTAGTATCCAGTCCCACATAACCGTACCAAGTTGCCTTCCTAGGGTCCAATGTCTCAACTAGCTACAAACGGAGATTAACCCAAAATAAGCCGACTCTATACCTATGGATCCACTAGTAATAGTCTAAAGCTTGTCACCATTTCATTGGTGACTCAAACCATAATCACACATATGGTTTACATCAATATTCCCACAAAATTATTTGCATGTCTTCTCAAAATAGACCCACCATTTATTAAAGAATGGACACCATTTAATGCCAATAGCCAATCATACTTCCCATTTTCCAAAATACTTTTATTAAGCAAACTCCAACATATAATAAAACCATAAACATGGTAAAAATGCATTTATTCCCATATTCCACAAGTGTGTAAGACCAAACACATTCATAGTTCCAAAACACATAATACTCCATCATATCTCAAAATAGTATGAAACCCTAAAAATCTCTAAAATCTCAAGTTAGGACAAATCATTTTTAGCAACAAAAACATAAAAAGGAGATGATTAGAAGTCAAAAAGTTAGTTTGACATGTATGAGGTTTTAAAAAAGTAAGGGTGAACTCACTATGTAGAGTTTTATAAAAACTCCCAAACCCTAGAAGTAAGAGGTTGATACTTGCACTTGAAGATGAGAAAACCTTCACCAATCAATACTTATGACCACCTAGATAAACACCATAAATGCAAGGGAGATGAGTAGCTAGGAGAATTAAATGAAGAGGGTTGATTTAGGGAGGAAACCCTGAAAGCTATCCCATCGAGAGCCCAAGAGCCCCAAGGCCCTATCTTTGACATTTAATATGTATATTTCAAGTCAAAGAGAGCCCACTAGGAACACCACACTCCAAGGCTCAAGCAATTAAATGATTCATTTAATGCTCATTGATTGGAGTTTATTAAGTGTTCTAATTTTTATTTTGGATCCTATGTGGGACAAAGTTTCTCCTCTAATTTTTTTTACCACTTAGGGGTCACAGTCACACAAATAGATACATAAATCATAAGTGGGTTATTCTTAACGAAAATTCGGGTGTTACATAGATCCTTTAGCAGACATCAAATCTTCCATGGATTTCATTGTATCACCCCCCGAGATCACCCCACATGTTGATGGGTACTATGCACCCAAGGACCTTTCGGGTCTACAGGTCTATATTGGAGTCCCCTATATCCATTCGCGTCGACAATGGGAGCATTCAAATTATCTTTACCTTTGTATTGTTCGGTTCCTCCTATTACCTCTCAGTACCTCCTACCGATTTTTCAATGGTTGTTGGTAATGGTGAAAAGTTGCACACTACTGGTGGGTGTTCTAAAGTATAACTTTGGTTCATGGACAATAGAGATTTCTACATGCTCAATTTTTCAGGTGCAAACACGACTTTGAGAATACAATGGCTAGCTACCTTGGGACCCATTACTACTGATCACCACACTTTTGCAAATGAGTTTGTCCTTCACAATCAACCCATTATATTTCAAGGTTTAACAAATACAAACCCATCTTCACTTATCACCCTTAATCAGGTTTATTGCCTTCATAAGATGGACTTAGTTGCATCTTACTTTCACATTCACTTACAACACCCATTACCATCTTTATCCAACATTACTACCTCACTTTAAAGTCATCCATCTAAACCTAGTTCACTACCTCATTCAACAATCTAATCCCTCTTACCCCAATTTGCTCTAATCTTTCAACCACCATCCATAACACGCCTTACTTCCTGAGGCTTATACCACCATATTTAGCCAACGTGTGATCCCAGAACAAGTAATTCAAAATATAGAAACAATCAAGAACACTCGATTATGCCACAAATCTCATTGCCATTGATGTAATCGAGAGAGTACAAGAGAATGTGTTTACAAGGAAAGTACAATATGAAATCTAGCTACAAATCTATGAAAGCAAAGAACTATTTATACCCAATGGGTATTTACACAATAAGTCCCTCTACTTTGATACAAGACAAATAAGCACTAACAATCTCCCCCTTTATATCAAAGTAGCAAAATCAATTAAGCAGCAACAATAAACTTCTTTTTGATCCCAAACATATAATCAAACCTTCTGAGAGCGTCTCTGTAATGAAACTTGTCTTTAATCTTTTCTAGAGCTTGCTCAATCAACTTTTTGTCTCTCTCATTCATCTTATTCTCCTCTTTATCATCAACTTTCAATGTGCTCCTCAGATTCAATCTAATAACCTTCAGTGTTCCATCACAATACTTGGCAATCTCACTGAATCTCATAAAACACTTATTCTCATCTTCATTCTTGTAAACAATGCCAAACTCAGGTTTCTCTAAGATCATGTTGACAGGAAAGTTCTTTATGCCTAAAAGTTTTTGATTAGGCTTCAATATATTAACTTTAGGCTGATTAGACTCCAAACCTATCTACAAGTCTGAGACATAGGAAAAATTTATACAATTCTTCATAAACCTTTTTAACAACAAGATAAGCAACAACCTATTCTAATAGCTTGTTCAACATTCTTGACAAAATTTCATAGAGTGAATCAAAGTCTTCAAGATCAAGGCTTTTGAAATATACCTCAGTAAAGAGCCATTCTTTTCCATCTTGGCTGACAACAGTAAATTCTGGGTACCAAACTCTGAACAACTTATTTGACTCAATCTTCTTTATCCCTACAGTCTTCACCCATTTTGGATCCCTTTCCTTAGTTGTCATCATGTGAATGTACTCAATTTGCTGGCTTTTGGTGAACTCTCTGATGTTGTAGAGTTTCACAAGATCTATATCTCTTATCCTATGAACAAATATCCTTTTCTTTGTGTCTTCAAGAAATGTAACAAAAACTATGGATCTTTCCCATCTCTGATCTGCTTCTGAGTTAGATGGTGCAACTACACGTCTTTGAACACTTGTTGGAAATGATTATGATGGTTGTTGAGGTTGTGGTTCTGGAGTAATCTGTGTAACTTCATTCAACTGATAGATCATATCAAAATCACTAGCTTCCTCTCTTCATCATCTAAACACTGGAAAACATCATGAATTCCTTTTTGATTCTCAAGTTCACAAACTCAGCCTTATTCCCTTCTTTAGGATCTGAATCAATATCAAATATCTCAGCCAACAAACTATCAACCATCCTCTCCTCCTCGGTCCTTTTATCACTTGCCTCAGGCATTTCAACCATTGGTATAGTAACATCAAGTACTGGATCCTCCTCTCTTACAGTATCATCAACTTGTCTCTCACCTTGTCTCCCCTGATCTTGATCATCTAAGACAAGTACACCAACATAAGTCTTAGCTATAACATCATCGATAGTCTCTACCGTTTATTCTCCCCCTCATGGTGATCAGGATCATCTAGATCATCATGCTTTCTCTTTTGACCACCGACTTGAGTTCTACAAGTATCCTCTAGGTATGAAACCTTTTCAGATAATATAGATAGAGACTTGCTGATATCTTTAAACTTTGACTACATCAAGTCTTTAAGCTCAAGAAAATTTGACTTTGTCACAGTTTGATTCTGAACTTCTGGATCTCTTCTCAACAATCCAATCAGATCTGCTTCCTCCTGGTATACCTCACTGCTCTTTGACAACAACTTGGCAACTCATCTATAGATAGATCCTTCTCAGGTTGACTTGGTGGAGGTGGTGGTGGTGGTGGAGCTGTAGGAGCTTCATCAACAACCTGTTTTCCTTTCAACAGTCTCTGAACATCAGCATAAAATCTTTCCATAGTAACATCTCCCTTCTGAAAGTAATTCTTAATAGTGTTGTTCATTGCCATCAAACATTGCTTAAAGAGATCCCTGGTAATGAAATGTGAGTAAGCAACCGGTAATCCTGGTCCACTTAGGATCTCATGTGTAACAACAATTGAGCCAACTGTTGTGGGTGTGTTCAATGTTGGAATATTGGTAGCATTGACAGGACTTCCACACAATCCTGAAGCAGGTACCACTATAAGTGTTCTGGTTGTGCCACTTAGGCTCTCAACATGTGATGTCTAAGAAAGTGTCTTAATCTGTATAGGCTCTAGACTCGAAGTGCTCATAAATAAAGTCGATGGCTAGAGTTGGAGCCTGTCTGTTTCAATACCAGTAACCTCCAAATGAGGTACTGATAGAGGTTGTGTTGACTCTCCGTGTATATATGAAACAAATATCTTTTAAGAGATACTTGAGTGGCTTGGTGGGGTGACACGATTTATCGACACAGGGTCAATTTCTGTTTTAATATCCATCTCCAAAGAACGAGAATGAATAGATTATGTGGTAACCCGAATAACTGACTCAGTTTGGTAAGGACCAATATTTCTTTTAAGTCCTGTCACAACCTCACCAATATATTATTTTCACTCCGAACTATTTCTTTTCATTTAGACTCCTCACTAATATCCACGAAAAAGGATGTGTTTCTTGGGTAGGTCATTTCGGTTCTGAATTAACCACAAAAACTTGAAAATACCTAACATTCCTTGAAATGTAACAAATATAACAGGTTTTGAATTATTGTATTCAGAAGCTAAAAACATTGAATACCGAGTTCTAAACTGATGTGTTTAGCAGTCAAAACATTTGTAAATCGAGTCCTGATCTGATATGATCAGAAGTCATACAAACTGAAGAACGAGTCCTGAACTACTTTGTTCAGAAGTCATACTTGATGAAATATAATTTCAATGACCAAAATGCAAACACTACATAGAATGACTCAGTAAGTACATTGTTTGCAACAAATGAATCAATAGTTAGAAAGATTAATTGTGAAGAACAAGTCACAATTTTTGATTTGAATAAGAAATGAATCATTGAAATGAAATAACGTTCATTGAAAAAAAATTGACATTCAAACGTGTGTATTTCCACCGAAAAATCCAACGAATATTTGAGACGTGGAAATAACTTTGCCAAGAAAATATAATACGTGGCAATTTTGGAATTGATATCATCGGAGAAAAACAAACACGAGTAAGTTCTTCGGATAAAACTACCACGATTCTTTTGAAATTCACTTAAAAATTTTGATTTTCAAAATATGGTTCCTCCTCAAATATGGCATAACCTTTGAATGACAATCATGTGACATGATTCTTCTGAATAAGCTCACACATGAAAGATTTTGGTATCCATGCTTTGATAGATCCTTGATGGTTAATTGCCTTAGATTGAAAGTGAGAACCGGGGATACTGTATGTAACATACCAATTGTTGACATAGTTTTTGAGGAACAAAATCATTCTTACCACAAGTTGAACAACATATCTTGTCTTGGCTCAGACTGATCAGTTTACCTATAGGTAAATCAGTCTTGGCAACAAATGATTTTGTATCAATTACAGGAGATGTATAAAACTTGTTTCCAGCATTCTCATTTATAATTGATTTTCTCCTCCAAACCATCTTCACAGGCTTAAAAAAATTATTATTTGAACAATTAACAGAGTCATTATAGAAAATAGGATGAATCCGATCTTTTGAAAATATATTTGATTTGATAAAAAATTTCAAAGAAACATGTTTATGAATTGAACTAGAAGCAGTTTTGAAAGAACAAATATAATCAATTGAATCATCATACGGAGATTAAACAATAGTATTAGCACTAAGTTGTTCAGATAATTCAACTTTGAAATTTATTGCTTCTAATTTCATAACTTTTTCGGACAAAACATTTCTTTCTTGAAAAATCAAATCAAATTGTTTTTGTAGATCAGATTTAATCTTCTGCTCTTTCATCACATCTGTTGCGCTATTTCATCACACTTGTTGCTAATCCAGATAACTTTCTTGTAAGCTTCAAAATTTCAGCCTCAAAAATTTTCTTTTCATGCTCAAAATCTTTTTCAAAATTCTTTCTATTATATGATATCTCGTTAAAAATACCAACATTCTTCTTTTCAAAAACTTTATTTTCTTTCTCAAAACTACTTTTCATGCTTTCAAACTCCTTTCTTTCTTTCTTTCTTTCTTTCTTTCTTTCTCTAACACCCTCTCCAGATCAGATGTTTTCAACAAAAATGATTTTCTTTCTTCTTCAAAACCATTTCTCTCTTTCTCAAAATTGTCTCTCTCAGTTATCAAAACTTTTTCAAAAATAGAAACTTGCTGTAAAATTTTTGCATTTTTAAGCTCAAAACTTTTCTCTCTTTAAGAGTTTTTTTTTGAAAGGGCAAATTTTTTCTTCTTTTCATTTAAAAGATCAGTTCATCCCTTTTGAAAATCATCCCTTGAATTTGTCATTCCTTTTTCAAAAACAGATAATTTTGTTGACAATTAAAAATTTGTTTTTTCAAAAAGAGATGCACAAATTTGATTTCGAATCAAGATCACTTTTCTGCTTATCAACTTCTTTCTCCAAATCAGAAATCTTCTTCTTCAACTCATTTTTTTTCAAAAAGTTTCCCTTGTTCTTTAAGCTTCTTGATATCATCCCCTTGCTTCAGATCAGAAATCTGTTGCTGGAGATCTTGATTGGTTTTCTCTAACGCACCGATCTCCTTTTTCAACGACTTTTTCTCACCACTGATTCAGACGATATAAAATAGTAATGTGATTTTTGTGCCGCTTCTTCAAATTTTCTTTTATCTTTTCAAACCAAATAATCAAATCTCGTTTTTCAGCACCCTCTTTGTTTAATCGTAATCGTCTTAAGTTAACTTGCAACTCTTGTTTCAAGAGCTGTAATCTTTTATTTGAGAGTAGCATTTTCTTGTAACAAAGACATTGTTACCTTAAATGAATTGATCGTTAACAGAAACTTCGATTAGATGTAGAATTGTGCACGGTTGAACAATACGAAATCACACATATGAAAGTACAAGGACTGAAAATGTACAATTTCCAAACTTTAAGTCCAAGGACTAAAATTGACAAAAGTTGAAACTTTAAAGTCCAAAGGCCAAAAGTGACAATATATGAAACTTGAAAGTTCAGGGACTAAAAATGACAAACCTAAAATTGGAACTAACTAAGATAACGGAAAAAGGACTAAAATTGAAAAAATATTAGCGGACTTAACGGTAAAAGGACCAAATATGTAACAAAAACAAAAAAAATTAACAGACACTTAACAGAACAAAAAATCTAACAGAACTAATAGAAACTTAATGGAAAAGGACTTAAATGTAATGAAAACTAACGAACTTAACGACGATTTAACGGAACAGTAACTTCGTCTCTTTCCTTGAGAAACTGTTAGTGCACAAATATGTTGGATCCAAGATCATGAGATTTAAAGTCAAAGCTCAAGTCAATCTTCAAATGTAAAGTCAAAGTCAAAGCTCAAGAAATAAATTGTCAAAGTCTTCAAAAGTCAAATAGTTTAGTTTAAGTGTTGTTTTGTCTTTGTAAGAGCTTGTGGTATAAATAGTTTTTGTTTTTCTTGTAAGCGAGTAGAATCATCAAGCACTTTAACAAAGAGACCATAGTGAGAGAAATATTTTGTACTGAGAGAGCATCTTGTAAACTGTGATTTGTTTGAAATACACATGGCTATTTGAATCGATTTCTTGTTGTTATCATATTGTTTTGCACATCGTTGGGAATAATAATTGGTATCAAAGCAAGCACCGAATCAGAATCAAGATCGAAATCTGTGATTTTTTGGTCGAACTTAATAAACTCGCACACCTCTCTGTTCCAGATTCAATTTCGAGTTGTTGTGTTGTTTTGGTTGTAATTCTTATTGTTTTGAAATCGATTTATGTAGTAGAACATCTTTGATTTGTTTTGTATCGTCCAATTCACAACTGTTTTTTTGTGAATTTTTGGAGTTAAGTGAGTTGTTGTTCGAATATTTTTCACACACTGTATATTGATCACAATGTATGTTTGAGTCAATTCGATTGTTATTTCTTGTTTGTAATTTGTTCTAGTTACTTTCAAGATCAAATTGGTGGATTTACAGGTTGTCCCTCGAAGATTTCAGTGGGTTTTGGATCGATTTGAGTGATTTTAGGCCGATAAGCGAAGAACTCGCATAGATCACGAAGAACTTGCAAGATCTGAGTAATTCGTATAAGTTTGTAAAGAACTTGCATGAAATTAGATGTTTGAAAGATTCTAAGTGAGGAATTCGCAAGGTGTTATATACGAGAAGTGACAAATTCGCATCTGCTGATATGCGAAAAGGAGGTATTCGCATTCATTGATACACGAAAAGTGAGACTTTAGAATTCTAAGGACATAATTTGCATCAAGGAGGATACGAGAAGTGAGGAATTCGCATCGTACATCATACGAATTTCAGGATTTCGCATAGCATATCATACGGATTTTGAGGAATTCGCATCTTAAAGTTGAAATTTTTCTAAGTCCAGAATTCGGATCACTCCTTTGTGCAAAAAGTTGCAAGTCTGATTATTTTTTTAAGTCAGGAATTCGCATACTTCCTTATGCGAAAGCTTAAAATTCGAATCATTCAACGTGCGTGAAGTGAGAATTCGCTTCTTTAAGCGTGCGAAAAACTAGAATTCGCATCCTTTGGTGTGCGAATTTCATCTTATGTGCGAAAATTTTTCATAGAGGCGTGAGGATTCTATACTTAGTCATTTTTTTGACTGGATTTTTCAGAAATTTTGATATTTTTTGATTCTGTGTTTAAAGATCTGTGCAATTATTAAGATGATTTCTCGAGATGCCTTGGCAATAGGAACTGATGTCAAACCACCAGTACTGTTCAAAGGAGAGTATGAACAATGGAAAGACATGTTTCTGGATTTTATAGACAGACATGAACTTGGTGAGTATATCAGACTATCTTTGAAAGAAGGACTCATGAAATCTCCAACAAAGCTTCTGTCTACAGAAGAGGAAGGAGAAGAGGTAGTTACCAAAGAATATCTTATGGATATAGATGAATATACCGATGAACAGAAAAAGAGGCACACGACTGATAGACTGGCAAGATCTTTTCTACTTCAAGGGATTCCTAATGAGATTTATGTGAAAATAGACAACTACAAAGCTACTAGGAAACAGATGTGGGATCAACTTGAAAAGATGATGTTAGGTTCAAAGATTGGTAATCAACTGAAGGTTTCTAATTGCCTTAACACCTATAAAGAATTTAAGGCAAAAGAAGGAGAAAATTTAGAGGCAACTTATGATAGATTCGTCACTCTTCTGAATGAGCTGAGCAAGAACAAAGTAAAGAAATCTCAGATTGAGCTGAATGTAAAGTTTCTGAGTATCTTAACACCTGAATGGAAAAGATTTACTCGACAGATGAAACAAATGAAAGATCTCAATGAGATTCCATTACATGAGGTTTATAAGACTCTACGACAGAATGAAGAAGAGGTTGATGAGATAAGAACTGAGAAGAAGAAAGCTAAGAAACCAGTGGTTGATCCAGTTGCTTTGGTAGTCAAGAGGAAAGAAAAGAGATCTGTTAGTCTGAAAAAGAAGAAAGTGATTGTTTCTGAGTCTGAGGAAGAGAATAGTGATGAGTATGATTATGATGACGGTGAGAATCTGAAGCAAGCAATGCTTTTACTGACCAGGGCATTCCAAAAGAAGTTTTACAAGAAGCCAGGGTCAAACAGTCAACGGTATTCCTCAGGTTCAAAGAATTATAAGCATAAAGAAATAATAGAGGGTAAAAGGTTTGAGGAGAAGAAGCCTGAAGTAAAGAAGTATGTGAATCGGTACGAGGAGAAGAAAGAAGCTAAACCAGTCAAGTGCTACAACTGTGGCAAGATCGGCCACTTTTCTAATGATTGAAGAAAGCCTAAGGTAAAGAATTCTGATTACTATAAGAACAAAATGCTCTTGGCAAAGCAAAAAGAGGCGGGCAAAACTGCTCTTATGGCTGAAGACGATCATTGGCTGGATGTTACCAATTCAGAGAGCGAAAGAGAAGAGACTACTCATATGTGCTTAATGGGACAGACAGTTGTCGAGGAGAATTCAGATGAAGAGGATTTTGAAGAGGTAAATGATATGACTGAATCTGATTTTCTTTCACAAATGCAATCCATGATGGTTGAACTTTAGGATCTGAACTCTGATGGTTTTTTTGATAAATGCGTTGAATAGTTTGATTTTAATGCAAAACTTCCAGATCATTCTCCATTTGTTATTTCTTCTAATGGCTTACCAAGTGTGTATGAAAAATGTGAATCATCAACGAAAGTTGATAAATCAGTTCCTGTGAGCACCTATTATGCCAAGGGTAAGAAAAGAAAGAATAGACACTCACAAAAATGAACCAACACTAGTAAATCAAAGAAGAAACAAGCTCACAAGTCTCACGGTTCTAACATGCAATATTCATATGTTTCATATCTGAAAAATAAAAGGTCCGAAGTGAAACCTGAATGGAGGCCAAAAAAGAAGATTGACGAGTATACAAAATCATTTTATGATTTTGAATGTAATAGGGTTACTGATAGTTTATTTGATGTAGTTGGTCAATGTGCTTCTAATAAACAAAAACTTGTACATCCTTACAAGTCTTATACAATAAAGCAATTGATCCAATTATCTCCGTCTACTATTCAGCCTTCCACATCTCGCAGAAATGATTTTATTACTCGGCAATATTCTGATCATTGGTTTGGTTCATATAATGTCTATCATAATTATGGTTCCAAAGTTTTTCAAAAGACCAGAGGATCCAAATTTAAATGGATGCCAAAATCTTGTGCTAACTTGACAGGACCCATATATAAATGGGTACCTAAACCTATTGTTGCTTGATTTCTCTTGTGCAAACCTGTCATATGTGGTACTTGGATTCAGACTGTTCCAAGCATATGACAGGGCAGAAAGATATATTGTCTAATTATACAGAGAAATTTTGCGGTAATGCGAGATTTGGAAATGACCAATTTTCACCGATACTTGGTTATGGAGATGTCGTGCAAGAGAACTTAACGATTAAGAAGGTGATCTATGTTGAAAGATTAGGACACAATCTGTTCAGCATTGGTCAGCTTTGCGATAAAGATTTAGAGGTGAACTTTAAGGCCAAGAGATGTTGTGTTCGAACTGAAGACGACAAAGAAATCTTGGTCGAGACACGAAAGTCAAACATCTACACGATCAATTTGTCAAATGTCAAGACTGATAATGCGGTGTGTCTACTTTCTAAAGCCTCTATGCAATGGAGTTGGTTATGGCATAGAAGGCTGTCTCATCTCAACTTCAGATACATTAACAAGTTAGTGACTGGGAATTTGGTGAAAGGTCTTCCAGAGCTGAAATATGAACGAGAATATATGTGTGACGCATGTAAGAAAGGCAAGATGAAGAGAGCTTTGCATAAGCCTAAGCCTGAACCAAGCACAAGTACCCCTTTAGAACTGTTGCATATGGATCTTTGAGGTCCAATGCGAACACAAAGCAATAATGGCAAGAAATATGTCTTGGTTATTGTGGATGACTATTCTAGATACACTTGGGTGAAATTTCTGAGATCAAAAAACGAGACTCCGTAAATTATTATCTCGTTTCTCAAGAGTGTTCAAGTGAATATGCAGAAGACAGTCAAGTTTATACGAACAGATAATGGCACAAAATTCAAGAACAAAATTGTTGACGATTATCTAGAATCGGTTGGGATAACTCATCAGTTTTCTTCTGCCAGAATGCCAGAACAGAATGGGTAGTTGAAAGACGTAACAGAACGTTAGTTGAGGCTGCACGCACGATGCTCAGTCAGTCAGACTTACCCTTATTCTTGTGGGCAGAAGCTGTATCTACTGCATGTTATACACAGAATAGATCTATCATTCATCGTCACTTTGGTAAAACTCCTTAAGCTTTGATTAACAACAGAACACCAAGCATTAAACACTTTCATATTTTTGGATGCAGGTGTTATGTACTGAATGATAAGGAGAGCTTGAACAAGTTCAGTCCTAAAGTTGAAGAAGGGATCTTCATTGGCTATTCTCTGACATCAACATCATACAGAGTTTACTTAAAGAATTCAAAGATAGTAGTGGAGAGCGTAAATGTCAAATTTGATGAAGAGATGGCTTTTGAGCAACTAAGTTCATAACCCGTGATATCAGAAGTATTAGCTTCTGTACAGATCAATACAGAACCTGTGATTAATGTTTCTAATTCTAATTAAGCATCAACGTCTACATCTCATCTAACAGAATTAGATTTATTGTTTGAACACTTTTATGATGAGTTTCTTGGTCCAAAAGTGACTAAACCTGTTGTGATTGACAGATCCGAAGAATCAAGTAATCATCATCCAACCACTTCAGATGTCTCTACTGAATCCGATTCCTCGATTCAGAATGAAACTCAAGTTTAACACCTACTCATTCAGTTGAAGTTGCACATGATACTGCAGAGCTAGAAGTTACACATTCAGTTGGATGTATTGTCATGCCTACTTAACTGACATCAAATGTCCAATCAACTGAAACTTCTACACCAGTTACTTCAACTGAACCCCAATATGAAGAACATACTGGATATCTAGATGATCAACATGACCAGTCTACATCTAATCCACTCCCTCATTTACATAAGTGGACCAAAGAGCACCCGATACATCAAATTATTGGAGATTCTTCAAAGCCGGTGCAAACTAGGTCTGCAACAACAAATGAATGTTTGTATGATTCATTTCTAAGTAAAATAGAACCAACAAAAGTTTCAGAAGCTCTTTGTGATCCAGATTAGATTACAGCCATGCAAGAAGAGCTCAACTAATTTGAAGCGCTTAAAGTCTGGTGATTGGTGCCCCGACCTTATGGAAAAACAATCATTGGCACCAAGTGGGTATTCAAAAATAAAAAGGATGAGGATGGTGTTGTGATTTGAAATAAATCAAGACTTATTGCCAAGGGATACAGAGAAGAGGAAGGCGTTGATTATGATGAGACGTATGCACCAGTTGCACATATTGAGGAAATTAGGATGTTCCTAGCCTATGTTGCACATAAGAATTTTACGGTCTATCAGATGGATGTCAAAACAACCTTTTTGAATGGATTGTTAAAAGAAGAGGTGTACGTTTCTCAACCTGAAGGATTTGTAACTGCTGAAAAACCAGATCATGTCTATATTTTAGATAAAACGCTTTATGGACTCAAACAAGCCCCTCGAGCCTTGTATGATGTGTTATCTAAATTCCTGTCAAGTCCGACTTTTGTAAAGGTAAAACCGACACCACTTTATTAATAAAAAAGGAAAAAGCTGATATCATTTTAATTCAAATATATGTAGACGATATAATATTTGGTTCTACTAATCCGAAGTACTGTAAGAATTTTTCTGCACTCATGGTGTCACGTTTTCAAATGAGTATGATGGGAGAGATGAACTTCTTTCTCAGATTACAAGTAAGACAATTTTCAACGGGGATTTTCATAAATCAATCAAAGTATATTGCTGACATTTTAAAGAAATTTAATATGTCAAATTGTGCTCCAATTTCAACCCCAATGGCACTAGGTACTAAAAATCAGAGCTGATCTTTCGGGAAAAGCTGTTGATCTTAGGACTTATAGAGGCATGATAGGTTCATTAATGTATTTAACGGCTAGTCGACCTGATATTATGTTTTCTACATGCTTATGTGCTAGATATCAAGCTTCGTCCAAAGAATCCCATCTTTCGACAGTTAAGCGGATATTTAGATATCTGAAGGGAACCACAGATCTTGGTTTGTGGTATCCTAAAGATACAGTTTTTGAGATAACAACGTATTTAGACGCATATCATGCAGGTTGTATGCTATACAGGAAAAACACATCGGGTCACATTCAATTTCTTAGAGACAAGCTCGTAAGATGGGCGTTAAAGACAACTATGTGTTTCTACATCAACCGCTGAAGCAGAGTATGTAGCTGCTGCAAGTAGCTGCTCTCAAGTTTTGTGGATGAGGAGTTGAGGACACCACTTCGAGACCATGGATTCAATTTTAACAAAATTCCTATATATTGTGATTCGAAGAGCTCCATAACTATATCAGCTAATCCTGTTCAGTACACAAAGACCAAACATATAGATGTGCGGTATCATTTTATCAAAGATAATGTTGAAAAAGGTACAATTGAACTTTACTTTGTAAACATAGATTATCAACTTGATGATTTGTTTACCAAGCCGTTGGACGAAAAGAGATTTAATTTTCTCATTTCGAAAGTTGGCATGTTGAATCTCAAGACATAATCTGCAGTTACCTAGTACAATTTATTTTTGTTATTTTTCTTCATTTCTTTATATTTTTTATCTGAACGATATCTGCACTGAAAGGTTCTGCTCATGGTTTCAGGGGGAGTAAGGACATTGACTTCTGGTTACATCTGATCAGAACTCGTTCTTAAACGTTTTACTACTTTTATGTCTTTAATTTTTTCAATAAGTTTGTGAATAAGACTTTATTGCTTTGACGTTTTTTTGACTTCTTGCAGAATTTGAGGGGAAGCTTACATGATCATATCAATTATGACTTTAGAGTTGACTTTATGAGATTAATGTTGAGCGTAAGGATTATTCTACTCTTAATCTCATTATGTTTGAAAGATGGACAACTTTCAGACATGAACAACATGTTTCTAAATGTTAAAACCACTTCTCGATTCTCAAAAAAGATTTCATGAATTTATAAGTGTGATTTTAAATGTTTTCATACATGAGCTTCATTGTTTAACTAACCGTGTGTTTCCAAAAACTAATACTTGTGTATTATCTTTTCCATATACTGTCAAGTATTCATACACACCGGTTTATTACTTTTATTGACTATGTTCTTACCATGTCTCAAACTTGTACCTAATTTTCGATGGTAAGACACCTCGTTTTGTACTTCATTGATATTTGAGCGTTAGTTTATTTCATTCATAGCGTTTCTTTCAAGATTTGTCTATACTTGTTCATATAGACAACATTCAATTTTTCATGACTTAAGCTTGGATTGTTAAATCATTCCTATTTGATGTTTTCCATACATTGTCAGATTCTCAAAACATATCTATTGTTTTCACTTCGTTCATTCAATTTCCTCGTTTTGAGAAAATCTTCCATGTTTAAAATGCTCAAATCTTCATGATTATCTTATTGAGCATACTTTCATCTGACATATGTATTGTGATTTGACTGTTGAAGTTAAACTATTGAGCAACATTATGCTTTTAGGATAAATACATGGGATCAGTGTGAGGACTTAATAGAATTTCTATGGATTCACGACAACCAATGTTTCCTACCCAAGAAGTTATCCTGAGTGACCGAGAGGCGAGGTGTCAATATCAGAGTGTGGGTGTGTGCTGAGATAAAATGATTAGAGAGTTTGGTTAGAAGAGAACTTAAAAGATTACAAGAAAGAGGGTGTGAGAACAGAGTTCAAAAGAAAATCACAAACTCTGCACCAAATCTTTTCTGAGTCAGGCAACCACATCTATTGATGGTTCACATTCTTTAGTGACCTTCATTGAAACATGCACCAACCCATGCCAACTCTTGCATTAAACCCCACCAGCTACTCATCTTTTTCTTAACAAGAAGATGTTTCAATTTTGATTGGGGATGCATGATGGCACTAATTATTTAGTGCCATTATGCTCTTTTATCTTATTTTTAGCATAGCATTTTACCTTCTAATCCCAACCTTTGAGTCATTTTAGTTACTTATTTTTCCTTTTCTTGTTTCTTGGAGCTAAATATGTGAATGACTTGTTTTATTGCATTGGATAGCAAATTGGTGTCTTTTTGGCCAGATTTATAAGTGTAGTAGTCTGCAGCATTCCTGCAGCAGCCGAGATTAGAGCTTAATGGACAAGCTAGAAGGAGCTTATTGTGGAGAGACTTTTTGGGATTGTTGTATCTGATTTTTGGAACCTTCTAAACTTGATTTATGGATGATGTATTTTGGATAAACTCTAGTCCTTATTATCCTTTGGTTATTAACTTTAAGTGTACTTTTATTTGTACTTTCAGTAGCTTAGGCACCAAGCTTTGTTTCTTTTAACCATTTTGCCCTCCTTTCTTAGCTTGTATAAATAGAAGGAGTTGGTTGGTGCATTTAATATGTAGAAAATCATATTTCAAAGAGTTTGAATCACTCTTCGAGTCTTGCAATATTATTAATCTTTTGAAGTTACTTTCTTGTCTTTCTTTATTTCTTGTAATTTTTACTCTCTTTATTACGCTTTATTTACATTACGCAATTTACATTCCGTCATTTATATTCCGTCATTTAATTTATGTCATTTACATTTATGCATTTACTGTAACCCCCCCACCGTCCCGCGTGGCTAAGGACGAAAGATGCCACAAATAGATTAAAACAAAACCTAGTCCAATCCAAAGGTTAAAACAAAGCGATTACTATAATTTACAAATATATAATTACAGAACCACCAACGGAGATAACAGTTTGTACCAAAATATATTCCCAAAATACACATAAACATCATCTACATTAGTTATCAAAAGCTTAATAAAGCATTTCATAATACGTTATCTTCATTCCTGTCATCTCCACAACTCTCAACCCAAAAGCTCAACTAAGTCATTTGTCTGCCGAGGACAAAGAAAAACCTCGGTTGAGCTTAATACTCAGTGAACAGATAATGGTAACTAAACAATATACATGAGATAACAAGTTCAAGATGAAAATTAACGTTTAAGATGATATTCTAGATTTAAGATGTTTCTGAAAGAAATCAAAGACAAACGATTGTTCCGAAGGCATATTAAAGGTCTAAAAATCAACATGCATCATAATAACACTTTGTTCCCAAAAAGATGATCAGTCCGTTTGGGATTGAGTGAGGAAAGGAGTGCGGACACAACACGACAATCCTCTCCGTGGATTTAACCACGACCGCAACATATTCTACGATAACGGTTCCTAGGATCGATCCATACGCCCTATATTTGACCGGTATCTAATCAGTCCGCTTTTAAGGACTATATATAGTGAGGACGCCATGATCGTTTTAGCCACCATGGAAGCATCTCAACATCGGTGTCCCCAATGTCAATTCTATAGACAAAAATCACAATAGATGCAATCCAACAAGTCAAAAAATCCATGTTCCAAATCTCAATTGAAATGATAATTGAAAAGGAAAAATAATGCTCAATTGTATTTAACAAGCATGAAGTCAATTTGGAACCAATTTATCTGGATTAGGAAGCCTTATGCAAATGGCTATCCCCGTGTCAAGTAAAGGATGATATCCGTACCTGATAAGTATATGATGGAATACCACAATCGGGTGCTCGTAGTGTTGATACTAGTCACACAAAGTCACATTTACATAAAACAAAATATAATTACTATTTCGATAGTAGTCAATATACTTGCTTGAGTAAATAAGTCTTAGACCCTCTTTCTACTCATTATTATCTATAGAGTAGTTTTAGATAGTTTTAAGGTTGATTAGTATAAGATTCATCATATGGTACAAGCAATATGTGCACAAGGTACAAGCAATAGTTGCAGCTCAAGTTCTAGAACATATCAGCTTCTGTCTCTTTAAAGTTTTGCTATTTTACACATACTTATAGGACAAATTACACTTTTACTTATAAATGAAAGTTGTAATACTATCTCTTAGGAAACCAATCTAACAATATTCACTTTATTTGGATCAATGACCAATTTTATATGAATTTTACAAAAACAGTGTGCAGATCCCGAGTTGCAGTTGACCAGTTCTAGAAACTCACGGTTTTGAGCCATTTAGACTCAAAATCAGCTCTTAGTGTAAACTACAAAGATGTACTAGACTCTTCAAGGTTTCCAACCATATATTGTACATATCATTTGGATCACCTAGTGATTTTATACGAATTTTTGAAATAATCTGAAAATTTTGATTCACCCCTGTACATAGCAACTAATTTCACAACCAACTCCATTGAAACTCATTCTATTCAATAGGCAAATAACACCAATAATTATTGTGAGTCCGTGTGATTGAACACGATCGTTACCAGATAATCAAACAACAAAGAGATAGATAAACCAACCTGTTTAGATTACAAACGATCAATTACAAGGTTGATGTTCTTGAAATAAAAACTCTCTCTCTTTTCTCTCTGATCTTGATGTGTAATGTGTTGAGATTATGTGAGATTTTTATCTGAGATCTGATCTTATCTCACCTAACATCTAATCTAACATAATATAATATCTAAACTAATAATATACTAAAATATCTTAACAAATAGATATTTAGGAATATTATAATAATATAAAATACAATAATTAACTTTGACATTTTATTACAAACTAACATTAGACTAATATCGAGAGTGACTTTTCAGCTTTAGCTTCAGATTCCAGTCTTCAGATTGGATGATCTTGAATCCAATAAATCTGTGATCTAACAATCTCCCCCTTTGGATCAAGATCATTATTAAGATGATTTAGCAATTCAGTCTTCTCTTTCAGCTCAGAAGATGGAATCTCCTTCTTTAGCTCAGAATGCTTTAGCAAAGTATCTTCAAAGAAAAATTCTCTAAAATCAACATGTCTTCAGAATACTTTGACCTCTCGCATTTCTTGGTTTGCTCTTCTCTTCTTTTGTAATGTAATGGACATTTCTTGAAGCTTTAGGTTCTCCCCCTTTTTGATGAATAGAGAAACGGTTTCATCAACACTCGGAGTAAGAAATGTCTTTCATTTGGAGCTTTTGATCCGTCAATTCAAAAGATATTCATCCAGATCTTTGCAAATCCAGACAAAATAATTGTGTAACACCCGAATCAACAAATGAATCAGTTAAAATGCCTGTCAGTAACAATAAGTCACTGTGTGTAACAAATACACGTTGGAAAGGAGCTTTTTGATGTTGACTCCCCCAGGGATTCCATTCAATCATCCAAACACCACAAAGGCAATTTCTATGAACGTTATGACAAAGAAAGAAATTCCTTGTGTGTTCGTGCTTGTGATAGAAAGAATTAAGCACGAATGATTGCTTATAGGGCTCAATATTGTATAAACCACTGAGACAAGAGTAAGTTAAACACAGACTCAATGTGCATGAGTGAAGTGCGAAGGTGGGGCAGACTTCCTTCTTTTCAATATCCAGATTTTCCAAATGAAAATTAGATAGCAAATGTGTTGCGTCCCCTTTGAAAATGTGAAACACTTTCCTTTTGAGAAGAAAATGAGTAGTTGGTTAGGTTTGATCAAGAGTTGGCATGGGCTAGTTGCTTGTTTCAATAATGATCACCAATGAGTTGTGAAACATTAGTAATGTGGCTACCCAGCTCAGAAAAAGTTGGTGCAGAGTTCTGATATTTTTTTAACTCTGTTCTCACACCCTCTTTCTTTTAAACATTTAGCTTACTCTCTTTTTCTGTATACCTCATCACACAATCCACACTCATTTCTTTTTGACTTCTCACACTCAATCACTATGGATTAACTTCGTGGGTAGAAATCACTGGTTAAGGTGATTCCATAGAAGTTGTGTTAAGTCCTAGCACAATGAAATTCGATGTTTTCCTAGAAAGCATATGATGCTCAAAATGGTTTAACTATTTCAGTTAAAGCACAAAGTAGATCTAGAAAACATTTAAAATTTTCACTTCCAAATTATAAAATCGGTTTAAGACTCGGGAAGTGGTTTGAACATTTAAGAAAAATGTTTTCTATGATTGAAAGTTGTCCACCTTTCAACCATAAATGAGATGAAGATAAGGAATTATACCTTTTGAGTGCAATCTTTCATCTCATGAAGTTAAGCTTAAAGTCATAAAGATATGATCTTGTAAGCATCTCTCAAAAACTGCAAAAGTCTTATGTCATAGTCAAAGCTAATTTATTCACTGAAAATGAAAATGACAAAAAACAGTAAAACGATTAAAGTATGAGTTCTGATCATAAATAATCAGAAGTCATCACCTTTTTATTTACTACCCCTGAAATTATGCATCCAAAAATATGTCAGTTAAAAAGATATGCATTAAAATTTCAGACAAACATGTACTCACCCTTGATGGTTAATTTCCTCATTCGAGTATTGGAGTACAATCTCTTATCAGCACTGGAGTAAGGTCTTTTGATCATTGAAGTATGAGTACTAAACTGTTGTGTTTAGAAGTCAAACTTCGTTGAAGTACGGGTTTTAAACTGATGTGTTCAAAAGCCTATTTGACATTGATGTCCGGGTCTTGAGCTGATTTACTCAAGAACCATTGTTGACATTGAAGAACGAGTTATAATCTGTACATAATTAGAAGTCGATATTCTTTCTCCTACTCCCTCTTGACAGTAGGTATATGCAACACAGAATCATCCTTTTTCTTTGGTATCCATTTCCATTTGGATCCAACTGTGTTAGCAAGCGATTTTGGCACCCATTGAAATTTGGGTCCTCTTTGCTTTTGAGAATCTAATGAAGAGTTAGAATGATAAGAGTGAACATGATATGTGCCAAACCAAACAGCAGGATCTTTACGAGAAGCATGATCATATCTACCATAATTTGAAAAATTTCTAGTAGATTGAGATAACTGGAATAATTGCTGTACAAAATATTTCTTGCGAGAATCGACAAGTTTTGATTTTATACAAGCAACATTCGAAAAAGATTTAGCAGTCTCGTCAAACTCCTGTTTTGGTTGCCACTGAGATTTAACTCTGAGCTTTTGCTTGCATGGATCTGAAACATTTGAAACTTGTGAGTTAGACTTTTGAGTTTCAAACGAATGCTTCTTTTTTGGGTTACCAGTAGTGATCGGTTTCTGTGAATGCTTAGATTTCTTCTTACCTTTCGCATTCTTAGTTTTTACAGAAACTGATTTATCAACTTTCGTTGATTTTGCACTTTTTACAAACATACTGGTTTTTCCCAATGATTTCACGACAAAAGACGAATGGTTAGGAAGTTTGGCACTAAAATCAAATTGATCAAAACAATCTTCCAAAACACCATTAGAGTTTAAAAAATCATACCCTCCATCAGTTGAACCAAACAAATCATCAGATTTTGAAGCCTTTGATGATTTAGAAAGAACAATACTTTTAAGCACAGTTGAAAAAACGTTTTGTTCAATATCAATTAACAATCTTTCATCTGCTAAAGATGTCTCAAGTTCAGAAATTTTACTTTCCAAAATGAGAGGAGGGACGTAAATATTACCTTTAATAGGCTTCGCCTCCATTTCTTTTACAGAATAACTCTAAAAGAAGTCATTTGAAAGATATTTCTTTTGATATATTGGATCATCATTATAACTATTATTCAACTTCGCATAACGAAATGGAAGATGAACTTTAGATGATTTCTTTCGTTTTTCAGTTTCCTTGGCTTCATCCTCTTTAGATAGTCCAGTCCAGAAAACTTCAAGCTCAGGAATTCTTCGAGCTAGTTTCAAAAATGTAAGATCATAAAGTGCTGGCACTTCAGATATACCCTAAAATATCCTAAAATATCTTAACAAATAGATATTTAGGAATATTATAATAATATAAAACTCAATAATTAACTTTGACATTTTATTACAATCTAACATTAGACTAATATCGAGAGTGACTTTTCAGCTTTAGCTTCAGATTCCAGTCTTCAGATTGGATAATCTTGAATCCAATAAATCTGTGATCTAACAATTATCATCATCCTAAATGATATTTTAAGCATAAAATCAAGACTCTTTAATTTCATATCTAAAATTCACCATTAGAGACCTAACTTAAGCTAAACCTCAAAATAATGAAATTCATACCAATAGCTTAACATACATTGATTCCAATGATGATTTCAATTCTCAAACAAACTTGAAATCTTCAATCTTCTCACAATTTCAAACCTAAAACAGATTTCAAACCTAATGATTCAAAAATTGACCTAAAGAGAAGATTCAAGTTAGAATACTAGAAAGTATACACATACCTTTGAGTTCTTGAGTTCTAAACTTCTTATCTTCAACTAATTTGATGATTTTTTCAATTAATTTGGTTCCATCGATGGATGATCTTGAAAAGATGAGAGAAATTAGAGAGAAGGAAGAAATACGTATGAGGGTTAAAGATTTTAATGAATTTTAATAATTTGGGGATATTTATATTTTCAACTTTTTCACTTTGACCCCTCAAGTCTAATTTCTCAACTTTGTGCCCTAATAGGTGTTAACTTAACATTTTAAGTTAAGTTTAGTTTCATTTTGTACAGGTGTGGTCCCTTATATGATATTGTATCACAAATTAATCCAAGGTACAAGTCGGTTAAGCATATGGTACAAACATGTTATGCACATTTCTACCCAAAGTTCACTTTAACACAACTTGTACGAGTTAACGGAACACGGGTGTTATAATCCTCCCCTCCTAAAAAGAAAATTTCGTCCCCAAAATTGAGATAAGATTAGAAGGACTTACAAGAATCAAAGAGATACGGATACTCCTTTCGCATTGACTCTTCTGTTTCCCATGTGGCTTCCTGCTCGGAATGATTTCGCCATAGCACTTTCACGAACGGTATTGTCCTTCGTCGCATTTGTCTCTCTTCTCGACTAATTATCGCCTCAGGTTCTTCAATATAAGAGAGATCTCTTTCAATTTTGTATAACGGATAATCAGTCACGTGAAGGGGTGATAATGATATCCGCGGAGCGACGATATATGGAAAACGTTGTGGATATGTGATAGTTGAGGAGGTAATGCTAGGCGATACGCCACCTCTCCAACTCGTTCAAGTATTTCGAAGGGTCCGATATATCTCGGAGTAAGTTTACCTTTGATTCTGAATCTGCGAATACTCCGTAAAGGTGAAATTTTTAAGAAGACATGATCACCCGTTTGGATTTCTAATTGTTTTCGATGCTTATCCACGTAAATTTTCTGCCGAGATTGAGCTTCTTTCATTTTCTGTCTCGCAATATTGACTTGTTCAGTAGTAATTCGGACAAGTTCAGGTCCTTCGATAGCTCGTTCCCCAACTTCATTCCAACAGGTCGGTGTTCTGCATTTTCGACCATATAAATCTTCGTACGGAGCCATGCCAATACTAGCCTGCCAGCTATTGTTATATGTGAACTCCACGAGATGTAAATACTCATCCCAACTACCAGACCACTCAAGAGTACAAGCCTGTAACATATCTTATAGGGTCTGAATAGTTTGTTCAGTCTGAAATCCGTTTGTGGATGAAAAGCTGAACTCATAGTCAATCTCGTACGCTTAGGCCTGGTGAAGACTTTTCCAGAATCGAGAAGTGAATCGTGGATCTTGATCTGATGTGATGAAAACTGGTGTACCATGCAATCTCACAATTTCTCGCTGAAAAATGTCAGACAACTTACTAACCGGATACGTCTCTTGAATAGGCAGGAAATGAGTCGACTTTGTCAAGCAGTCAACTACTACCCAGATAGCATCGTGTTGTGTCTGAGTTTTCGGAAATCCTGTCACAAAATCCATAGAAATATGCTCCCATTTCCAAACAGGAATCTCTAATGGTTGTAACAATCCGCTAGACTGATGATGTTCAATCTTCACTTTCTGACAAGTAAGACACTTCGCCACATATTCACCTATATCCCATTTCATATCGTTCCACCAAAAGTATTGTTTCATATCTCGATACATTTTAGTGGATCCGGGATGAATCTAGAAAAGTGAATTATGGGCTTCACTCAAGACTGCATCTTTGAGTTTAGGATTATCGGGTACACAAAGTCGATTACGAAACCAGATAATACCTTTATCATCAATTTGAAAATCTGATTGTGAATCATCTTTAGCCTTTTGTAAGATAGCCCAAAGTTCTCCATCCTGCTGTTGAGCCTCTTTGATTCGAGAAACAAGGGTTAGTTCAACCGTGATGATAATCCAAGAATCACTAAATCACTTAGAGAGAGAAAGTAGAGAGAGAGAGAGTTTGAAGCGCAAGATGTAATCTGATATGAATTATGCGTGAAATCCTTACAAAGACCAAAGCCCAAAGGGACTTAAATACCCTAGCCTTATACAACACAGATAAGCATCCTAAACACTGTATAAGACCAAGCCTATAAATACAATGATTACTATAAAATCATACTTAACAATCTCCCCCTTAGTAATCATTGGCGCTGTGGTCTTCAAAATCAATCTTCTAAATCAGCACGGACCATCTAAGCGACTTTGAGAAGAAGCTTCTTGACTAAAAAAAATTTCTTCTCAGCAATTTTCAGGCTCAATTGCTTTTGCTGTCTTGACAAGCCTGGACCTGTTTGTAATTAGCTTGAAAGCACAATCGATTCATCAGCTTGTGCTCTAGACGATTCACCTCTTTCAAATAAACTTGAATGAACTGTGGTGATCGGAGCTGGAACAACAAAAGACTAGTATGGCTGAAGAAATTAAATCTTGAATAAATCTTGATCAGCAGATAAACGTTGGAACTCTTTGTCTCTTTAACTTCTCCTTAACTTCTCCCCCTCATGACCTTGATGATCTAGATCAACTTGGTCATGCAAATGTTGGAGACGAGACAACTTAAGATCTGCAAAATCAGAGTAAAGGAGACAAAGGAGAGGGTTTGCGCTACACGTTGGTAGCGCAAAGTGCGTTTTGCGCTAGCTGAAGATGGCTTAAAGCGAGGTTTGCGCTACCAACTGTTGGCGCAAAGCTGACTTAAACTCAGAAAAGTTACCTGATAAGCTCTTTTACTCCCCCTACACAAATGCACTAAATATGACAAGTCAAGTTAGCATTCATATAGAGAATCAGATACTCCCCCTCGAAAACAGATATTATCTAATCAGAATATTCTCCTTTTTCACTCCCCCTTGAATAATGCACAAACCCATTTATAAAAAATATGAGAACACAAGAATTGAAACATCAATGTAAAATAAAAATATACTGAATATGTATTGTGAAACAACTAAACATATAAAATTTTAAACACTAAACAAATTAAATTCTAATCAGTAAAATATCACATATTTATCAATCAGTTGAAGTCAAACATGTGTTATTGGATACAAAAACAAGTTTTATTGCATATCAAGTTAAGACATGTTCAGTTTCAAAAACTTTCATCAATCTATTCAGTGTGCTCGCATGTGAACTTCAATTAGCTTCAAGAAAATGCAATTCTAAAAATATAATGGAGAACTTTGCATGTACTCACACTAAGCCATCAAAAATTAAGACTTTCACAAATTTACAGGTTTATCGCAACTCAAACATTTCACCAAGTATCATGAGATGTGTGCTCATTGACATCTTTTAGCATTGTGCACATTGGCATCTTGACATGAATGTGCTCTTTGGCATCTTTTAAGCATGTGCACTTTGGCATCTTTTTGAATCAAAAAGTTTGATAAGTAAAGAACATGCTGTAAACGTAACTTTCTATCTGACCCTATTGCAGGATTTGGGTCAGCCGCTCCCAGACCAGTTGGCCTTAGGGGACTAGGTGTTAAGCACCCCTTGGAACTTACTCTCCCAGATCAGAAAGGATACATCGACAAATCCTAAACCCATTCATACCAGTAGAACATGACTTTCGATCTGATTCTATAGAAGGATTTGGGTTCGATCACTCCCAGATCAATTGACCTTAGGGGACCTAGCATCCCACGGAACTTACTTTCCCAAACCAGAAAGGTTACAGGTACAAACTTTTAAACTTAGAGATTTCTGTATTTTACATATATAATATTCATCTCAATCACTCAGTTTTACATCTAAGTGCTTAGCCCATATTTTCATTGCGATCCATAATTCTGACTTTTTAGGTTTTCTAAGCATTGTAGACTATAAATATTCCGAATCACACAACTTTAAAGCAGTATCAAAAGCCACAAACATGTTGCTGACTTTTCGACTTTTGTTAGACTTGAAAAATGAACATATAAAAACTTCAATATAAACAAAGCAACTTGAAAATTTATCCTTGACATACATTTTATTCAAAAGAAAGAAAATTGTAAAACTTTTACTTCATAGAATAAAATTTGGAAAGGTTTAAACTTTTAAATTCAACATGCCAAGATTTGAAAAATAGAAACATTTGATCGGCAAGTTTATATTCAGTTGAAACAAAATATAATTCAATAATACCATCTTTCACATAATGTAAAATGAATTTGTGTCTCATTTGAAAATTTTGGGTTGAACAAAATCAGGGTTTGAATAAGATTGCTCAGATTCTTTTAAAAAAATATGAGAAAACTGGAACAACATCATTATCAGAGATAAATGCAACGGAAATTAAGTAGATGTACTCACAGTTTCTCATTAGTCAGAAGCTGAAAAACATTGAATAACGAGTCCTAGACTGACATGTCTAGAAGTCGATGTCTTTGAAGCACGGGTTCTTAGCTGAATTACTCAGAAGCCAAATTTCTCTTACTCCCCCTTGACATTAGATGACTGCAACTTAGAAGCAATTTGAGATTTTGGTACCCACTTGAATTTGGGCCCATGTTTGTTAGTTGCAGTTCTTATGGGGATATATTTGTTAGATTTGACACGATAAGCACAAGAGAAATTATCAGAACGACGAACATAAGAATCAGTAAAAGAGAAAGCATAATCATCAGAACTAGAATTAGAGAAAGAATATGAGACATGTTTTGAAATTCGAATCATTTGCTTTATAGAGTATTTTGAAATTTTATTACAAGAAGCAAATGAATCACTTTTATATAATTTGTCTACACATCTATCCTCATCAGTCTGAGATTCATCCGATGTCCGCTTCACCCTCTAGATCTGTCTTGAAGATGTGCTCAAAGTCCTATCTGTAAAATTTGAATCAGAAGAATTAGAATTGTCAGAAATGACTTTATCTTGTTTCTTTGACTTCTTTGACCGTCTTCTTTTACGCTTAGATTTATAATAATCATCATTGAGCGTAAAAGAATCATCAAGAATTTTCGTTTTAAGATTTGAATCAGAAGAAGCAATTTTACCTAAGTCACCCAACTGATCAATCAATAAATTTGAACTAACCTCAGAGTCAGAAAAAATTTGAGAAAAATTTTCAGATTTTGGAAATTCTTTTTCGTTTTCTTTAAAATCAGAAGAAAGGTCAGAAACTGAATCTTGTTTTTGTGAAAATAAATTTTCTTCAAGACATGATGTCATGAAAGAAAGAAAAATATCAGATTCAATTTCTTTTTGAATATTTTGATCTTCCATCTGATCTTCAAGGTCAATGATTTTGCCTTCTAAAACTAATGGAGAAATATATCTCTTAGAATCATAAAAGATTGGAGAGATATTTTCCTTATCAGATTTCGCGGCATATATATCAACATAATCATCTGACACTGAAGACTTAATGGAAGATATATCATTTAAGCTTTTTCGGCCTTTCCTTAATTTTCAGGAAAATATTTAGCATTTTCGCTCGTATAAACAAAAGAAGTTTCTTTTTTCTTATTATTCATCCTTTTCTCATTTTCGATTTCTAACACTTGCTTTTCATTCATCCAATCAATTTTAAATTGAGGAGCATATTGAGCAAGAGTTAGATAATCGTATTTATATAAAGTTGGGGATTTTTCTATCGCATTGTTTAAACAATGAGGATTTTCAAAACCAAGTCCCCATTTTTCTTTTATAGACTCATAACTTCTCGGTTTGTTCAAATATATAGTTTGTTCAGATTGATTCCTTCGATATAATTTTTTTTCCAACTCATTTATTTTAGTTGAAAAATTATCTTTTAAATTGGTCATTTCAGTCAAAGATTCAAGATAAGACTTATTTGATTTTTCCAAATCATCTAATTTCTTTTGAAAGATGTCTTTTGTATTTTCCAAAATAGATTTTTCATCTTTCAAAGAAATTTTCAATTTGTCAATCAAATCTGACTTTTCTGAATTTAAAGTCTTTTCAGATATTAACTTCGAGCGAAGATCAGATAAAGCAGTTATAATAATGGTCATCTGAGAAGAAATGAAGTTGTAATCAAACTCAGAAATTACCTCATCTTCATCAGTATCATCATCATCATCTGACTGATCATCTCCGATTAAGCACATTTGAGCAATTTCCACATTGTCAGCTTCATCATCGGAGTGATCAAGCCAGTACTCCTCTTCTACGAGCAAAGCTGTTCCATTCTCTCTTTTCTCGACAAGTTCCATTTTCTTCCGATAGTATGCCGAATCCCGAACCTTCTTCACTCTACACTCCTTAGCTATGTGACCGGGCTTTCCACAGTTGTATCATGCAACAGCTTTCTTAGCCTCAGATACTTGAACATTCTTTAACCCAAAAGTGAAGCAAAGATTGTTGGAACCCGACCGTGGTTGGAACTTTTTCTGATAATGTTGTGAGAGAAGGATCATAGCTTTTTGAAGAGCCTCACCATCGTCATGAGTGGCCCCGTCATAATCATTATCAGACAATGCTTGTTCTGCCAGTTGTTTTATGATGAGAGCAACTGGTTCCACTGATTTCTTGTTCTTCTTTTCAAGTTTGGTCTTCTTATCATTGACTATGCACTCATCTGTCAGCAGAATCTCGTACATCACTTGGATTTGCATTGAAGATATCCTAACATCATTCCTCAAGCGATGACAAGATTTGTTCCATTCCGGTTGAAGTGCATTGAGGAATTTCAGATTTGTTTCCAGCTCAGTCTTTTCCACTTTAATTTTTCTCAGATCATTAATCACAGTGCAAAATCTGTCAAAGATAACCTTTAGAGATTCATTGTTCTTTGCCTTAAATTCCTCAAAATTATTCATGAAACGAGTCTGGCGAATTTGAGTAGCAACTGATGACCCAAGCATGATCTTTTCTAATTGAGTCCACATCATATTTGGATCATGCTTGAAACAATCAATTCGATTGTAAATAGAGTTAGGCAGTGCTAGCATCAAATTGGATTTTGCTTCTCGATCGGCTTTTTCGCGTGTAATTTCTTCAGCAGTCAAAGGAGTGTCATTTTTAGGTCTGATGAACGGTCCTTTAGAAAATGACTTCATCATATTCTCTCCGTTAGCCTGCCGCTCAATGAAATTAATGAACCGATCTTGCCACTGAGTGAACTCATCTTCATTGATTAAAACTGGTGGACGAGTATCTGTTCCCAATTGCATCATGAGATCACTCTTGTAAAACTGATCTTGAAAAGCAAACTTGGCAGAATCCATGGAGACAAAAATATTCTAAGTCTGGACTGAGATAGTGCAAACTGAAGGTTTGCGTGAGAGGCAGAAGGCGCAAACTAAGATTCTCGCGAGTAATTGGTGACGTAAACTATGATTTGCATGAGCTGAAGGTCACGCAAACGCAAACGAGATTTGTGTCTTGTTGAAGGCGCAAACTAGAGGTTTGCGTGAGCAGAAGCTGGCGAGAACTTGACTTTGCGTGAGTTAGAGGTGGCACAAACTGAACTTTTGCGTGACAAGTAGATGGCGAGAACCTCTTTTTGCGTGAGAGGTTAAAGACGCAAACTAGGTTTGCGTGATGTGCTGAAGACGCAAAGTATACTTTGCATGATGAACAGTAGGCGAAAACTCTGAAAAATTCTGATGCTCTGAAATTAGGAGGAACTCACGCAAATCAGGATGAACTCGCGCAAAGATTGGATCTGGCGCAAACCGCTGAAAAAACAAGAAAAAATCACCAAATTTGATTACAGATTAGAAATTAAAAAAAAATTCTTACACAGATATGTTCGAAAAACGGATTCTAATACTTTTGTAACAAACAATTTCGATCAAAAACCACAATTTCAAGAATTTGAAAAACCAACAGTTCGTAAAACGACTTTTTCAGAAAACTCTGTAAATCTCAAAATTGACAATTAAAACTCGATTTTCTTGAAGTTTGATGTGAATCAACAATATTCTCTTTGTAAAACCAAATCCAACAAACCAAAAATCAAAGAAATTCATTCAAAAACCAATCCGATTTTGATGAAAAATAAAAAAATGAGATTTTCTTGAAAAAATCAAGAAAATCGATCGAATTTTCTGATTAATCTACAAATTCAGAATCTAAAACATGAATATCTCAATCCTCTCAGATTTAGATTGACTCTGATACCAATTGATAATCCAAGAATCACTAAATCACTTAGAGAGAGAAAGTAGAGAGAGAGAGTTTGAAGCGCAAGATGTAATCTGATATGAATTATGCGTGAAATCCTTACAAAGAACAAAGCCCAAAGGGACTTAAATACCCTAGCCTTATACAACACAGATAAGCATCCTAAACACTGTATAAGACCAAGCCTATAAATACAATGATTACTATAAAATCAGACTTAACACGTGAGACTAGCCAAAATTTCGTCTCCACCACTATAGCACAAAGCGATACCCATACGTTCCAGATCTGAAGCAATCTGGGGTTGAATGGTTAAAGATGATATATTACCAATGCTTTTACGGATAAGAGCGTCTGCGACTACATTTGCTTTGCCTGGATGATACTGAATCCAGACATCGTAGTACTTAAGAAGTTCGAGCCACCGTCGTTGCCGCATATTCAGTTCTTTTTTGCGTAAATATGTACTTCAAGATTTTGTGATCAGTAAAGATATCACAAGTCTCTCCGTACAAATAGTGACGCCATATTTTGAGTGCAAAAATAACTGCTGCCAACTCAAGATCATGGGTAGGGTAATTTACCTCATAGGGTTTGAGCTGGCATGAGGCGTACGCAATCACTTTGCCATGATGCATCAGAACACAACCCAGACCACTTTGAGAAACATCACTATAAACCAGAAAACCTTCTGACCCAGATGGAAATGTAAGAATTGGCGTTGTAGTCAATCTTTTTCTCAGCTCTTCAAAACTCTTTTCCTGTTCTTCACCCCAACCAAATTTAACTTCTTTTCGAAGAAGTTTTGTCATAGGGAGGGCGATCCTGGAAAAGTTTTCGACAAACCGTCGATAGTAACCTGCCAAACCCAGGAAACTTCGGACTTCTGAGACATTTGTCGGTTTCGGCCATTTAGTGATGGCATCAACCTTGGCAGGGTCGAATTTAAAACCTTCACCGGAGATAACATGGCCCAAAAATGTCACATGCTCCAACCATAATTCACATTTAGAAAACTTTGTGTACAACTTCTTATTTTGGAGAGTTTCTAAAGCAATACGCAAGTGAGTTTCATGATCTTCTTTCGACTTTGAGTATATGAGAATATCATCAATGAAAACGATAATAAAGTCGTCAAAATAATATTTGAAAGCCCTGTTCATAAGATCAATAAAGACTGCCGGAGCATTAGTTAACCCGAATGCCATAACAATAAATTCGTAATGACCATATGGAGTACGAAAGGCCGTCTTAGGAATATCATGATCTTTGACTCGAAGCTGATGATACCCAGATCTTAAGTCGATCTTAGAAAAATACTTTGCTCCTTGAAGTTGATCGAAGAGATCATCAATACGGGGTAAATGGTATTTATTACGTATAGTGACTCGGTTTAGCTCACGATAGTCAATACATAAGCGCATCAATCCGTCTTTCTTTTTAACAAATAGGACCGGTGCACCCCATGGAGATACACTGAGTCGAATAAAACCCCGATTTGAGAGATCTTCAAGTTGCTCCTTAAGTTCTTTCATATCCGGTGGAGCCATATGATACGGAGCCCTTGAGATAGGAGAGGCTCCCGGAATAAGATCAATTGTAAATTCAACTTCCCTTTCCGGATTCCTCCTGGAAGTTCAATCAGGAAAGACGTCTGGAAATTCATTGACAACATGAATATCTTCAAGTTTGAGGCATACTTTTTATGGGTCTTGTAGTGCAACTAGGAACCCTTCACATCCCTGCCAGATCATTGCCTTAACTTTTATTGTTGAGATAACACGAGTCCCCTTCTCAGGTGAAACATCCTGGAACACATATTCGGGTTCATTGACATCACCGAAGACGATTTGTTTGGCTTTGCATTCGATGGTCACTTGGTGTTTCGACAACCAATCCATGCCGAGGATGATATCGAAGTGATCCATTTTCATCGGAAGTAAAGTGACCTCCCGAATTCGATCACCAATGAATAACGTACAATTTGGAAATTCACCAAGTATACATACTGAACTACCTTTAGGAGTAGTAATGTGCAAAGGGAACTTGGTGGATCGTTTATATGGTTTAAGATTTTCCTCAAAATTTTCAGAAACAATCGAGTGTGTAGCACCTGTATCGAATAAAACACATACATCTCTACTGTCAATAGAAAGGATACCAGAAACCATACCCGCAGTATATTTGTCAGTAGACAAGGAAAACACTCGACCACCGACAGTAGATTGCTTATCTTTATCTTTAGCATTATCCTTTGGCCGTTGTTTACAATCACCAGCTAGATACCCCCATTGACCACAGTCATAACATACACCAGTCATTCGAAGACATGGTCTTGGGCGATGTCTAAATCCACAATCTTTGCACCGTAACAGAGAAGTTGTATTCGAAAAACATTTACTAGAAGTCCCTTGAGATGAAACTTGAGATCGGTAATCCGGTTGTTTCCACTGACCTGTCCGATTAGTTCCTCGTCTGCTAGAACTTCCTTGAAATGCATCTCGGTTTCTTTTCTTACCATTATCAGCTCGGGAGAGTATAGAGTCCAGTCGTTCCCTTTCAATGTTTCTCGCAGCATCAGCAACTTCGGCAACACTCGTAAAATCTTGATTGATAAGCTTGGATCTAAATTTGCTGTTGAGGGACCATTTGAATTTATTAACCTGAATTCTTACTGTACCGGCCATAGTACCTACAAAACTAGCCAATCGTAGAAATTTGGCCATGTATTCAGATATGGATTCATCTTCTTTCTGCTTAAGTGTAGAATACTCTTGAACATACGCATCTTTGTCTGCTGCAGTAAAGTATTGTTGATAGAAAATCTCTTTGAACCCATACCAAGTTAAATTTTTAATAGCTCTGTCCCCTCCATAAGATTGCTTCCAAGCTTGCCACCAACGATTAGCATCCCCTTCAAGTTTATAGGTATCCAACTCCACCTGAATTCTATCCGAACAGCCTAAAACCCGAAATATCTTTTCAAGGTGTGATATCCAATCTTCGGCCTCAACAGGAGTGGTCGCTGAGATAAAAGTATGACGCTTTTGCTTGTGGAACATCTACAACCATTTATGGATATCAACCAGTTCGTTACCAATGTCAGTTTCCTGATCTCTGATTTCTAGCCGAGAGTTCCCAGTGTGAGGATTCGGGTTTTCGCCAGTTTGACGTAATGCTTCAACCGTTTATGCTATAATTCCTGGTAGCATCTCGTTAACCGTTTGGTGGACAGCTGCGATCACATTAGGATCTAGTTGACTTCTTGGCTGATTTCTTACTTCATTTTCAGACCCGGTTCTATTTCTCCTAGGTCTACCTCTTATTGCTCCTCTTATTGCGGGTACTCTTCTCGACAACATTTGGAGCTAACATAAATAACAGAGGAATCATTTACTCGGTTATTTTCAATAAGAAATGAAACATACGAAATATTAATTAACTAGCATGAATAGTTCCTAAGATAGTCCTATCTTAGTTCTACCCATTCCTCACAGATCAAACTTAAATTGTACTACATGATCATAACCTATAGCTCTGATACCCCAACTTGTAACACCCCCGTCCCGCGTGGCTAAGGACGGAAGATGCCACAAAAAGATTAAAACAAAACCTAGTCCAATCCAAAGGTTAAAACAGAGCGATTACTATAATTTACAAATATATAATTACAGAACCACCAACGGAGATAACAGTTTATACCAAAATACATTCCCAAAATACACATAAATTTCATCTACATTAGTTATCAAAAGCTTAATAAAGCATTTCATAATACGTTATCTTCATTCCTGTCATCTCCACAGCTCTCAACCCAAAAGCTCAACTAAGTCATTTACCTGCTGAGGACAAAGAAAAACCTCGGCTGATCTTAATACTCAGTGAACAGATAATGGTAACTAAAAAATATACATGAGATAACAAGTTCAAGATGAAAATTAACGTTTAAGATGATATTCCAGATTTAAGATGTTTCTGAAAGAAATCAAAGACAAACGAATGTTCCGAAGGCGTATTAAAGGTCTAAAAATCAACAAGCATCACAATAACACTTTGTTCCCAAAAAGATGATCAGTCCGTTTGGGATTGAGTGAGGAAAGGGGTGCGGACACAACACGACAATCCTCTCCGTGGATTTAACCACGACCGCAACATATTCTACGATAACGGTTCCTAGGATCGATCCATACACCCTATATTTGACCGGTATCTAATCAGTCCGCTTTTAAGGACTATATATAGTGAGGACGCCATGATCGTTTTAGCTACCATGGAAGCATCTCAACATCGGTGTCCCCAATGTCAAGTCTATAGACAAAAATCACAATAGATGCAATCCAACAAGTCAAGAAATCCATGTTCCAAATCTCAATTGAAATGATAATTGAAAAGGAAAAATAATGCTCAATTGTATTTAACAAGCATGAAGTCAATTTGGAACCAATTTATCCGGATTAGGAAGTCTTATGCAAATGGCTATCCCCGTGTCAAGTAAAGTATGATATTCGTACCTGATAAGTATATGATGGAATACCACATTCGGGTGCTCGTAGTGTTGATACTAGTCACACAAAGTCACCTTTACATAAAACAAAATATAATTACTATTTCGATAGTAATCAATATACTTGTTTGAGTAAATAAGTCTTAGACCCTTTTTCTACTCATTATTATCTACTAGAAGCGTACTTGCGCAATGCAGCGAGATATATCACAATTTTAATGTTTCATTTTATTTTTTTGTCGATTTACAGTACGATTTTGAATGGTTTTGAGAAAGTGATTGAAATTGTATTCCCCATCACAAACAAGCAATTCTCAATCTAAAACAAGATCTAACAATGTATATTCTAGAGAGAGAGAGAGTAGTGAGAGAAAATTCTTCATTCATATGTCTGACAATGTGATACAATAGTTCTAGTTACAAGATTAACAAAGCACCTAAGGTATTTATACCAAGGATGCTATCACAATACTTAACAACTAAGTAAACTCATATTGACTAAACTAAAAAGACTTTAACTTTGTTGACTTATCTTGACTTGACTTTTCCTATTTAAATCTTGGATACAATAATACACTAACAATCTCCCCCTTTGTATTCAAGATTTAAAATTTTTTTGACAATCGTCTTCAGCGCTTGATTCTTCAACTTTTATCTCTGACATCTTTAAAACTTTGAAGCTTTTAACAATCTTCAGTCTTTGAAGAATCTTTGAAAAGTCTTTTGCACTTTGCATCTTCGGAATGTCAACAAGTCTTGAAAACGAAACATTTAAAGTCTTGAAACAATACTATGAAAACTTAATCTTTGAAACTTCTTTAAACTTCTTTGAAAACTTCGAACTTTTTGAAACTTCGAGGGATCTTTGAACTTTTTATCTTCATCACTCTGATCTCTTGATCGTCTTTGGAAAAACAAACTTTCACGAATCATCTTAACTTTGACTTATCTTCAGAAATCTTTGAGAATGATTTCTTTTCATCTGATTTGAACTTTTCAGAAAATTCATCACAAGTCTTGACATCATAACTTTGGAATTCCTTGAAATTGATCTCTGTAGATTTCTCCCCCCTTTTGATGATTGTGAGCACCATAATCATCAAAACATCCTCAATTTCAGCACTTTCTTTGAATCTCCCCCTTTTACAAATATTCTCCCCTTTTGAGATACATTTGACATTCTCCGCTCTTTGATCTGAATAGCTGAATCATGAACTGTATATACCCGAATCTTTTCAAATTCAAATATAATGAACTTGGTAACCCTGATTCAACAAATGAAACAGTTAGAAGTGCCTGTCAGTAACACAAAGTTACTGTGTACAACGAATGTACAATTTAAGGAGCTTGCTTGATGATGACTCCCCAGGACTTCCATTCAATCATTGAAAATCACAAGGTTTATCTATGAATGTTCTGACAGAAAAACAAATTTTCTGTGTGCTCGTGCTTGTGTATGAAAGAATTTAGCACAATGATTTTGTTTCATAAGGCTCAAATTGTGTAAACTGTTGAGACAACAACAGATATTACACGGACTCAATGTGCATGAAAGAGGTGCGAAGGTGGGGCAACTTTCCTTCTTTTTCAATATCTAAATCTTCCGAATGAAGAATAGATAACATATATGCTGCGTCCCCAAAGAAAATGAAACATTTCTTTGTTAAGAAAGAAACGAGTGGCTGGTGGGGTTAAATGCAAGAGTTGGCATGGGCTCACTGACTTTTTCAATGATGGTCACCAAAGAATGTGAACCAATCAGATTTTGTGGCTGCCCGGCTCAGAAAGTGGTTGGTGCAGAGTTCTGATATTCTTTTAACTCTGATCTCACACCCTCTTTCTTTTTAACATTTTACTCACTTCTAACCAAACTCTCATTTACATTTTACCGCTCCACACAATGAGAAAAACTCAACCGGATGAGTTATCTCCCCCACTCTTTGATTTATGACCCCTCACCCCTCAATCACTCTAGGATAACTTCCGGGGTAGGAAACACTGGTTAACGTGAATCCATGGAAGTTCTGTTTAAGCTCACACATGAATCCCATGTAAGTCCTAAAAAGAATGGTTGCTCAACAATTTAACTTTAGCAGTTAAGCTCAAAAATGTGATAATATTGTCAAAATGTATGCTCATTAAAAATAAGAATGAAATTTGAGCATTTGAACTTTGAAGATTTCTCAAAACAAGGATATTGAATGAATGAAATGAAATCAAGGGAATTGTTTTGAGAATCTGACAATGTATCAATCAGATCAAATAAAATGGTTAGGGTATCAAAGAACTGAATAATTTATTTATATGAACAAATATAAACAATGTAGCAATAAAAGCACAAATTTGGAAATGATGATTGATGCTCAACAACATTTGAAAGCAAACGGGAGTATTACCATCGAAAAATAGGTTCATTTAGAGACATGGTAATAACTGATTAAAATGAAGTACTGAACCGATGTGTGTGAATACTTTATAGTATATAGGAAAGATAATACACGAGTATTGATCTTTAGAAACACACGGTCTGTTAAACATTAAAGCTCAATATGAAAAACATTTGAAAATCACACTTCTTAATTCATGAAATCTTTTGAGAATAGAGAAGTGGTTTGAACATTTAAGAACACGTTTTTCATGCTTGAAAGTTGTTCGTCTTTCAAACAATCAGAGATGTAAGATTAGAAGATACTTACATTTAAGCTCCTCCTCAAATCATTATAGAATGATTTAGGTCAGATAAGCTCCCCCTGGATATTTTGCATAATATCCTTATCTGAACATTGAAGAACGGGTCCTGATCTGTCATGTGATCAGAAGCCACAATTATTTACATTAAAGTTCGGGTTCTAAACTGAAGTGTTTAGAAGCCAATGTCTTTGACATTGAAGTCCGAGTTCTAAGTTGTAGTACTTAGAAGTCAAAATTTTGTACTTTGAAGTACGAGTCCTGATCTGTACATGATCAGAAGTCAAACATCTTGCTCCCCCTAAACCTGTGGTACTTGCGAAACAGATTTAACAGGTTTTGGTACCCACTGGTATTTGGGTCCTGGTATGTTAGATTTAGAAATCCACCTCTCATTAGATTTATATCTTTTAAAATCCGAAATCTGAGAAGTAATTTTGTAAGATCCGTACCAGTTATGAGCAGTTTCTTTCTGAATGAAGTCATTCTCTCCACAGTAAGAACAACAAATTTTCTTTTGAGCAATCCTGATCAAATGATTAGTCGAGTAATATATATCAGAATTACCAAAAAATTTACCTTTGTGTGCACTGTTCTTTTTGGCATTGGTTGTGGATTTGAATGATTTGTCATTCTTCTTCTCTTCATCAGAATCTTTTACTCTCCATACCATCTGATTTTTCTTAGAAGACTTTCCAAGAGATTTGATGTAAAAATTTACTGAACCATCAACAGATTTATCATAAAATAGATTTGATGGTATGATCTGACTTGATTTGACAATGATTGGTTTGACACTTTTGTTTTTCAAAACATTTTTATCATGAATAGAACTCGAAGCTATTTTGAAAGAACAGACTGATTCTGTTGAAAGATCAACAGGTGATTGATTAATCACATCAGCTGAAATCTTTTCTGATAAATTGACGTTTGCAGCTTCTAAGTGTTTTATCTTTTTAGCTAAAATGTTTCTTTCAGAAGTTAGTGTGTCAATCTTATGTGTCAAATCAGATATAGCCATCTGTTCTTTAAGAATATCTGATGATAGAACAGAGATTTTGGACATGAGCTTGGATATTTCAGTTTCAAAATATGAACGTTCTTGCTCAAAATCTTTTTGTAAGTTCTTGGATTTATCAGAAATTTCATTGAAGATCCCAACATTTCTCTTTTCAGAATTTTTCTTTTCAGACTCAAAAGACTTTTTCTTTTCTTTGAAAATTTGTCTTTCCTTTTCTAATAAGTCTTGTAAAATTGAGATATGTTTGGGAAATTTAGTGTTTTTATCTTCAAAAACTTTTCTTTCCTTAGAAAATGTGTCTCTTTCAGTAATTAGAATCTTTTCAAAATCAGACACTTGCTTGGAAAGTTTAATGCATCTCAGCTCAAGATCCTTTTTCTCTTGCAAAGTTTTCTTAGAAAGTTCATAAATCTGTTTAGTAGAAGATGTCTTCACACTTGATTTTTCTTTTTCTGCTTGAAGACTTGTTTTCAGTTCCACATTTTTGTTCTCCAGAGCAGATAGCTGATCTTCAAAAGCCTTCAACTTGTTTTGAAGCTTGACTGATTCATCTTGCAATTCTAATGATTTCTGTTCAGTCGTCTTCAGTTGGCTTTGAAGATACGCAATCTTTCTGTCTTTCAGCTTGATTTCTTTTTCACAAGCTTGAATAGTTTTTTCTTTTATTTCAATCATTTCCTCTTTATCTTTAATCTCCTTCTCTCTTACACTGATGATACGTGCAAAATGAGATTTATCCATATTAGCACACTTTTTACAGTCAGGAGCTTTATCAGAATTTGACAAATTTAATTTCAACTCCTGAATTTGTTTTAGAAGCACTGAATTTTGATTTTTCAGTTGATCTCGTTCAGCTTCCATCTTTGGTATTTCCGGCATGTACAAAACAACCATATCTCTTGCAGATAAAACAGTGTTCCCTCTCTCGTCTGTAGTAGACATCTTGTCAGATTAGCTTGACAATGAAATGATCGTAAAAAATCAGAAAATTATGACCACTAACAAAATATGTCCCCCTCAACATTTCTGACATATTTTTCTCTAGAAAGAAATGCTTGAATAAAATGATCGTTCCCAAACAAATCAGAAATGTTGACTAAAAAGTCAAACTTGGATCACACCAAAAAAATTTAATTTTCAGAAAAAAATCTAAGTTTTTAAACTCGCATGTCACCATACGCGCTAGTCACTATTCACAAATATCAAGTTTCAAAGAGGGGGAAATGATATAAATATCAAGTTTCAAAGACATAGAAGATCGGAAATAAGAAGCAACAGTTAAGGGGAGTAAGGAAAGGTTAGGGAAGGGGGGTTGAATAGATTATCTGGTATAATTAATATTTTTGTGATTGATTTGGTTGTAAAATAAAAGATCTAAACCTTAATCTCTTGGATCTAAGGTTGAAAATCCGTTCGATCTGAAGATTATAGTTGGGCTGAAAGGATTGGTGCTGAATAGTTCAAACTGTTAAATATATCAAAGTTGTTTGAAAAGCGTGTTGACATAGTGGATTTATTTCTTGACAGATGTGAACATATGAGCCTAGTATACGTAGTATCAAAGATCTTAGCCTGAATGTCTAAAGTTGATTTGTGGATTTGAAAATATTTGCTCTGAAGATTCATTGTGTGTTGAAGTATGAAAGAGAAAGTTTTTGAAGTTTGTAAAGATCATGAATATTTTGTTCTAAAGACAAGTGTTTACTTGAAAAAGGGAGATTATTTCATCTTCATTATTGTTTGTTCAAAATGTTGACAAAGTTTGTTCATCTTCATAAAGAAAGTTTACTGAAGACAAAGTCAAGTTGAAGAAAATATTCAAAACCTTGAGATCACAATACACAGGAGCAGATTGTTAGAGCAAAATATATTGTATCTGAGATCACATTATATTGAAGATGAAGATGAAGTCAAAGTCAAAGCATAAGGTCAAAGTCAATTTTATAATTGTAAAAGTCAAAGTTATTTTACTTGTATTTTACTTCCTTGTAATTGTAAAGGTATAAATAGAGTGTTCCATGCAATCTTGTAGTTAGATTTGACAAGTGAGATTTAGAAGATTTGAGAGTTAAAAAGTTCATATTCTAGAGGGAGAATCTAGAGAGAGAAAGTAGATCTTCAATCTAATCTTGTATCTTTCTCTCAAGATCAATGTAACACCCTGATTGATTTTTTTATATATTACAATAATAAAACTATTACATCGTAAAATTTATTACATCATAACAGTTGTATATAAGCGGAAGCGTTCGAAACATAAATCAAGCAGTTTATTATACATGAATATAATAAAGACAGTAGCACATTGCACTTCCTCTTTACGTCGTCTTGCCTAAGATACATACATGAAATATATAAGCTTTTAAGCTTTGTGAGCAATTGTGGTTTTATAATGAAATCAGTAGCATGCATAATATTAGTGTGAGATTTTATATGTATAAATATGCCCATTACTTTCAACAGGATCCACGATCCTGGGTTCCATGAAGGATCTTCCCTCTGGTTTCCGTGAAGGATCTTCCCCCTGAGTCCGTTTGCAAGACGTCATCCATCATTATACCCCGTCGGGTATTTACTATGGGCATACTTTCACATGCATAAAGCTTTTATAGATCACATGTAGAACACGTGCTTTTATTTCGTCCAATATTTTTTTTGTTAATGACTTCATGCAACATTTTGAGCAGAGTATCAACTATATAATGTTTAATAATACCATTTTAATTTATGCAGAGTAACGACTATAAAATTTAATACCATTTAAATTTGTGTAGAGTAACAACTATAAAATGTTATAATAACATTGTAATTTACAGAGTAACGACTACATGATGTTTAATGATAACATTAAGAGTAACGACTAAAAAGGTGAAATGCGGTAAATACAATAATATAACACATATGTATCCAGTAAAATACATAATAAACTCACCTCAAACCTCAATATTTGCTTGACCTTGAATCTCGAACTTATGGGTTTTAATAGCAAGAATGAATTAGCCGCATATATGTATATGTATATATATATATAGAGAGAGAGAGGGAGGGAGGATCATGCGAGAAGCAAACTAATTTGCGAGAAGGCGAGAAGGAATGTGGGTCACATAATTTATTAATTAAAAAAACCATAAATAAAAAATAAAAAATAGTTTTAGAAATTAGGATAATTATCATTTTAAATTGGATAAATTCTTAAAATTCTCATTATATCTTTTAGATTTATTTATTTTTTAATTTCAATTATTTATTAATTTATTTATTAATTTTTTTTTTCTAAATATACTTTTAATAAAAAAATTCACAATTTTAATCAAATATCACATGTGATATCATTATATGAATATTTATGTATATCACATATCATATTATCACATGTGATAATTGTATATATTTTAGTTAATCATATGTGATTATGTGCACTTCTATTTATAGATTTTATTGTGATGTAAATATTATCACATGTGATAATTGTATATATTTTAGTTAATCATATGTGATTATGTATATTTATATTTATAGATCTTTTTGTGATGTAAATATTATCACATGTGATTATGCATCATTTATATTCAGACATATATTATCATATGTGATATTTACAAAAATCCACCTAGTGGGATCATATGTGATACATAATAATATATCACATGTTAAACGAAGTTAATCACATGTGATTCAAAATGTAAATCTAAAAATTATAGAAAAAATGGTGAAATAAATAATGAATTAGTTATGGATACCACATGTGATATTTAATAAAAATTATGATTTTATAGAAAATAATAATATAAATTTGATAAAAAAAATTATGAATTTATTAAAATTAAAAAATAAATAAATTTAAAAGATATTATGAGATTTTTAAGGATTTATCCAATTCAAATTGTAATTATCCTAAATTTTTGTTTAAAAATTCACTTATGTTATTTTTTAATTAATAAATTATGTGGCTCATATTCCTTCTCGCCTTCTCGCAAATTGACTACCTTCTCGTTTGAACCTGCCCCTATATATATATATATATATATATGGTCCCCTTCATTTGCTAACCACGGCATTAGTGTTAACCGTGCTAACCAATCTGGACCGTTGGTTATTTAGATCAATGGTTCACAATTAATTAGAATTTTAATTTTAGAAATATTAAACTAAAAGGCTAGGAAATTACGGTGCATAAGAGCATAGGGTTAAAAATGTAAAAATGCAAATAGCCTTCCAAAATCATATTAACACGTTACCAAAAAAAGAGGCGCAAAAGAAGGGATTTTTTAAACTAATAATTCTTGTTTTTAAACCAAAAAAGAAAAGAAAAAAAAAGAGGCTCACACAGTTTAAAGTGTTTGCTATTTATGTGAATATGTGCATTTTTTAAACTAATAATTCCAAATGTACATTTTCAAAACAAACATATGTGCATGATTTTTGTGTTGTGCATATGGGCATTGTCTACACTAATAAGTCTTGATGTGCATATGTACAATTTTAAATATGCATATCAAAATGATTAGATTATTTGCTCTTTCAGTGCATATGTGCATTGTTCACGTTAATAAGTTTTGATGTACACTATGAGCCTTTGTATATGAATACGGAAAATGGTTTAAGATATGCACATATGCATATGTGCAAACTTAATAGCATAAAATCCGGAAAATGCATATGTGCTCACTTGGACATTTGTTCATTGTCAAGTAAATATGTGCATTTTTTAAACTAATAATTCTTAATGTACATTTTCAAAAATACATATGTGCATGATTTATGTGTTGTACATATGTGCATTGTCTACACTAATAAGTCTTGATGTGCATATGTGCAATTTGAATATGCATATCAAAATGATTAAATTATTTGCTCTTTCAGTGCATATGTGCATTGTTCACATTAATAAGTTTTTATGTACACTATGAGCCTTTTGTGTATGCATATGAAAAATGGTTTAAGATATGCACATATGCATATGTGCAAGCTTAATAACATAAAATCTGGAACAATATCAAAGTTACGTTTAAAAATATTAGATTTAACTCTTTATAACATAAAATCCATATATATCGCTCATTGTGATATAATGAAAAATATATGTAAAGAATATATTAAGATTTAAGATAATCTTGAATAATTTAAAGTTTCAAACATTTATATTTAATATGGTATATCATTACCATAACAAACATTGCTATAATTATGGTACACATTAAATAGGCGATAATGATTACTTAATTTGAATATTCCGATTTTATATAAATTTCTTTATTACCCTTGTAAGTTTAAAATAAACAAAATCATTATCTAATCTCTAGGAGCATTCTGATTGGCCGAAAATGGGTTAGCATGGTTAGCACTAATAGATTGGTTAGCAAATGAATGACCCTCTCTCTCTCTCTCTCTCTCTCTCTATATATATATATATATATATATATATATATATATATATATGCATGTAGGTCGGCGAAATCGAAACTCATTTTAATCCTTCCTAAACTTATCATTTCATTAATTTATATCCTTTTTTGGAAGAGATGTATCCTTTATTTCTTCATCTGTAAGTATGCAAATTGTAAACTTATATAAGGTTGGGTTATTTTGTTAACATTGTAATTGTTATTATCTCAATTAATATGCATTTAAAGTGTTTTATTTAAATGACCGATATATTGAACCAATATGAAAAGGATATTTTTGGGAAAATATTTCCCCAATATTTTGAGACATAAAGCTTGGCTCATTAATTACTCTCAATCAAAATTGAAACTGACGTACGTTGAATGTTCATATTATTATTGTTCATGAAAGATGTTCATGAATGTTCATATGTTTGAATGTTCATATTGTTCATGAATGTTCATCAATGATCAAAACACTAACAATATAGGTTAAATGAACATACATGTTCCAAACATAAAGATACATTGATCCTAAGAAGTTACATTCTATTCGGAAAGCACAAAACGCATCATCTTGTATATCAATGTATGTTAAATTTTATTGAAAGATAAAAAAAGTTAACAAAACCAATAACATTTAGAACCAAAAAAGAAGCATGCCTACATTTTGAAAACAAGGGGTGTGTATGATGAAACTTCATGAACAAATTTACATTTAGGGGACGGTTCCATGCATATATGAATGAATATCATGGTTGTTCATGAATGTTCAACAATGATCATAACACTAACAAAAATGTACTAAGCGATACAGATTTTCTTATTGGGTTCGACTATATTCGAGCTGCAATCAACCGTTTGTGTACTACATTCTTCAATGGTATTGTGATGCGTTCCATTACATATATCCGACGACGTAGTTACTAATGACGAACAATGAAGTATGTCGGCTCTTCCACTGACATCGTTCAATCTCTCGGAATTCATAGAATCATTCAAGGATGGATGCGGTATTAAGGTTGTTTTTCACACCTTCGGAATCCTGGAACGTGACATAAACTAAGAAACATCAAGAATATATCTAGATTACACATTGAATCTAAACATAAAGCTATAATCATAGATGATAATTTTTGTAACTCCTCATTAATGAGGCTAAAAAACAACTACATGAAATACCAACTCTACTCTTAAGCATTTAATTAATGGGTTTAATCAACCAAAGATTTGAAACTTTCTTATTGGTCAATGGTGGTTAGCATAGTTAATAACATTTTATTGGTTAACAAAATAACATACCTTATATATATATATATATATATATATACATATATATTATCCTTATCGAGTATAAATTCGTATACATAACCTTAAATTTCTATATGAACATATATTTAGGACTTACTCGGTAATACCCACTCATAGGCATGCTATTGTTATACATTTTTTTGAGTTTTACGGATCTTCGAAGTCATATTTTGATCTTTTTGATATTTACCGTATCTTGATTTTTCAACATAGATAAATATGAAATTTGGTAATTATTCGATATTCCTATGATTCATAAACGATGTATTTTCATCGTTTTGTTCAAATGACCCTAAAATAAAAACGTTATTTTTTTTCCAAATCTGAAAGCGTTATTATGACCTATGTGAATCGCTGAGTCCAAATATATATGCGTTGTATAAGTTTTAACTCCATTTGAGCGTTCAAATTAATAAAAATGATATATTTAATACCGAAACAGTCCTATAATTTAAACTTTGTCGGTTCTGAAAGTTTCATTGTGATCGTCATAAATCACTGATCCCAAAAGTATATTAGCCGCATTTCATAAAAATTCATATGACTAACTAATTTGAGTAGAATAACAAAACTGTTTAAATAGAAATAATAATAAAATGTTAATACATATATATATATATATATATATATATATATATATATTCACGTTTACTTAACATAGGCAGGGGTTCAAACGAGAACACCCCTGTTTTACGAAAATACGAGAACACTTATGGGCCTCAAGATTATTTAATACCATAAAAAATTAGAATAAATTAAAAATATATTAGTATTTATCAACAATTTTCTGTTATCTTAAATTTGTCCTTATCCATTAATTGTTGTTATTATCATAAAAAAAAATATGTCGATGCGTCTCTTGTCAAAAATGATGTGATAATAACGTGATATTGATAAATCAAAGACTTCTTATGATGTGATAATGTTGTGATAATGGTTTGATTTTGATGTGATATAATGTGATAATGTTTTGATAAATCAAAGATTTGATTTTGCTATGGGTGTGATAATGTTGTTATACTGTTCTGGTAATTGAACATTAGTGAGGGTAACATCCACAATCATCATTCTTTTGTTTTATTACGTGATTTTGTTGTAATAATGATATGATAATGTCGTGATACATTCTGATCGGTGAATATATTATTTATACGTGATTTTAGGGATAATGAATTTACTAATATTATAGATAAATACGAAATCACATTATTATCCTTAATTATTTACCATTTTTATTTAAATTATATGGGTTAAATAATTTGGAGGCTCAGAAATATTCTCGCATTTTCGTAAATTAGTGGTGTTCTCGTTTGAACGTCTCCCACTTAACACACACACATACATACATATATATATATATATGTATATATATAATTTTGTATTTTAAAATTTTTAACATCTTTATCATTATTCATATATATATATATATATATAGAGAGAGAGAGAGAGAGAGGGACAATCATTTGAAAATTTTTTAAATAATGCAAACTTACAAACCCATCTACACCATCCGAATTTTTGATCAACCGTTGAGAATTTTTTGGATTTAAATTTTTTTTAAAAATAGGAAAAGGGTAGTTTAGGAATAATTTTAACTATTTAAAATTTAAATTTTATTAATTAATTTAAATTAATCTATTTATGGTTAGAGTATCTCCTTAATTATCTCTCCATAATTACCTAACCCCTCTCTCTCTCTCTCTCTCTCTTTCTCTCCCTCTCAAAATTCCGGCCATCTCTTTTTCTCTCTCAAAAATCCGGCCACCATCTTTTCTTTCTCTCTCAAAAATCCGGCCACCATGATGAACAAAAATCCGGCCATCATGATGAACAAGAAAGTGAACTCGTCTCTCTCTCTCAAAAATTCCGGTTACCATTATGAACAAGAAAGTGAACTCGAAAGGGATGCCAAACTTCAGCGAATCCTTCTAAACTCCGTGGGTTTTCTGTATTTTCATAAACGAGTTCATATGTTTTTTCTTATATGAAATTTGAAAATTTTCGAAATAATCATATATTTTTATATAATTTCATATATTTTCATAAACGGTTTTATATTTTTTCATAAATAGTTTCATATATTTTTTTCTTATATAAATAATCAGATTTTTAAGTTTCATATATTTTCTTGTATATGAATATTCAGATTTTTTTTCGAAATAATCATATATTTTTTAAGTTTCATATGTTTTTTCTCATATGAATCGTGAAAAATGCAAAGCTAGTTTCTTAGGTTCTTTCTCATATGAAACTCACCGGAAATAGGGGAGGTCGCCGGAGTGGGAGGAGGTCGCCGGAAGTGGATGGTGACGGTGGGTCGTGTATGGTTGTGTGTGTGTGTGTGTGTGTGAGAGAGAGAGAGAGAGAGCGAGAGAGAGAGAGATGGAGAGATAATTAAGCAAGTTAGTTTTTTCCTAAAAATACGAAATTTATAAAAAGACATAAATACCATTGGGTTGCATAGTTTCTACTAATAAAAAGTTTCTATTTGAAGGAGCCTCTCTCTCTCTCTCTCTCTCTCTCTATATATATATATATATATTGAGGGTTGGTTTCATTTGGAAACCAATCATTTTGTGTAAACTATGGAAACCAATCACAACCCTTAGAATATTAGATCCATGGCTATGATTTAAGGATGGCAATTATTGTAATTTGTAGAAAAAATAGAATTTTTTTTCACAAAAAAAAACCCGCGCAGGTGTATTAAGGGAAAACCAAAAATTTAGGATTCCTAATCTAAAACACGCTTCAATTAGAGATTCTGAAATCCCTAACTTATCGGCTTCATTCTTGAGACGGATTTGGGAAAAGAATCACAACCAAAATTATGTTTGAGTAATCATCACCGATCGAAAAGGGAGGAGATTTTGATTAAAGCGAAATGCATCCAAAAAGAGGTTAGTATCGTATTCATCTTCACAACAAGGTTTTTCGAATCTGTTGATTAATCATCTACGGTGTCAACCGATTCATTCAGTTCGCCGGCCGAGTGAGAGAATAAGGATGAAGACATCCTTCTCAAGGTTCACCAATACTGCCGACAATCCTGTCCTGCTTGACGAAGACGACACCCTGGAATCAAAAAATGTGAAGCATGGTGATGAGAACATACCGGAGCTAAAACCATTACAGGATCCGACCACCAAAGACACCCCGAAAACACACGGTAAAACCCTAAAAAGAAGGCTTTATTTCATTATTAGTTATGTTTCAGTATTTTGGTTGCCTATTTGGTGATGCAGATACAATAAAAGCCTAATTCCCAATCAGGAATTAAAAAATATGGAATTACAGTTTTCTACCAACTACAAGAGTGGGTTTATGTGAAATGTCATTCAAATATTGGGTTTGAAATAATATTCATCATGAATATGGAAGTTCAATTAATTATTTTGCAAACTGTAATCTTTATTTCACTTACAATCATCAAGATTTGGGATAATGAGACTGGAATTACATTTAGTCCTTTTGAAAACTATAAGTTTAGATTTATGTGAAAAGTATATTATAATCTTATTTTGGAAATTAGTGAATCATGCATACTGGAATCTTTAATATGGAGAATGAGTCATGCATTAGGGAATCATGAATATGGATAATGAGTCATAAAATATGGAATCATGAATATGGATAATGAGTCATGAATATAGGAATCATGAATATGGGTGATTTTTTTTTCTGAATCATGATGCAATGGATGATTTTTTTCTATTTCTGAATCATGATGCAATGGATGATTTGTTTCTCTTTCTGAATCATGAATATGGATGAATTGTTTTTTGTTTCTGAATCAGGAATCAATTTGTGTAATAACATGAATCAAGAGTCATGAAAGACAATGACTTGGTAAGTTTTATTGAGTGGAACAAAAATTTCATAAAGCAATGTACGTTATAAAAATTTAATGAATATGTACGTTATAAAAATTTAATGAATCAATATGTACGTTATAAAAATGTACGTTATAAAAATATGTAGGCTTTCTTCCCAATGATGGATGGGTCATTCCACTATCCGGTTGTTTTTAATCTGAAAAAACACCATCTATCACAATCATTGACAACCGGAAGTGGAGGCCGACACATGAATAATTCTTATTGAGAAGATACGGTTACGTTACTGATGTGTTGGTAATTAGTTTCTATAGTCAAGTGCATTACACAGTAGAAATAACATTAATTACTATTTAATAACAAATTTTATCTTGGTGACAGCAAAGAATGGTGGTGAACCATCTAGTCACCGTAGACCATGGATCTGCAAACCTACTACAAGGGGTTAAACAAGAGAGGTTGGAAATGGAATGGCAAACTGTTCACAACTCATACGACAGTGGTACTCTCACTATGAGACATATGTAAACTTTTATGGGAGACCTACGTGCTTGGAAAACGGGATTCGCATATGAAGGTCAACAACAACAAACCCAACTAGATGACCTCAGAAAGAAGTACGTGTTGAAAATCACCATGCACAACCATAACTTGAAGAAAGATGCGATGAGTAAAGAGGTTGGAAGGTTCAGTTCAATGGATGCCGACATTAAAAGTCAAATGCTTCGGTAGACAAGAGATAGCCGTTTTGAAAGAATAAATGTGTGGCTGCGATAAGAAACGGAAGCTCCGTCATTATCGGGTTGTTTTAGGTTAATCATCAACTCATATTAGAACTTTTGCTTTCATGAATAATACTTTATGTATCATGGTTTCCAGGATTAGTTTTTTTAATTTTATAATGCTACTTGAATATTTGGTGTTTAAGTTTGAAGTTAAATTCTATTACACTAAAGTTGGAGAAATTGGTTTCGAACTAGATGATTAAGATTACATCTTGCCTTTTTTTTAAAGTTGAGAGCTGTAATTATATAGACACAAATTCAACATCAAAACAGGTTGTTACATATTCATTACAAGTATAACATATTATTTTGAAAAAACAAGTTTGTTCATATGGCTAACAGGTCGCATCAAATTTACTCATTAATCAAACAGGAGCTTAATATGACTGAAAGCTCAAACAATACATCCATGAATCAACACATTAAATTTACTCATTAATCCAAAAGGAGCCTAGTATGATTGAAAGTTCCATCAATGAATCCATGAATCACCAAATTAATTTCTGCAAATTTGATTACGTAATATTTAAAAAATAGGATCACATCATATGACCTTTGTTAATATTAAAACATGAACATGGTGAATTGTTATACCAAAATAACATCACTAAATAAACTGGATAGTGATCCCCTACTAGAACCCCTCCCTCACTTCCCACCCATATCCAAAAGAGTACGTACAAAACATGATTACATCATATCCCATGTGTTATACTAGCATCCACATAGCTTCTTCATTACATCATCGACCAACACATGAACGTACAGGTTCAAATAAAAATCATTCTATTATAAAAAAAACCACCGTTTTCTAAAATCAATATTCATAATGGTTCCACAAACAAAAAAAACCACACTGAATGAACTAAATAAAACAGAAAAAAATGTCACATAACGTGTTGTCGAAATCAACGTTCAGGACAATTACGAGAATCATGCCTTGTTAATTCACCGCATTTCCGCCCTGAAATATTAGAATCCGATGAAGCACCGGTTAGTCCATCGACATTTGAATCTTCTTCGGCCTGAAAACCCGATGATGACCCAACAACGTCTTTAACGTATATCTCATTCATCGAGTAGGTATCGTCCATAATGAAACCACTATTTCCAATTAAACGATGAAGTAAAAAAGAGTAATTTTTATACGATGATTAGCACTACTACGAAGGAGATGATGATATGAATATGATGATATGAAGATGGTGATGAGATGTAGATTATGGAAGGAGATAACCACAAAAAAGAAAAGAAAAATAATCCAGATAATTAAGAAAATCGTCCAGAGCAAATCGTCCATATTTTGTGAATATAACAATCTAATTCCTAATTACGTGGAGGTTGCCATGCTTAAATTTTTGGATATTAATAAAATAATAATATATCAGAATTATAAATAGACCAATATACCCTTCAAATTAATTATGAAATTGGAAAAAAAATTGTTTAAATCTATAAAATGATTGGCTAGGATTGGTTTCAATAGTTTACACAAAATGATTAGTTTCCAAATGAAACGCTTCCTATATATATATATATATATATATATAGGGGAGCGATCAATTGGAAACCAGTATTACATTGGAAACTTTGAAATCAAAATCGACCAATCAGTGAATTTTTTTTTATTTTTTTTTTTAATTGAAAAGGTTGTTTTTGTCTTTTACATTATTTCATAATATATATGGTAAATGTTATTATTATTATATTAATAATTATTTAATTTTAATTTAGCTTATATATGGTAATAATAATCATTGATTAATTTAAAAATGAGATATTTAATTTAGGTAAACTATTTAATTTTAATTTAGCTTATATATGGTAATAATGAAACAATAATGCTAACACGATGAACCTGATTAATCTATTGATGAAAAAACAAATGCTCCTCGTTTTCATATTAAAAAAAATAACAAAATTTAGATTGCGTGGGAAATTTTATTTTTGGTTTCAAGTAATCTAAATAAAATAAACCTTTTTGCCATATTTGAGACACAAAATCAAAAGACATATTTACCCTTTTCATCTATTATTTTTATTTATTATTAATAAATTAATTAATTTACTACCATATATAATTCAAATGAATCTTAACCATTGATTATAAAGATCAATGGCTGAAATTTGGTTTCCAAAGTTTCCAATGAAATTTGGTTTCCAAAGTTTCCAATGAAACTTGGTTTCCAATTGATACCACCCCTATATATATATATATATATATATATATATATATATATATATATATATATATATATATATATATATTTCTTCTTTGTTTATAACAAAGATATTTTCTGACTCTTTTAATTATCTCTCTCAATGATATCGATACTAAAATCTTAACATGTGTATCAAATGTAACTATCTTCATACCAGACAAATTATTGACAATATGCAAAGAAAATTAAAATATGTGGCATTCATTTAAAATATATACAACTATAATTATTCTCATCATAAAACTAGGCATTACAATTCTTCCCACCTTAATAAAATTTCGTCCTCGAAATTTATTTTTAGCTGAAAAGATAAGGATATTTATTTCTCATTTCGGATTCCACTTCCCATGTAGCTTCTGGTCCATGGTGATAATTCCAATGAACTAATACCAAAGGTATGGTCTTGTTTATGAGTTTCTTAATTTTACGATCAGAGATTGATATAGGTTCCTCTATAAAGTTGAGTTTTTCATCAACTGATATATCCTCCATTGGAACTATCACATCCCTTTCAGCAAGACACTTCTTTGAATTGGACACATGAAACGTGTTATGTTTACCTTTTAATTTATCAGGTAATTTAAGTTGATATGCTACTGCTCCTACCCTTTTTATAACTCTAAAAGGGTCCAATATATCGTGGTCTCAATGTACCCTTTTTACCAAATCTTAGCACTCTTTCCACGGAGATACTTTTAGTAAAATATTATCTTCTTGATGTAACTCAATAGGTTTTATTCTTTTGTCTGCATAATTTTTCTGTCTATCTTCGACAGTTTTGAGTCTTTCTCGTATTTGAGCTACCTTATCAGTTGTTTGCTGAATTATTTATGGTCTAGCTAACTGTTTTTTCTCCAATCTCCATCGAACATACCGATGTTCTGCATTTTCTTCCATATAATGCCTCGAAAGGTGCGGCTTGGATAATGCTATGATAGCTATTATTATAAATGAATTCAATAAGAGGTAGATGATTATCCCAATGACCTTTCATGTCAATTGTGCATACTCGCAACATATCTTCTAATGTTTTAATTGTCCTTTTCACTTTGTCCATCGATCTGAGGATGGTATGAAGTACTCATTTTCATTTGAGAACCCAATTCTCTTTGAAAACTTTTCCAGAATTGAGAGGTAAATCGACTATCTCGATCTGAGACAATTGATAGTGGTACTTCGTGTCTTGAAACGATTTCATCAATATAAATATTAACTAATCTTTCTAGTGTGAAAATTTTTTTGATGGGTAGAAAATGAGTTATCTTGGTTAATCGATCTACATTTACCCAAATTATATCGGAACCCCTTAAGGTTAATTTGGTTACAAAATCCTTTATGATATGTTCCCATTTCCAGATAGGAATGTCTAGTGGTTGCAACTGCCTATAAGGTCTCTGATGTTCAATCTTAACTTTTAAACAAGTAAGACATTTCTCGACATAACTAGCAATAGATTTCTTCATTCCCAGCCACCAATAGTAAATTTTCAAATCCTTCTACATCTTATTACTCCCAGGATGAATAGAATATTTTGACATATGTGTTTCACCAATAATCACTTCTCTAGAATTCCCCATCTTTGGAATCCAGATTCGTCCTTGAAATCTTTTAAGTCCTTGATCATCAGTAACTAATAACTTGGTTTGTCCAAAAATTCGTTCCTCTTTTTGTTTATTCATCTGCAATACTTTTTGTTGAAAATCTCTAATCTGTCCCAGTAAACTAGTTGGAGTTATTAGACTTAGCACCTTTCCTGGAACTAGTTTACTAAATATTTTTCTACTCAATGCATCTGCCACAACATTAGATTTTTCTAGATGATACTTGATTTCACAATCATAGACATTTTACTTTTAAATAAAAGAATATTTAAATTAAACAAATTATACCCAGAAAATAAGAATTTTATAATCTTTAATTTGACACTTATATCAATATATATGTTTTTAGGTTCTTTTTGTTAGAATTTAAAGTCTTTTAGTAATTCCATCCATCGTTGTTGTCTTATATTTAATTCTTTTTTATCAAACAAATATTTTAGACTCTTATGATCGGTGTATAATACACACTTTATACCATACAAGTAACGTCTCCAAATCTTTAAAGCAAATACTACTGTTGCTAATTCTAAATCATGCATTGGATATTTTTTCTCATGTTCTTTTAATTTCCTAAATGCAAAAGAAATTACTTTACTTTTTTGCATAAGTACACATCCTAAGCCTTGCTTAGAAGCATCACTGAATACCACAAAGCCTTTGATTCCTTCCGGTAGACTTAAGATTGGTGCACTACTTAACTTATCTTTCAGTATACGGAAGGCTGTTTCCTAGGGAATTCCCTAGTCAAACTTACTAGTCTTCTTTGTCAATGCTGTAAGGGGAGTTGCTATTTTTGAGAAATCTTGAATAAATCTTCGATAGTATCTGGCTAATCCAAGAAAACTTCTGATTTCAGTTGTTGATTGTGGCCCTTCCCATTTTGATTTGCATTCAATTTTACTGGGATCTACCATGATACCTTTCTCACTAACTACATGACCTTGGAATTGAACTTCTCAAATCCAAAATTCACATTTTGAGAATTTTGCATAAAGTTTTTCATGTTTTAATAATTCTAGGGTCAATCTTAAGTGTTCCCGATGCTTCTCTTGACTTTTGGAGTAGATAAGAATATCGTCTATGAAAACGATAATGAACTTATCCAGGTATGGTTTACATACCCTATTCATAAGATCCATAAATACAGTTGGTGCATTAGAAAATCCAAAATGCATGACTAAAAGCTCATAATGTCTATATCTTGTTCGGAATACTGTTTTAGGGACATTCTCTGCTTGTACCTTTAATTGATGATAACCTGAGCGTAAGTCTATTTTTGAGAAGTAACTTTTTCCTTGTAACTAAATAAGTCATCAATCTGGGTTAAAGGATACCTATTCTTAATGGTGACCTTATTTAATTCTTGTGAATTAATACAGATTCTCATGGTTCCATCCTCTTTTTAACAAACAATACGGGTGCTTCCCAAGGTGACGAACTTGGGCGAATAAAACCTTTATCAAGAAATTATTGTAATTGACTCATAAGTTCTCTCATTTCTGAGGGTGTAAGTCTGTATGGGGTTCTGGCTATTGGTGTAGCTTCAGGTACCAAATAAATATGACACTCTACTTGTCGATATGGGGGTAACCCATGTAAATCATCAAAAAAAAAAAAAAACTTTGGGATAATCACATACGATGGGTATTCTTCTACCTATTTCTTTTCTTTTACAACATCAATTACATCTACCAAGTTGTAACATCATGATTTTTATCCCAATTGAGGAAAAATGTTGAACTGGGTGAATCGGTAAAGTAAGAACCAAATATGGAATATGGTTATAGTTCCATGTGGTTATGACACTTGTCACAATAACACCAATTGTACTAAGACTATGGTCGTCTGATAATATCGTTTTCGACATTATTTTGAATCGTAAATCGGTCCTTTCGTTGCAAGTTTCCAAATAAAATAGTAATCTTTAACGAGTTTTTGTGAGAGAAGTACAGGTCTTTGGGATTTTACAAAGCCAGACAGTTTGTGAGTCAATTGGAAGAGGAATTTGGCATTTTAGGCTATTTTCTGGAAAACTAGATTTTGTGGAAACAGTGCTTCGCGCGGCCCTAGGTGCGGTTCCATCAGTACGGGTTCTCGGACAGTGCTTTGTGCGGATCTCGACGCGGTTCCATCCGTGCGGTCGACCACGCCAAACCCCTAACTGTTACAAACTCTTTCCTATATCAATTAGGTTGAAGGGAAGTTGGGTTATCACTTACCAGAGAGAAAAGAGGCAATTTTTGAAGGTGATTGGAGTACGATTTGGAGGAGAAGATACAAGATTGAAGATCGGAAGATTGGAGAATTGCTTCTTCAGGGAGTTTTATTGCTTTAATTCTGAGAACAATGATTTATCTTCCAACCTTTTGTAATTCATTTATGCTTTTGAAGACCCCCAACATGAGCTAAACTTCTCATGTTGGGGGGTTGGTTGAATCATGAACAATTAATCTTGTAGCTATGTAGAACCTTTGATTTTGGGTTTTCTGATTTATGAAACATGTGAGATTTCTCTTAATGCGTGTAATAGTCTGATCAACTATTGGATGATCTGTTAAATCTTTAATTCTTTGAGAAAAGTTTTTAAGATTTGTCTTGCCTCTTATGTCTTGAATTCAATTGAAATAGAAATATGATTTTTCATTTTTGTTGTTATTAATCACTAAGCTTTTCAAATTATTCATTGTGGAGATCAAGAGATTAAGCAAGGGTCTGAAAAGAATTCAATACATCTTGATAAAGTGTTTTGATGTTGTGATTATGCTTTTCATTATTCAGTCCAATCTGAGTCATGTATTTGCATAGATGCAAGGTTTAATGTTCAAGAGGATTCCAACCCTCCAACTCTAGTTATTATTCTTTCAAATCATAATTATTCCCAGCTTTTGATATTGACCTTATTTCTGTTCCAAAGTGAATAATTAGTTTCTCAACAATAATCCAACTTTTACTAGTCTAGTTAATAATTGATATAGTCATTGTGGTACTCAATACCAAGTTCCTTTGGTTCGATACTCGTACTTACGTACATATTACTTGATTCGACACCGTACACTTGCGGTTCGATTAAGGAGGGTGTAAATCCGACTTGTCAAGTTTTTTGGCGCCGTTGCCGGGGAACTTGTTTTGTGTTGATATCACTACTAGCTATAGAGATTATTAGATTTGTCATTTTTATTTCAGTTTTATTATTCTCTCATTTTTAGAATCTAAGGCTTGTGTGTTTTTTTATTACAGGTTACTCTTTGGTTTATGCCAAGGAGGAGGCTTTTCAGAGATATCGAGCCACTTGATCTAGAGATTGAAAGAACTGCACGTCTGTTACGTAGAGATGCCAAAAACCGGAGAATGGGTGATAACAATGTGAACGGTGATCAACCGGATCATAATCCACCACCTCCACCAAATCGAGTTCCCATGAGGAATTATGCTACACCAGCGGTAGTGGTGGGACAAAGAGGAGTGTAAGTACCAACGGTAGCTGCCAATACGTTTGAAATCAGGCATGCCACAATTCAGCTAGTCCAGGCCAATCAATTCGGAGGGGCACCATTGGAAGACCCTCATAGCCATCTCCGTTCATTTGAGAAAATATGCAACACATTCAAAATGAACGGGGTGCCAGACTGTAACACCCATCTTTTTTTCACCATGAAAAGTGTTACGTAATCTGAAACAAATCTCCAAAATACTCTAAAATAACGGCTAAATTAAAAACGTTTACAGTGGAAGACTTTAAAAAAATAAATATGTAACTTAAATGCTAACCCGTCCCATACCGGGTTGCGTTACAATATTTATTCGTAATGGATGCCTGAACATAAATATTGAACTTAGATGACACAAGTCTCTATGTGTGCTCTTTTCCTTTGTCCAACCTGAAACCTTTCGTCCCTGAGATGCATACTATAGTCAGCTTATAAAGCTCAGTGAGTTCATGGTTTGTGTGAGTGAAATCATATCTTGTCACACATATCAAACATGAAAACTTCTTATAAAATAATATTCATTTTTTGAAACATGCACCACCAAGATAAACAAGACCTCATAACCGTCTCCTCGAGTAAGGACTGATAAGTTGCAAGCATTCCCTGGGTGTGTACGGCTCACCTATAGCCAATAACCCATTATATGGTCATGCTTCCATGTCACATGCATTCCCTGGTATGTATGGTTCACATAGAGCCAGTAACCCATTTCGGGGTCGTGCCTCCCTTTAAGTGTGACAAACCCAACCGACATCTCATACTCTTGTACAATATAAACCAACTGAAAATCCAAGCATGCTAAATACGTTAAAATCCGGAAAACAATTAGCATGCATGCTCCACAAAACTCCACATACATGTAAACATATACCAATGACATTATTTAAATCATTATCATGTATAATATTCACCATCACAAAATCATATAATGCTCGAAAATAAATTTGTACATAGGTATGCATCCCAGTGTAAGTCTCATAAAGACTCATCTGATTACGTGTAGATATGCTAGTGATAGCTCTTGACTGAAAACCTACACATTCCATACCATAATATCCAATTAATGGATTAAATTCTCCAAAAGTCAACTATGGTCAACCCGACTCGACCTAAACTCAACTCTAAAATCAGGTCTCTTAATAACTCAGATACCTCGGTTTGATCTCAACGACAAAATATTTGTGGGTCAAAATAGGTAAAAGCCAACCATTGGTCAACGCGGTCAACCTTGACTAACTTTAGTCAAAACCCAAGTCTAAAATCGATGACATCTCAAAATGTCAAGATAACCATTTTATAATCTTATAAATCCGTCACTCCAAATTAAAGCGTCACAATAAATACTTATGTAACACCCCCGTTCCGCGTGGTTAAGAACGGGGCGATGTCACAGTTCAGGGTACATCAAAACAAAAATAAATCCACTGAGTAGACTTATAAAATTCAGAGCATGACTAAACCACATAAACACGAAATTACAAACCATCATATGAAGACAACTATAGCTAAGTTTTACAGATATATTTACATGGACATAAAAACAAAAGAACCAAAAAACATAATATTCAAAGATCTTCAAAAGGAAGTCCAAAATAGTTGTCTTCTTTTCTTTATATTTCCATCCCCTGTCTAATCATCTAGTACCTGCCGTGCCAACAAAACACACACGGCTGAGCAACTTTGCCCAGTGAACGGATTAATAATAATAAAAGAAACGATAATCTAACGAGTGGAAGCGGAAATGAAATAAAGAACATTGATATTAGTAAATATCAAACAAATGTTAAATAAGTGTAGACCACCAAGGCCTATCTGATTCATCATTTAAAATATATAAAAAGAATGTATTTTTAAAAGAGTAAAAACCGTAAAACCAATCAAACATCACAAAGATGTAACAAGGGTCACAAAGACCGGTGTGTATCACAAAGATACGTCATTCTCACGGGTTGATCAAACCACGTAAGTCCCATGGGTAGCAGTGTGGGCACACTCACCATCTAACCCCTGCCGTGAATAATTCACGACCCGACTCGTGCAACTAGGATCGATCCATTCTCCCTCGATAGCCGTTACTTGGCCAGACCCCATACGTACCCATTCTAAGTGAGGACGCCACGATTGTATAGCCACCGTGGAAGCATCCCGACCTTGGTGCCCCCAATGGTCAAGTATTCTATAAATCGAAAACGGAATCATAGGTCTACAACACATGCGACCTCATGGAAACAAATTCAAAAATCCAATAAACCTTGAAGGTTTTAATTCAATTGTTTACCAATGATTCATGATTCGAAGTAAAGAAGTATCATATAATCATAAATCAATTAATCTTTGACAAAATAAATAAGTCATATAATAACTCAAAATCAACAATTTCCAAAAGTTCAATACGGAAAGTTACCATTTCACTTTTGTGATAGGTAATGCATGGTGTACCATGTTCAAGGAGTAGACACGTATATACAAATACGTATCCAAGTATCAAACAAAGAAAGAAACCCGTACCTCAATTGAATTGAGATGCAACACGAGATTAATCGAGACCGATGACGAACTTTAACCCGTTCGATTTCCTATATAAACCACCGATTATTATTAATCGCACAACCTAAAACTCAAAGCTTATTATACTAGCTTAAACACAAATTTATGTTCTTTTAAACATTAAACCGATCACTCGGTGTGCGGTTAAATATCTAGATATAAATATCACCATTTGATTCTAAACTTTACCCGTTTGTAATTTTGACAAAAACAAACATTCCTATACATGTAAATGATTATAACTTTGCTATATCTAATCATAATCTACCAACCAACTTCAACTAACCAAACTTACCAACTTAAATAACTTAAGAAAAATTTATACCTCTAAGAAGGGCTCGTCGCGTAGATTCCGAATATGTAGTTGTTTCGTTGATTGCTTCGACGGATCGAGAGAAAAATTAGAGAGGAGAAGAGTTGTTTTTAGAGAGAGAATTGAATATGGCGGTGATGGATGAAATGAGGAGACGATGAGGTTGCTTAGTTTAAAGATGGATTTGATTGATTTTTAATTTTTATTTTTATATACATGTATAATATTTACATTTTATATATATGTATATATATATATATTTACTTTTTCTTATATATATATAATTAATTAATAGAACTTTAGTTAAATTACGGTTTTAACCCTTCAACTATATCTGGTTACCATTTTAATTACGGTTCAAATCGGTTAAGAAATAATTATATGATTTTAAACCGAGTTTTACAAGGGTATTACAACTTAACTCAAATACAACGCTTTAACCTCATAACAATATCATCTAAATAATTTAATAAACCTCTACACATTATACTTGATAACGACTTTTAACATCGGTTTATCCTTTTTATAACCAAAGGAAACACCCATTACGCCTTAAAGTATCTCATACTTTATAAATCTTAAAACAACACCTTAACACAATTATTAAATCATTCATTACGTAATTAAATAATTTAACAACTACATCTTGCCAAGTAAAAACGTCATAATAAATTTCTAACTCAAAATGACGCTTTTAAAAATAGTTCCTTAAAGACTACTTAGAGGATAACGAATTAATTATAGATTTCCAATGTAATTTAATATATTAATTAAATAATAATTTTAATTAATATATTAATTAAATTAGAAAACTTCTCAAAAATAAATGATTAATAAATAACTAAAACTAATTAAAGTTGTACTTGCCAAATCAATTGAAAACCCAAAATTTAAGTATTTAATTTTAAACTTTATCCATTTCCAATTTCTCATATATAAAACCCAAATATAAAAATTCAAGTATCATCTTGGCCCACAAAAATTTTCTTTTTATTTTCTTTGACCTAACATGCATTTATCATGGTTTTGGCCCAGAACGTGGAGTTTGCTCCCGCCGGCAACAACACCAACAGCGGCAACTCGTCGAAAGCTGCTTTGCAAGGCCGTTTAGCCTTATTTTTCAACCGTTTTTGTTGGTTCTTTTGCTTCTACCATGGGAACAAAAATCAACGAAAATCATCGAGTATTGAGTCCCATTTTCTCATTTAAATTTTCGGTTTTTCAAATAACTCGAAAATCTAAAAAAATCAAAATCGAACATTTAAAACTAAAATCTGAGACCTAAGACTACTAAGGTTCGATAAAGGACTTAAAAACGAAACTATCCATATAAAGAACTTGAAATTTGGTTGAATATTTTATCTCCAATCGTCGATAAACCGAAATTTCGGGTAAGAACTTTGTGCTCCGATTTCTCTCTCGTTTCTTTGTTTTTCTTGAAACCACTTGAACGAAAAATGCAGTTGGTTGCATTCTCTACTTAAATCTGGAATTTCTTTGTCTTTTTCGTTGACATAATGAGCCAATAGAGAGCCTCAAAGTTCAGTCGTGAGTTGTCTCTTTCAAAAACCAGACTTGTCCTATTTACGGAACAGGTCCTCTGGTTTGGACCAGTTAACAACTGATACAACCCTTGAACTTTCAGAAAAGACATTCGGCCCCCTGACTTCAACATTTTCTCCAAATTCACACTTTTTACCCCCAATCTGACATTTTCCTTTATTTTTAGTCTGGTTGCATAATACCTCATTTATTCACTTCTCACTTTCATTAAATAACATAATTGGACCGTTTTCACACTTTTCTTCATATTTTTGGTCCAATAAAATAAAATGCATTTTATTTTATTTTTATTTTTCCTTTCTTTTCATATTTATTTATTTTCCTTGTTTTGGGGTGTCACACAGACGATGCAATCAAGCTAAGATTGTTCCTCTTCTCTCTCCGAGACAGAGGTGCTACATGGGAAGAAAATTTGGCATTGGGCCAAATTTGTACTTGGGATGAAATGGTGTCAGCATTCTTGAACAAGTTCTTTCCTCTGGGTCGTACGACTCAACTCTTGGCGGAAATTACCCATTTTGCTCAATGGACCAATGGTCACTGTATGAGGCTTGGGAGCAATACAAGTCAATGCTCAAAAGATGTCCTCATCATGGACTGCACGGATCGGTGGTTATTCAAACATTCTTTGGGGGGTGGGGGGGGGGGTTACAACCACAGTTTAAGAATGATATCACTGTTGCTGCTGGCGGGGCCCTTATGAACAAGACGTATGAGGAAGCATGGGAATTGATTGAGAACTTGTCAGAACATAGCTACATTACTCCACGATCAAACATTAGAAAGGTAGCTAGTGTCTACGACTCAGATGACTTGAGGCAGATCAAAGCGCAGTTGGCCGCAATCACCAACCAATTGAAGGGTATATCTATGCAAAGCCCAATGCCAATTTATGGGACATCTGATCAGTACTCGCAGTTTGAGTCAGCGGAACAAGTAAATTTCTTGCAGAACCGCAACCGGCCAAGGAATGATCCCTTCTCCAATACGTAAAATGAAGGATGGAAGAGACACCCTAATTTCTCGTGGAGCCAACCTCAGAATGGTCCAAGAGAAACCATGGGACAACAACAACAACAATTTGGTAATAATTCTAATTTCTCTTCTTGTTGGGAACTGAAGATTCTACTAAGTGTAGTTACTACTGCTAGTACAAATGTAGTTACTACTGCCAGAACAAGTTGAAGATTAATACTGCTAAGTGTTACTACTGCTAGTAGAATTACTACTGCTAGTTAAAGTTAGTACTGCTTGAACAAAGTTAGTACTGCTTAGCTAGTTAGTACTGCTAGTAGTTAATACTGCTAGTAGTTAATGCTGCTACTTGAAGTTAATGCTGCTGAGCATTATTAGTGCTGCTAAAGAGATACGAATACTACAGCTGGATATACTGAAGATATACTTAGAAGATATACATGGAAGATATACTGAAGATTTGTTTATTCTTTGTAATTATCTTTTTATCAGTATATGTATAGAATGTGTAGAATAGATAGAAATTTTTTTTTGGAGATAATCGTTTTAAAAGAGAGAAAAATCAACCTCAAGGCATAGATCCTAATTCTAGAGAAGTAGAATTCGTATTGGTGAGCCTGTTCATCAATATTGAGGTTGAGTGTGTAATCTTGTAACTTTAAGCATTCAATACAAGTTTACTGTTTGATCATTATATACTGTGTTTGATTACTGTTTTATTAAATATCAAAGTGTTTTTCCGCAACTTCTTTGATATTAGTTTCTGAGTATTAATTCTTGTTAAGAATTCGATCCTGACAAGTGGTATCAGAGCTAAATTCTCTCAGAAACAGTTATTCATCATGGAAAATCTTACAGAATCAAGCAGTACTTTGGTCTCAAAAGTTCCAATGCTCAGATCCAATGAATTTGACATGTGGAAAATCAGAATCAAGCAATATATTCTCCTCACAGATTACTCTATGTGGGACATCATTGAGAATGGCCCATCTGATGGAGGAAAGATTGGTGAAGATGGCAAAAGAACTCCTCCAAAGACAGATACAGATAGGAAATCAAGACAGACAGAGATGAAAGCCTTGAGCACACTGCTCTTGGCCATTCCAAATGAGTATCAACACCAATTCTGCAATTGTACTGATGCACAGATGCTCTGGAATGCTCTAGAGAAGAGATTCTCAGGTACTAAAAGTACCAAGAGAAATCAAAAGGCAATCTTAAAACAACAGTATGAAAACTTCATCTCAACTAAGAATGAGTCCATGACTCAAACTTTTGACAGGTTTAATAAACTAATTGGTGAACTAGCTACTATGGGAGTACAGATTGATCAAGATGATGTGAACAGAAAGTTCTTAAGGTCCCTTGGAGATGAATGGACCATGTACACTGTGTCATTCAGACAGAATGATCAGTTGGAAGACAAAGAACTTGATGATCTGTACAATGATCTTAGAGTTTTTGAAGCTGAGGTGGAGGCAAAGAAGAAGCCTTCTGGATATGTTCATAATGCTGCACTCCTATCAGCATCAATTGATTCTACTGCTAACTCTGAATCAGTTAATGCTACTAATGGATCAAATCTAGATAAAGGCACTGATTATGCATTTGAAGCTCTTCTTTCTAATCATGGAAATTCTTCTTTGATCAATGATGACTTAGAACAACTTCATCCTGATGATCTGGAAGAGATGGATATTAAATGGCAGATGGCCATGCTCTCCATGAGGGTTAAAAAGTTTATAAAGAGGACTGGAAGAAACAACTTCTCACAAAGAAGAGAAGATGGAGCGGGGTTTGATAAATCAAAGGTAGAATGCTACAAATGTCATCTTAAGGGACATTTTGCTAGAGAATGCAGAAGTGGAATGTCTCACAACAACAACCATCAACAAGTTCAATCTGGAAGCCTCAATAACAACAGAAACTCTGCTCAAGCCCTTGTTTCTCAACAAGGAATGGGGTTTGATTGGAGTGATCAAGCAGAAGAAGCTACTCAGAATCAAGCTCTTATGGCTAAAGTATCTGATCTTCCATCTGAGGTAAGTTTTAATCTCTGCAATAAAACTTGCATAGACACTGTTAAAAGGTACAGGGATCATAATCAGAAGATGAGTGATGACCTGAAGAGACTAGAAAAGGATATAAAAGACTATGTAAGGATAGTAGAGAGATTTGAAGATCAAATCAAAGGTTTTCAAGCCAATGAACTACAACACTCATATGACACTAATTACTGGAAGTGGGAGAAAAAGGATTTAGAACTTAAACTGACTAAATCTAAAGAGGAGAGTGAAAAACTGAAAGAGGAGTTAACCAAGGTTAAGCTTGATGTAGAAAAGTTTTCCAATGCTTCTAAAGCAATGGACTCCTTACTGCAAAATCAGATTCATGATAAGTTGAGAAGAGGAATTGGGTATAATGCCACACCTCCACCATATAACAACAATTACATTCCTCCTACTTCAGACCTGTTAGACACCAAAGATAGGAAGGACTTGCCTGAGGGAGCCACTGAAATAGATCCCTTAGATGAGGTAATTGTTGAGGATAAGACTGAGAAAGAGGTTGACAAGAGTAAGGAGAACAAGGTGAGTGGTGAGATTTCTATAGAAAACAACATTATTACCAATGAGGATTGTGGAAGGGCTTGGATCAAATCCAAGAACATAGAGAAGACAGAGGAAAAGTTTGGTAAGGTCCATTATAAACAGACCACAGTTGTGAATCCAGGTCCTGGCAAACAGTGTACTTGCAATAAATCTGAGCCCCAAAAACATGATAAAAGGAGGGGAAATCAGAGAAATTGGAATAATCAGTGGGCACATAAACAAGGGGTTGATCTGAGTAAAATCAATAGACCAAAACCTTGTTTTATCTGTGGCAAATTGAATCATCTTGCAAAATTCTGTTATTTCAATCCTATAAACCAAAGAATGAATTTCCAAAGATCCATGCAAAAACCCTTTGGTTATAAGAAAATTGAAAAGAATCATGTGGCTAAGAAAACTGTTAAAACTAAAAGCCACATGAAGAAAAAGTATTCTGTTAAAGAAAGTGTCAATATGTGGATTCCTAAAAGCAATAAAACTGTTAGTACTGCTATCACAAATAGTGCTGCTGACAATGATAGTGCTGCTAGAAGTAATACTACTGCTAACAATGTTAATGCTGCTAACAAGGTTAGTACTGCTAAACCTGTTAGTACTGCTACACCTGTTAGTACTGCTAACTCTGTTAGTACTTCTAAAGTTAGTACTGCTTCTAGTGTTAATTCTGCTAAGCCAATCATATTGACAAAGTACTCTAATAAAGAGTGCTCTGAGTTTAAAAACCTCATTAAAAAGGAATGTAAATACTTTGATGAGAAAGGAAGACCCAAGATCACTTTGGCTTGGGTCCCTAATCATACTAATTGATTTATTTAATGTGCAGGGCAACCAACAGCTCAAGGGAAAGAGCATATGGCATGTTGATAGTGGTTGCTCTAGGCACATGACTGGCAACATGTCATGCCTTCAGGATTTCAAGCAAATTAATGGAGGACATGTTGCATTTGGAGACAATCTTACTGGTGGTAAGATAAGTGGAAAAGGTAATGTCACCAAAGGTAAGATGACATTTGAGGATGTCTACTATGTTGATCAATTAAAGTACAACCTGTTAAGTGTATCACAGGTTTGTGACAAACAACATAGTATATTATTTACTAATACTGAGTGTATGATTCTTGCTCCAGGGTTCAAGGTAGTTGATGAAAGCATGATACTACTTAGAACTCCAAGGAAGGACAATGTTTACTGTCTTGATTTGGACAATGTTGATAGTGATTCATCTTTAAATTGTCTTGTTTCAAAAGCTTCTATAGATGAATCCTCCCTTTGGCACAGAAGGATGTGTCACATGAATTTCAAGACTATGAACAATCTTGTTAAAAATAACCTTGTAAGAGGTTTACCTTCAAAAGTCTTTTCATGTGATGATCATTGTGTTGCTTGTCTTAAAGGCAAACAACACAAAACTTCTCATAAGACCAAAGAGTTAAATTCTGTTTCTTCTTGTCTCCAGTTATTGCATATGGATCTGTTTGGTCCTACAAATGTTATGAGTATAGGCAAGAAATCTTACTGCTTGGTTATTGTTGATGATTACTCCAGGTTTACTTGGGTATATTTTCTAAGGACTAAGGATGAAACAAGTGATCTTATCAAATCCTTTATTCTAAGAATTGAAAACCAAACTAATCAAAGAGTAAAAGTCATTAGATCAGATAATGGAACTGAATTTAAAAATTATGATTTAAACACTTTTTGTGAAGAAAAAGGTATTGAGAGACAATATAGTGCTCCTAGGACTCCTCAACAGAATGGTGTTGCTGAAAGGAGAAATAGGACACTAATAGAGGCTGCTAGATCTCTGTTGGCTGATTCAAAATTGCCAATTACATTCTGGGCTGAAGCAGTTAATACTGCTTGTTATGTCCAAAACAGAGTTCTAGTGGTCAAGCAAAAGAACAAGACCCCATATGAGCTTTTAAATCAAAGAAAACCTTTTATTGGTTTCTTCAAACCTTTTGGGTGTCCTTGTACAATTCTAAATACCAAATCTCACTTAGGTAAGTTTGATAGCAAAGCTGATGATGGATTTCTTGTTGGATACTCATCTCAGAGTAAGGCCTACAGAGTTTTTAACTCTTCTTCTAGAATAATTGAAGAAAGTGACAATGTCAAATGCAATGAGAACACACCAAATCCTGTTGGGTCTGGACCTCAATGGCTATTTGACATTGATTCACTAACTAACTCTTTTGGTTTCAGTAATGAGTATACAGGAACAGATGGTGGAGAATCAGAGATCACACAAGTTCAAGAAAGTATATCTAAATCTGTGATTTTTCCCATACCCACAGTAAATGAAGACTGTGAAAAGGAATCATTTACTGAACCAAGTCAGAGTGAAGAAGACACTAGAGATGAGGAGACTCAAGAATCAGAAGTGACATCTGAAACCACTTCAGTTGAGTTGCATGACTCTAATCTAGAGGCTGGACTGAATGAAGAACCTAGTCATAACACCAGAGTTCAAAAGAATCATCCTCCACAGCTGGTAATAGGAGATATCTCTTCTCCCATGATGACTAGACATCAAAGCAGGCTTCAGGAAATGCAAGATCAACAGCATACAGTGCTCTCATGTTTTCTATCCCAGCTTGAGCCTAAAAAGGCACATGATGCTATGAAAGAATCTAGCTGGATAGAAGCAATGCAAGAAGAATTGTTACAGTTCAAGCTACAAGATGTGTGGGATCTAGTAGACCTTCCTAAAGGTCACAGAGCAATTGGCACAAAATGGATCTTCAGAAACAAGAGAGATGAAAGAGGTATTGTTATAAGGAACAAAGCAAGGTTGGTGGCTCAAGGCTATACTCAAGAAGAGGGTATAGATTATGAAGAAGTTTTTGCACCTGTAGCTAGGATAGAAGCAATCAGACTATTCCTAGCCTATGCTTCTTACATGAACTTCAAAGTCTACCAAATGGATGTAAAAAGTGCTTTTCTCTATGGGTCAATTGAAGAAGAAGTATATGTCTGTCAACCACCAGGGTTTGAAAACCCAAGCTATCCAGACAGAGTATACAAATTAAAGAAATCACTTTATGGACTACATCAAGCCCCAAGAGCATGGTATGACACTCTGTCATCCTATCTCTTGGAAAATGACTTTGAAAGAGGAGTCATTGATAAGACTCTCTTTATCAAAAGAAAGAAGAAGGATATCTTGCTGGTCCAAATCTATGTTGATGACATTATCTTTGGATCTACAAGAAACAACATGTGCAAGGAATTTGAGGATTTAATGCATCAAAGGTTCAAAATGAGTTCCATGGGGGAACTTACTTTCTTCCTTGGACTCCAAGTCCAACAGAAGTCAGATGGCATTTTTATATGTCAATCCAAGTATGTGCAGGATATTCTAACCAAGTTTGGTTTCTCAGAATCAAAACCTGCCAGCACACCTATGGAAACACACAAGCAGATCACAGCAGATCTTGAGGGGGAGGATATGGATGTACATCTTTATAGATCCATGATTGGCTCTCTCATGTATCTCACAGCATCAAGGCCAGATATTATGTTTCCAGTCTGTGTATGTGCAAGATTTCAAGTTAGGCCAAAGCAATCTCACTTTCAAGCTGTTAAGAGGATATTCAGATATCTCAAAGGGCACCCTAGATTGGGACTTTGGTATCCTCATAACTCACCTTTTGACCTAATAGCATACTCAGACAGTGATCTAGGTGGGGCAAACTTGGACAGAAAATCTACTTCTGGAGGATGTCAGTTCTTGGGTGCTAGACTAGTCTCATGGCAGTGCAAGAAACAAACCACAGTATCCACATATACAACAGAGGCAGAGTACATAGCAGCTGCAAGTTGCTGTTCTCAAGTCTTATGGATTCAGAATCAAATGCTGGATTATGGGGTAACCTTTCTACACACTCCAATCTTTATTGACAACAGCAGTGCTATTAGCATTGTAAATAATCCAGTCAAGCACTCAAAGACAAAGCACATTGAAATCAGGTATCACTTTATAAGAGATTGTAATGAAAAGAAACTTATTCAAGTTGTCAAAGTTCACACTGATAATCAGTTTGCTGATCTATTCACTAAAGCTTTTGATGTGGGTAGATTCACTTTCTTGGTAACAAGTGTGGGAATGATAAACTTTGAATAATCTTCTTCTCAAAAAGTGAGTTTATACCTGTATATTGTTATTCTTGGTGTTACTAATCTTCTTTTCAGGATATGCATAGCAGTACTCAGTATTTAGCAAGTTTAAAAGGAGTAAGTAAAGTTAATACTGCTCGCGGTTAATACTGCTAGTTCAGTTAATACTGCTCGTAGTTAATACTGCTCGCGGTTAATACTGCTAGTTCAGTTAATACTGCTCGTAGTTAATACTGCTCGCGGTTAATACTGCTAGTTCAGTTAATACTGCTCGTGGTTAATACTGCTCGCGGTTAATACTGCTAGTTCAGTTAATACTGCTCGTGGTTAATACTGCTCGCGGTTAATACTGCTAGTTCAGTTAATACTGCTCGCGGTTAATACTGCTAGTTCAGTTAATACTGCTCGTGGTTAATACTGCTCGCGGTTAATACTGCTAGTTCAGTTAATACTGCTCATGGTTAATACTGCTCTAGGTTAATACTGCTTATATTCCGAATACTATAAATACTCTTTGCCCGCCTAAAAGTTCATAACGACTCTTTGCATACTGTTCACTTGCGCTCTAAACCCTTTCTCTCTCAAAGTTCAAAGTTTTCAGGCAAGAATCTTCAAGGTCAATGGCATCAATGGCGTTCATTGACGAGCACAATGAAATCGCGATGCTCCAAAAGCCAAAACAAGCTGAAGGTTTTCATCAGATAGTCGACTTTCTGAAGTCTAGCCACATTGCCCATGCTATCACTATGTCTCCAACTATCTTTATAGAGCATCAGAGGCAATTCTGGGCTCATGCCACCATTGTTACTGAGAATGGTGTGCGAATGATCAAGACGACAGTATGTGGCAATCCATTGACAGTCACTGAAGAGATAGTTCGCATCAGTCTACGTCTAGACGATGCCTCGGGTATAACTTCTATCCCTAATGATGAACTGTTTTCTTCTCTGACAAAAATGGGGTATGGAGGCCCATTGGGTGTTTTTAAGTTCTCAAAAGCTAAATTCTCACCTCAATGGCGTTTTCTTGTTCATACCTTGATGCACTGCATTTCTAAAAAGACCACTGGATGGAGTGAGTTCAGCAGTCCCATTGCTTATGCTTTGGTCTGTTTGGCCACTGCCAGAAGGTACAATTTTTCACAAATGATTTTCAATGATCTTGTCTCAAACATGGGAAACAAAAAGAGCTTTTATATGTATCCCAGGTTTGTTCAAGCAGTTATCAACCATGAATTGACGGATATACCTCAACCTGTTGGGGTATATGTACCTAAACCCCCCAAAGGCAAGGTTTTCTCAAATATGAGAAGATCTGCTGGGGACTCTGAAGGAGTTGACACCCCATTGTTCTCTACAATGATGGTGGTGTCCCAAACCAATGAAGGTATGGTAGCAGGGTCAAGGCCCCCATTAGACCATCCCACTGCTAGCCAAGCCCAACCTTCTCACTCAAAAACAATTCCCCAGTCCATTCTTACAAAACCAACCTCTCCAATTACCCAAACTTATCAAAGAAAACAGGTAAAGAAGGCTCCTTCCCTTCTTGTACCATCACCCACACAACCTTTAAGCCCTCTAAGGGAGAATTCTCCCCTAGAGAATATCCAAAGGGAAACCACAAGGGTGTCTCCCAACCCAAAGGAGGTGCTCTCTGAGGAGGAGGTAGAGCATATGGGCGATGAGGCTGCCACTACTCCTGCTAACACAGAGGAGGAAAGTGGTAACATCAATAAGACCTCCCCCATGGCAACTTTGAATGAGCAATCATTTGAAGGTCCCTGGTGCCAAGAAACCACAGGGGTGGATAGTGCTTCTGCTAGGCAGAAGACTTCCACTACTAAAAGATCCAATGATCCTTCAATAGGGGGTAACACTCCTGGAGAAGGTGAGGACAGATATAACTATGATGAATTGATGGAGACAATGGGCAACATCAACATGGATGTACTCAAACAGGGCAAAGACATAGAAGAGCTAAAACTCATAGTACTGTCCCAACAAGAACAAATCATCAAGTTGAAGCAAATGGTAAGGAAACTGATTTTACAAAAGAAGAAGAAACAATTTGTGCTCAGAAGGAGGAAACCAGAGACTGATGCTCCCAAAAAGGGGGAGATCAACATGGAAGAAGCATCAAGGGAAGGGGAGATTGATAAAGAAAGAGTAGAAGTTGAGGGGGAGAAGGAAGCAGAAACTGTTAATGCTGCTGAAACCTCACAAGCAGCAGTAACAGAGTTAACACCAACAGAAATTGAAGTAGCTGAAGTGCTAATCAAAGCTAAGAATGACACTCCCAAAGCAAAGGGAGTGGTCATAAATGAAGGGAGAGACAAGAAATCAGAAAAGAAAGACATGGCTGCAGATATAAAAAGAAAAGGGAAAGAAAAGATGATAGAATCTGATCAACCATCTAAAAAGCAAAAGATGATTGAGTCAGATGAAGCATTAGCAAAGAAAGTGCAAGAAGAGTTAGATCTAGCAGAAAAGGAACAGGTTGAAAAAGACAGAGAAATGGCCAGAGCACTAGCAAATGAGTTAAATGAAGCATTCCAGAAAGGGTTGGAAACAGAGAAAGCCAAGCAAAGGGCAATAACCTTGAGAAAGGCTATGATGGCCAGATCAAGTGCAAAGAAGAGAAGACCTTCACAAACTTACCTTGCCACTCAGGAAAGAAACAAAATGATAACTTTCTTGAAAAGTGCAATTGGGGTAAAGAAAGAAATGTTTGTGAAGATGAATTTTGATCAAATCAAGGATCTATATGAGAAAGAAATGGAGAAGCTGAAGAGCAATGAAAAGGATAGAGTGGAGTTTGAAAAGAAGGCAAAGGAGAGACATGATATAGACATGAATCAACCATTCCCTGAAAGTGAAGAGGGAACTCCTATAAAAGAAATAGAAAGGGAAAAGGAAGAAAAGAAGAAGGAAGCTACTCTAGTACAGGTTCAAAAGACTTTGAAAAGAACCAAGATGATGGCCAAAAGAAAGAAAGATAAGAAGCTCAGAATAGAAGAAGAACAAAATGTTGCTGAAGAAGAAGGGGCACCTGAGTCATCAAGTCAACAAGGGTCATCAATCAAAGATGATGTAAGCTTATATATGGTAGTGATGGACAAAGTGCCTGAACCAATTTCTGCAGAACCTGTTGGAGTTAAGCCACCAGAGATCATTCACTGGGATGTTCTGAAAATGGATGGAAAAGATTACATCAGACTAAAGAGGAAGGGTGATAAGTATGAAATATTCAATACTTGGATCAAAATTGTCAAAACATGCTCTAGATCTGATATAGAAGAGATGTTTGACATAGGAATTAAGCTGTATGCAGACCATCTGAATACTCCAGGAATTTCTCTTACAAAACTGGTGATGGAGTATCTATGCATGATGTTCAAACCTGAAGAAGTGAACCAGGTCATCAAGAGTGTGTTTAAAGAAGTTACAAGTTGGACTCTATATGAAACTAGTGGAGTATATGCAGTGACTTTGGATAGAAATCACACAGAATACTTCCTAGTGGATAGAGTATATAATCACACCAGATTAAAGGTCCATGCTATGCTAAAGAAGAAGTTGGGTTGTGCACCAAATTCAGAAATGGCCAAGTATCTCATTCAGAGGATAATCAATCAGAGTTTGGGACTGAATCCAGACTTAGCAGCGTGATCTTGGAAGTTTTGGGAGCATTAAAAAGAGCATCTGGAAGAATATCTGAAGAACTTGACTTCTTTTCCTAAAAGTCAAGTTAGGGGGAGATTGTTGGGAACTGAAGATTCTACTAAGTGTAGTTACTACTGCTAGTACAAATGTAGTTACTACTGCCAGAACAAGTTGAAGATTAATACTGCTAAGTGTTACTACTGCTAGTAGAATTACTACTGCTAGTTAAAGTTAGTACTGCTTGAACAAAGTTAGTACTGCTTAGCTAGTTAGTACTGCTAGTAGTTAATACTGCTAGTAGTTAATGCTGCTACTTGAAGTTAATGCTGCTGAGCATTATTAGTGCTGCTAAAGAGATACGAATACTACAGCTGGATATACTGAAGATATACTTAGAAGATATACATGGAAGATATACTGAAGATTTGTTTATTCTTTGTAATTATCTTTTTATCAGTATATGTATAGAATGTGTAGAATAGATAGAAAATTTTTTTTGGAGATAATCGTTTTAAAAGAGAGAAAAATCAACCTCAAGGCATAGATCCTAATTCTAGAGAAGTAGAATTCGTATTGGTGAGCCTGTTCATCAATATTGAGGTTGAGTGTGTAATCTTGTAACTTTAAGCATTCAATACAAGTTTACTGTTTGATCATTATATACTGTGTTTGATTACTGTTTTATTAAATATCAAAGTGTTTTTCCGCAACTTCTTTGATATTAGTTTCTGAGTATTAATTCTTGTTAAGAATTCGATCCTGACACTTCTTCATCAAATTCTAATAATGTTTATCGTCATCTAGGTCACAACCAAAGGAGACAAGAAGAAGAGCAAAATTCAGAAAAGAAGTCGGGACTGGAAGAGATGATGATGAAATTCGTCTCCAAGATGGACACTACCGTGAAGGGAATCACATCATTTGTGAGCACCTTAACTAACACGGTGAGTACGGTGAAGGCGACGACTGATCAAAACACCGCATCCATTCAAATCTTAGAGCGTCAAGTGAGCCAGATAGCCGAGGCATTACAGTCACGAATCCAAGGCCAATTTCTGAGCCAGACAGAGAAAACGCCACAGGACAATTGTAATGCAATCCAGTTGCGAAGTGGCAAGGAGTTAAGAGAAGATCCGACTAGAGAACCGGTGGTGGTAGATGAAAGTAAGGAACCGGAAGAAGTTGATGAAGAGGATGAGGAGAAAATGGATGATCACATCGAGATGGAGGAACCGGATGCCAAGGAAAAGGGGAAGGGGAAGGAGCCAGAAAGAGCCAATGAAAAACCTCAGGTCAAGCCAGTAGCACCAAAAGTGCCATTCCCTAATCGTCTCAAAGCCCACAAAGATGATGTTAATTTTGCTAAATTCCTTGAAGTCTTTAAAAAACTGCATATTAACATTCCTTTTGCAGATGCCTTGGCACAAATGCCATCTTATGTGAAGTTCTTGAAGGATATCCTCTCTAATAAGAGAAAAATCGAGGAGCAAGCTACCGTGGCGCTGACTGAAGAATGTAGTGCCATCATACAGCATAAGCTCCCACCTAAACTAAAGGATCCAAGGAATTTTACTATTCCTGTTCATATTGGCAATTCTGAGTTTAGTAAAGCATTATGTGATTTAGGTGCAAGTATTAACTTGATGTCGTTATCTATTTTCAGGAAACTCGGACTTGGGGAGGTGCAACCCACAAATGTCACTCTATAGCTTGCTGACAGGTCGATAAAGTATCCATATGGAGTGATAGAAGATGTCCTCATCAAGGAGAAAAAGTTTTACTTCCCGGTGGATTTTGTGGTGCTTGATATGGATGAAGACAAGGAGATACTTTTGATCCTTGGTAGACCATTCTTAGCAACGGGTGGAGCGTTGATTAATGTGAGAAGAGGAAAACTTACACTCAGAGTTGGAGATGAAGAGGCCGTATTCAATGTATTTCGGGCGGCCAAATAGAAAATGGAGTCGAATGAATGCTACCACGTGAATGCTATTGAAACTGTGGTGCGAGAAAGTGAAGATTTGCTATTATCAAAAGACTTGTTGCAGAATATGCTGACGGGTACTGATTCTGATTCAAGGAGTGAAGTTGTAATGCAATTAAATGCATTACCCAACTACAAGGGGCATCCAAAACACCTTTCTTTGATTGTAACCTACGATTTTGACTTTCCAATTATCAAACCATTACACTTAGAGTTTTAAAGTCATCCAAAGATCCTCTAAACCTACAGTTTGACTTTCAAGTAGGCAAACCATTACATGTAGTGTTCAATAGCCTTCTAACTTCATTGACACCTACGACTTGACTTTTAAATAGTCAAACCATTACACGTAGGGTTTTAAACTTTCCAAAACACCTTTCTTTGATTGTAACCTACGGTTTTGACTTTCCAATAATCAAACCATTACACTTAGAGTTTTAAAGTCATCCAAAGCTCCTCTAAACCTATGGTTTGACTTTCAAGTAGGCAAACCATTACATGTAGTGTTCAATAGCTTCTAACTTCATTGACACCTACGACTTGACTTTTAAATAGTCAAACCATTACATGTAAGGTTTTAAACTTTCCAAAACACCTTTCTTTGATTGTAATCTACCGTTTTGACTTTCCAATAGTCAAACCATTACACTTAGAACTTTAAAGTCATCCAAAGCTCCTCTAAACCTACTGTTTGAATTTCAAGTAGGCAAACCATTACATGTAGTGTTCAATAGCCTTGTAACTTCATTGACACCTATGGCTTGACTTTTAAATAGTCAAACCATTACACCACCTTTATCTTGATTATGTCGACTAATTACTTCTTTCTTTGTTGTAGTTGTTGAATATGTCGACAGATAGAGGATGGATGTATTGAAAGAACGATAGTCGGGGGTTTCTTAGCGACGACTATATTGTTGCAATGGACAGTTTTTTGGACTATGCCTATGCCAATGAAGGGACTGTTGAAAGGAAACCTACAAACAAAGGGATAGTGCTTCGTATCAGATGCCCTTGTAAGAAGTGTCAAAACTTACGCTATAAAGAAAGGCCTGACATGAGGCTGCATTTGATGAAGCACGGTTTCATGCCTGATTATACCACCTGGTGGGCACATGGTGAAACCTATTACCATAATGAAGGGCGTCAAGACGTGGGTCAATCTTCTACTCCGGTAGTAAATCATAATGAAGGGTATGTTGAAATGGTGAACGATCACATGATACATGATGGCATGACATGGGAAGAAGAAACCCCTAATCCTTCTGCCTAACGATTTTATGACATGTTAGAAGCTGCTGACGAGCCATATGGGACGGGTGTCCAAATTACTCGAAATTAGGAGTTGCGACGAGATTGTTGAATTGGAAGGCAGAATGTAATGTACCCCAGACGACTTATAATTGAGTTGTTCCTATAATTAAAGAGATGCTACTCGAGGGTGACAAACTACCCGATAACTTCTACGAGACGAAGAATAGTTTGAAAAAGCTTGCTCTACCGAAAGTAAAGATTGACGCTTACAAAAAACATTGCATGCTATTTTACAAGCATAATTCTGAGTTGACCCATTATCGGTATTGCAATGAAAGTCGTTACAAGACTAGTGAACGAAGTAGGGTTCCAAAATTGGTGTTGACGTACTTGCCTATTGTTCCTAGACTTCAAAGATTGTATATGTCAAAGAAGACGTTTAAAGAGATGACTTGAAACAAGGATCATCAGACAGAACCGGGTGTGATGGTACATCCAAGTGATGGTGTGGCTTGGAAGCATTTCGACATGGTACATCCTGACTTCGCTTCTAAGGTCCGGAATATGCGTCTTGGCTTATACACCGATGGTTTCAACCCGAATAATTCAAATTCGAATCCGTATTCACTATGGCCAGTGTTTCTTACCATCTACAATTTACCTCCTTGGTTGAGTTTGAAAGATTCATATGTTAAACTTGCATTGGTCATTCCTGGTAGAAAGAGCCCCGGTTAGAATTTAGATGTGTTTCTTAGGCCGCTAATAGATGATCTCAAGATGTTGTATACAGTGGGCGCTCTTACGTGTGATGCTTATCGTAAGAATAATTTTGAGATGAGGGTTATACTTCTATGGACCGTCAGCGACTTCCCTGCCTACGCAATGTTGTCGGGTTGGAGCACGCACGGCAAGATAGCCTGCCCATACTGCATGGGTACAGTCGATTTGTTTCAGTTAAAAAATTGAGGTAAATCTTGTTGGTTTTACTGTCATCGGAGATGGTTACCTAGTGCACATCCCTTATGACGTGATCGAACAAGATTTTTGGATGGATCTAGGGTGTTAGCCGGTCCACCACCCGAGTTAACCGGTGAAAAAATATGGGAGCAGGTTCGTCATCTTCCAACTATTTACGATAGCTACCTGTTTCGATCGACCAATAGAAAAATTACCGGCTTCGGAATCACTCATAATTGGGTGAAGAGAAGCATCTTTTGGGAGTTGCCATATTAGAAGACATTGTTAATCCGACACAACCTGGATGTCATGCACATTGAGAAGAATGTCTTTGAGAATCTCTTTAACACTGTCATAGACACGAAAAAAACGAATGACAATATAAAAGCAAGGAGGGATGTAGACATTTATTGCAACCGATCGCAGTTGCACATTGCCACATCAGGCAATAAAGTAGTGAAGCCGAAGTCGTCGTACACTTTGACCAAACAACAAGTAAAACAAGTATGTGAATGGTTGAAGAGACTGAAGTTTCCAGACGGGTATGCTTCGAATATTGGGGGGGTGTAAACATGGCAGACTACAACTTTTATAGCTTCAAGAGTCATGATTGTCATGTGTTTATGCAACGATTGCTCCCTATTGCCGTACGAGGGATGATACCGATTCCCATATGGGATGCGATAACGGAGTTATGCACATTCTTTCGTACAATATGCTCAAGGGTGTTACACTTAGAAGACTTGATTCCATTGCAAACAAGTATCGTTCAAACAATTTGTAAGTTGGAAAAAGTATTCCCGCCCGGATTCTTTGATTCTATGGAACACTTAGTGATACAATTGACACGAGAAGCCATAAATGGTGGGCCAGTCCAATATAGGTAGATGTATCTTTATGAAAGGTAAATGAACTTTTCCATTCAAATACATTTCAATCAAATACTCACCCATTTATTTTCTAACACGTATTTCAATCGTTGTTTAGGAAACTTGGGTCGTTGAAGAGGATTGTTAGAAACAAAGCAAACGTGGAGGGGTCTATCATTGAGTCTTATCTAGTAAATGAACTCTCCACTTATTGCTCCTGTATTTTGATCCACAGATAGAAACTCGACATAATCGCGATTCAAGAAACTTTGCCCCATATATTCCTAGTTCTTCAGGAATAGACGATCGATTGAGCATATTCAAGGTTCCATCTCGTAGATTATTCGAGAAGGGGGGGGGGAAAGACCATCTTGACTCAAGCGAGATTCACAAGATCCATACATATGTGTTGTTGAATTATGAAGAAGTTCGACCTTTTCAATGGACCTTTGATGAGTGGATACGGCAAAGAGAACCTCATCTTGATGTAGTTGCATGAGATAAAGCTAGGGATGAAAGGTTTTCTACTTGGTTCGAACAACACGTGAGTACATAAATATGAAATTTACAAATGTAATGTTACACATATGTAATTTATTTCTTATTTGTGGTTTTATAGGTCATGCTCGGATCAACCGATTTCTCCGATCAATTGAAATCCCTAGCATGTGGACCGCGACGATATGCTTGGTCTTATAAGGGATATTTTGTCAATGGTTACAAGTTTCATATGGTAACACATGATGTTGGGCGTGTCACACATAATAGTGGCGTATGTGTGAGAGAGTGAGAGGATCTTGTTATGACGACTTCGAGTTTAACTATTACGGATTGTTGGATGATGTGTTAGAAGTGGAGTATTACGGTGTGGGCTATTGTGAAGTAGTTTTGTTCAAGTGTACATGGTTTGATAGTCTAGAAGGAGTTAGACTCGACCCTAAACATGGGTTGGTTGATATCAAATACAAGTCCAGACTCAGAGGTGAGGACTATTACGTCCTAGCATCACAAGCGGAACAAGTATATTACACACCCTATCCTTCAAGCTGTAAGGATTTAAAGGACTGGTGGGTAGTTGTGAAGACCAAAGCCCATGGAATATATGAAGTTGTAGAAAGGTCTATCGATGAGTTGGATGATGATAATGTGGATGGAGAACCGTTCTTTCAAGTCAACGAACGGGTAACTCATAATACAAACAATTGGGTAAATGAGGACCTCGATCTCGTCCCTCTTGTCACTTGGGACCACAAATGACGAATCTAGCGACGAGGAAGATGCATCAGATCATGAAGCTAGCGACGAGGAAGAAGAATTTGAAGACGTGGACGATGATGAAGATAACGAAGACGAACTTATGTTATCTGATCACTAGTGTGCCTTTCTTATGTAGACATTATTCATAATAATTATATCCTTATTATATGTTTGTACACTCATATTTTTGGGTCTTATGATTTATGTACACTTATATCATTGTGTGCGAACCATTCTCTATTTTTAGATGGCGGGAGGCGGCGCTAGGGGTACTAGGGGGTAGGGGGTAGAGGCTCTAGTAGGGGCAGTAGCAGCTCCGCCGGGCGTAGTGACCCCTGCACCGACAATCCTATGGACGAGTCCACATTTGTTGCAGCTACCGACGAGGGACTAGATCAGATCCATCCTGAGGACGAGCTTCACACGCCGTCACCTGGAGCGGGCTCGAGGGTTAGAGGCCCCAATATTGCATCACTGCTGGCGGCGGGTAAGTAGATGTGATATATTATTAATTCTAGTACATAATAAACCGATCCTAATGTTTTTCATGTTGTATATTTTGCAATTGTGAAGGTTTAAGGACCAGTTTGTGGTCCGGAGGGCCACTGCCATCTTTCGGTCCATGTTCGCTGGTCCATGGGCTCATATTAGGGATGTCCCTGAGGAGCATTATCCACGAATGATGGATCGTTTACGGGTATGTATTTTACTCTATTTAACTAATTGAGTGGATTTATTTTTACTTAATCCAAACAATGTGTATGCAGTTGTATTATAGTTGGCCTCCAGAGATGGAAGCTGACATATTATTTGCATTCCGGCGTACCCTGACAAATAGGTATGGGGACATGATGAGAGATGCCCGTATTTCGGCCAGGGATAAGGCTTTAGCTATTGATGGTGTCTGGTTCGACGGACATGACTACACCGTTCTTAGCGCACACAATCCAGAGTGGATCCGACATGATTTTTGGGTCGAGATGATTGATCGGGTTTGTTTTGTTTTGAATATTTGCCTCTTTTTTGTACTAGGATTTATATTGATTTATGTCTTGTTTTTAACAGGTATGGAACACCGATGCGTTCAGGCATGTATCTGCGGCCAATATTGCCAATCAGGCCACCGAGTATGAGGGGATGACATCCAGACATTGTACCGGATCTATTTGTACCGCTATGCATCGGGATCGCATGATAATTTATCATTCACTAGACTAAATTTATATAATTGATGAATATATATACATGATTTTGTTACCTACTAACAATTTAAGTTGTCTATTGTAGAGAGATGCATGGGGCCGTGAGCCTACTAACGACGAGGTTTGGGAGGCTACACACTGCATCAACATGAAGCTTGTTCCGGGTGCGAATGGTTCGCCCACGGATCCTCCGAGCTACGTTTACCCAAAGGCGGCTCGTATGTCGGTAAGTTCAGTTATGTATGTCTAGATTTTGTTTGTTTTATAAGATAAATAGAAATTATAGCAAACTTAGTTTGGGCCGCCATTGTTGGGCAGATGATAGGATTGTTTTGATAAAAGCAGGTCATGGATATATATATGTTCAAATTACAGTTGAAATGCTGCCGAATTTTCAATAGGTTAGTTGACTTGACAATGTCTAATTTGGTAAACTGTAGGATAAATACCATCGGATTAGGGACGAGGAGTACCCGGACTTACCTCCTAGCATTGTACCTCCCAATGACGCCGAGTTGTAGGAGCGCAGTGTCGGAGGACAGCGTAAAGGCCGTATTTTTGGATGGAGGACCACTCAGGATCCCTATTATGCTATGACGGTGATTCAGGTGCCAGTACGAGTGGGAGCTCGCACGATCATTGCGATGAGAATGTATGATTGTCAAATGTTGTTTAACATTGTTAATTATATGTTTGTTAAATGTTGTCTAACATTGTTATATATGTTTGTCAAATGTTGAATTTCAGTTGGATGAGCTGAGACAAAGGCTAGGGAGAGAGGAAGCAGAGAGGATCCGGATGCAGGAGCTACTAGAGATAGATGAAACAGATAAGATTTGGATGCAGGAGCGACTTGAACAGTTTAAGGTGTTCATGAAGAAGTTTCAAGATCACCCCTTTCCCCACCCCCCCTCTCTCCCCCGATGTAGGATAGTTTGTATTACGTTTTAATTTCTAGATATTAAATGAAAAATGGGCAGGTATTGTACAGTTTTAAACTGGATATTAAGTGAAAAATTGGCAGGTTTTGTACACGTTATAAACTGGAATTTATTAATTTTTAATTATTTTTTTAATAAAAAATAAAATTATCCGTCGGTAAATGTATTTTAATTTAATTTTTATTTATTAAAAATCCGTAGGAAATCCGTCGCTAAAGCCGTCGAAAAATATCCATCGGTAATCATCCGTCGGTAAATGGAGACCGTCGATGATCCGTCGGAAATAACCCACGTCGTCGGTGATCCGTCGGAAAATGGAGTCGTCGGTGATTCGTCGGTAATGTCCGTCGGTGATCCGTCTGAAATATTAACGCCGACCACTGTACTTCCGAGGGCCATTTACCGACGGATCACCGACGAATTTGACTTTCACCGACGGATTATCGACGGATATTTCCGTCGGTGATAAATTTCTTTTTTGCCTTCAATCTGCCACTTTCTTCTAATTCTATAAACTCTTGGCTACTTCTTCAATATGTTTGCTTCGATCATGTAGGGGCGACGACAAGAATGGATAGGAAATAAAAGGACAGGTTTGTCAGGAGAAAAGAAGGTGGTGGAGTGGGTGGGTGGGTTTCATTGCGATTAAGAAACACAAGTATTATAATGTGTTATTTAATTATTTAAAAAAATAGTTTAAATATTTAAGCGTAAAGTAGCAACTGTTTATTCATAACATTTATCAAATATCATTTTGCATTATACATTTAACTTCGACAATGGCTCTTAATCATTATGCATACAATTATTTAAAACAATCAAACAACTTTCCGATTCTTTTAACAGCAAACTCTGATTTAGTTCATATTTTTGGAAACTTACTTTCAAAACTCTCATGTCAAGAAGTGAAAGTCATGCTTTGTGTTGGATGTATATTGTATTCAAGATTAAAATAGAGGGTCAAAGTTGTAATAGTTTGAAAGTTAAGGGTTTGAGTTGTAAAAGTCAACCAATGTTGACTTAGTATAAATAGTTAGTCTCTTTGTTAGATTTGTAACAACGAAAAACAACAGATTGGTAAGGAGTTCGCACACATTGAAACACACACATATAAACGTGAGATCTGTGACTACTTTTTAGATCTGTGACTAATTGTAAACATATGATTTGATCAATAAGATCGTGTTTTTAATATGATGTGTTAATCATATGCTAGTAATTGGGATCACATTTGGTACCAGAGCTTAGGATTCAACAACTTTTGAAAAACGAGTTCGTATTCTGTTTCTTGGGTTCTTGATGTGATTTTTGTGATAAAAATGTGTTTTTGGTAAATGTTTTGGTAGATTTGTGGTCGAAAAATGTTTTAAGTCATTTGTGTGCAATTGAATTTCACAGAAAAACAAATTTTGATAGTTGATTTGTGATTTTTCATAAGTTTTGTTCGAATGAATGTTGGTTACTGTTTGATAGAGTTTGATATGATTGAGTGTGAATTTGATTGTTATATTGAATTGGATTGATCTTTGTACTAACCTGGTTGATTCTGTGAAGTTACAGCATCTGATTCGAAGAATTCGATAGATTTTTGGACTAGATTTCATATTTTCGAATTGTGAACTCAAGAACTCGCAGGACTCAATTTTATTAAGAAGAATTCTCTTAAAAGTTTGTGTGTCCCTGATTCAAGTTTCTAATCACAATTAAACAAACAAAACAAGATTTAGTAACTACCTGTTTTGATTTCAATTTCACAAACTAAAGATTACAAATCTGTTTTCTCTTTCTCTCTCTACAAATCTGTTTCTCTCTCTAAAACTCTCTCTGCGTACTAACAATTCTTCTAGTCATATATCTATTAACACAAAACAAAGACTATTTATACTTGGCAACTAAAACAAGGAAACAAACAAATACAAATAGACTGACTTTATTACACTTTGACTTTGACTTTCACTGAGAGTTTGACTTTCCAGCTTTTGACTTCTTGTACTTTGACCTCTAGTCTTCATGATCTTGCATCCAACATATTTATGCTCTAACAATCTCCCCCTTTGGATTCAAGAACATCTTTGAAAGATTTTGCAATTGAATCTTCTCTTTTACTCAAAAAATACAATCTCCTTCTATGCAACAAATTTTCTTCTTTAGACACAAGCATTGCGATCTTCTCTTTCTTTGAGTGTATTCTTCCCAAGTCTGTCTTTGAACAAAATTAACAATCTCCCCCAAATATGGTAGAAATGATCTTCAATAATCTCTCCAAAATTATCACAAAACTCTTTCAGACTTCGGAAAAAAATTATCTTCAGAATTAGCTCGGATTGCTTTAGCAAATTAATCATCAAAGAAAATTTCTGTAAATTCAGCACATCTTCAGAAATATTCAACTTTGCTTGTACAAACTTTCAAACTTTGAACTTTATCTTCTTCAAATCTTTAACTTTGAAATTTCTGAATCTGACATTTCTTTAATTCATCTCCCCCTTTTTGATGAATAGAGCATCTATAACATCAAAATTTTCACCAAGAAATGTCTTTTATAATATGAACTGACCACTAATCTTTCAAGAGCCTCTGATTCACCTTCAATCCTCCAAGATATTCATCTAGATCTTTTCAAATCCAGACAAAATAATCGTGTAACACCTGAATCAACAAATGAATCAGTTATAATGCCTGTCAGTAACACTAAGTCACTGTGTGTAACGAATACACATTGGAAAGGAGCTTTTGTTATGTTCACTCCCCCAGGGCTTCCATTCAATCATCTAAACACCACAAAGGCAATTTCTATGAACGTTATGACAAAGAAACAAATTCCTTGTGTGTTTGTGCAAGTGATAGAAAGAATTAAGCATATGATGATTGCTTATAAAGACTCAACATTGTGTAAACCACTGAGACAACAGTAGTATCAACACAGACTCAATGTGCATGATTGAAGTGCGAAGGTGGGGCAAACTTCCTTCTATTTCAATATCCAGATTTTCCAAATGAAAATCAGATAGATGATATGTTGCGTCCCCAGAAAAATATGAAACATTTTCTTGTTGAGAAGAAAATGAGTAGTTGGTGGGGTTTTGATCAAGAGTTGGCATGGGCTATTTGCTTGTTACAATAATGTTCACCAAAAAATGTGAAGCATTAGTAATGTGGCTGCCCGACTCAGAAAGTAGTTGGTACATAGTTTGATATTCTTTTACTCTGATCTCACACCCTTTTTCTTTTTAAACATGAAGCGCACATCTAACCAAACTCTCTTTTCCATTTTACCTCGTCACAAAACCCATACTCATTTCTTTTTGACTCCTCACACTCAATCACTATAGATTAACTTCTTGGGTAGGAGACACTGGTTAACGTGAATCCATAGAAATTCATTTAAGTCCTAGCACAAAGAACCCATGTATTATCCTAAAATACAATGTTGCTCAGATGATTTAACTTTATCAGTTAAAGCTCAAAAAAATACAAGTCAGATGGATATATTCTCAGAAGATATTGTTAGGTCTAAATATTGTATCCAAGATTTAATAGGAAAGTCAACAATGTAAAAGTCAATATTGTCTTAGTCAAAGCTAGTTTAGTTTCCTTAGCCATTAAGGCTTTGTAATAGATAGATGGTATAAGGGTTTGTGTTCTGTAATCATGTAATAACGTTCTAGAGAGCTGCTCATACTTGTAATTTAGAGATTGATGAATATAAGATCTACTTTCTCTCTCTACACTTTCTCTCTCTAGTTCTTGATCTTAATGTTCATATCTTGAGAATTTAGCTTGATTGAATTGGGATATTTTGAATAACAATTGGTATCAGTGCTGAACCAAACTTTTCAGAAAAGATTTTATCATGATTTGAATTGAAATTTGGTGTTTTTGATCGAAAATTTGTTTTTTTTTTCAAAAGTTTTTCAAGAAAACGAGTTTGTTACTGTTCATACGAATTTTGAGTAAAAAAATGTTTTTAATGCAAGAAAATGGATTCATTGGATTCGTTTTATATGTAGGATTGATTCTTGTTCTGATTACATTTCATAGTTCTATCAATTTCGATATCAATTTTCGAAATTTGAGTTTTCTGGAAATATCGAGTTCTTGACACTGTTCTTGATTCAAATTTGTATTTTTTTGTGTATTTGATCGAAAATTAGTGATAGTTTTGTGTTCGAGTTGTATAGAAGATCAAATTGTTAAAGTTTCGAGTTAGATTTTTAGGTATATATGAGTTTTTAGTGCGATTTTTAGGTATATAGAAAATCATGAAGATTTGAGCATTTTAAACATTGAAGATATTTCAAACAAGTAAATGAAATGAATGAACATGAATACAAGAGACTTGTTTGAAAATTTGACATGGTATGAAAATGATCATAAATGATATGATATAACAATGAAAGCTTATGGTTAAGAATAATGGATAGTGTCTATATGAATCAAAATACAGACATTCTTGAAATGACGTTTCGAAATGAAATTACGCTCAAAATTATTTGAAGTACAAGCGGGGTGTCTTACCATCGAAAAATTGGTTACAATTTAGAAACATGGTAAGAACAATTTCAACAAAAATGAAACCGGTGTGTATGAATACTTGAAAGTATATAGACAAGATAATACACAAGTATTTATCTTTGGAAACACACGGTTTATAATCATTTAAGCACAAATAAAATTAAAACATTTAAAATCTCACTTCCAATTCATGAAATCTATTTAAGAATCGGGAAGTGGTTTGAACATTTAAGAATATGTTTTTTATGTTTGAAAGTCGTCCTTCTTTCAACCATGTATGAGATTAAGATAAGAAATATAACCTTTGTTGTTCAGTCTTAAATCTCATGAAGTCAAACTGAAAATCATAATGATATGATCTTGATAGATTCTCTCAATCTGCAAAAGTCTCAAAGTCATGTCAAAGCAAATTTATTCACAAATTTTATTGAAAAATAAACAACATAAAGCAGTAAAACATTGAGTGAACGAGTTCTGATCTGAAGTAATCAGAAGTCATATCCCTACTCCTTTTGTTGTACTCATATACTCCCCCTAAAATTATGCATCACAAAAATTTTACAATTAAGTAAATGCAAAAAATTTATAAACTCCCCCTCAGAATAATGTTGATCATCTTAAAGTCTTGTCTCACTCCCGCTGAGATCATGAACAAAATATTAAACTGAAAATATCCTTTCAGAATAAATGATAAAGAAATGATGAAAAATGACAATAAAAGAAATTTAATAGGTAATTATTGATTAGGTCTTGAGATTTAGCATACCAAGCTTAGATACAAGAAAATTGAATCTTTTTTCATCTAAAGGTTTGGTAAACAAATCTGCAAGTTGATAATCAGTTTTTACAAAATAAAGTTCTATTGTACCTTTTTCTACATTATCTTTAATAAAATGATACTTGACATCAATGTGCTATGTTTTAGTGTGTTGCAAAGGATTAGCTGATATGGCGATAGCGCTCTTAGAGTCACAATAGATCGGTATTTTATCAAACTTGAATCCATAGTCTCGAAGTTGTGTCCTCATTCACAAAACCTGAGAGCAGCAACTGGCAGCAACTACATACTCTGCTTCAGCAGTCGATGTGGAAACACAAAGTTGTTTCTTTGACGCCCAACTAACGAGCTTGTCTCCAAGGAATTGAATATGACCTGAAGTGCTCTTCCTGTCCAGCATACACCCACCATGATCTGCGTCTGAATAAGCAGTTAGTTCAAACCATGTATCCTTAGGATACCACAGACCAAGATCTGCAGTCCCCTTCAGATATCTAAATATCCGTTTGACAGCAGCCAAATGGGATTCTTTAGGATCAGCCTGATATCTTGCACACAAAGATGTTGAAAACATTATATATGGCCTACTTGATGTAAGATACATTAAAGAACCTATCATTCCTCTATAATTCCTAACATCAACAGCTTTTCCCGAAGGATCAATGCTGATCTTAGTACCTGGTGCCATTGGGGTTCCAATAGGTTTGCAATTTTCCATTTTGAACTTCCGAAGAATGTCAAAAATGTACTTTGCTTGGTTTATAAAAATCCCCGTTGAAAACTGTTTTACTTGTAATCCAAGAAAGAAATTCATCTCTCCCATCATACTCATTTGAAATCTTCCATTAGATTAGAAAAGTTCTTACAGTATTTAGGATTTGTAGAGCCAAATATAATATCATCTACATATATTTGAATAAGAATGATATCGGCTTTTTTCTTTTTGATGAATAAAGTGGTATCGACTTTACCTTTTGAAAAACCTAACTTGACCAAGAATTGAGATAAAACATCATACCAGGCACGAGGTGCTTGTTTCAGACCATACAGAGCTTTATCCAAGATATAGACGTGATTTGGCTTATCTGGATTTACAAACCCTTCTGTCTGAGATACGTAGACTTCCTCCTTAAGAATGCCATTCAGAAAGGCAGTCTTCACGTCCATTTGATAGACAGTGAAGTTCTTGTGAGCTGCGTAGGCTAGAAACATACGAATTGCCTCTACACGCGCTACTGGAGCATAAGTCTCGTCGTAATCTATGCCTTCTTCTTGCCGGTAACCTTTGGCAACAAGTCTTGATTTGTTTCGAATAACAATACCATCTTCATCCTTCTTGTTTTTGAATACCCATTTAGTGCCGATAATGGTCTTTCCTTTCGGTTTTGGCACTAATCTCCAGACCTTTAGGGCTTCGAACTGGTTTAACTCTTCTTGCATAGCAGACACCCAATCCGAATCAGCTAGAGCCTCTGATATGCGAGTCGGCTCTATCTTGCTGAGGAAAGAGTCATGCATACATTGATTTAAGGTTGCTGACCTAGTTTGCACCGACTTGTTTAGATCTCCAATGATTTGGTGAAGAGGGTGCTCTTTGGTCCAGCGATGTTCATGAGGGAGTGGATTAGATAAAGAGTGATCATGGTTGTCATCTAAGAATCCACTTTCAACTTCATCAGTTTGTACAATATGAGGGAGTGGTTCAGTCGAAGTAAGTGGTGCAGAAGTTTCAGTAGGTGCAACTTGTTCAATCTATTGATCTGTCCTTACAATACATCCTACTAATTCAGCAACTTCTAGCTCTTCGTTAATAGTTATAACTTCAACTATCGGAGTAGGCATATGAACTGGAATTTCTTGCTTAATCAGGGAATTTGATTCAGTAGAAACATCTGATGTGGTTGGATGAGTAATTGTTGAATCTTCAATCCTGTCAACCACAACAGGTTTAGTCAATTTAGACCCAAGAAATTTATCATAAAACAGTTCAAATAAAAGATCTAAATCAGATAAATGAGTAGTAGACGATGATGCTTCATCTGATTTGTTCTTGTCAGGTACAGGTTCTGGACTAAGATGCCCAGAAGCTAGCACTCCAGTTATCACGGGTTCTGAACTGACTTGTTCAGAAGCCATTTCGTCATCGAATGTGACAGTTACGCTCTCAATAACATTCTTCGACTTCTTCACGTATACTCGATTTGCAGTAGATGTAGAAGAATATCCAATGAAGATGCCCTCGTCTGCCTTAGCACTGAACTTGTTCAGACTCTCTCTGTCATTTAGCACAAAACACTTACACCCAAATATATGAAAATATTTGATAGTCGGTGCTTGGTGTTCGGTTGTTGATCAAAGTATACGGAGTCTTTTGAAATCTGCGATGTATCATGGAACGGTTTTGAGTATAACACGCAGTCGAAATAGCTTCGGCCCACAGAAACAGAGGTAAGTCTGATTGGCTAAGCATAGTGCGAGCGGCCTCGACTAGCGTTTGATTTCTCCTTTCGACTACTCCATTCTGTACTAGCGTACGAGCAGCAGAGTATTGATGTGATATCCCGACCGATTCGAGATACTCTTCAACAGTTCTGTTTTTGAACTCTGTGTCGTTATCAGTTCTGAGAAGCTTGACTGGTTTCTGCAAATTCACCTGGGTCGTCTTCAGAAAAGTGATGAGTACTTCGGGCGTCTCATCTTTTGATCGTAGAAATTTGACCCACGTGTATCGCGAATAGTCGTCCACGATAACTAGAACATATTTTTACCGCCTAAGCTTTGCGTTCGCATCGGACCACAGAGATCCATATGCAACAACTCTAATGGAGAACTGGTACTAGGTTCAGGCTTCGGTTTATGTGGATATCTCTTCATCTTCCCTTTTTCACATGCTACACACAAGTGTTCTTTCACATACTTGAGCTCAGGAAGTCCATTCACTAACTTTCCACTGATCAGTTTATTTATGTAGCGAAATTCAGATGAGAAAGTCGTCGATGCCATAGCCAGCTTTGTTGCATCGAGGCTTTTGAGAGTAGACACACCTGATTGTCATTCTGGACTTTTGAAAGATTGATGGTGTAGATATTGGTCTTTCGAGTTCCAATCAAGAGTTATTTGCCGTCTTCAGTACGCACTGAGCAACTCTTAGCTTTGAAATTTACCTCTAACCCTTTGTCGCAGAACTGACCAATACTAAACAGATTATGCCCTAAGCCTTCTACATAGCTCACCTTCTTAATCGTCACTTTGTCATGAATTACATCGCCATACCCCCAGAATTGGCGAGAACTGATCATTTCCAAACCTAACTGTTCCGCAATACTTCTCTGTATAATTAGGTAACATATCTTTTTGCCCAGTCATATGCTTGGAACAGCCGCTATCCAAGTACCACATATGACGGGTCTGCACATGGGAAAATCACGAAACAAGAGATTTAGGTACCCATTTATAAATGGGGCCTACAATGTTTGTGCAAGATTTTGGCACCCATTTAAATTTGGGACCGTTTTTCTTTTGAAAACCATATGAAAAATTAGAACGAGAAGAATAAATATGATATGTGACAAACCAATCAATAGAATTTTGTCGAGAAGCAAAATCATTCCGATGATAATTAGAAGACTTTCTAGTATACAGAGATAATTGGAAAAATTGCTTTATAGAATACGTCTTGTAATGAGTTACAAGTTTTTGTTTATTAAAAGCAATATCCACAATTACATCTAAAGTACTATTAGTATTCCTATTACATGATGATTCAGAAACTGATTTTGCCTTCTCATCAATTTTCTGCTTTGGTCGCCATGTTTATTTAACTCCAATCTATTTCTTTCTCAGATCTGAAACATTTGAAATTTTAGAGTTAGACCTGTGAGAATCAACAAAATACTTCTTCTTTGCCTTACCAGTAATAGTCGGTTTCTGTGAATGCTTAGATTTCTTCTTTTTACCTTTGACAATTTTAGAATTCACAGAAACTGATTTATCAACTTTCGTTGATGTTTCACCTTTTTCATATATACTTGGTAATCCAAAAGAATTTATGACAAACTTTGAATGATCAGGAAGTTTAGCATTAAAATCAAATTGAGAAACACATTCATCTAAATCACCATCAGAATTTAAGAAATCGAACTCATCATCAAGTGAATCAAACACATCATCAGATTTTAAAGCCTTGGTGTTTTTAGAAAAATCAGAATATTTGAACACAGTAGAAAAAACAGTTTGTTCAAGATCAATCAAAATTCTTTCTTCTGATAGAGTATTCTCAAGTTCAGAAATTTTACTTTCTAAAATGAGAGGAGGAACATAAAGCTTACCTTCGATAGGCTTAGCCTCCATTTCCTTTAAAGAATAACTCTCAAAATAATCGTTGGAAAGAAATTTTGAGTTATCAGAACTATAACTATTATTCAACCTCTCATATCGAAATGGAAGTTGAACTTTAGTTGTGTTCTTTCTTTTCTCAAATTCCTTGGCTTCATCCTCTTCAGATAGTTTAGTATACTCAACATGAAGTTCAGGATATTGTGATGCCAATTTTAGAAATCCAAAATCATAAAGTGCAGACACTTCTGATATACCCCTTTTAAGGTAGTGTGGGTTCTCATAACCGAGTCCCCAACACTCTTTGTTCTCTTTGGGTTTGTTTAGATGAATCGTTTGTTCAGTTTGACCCAAAGTATATAATTTCCCTTCCAAAACATTCACTTTTTCAAGTAAAGATTTGTTTTCTTTTGAAAACGAAGAATACATTTTATTTAGCTCTTTTGATTCATACTCACACAGTCTATATTTTGAAACAGTTTCAGATAACTCTTTGTGAATTATAGTCTTCTCTTTCGCGTTGGTGTCAATGTATTTATGTAATGCTTCAATCAATACATTCTTCTCAGCAATATCATTGCTAAGTTTCTGTATAGATTGATTCTTATCTTTAATAACACCTTTTTCACACTTAAGTTTAGACTATAATTCTTGGATTTTAGTCATCATAGCATGCATTTGATTTAAAAAGTCCGATTCAGTCATATCACATACCTCCTCAGTCTCTTCTTCATCAGATTCTGCTTCATCTTCAGCTTCATTCACTATCTTTCCCATTAGACAAAGATGGGTTGTCTCTTCTTTCTCAACTTCTTCATCTGAGTGATCTAGCCAGTACTCATCCTCAGCCATCAGTGCTTTCCCAGCTTCCTGCTGCTTTGCCAAAAGCATCTTGTTTTTGTAGTACTCTAAATTTCAGACTTTTGGCTTTCGACAATCTTTTGCAAAATGTCCAAGGTTACCACAGTTGTAGCACTTGGTAGACTCTAGTTGTTTCTTCTCTTCTGCTTTGTACGACTTCTCATCAGATCTCTTTTCCTCAATTCTTTTTCCTTCTACTTTCTCCTTGTGTTTATAATTTCTGGAACCAGATGAATATCTTTGACTGTTCGAGCTTGGCTTTTTGTAGAATTTCTTTGGAAAATCCTTAGTCAACATAAGCATAGCTTGCTTCAGATTCTCATAATCATCAGAGTCAGAGTTATCCTCACTTTCAGCCTCTTCTAATTCAGAAATTATCACTTTCTTTTTCTTCTTCAAGCTCACCGACTTCTTCTTTACTACAAGAGCAATTGGATCAGCAACTGCTTTATCAGCCTTTTTCTTCTCCTCTTTGATCTCATCTACCTCTTCTTCATTTTGTATCAGAGTTTCATATACTTCATGGAGTGGTATCTCATTTAAGTCCTTCATTAGCTTCATTTGTCGTGTAAATCTCTTCCACTAAGGTTGCAAAATACTAAGGAACTTGACATTAAGCTCAATTTGTGACTTCTTCACTTTGTTCTTGTTGAGCTCGTTCAACAACGTCACAAACCTATCATAAGTAGCTTCCAGTGATTCACCCTCCTTAGCCTTGAACTCTTCATAGTTATTGAGGCAGTTGGATATTTTAAGCTGATTCCCAACCTTAGAACCAAGCATCATCTTCTCCAGTTGATCCCACATTTCCTTAGTTGTAGCCTTATAGCTGTCAATTTTCACATATATCCCATTTAGGATGCCTTGAAGAATGAAAGATTTTGCTAGTCTATCAACTTTTGTTCTTTTTGTTTGCTCTTCTGTGTATTCTTCAGGTGGAAGTGGGTATTCTCTTTGCTCATTTCCAACTGTACAAGTCTTCATTGGAATTTCCATAACACCTTCAGTCAAAGACTTTTTGATATCATCTCTCAATTCATTTCTGTCAATGAAATCCAAGAATCAATCTTTCCACTGCTCATACTCTCCCTTGAAGAGTACTGGTGGTTTTGTGTCTGTTCCAATAGCAAGAGATTCTCGTGATGTCATCTTGTTTTATAAAATATGCAATAAGAAACTTGAAATTGACCGTTAGTCTAAAAGAAATCAAGTAAAATACAAAAAAACTAGAAATGAGATTCAGAATTCGCAAACTTCAAAGGGATGTAAGAAATTCGCAAGAAATGCTTTGAAACACTTAAAATTCGTAAACACTCTGAATTCGTAAAGTTCAGCTTAACAAAATTTCCAAGACTCAAGTTTACGAATCCTAAGGAATTCGTAATAAATTGCATGCGAAACCTTCACTTTTCGCAAGTCACAAGACTAAGAATCCTATTCTTTTCGCAAGAAACACCTGCGAATCCTTTCCTTGACAAATTTACAAAAAACTTTTCTCTCAACGATATATGCGAATTTCTTAGAAAAACTACGAATCCTGCGAATTTTAGGCACAAAAGACTTCTGCGAATCCTAGAGAATAACAAACAGACTAATACGAATCCTTAAAGATTTTCAACACAAAGGCCTGCAAAAGCTAGAACATTATCAACAAACATATTAGCGAATCCTGCACTTGGAATTTTCAACAAAAAGCCTTATGAGAAATCTGATTTCTGCGAATCCCTGAACTCTCTGCGAAAACTTAGCACTCTGCGAGTTCTTGGTAATGAGACTTGCGAGTTCTTCGTGCACCTTGCGAGTTCTTCAGATCTGAGATGAAAAATCGATCTGATCTGTTTGAAATCCTATCTAGACTTTGAATTACAAACTCAAACTTTGACAAATTGATTAACAACACTTCTAGAACCTATTTCTACCAACAAATTTCAGCAACAATTACACAAAAATACACATTGACCCTTTTACAGTGCGATGAACTCGTATATGTGAAAACTAGACAAAATCAAAATTCAATCTCAATTACAGTACAAAATACAAATCAAACTATACACACTCAATCGAATACAATAAACGAACTCATTCTTATCAATTACAGACTCAAATTCGACCAAAGACTCAAAAATCGAATCTAAACTTCAATGAAACAGTGTCGAACCCTTTTCTTGATAAGATTTCAATCTGGATCTGCTCTGATACCAATTGTGTGTCCCTGATTCAAGTTTCTAATCCCAATTAAACAAACAAAACAAGATTTAGTAACTACCTATTTTGATTTCAATTTCACAAACTAAAGATTACAAATCTGTTTCTCTCTCTAAAACTCTCTCTGCGTACTAACAATTCCTTTATTCATATATCTATTAACACAAAACAAAGACTATTTATACTTAGTAACTAAAACAAGGAAACAAACAAATACAAATAGACTTAGACTTTATTACACTTTGACTTTGACTTTCACTGAGAGTTTGACTTTCCAGCTTTTGACTTCTTGTACTTTGACCTCTAGTCTTCATGATCTTGCATCCAACATATTTATGCTCTAACAAAGTTCATCTAAAATCTTTAAGTAAAGAATTTGTATCACAGTAGTATACGAAATGTCGTAGAATGCGCATAGAATTTTCTTGAAAATATCTAAGTGTTGGAATTTGTATATCTCATTATCCGAAAAGCAAGGATTCGCATAAGTGTGTTAAGCGAAAAGTTGATTTTTGAAATATTATGGAAAGAATTCGCAGGGGACATTATACGAATTGCACAAAATTCGCATACCTGAGTAATGCGAATTGTGTATAATTCGCTTAGTAGAGTGGTGCGAATTGCTAACTTTTCGCATAGTGTTCATACGAATTTTCATAGATCTCGCATAGTTTTTCAAAGATTATTTATAAGTTCAGAATTCGTACGAGATATGAAAAGTTGGTGATTTCTTGAATATTGTTCAAATAAAGAATTCGTATCCTCGTGTTATACGAATTCTGTTTGCAAAAAGCTTTTTGTGCGAAAAGTTTAACTTTCAAATTTTTCTAAGGTTGGAATTCGCATAATAGAGATGTGCGAATTGTGAAAGAATTCGCATAAGGCTTTTTACGAATTGTTTGTTTCTGATTCTCTCTTGTCTGCGAACTCTATACTTGTGCGAATTGTGAAACTTGCTTATACGAATTTCAAGTGTTGTACGAATTCTAATATAAATTTCATGCGAATTGCTACTTGTTCTTAGTGTATGCGAATTCTATACTTAAGGTTTTTAGAAATTTCAGTTTCTGAAAATTTTTCAAGTCTTGCTTAAATTGTTGAATTAAAAGATCATTACTAGCTTATTTCTTTGTGTGTAGATATTCTCATCATGTCAAAAGAATTACTTTCCATGGGTTCCCAATCAAAACCTCCGGCGCTGTCTATCGGAGAGTACTCACAGTGGAAGAGGAGGATGATTCAGTTCTTGAATCATAAGAACTGAGATTATATGAAATCCATCACAGATGGACCAGTTCAACCAGTTGTCACTGTACCGGGCCAAGCTGCTACAGATACCTCTCCCAAAATTCCCGTTAGATATGTGCCAAAGCCATCTCAGTACTACAACGAGAGGGAGAAGGAACTTCACAAGATAGATGAAGAAGCTCTTATCTATCTCACTATGACTATTCCAAATGATATCTATAACAGAATAGATAGTCGAGAATCAGTAAAAGCCATGTAGGATGAGCTGGAAAGGCAGTTTCAAGGTACAGAGAAATCAATTCAGGCAAAGTTGAACCAAAGCATCAATGCATATGAAGGATTTCATGCCAAGGAAGGGGAAGCTCTGGTGGATACTTATACTAGGTTCAATGTGATGCTGAACGATTTGAGGAGGAACGGGATGAACAAATCCGTATCTGAAATTAACTACAAGTTCATCAAGAACTTGAATCCCGAATGGAAGAGCTATGCCATCAACATTCAGATGACTAAAGACATGGCATAAGAGGACGTTAATGACATCTTCACTACCCTTGCTCAGCATGAGGATGAGGTGAAACTTCTAAATGATGAAAAGAAGATTGTCAAGGACTCTTTAGCTCTACTAGCTGAAATAACAAAGGGTTCAAGTTCAGAGATCGTCTCTTCTTCAAAGTTCAAGACCAAGAGATCCAAAGCCTTCCTCACAGAGCTTAGTCAGTCGAGTTCTGAAGAATCCTCTGATGATACTGATGTACATTCTGATGACGATATACAAAAGTTTGTTGAAAACCTGGCCCTCATCACCAAGCAATTTCAGAAAAGCTTTGGAAAGAAAAGGTTTTCAAAAACAAAGTATGAAGGGTACAAGAAAGGCATATCAGAAAAGTACAAGCCAAGGTATGGGAAGAAGGAAGGAAAGAGTGAAGAGAAAAGAGAAGAGAAAAGAGAAGAGAAAAGAGAAGAGAAAGTTGAGCCCAAGTATGGCAGGTGTTACAACTGTGGTAAGCCTGGCCACTTCTCCAAAGATTGCAAGTTCAAAAGGGTGAAAAATTCATAGTATTATGCCAAGAAGTCTTTACATGCAAAGAAGGTAGAAGAAGCAAAAGAGCTAATGGATGAGGAAGAGAATTGGTTCTTTCAAAGCTCAGACGAAGAATCAGCACACTTCACACAAGTGTGTTTGATGGCAAAGATTGATGATGTAGCTGAAACCTCTTCTGACCGATCTGATTGTGACTCTGAGGTTAGTACTCTTTATAATTCTGAACTTTTTGAATCTCTTATGGCTCAAATTCAAAATATGAAAAAAGAGTTTGCGAATTTAAAAGGTAAACTTAGCAACGAAAGACAATCAATGATGAGTTTTCGTGATGAAAACGCATTATTGAAAATTGTCGTTGAGGATAAAGAATCAGAAAAAGATGCCTTAAATAAAGAAAAAGAAGTTTTGAAATCTAAAATCTTGGAACTTGAAAGAAATCTTGTTAATTTAAATTCTGAAAAAGGAGAATTTAAAATTAAGTTTGAAGTTTGTTTTCAGGAGCGAAATGAAGCATATTGCAAAATCAAGCAGCTAGAGGATTTGAACTTAAAGAGAGGACAGACTGAGCAAACATTAAATTTGTTAACGAACAAACTCCAAGATGTCCGTTTTTATAATGCTAAAACGGGTTTAGGTTTTGAGGAAAATGATGTTTTAAAGCGAGCACCAAAAAACTTGTATAATTTTGATAAATTGGGGTCAAAACCTAAGAAAATCCCGGACATTCATGACACATTCTTCAAAGCCGAAACTCTTAAGTCTGACATCTCTTGTAAAGGTAAAGAAGTGATTATTGATGATACATCGAGTTATGCTGATTCACTTTCAAGTTTCAAATCTGTTGGTTTTTCTTATAATGAATTGAATAAAAGTTATAAAACCAGGAAACCTGAGTTTGTTGAGTTTCAATCATTATTTTCTACACCATCACCAACAGAATCAACCAACAACGAAATAGATATACCTGAAACTCAATGTCAGTATGATGAATATGAATCAGACACTGATGTTGATAATCAGACTCCAATATCAAAATGATTATCAACATCAAATTCTGATGTTGCTAAAAGTGATTGTAATGTTACCATTAGTGCTGATCTGACTTGTACTAGTTCAAACGATTCTAAATGTCAATTTTGTATGGATAATTGTACTCAATTTGATAAATCAAAATTGTTGACATTTGCTCACAAGAACTTTATATGTAAACACTATGGTAACAATGCCTTTACATTTCACTTCATTCCTCCTAAGTCTAAATTTGTTAAAAAGGCATCTCGAGCTAAACCTATCTCTAAATCCTTAACACAACACGCTAAAGTCTTTCATGCTAAGAATGCTTATTCTTCTAGAAAACAGAAATATCATGAGCTTAATGTAAAAATGATCTGGAAATGGGTACGAAAGCCTAGGTATGAGTGGAGAATAAAGGCTAAGGTAGATGATATTAATAAATTGCATGAAGCTAACAAAGAATGACCCATTTGGATATGGGTACCTAAGAAGAAGTGATTTGTTCCTTTTGCAGGCCTCACATCTGTGGTACATTGATTCAGGATGCTCGAGACACATGACTGGATTTAAGCATCTTTTACATAACTATGTTGATGAACCTGCAGGAACAGTCAGCTTCGCAAATTCTGAGCTTAACGGAATCATTAGAGGACACGGTTCATTGAAAAACGGCACCGTGACAATCAAGAAAGTACTGTTTGTAGATGGACTTGATCACAATCTATTCAGCACAAGTCAATTCTACGACAGTCAATTTCAGGTTCGGTTTACTGTTGATAGCTGTTTCATTGAAGACAAGGACGGTTGTGAGGTTTTTAGAGCAGAACGTCAAGGCAATCTATATGCAGTGCATTTTCCAACACTTTATGCAACTAGATCTGTGTGTCTAATTGCCAAAGCATCAAAAGCTGAAAGATGTATTTGGCATCGGCGCCTATCTCATCCGAATTTTCAAGCGATAGATCAGTTGGCGAGACATGGTATAGTCAAAGGTCTACCAGAACTGAGGTTTGAGAAAGATTCACTTTGCCCCGCTTGTGAGATGGGAAAGATGAAACGCAATTCACATAAAGCAAAGACAGAATTCTCTTGCTCAACACCTCTGGAGCTTATTCACATGGACCTTTACGGCCCAATGAGAACTCAGTCTATTAACGGGAAGAAGTATATACTTGTTATGATAGACGAGTACTCCAGATACACTTGGTTGGAATTTTTAAGAAACAAATCTGATGCACCAGAATTAATTATTGCCTTCTTCAAAAAGATTTAGGTTCGACTTCAACTACCGGTTAAGACTTTGAGAAGTGATAACGGCACAGAGTTTAAGAATGATATGCTTCAGAGTTATCTCACATCAGTTGGAATTTCACACAACTTCTATGTTGCCTATACTTCTCAACAAAACGGGGTGGTCGAAAGGAAGAATCGAACTCTGGTTGAAGCTGCTAGAACGATGCTGGCATATTCTAGTCTTCCAATGTATCTGTGGGCTGAAGCCGTTGCAACTGCATGCTTTACTCATAATCGTACCATTGTGATTAAGAGACATAAGAAAACAGGGTATGAGCTTATAAACAAAAGAAAGTCGAATATTAAATTTCTTCGCATTTTTTGTTGCAGGTGTTACATCTTAAACGACCGTGATAATCTTGGCAAGTTCGACAAGAAAGCGGATGAAGACTACTTTATAGGATACTCTTTGATGCCAAAATTCTATCAGGTCTATAGCAGACGAACCAAGACTATCATGGAGAGCATGAATGTGTCGTTTGATGAATCATCTACTCTGACTTCTGAAGACAGCAGTTCAAAACTCAAGCTTAAACAGAAGGCTTCTATTCAAGACAGAATAGAACCCGAACCTTCACAGACTAAGCTTTCTCACTCACTTAATGCCACATCTGAGTTAGATTTACTGTTTCTTGATGCATTTATGGATATTTGTGCATATTTTGAAAAATCAAGCATATCCGCATCAACATCAGAGGTCCCAGCTGTTATTTCTGAAATTAATTCGGGATCGTATGACATTGTCACTACAACAACCTCATCAGGTACATCTACACCTGTTATTTCTGACAATACTAATTCGAATTCTGCATCTGCAGATACAAATTCTGGAAAAGAAGTCCCGAGTACTTCTTCTGCAGCTCCAGAATTACCTCAGTCAGAAGATATTTGTACAAGATGTCCCAAGTATATCTGAGGTTGTTCCTGCAATATATGATGAATACGATGATGACAACACACAGATATCTGTTCAACCACTTCCGAGCACTACAATATGGACAAGAGATCACCCCCTACATAATATAATCGGTGACGTACATAGTGGTGTTAAAACACGGGCGGCATCAGCAAATTTTTGTCCCTATTCGAGTTTCCTTAGTTCCTTGGAGCCAAAGAGAGAATCAAAAGCCTTGCGCGATCCTGATTAGATTTTAGCTATGCAAGATGAGCTTCTACAATTCGAGAGGAACATGGTCTGGCGACTTATCCCACTACCTGAAGGAAAATCGGTGATTGTCACAAAGTGGGTTTTCAGAAATAAGAGAGATGAAGCTGGAGTTGTGGTTAGAAATAAAGCTCGCCTAGTTGCAAATGGTTATTGCCAACAGGAGGGAATTGATTATGACGAGACATTTGCTCCTGTAGCACGGATTAAAGCTATTCAGATCTTTCTTTCTTACGCAGCCTACAAGAACTTTACAGTCTATCAGATGGACGTAAAGTCTGCATTCTTGAATGGGATTTTGCATAAAGAAGTTTATGTTGCTCAACCCGAAGGCTTCGTCAATCCAAAACACCCAGACTATGTCTATGTATTAGACAAGACACTATACGGATTAAAACAGGCACCGAGAGCTTGGTATGAAACGTTAAACCAATTTCTACTCGCTTCAGGGTTTAAGAAAGGTACAATCGATACAACTCTCTTTCTAAAAAATCAAGGTGAAGATATGATTCTAATACAGATTTATGTGGATGACATTATTTTCGATTCTACTAATCCTAAATTCTGTAAAAACTTTTCTAAAATCATGGAATCTCGTTTTGAAATGTCAATGATGGGTGAATTGACATTTTTCCTTGGTCTTCAAGTAAAACAGTTACCCGCAGGCATTTTCATAAATCAGTCAAAATATATTCGAGATATCCTGAAAAAGTTTAACATGTCTGAAAGTGCAGTGATGAAAACACCAATGGCAACAGGAGCACTTTTAGATGCTGATTTGTCTGGTAAATCTGTAGATCAAAAAGTGAATCGTAGCATGATTGGTTCATTATTGTACTTAACAACAAGTAGACCCGATATTACGTTTGCCACGTGTTTCTATGCTAGGTATCAAACGAACCCGAAGGAATCTCACCTAGTCGCAGTAAAAAGAATTATTAGGTACCTCAAAGGCACTCCTAAGTTAGGCCTTTGGTATCCTAAGGGTTCTAGTTTTGATCTAACTGCCTACACAGATGTTGACCATGCAGGATGCAAACTGGATCGCTAGAGTACGTCTGGATCATGTCAGTTTTTAGGCGACAAGTTGGTAAGTTGTACGTCAAAGAAACAGAATTGTGTATCTACATCCACCGCTAAGGCTGAATATGTAGCAGTTGCAAGTTGCTGTTCGCAAGTCCTCTGGATGAAGACACAATTGAAAGATTTTGGCTATTCATATCAGCGAGTCCCTATCTACTGCGATTCCAAGAGTGCGATATCAATAACAGCTAATCCAGTGCAGCACTCAAAGACTAAACACATTGATGTACGGTACCACTTCATCAAGGATCATGTCGAAAAGGGCGATATAGAGATGCATTTCGTGCAAACCGACTACCAGTTGGCTGATCTTTTCACCAAACCGTTGAATGAAAAGAGGTTTACTTTTCTAGTCAGCAAATTAGGTATGTTAAATGCCATTCCATGATTCGAGGGGGAGTGTATCTTACTTTGTGCTTATATTGATTGTGTTTTAGAAATTATGGACAATTATTACTATTTATCATTTACTGACGAAGGCGGAATCATTTTTAAAATGATTACCAAAATATTTTTCAAGTGACTATGGTTTCTGGTTACATCAGATCAGGACCCGTTCTTCATTGGTAAATTGAATATTACTATTCTCACCGGAGAATACGTAATCATGGCTTCTGAATACTTTAGTTCAGAACCCGAACTCAAAAGTTTTTCTTCTGATGGATGCTTAAAAGATAACATCTTTTCAAGAAGCTTTTTCATTTGAGGGGGAGTCAGTGAATTACACTGCTATATCTTTTAGGGGGAGGAGATATAAGAAGTTTATTATACTTTCATTGTTATATTTTTCTAATAATTTGAATTGTTACAGATTTCGAGGTAGTTTAAATGAGAATATTCATTTTAGGGGGAGCATTCAGGTATATCTTTCTATATCTTAATCTTTAGCACTTGTTGAAAGATGAACAACTTTCACTTGTGAAAAATGATTTTCTTAAATGTTCAAACCACTTCACATTCTTAAAATGTTTTCATGAATTGAGAAGTGCGATTTTAAATGTTTTTTTTTGGATATTTTGATGCTTATCTGACCGTGTGTTCTTAAAGAATAATACTTGTGTATTTTTCTTTTCATATACTTTGTCAAGTATTCATACACACATCGATTCAGTACAATATTTCTTGACTTTGATATTACCACGTCTCAAAAGTTTAATCTTTCAATGGTAATACTTGAAAATGTATTTTCCCAGATTCAAACACAAACAAACAAGATCAAGATTTGACTTTGAAGTTCTAAAGAGAGAGTAGAGAGAGAAATCACAAGTCGTATTTTTGAATATCACAATTACAAGTCTTCTAGTTACATACTTCTCTCAAAGACTAAGCTATTTATATGAATGACTAAAACTCTCATAACAAAGGTTCTTTCACACAACATAAAAGTTGACTATTCTAGACTTTGACTATACATACTTTGACTTTACAAGACCTTGACTTTTCACATTAAATCTTGGATACAATTTATACACTAACATTCTCCCCCTTTGTATTCAAGATTTAACAAATATTTGACAATAGTCTTCAGCGCTTGATTCTTCAAACTTTGACTCTGACATCTTTAAACATTGAAGTTTTTGCAATCTTCAAATGATCAGCTTTTAAAGAATCTTGAAAAGTCTTTTGCATTTGCTTTTGTAAAGTCATCAAGTCTTGAACAAAACTTTGAAACTCTTCTAAATCTTTGAAACTTCTTGAACTTTGAAACTTTGAGACTTTGAGGAATTTTTCAAAGTTTGTATCTTCATCTCTTTGATCTCTGAACTGTCTTTGGAAAAACAAATTTTCTCGAATCATCTTTATTTCTTGAAACATCTTTAAATCTTCTTGAACAAATAAACTTTTATCTGACTTGAAATTTTATCTGATATATGACTTGAAAATCTGAATTATCTCCACCATTTTGATGAACTTTCAACATATTTGATTATTTCAACTTCATATGACTTGAAAACTTCAGAATATCTCCCCCTTTTAATTGAGTTGTGAGCAGCAAAATCATCAAAACCTTTTTCAAGTCATCACGCTCTTTGAAATAATATTCTCCCCCTTTATGAAATGACAATCTTCGCTCTTTATGATCTGTGTATCCGTCAATTCATGAAATGTGTATACCTGAATCTTTTCAAATTCAGATATAATAGGAAACCTGAATCAACAAATGATACAGTTAGTATGCTTGTAAGTAGCACAGAGCCACTTTGTACAACGAATGTACATTAGAAAGGAGTTTTTGTGATGTTCACTCCTCCAGGGCTACCATTAAATCATTGAAAAAACACAAAGGAATTTTCTATGAATGTTATGACAAGAAAACACATTCCTTGTATGTACGTGAAAGTGTAGAAATGATTGAAGCTACTCAAGCTTTTTCAGACTTAAATTGTGTAAACTGTTGAGACAAAAACAAGTATTACACGGACTCAATGTGCATGAAAGAGGTGCGAAGGTGGGGCAAACTTCCTTCGTTTTCAATATCTAAATCTTTTGAGTGAAGACCAGAGAGCAGATATGTTACGTCCCCAAGAAAATGAAACATTTCTTTTTCGGGAAAGAAACGAGTGGTTGGTAGGGTAATTGCAAGAGTTGGCATGGGCTCACTTCCTTTTTCAATGATGGTCACCAAAGAATGTGAACCAATCAGTAGATGTGGCTGCCCGACTCAGAAAGTGGTTGGTTCAGAGTTTTGATATTCTTTTAACTCTGTTCTCCCACCCTCTTTCTTTTTATAATTAAAGCTCACTTCTAACCAAACTCTCATTTACATTTTACCGCTCAGCACAATGAGAAAAACTCTCCCCCACTCTTTGATTTTGACCCCTCACCCCTCAATCACTCTAAGATAACTTCTGGGGTAGGAAACACTGGCTAACGTGAATCAATGGAAGTTCTGATTAAGCTCACACAAGAATCCCATTTAATTTGTCGTAAAAGATATGTTACTCAACAATTTAGATTGAACAATTAAGCATCCGAAAACAGAATAACTATGTAAGTATATGAATGCTTCATATTGTCAGTGTGAGAGCTTTGAATATTTCTCAAAACAAGAATAATGAATGAATAAAATGAAATCAACAGAATTGTTTTGAGAAACTGACACTATATCAAACAGATCAAATGTCATGAGTATGGACATTTAAGGTTGGGGTATCAAAGAACTTGATAGTTTATTTATATGAACAAATATAAACAATTTAGCAATGAACGAACAAAGATTGAAATGATGAATGATGCTCAACAACAGTGAAATCAAACGAGAGTATTACCATCGAAAAATTGTTTCGTTTAGAGACATGGTAATAATAAATTCAAATGAAGTACTGAACCGGTGTGTAAGAATACTTGATAGTATATAGACAAGATAATACACAAGTATTGATCTTTGGAAACACACGGTCAGTTAAACATTAACGCTCCATAATGAAAAACATTTAAAGTCACACTTCCAAATTCTTGAAATCTTTTGAGAATAGAGAAGTGGTTTGAACATTTAAGAAAACATTTTTCATGCTTGAAAGTTGTTCTTCTTTCAAACAATCAGAGATGTAGATCAGAATATACTTACATTTAAGCTCCCCCTCAAATCATGATATAATGATTTATATTCTGATAAGCTTCCCTTGGATATTTGCATAATATCCTTGTCTTTAATCATGAAAGACCGAGTTCTAAACAGATGTGTTTAGAAGTCTAAGTCCTTTAACATTGTAGTTTGAGTTCTAAGTTGTAGTACTTAGAAGTCAATATATTTGACATTAAAGTCCGAGTTCTGATCTGTTGTAATCAGAAGTCTTTGTTCTTTCTCCCCCTTAAACCTTGGGTGCCTGCAACACAGATTTAACTTTTGGTACCCACCGGTATTTGGGTCCTGATGTGTTAGTTGCAGTTCTTTTGGGGGTAACATAATATGAACCATACCAGTAATTGACAAAATTATTACTTACAAAGTCATTTATTCAACAATAAGAACAACATATTTTCTTTTCAACCCACCTAATAAGATGATTAGCAGAGTAAATTGTATCAGGTTTACCAAAAGATTTACCTTTATGAACTCTGTTTTTTTTTTTGCATTGGATGTGGATGCAGATGCTTTGTCATTCTTCTTTGCACCATCAGGAGAAATATTCACTCTCCAAACCATCTGTTCTTTCTTTGAATGTTTTCCAAGAGATTTGACATAGAAGCTTGCTGGACTATCAACAGACTTTTCATAAAATAGATTAGATGGACGAATCTGATTTGATTTGACAATGTTTGGTTTGACACTTTTCTTTTTGAAAACATTTTTCTCATGAATGGAACTTGAAGCTGTTTTAAAAGAACAAACTGATTCTGTTGAATTGTCAAGAGGTGATTGATTAATCACACCAGCAGAAACTTTATCTGACAATTCAACATTTGCAGCTTCCAAGTCCTTTATCTTTTTGGATAGAATGTTTCTTTCTTCAGAAATTGTGTCAAACTTCTTCTTCAAATCAGATCTAACCAACTGTTCTTTTTGAAAATCTGAAGATAGAACAAAGATCTTTGATGTGAGCTTAGATATTTCATTTTCAAATATTTGACGTTCTTGCTCAAATTATTTTTCTATGTTCTTGGTTTTCTCAGAAATTTCTTTGAAAATCCCAGTATTTCTCTTTTCAACATTTTTCTTTTCCATCTCAAAAGACTTCTTCTTTTCTTGAAATGATTTTCTTTCTTTTTCAAGTAAGTCTTGCAGAACTGAGATTTGTTTGGGAAGTTCAATAACTTTTTCTTCAAGAACTTGTTTCTCTTTTGAAAATGTATCCCTTTCAGTTATTATAATCTTTTCAAATTCAGATACTTGCTTTGAGAGTTTTAAACATCTTAGCTCTAAATCCTTTTTCTCTTGAAAATCTTTCTTTGAAAAATCAGATAGCTTTTGAGCATAGATTTTTTCCAGATCAGCTTTAATTGTATCTGCATTGAGATTTTTCATCAGATTAACATTCTTTGCTTCCAATGCAGATATCTTCTCTTCAAAAGCCTTTAACTTGCTATATAGATCAACTGATTCAGCTTTCAACTCTGATGATTTCTGTTCAGTTGACTTCAATTGGCTTTGAAGTTTGGTTATCTCTCTCTCCTTCAATCTAATCTGTTTCTCTTTTGCCTTCTGGATACCTGAAAAATCAGATTTAGAATGATTAATACATTTTGCACATTCAGAAGTTTTATCAGAATTAATAAATTTAACTTTCAACTCCTAAATCTGATTTAGAAGAATTGAATTCTGATTCTTCAATTTATCCCGTTCAGTTTCTATGGCAGGTATCTCAGGCATATACATGATAGCACAATCTCTCCCTGATAAAACAGTAGACATCTTGATATCTGAAAAAAAATTATTTGAAAATGATCGTTAACAAAAATCAGAAAATTTTGATCACTATCAGAAAATTTTGACATATTGAATGTATGCTTGGAATGATCGTTCTCAAAATATTCAGATAAAATTTGACTTGAAAAAATAAACTTGAAAAACACTTGAAAATTTTGAAAATTTTTCTATGGCACAAACTTGCAAACTACTGAAACTCGTAAAACACTGTGGAAAGAACTTCACACAAAATGCCTTATACGTGTTTCTAGTTCGCGTAGAACACTATGTGCGTTTTTCTGGTTCGCGCAGATAACGATGTGCGCGTTTCAAGTTCTCGCAAGGAACAACGTGCATGTTTTGAATTCGTGCAGACAATATCGTGTGCGTTCTTGAACTTCACATTCTCGCAAAACCTTAGCACGTTCTGTACTTAGAAAATTTTGAGAAATAAGAAACTCGCTAAATGGAAACTCGCAGATCACTGTGACATCACTTCACGTCGTGCGTGTTTCCTCTTCTCGCATATAACACTTAGCGCGTTTCTACCAAGAACTCGCAAAACCCAATATAACATCAACACTCTTCATCGTGTGAGTTCTTCCTTTCTGAATATTCCTTTGATGTGCGAGTTCTTCCCTTTGAAGCTTGCGTGAAGTTTAGATCTAGCGTGTTCTTCCGTTTAGCACTCTGATTACGATCCAAAATCCTTAATACCTGCAATTAGAACTTGAAAATGCACAGGGTTGGTCGATTAATCATTTAGAACACATTTCTAATACGAATTTCAGGCTAAAAACAACAAAACACAATGAATTGATTCAAAGCAGTGTTCGATATTTTCAAAACCAAAAATCACAAAAATTCAAAATTGAATGTGATACAGTGTGAATTTCGATTTGAAATCTAAACAATAAAGTTTCTAAAGTATGAATCGAACATTATGAACCCATTATCTTGCATCAAAAATTCAAACAAAATTTGAAACAAACAGTGATCCGTTTTGCGTGTTCTTCAAAATCAAGAAATTCAATCAAATCAGTGTGTAATTCAAGCAATCTGAATAGATTGGTCTCGTTCTGATACCAATTGAAAATGTATTTTTCCCAGATTCAAGCACAAACAAACAAGATCAAGATTTGACTTTGAAGTTCTAAAGAGAGAGTAGAGAGAGAAATCACAAGTCGTATTTTTGAATATCACAATTACAAGTCTTCTAGTTACATACTTCTCTCAAAGACTAAGCTATCTATATGAATGACTAAAACTCTCATAACAAAGGTTTTTTCACACAACATAAAAGTTGACTATTCTAGACTTTGACTATACATACTTTGACTTTACTAGACCTTGACTTTTCACATTAAATCTTGGATACAATTTATACACTAACAATACTCCCGGTTGTATTTTATGTTGTTTGAATCAGAAGTCATTTCATTATGTGTGCTTTCATTGATTAACATGTTTATATATTGTTCATATAAACAACACTCGCATTTGACATCCCTTATTATAATTCTTCATGGAAGATTTGATCTGATTTTATCATTGTAAGATTCTCAAAGCATTTACATTGATTTCATTTCATTCATTCACTTTAATTCTTTGAGAGATCTTAAATGTTTCAATTACTCAAATTTTTCACTATTATTCTTCTTGAGCATACATTCACTGACATTGATTTCTTGCGCTTTAATGTCAAGAAATCATTGAGGCAATAAATTATTTTAGGACAATACATGGGATTCAATGTGTGAGCTTAACAGAACTTCCATGGATTCACAATAACCAGTGTTTCCTACCCCGGAAGTAATCCTATGAGTGATTGAGGGGATAGGGGTCAAAAGATTTGAGTGTTGGTGTGTGATGAGGTAAAATGGAAAAGAGATATTGGTTAGAAGTGACCTTAAAAGATTAAAAAAAAAGGTGTGAGAACAGAGTAAAATAATATCAGACTCTGCACCAAATTCTTTCTGAGTCGGGCAACCACATAATCTGATTGTTTCACATTCTTTGGTGACCATCATTGAAACAGGCAGTGAGCCCATGCCAACTCTTGAAAACACCCCACCAGCTACTCATTATTTTCTCGAAAAGAGAATGTTTTACATTTTCTAGGGATGCAACACATACGCTATTGGTTCTTTATTTGGAAGATACTGATATTGAAAAAGAAAGAAAGTTGCCCCACCTTCGACCCTTTCTCATACACATTGAGTCTATGTATAATCATTGTTGTCTCAATGGTTTACATAATTTTGAGCCTAAACAGCAATCATTGCGCTAATTCTTTCATAACACAAGCACACGGAAATTCTGTTTTTCTGTCAGAACATTCATAGAAAATACCTTGTGTTTTTCGATGATTGGATGGAAGTCCTGGGGAGTGAACATCACCTCAAGCTCCTTACATTGTGCATTCGTTGTACATAGTAACTTTGTGTTACTGACAGGTGTTAGAGCATAAATATGTTGGATACAAGATCAAGAAGACTGAAGGTCAAAAGATCAATAAGTCAAAGCTGAGAAAGTCAACTTTCATCAAAGTCAAAGTCTATTTCTAATAAAAGTCAAAGTATTGTATTTGTATTTGTTTTTTCCTTGTATCTTATATGTAGGTATAAATACCTTGTATTTTCTATTTTCAAAAGTAGGAAGCTTATTTTGAGAAATACGATTGAGAGAAAATCTGTAGAGAGAGAAAGAGAGAGTTCTAGAGAGAGAAAGTTGTATTTGAATTGAGAATTGAATTCAAAACAGGTAATTGAATTGAATTGTTTTGTTTTGATTAATTGTTTGTGATTGGAAACTAGAATCTAGGGAATAACAATTGGTATCAGAGCACCCTTCATCAGAATTTAGAAAATCATTTGCAAACCCAAATTCATCACCAAAGCATCAAAAGAAGTTGAGGAAAAAGAAGATGAGAAAAGAATGAATTTGAAGAAAATGCAAATACCATTCTGTTACGAAAGACTGAATGATAGTTATCTTTCTAAAACACCAAAATTTCTTTCAACTGATTATTTTGCTAGTTATTCTTCGACTGAGATGGAGGCAAAACCTGTTCAAGCCAAAATTTATGTACCTCCACTTGTCTTAGAGAGCAAAATAATTGGGTTAGAAAATATTTTATCTGATGAAAGAATTTTGAGTGATCTAACACAAAACGTATTTTCTACAGTATTAAAGAACATAGATTTTATTTGCAAATCTAAAGTGTGTTCTACATCTTCAAAAGTACCTCAAACTTCTAAGACTGATTTTTATGATCTATTTGAGTCTGCAAATGATTTTCTAAATTCTAATGAAGGGTGTATCGAGGAAATTGATATGTTTGACTTTACTGCTCAACTTCCAAATCATTCTACTTTTATCATAAATGGAAAAGTTTTACCAAGTGTACATGAGAAAGGTGAATCATCAACTAAGGTTGGTGAATCAGTTTCTGGGAATGTTGATTACTATGCTAATGGTAAGAAACATAAGAAACAACATTCACAGAACAAGAATAACACTGGTAAACGCAAGAAAAATCAATCTCAGAAATCTGATTTTCCTAATAAATATAAATCTTTTGTTTCAGTTATAAGGAAGAAAAGGTCGAAAGCGAGAACCGAATGGCGACCAAAAAGGAAGGATGATGAGATAACTGAATCAGTTTTTGATAATTCTTGTACTAGATCTGATAGTAGTGATTCTGATGTAGTTGGTCAATATGCTTCTCATAAACAAAACCTTGTAACTTCTTACAAGCGTTATTCAATAAAGCAATTGATTCAATTATCTCCTATTACTACTAAATCTTATCATTATCGGAGAAATGATTTTGCTTATTCTCATAATTCTTCTGATTGGTTTGGATCTTATCATGTTTATTCTTCAAGATCAAATGTTTTTAAAAGTTTTCAAAGAAAAGAAGGGTCCATATTTAAATGGATACCAACATCATGTGCTAATCTGTTACGACCCGATTTTAAATGGGTACCTAAATCTATTGTTTCCTAATTTCTCTTGCAGACCCGACATATGTGGTACTTGGACAGTGGATGTTCCAAGCATATGACTGGGCAAAAAGCTTTATTGTCTAATTATACAGAGAAATTCAGTGGAAATGTCAGATTTGGAAACGATCAGCTTTCACCAATCTTAGGATATGGTGACATCATTCAAGACAACATAACGATCAGTAAGGTGAGTTATGTCGAAGGCTTAGGGCACAACCTGTTTAGCATTGGTCAATTCTACGATAAAGGGTTAGAGGTCAACTTCAAATCTAAGAGTTGCTCGGTTCGTACTGAAGATGGCACAGAACTCTTAGGTGGACATCGCAAGACAAACCTCTATACCATCAACCTGTCCAAAGTTCAGATTGACAATCAAGTTTGCTTAATGACAAAAGCTTCAATGCAACAAAGTTGGCTCTGGCACAAACGTTTATCACACCTGAACTTTCGTTATATCAACAAGTTGGTTAGTGGGAAATTGGTAACAGGACTTCCTGAGCTGAAATACGAGAAAGAACACTTATGTGCTGCATGTGAGAAGGGTAAGATGAAGAGAGCTCCGCATAAACCGAAGCCTGAACCAAGCACTAGTTCTCCGTTAGAATTGTTACATATGGATTTGTGTGGTCCAATGAGAACTCAGAGTTTGGGTGGATAGAAATACGTGTTGGTTATTGTGGAAGATTACTCAAGATACACATGGGTCAAATTTATTCGATCAAAAGATGAGACGCCGGAAGTTCTCATTACTTTCTTAAAGACGATCCAAGTGAATATGCAACGACAAGTCAAGTTTCTTCGAACGAACAACGACACAGAGTTCAAAAACAAGATATTTGAAGAATATCTCGAATTGGTCGGGATATCACATCAGTACTCTGCTACTCGTACGCCTGAACAAAATGGAGTAGTCGAAAGGCGAAATCAGACGCTAGTCGAGGCCGCTCGTACTATGCTCAGCCAATCTGATCTACCTCTATTCTTGTGGGCAGAAGTTGTGTCAACTGCATGTCATACTCAAAATCGATCCATGGTACACCACCGTTTTCAAAAGACTCCATATGAGCTGATCAACAATAGAACACCGACAATCAAGTATTTTCATATATTTGGGTGTAAGTGTTTCGTGATTAATGATAGAGAGAGTCTGAATAAATTCAGTGCTAAGGCGGACGAAGGCATCTTCATTGGTTACTCTTCAACATCTGCAGCATATCGTGTTTATCTGACGAAGTCCAAGACAGTTGTCGAGAGCGTTAATGTAACATTTGATGAAGAGATGGCTTCTGAACAACTCAGTTCAGAACCCGTGATCACTGGAGTATTAGCTTCTGGGCAGATCAGTCCAGAACCTGCTTCTATAGCGAATAATTCAAATAACGCTTCTACTTCTATTTCACATTTATCTGATTTATATTTGTTATTTGCATTCTTTTATGATGAGTTTTTAGGTTCTAATGTATCTAAATCTGCTGTGATTGACAGGTCTGAAGACACAAGTTGCAATCATCCAGTCACTTCAGAAGTTATAACTGAACTTGTATCCCCCGTTCAGTCAGAAACTCATATTCCATTGAATACTCCTACAGTTGAAGATACACAAGTAACTGATGAGCCAGAGTTTGCTGTTCCAACTGATGCTTCTGCACCTGAAATTTCAAATGCAAATCCCCCTTCTATTATTCAAACTGAAGAGTCTGATAGTGGATTTCAAGATGATGATCATGTTCAATTAGTATCTAATCCACTCCCTCATGAGCATCGCTGGACCAAAGAGCATCCTTTACATCAAGTAATTGGAGATCTTAACAAGCCTGTACAAACTAGGTCAGCGACTTTAAATCAATGTATGCATAACTCATTCCTCAGCAAGATAGAGCCCACACGAGTATCAGAGGCTTTAGCTGATTCGGATTGGGTATCTGCTATGCAAGAAGAATTAAATCAGTTTGAAGCCCTGAAGGTCTGGAGATTAGTTCCAAAACCAGAAGGAAAATCCGTAATTGGCACTAAATGGGTATTCAAGAATAAAAAGGATGAAGATGGTATCGTCATTAGGAACAAAGCTAGACTTGTTGCCAAAGGTTACCGGCAAGAGGAAGGCATAGACTACGATGAGAAGTATACTCCAGTAGCGCGCATAGAAGCAATCCGCATGTTTTTAGCCTACGCAGCTCATAAGAATTTCACAGTCTTTCAGATGGATGTGAAAACATCCTTTCTGAATGGAATTCTTAAAGAGGAAGTGTACGTGTCTCAACCAGAAGGGTTCGTCAATCCAGATAAGCCAGATCATGTCTACATCTTGGACAAAACCCTGTATGGTTTAAAACAAGCCCCTCGAGCATGGTATGATGTTCTATCAAAATTCTTGGTCAAGTCCGGTTTTTCCAAAGGTAAAGTTGATACCACTTTGTTCATCAAAAAGGAAAAAGCCGATATCATCCTTATTCAAATATATGTTGATGATATAATATTTGGCTCTACTAATCCTAAATATTGCAAAAACTTTTCTAACCTCATGGTGTCACGTTTTCAAATGAGTATGATGGGAGAGATGAATTTCTTTCTCGGATTACAAGTTAAACAATTTTCAACGGGGATTTTCATTAACCAATCTAAGTAAATTTTGGATATTCTTCGGAAGTTCAATATGGAAAATTGTAAACCTATTGGAACCCCAATGGCACCAAGTACTAAGATTAGCACTGATCCTTCGGGTAAAAGTGTTGATGTTAGAACTTATAGAGGTATGATAGGATCGTTAATGTATCTTACATCTAGTAGACCAGATATTATGTTTTCAACATGTTTATGTTCCAGATATCAGGATGCTCCCAAAGAATCTCATTTGGCTGCTGTCAAACGGATCTTTAGATATCTGAAGGACACTACAGACCTTGGTCTGTGGTATCCTAAGGATACTGGTTTTCAACTGACTGCCTATTCAGATGTAGATCATGCAGGTTGCATGTTGGACAGAAAGAGTACTTCAGGTCATGTTCAATTTCTTGGAGACAAGCTCGTTAGCTGGGCATCAAAGAAATAATTATGCGTTTCCACATCGACTGTTGAAGCAGAGTACGTAGCTGCTGCCAGTTGCTGCTCTCAAGTCCTGTGGATGCGAACACAGCTACGAGACTATGGTTTCAAGTTTGATAAAATTCCAATCTATTGTGACTCGAATAGTGCAATCGCGATATCTGCTAATCCTGTCCAACATACGAAAACCAAACACATTGATGTCATGTATCATTTTATTAAAGATAATGTAGAAAAAGGAACAATTGAACTTTATTTTGTAAAAACAGATTATCAACATGCAGATTTATTTACCAAACCATTAGATGAAAAGAGATTTAATTTTCTTGTCTCTAAGCTTGGTATGTTAAATCTTAAGACATAATCTGTTGTTACCTAATAAAGTTACATATTGTTATTTTTCATCATTTTCTTTATCTTTATGTCTGAAGGATATCTACACTTTAATTGTTTGCTCATGATATCAGGGGGAGTAAGAGAAGAATTTTAGATGATTTTTTACATTCATTTGAGGGGGAGTTTATCTAATTTCTGCATTTTGTTTAACTGACAAATTTTTGTGATGCATGATTTTAGGGGGAGCATATAATATCAAAAGGAGTAAGACTATGATTTTTGATTACTTAAAATCAGAACTCGTACTTTAATTGTTTTATTGCTTTATGTCATTTACATTTGAATAAATTTTGTGAATAAAGTTGCTTTGACTAGACTTTGAGACTTGTGCAGGATGAGAGAAGCTTAAAAGATCATATCATTTTGACTTAAGCATGACTTCATGAGATTTAAGATTGCGCTAAAAGGTAAATTTATTATCTTAATCTCAAATATATCTGAAAGAAGGACAGCTTTCAGATATAGAAAACATGTTCTGAAATGTTCAAACCACTTCCCGATTCTTAAACAGATTTTATAATTTGGAAGTGTGATTTTAAATGTTTTCATTTTTTTTTTGTGCTTAATTGATAAACAAACCGTGTGTTTCCAAAGATAAATACTTGCGTATTGTCTTTTCACATACTTTCAAGTATTCACACACACTGGTTTGATTTCTTGTGCAAATAGTTCTTACCATGTCTCTAAATTGAAACAATTTTTTCGATGGTAAGACACCCCGCTTGTACTTTAAATAATTTTGAGCGATATTTCATTTCGAAACGTCATTTCGAGAATGTCTATATTTTTGTTTCGTATAGACAATATCCGTTATTTTTTACTATAAGCCTTAATTGCTATATCATTTCATTTCTGATCATTTTCATACAATTTCAGATTTTCAAACAAGTCTTTTGCATTCATTTTCATTCATTCAGTATACTTGTTTGAAAATACTTCAATGTCTAAAAATGCTCAAATCTTCATGATTATATTTTATGAGCATACATTCGTCTGACATTTGTATATGAGCTTTAACTGATAAAGTTAAACCATCTTGAGAAACACATGCTTATTAGGATTATATGGGTTCTTTGTGCTAGGACTTACATGAACTTCTATGAAATCACGTTAACCTGTGATTTCTACCCAAGAAGTTAATCTATAGTGATTGAGTGTGAGGAGTCTAAAAGAAATGAGTGTGGGTGTGATGAGGTAAAATGGAAAAGAGAGTTTGGTTAGTAGTGAGATTAATGATTAAAAGAAAGAGGGTGTGAGATCAGAGTAAAAGAATATTAAACTCTGCACCAACTACTTTCTGAGCCGGGCAGCCACATTACTAGCGTTTCACAATTCTTTGGTGAACGTTATTGAAACAGGCAAATAGCCCATGCCAACTCTTGCTTAATACCCCACCAACCACTCATTTTCTTCTCAAAAAGAAAATGTTTCACATTTTAAGGGGATGCAGCATATTATCTATCTGGTTTTCAATTGGAAAATCTGGATATTGAAAAAGAAGTAAGTCTGCCCCACCTTCGCACTTCAATCATGCACATTGAGTCTGTGTTTATCTATGGTTTTCTCAGTGGTTTACACAATTTTGAGACTTTATAAGCAATTATCCGTGATTAATTCTTTCTACACTTGCACGAACACACAAAGAATTTGTTTCTTTGTTATAACATTCATAGAAATTGCCTTTGTGGTGTTTCGATGATTGGATGGAAGCCCTGGGGGAGTGAACATCAAAAAGCTCCTTTATATTGTGTATTCGTTACACACAGTGACTTAGTGTTACTGACTGGCATTTTAACTGATTCATTTGTTGATTCAGGTGTTACACATTTCTAACTTGTCTGGATTTGAAAAGATCTAGATAAATACATGATTACGGATCACAGATTCAGAGGCTCAGTTTGACAGATCAGAATGGTCAAAGATATTTCTTGGAAGAAAAGTTTTGATGATATAGATGCTTAAATCATCAAAAAGGGGGAGATGGTATTAAGAAATGATAAAGTTTTGAGAGATGATTTTAAAAGAAATGTCCAAGTCAGAAGATTCAAAAGTAAAGATTTGAAGAAGATCAAAGAATTTCTGAAGATTTGAGGAAATTTTCTTTGAAGATTGTTTGCTAAAGCAATTCGAGCTGATTCTGAAGATAATTTCTTTCCAAAGTCTGAAAGTATCTTGTGAAAGTTTTGGGGAGATTGTTAGTCGTTTGAAGATAGTTTTGGAAAGAATACCATCAAAGAAAAAGGGGAGATTGTACTGACAGAGATTACAAGTGAAGACTGAATTGCTAGATCTTTAAACAGTGATCTTGAATCCAGAGGGGGAGATTGTTAGAGCATAAATATGTTGGATACAAGATCAAGAAGACTGAAGGTCAAAAGATCAAGAAGTCAAAGCTGAGAAAGTCAACTTTCATCAAAGTCAAAGTCTATTTCTAATAAAAGTCAAAGTATTGTATTTGTATTTGTTTTTTCCTTGTATTTTAGATGTAGGTATAAATACCTTGGATTTTCTATTTTCAAAAGTAGGAAGCTTATTTTGAGAAATACGATTGAGAGAAAATCTGTAGAGAGAGAAAGAGAGAGTTCTAGAGAGAGAAAGTTGTATTTGAATTGAGAATTGAATTCAAAACAGGTAATTGAATTGAATTGTTTTGTTTTGATTAATTGTTTGTAATTGGAAACTAGAATCTAGGGAATAACAACAGGCATTACTAACAGTTTCATATGTTGATTCAGGGTTTTCATTCCAATTTTTCTGAATTTGAAAAGATTCGGATGAATACATTTTTATGAATTGACGGCTCATTATCAGATCAGTTGGTGGAGAATGTTCATATTCTAGCAACAGGGGAGATAGTTACTCATGAAGATTGTGCTTATCAGATTATTTGGGGGAATATCATTAAAAGACTGTGCTGACATTGAAAAAGTTTTGATGATTCTGATACTCAAAATTCATCAAAAAGGGGGAGAATTTCAGAATTTCAAAGTCAGATTCCAGAATTGGTTGACTGTATCAGAAAGGGAGAGAGTTTTCAAAGATAAATTATTAAAGAAAGAGAAAAGTTTGAGGCTTCAAAGTCTGATTCTTTTGAAAACAAAGGGGGAGAATGAAGATAATGGTGACTATTCAAAGTTGGTTCAAAGATGGAGATTAATGTAGATCCCAGTACAGTGCAATCAACAGCAAATAATATCAAAGATGAATAAGATTTAAGCCACAACTACTAGTCATATGATTAATATGAAATCAAAGGGTTACAGGTTTACAGAAAGGATTTCTGATCAGAGAAAGTAAACCTATTGACTAGTAATCTGAATTATGAGACTTAAACTTTACAAATGGAACTGAAATAGCCTTTATATACTTAGGCTTTACAAGAATTGGGCTTATGGGCTTTTAGGCCCAACAAGCAATAACTATTAAGATCTTTACAAAATATACCCTGAACTTCTATTTAACATTTAAATTCACCCTAACAATCTCCCCCTTTAAATAGAAGTTGAAAATCGCGCCAGTTTGGAACATATATCTTCCGAAAACCAAAACTGATCTCGAAGTATCTCATTTGCGTTCTGTACTCCAGCCGCTCTTCAATAACTCCCAGTGCTTCAAGAACAAGTGACTTGTATTTAGGATCCAAAAGTTGAACCTGTTGGATCAAATAATTGTATTCAAGATTAAAGGGTCTAAACTGTATTTGGTTGATAGTTAAAGTTAAAGGGTTTATTGTGTAATAAGTTAATAGTTATTAGCTATTAGGCCCAACCCCATTAAGGATTAGGAAGCCCATATGGCCTAAGTATTTAAATTTTTGTTTAATTAGTTTTTAGGTTGACTCTGATAATATTCTAGTTAATAGCCGTACGTATTCTCTGTATTCAAGGGTATCAAGAACACTCAAGGGTTTCATTGTTTATTCAAGGGATTGGTATGCTACTCTGATTTATATATCTCTTGATTATTATTGTGTTGCTTGATTACTTGATTGATTATTTACCAACTAGATTAAACTAGGATAACAAGTGGTATCAGAGCCTAAAGAATAAAAAAAAATTGAAGTTACTATTCATCAAAGTTACTGTTCATCAAAAGAAAATTTACTGTTCATCTGATTTCATGTGCGTTTATGTTTAAGATTGATTTGACTAGGTGTGTTTTGCGTTATTGAACACTATCTGATTGATTAATTGCTTTTAGAAAGTATCAAGTGATTGAATTTGTGATTTTGAGTTTTCTGGGTTCAAAAAGGAGTCGACACTGTGTTCTTCATAATCGATGCATGAAAGTTGAAATTAATCTTTGATTTTGATTGAATACTGATCGATACTTGTTTCTGGGCACAAAGGTGTAATTTATGCATTCAATTTCTGGGTTAAAGTGATTTTTGTGTTGATTATTGTTGTTGTTCATCGACGTTATGGGCTGTTTAATAATAACATATCGGTCGAATAATCATTATCGGTCGAAGGTAGTTTATCGGTCTATATCTGTTATCGGTCAATACATTGTATCGGTCAAAGCCTTTATCGGTCAAGACCAATACCGGTCGAAACAAGTTTATCGGTCGAATACTTTGTATCGGTCCACATAGTCTACCGGTCAAAGCCCCTATCAGTCCATACCTTATCGGTCGACGGGTTCCCGGTCATATCACTCTATCGGTCGACACTTTACCGGTCGAATACCCAATACCGGTCGACTTTCTTGTCCGGTTTACAAGCTACCGGTCGAAGCATCAATATCGGTCGAACTCTCTACCGGTCTTTACAAGTTTCCGGTCGAACTCTCTACCGGTCTTTACAAGTTTCCGGTCGAACTCTCTACCGGTCTTTACAAGTTTCCGGTCGAACTCTCTACCGATCTTTACAAGTTCCCGGTCGAACTCTCTACCGGTCTTTACAAGTCTCCGGTCGACTCAATACCGGTCGAAGCACATCCCCGGTCGATTTTTGCAAACTGTAATAGGGACCCTCGTGCTAAGTCTGCGAAGGGGGACAAAAGTTTTGTGCTTGATCAAAATTTTCCTAATTTCATTCTTCAGTATTATTTCTTTGTGTTTTATACTGTGCAAATTCTGCACTTAATTATTTTTTGGAAATTTATTTTTCTGAAAATTTTTGAGTGTGGTTTTTATCTTGATTCTAACGATCTCATCTAGTTGGTTGTCTTGATACAGAAAAGTTTGATTACTAACCATACAGCTAGGATGTTGATTCAGCTAAATATGTCTAAAGGTTACAACCATGATTTTAGCAACATGGCTCTTTCTGAAGTAAAAGAAAAGGCTAAACATCTTGCTAAACAGTTGTCAAGATATACAGACAGGGCTGATGATTGTGAAAGGGAGATTACAAAGCTCAAATCCGAGATGTTACCTCTTGAAGCTGAGATTGAAAATCTAAAGATTCAGAACTCATCTTTTCTTATTCAGATCAATGCTTTAAAAGAAAATTCAAAAGATTCTGATTCTATAATTGACCTTGCAGGAATAATTACGTCTAAAGAAAAAGAGATCTTAGATCTTCAAGCAAAGCTGAAAAGATCTGAATCAAGCTCTACATGGTCAAAAAAGGATGCAATGCAAAGAGAGCTTGAGGAGCTTAGAAGGAGTACAAGTGTTGCAAAGGATACTAGTACAGGACTAAGACAGATAAATTCTCAACTATGTGCGGACAGAGATAAGTTTAAAGATAAAGTTCTCAGTCTTGAGGTTGAGATTGAAAAGCTGAAAGAAAAGGCAACCCAAGACAGAGACAAGACAATAGCTCAAGATGAGATGTTGAAGATTGAGAAAGAAAGAAAAGAATTTGCTAAGAAATTCTCTGATTTCTCCAGAAAAGCCTTCGAAGAAAAGAAATCTTTAGAGATTAGATGTGTTAAGCTTTCTCAACAAGTTTCAGACTTTGAGAAGGTTATCATTCTAGAGAGAGAAAAGGCTGAGGATGAGAAGAAGAAAGCTGAGCTGAAGAAAGCAAATACAAACTTTTCTGAAGAAAAGAAAATATTTGAAACCGAGATAGCTAAGCTGACAAGAAATCTATCTGAATTGTCAACAAACATCATGAAGGAGAAGAATGCAAAATCTGAGTTGCATAAGAAGTTTGATCTGATTGAAAAGGAAAGAAACAGTTTGTCTTCAAAGAGAAAGGAACTTGAAGAGATCGTATTCAAGGTGAAACTGACTGAGCACAAGACACCAGAGTCAATAGCTCAATCACCGAGAGATGATCTAGCTGATTCAGATAGTTTATTAAAAACAGCTTCAAGTTCACATTTTTCAAATGTTTTCTATAATCCTTTCTATGATTTAGATGATTGTCTTACTTCTAAATCTACTGATCCGATTCGTCCTTCTAACCTTTTCTATGACAAAAACGTTGATGGTTCCGGTAACTTAAAGAAGAACAAGTCTCAAAAGAAAAGCTTCTGGAGAAGGGATGATGAGAAAGATAAAGGTAATTGGATCTGGAGAGTTAAAGGATCTCCAGAGGAGAAGAAAGACAAATCATTTGTGCACACATAAAATGCTAAATGGAACTATGCTACAAAAGGTAAAACTTTTGGCAAACCTGATCTGGTTTACACAATCCATCAATTGATCAGGTTAGCACAAAAGAAAATTAGTTGTTCCTACTGTGGCTCAAATGATTTTGTAAGAAAAGATTATGTGAATAACTGGTATGGTTCTTACTTCATATCTCCCACTAGAACTGCAACTAACCCATTAGGACCCAAATACCAGTGGGTACCAAAAGCTAAATCTGTGTTGCAGGCAGCCAAAGTTTAAGGGGGAGAAAGAACAATGACTTCTGATTACTACAGATCAGGACTCGTGCCTCATTGTCAAAATGAAGGCTTCTAAGTAAATCAGCTTAGAACCCGGACTTCAACGGAGAATGGCTTCTAATCACATCGGATTAGAACCCGCACTTCAGTGCTTTATTTTTCTGCTTTATGTTATCTTAAGTTAAGGGGGAGAATATCTGTGATGCTAACAGATTTTTGGATACTTAAAAGATTATCTGACCATGTGTTCTTAAAGATAAATACTTGCGTTTTATCTTGTCAATATACTTTGTCAAGTATTCATATACATAACGGTTCAGAACATTCTATTTGACTTTGTTATTACCATGTATCAAAAGTAAAATCTTTCTATGGTAATACTCACGTTATTTGTATTCACTGTTGATTGAATCAAACGTCATTTCATGTGCTTTCATTGAAAATATGTTTATATATTGTTCATATAAACAACATTCGTTTTTGATTCTCCAGCATATTATTCTTCATGACAAATTGATATGAACTTATTGCCAACCACTTTTAGGTTGAGGGGGAGAATTGCATCGTCAAACACAACTGTTTTGACTTCTCCAAAAATTTTATTCTTCATGTAACAAGTGGTATTTGTGCTTACATGTACAAAACGCCTGTTGAACAGCATGTTCTTTTAGGAAAATACATGGGATTCAGTGTGAGTACTTAACAGAACTTCCATGGATTCACGATAACCAGTGTTTCCTACCCAGGAAGTATTCCCTGAGTGATTGAGGGGAGAGGGGTTAAAAGAATTGAGTGATGGTGTGTGAAGAGGTAAAATGGAAAAGAGAGATTGGTTAGAAGTGAGCATTAAAAGAAAGAGGGTGAGAGAACAGAGTAAAAGACTATTAAACTCTGCACCAAACTTCTTTCTGAGTCGGGCAGCCACATAATCTGATTGGATCACATTCTTTGGTGACCATCATTGAAATAGGCAACTAGCCCATGCCATCTCTTGCATACAACCCCACTAGCTACTCATTCTTTTCTCAAAAAGAGAATGTTTCACTTTTTCTGGGAAAGCAACACATACGCTATTGGTTCTTCATTTGGAAGATACTAATATTGAAAAAGAAGGAAAGTTGCCCCACCTTCGAACCCTTTCTCATGCACATTGAGTCTTTGTATAATTTGTTGTTGTCGCAACAAGTTTACATACTTTGAGCCTATATTGAAAAGCAATCATCTGTGCTTATTTCTTTCATACACATGCACGAGCACACAGAAATTTGTTTTCTGTCAGAACGTTCATAGATAACCATGTGTTATTCGATGATTGAATGGAAGACCTAGAGAGCCAACATCAAAACCAGCTCCCTATATAGTAACTTTGTGTTACTCATTAACTTTGTGTTACTGACAGGCATTCTAACTGAATCATTTCTTGATTCAGGGTTACACTTATTAACCTGTTTGAATTTGAAAAGATTCGAATGGTTACTATTTTAATCTGAAAAGATTGAAATAATCACTCTTTCCATTTAGAGAGACTGCTCTTATTTCCATACAAGGCTCGTTATATGAAGACTGTGCTTACGTGATCATACACAATGGGGGAGATTTTTCCATAAAAGGGGATATTGTTTTGCAAAGTTTTGATGATGATGATTCTCACCACTCATCAAAAAGGGGGAGAAGATACAAAAAAGGAGAATTATCAAAGAAGGAGAATATAATCTGAAGACTGCTGAAGTTTTGAAGCTATCAACGACATATCTGAAGAAAAGTGAAGACAAGTGAAGACCTGAAGACAATTGCAAATTTTTTTTTAATCTTGAATCCAAAGGGGGAGATTGTTGGATCAAATAATTGTATTCAAGATTAAAGGGTCTAAACTGTATTTGGTTGATAGTTAAAGTTAAAGGATTTATTGTGTAATAAGTTAATAGTTATTAGCTATTGGGCCCAAGCCCATTAAGCATTAGGAAGCCCATATGGCCTAAGTATTTAAAGTTTTGTTTAATTAGTTTTTAGGTTGACTCTAATAATATTCTAGTTAATAGTCGTACGTATTCTCTGTATTCAAGGGTATCAAGAACACTCAAGGGTTTCATTGTTTATTCAAGGGATTGGTATGTTACTATGATTTATATATCTCTTGATTATTATTGTGTTGCTTGATTACTTGATTGATTATTTACCAACTAGATTAAACTAGGATAACAGAACCCCTTTTTCATCTTGACTAAGTGCACGCTTCAACTTGTCTTTCAGCAACATCAATGTACCATCACAGAATCTGGCAATCTGATCAAATCGGATAAAACGTAGAATACCTTTGTTGCTCACATAGGTCATGCCGAATTCTAGAATCTTTATCACTGTAAATGCAGGTACACTCTGGGCATCAGACGGAATCTTCAAATCAGGCTTCAACAGATTAATCTTCGGCTGGTTGCTTTCTAACCCGATCTGAAAGTCTTCCATCGAGGCAAGTTTCATTGCACACTTCATATATCTCTTTAGGGTCTCGAGTGCATCAATGACTTCCCCAGGTCTGATGGTTCTGGTCTTTAAGTCTCGAAGTATGAACAGCAGATCTTGTGGTTCAAGACACAGAAAGTCAGCTTCAGAAAAACAATACTTCTGACCATCTTCTCTCATTACCATGAAGTCTGAATACTTTGCTTTCATAAAGAAGGCAGATTGAATTTGGTCAACTGATGTAATCCTGAGCTTTGTCTTGGAGTACTTGCCTTGAAACTTCTTATACACGAATACGAGCTCATGCTGCTTTTCCTTGCTTTTTACTAACTGTAGACCATGAAGTACAACTTCATTATACTTCCGAATCCAGTGGGCAAAGATTTTCTTTTGACTTTCTTCAAGGAAAGGAACTTTGATTCTGACTCTTTCCCACTTGGATGGTGGAGCTGGCTGAGTACTTTCTGATTCCACAACTGGTGAAGCTGGAGGAGATCTGACGGGAATATCTGTATCAGGAAGATCAGGATGTTCAACAGGATAAGTCAACAACGGTACCGCGACAGAAGTCTGATCGTCTGGCTGATAATCTGGATGAAGAATCTCATCTATTTCTGCTTGCATGACTACCAGCGCTCTTTCAGTGTTGTCACATTCTTCTGTCGGGTCAGAAACTTCATATGGATCAAGAATTAACGCCCAGTCTTCAGGAACTATCGGAGAACCTTCATCAAACTCCTCAGGCTTTTCAACCCTTGGAATATCATACAGCACTAAATCTATACACTGTTCCCGTGCCTGTCCCTGGCCTTCTGGTTGAGTACCAGAACCCGAACCCTGTTCCGTTCCCACCTAAACTGTTTCCACAGACTGTGTAAACATTTTCAAATGCATAACGACGATCAACAAACTCATTCGATCCGCAATAAGAGCAACAAAGACAATCATGAGACAGTTGAAGTAATTGCGGAATAGAATAAACTTTTAAAGGTAAAGTTCCATTACAGTCAACTAAAGGTTTAGAATTAAAAACATCATGATTGTTATTGTTTTTCCTAGACTTTAAAACTGGATCAACTAATTCTGATGTCGCCGTGCTTTCCTTGGACTTCTTAGCTACCCATGCATATTTAACTTCTTTGCGCCGACAAAAAGTATCTGGAAGACCGTTAAACTTATAGTCAGAAGATGTGAAACTTGAAGATTGTTGTCTTTTGGAACGACCGGTCTTTTTCTTCTTTTGTGAACGCTTTTTAGATTTAGACTTTGAAGAATTGTTCACAGAAGGTTTTTGTGGGGCGGATGTGGAACATTCACCCTTATAAAATTGTACCGGAGGTTCACAAGAAGAGTTTATAAAATCAATGTGACTAGGTAGAGACGGATTAAAATCAAAATGGGTCAAATCACTGTCTAGACATACCTCAGAATTCAAGAATGCAGAAAATTCCATTTTCTCATCAGAAGGGACCTTATCACTTGAGGAATTCAGGACATCGGAAGAATTGGTTTGAAGCGGATCATAGGCGGAAGCATTTTTAAAATCAGAACATTAGTGACAAGTCACCCATAAATGCTTTACTGGAAGATGTGTCAGAGGCTGGATAAGAATTTTCAAACAGATTAGTCTTCTGTCTTTGGAGAATTGTAGGCTTAGCTTGAGGCTCAGCCTTGTGAAGTTGCTCTTTCAGACGATCTGCTGCCATGGCAGCCAGTTGTGAATTTAACTTCTTGATTTCTGTCTGAAAGTATTCTCTTTCCTTATTTGGCACAGTTTCCTCTTTAATGGAATTGAGGCACTCAATTTGGGATAAAATCTCTTGTTTTTCCTTTTGAAAATTTTCCATTTCCTGTTCAAATGACGTTTCTAACTGAACAATTTTATTTTCTAAAATCAGAGGTGGAACATAAACTTTATTAAGGAAAGGTGCCTCCTCAGTTTTAACGGTTTTAGCATCAAGTTCAGCTTGAGAGTAACTTCGAAAATAGTCGTTTGACAGGAAACATGGTTTGTTATCAGTGTAAGAAGCATTTAAAGAATCATAAACAAAAGGAAGTTTCATTTTTGAAGAGTTCTCCCTTCTCAACTTATCCTCTTCCCATTCCTCATCCTCAATTGGTTTGGTCCAATTGATTTTGTATTCTGGATAGGTCTTGTCTATTCCAAAAAATTCGGACGCATATAACGTAGGAACGTTGGATAAGGCCTTTTTCAGATAATTGGGATTATCATAACCGATACCCGAATTCGCATACTTGGGTTCTTTTGGCGCAATTAGATTTAGAGTATGATGAGATTGACCAAGTTTATAAAGTTTCCGTTCAAGATCCTTTAATTGATTAGAAAATCTTTGATTTTCATTTTTGAAAGTCACGTTTTGAGTCACAATATCAATTTTCTCATTCTCGGACATACGAAGCTCATAGGTAAGATCATCTACTTTGGTCTTTAGCTCTTTTGAATCTTTTGAACAACTCTCACACTCTTCTTTTTAGATTAGAAATTATGCACAAGTTGCTAGCAATTTCTAAGCTTTGATTTTCAATACATTTAGACTGTGCAATAACTCGTTTTTCTAGAGATGAGATGAGTTGTTCTTTTTCTTTTATGAGTAGCTTGTAAGAGTCTAGTTTATTCATAGCAAGTTGCATCTGATCAATTAAAGCTTCTTGGTAAGGAGCACATACCTGACATGGAGAATTACGATCTTCATCATCAGTGTCAGACGGTGTTGAGTGCTTGCCCATGAAACACGGGTGTGCTTCAGCATCCTCGGTTTCTTCATCAGATACTTGCAGCCAATAGTCATCTTCATCCATGAGAGCCTTACTAGCTTCCTTCTCTTTGTCCAGTAACAGCTTGGCTCTGTAATAATCGAAGTTGCGCACAACTGGTTTGCGACAATCCTGGGCGAAATGACCCAACCGACCACAGTTGTAGCATTTGATCGGCTCCTCTTTTGGCTTTTCTTCGTGTCTTTTGTCATACTTCTTTCCATCTTCAACACGTCTCTTACCTTCAGACTTCTCTTGATGATCACGGCGAGTGGAAAATCTTTGCTTATTGGAAGACTTGTTAAAGAACTTCCTCTTCTGGAAGGCTTGAGTCAAGTACACCATAGATTCTTTCATCTTAGTGTATTCTGGATCCGAATCACTGTCAGGATCTTAGGGTTCAGAATCACTTTGCACTGGCTTCTTTTCAGACGAATAACAGACAGACTTACCTCTTTTCTCAGATACGAGTGCTAACGGATCAACTACAGGCTTTTCCTCTGCTTTCTGATTCCCCATTAGCTCCATAACTTCCTCTTCATCCTGGAGTAGCATTTCATAAAGTTCATGTAGATACAACTTCTCCAGAGTCTGAGTATGGCGGATATGAGAGACGAACGGATTCCATTCAGGCTGAAGGTTGTTCATGAACTTGATATTGTTCTCGGTATTCGTCTTCGTGATCTTGTTTTTCTGGAGATCATTCAGAAGAATGTTGAACCTTTCATAGGTTTCTGTCAGTGTCTCGCCTTTTCTTGCTTTGAAGCCATCATATCTGGTGATGCAGTTTGTCACCTTCAGCTGATTGTTGATGTGGCTTCCCATCATCATTTTCTCAATCTGGTCCCACATTTTCTTTGCAGACTCCTTGTAACTATCGATGCAGGCATATATGTCGTTGGGAAGACTTTGTAGAAGATAGGACTTTGCTTGCTTTTCAGCCTCGTACAATTCCTTTTCTCGAGGGAGAAACTTACTGACAGTTTTCCGAACACGACGTTCTAGTCGACCTTCAACTGGTTTCCAGTTATGACTTTCATTGGCCATTCTTGCGGCCCCTCTGTCAGACACTTGTATATATCTTCATAAGTTGATTTCACTTCAATGAAATTCATGAAGCGATCGTGCCACTGAGGATATTCTCCCCGATAGAGCACCGGGGGCTTTTGATCTGAACCAATAGCTAAAGCGTCTCTTGAATTCATCTTAAATCTCTTAACTTAAAAACACTGTAACGATCGTGAGACAAGCAGGATGATCCAAACACAATTATAAAAATAGAATAGGACAGGGACCCGGTCAAGCAGGATACCGGTCAAGCAAAGGACCGGTATAGACAATGTACCGATCAAGCAAAGGACCGGTATTGACAGAGTATCGGTCGAATCAAAGGACCGGCAAGGCAATGTACCGGTCAAGGACAATAAGGTATCGGTCAATAGATTCGACCGGTAAAGCAGGGTACCGGTCGAATATAATTATCGGTCAAAAACAAAGCCGGTCGAACCAGAAGACCGGTAAAGGCAGAGTATCGGTCAAAGCCAAGGACCGGTAGCAACAATGTCCCGGTCGAACAAAAGGACCGGTAGTGACAAAGTATCGGTTAAACCAAGGACCGGTAACAACAATGTCCTAGTCAAAGGGTATCGGGCCAATATCTATCGGTCGAATAAACTATTGGTCAAGTTCTATCGGTTGAAAGCAGATTAGCAGATAAGATCGATAAAATCAGATAATGACCGATAAAATCGAACAGATAGATCGAACGAAAAATACGAAGAACACGATGAATTCTGGGATTTGATCGTAATCAAACCCAGAAATCAAATTCAATGAGAAACTAAGCAGATTCAATCAATTATGAATATAAACCAAACAGACCGATAAACCAAAAAATCAATTTTCACTGAACACAAAAGGACCGATAAACAACCCAGATATTAGAAATTCAATCGATCGATAATCAACTCTTTCAGAAAACAATCAGATTGAAAACCTTCGAAAACTTCGACCGATAAAACAAAACTCTTTTGAACTGCAGAAACCTTCGATCGATAACCACTTTTTCAGAAAACAAAAATTGATCAATATAAAATAAAAACAATAATCGATAACAAATAACTAACCCAGATTGAGCAAAGATATAGTAGATTAAACATATAATCGATTAGGGTTTTTAGACAAACCTTTTCTGGATCAAACCTTCAGTCTCTTTGCTCTGATACCAATTGTAGATCCCAGTACAGTGCAATTAACAGCAAATAATATCAAAGATGAATAAGATTTAAGCCACAACTACTAGTCATATGATTAATATGAAATCAAAGGGTTACAGGTTTACAGAAAGGATTTTTGATTAGAGAAAGTAAACCTATTGACTAGTAATCTTAATTATGAGACTTAAACTTTACAAATGAAACTGAAATAGCCTTTATATACTTAGGCTTTACAAGAATTGGGCTTATGGGCTTTTAGGCCCAACAAGCAATAACTATTAAGAACTTTACAAAATATACTCTGAACCTCTATTTAACAGTTAAATTCACCCTAACAATTAATCTGAAAATGCCATCAATGTCAAATCAAAGACAAAGTTCATTCAAAGTGTCAAAGATTTGAAGTTGTCAAAGCTGATAAAGATTGTTTGCTGAAGATATTTTTGAAGTTAAGAAGACCTGAAGATAATCGTCAAAAAAAAAAATTAATCTTGAATCCAAAGGGGGAGATTGTTGGATGTATATTGTATTCAAGATTAAAATAGAGGGCCAAAGTTGTAATAGTTTGAAAGTTAAGGGTTTGAGTTGTAAAAGTCAACCAATGTTGACTTAGTATAAATAGTTAGTCTCTTTGTTAGATTTGTAACAACGAAAAACAGCAGATTGGTAAGGAGTTCGCACACATTGAAACACACACACATAAACGTGAGATCTGTGACTAATTGTAAACATATGATTTGATCAATAAGATTGTGTTTTTAATATGATGTGTTAATCATATGCTAGTAATTGGGATCACACTTTGCAAAAAATCTAAAGTACATGTAAATGATGACATGGCCATGGTTATTTTGATGTTACATGTGCATTTTTTTAAATGAGAGCTAAAAAATTACTAAATTTCATTTAATACCCACATCTTCATACATAAGATTTATCTCATAATGAATGAATTCTTCTTCATAAGTCATTGATAAATTGACTTAAGGTAAATTAAATTTATGATTTGAGCAAAAGGAAGAGGGAGCAGATAGCTTTAAGTATGGATAGGAAAGGGGACAAGTCTCGATATCAAAGTAAACTGAACTTTGAACATATTTTTATCAAAACCATGCCATTTTTCATGTGCTTTCATGTGATGTTACACACACATAATATTTTCATATTCAGTTTTCAGATATAGACTTTCATATATATGTAATGAGAGGTTCAAGAGACCCACCTAGAATAAGAGAATCTTTATCATTTGTTGGATCTAAAAAATAGATGATTTGGATTCAAATGTAAGTGTTTCAACAATCATAAATTTAGTTTTGGCAAAAAATAGTTTCTATCATTCACAACAGTTGAATTAAAATAGATGGATGATTCATATTAGAGTTGTACAAAAAACCCAAGCCTAGTCGGTGGTCCAGGCCAGGTCTCAAAACCCCATTAGGCCAAAATTTTGGGGGCATGTCTGGCCGATAAAGCCCCACTTGAAAAAAGCCAGTTAAGCCCAAAAAAAGTCATGCCTAAAAAAGCCCGCTCAAACATTTTCTTAACCCTAGGCTCAATCCTTTTTTTGCTTGCTGTAGAAAACCATGAAAGACCCGAGACTTATACATCTCTAATTCAAAAAAGATTCTCTTAGGTGACGTCTGTTTTTTAAGAGGTGTTGAAGTCTATTTCACTTCTGATTTTTAAAAGGTGGTACTGAAGTTTGAAATTTGAATCAGACTGTTTGTTTCTGTAAACAGACAAACGTATGCATATGTATAATTGTCTATTTTATCCTAAAAAATTCAACTTAAATACGTCAATTGGAGTGAGCATCGATGATTGAAGGACAAAACGGAAAAAAGAAACAAAATAAGGATGTTGACAGATTTGCAATCATGTGGAGTTTTAACCATATCTTACACACCGGAGCCCCGATTTAAGTGATCTAAGATGTTCTGGAAAACCAAAAAATCTACAATCTTCGTGTTTTGCTTTTTGCAAATTCGGTTTGCATCTGGGCTAAAATCAATGTTCTAAATGGCGTGAGGCGTGGCATGGCGGCGAGGCCAAGCCTCAAGCCTTAGGAGCCATAGCGAAGCCGCTACGTTTTCAAGGCGTGACTTATGGCGATAAGTTTCTAATTTATATATATAATATTATATATAAAAATATATGTTTTGGTGTGTTACTCAATGAGTCAATAATAATAAGCAAGTTAAATTAGGTTATATATATTAAAAACATAAAGAAAAACCAAATATCGCATTACAAAAGTTGCGCATTAGGCCATGGCGTGCCATGAGATTAATGTGGTGTGAGACACAAGCCTTGGTGCCAAGGCACTCCATGGCGGTTGTAAGGCGATTTTTTTAGAACAGTGGCTAAAACCGACATTGAAATCGAAAGAATGATGCTAGAAATGAATAAGAGATTTAAGAGATAGGGTTACCACTTTTTGTTCAGGCCATATTAAGAGGTAAGAGGCTCTGAAAATAATAATAAAAAACAAACGGTCTGAATTATAAAACGTCTAACCAAATCAGAATAAGTGGTGATTAAGAGCTTAAAATAAAAATAACATACAAGGACTTATTTTTATATCTTGTAGTCTTCTCTTTTAAACCCACTTTAATATACATGATTACATATCATAGTTTGAGAAAAAAGTCTATGGGTCTAAATTAGAAATTAAAACAAAACGGAGGGGGTATACTGAAATTTACTCGCTTTATCAAAACCTCATCAAAACCCCTCTTACGAGTTCAAACGCTGGTTAAACCACACAGCCGCCACCATCGCTTCAATCCCCACTGCAATTAGCTCAAAAGGTATTCTTCCCTACTTTTCTTTGCTTCTTACGCACCTCAATTTGCTACAATTCCTGCTTTCCTATATCTATTTAAAAAATTTCTGGCTTTTTATGCTTCAATTTCATACTAATCCGAATCCGCCATTAGCGTGAAACGCAAGATTGTTCTCAATTGAATCGTAGAATATGGTGAGACCTTATGCAATTAAAGGGCGTAAGAGGAAGAAGAACAAAACAGAACGATACGATAAGGAAGAAGATGAAGAAGAAAATTTAGGCTTTTTTTGCTCCCTATAAAAAAACATGCAAGACCCGATCCTTATACATCTATAATTCAAAAAGGTTCCCTTATTTTCATATCTTGTAGTCTCTCTCTTTTAAACCCACATATCATAGTTTGAGAAAAAACTTTATGGGTCTAAATTAGAAATTAAAACAAACCTGAGGGGATACACTGAAACTTACTCATTTTATCAAAAAAAAACCAATCAAAACCTCTATTCTAGGTTCAAATGCTTGTAAAACTACGCAGTCGCCATTAACGCTTCAATCCCTACTGCAATTAGCTCAAAAGGTATTCTTACCTACCTTACTTTGTTCTTAAAAATGTTTCAAGTTGTTGCCTCTCCTTGCTATTGCCTTCAATCTGCCACTCTCTTCTAATTCTATGAGCTCTTGGCTATTTCTTCAATATGTTTGTTTTGATCACGTAGGGGCAACGACGAGGCCCGTTCCTTACATTTTTTAGGCCCTGGGCGAGATGTAAAAATGGGCCCTCAATAACTACGAATTTATTTTCAATATATTGTTTATATCATCGAAAATAATATTGAGTTCAAGAAATACTAATAATTTATGTAAAATCGTTTTTCCTGGTATTCCAAGCTCAAGATCAATCAATAATTATTTCTAAATTAGTATTATGTATCATATCATTTTTACATAACATCGTTAATCCGTTCCACCATCAAGGGCATGTCTTATGATATACCTTTAATATATAGATTGAAATCATTTGAGGTCGCTATGTTGACCATTCGGAGTAACACTTTAAATAAATCAAAATAAATCAGTTGAATTTTCACATGTTACCTTATGTCGATGCCGATGCCGATGCCGATGCCGATGCCGATGCCGATGCCGATGCCGATGTCGATGTCGATGGTTTTCATCACCATTTTAAACTTTTAGAATTGAAACAAACATTTTAAGAACCATCAATCTTATAATCAAAAGTCCATGTTGGCTATAGTTTGAGATCTTATTACTGTTTTAGAAATAAGAGAGTACTTAATATTCATTCACTTAATATTATGTAATAGGGAGTCAATAATTTTTGGAAAAGAAAAAGAAAAATAATTATGAAATATTAAATATAGATATAAGTTGGGTCGTCTCATATAGTTGGTAATTGTTTTCAAAATGTAGGAGTTTTCTTAGTTAATAACAAGAAATCTACTATATTCTAACACAAAAAAAAATCATGCGAATGGAATAATCAAAATAGTATGTGGAAGATGAGTAATAGAGTATATATATCAAAGTTTCTAGACAAAAATAGTTTTTAGATAAGTAGTGGATAAAAAAACTTAGAGAAACAATAAGCAATATTGTAGAAATATAGGGACCAATGGTGTAAATATGTATTACCTTATTTAGTTTAAGGCATCCCTTTCCTTTTATTTGTTTTTCTCTCTTGTATAAATATACCTTCTTTGGACGATGAATAAATATAAGAAAGAATTATCACGCCCACATGGTATCAGAGTTACCATGTCATAGGTATATACATATTTGTCGAAGGTACTATTCTCTTTTCCGTAAGATCGATTTTGAGTGAAGTTATTTGATATGCTTGTGTGATATTTCGTCTCAGCCTCTGAGTGTGATGGTTCAGGCTAAATGGTTTCAGAATCGAGTCATTCGGTTTAGTATGGTTACCGGTTTGAAGCAAGAGCCTCGTTAACTGAATTGTATTTTATCTATTGACTAATAAATATGTAATCTAATGGAAAATCCCTTTTTTCTTTTCTTTTTTCAAAGACTGTTGTTGGATGTGATCGGCCGAAAAAATGGGCTAAAGAGTTGTTGTTGGTTTTCGTGATCGGCGGTCAAAAGGGTCTAAAGTGTTGTTGGGTTGCGATAATACTCGGTTAATACGGTTCGGCCCTCACGGTTTGACTGAGTCGTGATGCTCTCGGATGGTTGGATGGGTTTGCGGCTCACAAACTCTTCCCTTTTTGTTTACAACCTTGTGGTTTTTATTTTGTTTAGTTAAGTTTGGTTCTTTTCGTGGTATGACGGGTTGTCATACTCTTTGTAAGATGGTTGGTTTTCGTTGGTAATAAATGGGTTTTGTTGTTGTTCAAAAAAAATTAATGTGATTGGATTTGTAAACTTACCATTGGATTGATCAATATTTCACAATATAGTCTGATTTAAATCGAAGCATATACATGTGTATTTTTGAATACATATAAATAAGCTCATCAACCTTACTATAAAATAATCTTTACATCTATTTGTGCAGTAATGTAGAAATATAGATAGAAAGATACTTGCAATGGATATATTATGTGAGAATAAAAGATGATAATTGTAGTGCACCTATACATATATGTTCATTGTTTTATAACAAGCCACAATTTTATGACAATCCATGTGTTGGGATCACATTGGCTCTTCAAAATAATACCATTCACTCATATGGTTCTTCTCTTGAATGACATCAATAAAAGGTATTTGTAAACATGGCAACAACTATAAGTTCTTTCATGCACAATCGATATCGGATTTTAACTTGAACGAACCCGATGATAAAGTCGTGTTTTCACCCGGTTAATTTCGCTTGAAAAGCTCAAGTTTAAGATCACGAAGATTGTAACACCCCGATTTTCGAAAAGACATCATTTCAAGTTAATACCGAAACCGTTATTGTGGGGAAAAATAAGATAAAGGATTTTGGACTTGAATCCTAGATTTTATAGTCTATATGGATGAAGGATTCAATTACGAGTCCAACGGTTCTTTCCGGAGCAAAAACGGAGTTATAACGAAGAAGTTATGACCAAAACGGTGAACGGACGAGATTATTGGGCGGCTGAGCTCCGCGCGGCTGAGCTCCGCGCGGCTGAGCTCCGTGCGGCTGGAGGGGCGCGGCCACCCGCGTGGAGCCGCTGTGTGCACAAAAACGAGAAATTTCGGCCCCAAACCCCATTTTTCACCCTAAACTCAAATCCCTCCCCCATTTCTCTCCCAAACCGACCCCCAAACCCCAAAATCAAACCCTAACTCATTTTTTTGGGTGTCCTCCTCCTAAAATCAAGTAATCTTTCTTCATCTAGCAAGCTTGGAGGTTGGAACCATAATCTCCCATCTTCATCTTCTCCACCATTGTTTCTAGGGTTTCATCCAACTCTTTTCACCATCTTGAAGATTAGAAGTTTGAGGTTTATTTTAGAGATCTAGAAGAGTATTGTTGATGGGTTCAAGTTTTGGTAAAGGTAATCTTCTCTTCTTTTCAACTGTGGAAATTATGGTTTTGGTATAAATTGAGATCTTCAAGTATAATGTTTAGAGAATGACCTCTTATGGTTGAATATGGGTATTTATGGTCGGAAATGCGTGGATCTAGGTCTTGGAAGTTGGAGTTGAAAAGTTGGAATGGATGTCTTCGAAAAGCTTTGGGTGGGATCTATGCTTTTGGAGACCAATGGTTGGGGATTGAAACCTAGGTTTAACTTAACCTAGCAAGGTGAGTTCAAGTTGATTTTCGAAAACGGTGTACATACCAAAATGTTTATTTTAAAGTGTTTATATGTTTTACATGGAATTGTTAATTGTTGATCATTTGATAAGTTTTGGTTATTTGGAAGTATTAAACTTTATAAACTTATAAAACACCCACATTTGGGATTTTGTGCATTTTGATAAATAAATCATATATTTTGGGTATCTAAATGATTTATTTCATGAAGTATATTTTCGAGTATAAATGCATCTTATTGGGTGTCATGGGATGATTTGAAAGGATAAAAGGTATAGACCCACTTGGAAAATGTTTTGTCCCGATCTAAATCATGTTGGAGTTATTTGTGTGTGTTGAAGCATGGGTTGCTTTATTCCGGGTCGTTTACGTTTGATTTCATTTTATGATTTTCAACATTGGGTCTTTGGATTTGTTGAGCTTATGGCTCGACTTGGATTTTATTGGGTCTTGGGGACACTTGTCCGGTTTTGATAGCTCAATGTAGAGCGCTTGGTTATGATTTGCATTTATTGCATCTTAGTTGGGAATTACATGTTTTGAATGTGTTAGTTCATTCGTTTTGAGTCATGTAATGTTTCAGCCCCGTCTGCTATGGATCCATTAGCGCTTTTATTATTTTGGTCGATGTTGGGACGACTAGCCTTCCACATCGTGGCACGTTAGGCATCGTATTGGGTTATAAGTCCTTCGTGCAGCACGTTAGGCATCAGATTGGGTTATAAGTCCTTCGTGCAAGCATCTATGGGTGTATGCTGAAAGATGCTGAGCTCGATGCTTTTATTATTTGTCCAATGGTGGAATGTTAGTTTTCTCCATTGCGGCACGGTTAGGCATCTTCGGAATGGTGTAAGTCCTCCGTGCAAGTATCTATGGGTGTATTCTGAAAGATGTTGAGCTCGATACTTAATACCAGTTTAACGTAATGTGTGGCTTACTCTGTGCACGTCACATTATGCGGAATCGGGTTTCCCCCGTCACTGAAAGGTGTTGTCTTTGAGCTGAGTCTTTTATATATTTGTTTTTGGTGACATTTTGCATACATGAATTTATTCCATGTTTTATGGGTTGAGTATTAATCCCCGCCCGTTTTTTGGGGTTTTTTGGAATATGAAGTGTTATTTACATTATTATAAGTTGGGAGTCGATTTATATTCTCACCTTGAGCAAGTTTTGGGTTAAATCTATCTTTACGAAAAAACGATTTATATTGGGATCTCAGTCTTTGAAAACAGTTTGGTTTGGTTAACGATTAACTCGGTGTCTCTTTCGTTTAAAATGCATAATTATTGATAAACGAGTCATTTTCATAAGTGAAGCACATCTTTTTGAGAGATTATGATTTTAATTGCATTCTTTCTTTTTAAACAATTAATTTACATATGTTGAAAACTCTTGATCTCACTAGGCGTTAAGTCTAACCTTTTTATTTTGTCGGCATGTGCATCAGGTTCCATTTTGGGTTAGTGCTAGCGACACTTTGAAGAGACGAGTGTTTGTTGTAAGCTCGAGAAGCGTTTTGCTTGGTGAAATCTTCCGCGTTGGTTTAGGGAAGAGCAACTTACATTTGGGTTAAGTGACACCCGACTTCGATTTAGTCCCTGTATATAAGACTGTAGTTTTATAATTGTTGTGGTTAAATATAGAATTTTAAATTGAGGTATATGGAGATTGATGTATAAGTGGAAGTTTTGTCCTTTAATTGATATTGTATCGAGATTTCTTTTTAAATTAGTTGCTCTTACCAAATTTGAGGGTGTTACAAGTTGGTACCAGAGCTTAAGTTTGAGAGAATTAGGAATTGCTTTTTGGATGCCTAGACTCAAACTAGCGTTCTTTTAGGTAATTGAAAATGAAATGGCACATTAGGTACCTTAAGATGCGATATTTTGGAATTGGCCGAGTCATGAGAAACGGGAAACTTGTCGAGGATAGCAAGGATGATCATGTACGGTACGTTCATAATAGCACCTGGCCAGTGTCATGGTGAATCTACATGCTACATGTGTATACTTGTACTACCTTGGAGGGATGACCGTTGGGGTAGTAAAGAGGTTTCTAAGCAAGTAAGCTAAGGAAGGGTTGATGTTTATAGCGATGTTACCTTGGAGTGATAGTTAAGTGGGATGAATGCATTAAGTTGATCATCTTGAGTCAGAATTATTGGTTGGATTAGAACTATAAGGTTGTTAGACCGATTCTATTTCAAGGAGAAATTGTAAGTTAACCAAATTAGTGGGATTATTGCCCTAAGATGTTTGATGCATCCGGATGACAATGGTATGTCGGGAAATTGGAGGAGTGTAGTCCTAAGATGTTGAGTGCCGACCAAATTCATGCACTAAATTTATTTCTAAAAATAAGTTTGCATAAATTGTTTCTCATGTTCTCAAAACATAAGGTGAGTTGTATTATAAAGTCTCGATAAAGCATTTAAGTGCTCATCAAATTTTAAACCATGAGCTCAAGCATGCATGATTGTAGCACGTGGTTGCAAATATTTTATTGAAAATCTCCTTATCCCCGTTTCGTGTCAAACTCTATTTACGGATCTTGTAATATTCGTGTTTTAATGTATTTGGAGTATTGGGTAAGTAACTGTGGAATTTTTGACCTTGACATTGGATCTCCTCCACGTATGTTAAGGTTTTAAAGGAAGAGTTGTTCCCATGTTTTTTAGTCGGAACTTTTTGGGAATTTTAGTTTGTACAAGTCGTGTTGAATTTTATGGAATATTGTTTTACGAGCTTTTGGGCGTCGTGCCTCATGTTAGTGTTGTTGAAAAGGGTCACTTTACCGTACATTGTGGTTTTAGAATTTTGACATTTTTAGACTTATTGTCGTTTTATGCTCTTTATGTTGGGAAATGAAAATTTTGACACCGCTTGATTTTAGCGTTAATGGGTTTTATGAAAATTCGGTTGGGTTTTATGGTGTCTTATAGTACGACTTTTTGCGTCACGTAGATAAATTCTGGAGCATGTGTACATGCATTATCGTGTGCGTTAAATTATGGGTCTTGTTAATAAATGTCATCCCATATGATATTTTGGGAAGTTTCAATATCATGTGATTTATCATTGGTCCTTATACAAGGGTTAATCGTTGTATGCTTTTCGTAATTGGTTTAAATCATACTGTTGGTGTGAGTAAATGTACAAAAGCTTTATGTTGTTTCAGATAGAACTTTTGCCCATAACATACTTCAGTTATTGATTTTACTGTTAGGAGTTGTACAAACTTTTATTGCACATGTTATAGTGCGGAAAGTTATTTTTCATATGCATAGTATAAATTGATGCATACTAGGACCATGATAGTCCTTTTAAAAATTTTGTTGCGCATCTTTTGTTGCCGTTTTATCAACGTAAGTACTGATCAAACGAGTTTTGGAGAGGGTTTTATATGCGTAGTATTGGTGATCAATTTCGAAACCTATCGAATGCACGGTAGTGTATTTTACTGCACGTCTAATTGTTATAAAACTTATGTATTTGAGAGTTTTATAAATTTCAAATTGGCATATTGGTTGAAAAACCTTGAACTCATTAAGGCTGTAGATTTAAGACCCCTATAGTTAGAGGAGTTGCAATTGAGAGACTAGAGGAGTCCTTGGGATCTGAAGCGTCGGACGATCCGACTTGTGGTCAACCTTAAATTTGGGTTTCAGATTTTGAATCGGGTCATGCATGAATAATTGAGGTATTAGATTTATGTTTTCTCCCAGTTAAGAAAGAGGTGATCTTTCTATTTTGGTAAATCCTCGGGATAAAACTTTGGGTGGTTGCTTGCATATGACTCGATTTGAATGGATGGGCCGCAGGTTAACATTAAGTATGTGTCGGTGGTGTGTCTTCTTGGAAAATTTTCAGAAATAAAGAAGATATTGTAATTCGTTTGTTAGAAATGTAAATTCAGATTTAGTGGCATGATAAGTGTCAACTTTGAATCACCAGTGTAAAATATGGAAGGAAATTATGGTGGTATATCCTCAGTTGTGGTGTAACAGTTTTGAACATAAGTGTCGACATTCGATTTGAGGATAATAACCGTTGGGATGCTTCATCGTACTTCCGATGAAACCAGTGCGCTAGCAATTTAAGTGGTAACCTTAAGAAGATTAGATGATGGAAATTAGGAATCGATTATTGGTAATTCTGTAATCAGCAAGATTTCACTGATTCGTCAACCGATGCTTGACTGCACCCTGGGATTTGAGTAACCGTGGAGTTGAAGTAATCCGTTGTCTACCGATGTTGTATCGTGCCAGTTGAGGAACGGATTGAAGGTTGTGATTGGATCGAACCTAAAAGGTGTTAGGAAATGTCGTCAAGGAAAGGACGATGAATCTTTTATAGTATGGATTATTGAGGAATTGGGTCAGAATATCGAGGTAAACCTTAAGTAGAAATCGATTATTGAGGAGGCCTTGATGTGTCGGAATTAGAAGTATCTAAGGGATAAGCTCGCTCTGGAGTATTCTCGAGGTGATATGTGCAACCTAAGGTTGGGAGACCGCCGAAAGTTAAGGATAGGAAAGTGGTTGATAAGGACTCGATGCTCATTCAGTCAGCGGTAAGGCACATCGAACCTTAGAATCGAGTTGTGACGGTTGGTTATGAGAAAGATAGTGGCAGCCTTGAATGGGATGTGATCAGTTTCGTTCATGGAGCAAGGTATCGTGGAGGAACTCCTTTATGCGTAGAGAACCGATTGAACTCGCTAAGGACGACGTTGGGTATTTGATCGGTGTCAGATTTCGGGGACGAAATCTCTTTTAAGGTTGGGAGAATTGTAACGCCTCGATTTTCGAAAAGGCATCATTTCAAGTTAATACCGAAACCGTTATATTGGGGAAAAATAAGATAAAGGATTTTGGACTTGAATCCTAGATTTTATAGTCTAGATGGATGAAGGATTCAATTACGAGTCCAACAGTTCTTTCCGGAGCAAAAACGGAGTTATAACGAAGAAGTTATGACCAAAACGGTGAACGGGCGAGATTATTGGGCGGCTGAGCTCCGCGCGGCTGACCTCCGTGCGGCTGGAGGGGCGCGGCCACCCGCGTGGAGTCGTTGTGTGCACAAAAACGAGAAATTTCGGCCCCAAACCCTATTTTTCACCCTAAACTCAAATCCCTCCCCCATTTCTCTCCCAAACCGACCCCCAAACCCCAAAATCAAACCCTAACTCATTTTTTTGGGTGTCCTCCTCCTAAAATCAAGTAATCCTTCTTCATCTATCAAGCTTGGAGGTTGGAACCATAATCTCCCATCTTTATCTTCTCCACCATTGTTTCTAAGGTTTCATCCAACTCTTTTCACCATCTTGAAGATTAGAAGTTTGAGGTTTATTTTGGAGATCTAGAAGAGTATTGTTGATGGGTTTAAGCTTTGGTAAAGATAATCTTCTCTTCTCTTCAACTATGGAAATTAGGGTTTTGGTATAAATTGAGATATTCAAGTATAATGTTTAGAGAATGACCTCTTATGGTTGAATATGGGTATTTATAGTCGGAAATGTGTGGATCTAGGTCTTGGAAGCTGGAGTTGAAAAGTTGGAATGGAAGTCTTCGGAAAGCTTTGGGTGGGATCTATGCTTTTGGAGACCAATGGTTGGGGATTGAAACCTAGGTTTAACTTAACCTAGCAAGGTGAGTTCAAGTTGATTTGCGAAAACGGTGTACATGCCAAAATGTTTATTTTAAAGTGTTTTTATGTTTTACATTGAATTGTTAACTGCTGATCATTTGATAAGTTTTGGTTATTTGGAAGTATTAAACTTTATAAACTTATAAAACACCCACATTTGGGATTTTGTGCATTTTGATAAATAAATCATATATTTTGGGTATCTAAATGATTTATTTCATGAAGTATATTTTCGAGTATAAATGCATCTTATTGGGTGTCATGGGATGATTTGAAAGGATAAAAGGTATAAACCCACTAGGAAAATGTTTTGTCCCGATCTAAATCATGTTGGAGTTATTTGTGTGTGTTGAAGCATCGGTTGCTTTATTTCGGGTCGTTTACGTTTGATTTCATTTTATGATTTTCAACGTTGGGTCTTTGGATTTGTTGAGCTTATGGCTCGGCTTGGATTTTATTGGGTCTTGGGGACACTTGTCCGGTTTTAATAGCTCAATGTAGAGCGTTTGGTTATGATTTGCATTTATTGCATCTTAGTTGGGAATTACATGTTTTGAATGCGTTAGTTCATTCGTTTTGAGTCATGTAATGTTTCAGCCCTGTCTGCTATGGATCCATTAGCGCTTTTATTATTTTGGTCGATGTTGGGACGACTATCCTTCCACATCGTGGCACGTTAGGCATCGTATTGGGTTATAAGTCCTTCGTGCAGCACGTTAGGCATCAGATTGGGTTATAAGTCCTTCGTGCAAGCATCTATGGGTGTATGCTGAAAGATGCTGAGCTCGATGCTTTTATTATTTGTCCAATGGTGGAATGCTAGTTTTCTCCATTGCGGCATGGTTAGGCATCTTCGGAATGGTGTAAGTCCTCCGTGAAAGATGTTGAGCTCGATGCTTTTTGTTAAACCCAGATTAATAGTTGATAAACAATCACACAACAAATTAAGAACAAGAGATGAATAAATCAAACAATATACCAATGATCTCTTGATTAATCAGATAAATACGTGTGTGTGTTCTTGGTGTATACAGATACCTCTTGATGCGTGTAAATCAGAGAATATGCGGCCTCCTCAATAACTATTTATACTTAGGTCAACATAACCTAATGAGTATTAACTATTAGCTAAAATACCCCCTAAGGTATTTAAACACTATTACAAACTAGACCCCTTATTCAATTTAATCTTGAATACAATTTACTGATCCAACAATCTCCCCCTTTAGATTCAAGATTAAAAAAAATTCAATTATCTTCGGGTCTTCACTTCTCTTGAAAAACTGTATCTGATATGACGTTAATAGCTTCAAAGCTTGTAGCTTTACACAGTCGTCATCTTTCTCTTTCTTTAAATGAAGTGTCCTTCTGACGATCATCTTCAGTCAGACTTTTGATAGATCAAATAAGTTCAGACACTTTGATATCTTTGAATTCTTCAGCAGTCTTCAGTTTAAAAATTCTTATCTTGTATTCTCCCCCTTTTTGATGAGTGGTGAGAAGCACCATCATCAAAACATTCCAAAACAAACTCGGAATTTTTCTCCCCTAAGTCAACAATTAAGCGCAATCTTCATGTATAGAGCCCTGTGTGGAAATAAGAGCAGTCTCCCATAGAAAGAGTGATTATTTCAATCTTTGCAGATTTACATAAGAAAAATGGTAACCCTGAATCAACAAATGACTCAGTTTGGAATGCCTGTCAGTAACACATAGTTACTAAGTAACACAAAGTTACTATATAAGGAGATGGTTTGATGTTGGCTCCCCAGGACTTCCATTCAATCATCGAATAATACATGGTTATCTATGAACGTTCTGACAGAAAACAAATTTTTGTGTGCTCGTGCATGTGTATGAAATAAATTAAGCACCGATGATTGCTTTTCAATGTAGGCTCAAAGTATGTAAACTTGTTGAGACAACAACAAATTATACAAGACTCAATGTGCATGAGAAAGGGTCGAAGGTGAGGCAACTTTCCTTCTTTTTCAATATTAGTATCTTCCAAATGAAGAACCAATAGCATATGTGATGCGTCCCCAGAAAATGTGAAACATTCTCTTTTTGAGAAAAGAATGAGTAGCTGGTGGGGTTTAATGCAAGAGATGGCATGGGCTAGGTGCCTTGTTCAATGATGTTAATGAAGAAATGTGAAACAATCAGATAATGTGGCTGCCCGACTCAGAAAGAAGTTTAGTGCAGAGTTTAATATTCTTTTACTTTGTTTTCTCACCCTATTTCTTTTAAACATTGAATCTCACTTCTAACCAATCTCTCTTTTCCATTTACCTCTTTTCACACACCAACACTCAAAACTTTTTACCCCTCTCTCCTCAATCACTCAGGGATGTACTTCCTGGGTAGGAAACACTGGTTATCGTGAATCCATGGAAGTTCTGTTAAGCTTTCACACTGAATCCCATGTATTTTCCTAAAAGAATGTGATGTTCAACAGTCTTTTGTACATGTAAGCACAAAGGAACACAATTACACATGAAGAAAAAATTTGGATAAGTCAAAAACATTTGTGAGTTTGACAATGCTATTCTCCCCCGCGAAACAAAAGGTGGTTGGCAATTAAGCTCTTTGACAATTAAGCTCCCACTCAACTTAATTTTTTTTTATTTTAAACAAGACAAATAAAATGAAAACGTTGAAGTATGGGTTCTAATCAGATGTGATTAGAAGCCATTGTCACTTGAATTATCCTGCACATAAAAGAAATCATGGTAATCATTTGTGAAAATGATTCCTCTATCGTTAGCAACAGTTGGAGAATAAATATATAAATCACAAGATTAAGATTAAGAATACTCCCCCTCGAATCATGAGTAAGGTCTAAGAAGACATGTTCAACATTCCAAGTTTGTTGATTAGAAACTGGAACCTCTTTTCATCCAACGGCTTGGTGAAAAGGTCAGCTAACTGCAAAAGTCATAAATTTAGATTTATCGGAACAAATCTGACATTCATGTCCATCAAAAGAATTACTTTTCAAAACATCACTATTTGTAGTACAACTGTTTGCAACAGAAGTCTCACAAAAAGTCAAACTATCAGTTTTATTCTTCTTACTCCTCCCAACTCCATTTCCTTTCATATCTGAAACAGAAACAAGAATCTTGTTAATATCTTTCTTAGAAGGTGATTCTTTTCTTGTGATACTTGAAGTCTCACCCTTCTCAAAAATACTAGGTGGATATTCAGGACAATCAGAGTAAATGACAGAAGGCTTTGCAGAATCATCAAATTCTGGATTAGTTCTTACCTTCCAGCTTGGATCATTAAACATTTGTTTATCATTTGAAGCATTTTTAAACAAAGTTATTTTCAAATCATTGATCTCTGTGCAAAGCTCTTGATTATCTTTCAAATATTATTCTAGTTTAAATTTGAGATCATAGGTTTCATCTTCAACCTCTTCAAGAGACTGTTGCAACGTATCAATTTGTTTCATCAATTCAGATGTATGATCACTCACAGAATTTGACTCCTTCGAAATAGAAACAGGATCAGAGTCTGAAGCATTTATCATTTCAGAGAACATTTCTTCAGTCATGTTCTCAATAAACTCCATTATGTCATTTTTAAAACAAGAACCATTCGTGATGACAGTTTCTTCTTCAACCTCTTCAACAAGCAAAGGTTTAGGAGTAATGGGATTTAAGACTGATGGTATATTTGATGGATCGACATTCGATTCATACTCATCATATTTGCATTCAGTCTCCGATGGAACTGTGTTGGTGCAGACTGATTCTTTTGAAGGTGTGGTAAATAGTGACTCAGACTCAGTAAATTCGATCTTTCGAGTCTCATAGCTTTTGTTCAAATCACTATATTTAAAACCAACTGATTTAAAAGAATTTTGAGAATCAGTGCCACAAGACTTGTTCTCTCCCATTTCTTATTTACCTTTGGTCTCTGTAAAAGGTGTAGAATTACTTTCTTCAACAAAAGTTGCACGAATGTTAGGAATGGGTCTGATTGTGGAGCCAAGTTTATCAAAATTTTACAAGTGCTTCGGTGCCTTTTTCAAAACATCGTTAATTGGCAAACCCAAACCTGGTTTAACTTTATAAAATCTTTCATCTTGGAGTTTATTGGTCAATAGATTTAAAGTCTTCTCAGTCTGACCTCGTTTCATGTTAATATCCTCTAATTGCTTAATCTTGGTGTAAGCTTCATTTCTTTCTTGAAAACATACTTCGAATTTGATTTTGAACTCACCTTTTTCAGCATTAAGATTTACAAGATCCTTTTCTAAACTAGATATTTTTCTTTTTAAAGATTCCTTTTCAGCTTTTAAGTCATCTTTTTCTTTGTCTTCCACAACAACTTTCAGTAAAGCGTTTTCATCACGAAAATTTAAGACTGATTGATGTGCGGAGCTAAGTTTACCTTTCAGCAATGCAAACTCATCTTTCATATTGTGGATTTGGACCATCAGAGATTCAATAAGTTCAGAATTTACCTCATAGTTGTCATCTTTGGAATGAGCCTCAAAAGCTTCATCATCACCATCAAGCTTGGCCATGTAAGAGACTTGAGTGAAGTGCGCCTGCTCCTCCTCATCAGAACTTTGGAACAGCCAGTTTTCCTCTTCAGCCATAAGCACCTTTCCCTCTTCCGCTTTCTTGGCAATTAGAGACTTCCTTGCATAGTATTCTGAGTTCTTGACTTTCTTGAACTTACAGTCTCTGGAGAAGTGTCCAAATTTTCCACAGTTATAGCATCTGCCCGGTTCATCCTTTCTCTCTTCTTTCTTCTCCTCTCTCTTTTCTTCTCTTCTATATTCCTTCCTTTCATATTCCCTCTCTTCTCGTCTTTCCTCTCTCCTTCCATACCTTGGCTTGTACCGCATTTCAGACTTCTCTTTCTTGTACCCTTCATACTTTGGCTTTGAATAGTGCTTCTTCTTGCCAAAGGTCTTCTTGAATTGACGTGTAATGAGGGCCAAGTTCTCAGATAACTTTTGTATATCATCATCAGAATCAATCTCCAGTTCGTCATCACTTGAAGCATAATCGGATTCAGTAACCTCCGTAACAAAAGCTTTAGAGACTTTCTTCTTTGGCCTTGCAGAAGATACATGACCAGAACTTGAACTTTTTCCTTTGCAGCTATGAAAGCCACAGAGTCCTTCAGATTTTTGAACTCATTATTGATAGTTCTCACCTCTTCTTTATGCTGATAAAGAGTAGAGAAAATGTCAGTTACGTTCTCTTGAGCCATGTTCTTTGACATCTGAAGGTTGATGGCAAAGTTCTTCCATTCAGGATTCAAGTTCTTGATGAACTTATAGTTTATCTCAGAAGCAGATTTAGAGATATTGTTCCTCCTCAGGTCATTCAGAATGATGTTGTATCTGTTGTAGGTATCAAGCAGTGTCTCTCCTTCCCTTGCATGAAATCCCTCATAGGCATTAATGCACAGATTCTGCTTGGCCTGAATTGAAGCTTCACTTCCCTCAAATTGTCTTGCTAGTTCATCCCAGACTTCCTTAGCAGAATTTCGACTGTCTACCCGATTGTAGATGTCATTTGGGATGGCCATCGTCAGGTAAATAAGAGCCTCTTCATCTATCCTGTACAGATCTTTCTCCTTTTCTGTGAAGTATTGATATGGTTTGGGAACATATCTTTCAGTGATTTCCGGAGAGGTTTCAGATTCAGCTTGACCAGGAACTGTGATCATTGGATTTACTGGACCAGTAGTGATTGATTCCATGTAATCTCTATTTTTGTTATTCAGAAACTGAATCATTCGTTTCTTCCATTGCTGATACTCATTTTCCAGGAGGACAGGAGGTTTGGACTGAGAGCCCATTGAGAGAAGTTGGTTCGACATCTTTAGCTGTATGGTTAGAAAGCAAACTTATCTGTACCAAGAGAATCAACTAATAAGATCTTTTGAATCAAGAATTGGATAAAAACTACACTAAAAAATTTCCAGAAAAATAAATTTCCAAAAACAATCAACTGTAGAATTCGCAAACAGTATAAAACACAAAGAAATTCGCAACCGAGAGAAAAACTTCCAAATTCGCAACTTAAAGAGATTAGAATTCGCAGATAATTGAGATTCGAAATATAGATTCCTGCGAAACTTAGAAATTCGCAACCAATAGCCTACGAAGCCTTAAGAATTCGTAAGGTAGTACCTAGCGAATCCTGTCCTTAGAGAAAAATTAGAAAACACACTTTCGCAAGTAGAATTCGCAATGTATAGATTGGCGAGTTTTAGACTTAGAGAATTTAAGAGCACTCAAATTTCGCAAAACAAAGAATTCGTAAGCAAGAATTCGCAAAAAATTAATTCACGAATCCTGGACTTAGAATGTTTTGAACTTTTCACTTCAACTTTCGCAAACAACTTTCGCAACCTGAGTGACTAATCACTTTTGTAAACTTGCGAATTTTGTACTTGGTGAAAAATTTTAGATTAAAGATGGACAAGGATTCTCAAACATTACTCACGAATCTTAAGGAATTAGCAAGCCAAAGATCTGCGAGTTCTTCAGAATTCGCAGACAAGGATTCTGCGAAACTTACACTTAGTCAAATTTTCAGAGTTTCAATTACCCTGCGAATCTTAAACTTTCGTAAACAAAGGGATAGCGAATCTTGAGTTTTGCGCTACACAAACACATGCGAAACTTGGCTTTCGTATATTAGAGATTAGCGAATTCTGAGATTTGCGTTATTCAAACACCTGCGAAACTTAAACTTAGACTAATATAGCACCCTGCAAAACTTATACTTTCGTATATAAGAGGTTAGCGAATTCTGAGGTTTTCGCTACACACATGCATACGAATCTTATACTTAAAAAAAATTAACACCCTGCGAAAGATGGGTGTTTTGCGAGTTCTTCACAGAAAACTTGCGAGTTCATCACAACCTTGTCCCTGTGCACGACTTTTGAATCCAGAAACACTTCAAACGGTTAATACACAATGTAAAAATCATACCATATATCCATAAACATACTACGAATGAACCCCAATCAAAATCAATAACTAAGAACAACTTTTGATCACAAAATTTGAATGGAACAGTACTCGACCGTATAAAGACCAAAATTCTCAAAAATCATCAAAAGCCAATCGATTTGTGATTTTAAGTGCAATTAGGCAATCAGATGATGTTCAATAACATAAAACACACATAATCAAATCAATTTTATGCATAAAAACACATTAAATCATGAAATCGATTTTTACACAGTAAGTTTTCGAAAAACACAGTTTTTAATCCAAAAGCTTGATTCTTTGGCTCTGTTACCACTTGTTAAACCCAGATTAATAAGTGATAAACAATCACACAACACATTAAGAACAAGAGATGAATAAATCAAAAAATATACCAATGATCTCTTGATTAATCAGATAAATACGTGTGTGTGTTCTTGGTGTATACAGATACCTCTTGATGCGTGTAAATCAGAGAATATGCGGCCTCCTCAATTCTAACACATACACTACCGAAACCTATAAACTAAAACTATTTATACTTAGGTCAACATGACCTAATCAGTATTAACTATTAGCTAAAATACCCCCTAAGGTATTTAAACATTATTACAAACTAGACCCCTTATTCAATTTAATCTTGAATACAATTTACTATCCAACACTTTTATTATTTGTCCAATGGTGGAATGCTAGTTTTCTCCATTGCGGCGCGGTTAGGCATCTTCGGTATGGTGTAAGTCCTCCGTGCAAGTATCTATGGGAGTATTCTAAAATATGTTGAGCCCGATACTTAATACCAGTTTAACGTAATGTGTGGCTTACTCTGTGCACGTCACATTATGCGGAATCGGGTTTCCCCCGTCACTGAAAGGTGTTGTCTTTAGGCTGAGTCTTTTATATATTTCTTTTCGGTGACATTTTGCATACATGAATTTATTCCATGTTTTATGGGTTGAATATTAATCCCCGCCCGTGTTTTGGGGTGTTTTGGAATATGAAGCGTTATTTACATTATTATAAGTTGGGAGTCGATTTATATTCTCACCTTGCGCAAGTTTTGGGTTAAATCTATCTTTACGAAAGAACGATTTATATTGGGATCTCAGTCTTTGAAAACAGTTTGTGTAACACCCCGATTTTCTAAATGTATCATTTCAAGTTTATACAGAAACCGATATATTAAGGAAAAATAAGATATTTAATTTTGGGCTTGAATCCTTGATTTTATAGTCTTTTTAGATGAAGAATTCAATTACGAGTCCAACGGTTCTTTCCAGAGCGAAAACGGAGTTACAACGAAGAAGTTATGACCAAAACAGTGTTTTGTCACATTTCTCACGGTCTGAGGGACGCACGGGTCGTGCGTTTTCCCTTCACAAGGGCGCATGGGTCGTGCGCAACATCAGGAGCAGCGGGTTAAAAGCCTGGTTCAGCCTCATTTCACCCAAAAACTTCATTTCTTCATATCTTTTGATCCAGAGCTCCGATTTGGGTGATTCAAGTTGCTACGGTTTCGTTTTTGAGAGATCTTCAAGGATATAGCAAGAGATTGGAAGTCTATTAAAGTATACTAGAGCATTTTGTGGTGGTAAGCTTCTCATCTCTCCCTATTCATCTTCTTCGCCAAAGTTTTCTAGGGTTTCATCCACCCTTTGTTCTCCCTTTCATAGATTGAAGGTTTGTAATCATTTTGGTGAACTAGAGGTGTTTTGAATGGTGGATTCAAGTTTGTATTAAGGTAATCTTCTATTCTCTTCATTTATGGAAGTTAGGATTTCGGTATCAGTTGAGGTATTCATGTATAAGGTTGGGAAACGATTATTTATGGTAGAATATGTATATTTATGGTTGGAACCTTGTGGATCTAGGTTTTGGAAGATTTGGTTTGAAGAATCAAGTTCTTCGAGGAAAGTTCTAATTGGGTAAAATCTAGATTTAGTCTAAATCTAGCAAGGTGAGTTTACTAAACTTTTGTTAAAACTGGATACACATCATATTTGTTTAATTGTTGTTATTATCACATATTTGCTCAAAATGGTCATCTTTACGGGTTTAAGTATTTGATGGTATTTCCATGAGATTATGTGAGATATATGTATATGAAGTATCATCCCATGATTTACTCTATGTTGTGTAATTATTTGGGGATTTACATTATGTGTGCCCACAATGGGTATTTTACATGATTAAGGAATATATGTTTGGTATAACATGATGATTTCCATTCGGAATACACTCTTGGTGTTATTGTATCTACAATGTGGCTATGTGGATATTTAAGTCTTATGATGGACTCATGCTATTGGGAGGGTGATATTGTACTCGCGGTTGGTATTGAATTATATTTGGTTGAAATATACCTAAGGACCTCCTAAATGCATTATGTTAGACGAACCAAGGCAAGTTCACTAGGAGGATGTAGTCTCGGGGAGCCACCGTGATGGTATGTGCCCAGAAGACCTCCACCACTCGAAAAGTTTCCTTTACGGTCTGATCTCCGGGTGTGCCGGGTCTTTGGGGTGTTCCTTGTTAAGGGCATCAAGGTACATCGACTCTTTGGAGTGGAATTGATTGGTGCTATGGGTCTCCCCCGTTGACTCCATACATGTGGAAAATTGGTTATTTGCTGATAAGAGTCATGTATGTTCTACCATGCTATTTCTTGTTCAACTCACTAGGCTTTTTGGCCTAACACTTGTTTGGTGTCGATGTGTATCTCAGGTTTTAGCGGCACCGGGTCTAAGCGGGCATAGTGCTTGGGTGAGAGATTTGAGAATATTGCGATTGGACTTACTTTTGGTAGGAGAACCTTTGGGTTTATAAATGACACCCTTATTTGTAATCTCTTTTCTAGTTATGGAAATTAGATTAGTTGGTGGTTATTTATTGTCCGTTTATTTACGACTGTATTTAAACAGGTTTGTGTATTTTCCTGTTGTTGGGAGGCTCTTGCTTTGGCAATTTTAAATACCGCATGTCCGTTTTTCGGATTTTTGTTATCCCTATTTTTAGGGTGTTACAAGTTGGTATCAGAGTTCTAGTTTAAGTGAACTAGGCTTGAATGTAAGATGTCTAGACTTAGACGAAGTACGTTAGGCAATGATTTGTGAGATGGGTAGAAATTTCTAAGATGAGTTAGTCTTAGAGTCGACGGAAACTATGGTTATCAAGCGTTGTGGCAATGGTAATGAGAACCTTTATGTATTCTATGTTCATAATCTCACCTAGCTAATGTTATTATGAGGATATTTATACGTGATGGTGCTTGAAGTGCCGTTACTGTGACAATTGGTAATGTAGTGGTACGTTCTCTTGTACTTGGTTTACTAACGTTATGTTATTTGGTAGACGTAGTAGTATGTTTCCTTCATGTTCAATTCTGTTAATCTCCTCCTTATTCATTCTCGTGCTTGCATGAACTGCCTTGGTATGTCGACCGTTGGGGTGGTAAGAAAGTTTCCGAATAAGTAACTATTAGAAAAGGTTAATGTTTTTATTATTCATTACTTGGAGTGACGGTAAGTATGGTGATTGCGTTAAGTGAACTGTTCGAGTCGGATTAATTGGTTGGATTAGAATCATAGACTTTTTGAATCAATGTATTCGAGGAGAAATTGTAAGGTGAACCTATGAAGTCCGTGATTTTTGCCTTAAGATGTTGAGCATCTGGATGACGATAGTGTAACTAGAGAAATCGAGGAGCGTGAGTTCAAGTTGATTTGTGAAAACGGTGTACATGCCAAAATGTCCATTTTAAAGTGTTTATGTGTTTTACACGAAATTATCAAATGTTGGGTTAGTTGATAATCTTTGATTATTTGAAGTATTTAACTTTATAAACTTTGTAAAACACCCACATTTGGGATCTTTGGGCATTTTGATAAAGGGTCACAAATGTATTTTGATGTTTTATTTCATAAATAGATCTTTGGTCAAAGAGACACTTTTAAATGTTTGTCGGGTTTTATGCATCATTCATGAAATGGAATGTTTTATGAAGTGTATATAGTCTCATTTTATGATTTCCATTCTTATCAGCAGTTAAACTTGGAAATGCATATTTGAAAATAAATGAGTCTTTAGGACTTCGGTCCGGTTTAATAGCTCAATTGTGAAATACCAAGTACGATGGCGGTTAATGCGCATCATTTGAGATTTACATGTTTTGAGTGCGTTAGTCATTCAATTTGAGTCATGTACTGTTTAGACTGTAATGCAGTGGATTCATATGCATATGAGTCGGTCTTTATTATTTAAAAAGAAAATGGACTATTATTTATAAGTTACTTATTTTAATGTGCTTGTGTTTTACATTAAATTGTTAACTACTGATAAGTTTTGGGTTATTTGGATATATTTAACTTTATAAACTTATGTAACACACATCTTTGTGATTTTTGGGCTTTTTGATAAATAAATCATTTTGATATATTTCTTTTACGATGTAATATATAAATGAAAGTCATTTTATATAATTGTCCATTTGGTGCATACGATTTTATAAACCGTTGGAAAATGCAAATCATTGAACTATGGGTCAGTTTGGCAACATGAAGAGAAAGAGTTCATTTGGAAAACATTTTGTTTCAACCAATGAGAAGTTTTGGTTATTTTGAAATGTTTAGTTTTATGAACATGTTGAGACACCCATTTTGGGATCTTTGGGTATTTTGATAAATAAATGATGTTGAAATGTTTCTTTGATGATTTTACATATATAATTGGAGTTCAATTGACGTAAGGGGCATTTTGTGTATTTAATTTTATGAACCTTTTCAGAAATGCATATTATTGTGTTATGAGACATTTTGAAAACATAAGGGTATGAGTTCAATTGGGAAAATGGTTTGTCTCAACCAACGATGAGATTTTATTTATTTATACTTTTAGGTCGTGTTTGCATAATAGTTGGTCAAACGTGTTTCAAATAGTTATATCGGTTTTCAATTGTGTATTCACGTAAACTGTTGGGTCGTTGGCTCGGTTTTAACTAAATGGAGTCTTGAAGAAATTTGTCCGGTTTAAAAACAATGGTATTGTTTCCCTTTGAGTTTAGTGGGAGCAATTCAGTTGCACATATCATATATGCATATTTTATTGGAAATTTCCGTCATGGTATTTCAGCCAATGTTTTAGAATGATGAGAGCATGTTTATATTTGGCTTTGAACTCGAAAACGACATAAATTATTTCATGTTTTAACCAGGTGCATACACATATCAATCTACTAGCTTTGTAAAATAAACGGTCACATGCAAGTTTTGTTGTGAAATCTTATTTCGTGCCACATTGTGACTAAAAGAGAGAAAACTTTAAGAGTTCGATATCATGAGCATGTTGTCTTGGGTTTTGCGAACATTTTATTTATACGGTTTGGAATTAAACTAAATGCTCTTACAATTGCTCAAATCGCATGCATATGTCTTTACTAAATCTTGGGGAATAAATCGATGTATGTGAGTCACTATGAGAAGTTTTATTTCATGACATTTCATGGTTAATTGCAGAAATTTTGGGGTTCGATTTTGTGAATTTCCCTTCTGTAGTTTTGTATGAAAGATTTATGGTATTTCGGATAGAACTTTTGCCCAGAACATATTTCAGTTATTGATTTTACTGATAGGAGTTTTTCCGCAATGCATGAAATGAATTTTCGGTTTGCATGTCGTAGTAATTACAATTTTGGGCAAGTACGTTTTATTGGTACGGCCTAAATTTGAAACGCGAATAAAAATATATATACATATATATTTATTTATTTATTTACGTTCCTATTGTGTTGTTACATTTGGGAAATGATCGGATGTATATAGTTCTTGTTGGAAATTTTATCTTCCGACTTTTTGTGTTAAATTAAAAGATTTTAAAGTTGAAGTTGTGAAATCCTCTTTTGTGAGTTGTACAAACTTTTATTGCTCATGTTATAGGACGGAAAGTTATTTTCATATGCATGGCATAAATTGATGCATACTAAGACCCTGGTAGTTCGTTTGAAAATTTTGTTACGCATCTTTCGTTATCGTTTTACTGGCGTAAGTACTGCTCAAATTAGTTTTGAAAATGGTTTTATATGTGTGGCATTGGTGATCAATTTTGAAACCTATCGAATGAACGATAGTGTATTTTCACCGCACGTTTAATTGTTATAAAACATATGCATTTGAGAGTTTTATAAATCTCAAATTGGCATAGTAGTGTGAAAAACCTTGAACTCATTAGGCTATAGGTGTAAGCCCCCTCGTGTTAGAAGTCGATATTAAGGATTAAAAGAGTCCTCGGATTTTGAGGCGTTAGACATGTGTTTTCTCCTAGTTGGTTAAGTAACGATCTTTATGCTTCGTTAAACCTACGGATTAAAATCGTGTTCGGTTGTTTGGGTATGGTTGGTTTTGGAATTGTGGGAATTTGATACGATGGCATGTTATGTGTCGGTGGTGTACTATATTGTTGGGTATTCGTGAATAATGATGATGTTATGGTTGACTGGTAAGGATGTTGGATTTGGGTGACTATTTCCAAGAGTAGGTGTCAACTTTGAATCGACATTACTAATCGGGAAGGAAATATTTGGTAGTATACCCACGGTTGCAGAATGGTCATTCTGAGGATAGGTGTCGACACTCTATTTTGAGGAAAATAACTGTTGGTGTGCTTCAATGTATTTTCGTTAGATCTGGTGCGTCTGCAGGACGAGCGGTAAACTTAAGGAAATTAGATGTTGATCATTAAGAAATTAATCATTGGTATTTTGATAATTGTCAGGACTTTCGCTGATTTGGAAATCTATGCTTGAGTGCATGGTGAGAATTTGGTGGTAATGTTTATTGGATACATTTGGTGAGAATGTCGAGGTGGACTTTAAGTACAAATCGATTATCGAGGAGACTTTGAGGCATTGCGTTTAGAGGTATCTAAGGGAAAGGTTTGTTTTGGGGTATTCTTGGTGGAAATGACTGAATAAGGTCGTGAGTTGTTCTTGAGGTAATATGAACAACATAAGGTTGGGAGGCAACCGAGATTTAATGTTAAGAATGTGATTAAATCAAAACTTAACGTCCATCCCCCTTTGGGTGAGTTATATGGAAAGTTGAGGTTGAGTTGGCGATGGTTCGTTATAAGGAACGCAACGACAACCTCAACCGGGATGTAATCGGGATTGTATATGAGCTAAGTTTTAGTGAAGGTATTCCTTTTGAATAGGGAATCATTTGACCTCGCCAAGGGCGATATTGGGTGATTGGTTGGTGCTAGATTTCGAGGACGAAATCTCTTTTAAGGTTGGGAGGATTATAACACCCCGATTTTCTAAAGGTATCATTTCAAATTTATACAGAAACCGATATATTAAGGAAAAATAAGATATTTAATTTTGGGCTTGAATCCTTGATTTTATAGTCTTGTTAGATGAAGAATTCAATTACGAGTCCAACGGTTCTTTCCGGAGCGAAAACGGAGCTATAACGAAGAAGTTATGACCAAAACAGTGTTTGGTCACATTTCTCACGGTCTGAGGGACGCACGGGTCGTGCGTTTTCCCTTCACAAGGGCGCACGGGTCGTGCGCAACATCAGGAGCAGCAGGTTAAAAGCCTGGTTCAGCCTCATTTCACCCAAAAACTTCATTTCTTCATATCTTTTGATCCAGAGCTCCGATTTGGGTGATTCAATTTGCTACGGTTTCGTTTTTTAGAGCTCTTGAAGGATCTAGCAAGATATTGGAAGTCTATTGAAGAATACTAGAGCATTTTTTGGTGGTAAGTTTCTCATCTCTCCCTATTCATCTTCTTCACCAAAGTTTTCTAGGGTTTCATCCACCCTTTGTTCTCCCTTTCATAGATTGAAGGTTTGTAATCATTTTGGTGAACTAGAGGTGTTTTTATTGGTGGATTCAAGTTTGTATTAAGGTAATCTTCTATTCTCTTCATTTATGGAAGTTAGGATTTTGGTATCAGTTGAGGTATTCATGTATAAGGTTGGGAAACGATTATTTATGGTAGAATATGTATATTTATGGTTGGAACCTTGTGGATCTAGGTTTTGGAAGATTTGGTTTGAAGAATCAAGTTCTTCAAGGAAAGTTCTAATTGGGTAAAATCTAGATATAGTCTAAATCTAGCAAGGTGAGTTTACTAAACTTTTGTTAAAACTGGATACACATCATATTTGTTTAATTGTTGTTATTATCACATATTTGCTCAAAATGGTCATCTTTACGGGTTTAAGTATTTGATGGTATTTCCATGAGATTATGTGAGATATATGTATATGAAGTATCATCCCATGATTTACTCTATGTTGTGTAATTATTTGGGGATTTACATTATGTGTGCCCACAATGGGTATTTTACATGATTAAGGAATATATGTTTGGTATAACATGATGATTTCCATTCGGAATACACTCTTGGTGTTATTGTATCTACAACGTGGCTATGTGGATATTTAAGTCTTATGATGGACTCATGCTATTGGGAGGGTGATATTGTACCCGCGGTTGGTATTGAATTATATTTGGTTGAAATATACCTAAGGACCTCCTAAATGCATTATGTTAGACGAACCAAGGCAAGTTCACTAGGAGGATGTAGTCTCGGGGAGCCACCGTGATGGTATGTGCCCAGAAGACCTCCGCCACTCGGAAAGTTTCCTTTACGGTCTGATCTTCGGGTGTGTCGGGTCTTTGGGGTGTTCCTTGTTAAGGGCATCAAGGTACATCGACTCTTTGGAGTGGAATTGATTGGTGCTATGGGTCTCCCCCGTTGACTCCATACATGTGGAAAATTGGTTATTTGTTGATAAGAGTCATGTATGTTCTACCATGCTATTTCTTGTTCAACTCACTAGGCTTTTTGGCCTAACACTTGTTTGGTGTCGATGTGTATCTCAGGTTTTAGCGGCACCGGTTCTAAGCGGGCATAGTGCTTGGGTGAGAGATTTGAGAATATTGCGATTGGACTTACTTTTGGTAGGAGGCTCTTGCTTTGGCAATTTTAAATACCGCATGTCCGTTTTTCGGATTTTTGTTATCCCTATTTTTAGGGTGTTACAGTTTGGTTTGGTTAACGATTAACTCAGTGTCTCTTTCGTTTAAAATGCATAATTATTGATAAACGAGTCGTTTTCATAAGTGAAGCACATCTTTTTGAGAGACTATGATTTAATTGAATTATTTCTTTTTAAACAATTAATTTACATATGTTGAAAACTCTTGAACTCACTAGGCGTTAAGCCTAACCTTTTTATTTTGTCGGCATGTGCATCAGGTTCCGTTTTGGGTTAGTGCTAGCGACACTTTGAAGAGACGAGTGTTTGTTGTAAGCTCGAGAAGCGTTTTGCTTGGTGAAGTCTTCCGCGTTGGTCTAGGGAAGAGCAACTTACATTTGGGTTAAGTGAAACCCGACTTCGATTTAGTCCCTGTATATAAGACTGTAGTTTTATAATTGTTGTGGTTAATTATAGAATTTAAAATTGAGGTATATGGAGATTGATGTATAAGTGGAAGTTTTGTCCTTTAATTGATATTGTATCGAGATTTTTTTTTAAATTAGTTGCTCTTACCAAATTTGAGGGTGTTACAAAAAATTTTATACCAACATACCTTTGTAGTGAATCTTGGGTCTGGATTCACAATTTTATCTTAACTACAACCTTATAGTGAATCTTGGGTCTGGATTCACAATTTTATCTTAATTACAACTGTGACTGTATGTGTAGTTCAACAGCTTGTGCTATAATGCAAAATGTGGGAATAAAGTTACTAACTTTTATTGACAGTTTCCAAATTTACAACATTTACAACACACCCCTACTTGTGCGACGAACCAATGACCCTTTGGTGGTTCTTCAATACTTCATCTTGGATTTTAGTTGATTTTTTTCATTTAAATATGTTGTCATTTGTTAGCGGTTTGCACATGAATTCAAAGCTTTGTTAGCTGTTGTGATAACGACTGATGCTGGTGCTAAAGAATATGAGGATGGTAAGACGGTTCTTATTTCATGGTCAACAGCCAAACGACTTCTGAAAGATGATACCGATACAACAAAATGTCGAGAAAAGACATGGAATCGTTGTGGCAGCGGCATGTGGAGGAGCTGCAACGAAGGCGGACGTCGGCAGTGGATCAAGAGTTATCGGAAAAGCATGGAGATGTTAGAACAGTTGATTCTAGGAAACACCTTTCAGGATCTAGGAGAATCCATGATCGCCTTTCTGTGGACCGACCTCTAACATCATGTTGTATGTGATCTCTTATGTTGTTTTTCTGTATACCGTGTTATCGCTAGAGTTATGTCATGTTGAGGTGCGGGCATGTGGTTGTTAGTTTTGGTTCAACAAGGATTCTATTCTTCGAATTTATCATTGAATTGCCCTTTTTGTATCTATTAGATCTATTCAAACATCATGAATTTCAAGAAAGAATTAGTTGGCTGGACAACCCTATTTAACATAACTCGGGTGAGTTTGGGTTAACGGGAACTTGGGATCACCAATTTATTTGAGACACAAACTGATGGAAAGGATTTGGAAGTTTCTTGAGGAGGATTCGACCATTGGGAAATTTATTCATGATCTTCCATCCCCCCCCCCCTCCCAATCGACTTGGTTTCCTAAGTCAAATTTCTCAGTTTTTTTTGTCTTTATAGACTCAAATACATTAATTACATCGTAAATACAAATCCAAATGCAGTTAGTGATCTTTCATAATGTTGGTCCTGGAGGTGCTTAACAAGTTTGTAGAAGGGGGGGGGGGGTTAATACAAACACAAAATTTAAAGTTTAATAAATTGTTTATTGATAAATCAAACACAATTTACAAGTCTGTTGCGGAATAAGATTAAGTAGAACTCAATCTAAACAAACTTAAGAAAACACTAAGATGGTTGCACAAGAATATAGAGAATGGGGATTGGAGAAGTATAGAAAACAAGGGTTTCTATAAGATAGAAAGATGAAGGCTAGTGATGAGCACCCTCTTCAGATGAAGAGGTAATCTTTCTATTTATGCCCTATGCATTAAATGCATGGCAGGGCACTTTACACATGTCCTTTATTGATTGGCTGAGAGAGTCTGACTTTGGGAGACATGCTTTCGGCCGGATCATGAATAGTGCAGTTGACAGAGTTGTTGAACGAATTGTGGCAGAGACATGACCGTTCTGATACACCGTACTGGTTGTGCAAGGGTAAGACAAAAGAGACTTGAGGCATAAGCTAAATGATCATTGATCGCTGAATATCTCTTCCTTCAGAGATATAAAGAAGTTCAGCTATCGCTGAATCTTTTCCTTAGGTTTCTTCGCGTATGAGTAGAGTCGTCTTTGCTTCACTAATATCCGCATCAGGTCACTAGTAGACTTGTCTTTGTTCAGCAGCTTTGTCTTCGATTCAGCTATGAACATCTGTTGACGCGAAACTTGTCTTCAGGGATTACGTTAAATGTTTACATCATAAACTATCAGCGATAACTGAACAGACTCAGCTTGATCGCTGATGGTGAAACACTAATACATATAAATGTTTACAAGAGAGACTATCAGCGATAACTGAACAGACTCAGTCTGATCGCTGATGGTGAAACACTAATACATATTAAAACGTAATTTTCACTAAGTATAGAAGAGGGTCGTTATCAAATCACTGAGAGAGTTTGGATCAACACATAAAATCTAATCGGTATTTTCACTTACATTTATTCAACTTATGCATCTCGCCGCATTGCATGGGTATACAAATAGTATATATATATATATATATATATATATATATATATATATATATATATATATATATATATATATATATATATATATATATATATGTACAACATTCTTATCTTGATGCGGCCTTTTGGTATTATTAGTCAACATGATTTTTTCTCAATGAGATGACCATGAACATGATCCAAATGGCAGTTTTTGGTCACACGCACATGTTTTCTTTGTTGATATATATATATATATATATATATATATATATATATACGCAAAGTATCAAGTGAGAATAAGAGTTAGGGTGAGAAGCGTAAGTAGACTAAAACCTTATATGGTAAATTAAATGAAAATGTTGACTCTTACTGGTAAGCGTCGGGTAAACGGTCCCTAAGTTCGGTTTTTTATATTTTAAATTTAAAATGAAATTCGATTTATATTTTAAAAATTAAGAAACCCCAAGTTTATATTTGATCACGGCTTCAAAGTTTCAAGGTTTAATTAGTTGATCTAGCTTCAAAGTTTGTTCTTACAGGTGGTTGCTTCAATGAATTGGCCTCAAGTTACAAAGTACAAGGCGTTGGTCTCATCACAATCACACAGACAATACATCATTCAGGATCTATATACGACTCATACAGATTCAGTACGGGGTATAGTTCATGCAGACTTGATTAGGTAAAAGTTACATAAGTCTTGGGTTGGTCTCTAATATAGTTTAGGGTAAAGGATTCTTATTGTTAATCTTTTCCTCTAATTAATTTTGCAGGGAGCTTTTAATATATTTCAACAAATCAAATGGATATAAACCTCATACGATTATATTTTATAGGTTTTTACAACAACACACTCCGCTCTTTCTGTGACAACTTACTCTTTCATCATAGTATTTATTCTAATAAGATTATTGGATTTCAGAGATGGACAAAATGTTAGGTTTTGCTGAACGAAATGGACAAAATTTGTAGGGTAATTATAGGTTTTTACAATAACACACCCCGCCCTTTCTGTGACAACTTACTCTTTCATCATAATATTTATTCTAATAAGATTATTGGATTTCAGAAATGGACAAAATGTGAGGTTTTGTTGAATTAAAAGATTTACTTCTGTTTGGTTTCTTAATACATGAGGGTTTGTTGATGTTTCAGATGTGTGTGTCGTTGGAGGAGAACTATATGCCACATGTTACGTTTATTGTTGTCCAGAAGAGACATCATACATGGTTCTTTCCTGCGAGGTATATAATTCAACTCAAGAGCAAAGGGAAATATGTTGGAAGGATCACCAATAGATTAATTCTCGAAACAGTGGTCTATTTCATATGGCAAGAAGAAATAGGAGAACCTCTTATCATAATCTAAGGATAGTTGAAGCGGTGGTGGAGGTTATTCCTCAGCATGTAAAACGGTGATTAAAGAGCTTAAAGATAAGAGATAACGTAAGAGAACGAGTTTATTTTCTGTGGAATTTCCCTATCAGTTTCATCAGGTATAGTCTATAGGCCACCACCTTGTGGTTATAGAGCATGGAGTTTGATCCACACTTTTTTTTGGTTTCGGAGGTATCCTCCTCTTAGACTTTAGTCTGGGAGTTTTTCATAAGAGGAGTACTCTGTAACGAAAATCTTCTTTGATCAATAAATTTTTCAAAGGCTAAGCCTGCCTTTCTCAAAAAATGCATTCTTGATGGTGTACATAGTTATGTCAACTACCTATATTAATTTGTATCAGCATTGTTGGCTGGAAGACTTAAATATTGTTGGAATATTTTCTTTGTTGAATGTTACAAGACTTCTTATTTATATGTGTGTGTGACCGCATGGATACAAAATCATGTATACAAATTATGAAATTCATGCATATAGATGTCAACCTAAAGTATAAATGCACAATAGAATGTCACATTACTGTCAAAGAACTTTACAACATATATATTAAGCATTTCAATTAAGTTCATGACAAGATCTATTTGTATATTTATCATTCAGATGATGAGTTCGAAATAAAGTCGTAATTTGAAGTACAAGACTAATGGGTCATTTACCAAACGCTTACCGGGGTAAGCGTTTACCGGTAAAATTCAACACTATCCCTTACTTACCGGGTAAGATTTTAGTCCACCAAAACGATATTGCATGCAACAATTTTCCCGGTAAGCGCTAACCATAGTAGGAGTCTTCGTCGTCACTTACCAGGTAAGACTCTCGGTCCTTGCCTTAGTTCTTACCGGGTAAGATTCTTGGTCCTTATCATATTCATCGGGTAAGATAACGTAACTTGGTAAGCCCTTATCCGGGTAAGCGTTTGATAAACGGCCCCTAAGATTGAAGGAACCTGAACTGAATTAGTGTCATGTATCAATACACAAACTTTTTTATGTCTTCAAATTTTAGAGTCTATATCATGGTTGCATGGATTTATGTCCTTTAGACATTGTCATATGTTTCCTCTTATAAGGATGTTGCATGGATGGTTCCATCATTCTTCATCTGCATAATAAGACAATTGATTTATTCATGAAATGAATTACGTATTTCATGAGGTCGTTGTTAATCATATCTTGAATCAAGAAAATGTTTTGGCCAAAAATGAGGTTCTAAATAAGTGATTATTTTCCCATTCTATACTTAATTATTGTCATTTTAGTTCATTATAAATTACATTTTTCTTATTTTAATAATGTGTGCATTCTTCATTGTGGACACTTTTTTTGGGATGGAGTACTATTTATTTTGTGTGTTTTTTGGCTGGGGAAAGGGGAATATATGACATTCTCAGTAATAGTTTTTGGCAATAATGTAGCGGAGGTTTTTAATCATAGATGACATGAAAAAAGAATGTGCATGTGAAAGAAAAGACTGTCAAGGGTACCTAACCGAGAGTCAAAGACACAGGAAAGCCGGTTATAGTTTGACTAAGCTTCTTGCTCGATTGAAAAACAACATTCGGCAATGATGAAAAGAGTGACCAATCAAATAATTGAATTTAATTAGATTAAAGTCATGTTGTATACCCGACCAACGGACGGGTATAACACTAGTTTATATAGATGAAATAGTGTTGGTAGTTAATAAATATATACGTTATAGAAAAACGATATTCGTAAAAAAAATGATATTCGTAAAAAAAAGGATATTTGTATAGAAACGAGATGTATATAAAAACGAGATTTGTAAAAAAATGAGATATGTAAAAAAATGAGTTTATGTAAAAACGAAAATTATAGGATGGTGTAAATAATTTACTATTTTCAATACAATTTACATCCTTAGAAAGGTGTAAATAATGAGACTCGTCTAAAATATAGTTTTATCTGAACTAAATGTTTATTTTTTTTCTTTGAAAACTTGAACTTTTATAATTTTTATTTTGAAGAAAGTAAAAAATAAATTTAAAATTATTTTTTAATTTAATTATATGATATACATTAAATTTAATTTGGAGAAATGAGATGGTATTGAAAAAGATGAACAAAGAAATTTTCTCCCAAACACTAAAGTTCTAAAAAAATAGTTGGTTGATTTTAGAAATGTATTTTTTTTTCTTTAAAAAAAAAAGAAATAATTTTTTTGTGTAGATATCCCAGAATGACATAGAAAAAGGTGGGAAAAGTCTCCCATTACTTGCATGAAATTTTATTGGCTTATGTGTTTCCCAACTTGAGTAATATATTTTCTTTTGTCATTCCCCATGTAAATCATTTCCCAATTCTGTCATTTTATCTTTTTTTTTTACATTTGACTTTTCTTTCACAATTCCTTATATAATTTACACCCTTAAAAGGGTGTAAATAATTGGACCCTTCTTCGCATCATATGCACCTCAATTTGCTAAAATTCTTGTTTTCCCTATATCTATTTAAACAATTTATGGCTTTTTATGCTTCAATTTCATACTAATTTGAATCCGCCATTAGCGTGAAACGCGAGATTGTTCTTAATTGAATCGTAGAGAATGGTGAGACCGTATGCAATTAAAGGACATAAGAGGAAGAAAAACAAAACAGAACGATACGATAAGGAAGAAGATGAAGAAGAAAATTTAGGGTTTGTTGAAGAAGAAGAAGAAGAAGAAGAAGAAGAAGGGGAAAAGGAAGGAGGGGTGAAGAAATTGAAGGGAGGGGTTACGGAATCAAATGAGGAGAAAGCAGAAGTTGCAGTACAAGAACTTGTGTCAGGATCAAATTCTTAACAAGAATAAAGTCTCAGAAACAATATCAAAGAAGTTGCGGAATAACACTTTGATATTCAATGGAACAGTAAACAAACAGTATATAATAAACACTTTGCAAACTTGTATTAAAATCACAAGATTACACACACAACCTCAATCTTGAAGAACAAGCTCTTTCAAGACGAATTCTACTTCTCTAGAATTAGGATCAATGCCTTGAGGTTGATTCTCTCTTGAACTAAAAACTTAGAAAATAAATAATAATTATCAAAAGTTATCACTCTATTCTAAACAATACTGTATATATATACTGAAGACAAAAGATAATTACAATTAATACAATATCTCCAGAATATCTTCCATCATTATCTCTAAGCTTCCATGAATATCTTCAGTTTATCCAGCTGTCATCCTTTCCATACAGATCTCCATCTCATAAGAAGTATTAATCATAAGCAGCATTAATACTCTGAGCAGTATTAACTCTAGCAGTACTAACCATGCTCAACAGCATTAATCTCTTCAAGCAGTACTAACTTTGAACTAGCAGTACTAATCTTGTTGAGCAACATTAATCATCAACTAGCAGCATTAATAACAGAAGTACTAACTAGAAGTATTAACTGTTTTCTTCTAGCAGCATTAACTTTGTTCCAGCAGCATTAACTACAACTGGCAACATTAACCACAGAAGTATTAACCTCAGAAGTATTAACCTTAGAAGTATTAACTTCAGAAGTATTAACCAAGTTCTTCTAGCAGCATTAACACATTCAGCAGTAGTATCCATCCTTGGCATCTTTCAGACCCAACAATCTCCCCCTAACTTAACTTTTCAAAACTGAGAAGTTAAGTTCTTCAGCATAGGCTCTTTATGATAACTTCAAAACTTTCTGTAATTACTAGTTCTTCTTGATTCAGTTTCTTCAGTTATCTCCTTTTCTGTTTCTGCTGTTATCTTCTTTTCTGTTTCTGCTGTAGTTAATGCTTTGTTTCAGCTTCTTCACTTATCTCCCCCTCAAAATAAGATTTCATATCAACTTGATTATTCTTCTTATGTCTTCTCTCCCCCTTTTTGAAATTATCATGATCTGTGCTCCTTTTCATCAAAACAAACTTTAATTTTCTTCTTTTTCAGTACCAGCTTCTTGATATGATCTATCTGCTAGTGATAAGAAGTGATCACCTTTTCATCTCTTTTATCTCCATAATTTGATTGTGAACTTTCAGACTAATTGTACCAAGTGTATCCATCAATTCTTTGTAGTTAAACTGTCCTCACCTCCTTTAGGTGTGTTTACCACCCTTGAAGGATCCTTGAATCTTTTAGTAGAGATCTTCTGCCTAGCAGAAGCACCTTCTACTCCCTTGGTTTCTTGGCACCTGGGACCTTTAGATAATTACTCATCTAAAGTTGCCATGGGGAAGGTCTTAGATATGTTCACACTGTTTTGTCCTTCACTTTGTGCAAAGTCAGTAGTGTGAGCCTTACAACCCATATGCTCTTGCATCTCCTTATTGAGCACCTTCTTGAGGTTGGGAGACACCCCTGTGGTTTCCCTATGGATATTCTCTAAAGGAGAATCCTCCCTTAGAGGGCTTAAAGGCTTAGTGGGTGAAGGTACAAGAAGGGAAGGAGCCTTCTTTACCTGTTTCCTTTTGTAAGTTTGGGAAATAGGAGAAGTGGGCTTGTGAAGTAGGGACTGTGGGATAGATATAGAGTTTGAAGGTTGGGTTTGGCTAGCAGTGGGAATGTCTAATGAGGGCCTTGACCCTGCTGCCATACCTTCTTGTGGTTGGGACACCACCATCATTGTTGAGAACAATGGGGTGTCAACTCCTTCAGAGTCCCTAGCAGATCTTCTCATGTTTAAGAAAACCTTGCCTTTAGGGGGTTTAGGTACATATACCTCATCAAAGTGAAGTATGTCCGTCAATTCATTATTAAGTACTTCTTGTACAAACCTTGGATACAGATAAAAACTTTTTGATTGATATCCAGGTTTGACATTAAATCATTGAAGATCATTTTTAGGTATAGAAAACTTACATTAGCAGTAGTAACACTTATCAGCAGCATTAACACAGACTGGCAGTAGTAACACATACCAACAGCATTAACACAGTCTGACAGTATTCACTGAACTAGAAGTACTAACTACCTTTCAGTATTAGCAACCTGAAACACTTACAGACACAAGGTTAGTAGTACCATATACCATAAAATTTTCAAAAGTTACTTTATCTTTTGAAACTATACCTTTTTCACTTTTCTTACCTTCTGTTGGATCAAAAGTAACATGTCCTCCATCAAATCTTTTAAAGAATTTGAAGGCAGTCCATGTTCCTTGTTATGTGCCAAGAGCAACCATTATCTTCATTCCAAATGCTCTTCCTCTTGAGCTTTTGATTGCCCTGCACACTTGATAAATCAATTAGTCATTGAGGGAACCCAAGCCAAAGTGGTCTTGGGTTGACCTTTCTCATTAATATAATCTGTCAGTTTGGTCTGAATGAGTTGTTTAGGAATCTCATGACTGGAGTACTTTGTCAAGATTATAGGCTTGGCTGCATTACTACTAGAAGCAGCACTAGCCTTGTTAGCAGTACTAACTTGGTTAGCAGTACTAATCAAGTTAGCAACACTATTCTTGTTAGCAGTACTATCTGGGATAGCAGTACTAATAGGTTTCTTTGCAATTGGAACCCAAACTTGAGCAAAGTTGTTTGCTTTCTTTGTCTTTAAGTTACTCCTTTGTTTATTTGAAGTATTTTTCTTAGTTTTAGCAAACTTGTTTTGAACATGAGACTTTTTAGGTGCTCTGTTCTCAGTTTGATTCCTTCCTTGCTTCCTATAACCAAAGGAGTTTTGAGTTTGTCTTTGAAAATTAACTCTTTGGTTGATAGGATTGAAATAACAGTATTTGGCAACATGATTAAGCTTTCCACAGATAAAACAAGGTTTTGGTCTATTGATTTTACTCAGATCAACCCCTTGTTTTTGTGCCCACTGATTATTCCAATTTCTCTGATTTCCCCTTGGTTTATCATGTTTTTGGGGCTCAGACTTATTGCAAGCACACTGTTGACAAGGAGCAGGTTTCACAACTGTGGTCTGTTTGTAGTAGACTTTGTTAGACTTTCCCTCAGTCTTCTCAATGTTCTTAGATTTGACCCAAGTCTTTCCACATCCCTCATTGGTGATAATGTGATTTTCTAGAGGAATCTCACCACCTACAGTGTTCTCCTTACTCTTATCATTAGAGTTCTCTTCTTCAGAGTCTATTTCAACCACCACTTTGTCTAATAGATCTACCTTAGTGGCTTCATCAGACAATTCCTTCCTATTCTTGGTCTCTAGCAAGTCTGATATAGGAGGGATGTAATTGTTGTTGTATGGTGGTGGTGTGGTGTTATAGCCTATTCCTCTTCTAAGTTTGTCATGGATTTGAGTTTGGAGCAAAGAGTCCATTGCTTTAGAAGCATTGGAAAATTTCTCAATATCCAGCTTGGCTTTCTCAAACTCACTCTTTATCTTCTCATTCTCCTCTTTAGACTTTTTCAGCTGAAGTTCTAGGTCATTCTTCTCCCACTTCCAGTAATTTGTATCATAAGAATGTTGAAGTTCATTGGCTTGGAAAACTTTGATATGTTCCTCAAAACTCTCAACAATTCTTACATAGTCTTTTATATCTCTCTCTAATCTTTTAAGGTCATCACTCATTGTCTGGTTGTGATCCTTGTACCTTTTAACAGTTTCCATACAAGTTTTAGAGCAAAGATTAGACATTACCTCTGTGGGGATTTCTGTGCTTGAAGAATCTGAAACTTTAGCCATTGATGATTTCTGATTTCAAGGAAGAATGATGATTGCAGGTTTCTGAGTATACTTGCTCTGATACCACTTGTCAGGATCAAATTCTTAACAAGAATAAAGTCTCAGAAACAATATCAAAGAAGTTGCGGAATAACACTTTGATATTCAATGGAACAGTAAACAAACAGTATATAATAAACACTCTGCAAACTTGTATTAAAATCACAAGATTACACACACAACCTCAATCTTGAAGAACAAGCTCTTTCAAGACGAATTCTACTTCTCTAGAATTAGGATCAATGCCTTGAGGTTGATTCTCTCTTGAACTAAAAACTTAGAAAATAAATAATAATTATCAAAAGTTATCACTCTATTCTAAACAATACTGTATATATATACTGAAGACAAAAGATAATTACAATTAATACAATATCTCCAGAATATCTTCCATCATTAACTCTAAGCTTCCATGAATATCTTCACTTTATCCAGCTGTCATCCTTTCCATACAGATCTCCATCTCATAAGAAGTATTAATCATAAGCAGCATTAATACTCTGAGCAGTATTAACTCTAGCAGTACTAACCATGCTCAGCAGCATTAATCTCTTCAAGCAGTACTAACTTTGAACTAGCAGTACTAATCTTGTTGAGCAACATTAATCATCAACTAGCAGCATTAATAACAGAAGTACTAACTAGAAGTATTAACTGTTTTCTTCTAGCAGCATTAACTACAACTGGCAACATTAACCACAGAAGTATTAACCTCAGAAGTATTAACCTTAGAAGTATTAACTTCAGAAGTATTAACCAAGTACTTCTAGCAGCATTAACACATTCAGCAGTAGTATCCATCCTTGGCATCTTTCAGACCCAACAACTTGCGGGTATTCCGGTAAATTTGAATAAGCAGGTGGTGGGAAATGACAAGAATACCTCTAGTGTTATCTTCATTCTTGAGAAGGCTTCTTTGGAAGTTGCAAAAGTGGGAAAGGTTTGGTTTTTCTCAATCTTTTGAGTTTTTTGGTGTTTGTCTGTGATTTAATTGTTCTTGTTCTCATGAAATTTGCAACAAATGTGTTGTTTTGACAAACATTAGAGGTAGAATCTGTTAATTTGATGCTAAAGTGTTAGAGGGTTATTTTGGACATTTAACAAATAGTTCAAGGATTGTACTGGGAACTTTTATGAGTTCATGTTATGAAGAATTTTAGGTTCAGTGGAAGTTGCAAGATTGCATTTGTTTTGACAAACATTAGAGGTAGAATATGTCAATTTAATGCTAATGTATTGGAGGGCATTTTAGACATTTAACAAATAGTTCAAAGATTGTAATAAAACTAATATGAGTTCATGTTATGAAGACTTTTAGGTTCAATGGAAGTTGCAAGATTGCATTTGTTTTGACAAATATTAGAGGTATAATTTGTCAATCTGATGCTAATGTATTGGAGGGCATTTTAGACATTTAACAAATAGTTCAAAGATTGTAATAAAAACTTCTATGATTTCATGTTATGAAGAATGTTAGGTTCAATGAAGGATCTTATATAGCATAAAATGAGACATGTAGACTCTTAATGAAGTAGGATGAATACAAGTATGTGTTTGTATGTGTGTGTGATTGATCTTAGAGAGAGAATGTCATTATGATATAGGGGGTATTTTTCGTATCTACTTTAATCTTATTTTAAAACATAATCGAAAACTATAGTCGTTTTGGGAAAACCATCATGCTTATTATGTTTTTATGACTAGAAGGTTAAGAATTCGAGTGATTATAATAACCACTTTGCAAAATGCAAGAGAACGACCGTAAAAAGACTTTGCTTTCCGTCCCTTCACAAAGCAAAGGAGCCTTGATTCATCGGTTTCACTGAGTTGAAATGTTTTAATTGAACTCAAAGTTCTCTTTTGAAATTTTTTTGTTTAACCCTTTTGAGCGTTTGTTGTAATGGTTTTTATTTCTAAGGCTACTATGTATTGATGTATTTCATTTGTATGTGTGTTTGTTCAGAGTTATCAATTGTTGAACTCAGAGGATCATGCTAATCTTTTGAAGAAAAATAACCGGATTCCGGATGAGTATAGACCCGACATTTCTCATCAGGTTAGTCATGTTTAATTCACTATCTTGGAATTGCTAAAAGCTTTTTTGTAACAATCGTCACTTTTTGGGTCATTTGGTTATTTTTATAAAATTGGTGTAATTTAGGTAAGATAGGGAGTTGGGGACCTTTTTGGAAATATTGCCATTTAGGACTTAAAACCCTAGACTACTATTCATTTGGGGAAATACCTCTGTGTGTGTGTGTGTGTGCGGCGCATTGGAAGGAGAAGAAACCGATTGAAGTTCTTGAAATTCTGAAATTCGGGAGGAATCAGTGCATCTAGGGAGTTTATCTTCAAGGAGGTAAGCATTTAATCCCTAAAACTAGAAACTCTACCCCTGTTTGTATAGAGTTTTTTTGTTATAAAATAATATTGGAAGGCTGTGAATGATTGAAATCTGGAATCGACTATGGGATGAGGGTCTGGGGAGTTTAGGGAAATGGATTAGGGGCATGATTCATTTATTTAAACCTTGTGTTGTTAATTTAACCTAAGTAAGGGAGATATTGTTTTATTTAATCGATCGCAGATGTGAAAACATCATCCAAAGAAAGCAGAACATCATCGTGGTGGTGTCGGCGAAGGTTGTGAACGCCTAGGTTAAGCGGACCGGGGGCGCCCGGTGTTCCTTCGACCGGGGTCGCCCGGTGTCCTTCGACCGAGGTCGCCCGGTGAATTGGCAACCAAGGCCGCCCGGTGTTCTTGAGATCGGTCATCCAGTGCCTTAGGTATTCTTGAGAGATTCTATTCCAATTAGTGTCGTGTTATTAGTGGACTCGTAAACCTTGTCAGGAACCATAATGTTCGTATTAAATTAGAATGTAGGGGTTCGATTTATCTGAGGCTAGTTGTTTGCGTTGTGTCATCATCCCATTAGGTGAGTTCCCTTATCTTCAAATTATGAACTTATCTTTGAACTGAAAATGGATCTATTTTACAATATCCATTATGTTTATCGTTGATCTTGGATAAAATCATATTCTTGAATACCGTTGTGAGATGTTGTTATGTATAAGGAGTTATTGTTATTTCACTTGTATGTTCGAGATTTATGTCGATGTGATAATTTGACTGTGTGATTGGCCATGGCTACATATAACCATCGGGGATGGTTGAACCGTGTGTTTGGAATCTGTTTCCCTACACACAGAAACAACATCGACTAGGGGGTCGTAAGGGGATCTACTTGGGGGGCCCGAGGACGAGTAGTCCTGATTCTTGCTGATGGATTTCGGTATGGATCTGGTCACTTCTTGTGACTCAATGTTGTGAGACTAATCTTATTAAAGTGTATATGTTTTCTGTTTGTATAAAATGGACGAGGTTGGGAATTCACTAGACCTTTCGGTCTAATCCTCGTCTCCTCTTTTTCTAAAAACCCATTTTCAGGTAACAGGGTTGCTGCTGGATCTTCTAAAGGGAAGGAAAAATGTTAGGAGCTAGACTGTCAGAGAGCGGGCCTTAGTAGCGGTGTAGACGCAAAATTTAATTTAGTTTCTCGGTTGTAATAGAGATATTGATGTTTAAGCTATGTTAATCCTTTACTCCCGAAAGTTTTGTATTGGGACCCATTTATATGCAATATTATGCTTATTGTATTGCTGTTGATTTTGGGTTATTACATTTTTGTCAAGAATTTGGTACGGTTTGAAACTTATTAGAGCATTTTGTTGGCATTGATGTTCTTTTTAAGTTTGTCGTCTATATTGTGTAGAGTTTGTTCCTAGGAAGTTAGTTGTACAAGTAGATTTCAACATCCACATGACATTTAACTTTTTATTTTTCAGATATGGTGTTCTCTCTTGTTTTTGTTTTGGGTGGTCAAATCAATATAGAGCGGTTAATTTGAACATGTGGCTTTGGTTGTAGACTGCAAAGGTGAGAGCACACAAGTGGGAGTTTTTTTATCCTCTTTTCGAAGAAACTGAGAGATGAAATTTAACAAATTTTAAGACTAGATAATAGGGTTAAAAGTAAAAGTAAAACTATATATATATATATATATATATACATATATGGAAAAATCATTTGAAAACCATAAAAATGTTACAAAACGTAAAAACCAATTTCACATGTATTGTTTCACGTACATGGGAAACATACAATGTTGTTTCATGTATGAAACATATATGATTTTGTTTTACATGTGAAATAAAAGATGTAAATACGTTTCATATATGAAACACACATAAACACACATACAAGAACAAAGCATGTGAAACACCCTAAATTGTAGCTTAAAATGAAACTAATTGAATGGTTAGGATTGATTATCAAGTGTTTGTAAAATTTGAGTGGTTTTAATTGTATTTGCCTCATATATATGTATATATAGTCCCATTTTTCTACAAACCCAATAATTCGTACAAACTTTCATATGTTGTTTCGATGCACATTTTATACAATGTTGTTTCATACATGAGACATTCAGAACTGTTTTGTGTGTGGAAAAAATAGTTCTGAACGTTTCATATATGAAACATGTATCAACACTGCATTTTCTTACAACATTGACGATATATAAAGTAATTAACTTATGGTATTGACAATTTCTTCAACCAAATTGACCGATAGTATTGAGTATTCACAATACTTTGTTTCAATGTATTTAAGGTCTTTTTGTTTTTTTGTTTTGAATTTGGAAAAATTAATTGTTTGGTGCAGGCAATATTGAATATCTTAGATAACCCACTAAATAAAGCTGGTAGACTAAGAGCTTTGTATGTGAGAACCGAAAAGGCGTACTTTTTGAAATCAAACCTCATGTTCGTATTCGAAGGACATTTAAACGTTTTGCCAGAAACATGTGTAAGTTCAACTGTTTATAGCACATGCAAATCCTACAATATGCTTAAAATCATCGTCATTTTTCTCATATTTGACTTTCCCGATACTTTCAGTGCAATTACTTCAAAAACTAAGTATTTTCGCCGTTGGAAAACGGGAAAAACTTATGCGTGTGATCAAGAATCTTGTAACCCAGTATCTTCCGGTCAATTCTCCCAAGATAGGTTCGTAATCACATCTTGATCTTGTCGTCTGATTGATTACTACGTTGTAACGCTCGCAAATTTCGGTATGTGATCTCTTAATCTCGTGACCTCTAATTCCTGTGATAATCTCTATTGTTGAGTATAAAAGTCTATTTTCGAACCTTGATTATCGAGTTTGCCTTCGTTGTGAAATCGAGCCGAAAAACAGTCGCGATCACGTGGGGGGAGATAATGCCCGGCAATTGTGACCATGTCACTCTCGTCGAGGCAAAGTCACAGGCATGGGACACCCTACAGTACAGGTGCGGCGACCTTGCCCGGCGATTGTGACCATATCACTCTCGTCGTGGCATAGTCGCGAGAGGCCTAAGGGTCTCGGTATACTTTGGGCGACAATGCCCGCGACTGTGACAGATATCACTGTCACGGTCGGGTCTGGGCCGAGTATTTAATGCCTAGGACGACCATTTCAGCCATTTATCACAACATTTAAATTGGGAACCGAATCCTCTCTACATTTGGGCGATTTTTCACCTACCACACCTCCCTCCTCATTGATTTCAAGCTAGGGCTACCAAGTTCATCCTCAAGATCTCATATAGGGTTCTCCATCTTCTCAAGTAAAAGGGCTAAAACTTAGGTCAAGATAGTGTGTCCTTCTCCTACATCTATTTTGGTGATTTCTAGGGTTTTAACCAAAATCCTAGTATTGTGAGTCATTCTACAACCTTCATCCTATATACTTGCTATAAATGTCATAAGATTACTCATTTTAAGGATTATATTCATTTTTCTCAACATTTGTTGGATATTTGGAAAATTAGGTCAAAACTAGGGTTTTGATATTTTTGGGATAAAATGCTTGTTGGAGCCTAATGACCTATTTTTAAAGTGCAAATAATGGTATTTTCATATTTGGGAAGATTTTGAATGGGCAAATATGATAAGGGTTGAAACCTTATGTTTTATTATATGTTTCACAAGTGTTATCTTTAAGATAAATTGCTTATACATATATCTACTCTATGTTGAAGCATATTGTGGTGGTCATGACATAGTGACCATTTGAGGGACTAAAGTGTAATGGATCCATAGGCACGAGTCGTGTATGTGAAATACTTGTTATTACTTGATTGGCTAGATATAGGGTTTTACTTGGGAGCTCGTGCTATAGACCGTGGGTGGTTGAATACGATAACCTTGTACCTCGTCGTATTTATAAATCTAGCGAGTGAATCCTTCTTAGACCATTGGGAGCTCGCACTAAAGATCGTTGGTGGTTGAACTCGATAACCTTTGGTGCTATAATTGAAGCACCATAACATTGATGTATGACCTACTTTTGTGTTCCGTCACCTCAATGGTAACCCCGGGTCTCCCCCGTTAAATTGTAGAACTTCTCCCTTTCCAAAAGGAGAATGAAGCACATTTCTTGAATATAACTTTTATAAAATCATGTGTTAATATCAATTGTTTTCTCATGTAAATCTATATGTTTGATCTCACTAGGCGTAAGCCTAACACTTGTTTTCTTGAATGACACGTGTATACAGGTTCCGTTAGCGGTAGGGCTTGTAAAGATTGAGCTTCATGGGTTGAGTGAATAGCGGGGACTTTTGGAAGTAAATATTTTAAGGGATTGGTGTACATAATGGATTTGAGTACTTTTGGGAGATTTGGTGATAATGGTCTAATCTAGATGTTTCCGGTTTAGATTAACTAGTTGTCATTTGTGATTTCCAAATATAATGTTTTAAACGTCTTAACTATTTTCCCATACTTAGGTGATCTTCGTCTATCTTAACCTTGTCATTTATGATGATTGAGTTAGAAGTTCCCTTCCGTGAAAGGGGTTATGTTTATTTACAGGTTTTGGGCCCTCAGTTTGTAGACGTCATATTGCAGAAAAAAAAAATTAAAGTTCACTCTAAATTTTAGGGTGTTACAAGTTGGTATCAGAGCCGGGAACCGGACTAGTGTGCCAGCAAGGACGTTGGGCTCCCAAGGGGGTGGATTGTAAGATCCCACATTGGTTGGGGAGGGGAACAAAGGTTGCCTTATAAGGGACTTGATACCTCCTCTATCAGACGCGTTTTAAAATCGTGAGTCCAGGTGTGTGGACAAAGCGGACAATATCTGGTACGGTTGGCCTGGGATGTTACAAATGGTATCAGAGCTCTAATTTAAGCGAACTAGGCATGAAGGTAAGATGACTAGACTTAAGCTGAAATTATTAAGTTATGATTGGTGAGAATTGGGTAGAATTATTAAGTTGGGCCAGTCCTAGAGTCGACGGAATTATACAAATTGAGAGTTGTAATGATGGTGACGAGATTTCTTGTGTATAATATGTTCATAATTTCACTTCGCTATTGCTATTATGAATATATCGATGCGTGTGCGTGCTTGATGTACTGTTGTTACGATAATTGATGAATGTATTGGTACGTTTTCTTTTATGTTTCAATTGAATCTCTTATTCTCTCTCGTGCTTGCTTGGCAGCTATTGTTCTATCATGGTGAATACTCGGAGTCGACCGTTGGTCGAAGGGGAAATTCATGAGGACAGCACATCCAACCCAAATCCAGTGGCAAGGGCGGTAAACGTTGTCCCTCCTAATATGCCGCAGGTATTCACCGGAGAGGTAGAGCACATACCTAGAGTGGATTTGGCGTCCACGAACCCGGTCATTCAGGAGGCGAACCCTCAAGCCGATATGATGGCCAGTGTCATGCAGATGATGACGTTGGCTATGGAGAAACAACAAGAGGCATTTCTAAAGATGTTGGAGGATAGGGATGCCAGTCTCAGGAGGCCTGAGATAGTTGTTGAGAATATTGTGGCTGGCTCAGTGGTACTGGTAATGGGATTAAGACAGAGGAACATGCGGTTGTCGGTGTTCAGAGGGGCGGAAAGACTTGCACCTACAAGACTTTTTTGTGCAGCAAGCCACCCGAGTTTTCGGGATCCGATGACCCAATCGCTTGCATAAACTGGATACAAGCCATCGAGCAGGCTTTCGATTCCAATGAGTGTGGGGAGGAACATAAAGTAAAATTCGCCTCCCAGATGCTTAGAGGTCAGGAACATCGATGGTGGAATGTCACCAGGTCCACCCTCGATACCGTTGTTCTTGCCTAACTGTCATAGGCTATGTTCAAAAATAAGATATTGGAGGAATATTGTAATGAGTGGGCTATCGACCTGATTGAAGAGGAATTCCGAGCACTCAAGAAGGGTGACAAATCGGTGAAGGAGTATACTCGCCTCTTCATCGAAACGCTCTATCTTGTGGGGCATGTGGCTCCAAGTGAAAAGGAAAAGATCAAGGCCTACCTTAAAGGCCTATCGGCCGATATGATGGACATGGTTCGAAACTCTAAAGCTTCCACTCTTCGTGAAACCATTGAAGAGGCCAAACTCATGGAGAATGTGTACGCCCGCGAGAAAGAAGAAGTTGTGTCGATGGATAAGAGGAAGTGGGAAGGCAATTCTGGGTCCTTCAAGCGACCGAGACCGTTCAACAACAACAGTCGAAGTAATGATTCAAAGAGGGAGGCTAGGTGGTGCCCGAAGTGCAAGAGCAAGCATTTGGGCCTGTGTCACTTAAAGCCTGACTCTTGTTACAAGTGTGGCAAGCTTGGCCATGCACAAAAATATTGCCCGGTCAGAGGGCCGGTTTGCATTGAATGTCGAGAACCGGGCCATTTTCGCAATGAGTGCCCGAAACTCAAACCGGGAGGAAATGCTGGGAAGAAAGAGAGTGCACCAAGAGCGCCGGGAAGAGCCTTCTAGATGACAGTTGAGGAGGCTAAGGCGTCGACTGATGTGGTGTTGGGTACGTTCCTTGTTAACTCTGTACCTGCCCATATTTTTTTCGATTCTGGTGCAAGTTATTCCCTCGTATCTGTGTCATTCCTATCAAGATTGTCTATGACTGCTAGTACTTTAGAGGATGCTCTAGTAGTGTAAATAGCCAATGGTAGTTGAGTCATGGTTAGCCAAGTCTATGACAATTGTGTATTAGAGATCGAAGGAAAGAAATTTCCGATAAAACTCTTTCCAATGTCTATTGGTGGATTTGATTTGATCGTTGGAATGGATTGGTTGGGAGAGAACCACGTGGAGATTCTTTTCCTTAAAAAGTTGATACGTATTCCATTGGAGGGGGATGAAGTGGTGTTGGTGTACGGGGAGAGAAGGAAAGGAAAAGTAGTAGTCATCTCTATGGCCAAGGCACGCAAGTGTTTGGTGAAGGGGTGTACGTCCTACTTGGCATATGTTGTGGATGCCAAATTGGAAAAGAAAAAACTTGAGGACGTCAATGTTGTTCGCGAATTTCTGGATGTGTTTCACGACGAATTACCCGGTTTGCCACCCGATCGGCAAGTCGAATTCCCGATAGACCTAGTTCCGGGGGTTGCACCGATCACTAGAGCACCTTACCACTTAGCGCCCTCGGAGATGCAGGAGCTGATGTCCCAATTACAAGAACTCTTAGAAAAGGGTTTCGTGAGGCCGAGTTCATCACCTTGGGGAGCTTCGGTCCTATTCGTGAAGAAGAAGGATGGCACGATGTGAATGTGCATAGACTACCGGGAACTGAACAAGGTAACCATGAAGAACAAATACCCACTCCCGATAATCGACGATCTGTTCGATCAACTTCAGGGGGCGGGGTGTTTCTCGAAGATTGACCTTCGTTCGGTATATCATCAAGTGAAGGTGAGAGACGAGGATGTGGCGAAGACCGCATTTAGAACACGTTATGGCCATTACGAGTTTCTTGTGATACCATTCGGTTTGACGAATGCAACGGCAGTGTTCATGGACTTGATGAATCGAGTATGTCGACCGTTCCTTGACCGGTCTATAATCGTCTTCATCGATGATATACTCGTTTATTCCAAGGACGAGGCACATCATGAGCAACGCCTCCGAGAGGTTTTGGAAGTTTTGAGGCGGGAGAAGTTGTATGCGAAATTCTCCAAGTGCGACTTTTGGCTAGAAGAGGTCCAGTTCTTGGGCCATGTAGTCAACCGTGATGAAGTGAAAGTGGACCCGTCCAAAATCGAGGCGATGATGAATTGGGAACCACCCAGGAGCCCGTCTGAGATTCGAAGCTTTTTGGGTCTAGCGAGTTACTATCGGAGGTTCATCCAGAACTTCTCCAAGATTGCTTCATCTTTGACGGCCTTAACCCGTAAGAATGTGAAGTTCGTGTGGGGGGAATCTCAAGAGAAACCTTTCCAAATGCTTCTCGAACGCTTCAAAAGAAGTTGTGTGAGGCTCCGATTCTTTCTTTGCCCGAAGGGTCCGAAGATTTCGTGGTTTGGGTTGTGTGTTGATGCAGTGAGGCAAAGTGATGCCCTATGCATCAGAAGAATTATCCCACCCACGACTTGGAATTGGCGACTGTGGTGTTCGCGTTAAATCTATGGCGACACTACTTATACGGTACCAAGTGCATCTTGTTCACGGACCACAAAATCTTGAAGTATGTATTCGATCAGAAGGAGTTGAATATGAGGCGGCGACGTTGGTTGGAACTACTAAAAGACTATGATTGTGAATTACTCTACCATCCGGGAAAAGCGAATGTAGTGGAGGACGCTTTGAGCCGGAAGGAGTATAGTGGCGGTATTCGATCCACGCTCGCAAGGATAGATGTGGTGTCCAATTTGATTGATCAAATAAAGTCAGCTCAAACGGAGGCCTTGCGCGAGGAAAACCTTCAAGGAGGAGTGATGGTGAAGCAACAATCACTATTGACCGAAGACGGTCAAGGGTTGAATTATACCAAGGTCCTATTTGGGTGCCCAAGATTGGAGGCAACTGAGAATTACTCCTAGAGGATGCGCATAAGTCCAAATACTCCATTCATCCGGGAAGCACCAAAATGTATCGAGATTTGAAATTGACATATTGGTGGCCCGTTATGAAATTTGACGTGGCAAGCTATGTCGAAATGTGTGTGACGTGCTTGCAAGTGAAAGCAGAACATCAACGACCCTACGGTAGTATCCAATCCTTGGAGATCCCGGAGTGGAAATGGGAGCATATCACGATGGATTTCGTGACTAAGTTACGAAAGACACTTAGAGGGCATGACGCAATTTGGGTAATAGTGGACCGATTGACGAAAAGTGCCCACTTTTTAGCAATGCGTGAGACGTTGCTCATGGATAAACTCGCCAATTTGTACATCGATGAAGTCATATCGAGACATGGGGTACTATTGTCAATCGTATCCGATCGAGACAGTCGTTTCACTTCCAATTTCTGGGATGGATTGCAGAAAGAATTGGGTACGAGAGTAAAATTGAGTACGGCCTATCATCCCCAAACTGATGGCCAAAGTGAAAGGAAGATTCAGACATTGGAAGACATGTTGAGATTGTGTGTTATAGATTTTGGTGGTAGTTGGGACTCCCACCTACCTTTGGTGGAGTTTGCTTATAACAACAGTTATCACTCCAGTATTGGGATGGCGCCTTTCGAGGCATTGTACGGACAGAAATGTAGGACTCCGGTGTGTTGCCTTGAGGCCGAAGAGAAACAGCTTGTCGGTCCCAAAATTGTCCAAGAGACCGCCAACAAAGTGAAGGGTATCCGTGAGCGGTTAATGGCGGCTCAGGATCGACAAAAGAGTTTCGCCGATAAGAAACGGAGACCAATAGAATTCCAAGTGAGTGACCGTGTCATGCTGAAGGTGTCCCCTTGGAAAGGCATTATACGGTTTGGAAAACACGGGAAGTTAAGTCACCGATTTCTTGGACCATTTACCATTTTGGCAAGGGTGGGACTTCAAGCCTACAACTTAGAATTACCACCTGAAATGGCCGGAATCCATCAAACTTTTCATGTGTGTTATCTACGCAAGTGTTTGGCCGAAGAGGAAAGTGTGATACCCCTCTCAAAAATCTGAGTCGATGAGGGAAATCGTTGCATAGAGGAACCCGATACCATTTTAGATCGAAAGTCAAAGAAGCTTCGCCACAAGGAAATCACAATGGTCAAAGTGCAATTGAAGCATCATCGTGGAGCCAACGTGACGTGGGAAGCGGAGGACGATATGAAGAGGAGATATCCGAACCTTTTTGCTTGAACCAAGATTTCGAGGACGAAATCATTTCCAAGTCGGGGAGGATTGTAACGCCCGCAAATTTATGTATGTGATTTCTTAATCTCATGACCTCTAATTCCTGTGATAATCTCTATTGTTGAGTATAAAAGTCTATTTTCGAACCTTGATTATCGAGTTTGCCTTCGTTGTGAAATCGAGCCAAAAAACAATCGTGATCACGTAGGGGGCGACAATGCCCAGCGACTGTGACCATGTCACTCTCGCCTAGGCAAAGTCGCAGGCATGGGACACCCTACGGTACAGGTGTGGCGACCTTGCCCGACGATTATGACCATATCACTCTCGTCGTGGCATAGTCGCGAGAGGCCTAAGGGTCTCGGTACACTTCGGGCGACAATGCCCGCGACTGTGACAGATATCACTGTCGCATGGCACTATCGTGGTTGGGTCTGGGTCGAGTATTTAATGCCTAGGACGACCATTTCAACCATTTATCACAACATTTAATTTGGGAACCGAGTCCTCTCTACATTTGGGCGACTTTTCACCTACCACACCTCCCTCCTCATTGATTTCAAGCTAGGGCTACCAAGTTCATCCTCAAGATCTCATCTAGGGTTCTCCATCTTCTCAAGTAAAAGGGCTAAAACTTGGGTCAAGATAGTGTGTCCTTCTCCTACATCTATTTTGGTGATTTCTAGGGTTTTAACCAAAATCCTAGTATTGTGAGTCATTCTACAACCTTCATCCTATATACTTGCTATAAATGTCAAAAGATTACACATTTTAAGGATTATATTCATTTTTCTCATCATTTGTTGGATATTTGGAAAATTAGGTCAAAACTAGGGTTTTGACATTTTTGGGACAAAATGCATATTAGAGCCTAATGACCTATTTTTAAAGTGCAAATAATGGTATTTTCATATTTAGGAAGATTTTGAATGGGCAAATATGATAAGGGTTGAAACCTTATGTTTTATTATATGTTTCACAAGTGTTATCTTTGAGATAAGTTGCTTATACATATATCTACTCTATGTTGAAGCATATTGTGGCGGTCAGCCGGTCATGACATAGAGACCGTTTGAGGGACTAAAGTGTAATGGATCCATAGGCACGAGTCGTGTATGTGAAATATGTGTTATTACTTGATTGGCTAGATATAGGGTTTTACTTGGGAGCTCGTGCTATAGACCGTGGGTGGTTGAATACGATAACCTTGTACCTCGTCGTATTTATAAATCTAAAGAGTGAGTCCTTCTTAGACCATTGGGAGCTCGAACTAAAGATCATTGGTGGTTGAACTCGATAACCTTTGGTGCTATAATAGAATCTCCATAACATTGATGTGTGACCAACTTTTGTGTTTCGTCACCTCAATGGTAACCCCGGGTCTCCCCCGTTAAATTGTGGAACTTCTCCCTTTCCAAAAGGAGAATGAAGCACATTTCATGAATATAACTTTTATAAAATCATGTGTTAATATCAATTGTTTTATCAAGTAAATCTATATGTTTGATCTCACTAGGCGTAATCCTAACACTTGTTTTCTTGAATGACACGTGTATACAGGTTCCCTTAGCGGTGGGGCTTGTAAAGATTGAGCTTCATGGGTTGAGTGAATAGCGGGGACTTTTGGAAGTAAATATTTTGAGGGATTGGCGTACATAATGGATTTGAGTACTTTTGGGGGATTTGGTGACAATGGTCTAATCTAGATGTTTCCGGTTTAGATTAACTAGTTGTCATTTGTGATTTCCAAATATAATTGTTGTAAACATCTTAACTATTTTCCCATACTTGGGTGATCTTCGTCTATCTTAACCTTGTCATTTATGATGATTGAGTTAGAAGTTCCCTTCCATGAAAGGGGTTATGTTTATTTACAGGTTTTCGGCCCTCAGTTTGTAGACGTCATATTGCGAAAAAAAAATCAAGTTGGTATCAGAGCCGGGAACCAGACAAGTGTGCCAGCGAGAACGCTGGGCTCCCAAGGGGGTGGATTGTAAGATCTCACATTGGTTGGGGAGGGGAACAAAGGTTTCCTTATAAGTGACTTGATACCTCCTCTATCAGACGCGTTTTAAAACCGTGAGTCCAGGTGTGTGGACAAAGCGGACAATATCTAGTACGGTTGGCCTGGGATGTTACAAAGTTTTAAAACCATGAGTCCACTGTCTCGTGTGATTTTAATGGAATAAAGGGCTTACGAGTTACAAAGTTTTAATGTTGTTTTGTGGACCAGTATTTTCGCATAGTTCGAAAAAGCTGGTTGATATGCATGATTATGTGGCTATATTGGACAAAGATGCAAAACTTGTTTGCGGTACGTATATATATATATATAGATATATATATATAGGGTTGGGTTCCGATGAGAAGTTGAGTTAATGGTAAGAAGTGGTTATCGACCGTTGGATGAGAAATGGACACACTAATATGATGCACCAAGATGCACCAGATCAATTCTTTTCTAAGCTGCAATTTATGGAGGACTTGAGATTAAAAGAGATCAATGGTTCAAATCCACTTCTCACGCTTCTCACCGTTAACTCAATTTCTCACATGATCCTTCGCCTATATATATGATGTAGATTTCGATTTTTATTTGAAAGTGAGTAATCGACCTTTTTGGACCATCAGATTTGGCTTTTTGTTACGAACTAACCATCATTATTGTGAAAATGCTGAAACAAAAGAACTATTTTTGCAAGAACAAAATGATTTTAAAAAATCGTACTTGCCATTTTTGGTCTAACTCGTGCATTATCGCCAAATGTGGTGTTCTTTGTGCATTTTTGCAAGAATGATGATTTGTATACGACAAAAAGCCAAGTACGATGGTCAATGGTTCAAAAAGGCAATTAGTCTTTAGAAAACAATATCTTACGTAAAGTATCTATGTGTAGGTTGGTGCAATGGCCCATGGGAAAATTGTAACACCCCGAATTTTCGTTATGTAAATTCTAGCGTTAAGACTTCTAGCCTTGTTTATCGTTCAATCTTAGTGTTCTTGTGTTTAACTTTTGTTGTTAGCACCGCGTTTGGTTTCAAGTTTGAGTTGAGGGTTTTGGTGGAAATGGTGAATCACAGGGGCTTACGCGAGTTACACCGCGGCTTGCAAACTGCGGCACAAGTCGCGTAACCCACTGCCCTGTTATCTTCTCAGGAACACGGGCGACTTATGCTGCGACTTATGTCCGCGGCATAACCCACGAGATCCCCTGGACGCCCAAATACGGGTTTCCTCCTTTGGTTCTCATTTAATTTCTTCAACTACCTTCCCCAACTCTCTCTCTCAACCCTCATAACTTCCCCATCCGAAAATTAGGTTTTCCTCACCCAAATCTACTTCATTTATTGCTAAGAAGTTGGAGTTTCAACCAAGGATTCGAGTTTTGGGCTTTGAACCAAACCTCCATTGTCATCTTCTCCAAGGGTTTCAAGCTAGGGTTTTGGTTTTCTCCAAAAACCCACTTGGTGAGTTCCTACTACCATTTTCTAAACTTTATACATGTCAAAGCTTACATTTTGAACTCCTATATATCTCCATGGTTTTGGATTTAAGTTTACCCCATTTTGACCTAACTTGAGTTTTGGGAGATTTTAGGGTTCCCATTTATTTTAACTAAAATGATGGGTTCCATATTATTTGAAGGAAAATGGAGTTTTACTTGCACATTTATGTGAGTTACTTAAGGAATGTATATAATCTCATTTTATGATTTTTCATTTTTATCAGCAGTTAAACTTGAAAATGCATTTTTGGATGTAAATGTTATTGGATCCATATGACTAACTAGGGTTGGTCACAAACGAAATTGTGACAAGTCTAAACTATTACTAGTGGATCCCTAGGTATTGAGTCGGCGTATATTATTAGGATGTTTTTTCCCCTTTTTGTAGCTATGGATGCATTTGACCCTCGGGGGCCTTTGGTACGGTTATGTGAGATCGGTTACTAGCCATGGGTCATAATGTAGTCCTAGTGAACGAGTATGACTTGGTTTCCTCGGGGGCCCTCCCTCACATCTTAGTACGGACTTATGTTGGTCGTGGCCATGGATTCCAAGTATTTAGCTCACAACTCGGATTGTGGCCTACTTTTGTGTTCCGCCACAATCCTTGGTAAATCGGGTATCATCCGTCATCGCAAGATGAATTTTCGGACCGAACGGTCCTTATGTGACAAATATTTCAATTGTACACTAAACTTTCTTGAAAATATTTTCTTTCGATGCAATTGTTTATATCTCTTGAAATTATAAACTGTATGTTCTCACTAGGCTTTAAGTCTAACACTTTTTCTCAAATGATATGTATAACAGGTTCCCTTAGCGATGGGTTGCCAAGGTCGCGAGTGATGAGCATGGTCTTTGAGGCATTTTTGAGTTGACTAGTATTTGATGTTGGGCAATTGTTTAAGTCCCATCTTTGGTGATTTTGGGTTGACAACCGATGTAATCTAGATAGTTATGTTTAGATTAGTTTGTTGTTGATTTCCATATACGTTCACAGGTTTTTGTAAAGGCTTAGTACTTTTCCCTTTTTGGGAGATTTATACCGAATACAAACGTCATATTGCCTAATTTCCGAATTTTAAATTACTCAGATTTTTAGGGTGTTACAAAAATCGAGAATGACTTCGTAGAGGATTATATTTCAAGTAAGTTGATTATATGTTTTCATTGGATTCGAACTTTTATGTGTGCATTAGATGTTGGTTCTTATGAAAAGCAGGGGAGGGGGTCTTTACGGAAACAACTGCTCAATTAAGGGTAGAGGTCAGGTCTGTATACATCTCCACCCCACACTGTATCTCCTGGTGGGATATATTGGGTTCGTTTGGCTTAGTGTGTAATCTATAATCTCTTTAGGTTTTGAAAATATAACGTAGGATAAAAATCAACATTCTACCGAGTAAAAAAACAAATAAAACGTCACAAGTTTTCCCTCAAAGTCGGCTCTATTAAGTTTTGTTTTATGCAAAAGGGTATGACGCCAACCTCTATTTACCCCCCCCCCCCAAAAAAAAAAATCATACCGGTCCCACAACCATCATGGGGAGGTAAAACTAGACGTCACTCCCTTCGTCTGAAAATAAATGTTCACAATGAAAAGTCAATTTTAAAAATTGCGTAATTGTTACACTTTTTAATTAACTAAAGGACAAATTTACGCTTAATAATATAGGGAGTAATGAATATCTCTATCTCATAAATAATGATAGAATTGGAAACTAAACACTTACTTTTGAAAGTGGATACTTATTTTAGGACAAACTAAAATAGCAACGTATATTTAAGTTTAACGAAGTTTTTTATATGTAAATTGAGACAAATGATTATGGTCGTTCTAATCTATTTTGAACGGTTGTTGAAGTTTCTGGGTATCCGTTAAGTGCAGCGTACTGTTTTACAAGGATCACGATTCACGAATGCGTTAGAGCGCAAACACAAGATTCTATGAACGACGTCCTATGGCATGTATTTGTAGTAGTAATATTTAGATTAGCAGATGATACATTTGATGACGTTTCTCGCTTACCGAAAATGTTTTTTAATTTGAGATCCATACGAAAAGACCGACATTTTGAGGAATATCTATTTTGATCGCTATACGTTGTTGAACATATGTCAACTGTGGAAACATATTTCGGAAAATTAACATACTTCAAACACTCTTATTTACGATACAATTTGATAGCACTATCTAAAATTGTTTAATTGTGTAGCATACTTTTTGAATAATTGCATCATAAAAACCTTTGTAATTGTTCTTTATCTTTAGCTTCAATAGGGAATTTATTTGAAAATTCACGATTTTCGTTAATTAGCATAACAGTTCCGTGTATAATATCGTCTTAAAAATCTTGTTTGTGTTCGAAATAATTATATATTAGTAGACGAAAGTACTAAACGCTGTTATGTATTCAAAAATAGAATTCATAAAAAATGAACATGAAGAAAACAACTAAAACTATAACCTTATTATCCTTCTAAAATCCTGCCTCAAAACATCTACATTTTACTCAAAAAGATGATCAATTCAAAGGAAAACAAAATTGAATATTATATGCGTTTTTTAATTTACGAAACTATACAAGTTTGGGAGGATTGAGGACTATAAAAAGAATCAAACAAGAACATGGTCAAAATAAGAGAACACGAGAACAGCTATTGCATGTGATTTTGCACTGAAATCACATGCGATTATGGAACACGGTCAACGCAAGGGGATGCGGACAAATTGGCCTACGATCTAAGGTTTAGCCGACGAGGGATTCCAACACGCTCCCTCCAACACAGACTAGACACACATGGTGCACCAGATTGTCAAATCCCTTTTAGAGGAAGACCCCGACTCCCGATCAGATTACTCAGCCTCGAGGAGAGAAGAGAGGTTCCAACATATATAAAGGATAAAATGTTGTCTAGCCGATATGATACTCCAACAAAAACAAAGTAGGAAAGACAAAGTGCTAAATTAACATATTGGGAATGTATACTATTATTAAAAGAACCGATTTCCATGTGTTTGAATTAGTTTAAATAGCAGTGTTAGTATATATATGTGTATAAGGCCCAGGCCCATGTGTGTATAAGGCTCAGGCCCATATAGTCTCTGTATAAATACCTTGTATCTTCTAGTCTAGGTTAACTTTTCTCATTATTATTTGGTCGTATTGTATGTTTATTCTCCCAATCAATATATCGAAGACTCAAGCCTTCAGCATATTTCATTGTCTCTTTCAATCATAATCATCTTCTAACATGGTATTAGAGCAGTAGGTTTGCTCTCTTCCTCACTCTCATCGTCACCATCCTTCTCTCGCCGTCGCCGTCGACAACCGAAAACCTAGCCGCAGACAACCTCCTATAAACCCTAGTCGTCGCGGTACTCTCGGGCTCTCATCGCCGTCGCCGTACTCCCGGGCTCTCATCGCCGTCTGCCGCCTCCTATCGCACGGGAACATCGGTACGTCCTCTCTGTCAAATCATCTTCTGTCGATAACATCGGTCGAATCAAGCATCAACCAGAACATACCGGTCGATAACATCATACCGATCAACACCGGTCGATAACATCATACCGGTCCACACCAGTCGATAACATCATACCGATCCACACACCGGTCGATAACACCATACCGGTCGATACCGGTCCATACCGGTCCAGTCAATACCGGTCGATATCGATCACTTTCAGCGCAAATCTGAATTGTTTCTCGTCACATCCATGGCTGCCAATCTCAGTCACTCAAATCCCATCTCGATTGTTTTCAATGGTAGCAACTACATCCTGTGGCATCACCATATGACAATTCTGCTAAAATCCCAAACCTATGTTACTGATGCATCCAAACTTCCAGTACAGGCAGCAACTGAGAATGCTGTTGATTTTGCAAAACGCATGAATGAGTGGGACATCAATAATGCTCGTATTCTGGGTTTCATTAATGCCTCCACTACTCCTGAGATCAACCAACAATTTCTTGGCTACGTCACCGCCAAAAGTCTCTGGGATTTTCTTGCCAAGCGGTACACGTCATCAGGCCTATCTCATCAGTATCAACTGTGGACCACCTTTCAAAACAAACGTCATCTTCCTGATCAATCCGTAAACTCTTATATCTCTGAAATGCAGTCTCTCAGAGATCATATAAGTCTTGGAGCACCACAAATTTTTGATGAAACAGCTCAACAATTCACAGCCTACTTCAACCAGCTACATTTGATCACCATTCTGATGGGTCTTACTAATAAATTTGAGAATGTTCGTGCTTCTCTTCTTCATAGGCAGCCACTGCCTACTCTTGAAGAAACCATATCAGAATTGTTAAGTGAAGAAACCCGTCTTCACATGCGCTCACCAATGCCCACTACTGATAGCGTTCTCTACGCGTCTCATCCCAAGTCCAAAGGTAAATGGACCAACAGCAACCATTCCAAATCTGTGGGAAAGACGAACACATCTAAGTGTGCCTTTTGCCATTCTACTGCTCATCTTCTCCTTGATTGTCCTATTCGCAAGTGTCGTCGGAGTGGCATCACTCATCCGCGCCATTATGAGTCTGACTGCCCCAAGAACTCAAAGAACACTGACCCTCAGAACCGGACTCACGCTGTTGTTGGGTCTACTCTCGCTAATAAAGAGGTTTCTCCAGTCTCCTCACCTGACCTCATGGAACTGATGTGTCGCAATCAAGAGCTCATGGAGCAGATCATGTCTGGTGCTATGGGTATGAATTCTCAACACTCAACTGCATCAGGTAACTCATGGCTTTTTGACTATGGGTGTTGCAATCATATGACTCCCTGCACTGATGGTTTGTTTCTAAGAAACCACCTCAGCATTTTACGTCAGTACGAACTGCTGACAACACTGGCCTACCGGTATCCTTTAGTGGAAATGTCTCCACTCCTCATATACAATTATCGGGTGTTCTAAATGTTTCGAAACTATCTATGAGCTTAGTTTTGATTGCGTAGCTTCTAGAATCTAATCTGATCATTTTATTTCATTCTTCTGGTTGTGTTGTACAGGATCCAAAGACCAAGCAGATCCTTGGACTCGACCGTAAAGTTGGACGGATGATTGAAGTGGTCTACCTTCGTCTTCCATTACCCTCTTCAAGTCTTGTTGCCTCAGTTTCCAGCACTTCTTCCTTTGACTTGTGGCATGCCCGGCTAGGTCACTTATCTCTAGCCAGAATAAAATCATTAACTAATTTAGGGGTGTTAGGAAATTGTATGTCAACTGACAATATTTCTTGTTTATCATGCAAACTTGGCAAACATCATGTTTTATCTTTTGAAACAAATGAGTTTAATTCTACTTCTCCTTTTGATCTTATTCATTCTGATGTATGGGACCAGCACCACATCCATCCATGAGGGGTGCTCGATATTTTGTTATTTTTATTGATATCATACACGATTCACATGGATATATTTCATGAAACATCGTTCGAAGCTACCTAAAATTTATATTATGTTTGCTCAGATGATTCACACCCAATTCTCAAAATCTATAAAGATTCTTAAGGCTGACAATGTTATGGAATACAAAGAGTCATCTCTTCTCTCCTTTCTTCAATCTCAGGGGACTCTCTCTCAGTACTCATGTCCCGACACATCTCCTCAAAATGGTCGTGCCGAACGCAAACACCGTCATATTCTTGATACGGTTCGCACTTTTCTCATTTCTGCAAAATATCCAGAACGTTTTGGGGTGAAGCTGCTTTCACTGCAGTTTATACTATCAATCGTCATCCTACTCCCATCCTTAATAATAAGTCTCCTTATGAGGCTCTTCATGAGATCATTATTGCCTATGAACTTCTAAAAGTTTGGGGTAGTGCTTGTTTTGTTCAGTTACAACCTCATGAACATACCAAACTTGAACCTCGTTCCAAACTTTGTTGCTTCCTTGGATATGGTATTGAGCACAAGGGTTATCGCTGCTGGGATCCTATCTCCCAGCGTCTTCGTATATCTCGTCATGCTACCTTCTGGGAACATGTTCCTTTCTCTTCTATATCCAAGTTTCGTAAGTCCCATATCTTCACCGCTCCGTTCTTTACTGATGCTTCCGTCTCATTGGACTCACTCCAATCTGACATCACTTCGTCTCCGCCTATTGTTCAAACACCTTCCGAATTCTCCTCTCCTTCAGAGTCTCCTGCCTCTACACAGCCTACCTCTCCTCGTTTTCCTGACCAACATCAATCATCTGCTCCATCCGCACAACCAACATCTGAGTTGCCTGCTGAGTCTTTGGCTCCTGGAACGTCTCAATCTCAGAATGTTCGACGATCAGATCGGGTAAGATAAGTTCCCTCTCATCTTCGTGATTATCATGTTTATGCTACTCTTTTGTCCAATCACGAACCTACTTCCTACAAGGAAGCCTCATCTAACCCTGATTGGCAAAAAGTTATGGTTGACAAACTTCAGGCTCTTGACAAAGCTCAGACATGGGAATTTGTCCCTCTTCCACCAGGAAAGTCACCCATTGGTTCCAAATGGGTGTTCAAAATCAAGACAAAATTTGATGGCTCTATTGATTGGTACAAAGCTCGTCTTGTAGCCAAGGGCTTCAATCAAGAGTACGGCATCGATTATGAGGAGACATTTGCACATGTTGCTCGAGTCACTTCTGTTCGCAGTCTCCTAGCCATCGCAGCTACCAAACAATGGCCTCTCTTTCAGATGGATGTTAAGAATGCCTTCTTGAACAGTGACTTATCTGAGGAAGTCTACATGACACCTCCTCCAAGCGTTCGACTTCCACAAGGTCATGTTTGTCGTCTTCGGAAGGCTCTTTATGGACTCAAGCAAGCTCCGCGAGCTTGGTTTGAGAAGTTCAGTTCCACAGTCACCTCTCTAGGTTTCTCACCCAGCAACTACGATTCCGGACTGTTTACTCGGACCACTGAGGCTGGCACAATCTTACTTCTTTTGTATGTAGATGATATGATTATTACTGGCAGTGACTCTACAGGCATAGCTCATCTCAAGACATCTCTCACCTCCTGTTTTGAGATGAAGGACCTTGGCTCTTTACACTACTTTCTTGGTCTTGAGGTGCTATCAGATCCATCAGGAATTTATCTTTGTCAAGCCAAATACACCTCAGATCTCTTGTCAAAAGCTGGGCTTACTAACAACAAAACTGCATCCACTCCTCTTGAGCACAACCTTCATTTAGCTCCGAATGTTAGACCTCCTCTCGTGATCCTACTTTGTACCGACAGTTAGTGGGGTCTTGTTTACCTGACAGTGACTCGCTCTGACATTGCCTATGTTGTTCATACTGTCAGTCAGTTCATGTCTGCACCCTGTTTCGATCACTATGCTGTTGTCTTGCGCATCCTTCGATATTTAAAAGGGACCATGTTTCACGATCTTCATTTTACATCCACATCATCATTGACTTTGCGAGGCTTTTCTGATGTTGATTGGGACAGTGACATGACTGATCGTCGCTCCACTACCGGCTACTGTTCTTTCTTGGAGACTCACTCATATCTTGGCGGAGCAAGAAACAATCTCTCACAGCTCGATCCAGTACTGAAGCTGAGTATCGAGCACTAGCTGACACGGCTCAAGAACTTGTGTGGTTACGCTGGCTACTCTCTGACATGGGGGCTCCTCAACATTCTCCAACTCCATTGTGGTGCGACAACAACAGTGCGATTCAGATCGCTCACAATGATGTCTTTCACGAGCGAACGAAACATATTGAAATTGACTGTCACTTTGTTCGTCAATACGTGACTCGTCAGACTATCCAGCTTCTTCCTATTTCAACTATTGATCAACCGGCCGACATTTTCACTAAAGCTCATCTACCAGGACGGTTTCGTGATCTAGTTTCCAAATTCCATCTGGCTCATTCTTCCCCCGATTGAGTTTGAGGGGGGATGTTAGTATATATATGTGTATAAGGCCCAGGCCCAGGCCCATGTGTGTATAAGGCCCAGGCCCATATAGTCTCTGTATAAATACCTTGTATCTTCTAGTCTAGGTTAACTTTTCTCATTATTATTTGGTCGTATTGTACGTTTATTCTCTCAATCAATATATCGAAGACTCAAGCCTTCAGCATATTTCATTGTCTCTTTCAATCATCATCATCTTCTAACAAGCAGCAAAACAGATTTTAGACCATAGCAAAGTGATTGCTCTTATGCAAGATATCGTCTTATGATGTAAAACAGATTAGCCTCGAGTCAATAGATCAAAAAAAAACATGGCCCCCAAAGCACACAGAACAAGCACAAGGCGTGAATGTCTCGACTCTCTAAAAGCAAAACTCAATGATCTTTGAAAGAGAAGACCTATGGTTCAGCTCTCTCTCTCTCTCTCTCTATATATATATATATATATATATATATTCCCTCGTGTCCATATTTCTATTTTAGTTTGTCCCAAAATAAATGTCCATTTTCAAAAATATCTACTTTCTCATTATACCCTTTAATTAAAAGATGGAGAAAATCTCTCTATTATTAAAAGTAATACTGTCACTTAGTTAACTAAAAAGTGTAATAATTGCACATTCCTAAAATTGTGCCTTTTTCATTATGGGTGTTTATTTTGGGACGGAGGGAGTAACAAGGAGCCCCGTAAGTTCCATTGTAACACCATTGGAGTACATTGTTCACGATAGCATAAAAGAAGAAAAAAAACATCCCAATGGTCTCCATTTTGAATTAATGAGACACAAGGATTAGACATGATGTTTTGAAGATCAACCACTACTGTTATATTCATTTTTGTGTTGGCATAACTTTGTACATGTTTGTACTCATAGATCTCAAGAAAAAAAAAGAACTTACATTGCGCCATTTGACTTCTAGAGTGGACAGCTTCATCGTCAACTCCTCTACTTCAGCTTTGGCATTCAAGAAATGATCAAAATATAGCCAACCAATCAAGATATAGTTAAATAAATCCAAACCAAACACACCCAGTATGGTTCAGTCAGAAGTAAGGTCTCAGGGGCGGAATGTACGCAGATACTGATTATGACGTTTTGGTTTTTTACCTTGTCATGAAATCTTTCCAAGAGCAATTGTTGCTCGGCCTTAAAATTTTGCAGCCTAAGTCAGTACCTCATCTCTTTCTTTTGTAATTTCAAGAAGTTGATTGCGTAAGTTCTGTAAATGTAACATTACATATTAGTTGAATGTTGGATAAATTCACAAACTTTAAATGCAACACTTCCGGTATCAGGTTTACAGGGATCTTATATTAAGAAAGTAAATTGAAACTTCACAGTAAAACACTGTCAAGGTAAAAAAAATCTGAATCCTCACAGTGTTTTACCGTCAAGGTTTTTACCTACTGATCCCAAGTCATAGGAATGAGCCCACATTCTAAAAATGCGTGATAATTGTTTTTTTATTTTAAAAATAATATTTTAATATTTATAGCAGTGTCAATGTTTTCCCCTGTTTTGTGGAAGTTTAACCTGTCCCAGCCTCGAAATAAACCAACCATTTGCAATTAATTCCGAGACTAATTTCATAAGGGACAATCATTAATAAATACTCCCTCCGTCCCAAAATAAGTGTCTACATTACTATTTTTGTTTGTCCCAAAATAAGTGTCCATTTTCAAAAGTAAATTTCTCCTTTCCCATTTTACCCTTAATTATTTGATGGAGAAATTCTCTCTCTATAAGTAAGGGTAAAATTGTACTTTGGTTAATTAAAAAGTGTAATAATTACACACTCCTAAAACTGTGTGCCTTTTTCATTGTAGACATTTATTTTGGGACGGAGGGAGTATATACTATATAAAGTTCATCAAAATATAGATATTTTAATGAGTATATTCATTAATGAATATATACTATATTAATTATTGAATATATTCATTTGTATTTGTATTCCGTCCATAAGTATATTCAACAAATGAACATATACACTAAAAATTTAGTTCATGATCCTCAAAATATTGTGATTCTCATTAGAACCCCCCCCCCCCTCTCCATATATATATATATATATATATATATATATATATATATAGGTCAGGTTCAAGGAAAACCTCAAAAAACGGAAAACTGATAAACACCCTGATAGTTATTCATTTAGACGGTATGCACTTGTGCATACAAGTAATTTGTAACATGCACAAGTGCATAAAACCAAAAAACAACTTAATTTACCTGCATGCACAAGTGCATACCATCCAGATGAATGGCTACCAGGGTGTTCCTTAGTTTTCCATTTTTTTGAGGTTTTCCCTTGAACCTCCCTATATATATATATGTGTGTGTGTGTGTGTGTGTGTGTAAGATTTTTATCCGAAAAACCTACCGTACCACCCTTAACCGCCTATCAGGCAACATTGAAGTGAGACAGGACAGGCCAAGTGAAACAAAATTGCATATTTTTCTGGCCCACCAAATTGGGTGAAATAAAAATAAAGAAAATAAGATAAAATTGATAAATTACTAAATTATCTAGGTCAAACTAAAGCAAAACCTTGTAGTGTATATTATAGACCATGGTTGGTGCAGCCATTAGTGGTCAAACTAAGCTCCTAGAACATAGCAGCCCATTTGGTTAAAAGGTTCATGACCATCCATCTCCTAATGTTGGTCACCCTACTTTCATCAACTTGGACTCACAAAGGGTCTTTGGCCTAGTAATATCGGGGCCTTTGGCCTCCCATGAGATCCGGGGTTCTAATATCATCAAAGATGAATAGGATGTGTGAGTTTATTTGTTGCATTTACCATATATAAATATTATATAATTAAAAAAAAACTTGGACTCATCTTTATGTCGTCTAACGTTACCCATATGGCCACAACAATTGTAATTTGCTTGCACCAAAACGAACCCAAGTGCTCAATTCGAAAACTAATTACATGATATGAATAACAAGAATCCCCTTCTTTTACAGGCCTGATAATTCATACAAACTTACAAACCAGCCTCATGAGTTGTTTCATATGTGAAATATTCAAGAATGTTTTGTGCATGGAAGAAAAACAGTATATATGAAACAACCCACAAAAACTGATTTGTGAGTTTGTACGATGTATTGATTTTGTAAATGATTATGCATAACAAATGGTTTCAGTTTCTCATCTCCCATTTCACAAAGGCCCTTCATGACCATCACAAACATCCTAACCATGAACATATTTCATCAAGGTTCATATAAACTAAGATAGCTCATTAAGGGTCTACTTATTAGCAGATTAATGAGCTTAATAAGACTCACAACTTATTCGGTCGGTTATACATGACTGTTTGGTAATGGCTTAATAATATAGAAAATGACTTGCTCAGTAAATTTGTAGAGGGGAGCTTTATGCAGAAAGCCAAGTTTTTCCAACATGCCCCTCCCAGTTAAAGAACACAATACTTCCATCTATGAAAAACCCTCCCAGACAAAAACATTCTCAATCTATACAAACAGATTAATCCACAGAACTGGTGGTGGTGGTGGTGGTGGTGGTGGTGGTGGTGGTGGTGGTGGTGGTGGTGGTGGTGGTGGTGGTGGTGGTGGTGGTGGTGGTGGTGAAATATTTAATAATAAAAAAAAATTTAATTGTTTTTTAAAATATAAAAATTATTATTAATCTTTTTTTAAACTTGAGATTTTCAATTGTCTAACATAAGTAGTGATTAAAGATTAAATATTTTGATTAATTTTTTATAATTACTGGACATAATTAATTAAATATAAAACAATTATCTCATATTTTTTAAATCTTTTTAAAATTCAAGTTTACAACTTACTATGTCTTAATGGTCGTATTTGACTTGCTAGTTCTCAATACTCCTTATAAGTCAATACCGAGCTCAAATGCTCAAAATCCATTTGACCAACAAATATCGGTCCCCAAATAGAAAAACGCATTTAAACGGCGTTTATGCAGACACGTACCTCAAAGATGTGATTAACCCAAAACTCAACACGGATTAGGACAAATGATTTTCCAAATGGGTTTATGAAATCAAATACACCAAAAATGCATAGATCATGAGTTAGGCTTCATTTGTACACAAAAGTCACCAAAATGCATAAATCGTAAAATAGACGTTATTGAACGAAATCACCAAAAATGCATAAGTCATGCTATTACTTATTAAGGTGTCCAAATCCCAAATATGGGCATTTTATGAGACTAAAACAACCCAAGTTTATCAAATGTGAAAACTTATCCAAATACTCAACACATTGTAATTTACCAAGTTAAAAAAAAAAAATTTACTTCAAAATACACATTTTGGCATGTACATAGTTTTCACAAAGCAACTTGAACTCACATTGCTAGATTTAGGCTAAATCTAGATTTTTCCTACTTAGAGCTTCCTTAAATAGACTTCAATCCTCAAAGCCAAAACCTCTAAAATCTAGATCCAGAAGATTCCAACCATAAACATATATATATATTCAACCGTATAAAATTGTTCCCCAACATTTTACATGAAAATCTCATCCATACCCAAAATACCCTAATTTCCATAGATGAAGAATTAGAAGCTTACCTTAACCAATAGCTTGAATCTACCACCAACACACCTCTAGGCTACCAAAATAAACCACAAACTCCCCAATCTTCAAATGATAGAGATGGTTGGATGAAACCCCAAGAACTTGGTGAGGAAGATGAAAATGAACGTTTTATGGTTTTTGTTTCCAACTTGCTAGATGAAGGAGAACTACATGGTTTTAGGAGAAAAAGGCTCCAAAGTAGGTTAGGGTTTGTTTGGGGAGTATGGGGGCCGAGTTGGGAGAGAAAATGGGGAGGGATTTAGGGTTTGTGTGAGAAATGAGGGTAGAGGCCATATCACTTCTTTTTAATAAGACACAGTGGTCGCGCGCAGATGGCGGCGCGGTTCTACTCGCGTGGAGAGCCGCATCGGGCTCTGGAGTCTTGAAGGAGCAGATGCTCGCACGGTTCTACTCGCGCGGAGAACCGCGCGAAACACTGTTGGCAAAACTCTCATCTCCTTTTTGGCTACCTTACTCAACATCAAATTAGAATGTAAATTCCCAAAATTTCAGAGTGTTACAATCCTCCCAACCTTAAAAGAGATTTTGTCCTCGAAATATGGCACCAACCAAACGCCCATTAATGCGTTTAGCGGAATCAAACGGGTTCCCTATCCATGAGGGAATACCTTCACGAAACCTTGCTTACTATACGAAACCGATTGCATCCCGATTTAAGGTCTTCATTAAATTCCTCATAAAAAGCCGCCGCAAGCCCGCTCTCAACGTTCGACATACCTTTCCGATGACGGAATGAGCATCGAGCCCTTATCGATTCGTATTCCCATCATTAAGACCTAGGTTGCCTCCCAACCTTAAATCACACTTATCACTTCAAGAGTAGCTTACGACCATGTCTAACCACTTCCATCAAGGTCACCCAAGGCGAACATTAGCCTTAAATACTTCTAATCCTGACACATCACGGTCTCCTCAATAACGATTTCTACTTAAGGTCTACTTCGACGGTCTCACTACTTCCTCTAATAATCAATACCATAAAGGTTTATCGTCCTTTCTTTGACGAAATTCCTAGCACTAGCTTGATCCGATCCAACACAACATCGGATACATTCCTTAAGCTTGACACAAGCACAACATCTACAAATAGCGGATCACCTTAACCCCACTGTTACACAACTCCCATAATGCGTTCAAGCATCGATTGCTAAATCAACGGGAACCTTGCTGATTACAAAATTACCCATGATCGATCACTAATTGTCAGTATCTAATATCTTTAAGGTTACCACCTAAGTTGCAAACGCACCGGTTTCATCGGAAGTACGCTGAAACACCCAAACGGTTATTATTCTCTAATCGAATGTCGACACCTATCCTTAAACTGTTTACACCTCAACTGTGGATGTACCACCATAAATTTCCTTCCAGATTTTGCACTGACGAATTAAAGTTGACACCTATCATGGTACTAAAGTCAAGACAACTGAATCGCCATAATTTCTTTATTCCTGAAAACTCACCCGGATGGCACACATCTGTCCCATACATGATGTCGAAAATCAACCCATCAATTCATATCCAACCATAAGCACGCAACCACAAATGTTTTAATCCCAAATATTTACCGAAACAGAAAAATAACCACTTAAATAACTGGGGGGGGGGGGGTTTATAAATCCAATACCTCAATTATTCGGGCGTGAACCAATTCACGAAACTAAAACCCAAAATTCAAAACTGACCACATGTCAGATCATCCGATGCTTCGATTCTCAAGGACTCCCCTAGTCCCTAGTTATAGCTTATCTCACGGTAGGAGTTTAAATCTATAGCCCTAATGAGTTCAAGGTCTTTCAAATTAATATGTCAACTTGAAACTTTATAAAACTTTTAAATGCAATAGCTTTATAACACTTAGTCGTACGAATAAAGATTTGCTACCATTTGCTCGGTAAGTGTACAAAGTGGTCTCAAATGCCACACACATAAAACCATTTCAAAATTGTTTGGTCATTACTCAAGCTGATAATGACAATAAACAAGAATACACTACAAACTTTTCAAATGGACCACTTTGGTCCTATCATGCATCAGTTTACGCCATAGATGATAAATAATTTTACGTACTAAAACAACATATAACAAGGCGCTAAGAAGTTAGTTGACCATCAATTAAAGATTGACTTACGTGCCTATGGATCCAATGCAACACAGTCTAACATTACATGACTACACAGGAATTACCAACGCACTCGAGCATGTAATTATCGTCAATATGCAACAAGGTGCATTAATAAGTAAATCATAACTCGGGCTCTACATTGAGCCATTTAAAACTGGACAAATATCCTCAAGACTCCTTATAAGTCAATACCAAGCTCAAATGATCAAAATCCATTTGACCAACAAATATCAGTCCCCAAATAGAAAAACACATTTAAACGGCGTTTATGCAAACACGTACCTCAAAGATGTGATTAACCCAAAACTCAACACGGATTAGGACAAATGATTTTCCAAATGGATTTATGAAATCAAATACACCAAAAATGCATAGATCATGAGTTAGGCTTCATTTGTACACAAAAGTCACCAAAATGCATAAATTGTAAAATAAACGTTATTGAACGAAATCACCAAAAATGCATAAGTCATGCTATTACTTATCAAGGTATCCAAATCCCAAATATGGGCATTTTATGAGACTAAAACAACCCAAGTTTATCAAATGTGAAAACTTATCCAAATACTCAACACATTGCGATTTACCAAGTAAAACATATTTTTTTTACTTCAAAATACACATTTTGGCATGTACATAGTTTTCACAAAGCAACTTGAACTCACATTGCTAGATTTAGGCTAAATATAGATTTTTCCCACTTAGAGCTTCCTTGAAGAGACTTGAATCCTCAAAGCCAAAACATAGATCCACAAGATTCCAACCATAAACATAGATATTCAACCGTATAAAATCGTTCCCCAACAATTTACATGAAAATCTCATCCATACCCAAAATACCCTAATTTCCATAGATGAAGAATTAGAAGCTTACCTTAACCAATAGCTTGAATCCACCACCAACACACCTCTAGCTACCAAAATAAACCACAAACTCCCCAATCTTCAAATGATGGAGATGGTTGGATGAAACCCCAAGAACTTGGTGAGGAAGATGAAGATGAAGGTTTTATGGTTTTTGTTCCCAACTTGCTAGATGAAGGAGAAGTGAGGGGTGTAAATGATGCGAGTCAAGCTCGAGTATCATTATACTCGACTCGACTCGTTAGATATCGAGTCGAGCTCGAGTTCGAGTCGAGCTTATTCGAGTGTTGACCGAGTTTTGACCGAGTCGATCTCGAGTAGCTCGCGAGTTGTCTCGTCTCATTTACATCCCTACATAGGCTCAAGCCATTTAACAAAGGCAAAAGATGTAAAACAAGGGAGGAGAAAGGTCTATATATAGCATAGTTCAAAGCATTGGGTTATATATCCCGCCAATGTAGGATGAATTAGACACACCATCAAGAGTTTACCCATGTCTTTTACACCATCATTTTCCCAAAAAAAATCAAAAAACTTGAGTTTTTTCCTATTAATATTATTATTATTATTATTATTATTATCAATTAAATTAAAATAATATTACTAATTATTATTATTATTTTGCTTATCGAGTATCTCACGAGCTTATCGAGTCGAGTATCAGGTCGCTCGACTCGACTCGTTAGTATATCGAGTCGAGCTCGAGTTCGAGTCGAGCCTATTCGAGTCGAGTGTTGACCGAGTTTTGACCGAGTCGATCTCGAGTAGCTCGCGAGTTGTCTCGTCTCATTTACACCCCTGAGGAGAACTACATGGTTTTAGGAGAAAAATGCTCCAAAGTAGGTTAGGGTTTGTTTGGGGAGTATGGGGGTCAATTTGGGAGAGAAAAGGGGGAGGGATTTAGGGTTTGTGTGAGAAATGAGGGTAGAGGCCAAATCACTTCTTTTTAATAAGACAAAGTGGTCGCGCATGGATGGCGGCGCGGTTCTACTCGCGCGGAGAGCCGCGCTGGGCTCTGGAGTCTTGAAGGAGCAGAGTCTCATGTGGATGCTCGCACGGTTCTACTCGCGCAGAGATCCGCGCGGAACACTGTTGGAAAAACTCTCATCTCCTTTTTGGCTACCTTGCTCAACATCAAATTAGAATGTAAATTCCCAAAATTTCAGAGTGTTACATAGATTCATTAAGGCCTAATGAAACCCTTTAAAGCCCAATAGAACTCTTTTAAAGCCCGATAGATCATTAAGGCCCAATGAAACCCTTTAAAGTCCAATGAAACCCTTTAAAGCCCAATAGAACACTTTAAACCCCGATAGATCCATTAAGGTCCAATGAAACCCTTTAAAGCCCAATAGAACCCTTTAAAGCCCGATAGATCCATTAAGGCCCAATGAAACCCTTTAAAGCGCAATAGAACCCCTTAAAGCCCAATAGATTCATTAAGGCCCAATGAAACCCTTTTAAGCCCAATAGAACTCTTTTAAAGCCCGATAGATCCATTAAGGCCCAATGAAACCATTTAAAGCACAATAGATGTAACATCCCCCGTCCCCATGGTCCAGAACAGGTGATGTCAATAACGGGACTTAACCTAATTACACAACTAATTCAGATCTACTAATAAACTCTACACATATATTACAATCCAAAATATCGCACTTCAAAAAGTGTTTATAAACTTAGAAAGTTATATGATAAAGTGAGTCTAAGAACTCCAAAAATTCACGCTCGATCTCAAGTCTCGTCCCCGTAAGCGTCACTTCGAACCTGCCGTGTCAGAAAACAAAAACATAGTTGAGCACAGGGCTTAGTGAATGGATTATAATATAAATTCAAAAATAAAAATAAACACATTGATAACAAAGCGGAAGACTTAAAAATTCAATTCGAAGAAAATTCATGGAACTCAAGTTCATAGTTCGTTTAATTCAAAAGAAACGTTCAGAAATATTCAAAAACAATAATATCAAAAACGGTTCATACTTTAACTTCAAAACATAATATCAATAAAGTATGTCAATTCATGTTGTGTTCGTGGGGTCGCCAAACCACACAAACTATTGGGTCGGCGTGCGGGCACACACACCCGAATCCCCCATGAATTTAACACGGTCACATGTTACGTGGGCAAAAGTTATAGGATTGATCCATCCGCCCTGGAGCCAACAAAGTCGGCCTAGTCCCCATAGTGGGTTCACGTAAGCCACTAATGGGCCTAACTCTGTGGATCGAGTTCACTTGCAGGACTCCATGACTACAAAGCTGCAATAGAAGGCATCCCAAACAATGTGTCCATTTATTGGGTTGTTCTAAAAATAACGAAACCCAAACATATGCCACTTGCCCGAACGGTGTTCATAAAAATCAACTTCAATATAGTTCACAAGTTTCATAACAATTAAATACGAGACACAATTTTAATAAAACGTCAAAAGGTTCAAACAAATGATTCCATAAACCAAAATCAATGTGTACGTGTGTGTATAATTTCACATTTGTTGATCACGTCCCGTTAATCAATCACAAGGCGGTGAACCACCTTTAGGAGGGGTCAACTACAACAAATAGTTGGCCACGATTCAAAAGAAATGAAATTCATACCTTAACCGAATTGAGATGTAACATGGGATCAACCGAGACTGACGATGAAGTTTAACTCGTTCGATTGCCTATTTAAACAATGAATTATTATTACTCGCATAACATAAAACTCAATGGTTATTATCCTAAGCTTAATCACAAAATTTTATTCTCTTAAGCATTAAATCAAACACTTGGTGTGCGGTTAAACATATAGACATAATATCATCAACTTGATTCTAAACTTTACCTTATTTCAATTTTGACCAACCCAAAAATTCCTAAACATGTATTTGATAATAACTTTGTAATTACACATCATAATCTACCAACCAACTTCAACTACCTTAACCTACCAACTTAAATAACTTTAAGAAAAAATTTATACCTCTAAGAAGGACTCGAAGAGTAGATTCCGAATACGTAATTGTTTCCTTGATTACTTCAACGAATCGAGAGAATTTTTAGTGAGAAGTTTTAATGTTTTAGAGAGAGAAATGAGAGATGATGATGAGGTGGTGAAATGAAGAACAAAGGTGACGATGGTGATTCTCTTAATATGGATTTGGTTTGTTTTTTTTTTTAATATTTTTTATATATATATAATTAATAGAAGTTTAGTTAAATGACGGTTTTAACTCTTAACTATCTTTGGTTGTCATTTTTAATTACGGATCAATTCGGGTAAGAAATAATTACATGTTTTTAAGAGCGAGCCTTACAATAGAACCCTTTAAAGCTTGATAGATCCATTAAAACCCAATGAAACCATTTAAAGCACAATAAAACCCTTTAAAACCCGATAAAACCCATTAAGATCCATTATAGTCCAATAAGACACTTTATGACTTATTACGGTACAATAACAACAGACACACACACACACACTATCTATACATTAATATGTACACTTGCATACAACAATATATATACACATATACAACAAAACATATAGATCCATCGCGGTTTAACAAACAATACATGTATACCTACATACATTCGTGGTCGCACGGGGATTAGTCGGTGCACGTAAACTGGCCGGAAACCCACGGTTACCAATATATATATATATATAACACATACACATGCATACATATAACATATAAACATGAGAATAAGAAAAATAAAAAATTCGTTGCTAATCCGTCACTAATTAGTGATGGATTAGCTCTTTGTATATACTTGTGTTCTTTATTCTTCAATAACAGATGTTTGTTTTAGCTTGAAGCATGGGTTCATAATCCCATTTAGTTAATTTATTTACATGTTTTGCTGCATAAGATATAATTTTCTATAACATGGTTTCTTATGATGTGGGATTTACCTTATATCATTTTCAAATAAGTAAGTTTATCAAGAAAAGCATAAAACTTTTTTGTATTTGATAAATATATATATATATAGGACGATAATCAAATAAAAACCGATCTAAACCATTAATTGATTTTAATCTATGGTCATTAAATGCAATGACAATTTTGAAATTAATTAGACGTTCATGGTTTGTTATGGATTTGAATTAAAATTAAAAGGGCATTTTGGGTATTAAAAGCCTTTAGCCAAATTCATATCAGGTGAACCTCTTAAGCTACATCATGGCCAAATCATATTTTCCATCCCATCCTTCGACCACCACCACCACCGCCGCCGCCAACGCAATTCGCCACTTCCTATTTTCCATCGCATCCTCCAACAAATCATACAACAATCGAAAACCCTACCTCTGTCTCTGGTACAAACCTAACTTCACCAACGTAATCGTCTTCCTAGATCGTTCGGTAACCGATTGCAATTCCGATCTCGATCTCCATCATATCGTAAAAGAAGCGAGGGAATCGAATGAATCGGATGAAATCCGGTGGTACGTTTTTGGGGATGATGATATAGTGTTTTTTACGGAGAATTTGGTTAGGGTTTTCGAGAGGCTCAAGAGCCTAGAACACTACAGGTATATATAAAGTATTGATAGTTTTCTGCCGTTCGTTTGATTCGACTGAGTATTTCACATTCATAAATCATAACTATGTACACATTGTTGAAATTGAAATAAGGATTAGGGTTTGATTGCGATTGATTTTCTACTGCATTTGTGAAATTGAACTATTGGCTTAACAATTGATGGAAGGTACAATCATCTAAATATTTTGAGATACCATAGAAAAAAAAATTACAGATAGATTAGGCAACAAAGTAGTGTTGTTGTAGAGAAAGCAAACCAAATCAAACAAACAAGTATATCCTCTTCTACATAGGAACAATATTGTGTTTAACAATTTATAATTTCGATTGCGATTGATTTGAGTTTTTTTGTTTCTAGATCCAAATCCAGATCGTTAAGTGTAAGTTATTATATGCCCACGACACGTGTCACACAGAGATACTGCTGAGAAGTATGTAAACCTATAGGGTCACACACAAAGAATGCGTTTGTTTCCATTTGTAGAAACCTGAATTTAATGAAAATATGTGTTAAACTGTAATTACAGGGTGAAAACGTAATTATGTTAATTACGGGGAATTATCTGTAATTATATAATTATATTTTAAAGTTTAAAAGGATAATTATATATACTTATATAATTATATTTTAAAGTTTAAAAGGATAATTATATATATATATATATATATATTTGAATTTGATTTGAATATTACACATAATAATTAAACCTTATTTAATTATTAGTTGAATTATAGTCTAACTATAATTCTTCTGATATAAATAAGGGGATAGGCTAAACCATTTGAAAAACAGTTGAGTTAGAAAAGCCTTTCAAAAAAATACAGAAAAGAAACTCTTTTCTTTTCTGTAAAACACATATAGATCTAGGGTTATTGGGCTAGCACCTGGTGGAATTTCGCGTGTTCGTGTGTGGATACCGCTAGAGGAAACCTCGATTGGTTTCTAAGTGCTCAGCTAGTTCAACCACAACAGATCTGAAAAGGTACATCTCTAAACACCCTATGGTGTGGTTTTAAGTTTTGATTAAATACATCATTGGATCCGTTTGGGTTTTAATTGTTTAGAAAAGTTTTTTTTTTGTAACCAAAATTATTTTTATTTCCGCTGCGTATAACGGTTACAAATTGCATTAAATCTCTACAGTGGTATCAAAGCCACTTTGATGTTATTTAATTAAAAGGGGAACAATGTTATTATAATGGCAAAATTAAAATAAATATAATTGAACCAAGAAAATTAAAAAAAAAAAAGGAAAGGGATTTAGGGAACTGTCACGTGAGGCTTTTCTTTTTGTCAACCATTCATTTGAAAAGGATAAAAAAAAAGTAAAACCCTAATTATAATCTCTCCTTTTTAAAAAAGAACAAGCAGCCTCCTAGCACCACCCATAGCCGGCCATTGCTATTATTTTTTTTCCTTATCGACGCTTCCAAAGGGTTTGTTAACCCTGTGTTTTTTTTTCTCCATCGCATCAAAACCGCTAAGCGACTCTCTTTCCTGCGGCTGTTGCCGCCGGTGGTGACTTGCGGCGGTTGCCGCCGGCTATCCTTCCTTTCCATCGGCGGCATGGTCGATCGAAAAATCAATAGAGGATTGTTGTCCTCATCGTTTTTCCTCCATCGTCGGCCATCATCGGCTGGGGTCTCGATTGCACGCCGCTGTGTGGCCACCGCCGCTGGCTTTTGAGCCAAGCGGCAGTTCTGTCTTTATCGCCGGTTGCTGCTGCCGCCGCCGCTAGCCACTGCGCCTAGCGGCATGTCTGATTGTAATCTTTGTTTTGCAATTGTTTGGTCGACATCGTCGTCGGAGAACAAACCAATGAGCCACCGTGGTTCATGCGGCTATTGCCGCTGTCTCTTCTGGCCGTTGGTCCACCAGGCCGCCACCCTTCAAGGGCGGTGGTGCTCGGTTGTTTTCTGTCTGATAGCCACTGCTGATTAACGTATACACACCAGACCGTGATCTTGAACTATTAACCGGTCATCATGTTTATGTAGACTGGTTGTATATTTTGGGTTACCGAAATGGGCTCGTTCCCTAGTTGGTTGGCTCGTGGGCCTAACCAAATCTATAGGTTGTTTTTGGTTTGAGTATAAGTTATATTCTTCCGGGCTGGTGAAGTTTTGTATCATGTTTTGTTAATATACAAAGTAAATTGGGTCAATTAAATTTTATTAATTTTTGCCATATGAAAATATTGTTCCACATAATTTGGTCACTTTATTTATGTTAAATTATATAGACCAAATTGTTTTATTTTATGTTTAAAATATTGCATAATATATGGATTGCCCCGAAAAGACCAGTGGTTGATTTATTTTGTTTTGGAAAATTAAAATGTATTAATTGCATGAGATGTAATTTTTAAATTTAATTTTCTAGATAGGGACAAATGTAAATAGATAGAATTTGTTGTATTTTTCTATTTTACACGAAGACGAAGTTTCAAGAAATCAAGACGGAGACCCTGGAGTTCACCAAGATGGCGAGGCCAGTGGGAGAAGATTGAAGATGTCCTTGGTATTGATCGTGGTTGTTGTGTTGGCTCACAACACCACATTAGGGGCAAATCCATATATTATCTTGGTTGTTTATTTTGTGTTTGGTTTTATTTATTGCTTTATTATTGTTATGATAATTGCAAACGTTTAAAATAAAAATCAAACGCAAAACAATTTTAAATCGGTAAATAAAATATGATATTTTAAATTGATATGTTTATCAAACTCAAACCGATTTAATAAAATAAACTTTTAAAACAAGATTTTAGAGATAAATTCAAACGTTTTAAAAGAAAAGAGTTATCTAAAATTTAAACCTTTCACAAATGTAAACTATGCGCCATCCATTTAAGATACTTGTTAAACTTACAAAAGTTTGGTATGGTCAGTGCTTGGCCAATCATATCGGATGATTGTAGTGTAAGACAAGGCGCCAGGATAACGAGATTTAAGTGGACAGTTGCTTGGCCATTCACTTAAATAGTCGTATTTTGGACGATTGATCCCAACAAACCCTAAGTTAAGACTTTAGGTGGGATCATGATATCTTAGTATGGTTAGTTTACTTGAAAATATCATAGACAGTGCTTAGCCATCTATGAGTACTTTCAAGGCGTTGTAGTGGGATTAAACATGCTTTTTAACATATGATATATTAAATCCCACGATATCTAAGAGTTATGTTGAACATAATTGGATGATTCCTACCTAAATAACCTAGTTTCGTAAACAGTTGCTTGGCCATTTACGGAAATAGATGATATATGGATCTTAGCTCAAATTAAAATTTATTTTTGGAAGGTAATATTAATTAATTTGAGATTTTAAAAGAATTACTAAAATTGAACTTATTTTGTAGATGGCCGCTAACGCTCCCAACCAAACTGTCTGCACAAACGGCTTATCCCAATTTACATTACGATCAATCCTTGATAAGGATAAACTGAACGGTACGAACTTCGTGGACTGGTTTCGTTTCTTGAGGGTTGTCCTTAAGCACGAAAAGAAGTTGTACGTCCTCGAAAACCCCCCTCCAAACCTTCCTGCCAGAAATGCTTCAGCTGAGGTCAGGGCTGCTTATGATAAGCATCTCAATGACTCACTAGATGTTAGTTGTCTGATGCTAGCACCCATGACTCCCGAGCTACTGAGGGAACATGAAGACATGACTGCTTGGGATATGATATCCTCTTTAAAATCCATGTTTCAGTTACAAGCACGGCAAGAAAGGTTTGATACAGTCAGGGCATTACATGCCTGTATGATGACTGAAGGTTCATCAGTCAGTACCCACGTTTTAAGAATGAAAGGGTATATTGACCGATTGACCCGTCTTGGCTACCCACTGGGTCAAGAATTGGCAACCGACATGGTTCTCAATTCTTTATCCAAATCATATGACCAGTTCGTCTTGAACTACAATATGAATGGTTTGGAGAAAAATCTCACGGAGCTTCACGGCATGCTTAAAACCGCTGAGAGAAATATGAAATCCAAGTTGGATTTATCCAAACCAAAACAGGTGTTGATGATCAAACCTAAAGGTGGGATAAACAAGAAGAAAAGGGTGGTTACCAAGGGTAAAAGAAAAGTTGGAAGTTCCAACAAAGAAAAGGGCAAGGGAAAGATTCCTGAGGAAGCAGTTTGCTTCAACTGCAACCAGAAGGGACATTGGAAGAGAAACTGCCCTGCCCTATTGGCAGAAATGAAGAAGCAGAAGGCTAGTGGAGCCGGACCTTCAGGTATGTTTACCATTGATTTATTCACCTCTGACTCTGATTCCTGGGTATTGGATACTGGGTGTGGTACTCACATTTGTACTACTTTTCAGGGACTAGGAAGTGAAGAGAAAATGAAACCAGGCCAGATGGAGCTTCGAATGGGGAATGGAGCTAAGGTAGCTGTTATTGCTCAGGGTACCTATGACATGAAGCTACCAAATGGTCTTATTTTAGCACTTAGCAAGTGTTTATATGTACCTAGCATTACTAGGAATATCGTTTCTTTTTCTCGGTTGCAACAAACTGGATTTATGTTTACTTTCAGTAATGATTCAATTTCAGCTTATCTTAACAATGTTTTGTATTTTGTGGCCAAACCACACAATGGTATTTATGAAATTGATATGCAAAAGGGTTGTAATTATGAATCAATGTATAATGTAAACAATAAACGAATTAAGCGAGGCTTAAACCAGACCTATTTGTGGCATTGTCGTCTTGGACACATAAACAAGAAACGCATAGCCAAACTCCAGGCGGACGGAGTGTTGGAATCATGTGATGATTCATATGATGTATGTGAATCTTATTTAATGGGCAAGATGACAAAAGCGCCTTTTAAAGGCAAACCCGAAAGGGCAACAGAACTATTAGGGATTATACATACTGATGTGTATGGACCCTTTAGTTCAACCACAAGAAATGGTCATCGCTACTTCATTACTTTTACTGATGACTTCAGTAGATACGGGTATGTTTACCTAATGAAAAACAAATCTGAAAGCTTTGAGTTTTTTAAAGAGTTTCAGAATGAAGTAGAGAATCAACTTGGCAAAAAGATAAAGACACTTCGATCGGACCGGGGTCGGGAATATCTAAGCCAAGAGTTTATTGACCATCTAAGAGACAACGGGATAGTATCCCAATTAACTCCTCCCAGAACACCGCAACATAACGGTGTGTCCGAAAGAAGGAATAGAACCTTGTTGGACATGGTTCGCTCTATGATGAGTCGTACCAATCTGCCTAAAAGTTTCTGGGGTTACGCCCTAGAAACAGCTACCCGAATACTAAATAGTGCGCTAACCAAAAAGACCGATAAAACTCCTTTCGAACTATGGACTGGGAAGATCCCAAAACTGTCATATATGAGAATATGGGGTTGTGAAGCTTATGTTAAGCGGGAAGCTTCTGGGAAGCTTGATTCAAGGTCTGAGAAATGCATCTTTGTAGGATATCTAAAAGAGACAGTTGGATATTACTTCTACAAACCCAGCGAGAACAAAGTTTTTGTTGCGCGCCGCAGTGAGTTCCTAGAAAATGATTTTCTATCAAGAACCACAACGGGGGATACAGTAGATCTTGAAGAAATTCAAGAACCACAAGATGAAACAATGGTTTATACTGACAATCAACATGATGTTGAGCCTCAACAAGTTGTTGAAGGTAATGACGAGATACAAACAATCCGAAGATCGAGTAGGAGTCGTCAAGAGCCTAAGAGATATGGTTATCTCATTGGCAATGACGATACGGTTCATGATGAACCCGTAACCTACCAGGAAGCCGTATCAGGTTTAGAATCTGATAAATGGCAAGATGCCATGAAGGCTGAAATACAATCCATGTCAGAAAACCAAGTTTGGAACTTGGTAGATGCACCTACCGGCTGCAAAGTCATAGGGTGCAAGTGGGTATTCAAAAAGAAAACTGACATGGATGGGATTGTACATACTTATAAAGCTAGGTTGGTAGCTAAAGGTTTCACTCAGACTCATGGAGTAGATTATGATGAAACTTTTTCTCCAGTAGCCATGATTAAATCCATCAGGATACTTCTTGCCATAGCTGCATTTCATGATTATGAAATATGGCAAATGGATGTTAAAACCGCGTTCCTTAATGGAACTTTAAGCGAGGACGTGTACATGGTACAACCAGAAGGTTTTAAACATCCAAATTTTCCTGAAAAGGTATGTAAATTGCAAAAGTCCATTTATGGACTGAAGCAAGCATCTCGTAGTTGGAATCTTCGTTTTGATGAAAAGATTAAAGAATTTGGTTTCTTAAAGAACGAAGATGAACCTTGTGTATACAAGAAAGTCAGTGGGAGCATAATAGTATTCCTGATCCTATATGTCGATGATATATTGATCATCGGAAATGACATCCCTATCCTTAAAGGTGTAAAAACCTGGTTAGGGAAGTGTTTCGCGATGAAGGATCTAGGAGAAGCAGCTTATATCCTTGGTATAAAGATCTATCGTGATAGATCGAAACGCTTAATTGGATTAAGCCAAAGTACATATATTGACAAGATCTTAAGACGCTTCAAGATGGAGGGTTCTAAGAGAGGAAACTTGCCAATGGTACATGGTGTACATCTGAGCAAAACTCAGAGTCCTATATCTCAAGATGACATAAACCGCATGAAGGGTGTTCCCTATGCTTCGGCCATCGGTTCAATTATGATGCCATGTTATGTACTAGACCAGATGTCTCGTATGCCCTAAGCATGACGAGCAGGTATCAGTCAAACCCAGGTGATGCTCACTGGGTAGCAGTAAAGAATATTCTAAAGTATCTAAGAAGAACTAAAGAAATGTTCTTACTGTACGGCGGTCAAGAAAGAGATCTGTGTATTCAAGGATACACAGAAGCTAGTTTCCAAACCGACCGAGATGATTATAAATCACAGTCGGGATATGTGTTTGTGTTAAACGGGGGTACTGTGAGCTGGAAGAGCTACAAACAAAGCACGATAGCAGATTCAACTGCAGAATCGGAGTACATTGCAGCGTCGGACGCCGCAAAGGAAGTTGTTTGGATGAAGAAATTCATCACAGATCTGGGAGTAGTCCCTAGCATATGTGACCATCTCGAAATCTATTGCGACAATGAGGGTGCCATTGCTCAGGCAAAGGAACCAAGGTCACATCAGCGCTCCAAACATATCATGAGAAGATATCACCTAATTCGAGAGATTATTGAAAGAGGTGACATAAAGATATGTAAAGTTCGATCAGAAGACAATCCAGCAGATCCTCTAACCAAGCCTTTGAGTCAAAGCAAGCATGATGCTCACATTAGCTCAATAGGCCTAAGGTTTTGTAATAATTTAGTCTGATTTGTAAAATTTTAGTAATCTTTTACTTTGTGAACATTAAAACAGTTATGTTTTACAATTTATGGCATATTGGATATGAGTATTTAATTAAAACATCTCTGTGTTCGTTTTAACATGTTTAAGTATCCTTAAATAAATATGATGATCATATTATTTAGAATTGTCCTTGATCAGTTATTACTAGGGGACGAGTAATAAATCAAGATTATTGTGAAGTCTGGTCATAGTCCAAGTTGGAAGTGCACTAGGTGCAACCAGAGTCACATGCGTTTGTCGGAGTACAAGGCGTTGGACAAGACCCACGGTCAAGATCACCTCATAGATCGGCGTCATAAGGTGAGTCTTGAAATAGTACAACACTATTTATCCTCAGACCTTAGATGTGCATTGGGATCTAATGCACAAGGAGTGTTATGCTTTGATATAGTCTAACGTTACCCTTAACCGGGTAATCATAAGGGTTATATTAGGTATAACATGAATTGTGTAGTTAGTCGTGTACATGCAATATAGGATTTGCTCCTCTCAAGATGAGAGAGATATTTCTGGGCCCCTCGATTACATATTATGATTTACATGCATGAACAAGTGGATCAGTTGGACTAATGACACTTGTATAATCAAATATGTTGGGATCGAGAAACACAATCTTTGAACTATAAATGATGAGATAGATCTATGCCTTAAGTTCAAAATAAAATATCGTGAAGCAAAAGGATAATGAATGATTCTACAATATGATTGATTATATCAATCAAATTGCTCGAAGGTAAAAGCACATTTACATAGCCTTGGGGGCGGTGACGTGTTTCTAGACGCTTACCATCGTCTGTGTTACTGTGTATCGTGTACAAGTGGGAGAATGTAAGTTATTATATGCCCACGACACGTGTCACACAGAGATACTGCTGAGAAGTATGTAAACCTATAGGGTCGCACACAAAGAATGCGTTTGTTTCCATTTGTAGAAACCTGAATTTAATGAAAATATGTGTTAAACTGTAATTATGATAATTACAGGGTGAAAACGTAATTATGTTAATTACGGGGAATTATCTGTAATTATATAATTATATTTTAAAGTTTAAAAGGATAATTATATATACTTATATAATTATATTTTAAAGTTTAAAAGGATAATTATATATATATATATATATATATATTTGAATTTGATTTGAATATTACACATAATAATTAAACCTTATTTAATTATTAGTTGAATTATAGTCTAACTATAATTTTTCTGATATAAATAAGGGGCTAGGCTAAACCATTTGAAAGACAATTGAGTTAGAAAAGCCTTTCAGAAAAATACAGAAAAGAAACCCTTTTCTTTTCTGTAAAACACATATAGATCTAGGGTTATTGGGCTAGCACCTGGTGGAATTTCGCGTGTTCGTGTGTGGATACCGCTAGAGGAAACCTCGATTGGTTTCTAAGTGCTCAGCTAGTTCAACCACAACAGATCTGAAAAGGTACATCTCTAAACACCCTATGGTGTGGTTTTAAGTTTTGATTAAATACATCATTGGATCCGTTTGGGTTTTAATTGTTTAGAAAAGTTTTTTTTTTGTAACCAAAATTATTTTTATTTCCGCTGCGTATAACGGTTACAAATTGCATTAAATCTCTACATTAAGGAATCGGAAGAGCAAGGGATTCGGTGACTCGGAATAGTGCTCGCTCGAAGGAGGTGTGCCATGGCGGAGAGCAGATTAGGAAAACATCTTCTTCAATTGCGGTTGATTTAGGATTTTTTGTTTCCCAAAATTGTGTTTGATTTCATGAGGTGAAATAACATATAGACGAAAATTGTATTTGATTTCATGGGGTGAAATAGATTGGAGATGAAAATTGTGTTTTATTTCATGGGATGAAATAGATTAGAGATGAAAATTATGTTTGATTTCATGTGGTGAAATAACATATATATGAACATTATGTATGGATTTCATTAGGTGAAATAACATAGAGGGGCGTTTAAATGCAACCCCTCTAAATCATGCAAACTATACAACCCTTTTATCTATCCTTCATTTTATTTTTAGTTTTTCTTTCTTATTTTTAATTACAAAAGGATAGTTTCGGTAACATAAATTATATAGAATATTCCATGAATATATTGTTTCCTTTTTTTAGGGGGGGGGGGGATTACATCTTATCAATCAACCTTATGGTAACCGTTTTTTTTCTCACTCCGGGTTTTGATTTACGATCATTGAACCTTGAAATGGGGAGAAAGGAGGCCTTAGTTGTTTCATTAAAATCACTGTTGCATGTGCAAAAAGTGCACCACTACCGATATTATTTGTTTCATTAAAATCAAGGTTGCATGAAGAGAAGGTGCACCACTATCGATATTTGTTTCATGAGCAGACACATAGATATGTTAGATCATGAATCACTATAGCATGCATCATAAATTATGATTGGACCACATGTTGAATTATGGTTGAATTAGTGTTGCATCATCAAGGATTAATCCCTATTTAAAAGTAATATGTAAATCAAAACCTAGAATCCTTTCCAATGTGAGGGAAAAAGATACCATTAATTTGGATTGATCCGATCGATGTGATCTCACAAAAAAGGAAACAATATATTTATAGAATATTCTATATAATTAATGTTATCGAAATTACCTCTTTGTAAATTAAAAAAGAAAGAAGAAAAAACTGAAAATAAAATTAAGGGTGGATAAATGGGTTGCATATTTTGTATGATCTATAGGGGTTGCATAATAACCCACCTCTTAACATATTTCACCTCATGAATCTCTGTTACAAAATGACGATATGCTCTTTTCATATGATGAAACAACTTTTAATTAAAATCATAGGATCAAAACCAAGTTACGGTTTAGATCGGTTCTCACGGTTCTCAATCTTTTTTTGGTTTTCACTTGATTTAACCCCTATATATATGTATGCATATAGTCCCTTTCTTTTACAAACCCAATAATTAACAAACAATCACACCGAAATAAACCTTTAACGAGTATCGAAGATATTGCTGAAGAAAGAGATAGAATACTAATGATCTGAAGTGACATTCAGGAAACCAAGACTCATATACTAGGCATGACAATCCAACCAAGACTCAACAATAGCTGAAGAGCTTCTCAGTAATTCAAGACATCACTGCTCAAGAGTAGGGGTGCTCAAATTTCCGACCAACCCGACCAACTCAACCCGGAAAAACGCAAAAAATCTCAAACTAAGGTAACCCGATACATAATTGATACAAATTTTGTCCAAGCCGCATCTATTGGGTTGGAAATGGGTTGAGTCCAAAGTAACCCGACCAACCCGTCAACCCGACCAAAACTTGTACGTTTTTATTATTTTTAATGGTTTTAGACTTTTAACATCTCTTCTTTCTATCAATTCTCAAATCTTCCTATCTTAGCCGTAGTTTAGATATGTCACACCCCGCTAAAGTGGAAACACAGGATATGGCAGCGCTCGATTTCATGGCATAAAGTAATAAATAATACCAACCACAACATTTAAAAATATAATAAAATATGTTTACGTTTACAACCATGATATTCAAAATCATTCCCAAAAGTACGACTATTACAATAATTAGACAAAACATTCAATATTTGCCGGGATGATTGTTGTCACACGCGTTCATGCATCCTAATTATCGGTCCTTACCTTAGTACTTCGCATGTTTAAAGAAAAGGTCAACTACATAGAGTTGGTGAGTACACAGGTTTTCATATGCATAAAAGTAGTTGTATGCAAAGTTTAGAAACTTTTGTGAAACATTTGTTCACGAAATATTTATGAAATGATTGTTCTAATATATGCACGGGTTATCATGTATACGGCAATGCTGTAGCATTGAGCCACTACCAAACCTTTCGACAATTCAACGCCCCTTAAAAAGAACCGCGTCATACCACAGCGGTGGACTAACTCCACATGGGTAAGACAAAATGTCACCGACCCCTTTTGAGTCAAGTAACGTTAATGGAAAAGTGCACCTCTAGCTTAACGGCTAAAAGTGAGGTTGTCAACCCTAATAGCGCTATCCATTAATACCACCGGCCCCAGTTCAGACTAATAGGTAATGTCCAATAGTGGGGACTTATTCATTTAATACTCAATTGCATCGTCAAGTATACATACCATAGTTCATAACTATTTAAATTCAAGATTCAACAAATTGTAATGAACAATCATTTGAGAGTAGAAACAAGTTGCAATTGTAACATGCTTTTCACCCCAAAATACGTAAAACGATAAAAGAGGGGCTGTGAATACTCACAATCTTCGGCAAAGATTCCAAGAGTTGTTGCACAGTTGCTCATATGCCCGGTTCTAGGTCCTTCCTATGGAAGTGAAACATACTATCAGTTCTGGGCCTAACAGTTTGGGCTAAAGCTATGCTTAGATCAACGTATCTTATAAAATGCCTTATGGGTTAGGTACTCGGTTTAAATATTATTTTGCATTGTTGAATATATGAAGATTATTGTTTTTATGAAGTTATTGGAAGTTTACTGTTAGAAAATTAAATTTACGAGTTATACGCTTAGCAGATAATTCCTTGGATCATGATTTAACCCGAGTTCGAATTTTTATAAATCTCTTATTTATAAGGATAACATTTTTTTTAATACAAGGGTATATATATATATATACATATTATTTGATATTTTAACAAAGACTATAACTTATAAGCCTATTATTATTTTTAACAACCCAAAACTTATTTTTTTCTAGAACTAGAGTTTTACTTTTCTGCTGGGAGAAATTTAGGTTCACTTATTGGCATATTTAAGTATTTTCTCAAATTTATTATTTAACCAAATTTTTATACATTTAAATTTAGTGTCTTAGGGAACTTTTGACATAAAAATCACCATTTTTATAGGTGCTTAGGTAACATAATCATTACATGCAAGTTTAAGTGTCACAGTTATCAAGGCAGCCTGCACACTCTTTTTGTCATATCAATTTGATGGGTCAAAACTTATTGTTTTTCGGTGATTCAAATTGGGTTGTAAACCTAACTCAATTATAAAACTTCTAGAAAAATATTCACCTCATTTGGATACGTAATGAGTGAGTTATGGTCCTTTTATGTCAAGAGTTCCAATCTGCCAGAATATGATGTTTTGCACACTAAATTTGTCATAAGTGGTTGAACACCCAAATCTTCATATTTTTAATTGAAATCAATTTTGTTTGAATTCTGACTCATCAAAGTTACTTTAGGAATAAAAATCATAAATTTTTATGGATTTAAAAGATGGTTATGGTTGTTTGAATGGAGGTTTTTGTCCAGACGGATTCATCCTGCGCACATAACTTTATAGGTGAGGATGAGGGGTCAAAAATCAATATTTTTGAGTGAATCCAGTTGTGTTAGATTTGTAACTCACAAAATAAAGTTCCAGAAGAAGATTCATAATATTTGGTTGAATATTTTTCAAGTTATGGCAGAAGCAAGAACATCCATGCAATCTGCTAGATTCTAAAATGAAATTTCATGGCAACATAAATACTTTTTAACTTTTATTCTCACCCAAAGGGTGGTCTTTTTTGTTTAAAAACGTTTTTACAATGCTTTTTAACATAAGTTTTGTAAAATAACATCCTTTAGATTACAAAGAAGGAGATACACATGCATGAATTCTACCATCTTAGATGATGAGAAAGTAGACATGCATGTCTTCTAAGCTCCATTTTCTTGAGTTTTGATTACATGGATCATGGGTTATCACCATTTCTTAACATTTTACATGCTTTGGTGTCTAACCTACCATTTGAAGGCCTATGAAGGTCCGTCTTTTCAGAAACCTCAAGAAAGTGAAGAAAAATGCAAGTAAAATGAAAGAAAATGCAAGAAAAGAAGGAGATGAAGAAGAATGCAAGATATTGTACTTACCCACACTAGAGATGATTTTTGATCTTCAAAGTTTGATGGATTTGAGAGGGTTTTGGGGCTGATTTTCAGCCAAGAAAAGGAGAGAGAGAGATGTAGGGAAATGAGATGGTTACTAGAGAATTGGGGTTTTGAGGGAAAAGAGATTTAAAAAGAAGGAGTTTGGTTGGGGGAGAGAGAGGTGGACGGTTCTCTCTCTCTCTCAATTTATATATATATATATATATATATATATATATATATATATACACATAATATGTAATTTTTATAAAAAGAGAGATCAAAGGTAGGTAAATTCTCAATTATCTACGTAAATTTTTTGTTTGATTACTTAAAGTTTAGAATTTATATTTGATTAATTAATTTTTATATTTAACCCACATATTATTATTAATATAATAAAATGTTATTTTTTATCGGAATGACATTTTATAAGACAGTGTATCCTGTTACGTGCGGTAACCGGATATTCTAAGCGCACTGCCGGGAATCTTAGGAAACTAAACCTTAGCCACCATAATTAAGTTATCATGAGTAATTGTACATGTTAAGACATGTGTTACGCTACTAAGTTGCTAACCTGAAGGAGGTTCTGGTTGACAGATGTCACAGACTCCCCTTCTTAGAAGAATTTCGCCTCGAAATTAAATGATTGTCACTCCCGGACTGATTCTTCGTAAAGAGGTGAGGGTACTTAAGTTTCATGTGATCTTCTCGCTCCCAAGTATACTCAGGTCCATGCCTCGAATTCCAACGAACTTTTAGGATTGAGATCTTACTGCGCCTTAAACGCTTGACTTCATGGTCAAGGATCTCAATTGGTTCTTCTACAAAGTTCAATCGATCATTGATCTGAACATCTTCCAGGGGTAGAAACAATGATTCATCAGTTAGGCATTTCTTAGGGTTTGACACGTGGAATGTGTCATGGAGGCGCTCAATTCTTGCGGTAACTTAAGTTTATACGCTACTGGACCAACCCTTTTAACTATTTCAAATGGACCAATATATCTCAGACTCAGCTTGCCTCTTTTCCCAAAGCGTACAAGTCCTTTCCAAGGTGACACCTTCAGGTGCACCTTATCACTTACTTGAAACTCCAATGGCTTTCGGCGGTTATCTGCATAGCTCTTTTGACGATCTCTTGCAGCCTTGAGTCTATCCTTGATAATTGAGATATTGTCTGTAGTTTCTTGCACAATGTCGGGCCTAGTCAATTGTCTGTCGCCACTCTCCAATCAACTGAGTGGGGATCTACACTTGCGTCCATATAAGGCCTCATACGGTGCATACTGAATGCTAAGTGTGATAGCTGTTGTTATAGGAGAATTCAACTAATCGTAGGTGAGTATCCCAACTTCCACCAAAATCTATCACACAGGCACGTAGCATATTTTCTAGCGTTTGAATAGTTATTTCCATCTGCCCATCCGTTTGAGGATGATAGGAAGTGCTCAAGTCCAAACGCGTACCCAACGCTTTCTGGTGTGATTGCCAAAATTGTGATATAAAACGACTATCTCTATCTGAGATGATAGAAATGGGTACTCCGTGACGCATAACGATTTCACTAATGTAAATTCGTGCAAGCTTTTCCATCTTGTAGTCTTCTCGAATAGGGAGAAAATGCGCAGATTTCGTAAGTCGATCCACTATAACCTAGATTGAGTCGTGTCCCTTCCCAGTTTTGGGTAACTTGGTTACGAAATCCATAGTTATTTGCTCCCATTTCCATTGGGGAATCTCGGGTTGTTGTAACAGGCCAGATGGTTTCTGATGTTCGTCCTTAACTTTTGCACAGATCAAGCACTTGTTTACATACAAGGCAATGTCTTTCTTCATTCCCGGCCACCAATAGTATTCTTTTAGATCTTTGTACATTTTATTAGCTCCTGGGTGAATCGAATATCTTGATTGATGAGCTTCATCCAAAATTGTTGATCATAGGTCATTAACCTTTGGTATCCAAACCTTGTCTTCAAAGTAACGTACCCCATCTGACTTTGTTTTAAATCTATGCTCCCAGTGATGTAGGATCTCGCCCTTCAAATTCTCTGCTTTCTATGCTTCTTCTTGAGCTTCAAGAATTCGTACCTTCAGACTCGTATGAACGATCGCACCCAAAGCTTGCACCCTTCACGATTTCACTCTTTCCTTCCGACTTAATGCATCGGCTACCACATTAGCCTTGCCTGGGTGGTACTTTACTTCACAATCATAGTCACCAAGCAGTTCGACCCATCTTTAATTCTTTTTTTTACCTCATATTAAGCATCTTCTGATCAAGGATGTGTTGAAGACTTTTATGGTCGGCGTAGAAGGTGCATTTAGTGCCGTAAAGATAATGTCTCCAAATCTTGAGTGTGAACACTACGGCTCCTAGATCTAGATCATTAGTGATATAGTTCTTCTCATGAATTTTAAGTTGCCTTGAAGCATATGCAATGACCTTGTCCTTTTGCATCAACACCCCCCCCCCCCAAACCTTGGTGTGATGCATCGCAGTAGACTACGAAATTCCCCGTGCCTTCTGGTAATGCCAGAATTGGTTCATTACATAACCAATGCTTAAGCTTTTGGAATGCTTCTTCCCGTTTCTTACCCCAAATAAACTTCTTATCCTTTTGGGTTATGACGTTAGTGGTTGCGCAATTTTTGAGAAATTTGCAATGAATCGCCGATAATAGCCTGCTAAACCGAGAAATTGACGAATTTATGTGGGAGTCTTCGGGGCATCCCACTTCTTGATGGCCTCAATTTTTGCCGGATAATTTCTGGTCTTTGAGCAGTTCTAGAATCAACTTTAGATGTCGTTCAAGATCCTCCTTGCTTCGCGAATAAATTAATATATCATCTATGAACACGACCACGAACTTATCCAAATACGGTCTATAGACCTTGTTCATTAAGTCCATGAAGACATCTGGTGTGTTTGTTATCCCGAAGGGCATAACCAGGAACTCGTAATGGCCGTAACGAGTCCTAAATGCCGTCTTGGGAACATCCTCATCATGGACCCTCATTTGATGATATCCACATCGAAGATCAATTTTTTGAAAAGTAAGTAGCACCTTGGAGCTGATCGAACAGGTTGTTGATTCGAGGAAGAGGGTAACGATTTTTGATGGTTAGCTTATTGAGTTCTCTATAATCGATGCACATTCACAATGATCCATCTTTCTTTTTAACGAAAAGAACTGGGGCTCCCCACGACGAAGAGCTGGGGCTCCCCACGACGAAGAGCTGGGTCTTATTAATCCTTTGTCGAGCAGCTCCTGGAGTTGTCCTGACAATTCTTAAATTTCCGATGGGGCCAATCGATAAGGTGATTTAGCCACTGGTGCAGCACCAGGAATTAAGTCGATATGGAATTCGACTTGTCTTGGTGGTGGCAATCCTGGTAGCTCATCCGGAAACACCTCAGGAAAAATCCCGAACTACTGGAAAGTCCTGAATGCGTTTCTCTTCAATTCTATTATCTATGATGTGAGCCAAAAACGCAATACTCTCCTTTTTCAAGCACTTTGGCATCTTCATACACGATATTATCTTAATAATCTTTCCGAGCTTCTCTCCCTGAACGATGAGAGTTTCTCCTTCTGGCAATGGAATCCGGACGATCTTTTCGGAAAAACATATTTCGACTCGGTTTTTGGATAGCCAATCCATGCCCACAACTATGTCGAAGCTTCCTAGATCAATTGAGATAAGATCTATGCTAAAATTCTTATTAGCTAAGCTTAGAGTGCAGTCCGTAATTATATCCCTAGCTCTAGCTTCTTGCCCATTCGCAAATTCAATAGTGTAGACTTCTTTCAGCCTTTGGGGTTTCAAATTAATTTTTGCCTTAAACTTTAATGATACAAAGCTCCTATCCGCTCCAGAATCAAACAGTACTGATGCATAGTGAGTTGCGATATTATTAAACTTAATTACTAAGGGTGTTATGGGAAAAAGGAGTGTCTAAGATATGCAATGTTTATGCATGCACACACAAAATTCATGCTCGCCGCTTTTAAGTAGTAAAATCCTTTTGCACTCCTAATACAACTAGTTCAAGTCCCCCATTATGCATACCTAAATTAGACAGAGGTGATCATGCTTTGTCTAAGTTATGGTATAATAATACGACACTCAACCTAGTTATACTAGTGATACACTTCAGCCTTTGAGAATCATTTCAAAAACCGTTTTGAAATTATGTTTATATTTTGTTATGTTTGAGGTTTCCATAAGGAAACCGGCATTCTCTATAACTTTAGGCTCTGATACCAAATCTGTCACACCCCGCTAAAGCGGAAACACAGGATATGGCAGCGCTCGATTTCATGGCATAAAGTAATAAATAATACCAACCACAACATTTAAAAATATAATAAAATATGTTTACGTTTACAACCATGATATTCAAAATCATTCCCAAAAGTACGGCTATTACAATAATTAGACAAAACATTCAATATTTGCCGGGATGATTGTTGTCACACACGTTCATGCATCCTAATTATCGGTCCTTACCTTAGTACTTCGCATGTTTAAAGAAAAGGTCAACTACATAGAGTTGGTGAGTACACAGGTTTTCATATGCATAAAAGTAGTTGTATGCAAAGTTTAGAAACTTTTGTGAAACATTTGTTCACGAAATATTTATGAAATGATTGTTCTAATATATGCACGGGTTATCATGTATACGGAAATGCTGTAGCATTGAGCCACTACCAAACCTTTCGACAATTCAACGCCCCTTAAAAAGAACCGCGTCATACCACAGCGGTGGACTAACTCCACATGGGTAAGGCAAAATGTCACCGACCCCTTTTGAGTCAAGTAACGTTAATGGCAAAGTGCACCTCTAGCTTAACGGCTAAAAGTGAGGTTGTCAACCCTAATAGCGTTATCCACTAATACCACCGGCCCCAGTTCGGGCTAATAGGTAGTGTCCAACAGTGGGGACTTATTCATTTAATACTCAATTGCATCGTCAAGTATACATATCATAGTGCATAACTATTTAAATTCAAGATTCAACAAATTGTAATGAACAATCATTTGAGAGTAGAAACAAGTTGCAATTGTAACATGTTTTGCACCCCAAAATACGTAAAACGATAAAAGAGGGGCTGTGAATACTCACAATATTCGGCAAAGATTCCAAGAGTTGTTGCACAGTTGCTCATATGCCCGGTTCTAGGTCCTTCCTATGGAAGTGAAACATACTATCAGTTCTGGGCCTAACAGTTTGGGCTAAAGCTATGCTTAGATCAACGTATCTTATAAAATGCCTTATGGGTTAGGTACTCGGTTTAAATATTATTTTGCATTGTTGAATATATGAAGATTATTGTTTTTATGAAGTTATTGGAAGTTTACTGTTAGAAAATTAAATTTACGAGTTATACGCTTAGCAGATAATTCCTTGGATCATGATTTAACCCGAGTTCGAATTTTTATAAATCTCTTATTTATAAGGATAACATTTTTTTTAATATAAGGGTATATATATGTACATATTATTTGATATTTTAACAAAAACTATAACTTATAAGCCTATTATTATTTTTAACAACCCAAAACTTATTTTTTTCTAGAACTAGAGTTTTACTTTTCTACTGGCAGACATTTAGGTTCACTTATTGGCATATTTAAGTATTTTCTCAAATTTATTATTTAACCAAATTTTTATACATTTAAATTTAGTGTCTTAGGGAACTTTTGACATAAAAAGCACCATTTTTAGAGGTGCTTAGGTAACATAATTATTACATGCAAGTTTAAGTGTCACAATTATCAAGGTAGCCTGCACACTCTTTTTGTCATATCAATTTGACGGGTCAAAACTTATTGTTTTTCGGTGATTCAAATTGGGTTGTAAACCTAACTCAATTATGAAACTTCTAGAAAAATATTCACCTCATTTGGATACGTAATGAGTGAGTTATGGTCCTTTTATGTCAAGAGTTCCAATCTGCCAGAATATGATGTTTTGCACACTAAATTTGTCATAAGTGGTTGAACACCCAAATCTTCATATTTTTAATTGAAATCAATTTTGTTTGAATTCTGACTCATCAAAGTTACTTTAGGAATAAAAATCATAAATTTTTATGGATTTAAAAGATGGTTATGGTTGTTTGAATGGAGGTTTTTTTCCAGACGGATTCATCCTGCGCACATAACTTTATAGGTGAGGATGAGGGGTAAAAAATCAATATTTTTGAGTGAATCCAGTTGTGTTAGATTTGTAAGTCACAAAATAAAGTTCCAGAAGAAGATTCATAATATTTGGTTGAATATTTTTCAAGTTATGGCCGAAGCAAGAACATGCATGCAATCTGCTAGATTCTAAAATGAAATTTCATGGCAACATGAATACTTTTTAACATTTATTCTCACCCAAAGGGTGGTCTTTTTTGTTTAAAAACGTTTTTACAATGCTTTTTAACATAAGTTTTGTAAAATAACATCCTTTAGATTACAAAGAAGGAGATACACATGCATGAATTCTACCATCTTAGATGATGAGAAAGTAGACATGCATGTCTTCTAAGCTCCATTTTCTTGAGTTTTGATTACATGGATCATGGGTTATCACCATTTCTTAACATTTTACATGCTTTGGTGTCTAACCTACCATTTGAAGGCCTATGAAGGTCCTTCTTTTCAGAAACCTCAAGAAAGTGAAGAAAAATGCAAGTAAAATGAAAGAAAATGCAAGAAAAGGAGATGAAGAAGAATGCAAGATATTGTACTTACCCACACTAGAGATGATTTTTGATCTTCAAAGTTTGATGGATTTGAGAGGGTTTTGGGGCTGATTTTCAGCCAAGAAAAGGAGAGAGAGAGAGAGATGTAGGGAAATGAGATGGTTACTAGAGAATTGGGGTTTTGAGGGAAAAGAGATTTAAAAAGGAGTTTGGTTGGGGGAGAGAGAGGTGGACGGTTCTCTCTCTCTCTCAAATTTTTTTTTTTGATATATATATATATATACATAATATGTAATTTTTATAAAAAGAGAGATCAAAGGTAGGTAAATTCTCAATTATCTACGTAAATTTTTTGTTTGATTACTTAAAGTTTAGAATTTATATTTGATTAATTAATTGTTATATTTAACCCACATATTATTATTAATATAATAAAATGTTAATTTTTATCGGATTGGCATTTTATAAGACAGTGTATCCTGTTACGTGCGGTAACCGGATATTCTAAGCGCACTGCCGGGAATCTTAGAAAACTAAACCTTAGCCACCATAATTAAGTTATCATGAGTAATTCTACATGTTAAGACATGTGTTACGCTACTCAGTTGCTAACCTGAAGGTTCTGGTTGACAGATGTCACAAGATATGTCTACGAGACCACACCGATTAACATCGTACGAATCTAACCTTCAAGTCTTCAAAAATATTCAATATCGATAGAATCAAGAGCCAAAAGATACTCTTCTCTTCTCATATTAGTCTTATTTTTATATTTCCATTTTGATTTTAGTTTTTTAAACGAAATCACTTAGTTAGATTGTAAAATGATGTGTTAAAGTTTCAACCCGATCAACCCGACTAACCCAACCCAACCCGCACGGTTTAGGTTGGATTGGGTTGCACTTTTGATTGGGTTGAGTTGAGATTTTTCAAACCGCAAACATTGGGTTGGGTTGTTCAACTACCTTCAACCCGACCAACCCAACCCGTGAGCACCCTACTCAAGAGTCTTGCTCTACAAGATTGAAGTTTGTCTTATCCTATTTTGCACAAAAGGACGAAAGTACATAATACGATTGCTTTCTTGTCTACAATCGTGTTTACCAACTTTCTGCCACCTTCTTACACATGCGGCTCAAAGCATGCTCAAGAAAGTAGAAAAGGACATGCATCCACTATCCTCTTGACACGTGGATTGTACCCTCTGAGTTGCATCAAAAGCATTGGGTATAAATAGCATGGAAGACCCTCTTCCATGCTAGGCCTTCTTCTTAATTATCCTTCATTCTATTTATTTCTTTCCTTCTTATTTTTCGTGCAAAAGAACTTAGTGATTGTCAATATTGTTTTAGAACAGGTTTACCTTTTCAATTTCCGCAAGCAATCTGTAAATTCTGTTTTGATTTATTCAATAATAAATAAAAGAATTTAAAAAGTAAAATTGGTGTGTTTGTATTCATCCCCCTTCCACAAACTATTTAACTCTTGTAGACCCCTTTGGGATAACAGAGGGCAACAAGATTCTAAAGGAGAGGAACTATGTATGAGGGTTTATCTTATAAACCATTTATGATGGTTTATCTTATAAACTCTCTTTACACTTTCCCCCTAGACTAATCTTTCAAACCCAAGTTTGAAACAATGTGCTTCCATCCCGATGTTGACCCGTTTGACAATATCTATCTAGATATCCTTCAGGTATAAAAATCTTTAATTCTTCAGCACTAACGTCAGTTTTATAGATTTCCTCATAGAAAATTTATCCCTAATTTAAGATAATATTCTAAATGACGTTGTTCAGTAGTTTAATTTAAATAAAAAAATTGCAATTGCTACAGATGTTTGTTGCTCAATTGATTATTTTTACATATTTCTATTGACCATTATGGTCGTCAACAATTCACCATATTAATTTTTTCTGTTGTGTACTTAATTTGAACAATTTTTTTGGAATTTAATAAACTTGTAATACTTTTGTAGTTGTGGAGCTAACAACTAATCTATTCATAAACATGATTTATGTTCAGAAAACAACTTCGAATAATGGAAAAATAGGATAATCTTGTGGAGCCATATTATCAACAACATTTTTATGACAATTAAAACATATTGCTAAAGAAAACATTGCAAATTTTGTGATAGATTCCAAAATGGGTATGGGAATCATCGTAGTTTCTATGGTAATTGAGTATTATCTTTTATTGTTTGTGGAATAATGATTATAATTCTCTTGTTAATAAATTTTTTGACCACCCTATTTGTCAGATTACAGAAAAATGGTACACAAACATTATGCAGCCGGTGAATCCTTTGAGAGTTGATGCACAAATCATGGGTCTACTTTATTGGTAAGAAAGCAGTATTGTTAAATGTCTACGCCAACATCCAAAATTAAATGGGTTTACATAAGTCATTCCATTTGTATACACATATTTAGGGGGCGTTTGGTTCAGAGAATGATTTATTAAGGAATGGAATCTATCTAAGGAATTGGAATCTAGAAGGAATTGAAATGGTGTAACACCCTCAAATCTGGAAATAACAACTTATTTAAAATTTTCTAAATACATCAATAAAGGAATTATCTACAACCACAAATTAAGATTTAACCTCAATACAAACATTCATTATATACAAAAGCCTATAATAAGAACGGGTGCTACTAAAACTCCGTAATAGTCACTATCTCCAAAATTGCGGAAGACTTCACCAACTACTTACCATTGCACAAAGCTAAGGCTCTACGCTTCATAGAACTGCTAGAACCCAACTCCCAACTGGAACCTGATGCACATGCCGACAAATAAAAAGGTTAGGCTTAACGCCTAGTGAGCTCAAGAGATTTTCAACATATATAAAATAATCGTTTAAAAGAGAAAGAATGCGGTTAAAGGTTATAGTCCTTCCATATGATACGTCTTACATGTGAAAATGACTCATTTCCAACAATATGCATTTTAGGTAAAGAACACCAATTAAAACGTTTTCCAAACCAACTACTTGAAAGATAATGATACCAACATAGGTCGCCCATTCATAAATTAGTTTTTAACTCAAAACTCACTCAAAGCGTAGGTATAAATTGAACTCTTCTTTTATGAAGATACGGTTAAACCTTATATCCCAAAACACCCCAAAACACGGGTGGGGAATAATACTCAACCCATAAATCAAGGGTAAAACCCAATTGTACAAAACGTCACCGAAAACTTGGATAATAAAACTCAATACCCAAAAACAACACCTTTCGGTGACGGGGGATTCCCGATTCCATAAAATGTGACGGTCCACAAAGTAAGCCCATTTTATGTTGTTATGACTAGTCATATAAACAAAAGTACACGCAAGGGATGTCAGGCTCAGTAGCTTTAAACATACACCCACGGAAACTCAAGTTCAACCCCGAAGGATTGCTAGGTCGAGCTCCTCATCCAATATCGTAATACTTGAGCACGAAGGACTTATACCCACATCCGGTACCTTAACGTGCAGCACGAAGGTCTTACACCCACATCCGGTGCCTAACGTGCCTCGACGTGGAAAACTAATCGTCCCAACGCCGGACAATAATAAACCAAATACGGGATCATGACTCCCAATGCGTCAAATAAGCCAAATAATACACATAAGGCCCAACAAGGCTCGAAGTCGAGCTACCAAAACTGGACTATTGTCCAAAAACCCCATCAAAATAACAATACCAAGCCGCAGACTTAGCAACCCATTGACTCATTAATAAATGAAATAAAAACACGATAAAACGCACTCACCCAACGGATATGCAAACATCACGACCAAAAGTGAGATTAGTTCAAAACTCAACATTAGTTGAGACAATCCATTTTCCAAATGAATTCATAACACAAAATATGCGTTTTCCAAATTTAACTGCTGATAAGAACGAAAATCATAAAATGAGACTATAAACATTCTTCAAGTTACCTCACATAGATGTGCAAGTGATACTTTATAAAACACTCCATTTCATGACGATGCATAAGACTCGACAAACATTTAAAAGTGTATTTCTTTGACCAAAGATCCATTCATGTAAAAAGACTTCAAAACACATTCGTTTGTGACACATATATCAAACGCCCAAAAATCTCCAATGTTGGTGTTATACAAGGTTTGTAAAGTTAGATAATTCAAATAATCAAAGATTAGCAAATAACCCAACATTTGATAATTTCATGAAAACACATAAAACACTTTAAAATAGACATTTTGGCATGTACAACGTTTTCACAAATCAACTTGAACTCACCTTGCTAGATTTAGTGCTAAATCTAGATTTCACCCAACGAGCTCTTTTGAAAACCACTTGAATCCTCAAGCCGAAAGCCTCCAAAAACCACTTAGGTTTTGACGAAAAACCTAGAAAACCCGAAATGAACTTGAGGTTGAAAATGAAGATGAAGCTCCTTGACCAACAACTTCCAATCTTTGATGGGTGGAAGGAGGAACACTAGGAACATAAAAGATTTGGTGCCCTTGATGCATAAAACTGATTTTAGGGTTTGGGGTTCGGTTTCTAGAGAGAAAAAGGGTGAAATGGGTTGAGAATAATGAGGTGGGGCTGCTCAAAATCGATTTTAAAACAACCAGAGGCCGCCGGCGATTGTGCCCGGCGATTGTGCCCAAGGCACTTTCGCCAGGGCATTATCGCCCAAACTGTATCGCGGGCACCACTCTGTTGGCGATTGTGCCCGGCGATTGTGCCCAAGGCACTATCGCCCAGAGTGTCCCGAGCCCCGATTTCTTCCATTTTCATCCGGAGCACCCACGATGCGATAAGGCTTAAAAGGTAAGGCGTAAGGGATGAAATTCTATGATCAGAATCAAGGGTTTCTCAAGGGATTGGCTTTCACAGACAGGAATTTACGGGTGTTACAAATGGAATGTTATCAGGTTTGACCAAGTGTTTGGTTGACAAGAATGGATTGCAATCAGTCAAATGAATTGGAATCTGTCTGTTTGGTTTGCAAAGGAATTGGAATGGAATTCTGAAAAATGACAAAAATACCCTTTCTTTTATTTTTATTTTTTTAAATGCCGAGAGAGAGAGAGGAGAGAGAGAGGGAGGGAGAGAGAGAGGAGAGAGATAAAGATAGGAGAGAGAGAGAGAGAGGAGAGAGAGAGGAGAGAGAGAGATGAGAGAGAGAGAGGAGAGAGATGAGAGTGAGAGAGGAGAGAGAGATGAGAGAAAAGAGAGAGAGATGAGAGAGAGAGGAGACAAAGGAGACAGAGAGAGAGGAGAGAAAGAGATGAGAGAGAAGAGAGAGAGAGAGAGAGGAGAGAGAGGAGAGGAGAGAGAGAGAGAGGAGAGAGAAGAGAGAGAGGAGAGAGGAGAGAGAGAGAGAGAGGAGAGAGAGATGAGAGAGAGAGAGGGTTTTAGAAGCGACTAGGGTTTTTAGAAAAGGTAAGGAGGGAATTTGTGTCATTTTGAGAAAATCTGATGGAATGAAATTCAATTCCATCCATTTTAAGAAGAAATGACCAAATCCATGATTAAAGGAATTTATGGAATTCAATTCCATTCCATTGGTAACCAAACAGCAGGATGGAATTTGGTCAATGGAATTGACCATTCCAATTCCATCAGATTCCGGCAGAATCCAGCGAACCAAATGCCCCCTTAGTCTTCTGTATTGTTTCCTAAACAAGACCTATATTATAACGAATCCTTTCTCGACATTTTCCTTTTTAAAATATCAAATTTAAATACATTAATACTTATTTCTTGTTGGAAGATTATTTCGTGAATAATCAATGATAAAGACATAAGATAAGAATATTGGATTATGTTGGAACACTAGTAATAGTTCGACCCTAGTCACGCCTTGGGTTACACGAAATTTCATCGAGGATAATTCAAATTCGCACTACGTTTTAGGCAGAAAAGGAGTGCAAAATCACACCGAGATCTATTATGTTTGTATGTAAAACGAGAAGTAAGACTCCTTTTCAAGGTAGGTAGCGTTTATCGAGTGGTTAACAATGGTTACACAATAGTTAAGACGGATGGGTATTAGCATAAGTGAGTGAACACTCATTGATCGACATCAATAGCTATTATTCATACACTTGATTAGTGCAGATTAGGACAATATAGATGCATATATGTTGTTATGCTCATGCCCTTCAATCTGTGGCTGCTTAGATTGACTTCATTTCTTATATTTTCAAGAGATTTTGCATCATGAAGTTGGCAATATATCATCACGCTTGCGACAATATTTGTTACTAAGTTTTGCATCACTTGTAACTGGGTTCATTTCTCTCTTTTTTTGTGTTGAAGAAATCCTTTTTTTGTTGTTCCCTTATGTTATGTTGATATTCCGTGTGCACTTGTTGCATGTTCCGGTTTCCACAAATACCATTTTCTTCAAATAATGTTAGAAATGGGAGATGATTTTCATGACTGTTACATAAATACAGAGGAGTAAAACAATTTGGTAATCGAAAAGTATGGGATGATGTTTAGTGTATAAGGTATTTGATTTAAGACGTAAAACCATGTTATAGAAGTGGTCACTTGTTATAAATAAGATAAAAAAAAAACTTTAAGATTAGGCATATTTCACTCCCGTCTATCTCTTCGGAGTTTCTGTAATCATTCTAAACCGATGGTCCAAAATTTGTATGTGGGTTTGATTATTAAATTCCATTATCTGTTTCCTGTGTCATTATTGAGGGATGTTACTATTAGTTATCATGTTTGGGATGTTGGTACTTGTTAACATGATCTTAATTGTGTTTGTAGGTGTCAAATTAGAGGAAGAGTTGCAAAAATCACAAGGAGCTATAACATTATCAACCGCTAGCGATGATAAAGTCTTTTATCTTTATTCTCTAATCTTAATAAGTTTTGTGTATGTGTTAACTTGTCGATGTCCAAAGCAACTGAGTTGTAAGTATACGAACTTTTGAATTGTTCGATGTTCTAAAGACACTGATTCATTTTTTTTATTTAATATGCATTTTATATATTTGAAACAATGTAAAGGAAAAGGAATGAGATTAACTTCCCTACTTTGGTGTCAAGTCTTTGGAACATATCCATTTGTCTTGGTAACTTTGAGTTCATAGGGGTATGTTGATCCATCAAAAGGTTAGAGGTATGAGTGTAATCCATATACGTGACATATCGGGTTAAACCTGCCAATAGGATACATATGCGATTTACCTTCCCCATGATGACCGTGGGATCGATAAGCTAGGACACCCAAGGGGGTGGTGAATACGTTTTTTTTCCCAATTACATAGGAAAAATGATTGATGATATCTTAAAACTGGAACCTTTGATTTCATTATCATCGTGCTTTCACCTACTGAGCTACCGGTGCTAGTTAAAAGGATAGGGGTCTAAGGCTCCCAATTGTCTCCATCTTACTTTGAAATGTAAATTAGTACATAACGCATCTTGAAAAGAACAATATTTGGGTGGTCAATGGTCGATGGATAAGCATAACGATCATTTGGTTGTAAATTTGAGATGAAAATATATGATTCTTGTAGTTTAGGATCCAAATCATAAGAGAGAGAGAAAACATTGCTTTGATAAGAAAGGTCATATAAATTTTTGTTGGAATGCGAAACTTTATAGTTCCTTTAATTGTAGATTGTAGCAAAAATAGCACAATTGTGATTGTCTATATATTGAAACTTGCAACATATCCATTGAATCTAGTAAGCAGATACACGAAGGTTAAAATAAGAAAGGCAAAAAGGTTGAGAGCGTACAAATAAATGATTCATATGTGAATCATTGATAAACCTGGAGAAAAAATCCATTTGAAAATGCATATATGAACCCATGTTCACTTATCTACCTTTTTACGAATTATTCCCATATGAAAATGCATATGTAAACGCCACGTTTCCTTTTACCAATGAATCATTTATTTGTACTTGTACATTCTTAACCCTTTTCCCTTAATTTTGAAGGATATATTTCAAAAGTCAACTCATCAAGATCGTATACAAATATCATGAATTAGGTGAGAAGCACAATTCATCCCAAATTGAGATTTTTATTTGTAACCGTGGGTGTCTGAACCAACTTGTATGCACCTCGACTGATCCTACGGTACCCTAAAAATAACAACCAGGAAAATCCCCAATAGCGTTGAATGGACTTGAGCTAACCCCTTAGTTAAGGGGGTGTTTGGTAAGAGGTATTATGCAGTAGTTACCGGGAACGAAAATAAAAGAAAATATTTGATTTTATATAATATAATGGATCCATTCTCATTTCCAATTCCTCTCCTTGAACCAAACACCCCCTAAATTACTAAGAGATTGGCAATGGGTAAAGCATTCAAGACCCATTCAAGATTTTGAATTCCACACGCACAATGTAGTTTGTTTGACTTCATACAACAAACAAAGGTAATAACAAAACATACTATTTCTGCATGATAGTTTCAAAGCCAATGCTCCTTGTTAATTAAGGTTCACATTGAGACTAATGGACCATTAACTACTAAATATGAAGATCAAACTCCCCAATCAACTTCTAATGTTAACTAGTACTAGGTACTATAAAAATAGTTTGACGGACCTCAAACATAAGCATTTGCTTCCATTGTTCGCCATTTAGTAGCCCTTGTAGCCAATCCTCTTTCCTCCCCAAATAACTCGCAGGAAATCGAAGCTAAATTGTTTGAAAATCAATCAAAAGCATACATTAATATGAAAACACCAATGCAAGAAAAGTGTGCACATTTGTGACAACTTGTCCGTGACAAGGATATAAAATGGCATGTATGCTTCTTGAGAAGAAAATGACTAGAGAGCATTCCCTACATATTGTATTTGCCATGACCAGGTATCACATAATGTCCCTTCATTTATATATAGGGCTAGTCGAGATATAATGACCCCAACTATGTTATAACCAAGCCAACACAACATTCAAAATCCTACTACCACCCTTGGAATGCAGTGACAATAAAATGGAAACATATCATGGCAGCACACATGTTACTCTATAAAAGGTCACATGACAAGTTTGGTGGTTGTCTGAGAGTTTCTCTTAAATTAAAAGGTAAATAAAGTTCACAAATTTTACCCCTTCTTTTCGTACACCTTGCATAAGTAGGGGTCTTCGCGACATCCCAAGGACGTTGAGCGTATCTTTTGTTGTTTCCACTTCATTGTTATGGCCAGTGAGACATACCGAGTTTGTTTAGTTTGGTTTCTAACCAAAAAAACACAACTTTTAATCAACTGAACAAGGGGTCTCAGCACAAAATCATTTCTATCCCTCGCCCTTCTCGGTGAGCTATATGTGGAGATTACCTCCCTTCTACCCCGAATGCAACAATTTCCTTATTGGGATGACATAAAAGAAATGCAGCCGCTTCTCTGTTTGGTGAAGTTTCAAATTCGATCTTATTTGCCTATGACCTAATTTAAGATATTGTTAGCACTTGTTTTGGTACACAATTTCCCATTTGACCAATAATCCAACACTACTAAGCTAACTATGTGCCCAATCAAGTGTCGTATTCATTTTAGTGCAGGGGAATATCATTAAAGATAGACTTGTATGTTATTGTTCACTAGGAATAGAAGTAATCTAGGATTCTAGTATTGAAGTCAAGTATCTTTTTTTTTGGAAGGGTGGCATAGACTAATCCCGGCAAATTATGACTGCAGGAAATCAGTCTTGATAAACTCAGTGGCCACAATTGTTGTGTACGTCTGGATTCAAACCCTGGGCAGATGGGATATTCCACCACATCCCCACGACCTTAACCACTACGCCACAACCCTTGTGGTTAAGTCAAGTATCTTTAGGATCATTATTAATAGGGTTATTTAGCTAAATGATCTCTTGACAAGTATCTTTTTAAATCCATAACCTTCTGGCAGGTTTCTAAGCATTATTGTATATGGAAGAGGCATTCTTCTATGAAGCGGAGACATTCTCAAACCTGTGTCAGAAAGGTCATGGATTTAAAAAATACCCCATAATTAACATTACTACAGAGGTATCTATATACTTAAAAAAAGAGATTCAGTACTGTTTTAGGAAATATTTTTAGTTATGTGACTGTTTTACTGATCAGAATGCTTGGGTGGGTTTTGCTATTGCAGAAAGTAGGAGTGCACACTTTTTGGACTTCTCTTGCACTTGAAGTTCAAATTCATGTTGGCCTTTCTAAGATATATGGTCCCATCATAATAACATACAACGGTTTTGTAATGGATTTGCGTTAGAGCATTGCTTTTCTGATTAGGCTTGTCTCTCATCTAGTCCAGTCTAAGTTATCTGGGTTTTGACTGATTCCAAGCTTAATAGTACGGAAAACATCATAATGTTTGAGTTTGTGTTCCTCAAATGTTGATAGAATATATATATATTTGATTCGATTAAATTTTTGATCTATTAATATTTTGGATACCCATCCAAATCTGGATTTGAATATTTGGAACTAATGATTGTAAATAACTAATATATGCATACTAAAAAGTAGGGTCTCTAGGGCGGGGGTTAAGATGTACGCTGACCACTGAAAGAGTTTCAGTAGAGCGGTTGTTTCCGTGAAGACCCCCGGCTTGTTTAAGAGTGTGAGTAAAGTCGCAAACATACAACAAGAACAAAGAATAGTATATGGTGAATGAAGCACGAGAAAAATAAGAAAAAGCAACTAATAGCTACATTAAATACATAAAAAAGGTAAGATAAGGAAAAGCAAAGGGGGAACTTACTGATTTTGTGCTTTTCAAAGCCTTCAATTTTTCAAAGCAAAGGGGGAACTTACGCAATTGGAATCAGTAAGTTCCCCCTTTGCTTTTCAAAGCCTTCAATTTTTCATAAAATGTAAATACATTGATTTTGTGCTCCTTGGTAACCTTTTTAATTAATTCATCAACAACAATCACATTTTCATGTTACTCTCAAATGTCTTCCCAAACATTTTGGACTTGCAACATGTATATCACTAGGCATATTGGAGAACACTTTATCATTCATCTTTCTTACTTCGTCACAATAAAACCCAAATATGAGTCTTCTCAAATAAAGGGTGTAATAGTTTAAAGATAAGGGCAATAATGGCAATTCAAATACATCTAATTGTAAAGGCCGAAAATGGAATAAGATCATATTTGTAAAATATAAAATAAATATGAGTAAAACAACTTACCAATCAACATTTGTCTCCTTGTGCAAGAATGTACTAGTCAGAGCATGTTTAGATGCCAAAGATGCTGCCAACAGACGCATGGCCTGTAAAACATGTTCATATACATGAAAATCAAACAGAACATCGCAATAAAAAACACAAACCTAAAACTCCATAGTTTAGGTAATATCATTGATTCATGTACATTTTAGAACAAAGATCATGGTTTACCTTATTTTCATCCAAGATTACTTCTCGTTCACCAATATTACCGAGGGGAACCATCAATTCATCCACAAGAAGTTTGACAGATATAGGAGATAGAGGCTTTACTTCCATATTGTCCATTACCAAAAATGTAGCTGGTCCTTTTATAAATCCATCAAAGACCTTTTGGTTTCCAGGATTGGACTTGTACCTCAAAGTCTTACATTTGGCATCAAGGAGGGATGAAAAGGTTGAACATTTTGAAGGAATGGTGGCTTCTTCAATGCCAATAAGATTATTGGAGTAAGCAAGACCTGGAGACAACTTCGGGTTAACCAACATTTCCTTCCTCTCCTCGTGCAAAAACATATTGATGTCGGTACCCTGGATGCTCTTATGCAAGTTTCCCATGCACCCCTCGAATGACAAACATGGAAACTGATTGAAAATGTAGCCAAGTGGAAATGTAAGGAAAGTGCATAACATATTAACAAAATCTTCCTGGACCACAGCATATAAGACTATGTCATTGACTTTGTCGAAGATGAGTTTAAGACAAATTTTGGGCTTTCCATTCCAGAAGTCCATAACCCTCTTCAAAGGAGGATCCATGCCTCCGGGCCCGTATTTCATGTTAACAAGTTCAATGTTGGACTTGTCAATAGATGGTTTTAGGAATGTTTCGGACAATGGCGTTTTTGATATTAAGGAACGCTTGAGCAAGTTCAGAACCTGGGAAATGAACGAGGGCAGGCAATCAGAAAACAAAATAACAACAATAATTTTAGTGGAATTTCATGTCTTATTTAGTTACCTCATTCCTTCCTATTTTGATGAGCCTCTCTTCTACTTTTCCATAATTTCCAAGCTCGCTAAGCAGCGTTAAATCAGCCATGGTTCCCACTGGCATCACTTTAAAGTCGTCCATAATGATGAACCTTGCAGTTGATTTCAAAAAACCGCCTTTCACTTCAGGGAAAAACCTCGAGCCGGGTGCAAGTTCTAGCCTGTGTTTCAAGGCTTCTCCACAACGACACTTACCAATGTTGTAATAACTTATCACATTGCATTCTTTGCTATGACATACATAAAAATCATAACAACCGCTTTCAGTTAGATTCATTTCAAGGTCCTTACAGTATATTTCAGCTGCATTCCGAGGATTAAGCAGAATATCTTCAAAACTTTCATCTTGAAGAAAGTTCATGTCGAGATCCTCAACACTTCGATGTAAGTTACCCAAAGAACCAATTTCTCCTGATAAGCAACTACGAGTGCACCTAACTGCGCTTGCAATAGGCATCGTCATAAAACTGAAAAGCACTTCGATGAACTCTTTGTCTGACTCTGCCATGATTACTTTGTTTTCATCTTTTGCCACCAAGATTTTGAGACAAAAACTTTGTGCTGAGCTCTCCCTCATGGTCATAATAGAATAACACAAAAATGGCACTTCCTTGGAATCAAACGAGATTTCTACAAATGATTGATTTAATTAGTACCTCTGCCACAACAAAGAAAACCAAGAAAATGAAACTATTGGCAGAAATATTGTCAATGATCAAGCAAATCACAGCAATCTTTTAAGAATTCAGAGTAGAGTTTAAAGCATGGAACACCATCACAGTTCACAGAGAACCTTTGGGTGGGCCTGTTTGCACTGTTGGTATCTCTTTCTCTAGCATACTTGACTAAGGGCCTGTTTGTTAGCAGACCTATTAAGGCCCCAACAGGTCCCGTGAACCGATTTTCGCAAGTAGAATATTTTTTTGGGTATGAAAGGTGCACTTGCTAAATTTTGAGGGGTGCTCCGGGATATTAGAAAATACAATGGACATCAACCAAAAAACCCAAAAAGTCCATCAAAATCAACCAAAATAACTATACTTGATTAAGTTTTTTAGACTGTTTCTGGGCAGTGGGGGCACTTGTGACCTAGTTAAGAATGCAAAAACAACAATCCTGTTTATGGTTAAAATTCTCTTGCATGTACAAACCCTATCTAACTATTTTCTCATGATCATATTTCATTTTTTTTTATATTATTATTATTATTATTAAGAGGGAAGACACAATTCATCTTCTAACCCAAAAAGGGGTGGGATCGGCATCATTGAAGAAAAACCTCCCACTGATCACGTACGAATGTATACGATCCCAAAGCATCGATCTAGAGAAAATGTGGATCCAACAAAAAAAAAACTACTAAAACCCTAATCAATACCTACAAGTACCTTCATAGAAAGAAAACAAAGAAATTGTTGGAAACTTTTCCACAAAACATGAAGAATAGTAAAGAGGAAACCAAGATCAAGAGATGATTGATGAAAAATCAACAAAAAGCAAGAAGAATAACAGAATTAAGAAGAATAAGAAAAGTAAAATAGAAGGAAACGGTAGTACCTACCTGCATGCAAGCAAGGAGAATTAAGCGAGGGTTTAAGTGAATATTCACCCTACATTACATACAACTATATATAAACCAATATTCATTATTTTAATGGACCTGACCTGGTCTTCAAAGCCCAACCAATCCATGAGGCACGGGATCAAATGCATCATATATCGGATCAATTCTCCCACGATTTATGGATGGGTTTTTTAAGTTTAAAAGTATCTCTTCTCATGCTTTTAGTTCTTCTTTCCATACACATCACGATTTTAATGTTTCGTTTATAAATTTATTTAATTTAGACTTAATAATATAATGTTTTTTATATAAAAAAAATTTAAGTATTTTGTTAGAACTCAATTATTATCTTATATATTTTAATTTCTTTATATTTAAATTGAGATATTTATCCTGTTTTAATTATGTTTATAAGTTAGTTATGAATTCAAACATATAGCTTTAGAAATTTATACCCATGTATTATGACTTGTAATCTTGAATTTTAAGTACATGGTCGTTCCAATCTTTTTGGAGGCACAGTTACACTTATGTGGCCCATGTCAAAATAAGTGTCCACAAATGAATGTATGTAATTCGGGAGCAAATTAATGAAAAGGAGAACCAGTAAGATCGAGAACAATCGAAAGAATGTATGTGACCGAATAGAGGCGAGTTAATAGAAGGAGAACCAAAGGAGACCGAGAACAACGAGAAGAGGAAGACAAAAAATAATTACCGAACGTGGAACGTCAACTCGTTTGTGTAGTTGTGAAAGATTTTGCTTCATTATAGTTTACGTTTGGGGAGTCCAGTTAATAATCGTTTGTGTCTCTGTGAATCGTTGAAACAGAAAACCAAGATGCGATTAAAGAGTGGTTAGATTTGGTTCCCGTTTTAATCTCCATTGTATTTTGCAACTATAAATCGAGTTAAATCTATCTATAAATTGGGCCCCAAAAAAATTTGGGGGCCCTTGTTCCAAAACACCTTTTTAACAAGCCAATGCACTACCTTACTTAAGTAATGTGTATCATTAAACAGTACTTAATGCTTAAAGGGTTGTTTTTAAAAGTTTATTCGATAGTTTAATAATAATGTACTTTATTTTAGATTTAATAATATAATGTTTTTTTTTAAATAAACATTAAATATTCTATTAATTTTCTTAATTATATTTTAGATTTTAATATTTAAAATTTGATTTTTTTTCTGTATTTAATTATGTGGTAAGTGATTTTAGGGGAGTTAAAGTGGGGAGTGACTTTAGGAGAGTTAAAATGGTTAGAGATAAAGATTGAAAGTTAATAAATATAATTAAATATAGTATATAAAGCTTTAATGGTTGTTTTTAAGAGATTTTAAGTTATTAACATTAAATAGCGGCACATTAAGGTTTAACAATTGTTTTTAAGAGTTTTTTTTTTTTATAAATGCTTATTATAATACTAGAATCGTACTCGTGCAATGCAGCGAGATACATCATGATTTTAATGTTTCCTTTTATTTTTTGTCGATTTACGGTACGATTTTGGATGGTTTTGAGATAGTTATAATAATTTTTTTTTATAAATTTGTTTATTTTAGGCTTAATAACATAATGCTTTTTATATAATTTTTTTAAGTATTTTGTTAGAATTTAATTATTATCTTATATATTTTAAATTCTTTATATTTAAATTGACATGTTTATCCTGTTTTTTCGATAGTTTAATAATAATATAATTTATTTTAGATTTAATAATATAATGTTTTTTTAAATAAACATTAAATATTCTGTTATATTTTTTTAATTATATTTTAGATTTTTTATATTTAAAATTTGATTTTTATCCTGTATTTAATTATGCAGGGAGTGATTTTAGGGGATTCAAGTGAGGAGTGATTTTAGGGAAGTTAAAGTGGTTAGAGATAAGGATTAAAAGTTAATAAATACAAATTAAATGTAGTACATAAAACTTTAATGGTTGTTTTTAAGAGATTTTAAGTAATTAACATTAAATAATGGTACATTAACCTTTAACAATTGTTTTTAATAGTTTTTTATACGTGTTTTATAATATAGTATAGAAGTTTAATAATAATATAATTTATTTTAGATTTAATAATATAATGTTTTTTTAAATAAACATTAAATATTATATTAGATTTTCTTAATTATATTTTAGATTTTTTATATTTAAAATTTGATTTTTATTCTTTATTTAATTATGCAGGGAAGTGATTTTAGGGGATTAAAATGGGGAGTGATTTTTGGGGAGTTAAAAAAGTTAGAGATAACGATTGAAAGTTAATAAATAACATTAAATGTAGTATATAAAGTTTTAATGATTGTTTTTTAAGAGATTTTAAGTAATTAACATTAAATAACGGTATATTATGCTTTAGAAATTGTTTTTAAAATTTTTTATCCGTACTTTATAATATAGTATAGATATCTAATTATTAAAAATGAATATAACAATTTTAAAAATATACCACGTGAGTATTTTGGTTTTTGAAGCTTCAAATTTTCCTTTTTTAAGTTTGTTTGAACACATGTTTTTAAGCTTAAAGTAATTAATAAACTAACAATTATATGAAAAACAATTAATGTTGATTAAGCTTTGAGATAACAACTAACAATTATATAAAAAACAATTAATATTGATTAAACTTTCAAATAACAGCTAACAATTATAAAAAATGTAATTTTCGCCTTATACTATAATTTGAAAAACACATAATAAACTAATAAATTATATAAAAAAACAATTATTATTGATTTTTTTTTGAAAGGCAAGAAAATTTTATTACGGGAACAAAACCAAACCAAGCAACACAACACGATCCAAAACATTCATAAAGAACTCAACACACAAAGATCAAACACCAACAAAAGAAACGACCGAAACTGCCCCAAAGGCAGAACGAACCAACCCCAAATAGCAGTTTGCAAGATGCGAACCATACAACGAGCGGAAGAAGAAACACGACGCAACTGATTACACGGATCTGCACATGTATTGTCGTCTCGGTTAACTAGAATCAACCGAGTTTTATCATCTCATCGAAGCCGGGTCCGTCAGCCAACTGCACCAATCTATTTTCTTCCTTTTTCCCCGGTATGCCATCCACTCGAAGCACTTACGCTGAAATTCAAAGAATAATTCCTCCATCTTTCTTTTGTCTCCTTTGAACACAATTTGATTCCGATTTGCCCAAATAAGATAGTCGAAACTCCACACCATCTCCGACCATAGAGTAGGCCGAGAAGAGTTACCTGTCATATAAGAATCATATAAGAAGATACATCTAAAAGATCCTTTAGCGAGTTAAAATCGTCTTTTCTAATTTTCCACCATCGAAGCACCGAACGCCACAGATTATAGACTTCTTGCCATTTTACCAAAGTATGATCAACGGTTTCCAATTCCTTATTGCATCTAGGACAAATCACAGACTCTACATCCAACCCCATCTTGTCTAAAACTACTCTACACGGGAGTCTACCAATGTTGGCCTTCCAAAAGAAGATACAAATCTTCTTCGGGACCTCCCCTGACCAAATAGTTTCTTCATATCGATCACCTCCCTCCTCCACCCTCCTATCAATCAAAACCTTTAGTTCTTGCACCGAAAAGGTCCCTCCTCACTCACTAACCACTTCACTTTATCCTCTCCCTCTCTTTTCGGAGTCCACCCTTGAAGCATATCTCTTAGTGACTCTAACTCCCCAACTTCCCTACCTCGTGGCTCCCTCCTCCAACTCCATTCCACTCCCAAATATCCCTAGACCACTCCCCCTTCTCGGAAATCGACCACACCTTGCCTTGAATCAAGACGGAAAAGCCTCTTGAATCTATCCTCCAACCTTTCATCCCTAACCCATCTATCCGACCAAAAGTTCGTCTCACTAGCTCTCCCCACCTCAATCCCAAAAGAGGCTTTAAAGTTTATACCCACCTCCTCCAACTTTTTACCCACTCTAATTATGTTACACCACACCGAACTCCCCCCCCCCCCCTACTACCTCCTTCGCCAAACCCCCCTCCCTCCCATATATCCTTTTTATAATTTTAACCCATAACGCGTCCTTCTCCGTTTTGAATCTCTACCACCATTTACCCAAAAAGTCCCAATTAGAGGATTGGAGACTCCCCACATTAAGACCCCCTCCCTTAAAACCTCTCAAGATCCTATCCTATTTGAAATACACATAATAAATAAACAATTATAAAAACGTAAACTTCACCTCTATATCTATAATAGATTATAGACATTTGAAATAAAGTCTTGAAAATCAATTTTATGCATCAAATACTATTTATTGGTGCATATTACTTAAGATTACAAGTAATTGTTGCACGAATACAACTTTTTAAAGGTGCATAATTTAATTTATATAACTAACTAATAAGTATAATAAAAAAGAACAGGATAAAGTCTCATTATAAATATAAAGTGTTGGATTTTAATACAATTTGTAACCGATAAAACACAACGGAAAAATAAATAAATTTGGTTACAACAATTATATAGAAAACTTTTCTAAACAAACTTAAAACTCAATCGGATCCAATGATGCATTTAATCAAAATAAAACTACACCAGAGGGTGTTTATAATATATACCTTTTGTAGATCAGTCGGGATTGAAATGGAGCACCAAGAAACCAAAGTAGGTTTCCTTTATTAGTAGTCCACACACGAACACGTTTCCCGTCTCCACCGGGTGCTAGCCCAAGAACCCTAGATCTATATGTGTTTTACAGAAAAGAAAATGTTTCTTTTCTGTATTTCTCTGATAGGCTAATTCTAATTATTTCAATCATATGAAAAACGGTTTAGCCTAAAGCCCTATTTATACCAGAAGAATTATAGTTAGAATATAATTCAACTAAGGATTAAATAAGGTTTAGTAATTATCTGTAATATTCAAATTCAAATTCATATATATATATATAATTATTTTTTAAACTTTATATATAATTACAGATAATACCCCGTAACTAACATAATTAGGTTTTCACCCTTTAACACATATTTTCATAATTATCCTTTAAGAATAATTATTTTCTTAATCAACTTGATTTAATCCGGGTTTCTAAAGATGGAAACAAACGCGTTCTTTTGTGTGCGACCCTATAGGTTTACATACTCCTCAGCAGTATCTCTGTGTGACACGTGTCGTGGGCATATAATAACTTACATTCTCCCACTTGCACACGATACACAGTAACACAGACGATGATAAGCGTCTAACAACACGTCACCGCCCCCAAGGCTATGTAAATGTGCTTTTACATTCGAACAATTTGATTGATCCAATCAATCATATAGTATAATCATTCATTATCCTTTTGCTTCACGATATTTTGTTTTGAACTCAAGGCATAGATCTATCTCATCCTTTATTGTTCAAGAATATGTTTCTCGATCCCAACATATTTGATTATACAAGTACCATTAGTCCAACTAATCCATTTGTTCATGCATGTAAATCAAACTATGTAATCGAGGGGCCCAAAAATATATCTTTCATCTTGAAAGGATCAAACCCCATATTGCATGTACACGACTAACTACACAATTCATGTTATACCTAACATAGCCCTTATGATTACCCGGTTAAGGGTAACGTTAGACTATATCAAAGCATAACACTCATTGTGCATTAGATCCCAATGCACATCTCAAGTATGAGGATAAAGAGTGTTTACTATTTCAGGACTCACCTTATGACGCCGATCTATGAGGTGATCCTGACCGTGGGTCTTGTCCAACGCCTTGTGCACTGACAAGCGCATGTGACTCTGGTTGCACCTAGTGCACTTCCAACTTGGATTATGACCAGACTTCACAATGATCTTGATTTATTACTAGTCCCCTAGTAATAATCGATCAAGGACAATTCTAAATAATATGATCACCATATTTATTTAAGGATACTTAAACATGCTAATAAAGAACACATAAATGTTTAATGTATATACTCATACCCAGTATGCCATATCAGATAAAAACATAACTGTTTTAATGTTCCAGAAAATTTAAAGTTTACTAAAATTATTATTCAATATAAAAATCCTCAAGCCTATAACATGAACATCATGTTTGTTTTGAGGCATAGGCTTGACAAGTAGATTTGTATGTAAGCTCTTACAGCTCATAGTACCTCCGTTCAATACATATATCCCTATTATAATTCAAGTCATTACAGTCGGTTTGGAAACTAGCATATGTGTATCTTTAAACACACATATCTCTTTCATAACCGTTGTACAGTAAGAACATATCTTTAGTTATTCTCAGATACTTCGGAATGTTCTTCACTGTTATACAATGAGCATCACTTGGGTCTGACTAATATCTGCTCGTCATGCTCAGGGCATACGAGACGTCCGATCTTAGTACATTAACATGTCGTACATGATTTGAACAGTTGGCTGAAAACACAAGGAACACCCTTCATACGGTTCATGTCCTATTTAGTGTTATGACTCTGAGTTTCGCTCAGATGTACACTATGTACTGTTGGCAAGTTTCCTTTCTTGGAACCCTTCATCTTGAAGTGTTTCAAGATCTTGTCAATGTATGTACTTTTGCTTAATCTAATTAAGCACTTTGATCTACCACGATAGATCTTTATACCAAGGACTTTGTCTCTTCTAGATCCTTCATCGCGAAGTACTGTTCTAATCCATGATTTTACACCTTCAAGCATTGGGATGCCATATTGGATCTAGAATACTGTTATGCTCCCACTGACCTTCTTGTATACAAGATTTCAATTACAAGATGATTATTCTAGTCCATAAATGGACTTTTGCAACTTGCACTTTTAGGTTTGATGTTTTAAAGCCTTGTATACGTTCTCGCTCGAAATTCCTTTTAAGGAATGTGGCTTTTGACATCAGTCTTCATGGCATCTTGCCATTTATCAATAATCCGATCTTCGGATTATTTTGTATCTAGTTTATTATCTTCAACAGTTTGTTGAATCTCAACATCTTGTTGAATGTCAGTGTCAACCATCGTCCCATCTGTGTGGTTCTTGAATTTCTTCAGGATCTACTGTGTCTCCATTTGTGATTCTTGACAGAATTTTTTTTCTTAAGAACTCACCAGGGTGCGTTAACAATACTTTTGTTCTCGCTAGACCTGTAGAAATAATATCCAATTGGATATCACATAAAGATGTACTTTTCAGATCTTTGAATCATGCTTTCCAAAAGCTTTATGCTTAGCTTAAGCATTATAACCCCATATTCTCAAATATGATAACTTTAGGATCTTCCCAGTTCATTTAAGAGAGTGACTTTTATTGGTCCTTGTTGGTTGCTACATAAACTAGTATTTAGGCAACTGTTTCTAGGGCATAACCCCCATAAACATTTAGGCAGAGTGGTGAGATTCATCATAGAGTGAACCATGTTCAACAGGGTTCTATTTCTCTTCTTGGATACACCGTTGTGATGCAGTGTTCCGTGAGGAGTCAACTGGGATACAATCCCAAAAATCTCTAGGATGATCTATTGGCTCAAATATTCATGACCTCGATCTAACCGAAGCATCTTTATCCTTTGCCAAGCATACTCACTACTTCTTTTCTAAAACTCTTTGAAAATTTCAAAGCTTTTATATTTGTTCTATTAGGTAAACATACCTATGTCTACTGAAGTCATCAGTAAGATGTAATGAAGTAGTGATGACCGTATCTTGTGACATAACTATAAGTCTCACATACATCAGTATGGTTAACCCCTAATAGTTCTTGTAGCCCCTAAAGATTTACCCTTTGAAGGCACTTTTGTCATCTTGACTAACAAGATACACATGTATCATATGAATCATCATATGATTCCAACTCTCCGTTCGCTTGGAGTTTGGCTATGTGTTTCTTGTTTAAATGTCACAAATAGATTAGTTTTAAGCCATGCTTAATTCGTTATATTGATTTATAATTACAACTATTAATTTCATAAAACATTTATTAAGATAAAACGAAAAATTTATTTCTGAAAACATAAATTCGGTTCGTTGTAAGTGAGAAAATGAAACTAAATTCCTAGTAGCACTAGGTATATGATGACACTTGCTAGGTGTTAATGTAAGACCATCTAGAAAGTTCATATCATATGTCCCTTTGAGCAACAACAACTAACTTAGCTCCATTTGGTCTGATTTCATCTTCTCTTCACTTCTTATTTCCTGAAAAGTAGTACTAATATGAGTATCATATTCAATATGTAACACTTAGTCAGAAGTGAATTAAATCAAATGGTAAACATATCTGAAGGTCCGACTCTGGTAGCCTTCTGCTTCTTGATTTCTGCCAATCGGGCTGGACAAGTTCTCATTTGGTGCCCATGGTGAAAACAATTATACCATACTGCAACCTCAGGAATTTCTCCTTTGCCCTTATCTATGCTGGATCTTCCAACATGTGTTTTACCCTTGGTTATCTCCCCCTTTTTCTTTATTATCCCACTATCAGGTTTGATCATCAAAGCCTGTTTTGGTTTGGTTGAACCCAACTTGGATTTCATATCCCTCTCAGTAGTTTTAAGTATGCTGTGAAGCCCTGTGAGAGTCTTATTCAAACTTTTCATATTATAGTCCTTAACGAACTGCTTACATGTTTTGGGTAGAGAGTTGAGAACCATATCGATTTCCAACTCTTGACCCAGTGGGAAACCAAGATGGGTCAGTTGGTCAAAGTACCCTTTCATTTTCAAAATGTGGGTACTAACTGACGAACGCTCAATCATCTTACAAGCACACAATGCTTTAACTGTATCAAATCTCTCCCGTTTTATTTGTAACCGAAACATAGACTTCAGTGAAGATATCATATTCCAAGCAGTCATGTTTTCATGATCCCGTAATAATTCGGGAGTCATGGTGGCTAACATTAGGCAATCAACAATCAGAGAGTCATCTTGGTACTTATCATAAGCAATTCTGACTTCAGTTGGAGCATTTCTGGTAGGAGCATTTGGAGGGGGGTTTTCAAGAACGTAGAACTTCTTTTCATACCTAAGGACTTCCCTTAGGAAGCAAAACCATTCGATGAAGTTCGTTCCGTCCAATTTTTCATTATCTAGGATTGACCGTAGTGTGAATTGGGATAAGTTGTTTGAGTTTAAATCTGAGGTAGACATCTACAAAAACATGATTTGATTTTAGTAACTTTAATATCTCAAATAAATGGATTAACCTTTCAAAATCATTTGATTTGAGCTAATATCCATATTTCACCTACTTCCATAAATGGCTAAGCAATTGTCTAGGGAATTAGGCTATTTAGGTAGGCATCATCCAATTATGTTCAACATAACTCTTAGATGCCGTGGGATCCTATTGAAATTGGCACGTTTAATCCCACTTCAATGCCTTGAAAATACTCATAAATGGCCAATCAACTGTCTATGATACTCTCAAGTAAACAAACCATACTAAGGTATCGTGATCCCACCTAAATACTAGACTTAGGGTTTACTGGGATCAGTCGTCCAAAATACGACTATTTAAGTGAAAGACCAAGCAACTGTCCACTTAAATCTCGTTATTTTGGCTCCTTGTCTTACACTATATTCAACCGATATGATTGGCCGAGCACTGACCACATCAGAATCCTGTATGCTCGACAAATACCTTAAATGGGTGGCGTTAACTTTACGTTTTGTAAAAGGTTTAATTTTAGAAAACATTCTAATTCTTTTAAAATGTTTTGATTTTATATTTAAAAATCTTGTTTTAAAAGTTTATAATTATTAAACCTGTTTGAGTTTGATAAACATATCAATTTTAAAATATCATATTTTATTTACCGATTCAAAATCTGTTTTGCGTTTGATTTTATTTTTAAAATGTTTGCACTTATCATAACAATAATAAAGCAATAAATAAAAGCAAACACAAAATAAACAAACACAATAATAATATACGAATTTGCCCCTGATGTGGTGTTGTGAGCCAACACAACAACCACGGTCAAACTAAGGACGTCTTCAAGCTTCCACTGGCCTCACCATCTTGGTGAACTCCAGGGACTCCGTCTCGACCTCTTGGAACTCCGTCTTCGTTTGATTTACAATTTAAAAATAGAAATATTACATATCCTAATCTATTTACAATTGCCCCTATCTAGGAAAATTTAAAATTACAACCCTTGCAATTAATACATTTTAATTTCCCAAATACAAAAATAAATAACCACAACCATGGGTCTTTGGGGCAAACCATATATTATTCAATATTGTAACATTAAATAAATATTTGACCAAAGTATAATTAACATAATTAAAATGTCAAATCATAAGGAACAAAATTTCATATGGCAACATAAATTTATTTGACAAATTTTAATTTGTAGGTTAACAAACCTAACCCAAAAGAGAATTGATCCATCAAAACCGGGCCTTGGCCCAGCCGTCTAGGGCACATGCCCAACACGAGAAACCAGGGTGAAAGCCCCAAAACAATACTTGGAACTGCTAACCCGGTCCCAACACCCAAACGGGGATTCGACCCAAAAACTAAAATTGGGATAACAACCCAAGACGGTGGCTTCAAGCCAACCGTGATCGGACATTAAAAACGATCGATAACATTAAGAATCTCGATCGACAACATCTGTATAAAACAATAGTTTACCTTTTAAATAATATAATCTAGCCATCTTAAATAACATATTTAAAAGGACCAATTAATGGAAGAGATAAACATTTGACAAAAATTTTGAACCGATCAAATCCAATAAAACAGTTCGATTTGTATTTCACCCAAATACCAATAATTTTCCAAGACAAACCAGAAATATCCATGGGCTTTTGGCACAACTTAGACCGAGACAAAGTAGGGTCGTGGAACCCAAGAGGAAAAACGACACCATATCGTCGCCTGGGAAAAAAAATGTCGGGAGAAAACGCACCACCGAGCTGTGGTCGATCCACCCTCGAATGACACAAGGGTCATGATTTGAACACCATATTGTCATGGCCAAAGACCGCCATATATGGTATCCATTCGTGGCTGGGAACGTCACGAAGATGTGGCTAGAAAACATCCAAAAGGAAACTCTAAGCATGGCCAGAACAGTCGTGCCTCACAACAAGGCAACACCAGATGGTATCCCACCATGAATCCTGAACCGAGAGGAAGACATACAGGGGCTGTGACAGGCGACACCAACACTCGCATAGAATAAACCGACCATGGTCCAAAGACCTGGTATAAGATGGTCCGTCAACCTATGGTTACAAAGCCGTATATGGCTTTTTGGATTTGTGGAGCGACGATGGAAAAGAGGCAACAAAAGCCGTAGATGGCACCGACACGACCGCAGAAAAGTGGAGAAGACCGACGGTGACAGCTGCAGATAAATAGCGGCGACCAACGATCAGTGGGTAGAGAGGATGCCGCTTAGCGGTTGTGATGTGGGAGAGAGGTGATGGGAGTAATAGGGTTACAAACCCTTTGTCACCTTCAGCCGACTAAGTCTTTTGGAAAAAAAAAACTTTTTTTTCTTTTAAACTTAATTAGGGTTTAAAATTCTTTTAGACTTTCAACATGAGGCCCAATTAGAATTTTGATCCAATTTAGAAATTTAGGGTTCAATTAAATTTGCCATATAATATATTGTTTTTTTTTTTTTTAAATTAAATGACATCAAAGTGGCTCTGATACCACTGTTGGATTTTAATGCAATTTGTAACCAATAAAACGCAGCGAAAAAATAAATAAATTTGATTACAACAATTATATAGAAAACTTTTCTAAATAAACTTAAAACCCATTCGGATCCAATGATGCATTTAATCAAAATAAAACCACACCAGAGGGTGTATAGAATATGTATCTTTTGTAGATCAGCCGGGATTGGAACGGAGCACCAAGAAACCAAAGTAGGTTTCCTCTATTGGTAGTCCACACACGAACACGTTTCCCGTCTCCACCAGGTGTAACACCCTAAAAATAGGAATAACAAAAACTTTCCAAAAGAGGAGAAGTGGTATAAAAAATGCCATAGCAAGAGCCTCCAAAAAATGGGGAAATATACAAATAACCTGATTAATCATAATTTGTAATTTAACGGGTAAATAAATAACAACCAACTAATCTAATTTCTAAATCTAGAAAAGAGATTACAAAAGGGGTGTCATCTATAAACCCAAATCTTCCAGAAATAGTTCAAGCGCCAAAATCCCCAAGCTCTCGCCCAAAGCATCTAAACCTGCCTAGGAGCAGCGCCGCTAACACCTGAGATACACATCGACACCAAACAAGTGTTAGGCCAAAAAGCCTAGTAAGTTGCACAAGTAAAAACATGCCATAAACAGTTACAGTCCTTATCAGAAGTTAATCATTTGATCACGTAGATGTGGAGTCAACGGGAGCGACCCATATCTCCAATCCGGTTCACCCAAAGAGGCAATGCACCTTGAAGCCAATCACAGTGGCAACCCAAAGGCCCGACACGCATCGAGGACTACCGCTTAGGAAATTCCCCGACGGCGGAGGTCTAGGCACATAGGGGACTACCACTCAGGAAATTACCCAAATGTCACCCACCTACATTCCTATAGTGAATCACAGACTTGGTTCGTCCACATTATGCAAATAGGAGGTCTCAAGATGTGTTTTAACCCAACATATTCGGATATCAACCATGAACACCACATCACCATCCTAATCATGCAATTTTAACACTTAACCCAATTATTAACCAAATCCATCACGAGAAGATAAAGTCGCCAAACGGCATAGGTAACAAATCTACTCCGAAAGAATTTCCATCGATCTCTAGAGTGCAATCACAAAAACGATCACAAATGATCACTTGATCCCCATTAGCTACTTCTACTACTAATGCATCGGGAAGGACACTAATAGGAGTGGTGAATTGTTTACAGGAAGCATCCGACACAAAGGAACAGGTAGCACCCGAATAAAATAGCACACGCGCAGGCAAAGAGTTCACGAGAAACGTACCTGAAACGACATCGGCTGTCTCCTTTGCTTCCTCGGTGGTCATCCGGAAAGCTCGACTCGGCACCCTCGGCGATTGGTCGACTCTAGCCGTCGACCCAACAGATCTGCCTTGATTATTCCCTGCTAACTTTGGACAATACCTCCTTATGTGCCCCGGTTCGTGGCACTCAAAACACACCGTTGGATGAACAGTGCAATCCCGAGCCACATGGCCCCTCTTGCCACACTTGGTACAACTCATCGGACCCGCATAGGTTTTGGAAGCACATGCTCCCGAATGCCTAGATTTTCACTTTGGGCACCACTGATCGTCCTTACGAGAGTCGCCCACTCTCCCACTAGCAAAAGGTCTTGATTGACGAACGAGCCCAGATGGCCCCTCCCACTTCCGTTTCTCACGAACATGTTTCTTCTCATCCCTTTCGGCATTGATGTCGTCCTCAACGAGTAAGGACTCCTCGATAACCTCTTGCAGAGTCGAACACTTAGCATTCCTTACCGCCGTTTGCATCTCGGCCGGTAACCCTTTATGGTAGGCCTTAATCTTTGACCATTCATCGGGGACTAGATGTCCCACCAAGTTTAGTTTCTCCAAAAAGAGTTTTGTTGGGTCTAAAATGTGCTAAGTATAGATAGTGCTGCTAAGTGTTGAAGATTACTGCTAGAGGTATTACTACTGCTAGTAGTTAGTACTTCTTGAAGAGTTAATACTGCAAGTTGGAAGTTACTACTGCAAGCATGGTTAGTACTGCTAGTGATGATGAAGATACTGCTGAAGATTAATGCTGCTTATGTTGATAAGGGTGGTTGGTTGCTTAAAGCGAAAGACTAGGAGCTGAAGATAATGTTGAAGATAATTATGGACTGGATGCTGAAGATCAATATTATTTTTGTAATTATCTTGTAATTTGTTTTGTATATATAGTCTAGAAGTCTTTTGCTTATGATATATAGAAATACAGAGATACAGATACGTATTGTTTTGTTTTAGAGAGAATTAGCCTTAAGATTCTTAGAAATCCTTTCTTTAGAGAAGTATTGAACGTCTGTTGAGCCTGTTCAACAGATTGAGGCTTTGGTTGTAATCATTAAGTTAATTCAATATAACTTGTGATTCAAATTCATACACTGTTTCATTGATTTATTGTTAAAGTGTTTTTCCGCAACTTCTTTAACATAGTTTCTGAGTGTTGAGTTTAATTCTTGTTTAGAATTTCGATCCTGACAAGTGGTATCAGAGCTAAGGAACTCAGAAAGCAATAATCATCATGGACGGATCACACGACAGTGTTCTTGTTTCAAAAGTTCCCATGCTCAAACCTAATGAGTTTGACATGTGGAAAATCAGGATCAGGCAGTATATTCTTCTTACAGATTACTTAATGTGGGATATCATTGAGAATGGTCCCTCCAATGAAGGAGAGATGGGAGCAGATGGAAAAATACCTCCACCAAAGACTGATGGAGAAAGAAAGATGAGGCAGACTGAGATGAAAGCCTTGAGCACTCTGCTCTTGGCAATTCCTAATGAATACCAACATCAGTTTTGCAACTGTGCTGATGCCATAATCTTGTGGAATGCTTTGGCGAAGAGGTTTTCAGGTACTAAAAGCACAAAGAGAAATCAGAAAGCAATTCTCAAGCAACAATATGAAAACTTTATGTCTACAAAGAATGAGTCTATGACTCAAACCTTTGATAGGTTCAACAAGTTGATTGGAGAATTGGCCACTGTTGGTGTCAAGATGGACCAGGATGATGTAAACAGAAAGTTTCTAAGATCTCTTGGTGAAGAATGGGTATGTATACAATATCATTCAGGCAGAATGATAATCTGGAGGATAAGGAACTAGATGATCTCTACAATGATCTCAGGGTGTTTGAAGCAGAAGTTGAATCTAAGAAGAAGCCATCTGGATACTCTCACAATGCTGCTCTCTTATCATCTACTACTGATTCTTCTGCAAACACAGAATCAGTTAGTGCTGCTTATGGCTCAAAACAGGATGGACTCAATGATTCTGTTTTGGAAATGATCCTGTTTTGGAAGCCTTCCTTGCTAGTCATGCTAAATCTTCTCTTATCAATGATGATCTGGAGCAGATCAATGTTGATGATCTTGAAGAGATGGACATCAAGTGGCAAATGGCAATGCTCACCATGACAATCAAAATATTCATTAAAAGAACTGGAAGAAACAACTTTGCCATGAGAAGAGAAGATGGTGCTGGATTTGACAAATCCAAAGTGGAATGCTACAAGTGTCATAAACTGGGGCACTTTGCAAGAGAATGCAGAGGGGGAATGTCTCAACATCATGGGAGAAACAATCAACAATCAAAGTCCACCAAGAGCTGGAACCCATCTCAAGCACTTGTCTCACAAGATGGAATGGGATTTGATTGGAGTGATCAAGCTGATGATGCAATTCAGAATCAAGCATTGATGGATGAGGTTTCAGAGTCTTCAAGCACTATAATTCCCACAGAGGTAAAATCTAAACTTTGCTCTAAAGCCTGTCTTGAAACTGTTAAGAAGTACAGGGATCACAATCAGAGCATGTGTGATGATCTTAAAAGACTGGAGAAACATAAGAGAGAATCTAATTTGATCATTATGAATTTTGAAGAACAAATTAAGGCATATCAGGCCAATGAACTTCAACATTCATATGATCAAAACTATTGGAAGTGGGAGAAGAAGGAGTTAGAGATTAAGCTAGAGAAGGCTAGAGAAGAATGTGAAAAAGTCAGAAGTGAATTTGAGAAGGCCAAATTAGATATTGAGAAATTTTCCAATGCCTCTAAAGCAATGGACACTTTACTCAAATATCAAGTTCATGACAAACTAAAGAGAGGTATAGGATATAATAACACCCTCCACCTTATAACAACAACTATATTCCACCTACTTCAGACCTCTTAGAAAGGCAAGATAAGAATGACTTACCTGCAGGAGCCACAGAGGTAGATCCACTAGACACTGTAGTGGTTGAGGCAGAATCTGAAGAAGAGAACAATGAGGATAAGAATAAGAAAGACCAGAAAGAAATTCCCTTAGAAAACCATATTCTTACAAATGAAAAGGGAGGTAAACCATTTGTCAAGAGTGAGAAAGTGGAGAAGTCTAAGATTGGGGAAGAAACAGGTAGAGTGAGAAAGCTGAGACCTCTATGAAAGGGAAGGAGAAGGTACAGGGAGATCACTATATGCAAACTACTATTGTAAATCCCTGTACTTGTCAACAAAACAAGCCCCATCAACATGATAAAATAAGGGGAAATCAGAGAAACAGAAATAACCATTGGGCTCAAAAACAAGGAATTGATCTTAGCAAAATCAACAGACGAAAGCCTTGTTTTATTTGTGGCAAATTGAATCATTTAGCCAAACACTTTATTTCAATCCTATTAACCAAAGATTTACTTTTCAAAGACAACATCAAAATTCTGTTGGTTATAGGAAGCAATCAAGAAAATCAAGGAACCACATGGCTGAGAATGTGAGAACAACACCAATGAAAACTGGTACTGCAAAATCTCATATTCAGAATAAGTTTGCTAAAACAAAAGAAAATACTCCAAGCAAATTAAGGAGTAACTCAAAGAATAGAAAAGCAAGCAACTTTGTCAAAATTTGGGTCCCAAAAGAAACTAAACCTGTTAGTACTGCTACCTCAAATAGTACTGCTAACAGAAATAGTGCTGCTGATAGCAATACTACTGCTAACCAAATTAGTACTGCTAACAAGGTTAGTACTGCTGACCAAGTAAGTACTGCTAACAAGGTTAGTACTGCTGATCAAGTTAGTACTGCTAACAAGGATAGTACTGCTATCAGTGTTAATACTGACAAGCCTATAATTAAGACAAAGTATTCCAGCCATGAGATTCCTGACTCTGTTCATCTCATCAAGACTGAGCTTAATGAATATGAGTATGTTGATGAGAAAGGGCAACCCAAGACCACTTTGGCTTGGGTTCCCTCAAGAAACTAACTGTTTTATGTTATGTGCAGGGTAACCAACATCTAAAGGGGAAGAGCATTTGGCATGTAGATAGTGGTTGCTCTAGGCACATGACAGGTAACATGTCCTGCCTTCAAAATTTCAAAAGGTTTGATGGAGGACGTGTTGCTTTTGGTGACAATCCAGCAGGAGGTAAGATAAGTGGAAAATGTATGGTTTCAAAAGGTAAGATGACTTTTGAAGATGTTTACTATGTTGAGCAATTAAGATACAACCTGTTAAGTGTATCACAATTCTGTGACAAGAAACATAGTATATTATTTAATGATACTTAATGTATTATCCTTGCTCCAGGATTCAAGGTAGTTGATGAAAATATGATACTACTTAGAACTCCTAGAAAGGATACTGTTTATTGTTTGGACTTAGAGAGTGTTCCATCTGATTCATCACTAAACTGTCTGTTTTCAAAAGCTTCTTTAGATGAATCATCTCGTTGGCACAGAAGGATGTGTCACATGAATTTTAAAACTATGAACAATCTTGTGAAAAACAACCTTGTGAGAGGTTTGCCTCAAAAAGTGTTTTCATGTGATGATCATTGTGTTGCATGTCTTAAAGGCAAGCAGCACAAAACTTCTCATAAGTCCAAAGAAATAAACACAATCTCTTCACCTCTTCAGTTATTGCATATGGATCTCTTTGGTCCTACAAATGTGATGAGTATTGGTAAGAAATCCTATTGCTTAGTCATTGTTGATGACTTCTCTAGATTTACTTGGGTATATTTTCTGAGGACTAAGGATGAGACAAGTGGACTGATCAAATCCTTTGTCCTTAGGATTGAAAACCAAACAAATCTAAGAGTTAAAGTCATTAGATATGATAATGGAACTGAGTTCAAAAACAGTGACTTAAACAATTTTTGTGAGACTAAAGGTATTGAGAGACAATACAGTGCTCCTAGAACTCCTCAACAGAATGGTGTTGCTGAGAGGAGAAATAAGACATTGATTGAGGCTGCTAGATATCTGTTGGCATATTCAAAATTACCAATTACTTTCTGGGCAGAAGAAGTTAATACTGCTTGTTATGTCCAAAACAGAGTTCTAGTAGTCAAATCCCAAGGTAAGACACCTTATGAACTTTTCAAAAAGAAGAAACCTTTTATTGGATTTTTCAAACCTTTTGGGTGTCCTTGCACAATCCTCAATACCAAATCTCATTTAGGCAAGTTTGAAAGCAAAGCTGAGGATGGATTTCTTGTTGGATATTCCTCTCAGAGTAAGGCATATAGAGTTTTCAATAGTTCTACCAGAATTATAGAAGAAAGTGACAATGTCAAATGCAATGAGAACACACCAAATCAGATTGATACAGGTCCTGATTGGCTGTTTGACATTGACTCACTAACTAATTCTTTGCGTTTTAGTCATGTGCAAATTGCAGGAACAAGTTCAGAACAAGTACAAACACATAAACCAGAGTTTGTGCTGTTCCCAATACCTACAGTTGATCCTGCTGAATTCTGCCAACAAGAAAAGAAAGATGATCCAGAAACAAAGGATTCTGAACCAGATCAGAATGTAGATGCTAAAGGTGATGAAGAGGATAAAGGTGATAAAGAGAACACTCATCCTTCAAGTCCAAGAAACTCAGGTCCTGAAAGGCTCATATTGACAGAAGATGACACTGATGATAAAAATTCTTCAGTGTTTGGGCGAAACACTCCTGAAAAGAATGACTCCAATCTTGATGCAAGTATTAATGAGGAGGCTATCTATCATACAAGAACTCAGAAGAATCATCCTCCTCAGTTGGTGATTGGTGATATCAATTCTCCCATGATCACAAGGCAACAAAGTAAGTTAGGAGGACTGAAAGACTTACAGTCAGGGTTGTTATCTTGTTTTCTATCCCAGATTGAACCCAAGAAGGCTTATGATGCAATGAAAGACCCAAGATGGATAGAAGCAATGCAAGAGGAGCTGTTGCAGTTTGTGCTGCAAGATGTGTGGGATATGGTTGACCTTCCACAAGGACACAGGGCAATTGGAATATGGGTTTTCAGGAACAAGAAAGATGAGAGAGGTATAGTGATAAAGAATAAGGCCAGGCTTGTGGCACAAGGGTATACACAAGAAGAAGGGATAGATTATGAAGAAGTATTTGCACCAGTAGCCAGAATTGAGGCAATTAGGCTGTTTCTAGCCTATGCTTCTTTCATGAAGTTCATAGTATATCAGATGGATGTTAAGAGTGCATTTCTATATGGGACAATTGATGAAGAAGTGTATGTTTGTCAGCCTCCAGGGTTTGAGAATCCTACCTTTCCTGACAAATTATACAAATTAAAGAAGGCACTCTATGGGCTACATCAAGCACCAAGAGCATGGTATGATACTCTGTCTACCTATCTCTTGGAAAATGGTTTTGAAAGAGGCATCATTGACAAGACTCTGTTCATCAAAAGGAAGAAGAAGGACATCCTGCTTGTACAAATCTATGTGGATGACATCATCTTGATCCACAAAAGATCTTATGTGCAAGGAGTTTGAGGAGCTGATGCACAAAAGATTCAAGATGAGCTCTATGGGTGAACTTACATTCTTCCTTGGGCTACAGGTTAAACAGAAGACAGATGGCATTTACATAAGTCAATCCAAGTATGTGCAGGATATACTTACAAAGTTTGGATTTTCAGAAGCAAAGCCTGCAAGCACACCTATGGAAACACACAAACAGATCACTGCAGATCTTGAGGGGGAGGATGTGGATGTTCATCATTATAGATCCATGATAGGATCCCTCATGTATCTCACAGCTTCAAGACCAAACATTATGTTTGATGTATGTGTGTGTGCAAGATTTCAAGTAAGGCCTAAGCAGTCACACTTTCAAGCAGTCAAAAGGATATTCAGATATCTCAAAGGACAACCTAGGTTGGGTCTTTGGTATCCTCATGACTCACCATTTGACCTACTTGCATATTCTGATAGTGATTTGGGTGGTGCAAACTTGGATAGAAAGTCTACCTCATGCGGATGTCAGTTTTTGGGTGCAAGACTAGTTTCATGGTAGTGTAAAAAGCAAACCACAGTGTCCACCTCTACAACAGAAGCAGAGTATATAGCTGCTGCAAGTGTTGCTTACAAGTGCTATGGATTCAGAATCAGATGTTGGACTATGGTATTACTTTTCTTCACACTCCTATATTCATTGTTAACAACAGTGCTATAAGCATTGTTAATAATCCAGTCAAGCACTCTAAAACCAAGCATATAGAAATCAGGTACCATTTTATTAGAGTCTGCAATGAAAAGAAGTTAATTCAGGTTTTGAAAGTACACACTAGTAATTAATTTGCTGATCTGTTCACAAAGCTTTTGATGTGGGTAGATTCACATTCTTAGTCACAAGTGTGGGCATGATAAACACTGAATAAGCCTCTATCATTGTCTCCTCCAGTACCATTTCTGTATAGACTCCTTGATTTTTCTTTTCTCATATTTTCATTGTGCATGGTGCTGCTGACCCTTTGTGGTTAAGTGTTTCAGATTGACCAGGTCAAACTATGGTTAAGTCTGGTTAATACTGCTAGGTGATTTATACTGCCAGTGCAATATTACTACTGCTTTCTTTCTTTCTACTGCTTGTAAGTGTTAATACTGCTCGTATGTGTTAATACTGCTAGTAAGTGTTAATACCGTTGGCATGTGTTTCTACTGCTATGTGTTACTACTGCCAGAAAGTGTTAATACTGCTAGTATGTGTTAATACTACTTGTAAGTGTTAATACTGCGGGTATGGGTTAATACTGCTAGGGTACTTAGTACTGCTTTTAACCGAATCCCATACCCTATAAATACCCTCTTTGACCGCCAAAACCCAAACGACCCTTTGAATTTCTATTGAGTGTTCATCCTCTCTTTCTCTCTAACATTCTTGCTTCCCAGTGCATAAACCCTAGTGTTGATTCAAACACAAGAACGATGGCAGGACTGGAATTTGTTGACGATCACAATGAGCTTGCAATGCTGCAAAAACCCAAACAAGCTGAGGGTTTTCATGAGATTGTGGATTTCCTAAAATCCTCACACATCGCCTATGCGTTAACTGTCAATCCCACCATCTATGTGGAACATCTGCGACAATTCTGGACGAATGCATCCATTCAGACAGTTGATGGCAATCAGGTCATCCAATCAAAGGTCTGTGATAAATCTATCACAATCACAGAAGGCTGCATTCGCACTCATCTACGTCTAGATGATGCATCTGGTATGTCTACTCTCCCTAAGGAAGACCTATTTCTCGAAATTGGTTGAATGGGGTATGAAGGTCCTACTGAGGTTTATAAGTTCTTCAAGAGCAAATTTTCACCTCAGTGGAGATTTTTTGTTCATACTCTGCAACATTGTATTTCTCGCAAAACAACTGGATGGAGTGAGTTCAGCAGTACCATAGCTTATGCTCTTGTCTGCTTAGCTACCTCCAGAAAGTTTAATTTTTCACAAATGATTCTGAATGATTTGCTGTCAAACCTAGATACCAAAACCAAAACTAAAAGATTTTATATGTATCCAAGGTTTGTACAAGAAGTACTTAACAAAGAATTGACGGATTTACCCTCTTTTCAAGAGGTGTATGTACCTAAACCTTCCAAAGGGAAGGTGTTTTCCAACATGAAAAGGCCTAGTAAGGACTTTTCTGGAAAGACACACCATTGTTCTCTACAATGATGGCTGTGTCTCATTCCCATGGTGAGGCATCAGGGTCACAGCCCGCATCTGACCAACCCCCTGATGACCTACCCACACCATTCATTTCAAATGATCCTGCTCTGATCCCTGTTGTGAAGCCAATTTCCCCCATCACTCAAACATATGTAAGGAAAAAGGTACAGAAGGTTCCTTCCCTTCCTGTATCTACACCCCAACAGCCTTCAAGCCCTCTGATGGAGCATTCTCCATCAGAGAATATCCAAAGGGAATCCATAGGGGTGTCTCCCAACCCCAAGAAGGTGCTCTCTAAGGAGAAGGATGAGCATGTGGGCAACAAGGCTCACACTACTGATTCTGCACAAGGTGTGGGTCAGGACAGTGTGAACATAGCTAAGACCTTCCCCACGGAAACTTTAGATGAGCAATCATCTAAGGGACCTAGGTGCCAAGAAACCAAGGGGGTAGTAGGTGCTTCTGCTAGGCAGAAGGCCTCTACTAAAAGATCCAAGGATCCTTCAAGGGTGGTAAACACACCCAAAGGAGGTGAGGACAGATATAACTATGATGAATTGATGGAAACAATTGGCAATGTGAACTTAGATGTCATCAATCAGGGCTTGGAGATAGAGGAATTGAAAAAGGTGATCACTTCTCAACAAGTGCAGATTACCAAACTCAAGAAGATGGTACTCAGTTTGGTGCATAAAAAGAAGAAAAAGCAATATGTCTTGAAGAGAAGAGGAAGTGCACATGATGCTTCCAAAAAGGGGGAGAGTTTAGAGGCTATGGAATTTCAAGTTGAGGGGGAGTTTGATAGTGAATCTGAAAAGAAGGGTGAGAAGGAAACTGGTAAGGCAACAGAAACTAAGAAAGCAGCAAAAACTGAGAAAGAAGCAGAAACTGTTAAAGCAACAGTAACTCAGTCAGTAGCAGAAACAATAGAAGCAGCAGTAACTACTAAGCCAGAAGTAGAAATTGCCACAACAGTAGAAACAGAAAAGGAAGCAACAGAAACTGACATGACAAGAGAAGAAATAGAGATAGCAGAAACTCTGGTTAAGGCAAAGAATGACACTCCCAAGGCTACTCAAAAGGCTAAGGGGGTGGTCATCAAAGAAGGAGGCACAGAAAAGAAAAGGAAAGAGATAAGCATGACAGAGGCAAAGAATAAAGGGAAAGAAAAGATGGTAGAGCCTGTAAAAACATCAAAGAAGCAAAAGCAAATAGAACTGGATGAAGAATTGGCCAAGAAGATGCAAGAAGAGCTTGAAAAGGAGAATGAGATTTAAACTGCCAAAGACAGAAAGCTTGCCTTAGATCTGGCAAAAAGGCTCAATGAAGAATATCAGAAAAGCTTGAAACTGGCTGCAAAGAAGGTTGCAATGAAAGCAACAAGACAAAGGAAGCCTTCAAAGAATTTTCTAGCTACTCAAGAAAGAAGATAGATGATCAACTTCTTGAAAGGATCCATTGGAGTTCCTGAAGGGATGTTTATAGAAATGTCCTTTAGCAGAATAGAAGAATTATACAAAAAGGAGATGGCCAAGCTTCAAGGAGACTTCAGTCAGAGGGTTGAGTTTGAAAGAAAAATGAAAGAGAGACATGATCTGAACATTCAACACCCTTTCCCTGACAGTGAAGAAGGCACTCCTACTAAAGAAAAGGTAGAAGTGAAGAAAGAAGAAACACTAGCTCAGAAAATTGGAGCTGTAAAAAGAAAGAAGTCTATTGCTACAAAGCCAAAGGCAAAAAGACAAAGAACTGAGGAAGGTGAAAAGGAGCAGAGTAGTGAAAGACTGGAAACTGAACCTAGTGTTGCACCTTCTGCAGAGCATGAGCAGAGTCAAGATCAAACAAGTCAACAATCTTCAGAACAGCCAAGCCAATCTGATGAGAAGCTTGAGTTGTACATGACAGTGACAGATGAAGAACTAGTTAAAGCTGATCCTATCTCAGTGGAAGCTCCAGAAATCATCCATTGGGATACTTTGTTGGACAAAAGAACAGAGTACTTCAGAATCAAGAGAATGGGTGACAAATATGAGGTTTACTCAACTTGGGGAAAGATCATCAGAAGCTGTACCAGGGTTGATTTGGAGGAGATGTATAAGGTTGGTCTGAATTTATATGGTAACTTACTGAAAGGAGCAGGAATGAGCATAACAAAGATGTCCATGGAGTATTTATGCATGATGTTTGATCCTGTTAAGGTTGAACATATTATCAAATATGTGCATCATGAAAATGGATTCAAAAGTATTGATAACTGGATGCTTTTTGAAAGATCTGGAGTCTATGTCATAACCATTGACAAAAGCTTCCATGAATACCACTAGGTTGATAAGGTGTATGACCACAGCAAAGTAAAGCTGGAAAGGATGCTGAAAGCAAAGTTGGTCTGCCCTAAAGGTTCAGAAATGGCAAGAATTGTTATCAGAAGAACCATCAATCAAAGTTTGGGATTGAATCCTAATCTGGGAATCTGAGCAGTTATTTTGAAAGCATCATGAAGACCTTTATTTTGAAGAACTTAACTTCTTGAATTGAAAAGTTAAGTTAGGGGGAGATTGTTGGGTCTGAAATGTGCTAAGTACAGATAGTGCTGCTAAGTGTTGAAGATTACCACTGCTGAAGACTTTAGTACTGCTACTTGAGTATTACTACTGCTAGAGGTATTACTACTGCTAGTAGTTAGTACTGCTTGAAGAGTTAATACTGCAAGTTGGAAGTTACTACTGCAAGCACGGTTAGTACTGCTAGTGATGATGAAGATACTGCTGAATATTAATGCTGCTTATGTTGATAAGGGTGGTTGGTTGCTTAAAGCGAAAGACTAGGAGTTGAAGATAATGTTGAAGATAATTATGGACTGGATGCTGAAGATCAATATTATTTTTGTAATTATCTTGTAATTTGTTTTGTATATATAGTCTAGAAGTCTTTTGCTTATGATATATAGAAATACAGAGATACAGATACATATTATTTTGTTTTAGAGAGAATTAGCCTCAAGATTCTTAGAAATCCTTTCTTTAGAGAAGTATTGAACGTCTGTTGAGCCTGTTCAATAGATTGAGGCTTTGGTTGTAATCATTAAGTTAATTCAATATAACTTGTGATTCAAATTCATACACTGTTTCATTGATTTATTGTTAAAGTGTTTTTCCGCAACTTCTTTAACATAGTTTCTGAGTGTTGAGTTTAATTATTCTTTAGAATTTCTATCCTGACAAGTTTGGAGTAGCCAACAATTGACAGATTCCCCTTCTTCATATCTTGGAACTCCCGCTCCAACTTGTCCATCGAACTTAACTTCTTGAATTGAAAAGTTAAGTTAGGGGGAGATTGTTGGGTCTGAAATGTGCTAAGTACAGATAGTGCTGCTAAGTGTTGAAGATTACCACTGCTGAAGACTTTAGTACTGCTACTTGAGTATTACTACTGCTAGAGGTATTACTACTGCTAGTAGTTAGTACTGCTTGAAGAGTTAATACTGCAAGTTGGAAGTTACTACTGCAAGCACGGTTAGTACTGCTAGTGATGATGAAGATACTGCTGAATATTAATGCTGCTTATGTTGATAAGGGTGGTTGGTTGCTTAAAGCGAAAGACTAGGAGTTGAAGATAATGTTGAAGATAATTATGGACTGGATGCTGAAGATCAATATTATTTTTGTAATTATCTTGTAATTTGTTTTGTATATATAGTCTAGAAGTCTTTTGCTTATGATATATAGAAATACAGAGATACAGATACATATTATTTTGTTTTAGAGAGAATTAGCCTCAAGATTCTTAGAAATCCTTTCTTTAGAGAAGTATTGAACGTCTGTTGAGCCTGTTCAATAGATTGAGGCTTTGGTTGTAATCATTAAGTTAATTCAATATAACTTGTGATTCAAATTCATACACTGTTTCATTGATTTATTGTTAAAGTGTTTTTCCGCAACTTCTTTAACATAGTTTCTGAGTGTTGAGTTTAATTATTCTTTAGAATTTCTATCCTGACAAGTTTGGAGTAGCCAACAATTGACAGATTCCCCTTCTTCAGATCTTGGAACTCCCGCTCCAACTTGTCCATCGAACGCTCGCTAAAATACTTATCCATAATCTTCTCTTTGAACGCCAGCCAAGTTAACTTAGCCAGAACTTCAGGAGTGAGGATTGATCGAGTGAGATTCCACCAAATCAAAGCCTCTCCCCGAAGCAGTTGAGAAGCAAACTTGACCCGTTGAGAGGGATCGCACTCACTTGACTCAAAGGCCATCTCTATCTCTTTGAGCCAATACATACAAGCAACTGGGTTATCGGAACCCGCAAACTCCTTAGGGTGACACCCTAGAAACGCTTTGTAGGTGCACCCCCTAGTCTTCTTCTTGTTCCCATCGTCAGATGGGTCTTCAACAGATACCACATTTGGTCCACCCGACCCCACAACAATGTTTTCCGCCATTGTTTCAGGTTGTCGGTTGCTGGCGTCTCGATCCTCTAAGAGTTTCATGAAAAACTCTTATTGTTGGGCCATGACGGAGTTCATGGCCAACATCATGTTATCCCGAATCCGGGTCTCTATAGTCACTTCCTCCATGATGGCATTATCCGCATTGAGGTTCCGGCGTGGAATATGTTCAGATCCTCCTCCCAAGATATTGGGCCTGGGAGGTCCCTCGGTAGCCACACCCACAGGAGGCCGATCAACGGTAGATTCCACTTCCAAATGGCCCTCCGGTGTACTTGGTGACCTACTTCCAGTGTTTACCATTTCGATCTGCCATACATGCACGAGAAATAGATTGAGAAAAGACTAAACGAGTTGAACTCATTGTACGTACTAATACCTTCATCAATTATCATAATAATAGTAAACCAAGCATGCTCACGTAACAATGCATTCATAATAGCAGTAGCTAAGTGAAATTATGAACGAACCATACACAATAATTCTTGTCACCATCATCACAATTCTCAATTAGTGTAATTCCGTAAATCCTAACGCTCTTCCCACCTAGGATTTCTACCCAAGTGGACAGTGAAGTCAAAACAGTCTAAAGCTTAAGTCTAGATATGCTACAACAATACATAGTTCACTTAAACTAAAGGTCTGATACCAACTTGTAACACCCCAAAAATAGGGATAACAAAAACATTGCAAAAGAGGAGAAGTGGTATAAAAAATGCCATAGCAAGAGCCTCCAAAAAATGGGGAAATATACAAATAACTTGATTAATCACAATTTGTAATTTAACGGGTAAATAAATAACAACCAACTAATCTAATTTCTTAATCTAGAAAAGAGATTACAAAAGGGGTGTCATCTATAAACCCAAATCTTCCAGAAATAGTTCAAGTGCCAAAATCCCTAAGCTCTCGCCCAAAGCATCTAAACCTGCCTAGGAGCAGCGCCGCTAACACCTGAGATACACATCAACACCAAACAAGTGTTAGGCCAAAAAACCTAGTGAGTTGCACAAGTAAAAACATGCCAGAAACAGTTACAGTCCTTATCAGCAGTTAATCATTTGATCACGTAGATGTTGAGTCAACGGGAGCGACCCATATCTCCAATCCGGTTCACCCAAAGAGGCAATGCACCTTGAAGCCAATCACAGTGGCAACCCAAAGGCCCGACACGCATCGAGGACTACCGCTTAGGAAATTCCCCGACGGCGGAGGTCTAGGCACATAGGGGACTACCACTCAGAAAATTCCCCAAATGTCACCCACCTACATTCCTATAGTGAATCACAGACTTGGTTCGTCTACATTATGCAAATAGGAGGTCTCAAGATGTGTTTTAACCCAACATATTCGGATATCAACCATGAACACCACATCACTATCCTAATCATGCAATTTTAACACTTAACCCAATTATCAACCAAATCCATCACGAGAAGATAAAGTCGCCAAACGGCATTCCAAGTAGGAATCATAAACATACCAAGATATACACATATAAATCATGGTAACTTTCATATACATAACATACCAAGTAGGAATCATAAACATACCAAGTAGGAATCATAAACATACCACGATGGTGCTTCCATTGGACCTTGACCATGACTACGTCCTTATGACGTAACTTCTTTACTTTCGTTTCCAAAATTGACTCCGGTTCTTCCACACAACGATTCCCATTGTCCACTCGGATTTTTGACAAAGGAATCACGCTTTCCTCCTCAGCTAGACACTTCCGAAGGTAACATACGTGAAACGTAGGATGTATTCCATCCATTTCCGATGGTAAATCCAACCGGTAGGCTTGTAAGCCAATCTTCTCCAAGATGACAAATGGTCCAAGGAAACGAGGACTAAGCTTTCCACGCTTCCTAAACCGGATAATCCCCTTCCATGGAGATACTTTCAACATGACGCGGTCGCCCACTTGAAACTCGACCGGTCTTCTTTTCTTGTCCGCATTAATTTTCTGTCGGTCTTGCGCCGCCTTTAGTCTCTCACGAATATCTTTCACCTTGTCGACCGTCTCTTGAACAATTTCCGGACCGGCGAATTGCTTTTCGCCCGCTTCTAGCCAACAAACTGGAGTTTGGCACTTTCGCCCGTACAACGTCTCGAATGGTGCCATGCCAATGCTAGAATGGTAATTGTTGTTGTACGCGAACTCTATCAACGGTAGATGTGAATCCCAACTTCCCCCGAAGTCTATCACACACGATCTCAACATATCTTCTAATGTCTGGATTGTCCTCTCGCTTTGGCCATCCGTTTGAGGATGATACGCCGTGCTCAAATTCAATCGAGTACCCAACTCATTTTGCAAACTAGCCCAAAAGTTTGAAGTAAATCGACTGTCTCGATCTGACACGATAGATTGCGGGACTCCGTGCCTCGACACCACCTCGTAAATATAAAGCTTGGCCAATTTATCCATTGGCAAGGTCTCCCGCATTGCAAGGAAATGCGCACTCTTGGTTAGCCGATCCACAATTACCCAAATAGTGTCGTGACCGCGCAAGGTCTTCGGTAGCTTTGTCACAAAATCCATGGTGATGTTGTCCCACTTCCACTCGGGAATGGACAACGGTTGCAAACTTTCATACGGTCTTTGATGCTCCGCTTTGACTTGAAGGCACGTGACACACCTCTCCACATAGCTAGCCACCTCTAGCTTCATTACCGGCCACCAATAATTTGACTTTAAGTCCCTATACATCTTGGTGCTACCGGGATGTATGGAATACTTCGACTTATGTGCTTCCTCGAGAAGTAAGTCACGGTTTCCCCTAACCTTCGACACCCAAATTCGCCCTTGGAAGAGTTTGAGTCCACGACTATCTTCCGTCAAGAGTTCCTTTTGCTTCACCATGACTTCGACCTTGAGGTTCTCTTCTTTAAGTGCTTCCACTTGACTTGCCTTGATACTTTCCAACAAACTCGACACCACATCGATCCTTGTAAGGGACATCTTGACACCTCCATCATGGCTCCTTCAACTCAACGCATCCGCCACCACGTTGGCCTTACCGGGATGATAGAGTAAATCACAATCGTAATCCTTCAAAAGCTCTAGCCATCTCCTTTGTCGCATGTTGAGTTCCTTTTGATCGAAGATGTACTTGAGACTCTTGTGATCCGTGAAAAGAGTACACTTGGTCCCATACAAGTAGTGTCGCCACAATTTTAACGCGAAAACCACCGCCGCCAACTCCAAATCATGAGTCGGATAGTTCTTCTCATGATCCTTTAATTGTCGCGACGCGTAGGCGATTACTTCCCCCTTTTGCATTAGGACACACCCAAGTCCCATCTTGGAAGCGTCACTAAACACAATAAAGTCTTCCGATCCCTCGGGTAAGGACAAGATCGGAGCTTCGCATAACTTCCTCTTGAGCGTTTGAAACGCTTGCTCTTGTGCATCGGTCCAAAGAAACTTGACGTTCTTCCTTGTAAGAGAAGTGAGCGGTGTAGCTGTCTTTGAGAAATCTTGAATGAAACGTTGGTAGTAACCCGCTAAACCCAAGAAGCTTCGGATCTACGTCAGACTTGTTGGAGGTTCCCAACTCATCATTGCCTCGATCTTTGCCGGATCCACTTTTACCCCGTTCTTTGATACCACATGCCCCAAGAATTGCACCTCTTGAAGCCAGAATTCGCACTTCGAGAATTTCGCGAATAGTTCCTCCCTCCTTAGAACTTCTAATACTTCCCGTAAGTGTTTTCCATTCTCGGACTCATCCTTTGAATATATTAAATATCGTCGATGAAGACGATCACGGATTTATCCAAGAATGGGTGACACACACGGTTCATCAGATCCATGAATACGACCGGAGCGTTGGTTAGACCGAAAGGCATCACCAAAAACTCGTAATGACCGTATCGTGTTCGGAAAGCCGTCTTCTGAATGTCTTCGTTCTTCACTCTCACTTGATGATAACCGGATCGAAGATCAATCTTCAAGAAACATCCCGCGCCTTGTAGTTGATCAAAAAGGTCTTCGATGCGAGGTAAGGGATACTTGTTCTTCACCGTGACTTTGTTTAACTCCCGATAATCTATGCACATCCGCATGGATCCATCTTTCTTCTTCACGAACAGTACCGGTGCTCCCCAAGGTGACAAACTCGGTCGAATGAAGCCCTTCTCCAGCAAACTCTTGAAGTTGCGTCATCATCTCTTTCATTTCTGTCGGTGCCAAACGATATGGAGCACGAGCTATCGGAGCCGCTCCCGGTGTGAGGTCAATCTGAAACTCCACTTGTCGCTCCGACGGTAATCCGGGTAAGTCTTCCGGAAAGACGTCCGGATAATCTTGTACCACCTCCACATCTTCTACCGACTTCTTTTCTTTCTTTGCGTCCACAACGTAGGCCAAGTACGAAGAGTAACCCTTCGCTAAGAACTTGCGAGCCTTAAGAGATGAGATAACAGGAGTACTCCCCTTTCCTTTTTCCCCATAAATGGTAGCCACACCATTTTCCGGTAAAGGTACTTGGATCATCTTTTTGGAACAGAAGATGTCCGCCTTATGCCTTACTAACCAATCCATACCTATGACTACATCAAACCCTCCTATAGCCATAGGTAACAAATCTACTCCGAAAGAATTTCCATCGATCTCTAGAGTGCAATCACAAAAACGATCACGAATGATCACTTGATCCCCATTAGATACTTCTACTACTAATGCATCGGGAAGGACACTAATAGGAATGGTGAATTATTTACAGAAAGCATCCGACACAAAGGAACAGGTAGCACCCGAATCAAATAGCACACGTGCAGGCAAAGAGTTCACGAGAAACGTACCCGAAACGACATCGGCTGTCTCCTTTGCTTCCTCGATGGTCATCCGGAAAGCTCGACTCGGTACCCTCGGCGATTGGTCGACTCTAGCCGTCGACCCAACAGATCTGCCTTGATTGTTCCCCGCTAACTTTGGACAATTCCTCCTTATGTGCCCCGGTTCCTGGCACTCAAAACACACCGTTGGATGAACAGTGCAATCCCGAGCCACATGGCCCCTCTTGCCACACTTGGTACAACTCACCGGACCCGCATAGGTTTTGGAAGCACATGCGCCCGAATGCCTAGATTTGCACTTTGGGCACCACTGATCGTCCTTACGAGAGTCGCCCGCTCTCCCATTAGCAAAAGGTCTTGATTGACGAACGGGCCCAGATGGCCCCTCCCACTTCCGTTTCTCACCAACATGTTTCTTCTCACCCCTTTTGGCATTGATGTCGTCCTCAACGAGTAAGGACTCCTCGATAACCTCTTGCAGAGTCGAACACTTAGCATTCCTTACCGCCGTTCGCATCTCGGCCGGTAACCCTTGATGGTAGGCCTTAATATTTGACCGTTCATCGGGGACTAGATGTCCCACCAAGTTTAGTTTCTACAAAAAGAGTTTGGAGTAGCCAACAATTGACATATTCCCCTTCTTCAGATCTCGGAACTCCCGCTCCAACTTGTCCATCGAACGCTCGCTACAATACTTGTCCATCGAACGCTCGCTACAATACTTGTCCATAATCTTCTCTTTGAATGTCGGCCAAGTTAACTTAGCCAGAACTTCAGGAGTGAGGATTGATCGAGTGAGATTCCACCAAATCAAAGCCTCTCCCCGAAGCAGTTGAGAAGCAAACTTGACCCGTTGAGAGGGATCGCACTCACTTGACTCAAAGGCCATCTCTATCTCTTTGAGCCAATACATACAAGAAACTGGGTTATCGGAACCCGCAAACTCCTTAGGGTGGCACCCCAGAAACGCTTTGTAGGTGCACCCCCTAGTCTTCTTCTTGTTCCCATCGTCAGATGGGTCTTCAACAGATACCACATTTGGTCCACCCGACCCCACAACAATGTTTTCCGCCATTGTTTCAGGTTGTCGGTTGCTGGCGTCTCGATCCTCTAAGAGTTTCATGAAAAACTCTTGTTGTTGGGCCATGGTGGAGTTCATGGCCAACATCATGCTATCCCGAATCCGGGTCTCCATAGTCACTTCCTCCATGATGACATTATCCGCATTGAGGTTCCAGCGCGAAATATGCTCAGATCCTCCTCCCAAGATATTGGGCCTGGGAGGTCCCTCGGTAGCCACACCCACAGGAGGCCGATCAGCGGTAGATTCCACTTCCAAATGGCCCTCCGATGTACTTGGTAACCTACTTCGAGTGTTTACCATTTCGATCTGCCATACATGCACGGGAAATAGATTGAGAAAAGACTAAACGAGTTGAACTCATTGTACGTACTAATACCTTCATCAATTATCATAATAATAGTGAACCAAGCATGCTCACGTAACAATGCATTCACAATAGCAGTAGCTAAGTGAAATTATGAACGAACCATACACAAGAATTCTTGTCACCATCATCACAATTCTCAATTAGTGTAATTCCGTAAATCCTAACGCTCTTCCCACCTAGGATTTCTACCCAAGTGGACAGTGAAGTCAAAACAGTCTAAAGCTTAAGTCTAGATATGCTACAACAATACCTAGTTCACTTAAACTAAAGGTCTGATACCAACTTGTAACACCCTAAAAATAGGGATAACAAAAACTTTCCGAAAGAGGAGAAGTGGTATAAAAAATGCCATAGCAAGAGCCTCCCAAAAATGGGGAAATATACAAATAACCTGATTAATCACAATTTGTAATTTAACGGGTAAATAAATAACAACCAACTAATCTAATTTCGAAATCTAGAAAAGAGATTACAAAAGGGGTGTCATCTATAAACCCAAATCTTCCAGAAATAGTTCAAGCGCCAAAATCCCCAAGCTCTCGCCCAAAGCATCTAAACCTTCCTAGGAGCAGCGCCGCTAACACCTGAGATACACATCGATACCAAACAAGTGTTAGGCCAAAAAGCCTAGTGAGTTGCACAAGTAAAAACATGCCAGAAACAGTTACAGTCCTTATCAGCAGTTAATCATTTGATCACGTAGATGTGGAGTCAACGAGAGCGACCCATATCTCCAATCCGGTTCACCCAAAGAGGCAATGCACCTTGAAGCCAATCACAGTGGCAACCCAAAGGCCCGACACGCATCGAGGACTACCGCTTAGGAAATTCCCTGACGGCGGAGGTCTAGGCACATAGGGGACTACCACTCAAGAAATTCCCCAAATGTCACCCACCTACATTCCTATAGTGAATCACAGACTTGGTTCGTCCACATTATGAAAATAGGAGATCTCAAGATGTGTTTTAACCCAATATATTTGGATATCAACCATGAACACCACATCACCATCCTAATCATGCAATTTTAACACTTAACCCAATTATCAACCAAATCCATCACGAGAAGATAAAGTCGCCAAACGGGCATTCCAAGTAGGAATCATCAACATACCAAGATATACACATATAAATCATGGTAACTTTCATGTACATAAACCCGTGGGAAAAACCCCCAAATACTTGGACAATACACATGAACAGTTGAGAATACATGAATATTAACAAGTAGTAGATAATGATGTGTATCTAGTTTTAACAAAAGATTAGTAAACTCACAATCTAGGTTTTTGACCAAAACCTAGAAAAGATGAAACCCTAGTTTGAAGAGATGGGACTTGAAGATGAAGCTTGAAGTTTTGAGAAACCCTAGAAGCTTCCTTAAAGGTAATAAATGCTAGAAATCAAGCTCCAACCACCAAAGATGTTGTATTTATGAGGGTTAGGGTTTGGTGAGGGAGGATACTGATTTCCTTGGGAGCAAAATCGCCAAAATGAGAGAGATATGAGAATTATGAGAGAAATTCGAATGAAAAGGGGTTTTGGGGGCTGCAGGTCGCCCCGCGGCTTATGCCGCGACTTGCACCTGCGGCATAAGTCGCCCGTGTGCTCAAAGGTGAGGGATCCAGTGGGTTACGCGGCTTGTGCCGCGACTTTCACCCGCGGCGTAAGTCGCGAGGTTCCTCAAATGTGCAAACTCTAGTGGATTACGCGGCTTGTGCCGCGACTTCCACCCGCGACCTAAGTCGCGTAACTTACTGCTCAACAAAGGCTGGTCCAAAATTTCCAAACTGACACCAAACAATTACCATAAACGGAAATGGAAATTAAGCATATAATTCCTACTTTGATAAACACATAAATGTAAGATCAACAAGGCCTCAACTTACCTGAAATTACGGATGTTACACCAGGTGCTAGCCCAAGAACCCTAGATCTATATGTGTTTTACTAAAAAGAAATTGTTTCTTTTCTGTATTTCTCTGATAGGCTAATTCTAATTATTTCAATCGTATGAAAAACGGTTTAGCCTAACGCCCTATTTATACCAGAAGAATTATAGTTAGACTATAATTCAACTAAGGATTAAATAAGGTTTAGTAATTATCTGTAATATTCAAATTCATATATATATATATATATACAATTATCTTTTAAACTTTAAATATAATTATATATAATTACAGATAATACCCCGTAATTAACATAATTAGGTTTTCACCCTGTAATTATCATAATTACAGTTTAACACATATTTTCATAATTATCCTTTAAGAATAATTATTTTCTTAATCAACTTGATTTAATCCGGGTTTCTAAAGATGGGAACAAACGCGTTCTTTGTGTGCGACCCTAAAGGTTTACATACTTCTTAGCAGTATCTCTGTGTGACACGTGTCGTGGGCATATAATAACTTACATTCTCCCACTTGCACACGATACACAGTAACACAGATGATGGTAAGCGTCTAACAACACGTCACCGCCCCCAAGGCTATGTAAATGTGCTTTTACCTTCGAGCAATTTGATTGATCCAATCAATCATATAGTATAATCATTCATTATCCTTTTGCTTCATGATATTTTGTTTTGAACTCAAGGCATAGATCTATCTCATCCTTTATTGTTCAAAGAATATGTTTCTCGATCCCAACATATTTGATTATACAAGTACCATTAGTCCAACTAATCCATTTGTTCATGCATGTAAATCAAACTATGTAATCAAGGCCTCAGAAATATCTCTTTCATCTTGAAAGGAGCAAATCCCATATTGCATGTACACGACTAACTACACAATTCATGTTATACCTAACATAGCCCTTATGATTACCCGGTTAAGGGTAACGTTAGACTATATCAAAGCATAATACTCCTTGTGCATTAGATCACAATGCACATCTCAGGTATGAGGATAAAGAGTGTTTACTGTTTCAGGACTCACCTTATGACGCCGATCTATGAGGTGATCCTGACCGTGGGTCTTGTCCAACGCCTTGTGCACCGACAAGCGCATGTGACTCTGGTTGCACCTAGTGCACTTCCAACTTGGACTATGACCAGACTTCACAATGATCTTGATTTATTACTAGTCCCCTTGTAATAATCGATCAAGGACAATTCTAAATAATATGATCATCATATTTATTTAAGGATACTTAAACTTGTACATTATGTATCGAGATTTATACGTCTTAAAAATTCAAAAATAATCGCAATATAATTTTTTATAAATAATATAAATAGATAAATATAGATGATGGTGTAAAATGTACAAGTTTAAAAAAAATTGATACATCATTCTTGAAAAATCTCAATACATGTTTATAATAATTTACGATATTATTAAATTAAAAAATATTCAATAATGAACTATATAATGTATTTTAGTTAATATCTATGATATTTTACAATATTATTAAATTAAAAAATTATAATGGTATAATTTATAAAAGTAATGCACTTTATAGTGTATTTAAGTTACTATCTATGATTATGTATTTTTAATATTGTAAGAGTGTAAAGTGAAAAATTAAAACGTAAGGAATATAAAAAAAAATTAATTTGTATATAATCTTGATATTTAGTAATATGATTAAATTACAAAATAGTCAATGTTGGACTCATCTCGAAAGTATTGACAAACTATTACAATGATATCATTAGTAAAAGAATAAATATATTTTTAATGCATTTTAGTTCATATAATATTATTTATATTAATATGGTAAATGTTTAAAAAGTAATTCAATAACTAATTATAAAGGGTATTAATTTTAACTTATAAATTAAAATAATTGGGGCGTGGGTTGAGGATCGGATGGTGTGGAGTAGGTGTGGAGGGGTTTTGCATAGCTGAAGAAGTTGTACATCAAGCTTAACATATAGATTTTAAAGATTTTTGAAATAAAACCGTTTTAGAATTTTTATAGAGTAGTATAGAACTTATTTTGAAATTATTGACGAAAAAAAATATAATGGTATAATTTGTAAAAAAAATGCATTTCTATAATGTATTTTTAATACGATAAAGATGTAAAATTAAAAATTAAAACGTAAGAAATATATTAAAAAAATAATTTGTATATATTCTTGATATTTAATAATATGATTAACTCCAAAAATATTCAGTATTGAGTTCGTTTCGAAGGTATTGATGACACAATTACAATAGTATAATTTGTAAAAAAAATAAATATTTTTTAATGCGTTTCAGATCATATACGATTATTTATGTTAATATGATAAGAGATTAAAATGAAAAATGAAAAAGTAAATTTAATAATTAAGTATAAGGGTATTAATTGTAACTTATAAATTAAAAAAAAAATTAGGATGTGAGTTACAAGAGAGGTTGTGGAGAGTGGGTATGGAGGGGTTGCACATAGCATAACAAGTTGTACATCAAGCTTAAAGATGGATTTTCAAGAATCTTGAAAATAACTGGAATAACATTTTAATATAATAGTATAGATATAAATAAAAATTGGATTAAACAAATTATACAAAAAAACGAGAACTTTTAAATTGTTAATTTGATAATATGTCGATATTCTTTTTTTTTTTTTTAATTTGTGGGGTCTTCAAATTTATATTTCTGAGAACAGAAGTGGTTTTTGAAAGCCTTTGTGTTTATTTTTCATATCAAAGAGGAAAAACAAAGGAACATTTATAAGCATGAAGAAACATGGGCAACATGAGTTGTATTTGTAATACAATATAAGGCCAGAAGCATAGGCCCACTAAAATATAACCCAATAATTTCATTCAAACAGAAAAACATTATTGTTTTTTTTTTAAATCACATAAATCCGTACTATAAAATTGACAAAAACAAATAATAAAAGAAAACACTAACTCGAGATGTATCGCGCTGCATTGCACAAGTACACTTCTAGTTATATTAAAGGTGTGATTCCCAAATCTGATAAAGTAACAATGTAATGAATGATAAATCTTTATTGAATGATTAGAGAGTGTTACACATTTAAGCGCATGAACTCTTAACCCTAATGACCTAGAAAACACTTTAAATACTAAGAGCTTAATGCTTACAGCTCAATTAACATAATAAGGCTTTTACAAATAATAAAATAAACCTCTATAATTCTTTATATAACTTTCTATTAAATAGGACATCTATGGTCTTAACATTCCCCCCCTCTAAAGTTGTATAAAGAAATTATCATCTTGAAACTTTCAGGTCTTGATCTTCTCTCCCTCTTGAAGCTTTGAAAAAATTTAGTGTTGCTTGTCTTTATGTCTTTCCAAACTCCCCCTTGAATAAAGCTCTAATTCTTCACAGTTTCAACTAAGCTCATAGGAGGAAACAACTTGTAGCAAACACCACTTGATGAGGGATAGAAGAACCAATCAACACAAATCGTAGTTTTTTCAGCACAAATGCAATATTTCAATCCAATGGCTTTTCAACCCCAGATTTAAGAAAATATAAAGATTTTGTTACTCCCCTTCAACTTTTGCTAACTCCCATTCAACATGATCTTCTGTGTTTTTGAATCTTGTGTCTTTGTCATGTCCCCCCTCATGATGATTAGGAGCATCTTGAGCATTATGTATCTTCAAAGACTAACCGAGGTGAGTAGGAAAATATCAGATAAAACTGTAAGTAATCAAGATAGGTAAACAACTAACACATAAACAAGTAAGTAACTATTATCACATCAATTAAAATAATTGTGTGACATATATTCAGAGTTAACATTGGAGTATCTCTGATAGGACTTCCAGTTATCACTTAAGTAAGAATTTTAAAATTATACTTCTCAAACCGTTCCGGCAATATCACAATATATGCAATTTGAATCACAAAGATTTGTGAATGTGTGAAAGAAATATATCATATATATTTGACTCGAAGGTTGATTCAACATGGGACGTGGGATAGAAATCAATTGATGCAATGATTAGAATATGAAGTTCGGAGACCGAAGCTGATGTCTTCCTTTTTGAATATCTAAGACCCCTGGATGAGGAATAGATAGATTATATTCTAAATCTCTGTGAATATATGAAACAAACATCTTTTGTGAGATACTTGAGTGGCTAGGTGGGGTGACACGAATTACACTAGGTCCATGTCTGTTTCAATATTCATCTCCAAAGAACGAGATTAAATAGATTGTGTGGTAACCCGGATAACTAACTCGGTTTGGTAAGGACCAATAATTATTTTAAGTCCTATCACATCCTTACCACATTCTTTTCACTCCGAACTCATCTATTTATCTAGACCCTTCACTAAAATCTATGAATGAGATGTGTTTCTTAGGTAGGTCGTTCCGGTTCTGGATTGACCATAGAAACTTTGTAAACCCTAAGGGTCCGTTTGGTTTGCGGGATTGGAATGAATTTGGAGGGATTTGGATTTCAAATCCATTCCAATCCTGTGTTTGGTTTGCAGGAATGGAATTTGTTGACCGGATTTGAAATCCTTTGACCTCTTTAAAATCCTTAACTTGATGGATTTGAAAATCCTTTGCAATGCGCCGGGATTTCAAATCCCTCCAAATCCAAATTCTTAGTTGAAATCCAATCCATTCCAATCCATTCCCGCAAACCAAACGCGCCCTAACACTCATTTCACTCGCCAAAATAAAACATTGAAGGACGAGTTATAAACTGAAATGTTTAGAAGTCAATATATTTAAGAACGAGTTCTGAACTGAATTATTCAGAAGTCAAAATGAAAGTTTGAAAGAAAAAAAATGGCACTCCCCTCCAAAGTGGCATAACCTTTGATTGTAGTCATGTGACGTGAATAATCTAAATTAAATCACACATGACATGCCTGCAAAACAGATTAGAGAGATTTTAGTATCCATGCTTTGATGGATCCTTGATTAGTTGCCTTGGATTTGAATCTATTAAACTGAGGATTGAGGATACTATAAGTACCATACCAACAATTGACATACCTTGAATCCACAAAGTCACTCTTTCCACAATGAGTGCAACAGATTTTTGCTCGGTTTAGACCGATCAACTTCGCTATAGAATAGACATGAGTAGGTGAATCAGTCTTGGAAATAAGTGACTTTGTATCAACTAGAAGTGGTTTGTATGATGTGTTTCCATCACTGCCTTCTGTAGTTGATTTCTTTCTCCACACCATTTTGACTTTTCGAAACACTTGATTATCGGTATTATCAACAAGAGAATTATAGAAAAGATTGGATGGGCGAATCTGATCTTTTGAAAATTCATTTGATTTGACAAAACTCTTTGAAGAAATAGTTGTAGAAGTTGAACTTGAAGAATAAGGAGACTGAACAACAATATTCAGACTAGCTTGTTTAGATAACCTAGCTTTGAAATTTATTGCATCAAGTTTCTTGACTTTTGCGGATAAAACATTTGTCTCTTCAATAATAAAGTCAAATCGTAAATCATATTTTACCTTCTGCTCTTTCAACATCTCTGTTGCTAATCCAAATAATTTATTTGAATACTTATGAATTTCAGTTTCAAAACTCTTCCTTTCACTTTCAAAATATATTTTTCAACACTCTTGTGTTTATCAGATATCTCTTTGAAAAACGCAACATTCTTCTTTTCAAGCACTTTCTTTTCTTCTTCAAAACCTTTTTTTTGCCTTTTCAAAATTATCTCTTTCAATTATTAAAACATGTTCAAAATCAGAGTTTTTCTTTCTCTTTTTAAACCTTGTGCCCAACTCAAAATTTTCAGCATTTTCACCATTAGTGCAAAAGCACCTTTCGATTGTTTTCCAATCTGGCTTCAAGAATTACAATCTTGGATTTAAGGTCGGAAATTTATTGTTGAGAATCAGAATGAGACATTGTTACTTGAATAAGATGATCGTGAGACAATTCAAAATATTGATCCAAAACAGACACAACATCACAGAATACACAAATGCCCCCCCCCCCTGCGACTTAGCATGGGGGTCCCGCTAAACGGGTGGGGTCAAGGGTCCCGCTACCCGGTTAGCGGGTATGGTTTCCCGGTTAAAGGAGATCCGGATAAGGACAAAATCCGGATGGAATGGTGTGTCTTGAAACAGGTGACAATCCGGGTGAGTGGATTTCTCGGTTATGATCCGGGAGTGGGATTTACCGGATAGGAAATCTTGGGTAAGGTTCTGGTTATGTGTCCGGGTAAGAGTTTCTTGGTAAAGGACAAACAAACCGGATGGGGATAATTGGGTTTTGAGTTCCCGACAATGTGTCTGGGTAGGTGTTTCCCGGTTGTTTCTCGATAAGGTCAGTCGGGTTCTGAGCTCCAGGTAAGCCAACAGGGTTTGGTGATTCGGGAAATAAATACTCGGGAAAGTTAATACTTATCTGGATAACGACGATAGTGCGAAAATCTCGGATCTGGAGCAGATTCAGATGATTTCTAAAAGCATAGAAATCGAAAAACACTATAGAAACACAAAACACACTTACCCAGATTGATTAGTCCCACAAATCCGTCCTATTTACCGAAAACCAGAAAGAAATCGATAAACAAAGACCAAAACTCAAGAAACGATTTTTCAAGAATTAATGCTAAAACCCTTCGATTTAGACTTTGAAACTTTACCAAACGCGATTCATAACTCAAAATAATATAATGGAATCACTTGAGATCAATAATTTTATCAATAATCGACAAATCAAACATCAAATTCTTAAGCGCCGTTTACCCATATTGAAGAACACAAAGTAATGAAAAATTGATACCTCTATATAGATAACTTGTCTCTCTGCTCTGATATCAATTGTGATTCCCAAATCTGATCATGTAACAATGTAATGAACGATAAATCTTTATTGAATGATTAGAGAGTGTTACACATAGGATTGAAACTCAAACTCTCTATATTGAATTAAGCGCATGAACTCTTAACCCTTATGACCTAGAAAACACTTTAAATACTAAGGGCTTAATGCTTAAAGTCCAAGCTCATTAACCAAACTAAGCCCAATTAACATAACAAGACTTTTACAAATAATAAAATAAACCTCTATAATTCTTTATCTAACTTTCTATTAAATAGGACATTTATGGTCCTAACAAAAGGCATTTGATGGAAGTCTAAAAAACAGATTACCATGCATAAGGTACAACTAATTTTTACATATTACTTATAATTCAAGAATACAATGCATAGGTACATGTTTTTAAAGCAAACCACTCCCTCTAAAATCTTTACTCGCCCTACAATCTCTCTAATCCAATAACCCACTCTTCTATCTCTAATCCAACTAACGTCCCTAGAATCGCTCATATTCAAAGAACAGGCAATTGTTGTTGGTTGCTTAGCTAATGGGCGGTTTTGATTTATTATTTCTTATAATCACTGTCAACTTCTTCATCAGTTTCTACAATTTTTTGAAGCAGTTGTTCATGATTATCCAGGTACTTCGTATCAATTGTTTGAATTACAAGAGCAATGGATTCTTTCAAGTCTGAAAGAGGTTAGTTCTCTTCAAGTTTCATCACACAGTGGTTAGTAAATAATGAACAACGATTTGAGGCTTAAAGTAGAGCATATTGGATATAATAATAGAGTGAAATTGAGTAAATTTATAGCCATTTTGAAGTCTTCAATAGATATACGGTATATATCATTTGTCCTAATATATATATGATTCTTTGTTCATACATATGCTTCATGCATCGCAAATTTGTAGTCAGTATGCTTCTAGAGAGGCATTAGAGGATGATGATATTAGATGGTTTTACATGGAAACTCCATTATTTTTCTTTCATTCAATTAGGCACTTGTTGGTATATTAACCACTCATCTTCTCACCCTATTGAGTGGAATAAAAAGAATACTCTTGGTTCATTCTATCATGAAAGTTTAGGAATATCTTTGTGTCATTAAATATGTGTGTGGCATTTATGGTGTTATGTTTGCCATAATAATTTTATTTTTTTGATATACGCTTATGGTCTTGTCACTCTTTATGATAGTCATTTATTTGTTCCTTGTGTAACTATGTTATTAAGAACTAAGAAGGATGACATTGAGAGGGTTACAAAGGGCAATTATTGAAAAGAATTTAATGTTAGGGCACTTAATTTTGGTTGCTATGTTTTCGTATTTCATGAAAAAACATGTATTATAAGAAAGTATTGCTTATCTTGTTATTGATTTTGAGTTACAAAGTTATAAATATGTATTTCATCTCAATTATGTTGTGTTTTAGGTACCAAAAACTGGAAAAAGCAAGAAGAAACTTCTTTGAGTTAAGAAAGACAAATTTACTAGTAAGATATTTCCTCGAGTTAACAAAGACAACTTTATTAACAAGGTAATTCTCTGACTTAATTTATGATTCATAAGTAAATTTTACACTACGTTGCTTTATGCAGGCACACAATTAGTTATACTATAATGTAAAGGTGTAGGAATTTAAAAATGTATGTTGTTAAGGTAAAACTACATAATCTATACTATAAGTTACGAATGCACTGCTACAAATTCTTAGACACCTAACATTAAAAAAAATAAGCACTTGAGTTTTTAAAACCCCCCAAACCCCCTCAAATATCCTTATCGTTTCTCCTTAATCCCCTTAAATCGATCCAAATCATCTGATGATAATTCCTTCCCATACCCGTAAATTTTGACTCCTAAAATATCTCTAATTAATCTCTCCCTTAAAATCTCCTTGATGATACTAATCTCTTCATTAAAGTTCATAGGAAATGCATTTCTCATAGAATCACCACCACGTAAGCCAATACTTGTTGGGTATACAGATTCTGATATGGCAGGAAATATGGACAACATGAGATCCACTTCTGGATATTTGATGACCTTTGCAGGGGAACAATATCATGGCAATCAAGGTTGCAAAAATGTGTTGTCTTGTCTACAACTGAGGTTGAGTATATCACGACAAGTGAAGCGTGCAAAGAATTACTATGGCAGAAAGATTTTCTGAAGGAGCTTGGTTTCATGCAACAGCCCTATGTGGTTCTTTGTGATAATCAAAGTACCATTTGTCTTGCGAAGAATTCAACCTTTCATGGAAGAACGAAACATATCAAGATGAAGTATCATTGGATCCGAGAAGCTCTTGAAGATGGATTGCTTGAACTTGATAAAGTTCATACCAATGACAATGATTTTGATATGTTGACAAAGGCCTTAGAAAAAGAAAAGCTAAAGGTATGTTGTGGGATCGCCGGGATGGCGAACTCTTCCTCATAGGCAGAAAGGGGGAGATTTATTGGGTTTTATGTTTTGATTATTTCTAGCCCATGAGGAATAGTTAAAATAGCCCAACAATAGTTTTCCGATACAAGCTATATATTTCCTTGTATCCTAGGGTTTTATAACAAAAGAAGAGAGAGTCCATAAGATACAAAAAGGAGAGAAAGGAGAGAAAAGTCGACTGCACTTTTCGGGCAAGCGCAGCCGCACCGTTACGTCTATTCCTGAAGTTTAAACCGTCAGATCGTCATGATTTTTAGACATTAGCTTCAAGACATATTTATATACATTATGAACTGTGGAGATCGTTTTTGGAGATCCTAAAGTTTCCCTTTTGCTGTTCGACAGTTTGCTGTTTTCTGGGTGATGTTTCTTCCTCTTTTCTTTTTGGTTTGATTCCATATTTCTTGATGATTTTTTCAAGAGTATGATGATTGTGGTGTGCCTCTAGTTTTATCTATATAATACTTTTGTATTGTTATTGGTGGTAATGGACTTTAAGCGGCCTAAGGGTCCCGTGGTTTTACTCTCGCCTTGAGAGGTTTCAACACTAAAATTCTTGTGTGCTTAGTTGTTGCTTATTTCTGTTTTTGGTAGTTGATTATCATTGCATTTAGTATACCCTATTTTTTTGCATCCTCAAAGGTTCATATAAATCGGGAAAGTTTTGTCCAACGAAGGTTTATTCCGCATTTATCATTACCGTCGTGACGCGTTTTTCGCATCATTACACAATCCCATCAAGAAGTTAATTCCTACTTTCATCTATCATATAATGACCAATGTTATGGTTCTCGGTAGGAATGTTAAGATTAGGGAAGAAGAATTTTTTCATCTCTCATTCACTGCTTCAAAATGGTTGTTTGGTTGTTGGACTCCAAGTGCATTTGGTCTTTCACCTTGTGTCTCTACTTGGATATCTAAAAACCATAGTTGTCTTAGTGATTCAAGTTACAAAGTATGTGTTTGGTCTTAGTTTAATATATTTGTCAAACCCAACTCCATGTCGTACAAGTGGGATATAGAAAAACCTTAACCAACATAATTTGTGTCTATATGTATTCTATATTGCAACACATGCACAATCCATCGTTTTTACTAAGCTTGTTGTCAACCTTCCCAGCAAACTTACTTTGAAGGTTATGTTGTTTGTTGTTTGTTTCCAATATATCCTTGTTAAGTCCTTGTTGTGCCATATTGGAGCCTTGACAACTATGTTTTTTAGGCAGTTAAAAAACAAATATAACAATTATATGCTAATTTATAGAACCTCTTCATTGTTGTGTGTATTGTGTGTTTTTGTTTAAATTTCAACATAATCATAAAAAAATGGTATCCAAGTTCAAAATTACTCAGATGAAGCTTGGACGATAGCGACAAAGATTCTGAAACAAATTCTACATCTTTTGAAAATAAAAATGGGATGAACACTAAAGGTCACAATCTCCTTCCCTGCCATGCCTATCTTTTTCATCATTTTATTATTTCATACAATATTTTAAGCTTACATTTAAGTGAACCTTCACAACAAACTTATTGTGAAGGTGGTTGTGTGTTGTTTGTTTCCGGTATGTTTAACACAACACTATTGTGTGATGTTATGTTTGTGTTGTTCAGTTAAATATGAACCTGTAAATATCTAATAACATTACCACCATTTTGAAAGGTCATAAGTTTGAAACAACAAAAAGGCCTTGGTATATGAGGCTTGTTAACTTTAACTAAATATGAAAAACTCATCATTATACATTTCCTCTGTTATGCTATAGGTAAAAGCACGTAGGAGAATCTCTAAACTACTATACATGTTACGTAGGAGAATCTCTAAACTACTATACAAGTTGTTGTAGTATGGTAGTTGTTGAATGGTAGTCGTGACTTTACTCCTCCTAGGAAATCTTTGGAGGAATTTTGTTTTTTGGTCAGTAAATGTTTTACGAAGTTCACAAACACCTCTATTTGACATCTTAGTGTAGGTAAATTTTTGCTACAAGTACTTATCCAGACAATTTCATGTATTGCATACTTCGTTTTAATGTCTATATGTATTGTATGTATGTGCATGTAATTAAAACTTCAAAATAAGTTCGTTGTGAATGTAATCTTATTTTCTGTGTAATTTTATTTAATAACTACAAATTGTCCATTATAGTCATTATCAAAATTTGTACTTTTTCTTTGTATATTGCAGTGTGTTTGAAGGATAATGTAAACTTACGTCCCAACACGTTATGAAATTGTTGAACAAAGAAAATTGAGCTGAAGAGTACACCTTCCCAAGAACCACACATTAATCTAAAACGAAAAGAAAGTAAAGACATCAAATGTTTTCAGTCAAGATAGAGATTAGATAGTAGAAATGTTGAGAACATGGAGCTTTCCACTTCAATTGGTGACGGTAATTCATGAATTGAAGTTGGATCACATAATGGTTGTTATTCACATTTAATGGATGAATACTGTAATGATATGAGAGAAACTTGGCTATTAGATAATTTTTATAAGCCAATGATACTACATTGCATTTTCATACAACTTGAAAACCTTCATAGAAAGTAACATGTGACTTCATTGTTTTTAGAGTTCCTTCTATGAAGTTTTAGTATATTGGTTTGATGCTTGTGGTGTTTTCAATCTTGATTATATCTATTTACTCGATGATACTTAATTTCTTGTATCAATCGTTCTTAACTTCACATCAATTGATTGAACCTTTATAACAAAGTTAATGCAAAGGTTAAGTTGTTTGTTTCTTACATTTTTAAATAAATTGTATAACCCAGTTAGAAATATAGTATCTGTCTCGATGATACTAATTTTCTTATACGAAATTGCAATTAAAATCGTTATTACCTTAAGGTCAATTGAATGAACATTCACAACAAACCTAATGGGAAGATTCAGTTTTATATAGATTATGTAAGCTAATAACACGAAAATATATATTTTTTTTTCTTTTTGAAGTATCATCAACATAAATATAAGCAACTAAAAATACAAAAAAACCAAGAACTTCTATAAAGTAATATGTTGTAAAGTAAAGTTTAGAATACCAACTTTCCATAAATATTTTTGACAATTTCTAGCATTCATTATTCATTGTTGAAGTGCCACAACCCCTTCAACTTCAACTTTCTACTCAGTTTTCCTGCTTCAAATTGATTATTAACTACTGAGGAATATTCAACCGTTGAACAAACCTCAACACCATTGAAATCTTTTAATCCTTTGAGCTTTCACCTACTAAACAACACCATATGATATCAGCAAGCGGTGACAAACCATTTCCCCTAATAAATACTTTGGCCATAATGATGAATCAACAAAGATTCGTGCTAGTCGCTCATCATGCCCTGCACATATCTAACCAACAACTGCAAAAAAAAACCACCAATGGCTTTGGAATACATAGTAAAGTTAATGTGAATGTTCAGTTTTAAATGGATTACGTAAGTTTGTAACAAAAGAAATATATGAACCTTCACAACAAAGTTCATGAAAAGGTTCACTTTTAAATGGATTACGTAAGATAGTAACACAACAATTTTATGAATCTTCACAGCAGAGCTAATGTGAAGGTTCAGTTTTAAATAGTTTATGTAAGCTAGTAGCATAACAATTATATGAACCTTCATAACAATTTTAACGTGAAGGTTCAATTTTAAATGGATTATGTAAGCCAATAACAAAAACAATTATATGAACCTTCATAGCAGAGTTAATGGAAATTTCGGTTTTAAAGGGATTATGTAAACTAGTAACACAACAATTATATGAATAGTCACAACAAAATTAATGTGATGATTTATATTTAAATGGATTATGTGAGCTAGTAATACAACAACCATATGAACCTTCACAACAAAGGCAATGTGAAGGTTTAATTTTAAATGGTCATGTAAGCTAGTAATACAACAATATTACAAACCTTCATAGTGGAGTTAATGTGAAGGTTTTGTTTTAAATAGATTATGTAAACTAGTAACACAACAGTTATATGAACCTTCACAAGAAAGTTAATGTGAAGGTTAGATTTTAAATGGATTATGTATTCTAACATTTATTACAAACTTGACTGTCACAAACATCATTTGACATGTTGTTACGGTGTTCATCATCATTAGACATACTATTAACAGAAAGTAAAATCATAGATTAATTATCGTTGAACCTAATTCCTATCCGCAAACTGTAACCCAGGAGCAACGATCACTCCCATCCCAAGCAAATTATAATATATACTTAAACGAACTTCTTATCCACTGACTGCACTTCTGGGTTATGGTCATGACCATGGTGAAGCTAACGAGGACCTGCCCAACATCCATATGGACCACATTGTCCTACAACTTCATCTTGCCTGCGAGGTACTAATCCTAGCTATAGGCATCAAGATCAATACACTAAGGTACCCATATACATCCACAATATGGTCCATATGTTCAACCTTATGGCTAACCCATGCTAACAATCCTAGCTACGGGCATATGCAGTTTATGAATCTTCACAATGAAAACAATCAATCAAAAGAATCTAATGACCTTGATTACATTGTTCATCGTCGTAAGCCTCATTCAAGATGTTCTGCCGATCATCTTCATTAGACATTCTTTTCCATAAAATCAAAGTATGTAAAAACATTCATTGTAAAAATTTGAATATTTCAACCTTTACAATGAAACCAATGAATCAAAAGACACCAATGACCTTTATTACATTGTTCATCGTTGAAAACATCATTATGTTCCCATGATTTCATTAGACATTCTTTTACTTGAAATAAAAAAAATACGTAAACCCTAGATTAAAGCAGACATTCTTACAAATTATCTATAATATTTTTCTTACATGTATTGGAGCAAAGAAAGAAGGAAAATTACTCAAAGAAAAACAAATTATGTTATGTATAAGATTTTCTTACTTGTATTAAAGCATAGCAGTTAGGTAAAGGAATTAGGTGAAATCAATGACAATTACTAAATTGAAATCGATATGAGATTCGTGATGTTCAATCAAAGAAGACATTCGACACCATCGAAGATGTTCAATCGGCAAAGACAATCGGAGTTCGTCAAATGAGGAAGGTGGAGTTCATCGAAGGAAGAAGGCGGAGTTCATGGAGGAACATGATGGTAGGTGGAATGGGAGGGATTGTTTCCTATCGTGTGAAAAACAAAAAGATGACCAAAAATACCCCTGCACATTCAAAGTTAATGTAGGATTTCAACCATCAAATTACCGGTTTGTAAATTTGATCAACGGACATGAATTGGTCTTACGAGTCTCAAGAAAAACCCTTGGTCTCATCGAACCTGACCCTAACTTATAAATAGGTAAGTTATCTAGCCTAATTAATAATCCAATCAATCCCACAAGAGATGCCAAAATCGGCGCCCCCTTCCTCTCCTAAATCACCAACTTGCTATTAGCTAGTTAATTCTTGAAATTCTTGCTAGCGTCGAGAAATTCGAGTCTGATTATGGTTTGCATGAATTATCAAGGAACCACAAATATGATTTGGTGGATGATTTTTCAATCTTACAACAACTTTATAGCTTTTCATAGATCTTGTTAAGAATTTCATTTTCCACATGTGTTTGTCACAATGATTTCCTTTCAAAACTAATAATATGGCTATGGATTCAGAACCACTAAGAATATTACGATCCGTTAACAATCCATGGCTTGAGAACCGGAAAAATTATGAGATGACGTTTTTTTTATTTTGAATATCCCGAAACAAAAGTTTATCAAGCCAAAAAACAAGCCAGAAAAGAAGTTTAGAGATGAGAGAGATGATTTAAATAAAACACAACAAAAACTTCTATCTATACTACAAAGAAAGGGTACAATTGTAATCTATATCTATACTATATTACAAAGATGACATAAAAAACTCTTAAAAACAAGTCTTAAAGCTTAATGTACCACTATTTAATGTTAATTACTTAAAAAACAACCATAAAAGTTGTATGTACTACATTTAATGCTATTCATTAATTTTCAATCATTATCTCTAACCATTTTAACTCCCCTAAAATCATTTTCCACTTTAACTCCCCTAAAATAACTCTCAGCATATTTTAGATATAAAAAATCTAAAATATAATTAAAAAATCTTACAGAATATTTTATAAAAAAAATTAATTATTAAACCAAAATAAATTACATTATATTATTAAGTCTAAATTAAACAAATTTATATAAAAAATCATTATCACTCTCTCACAACCATCCAAAATCGTAATGTAAATCGACAAAAAACAGAAAATAAAATGAAACATTAAAATCGTGATGCATCTAGCTGCATTGTGCGAGTACACTTCTAGTAAATACATAATTAAAGGAAATCAAATACCCAAAAAAGGTAATAAAAACAATAAAAGAGATAACAAAAAAGGTACCAATTAAACATATATGAAGTTTAAAGTCTGAAAAGGGGGCCCATCTGTCAATTTTGTTTAAAGTAGGAAACAAAAAAAAACTTTCCCAAACATGTCCACAGCTGCAAATGATCAAAAAGAATTTAACACACCAATATTACCACAGCAGAAACAAAATAAAAGAACAGGAGGAAACTATAACACATGCTTGTTCATCAAATTCAGCAAAACATGCAACAATTTTGGCTTCAAGATCAGAAAACCCAACTCAATCAACAACCTTTGTTCTACTTTTCGATTCCAAGCTCTTTTGTGATATCTCTTGTGAGGCTAAATTGCATAGTGTTGTGCCAAGGGAATAATGTACGAGTAACTGGAAGCTTCCTACGGAGATCCTGCACGCATATACCATATCATTAAAACTGAATCCACAAATAATACAAATACAGTTATATATACACGAAAGATTTTTGTCAATATTTAAGTTGCTTCAACAGGCTTCAACTGCACAAATTAATGCTGATATAGGACAATTCTTTAGTCCCGTTTGCTTTGTAGGAATGGAAAGGATTTGGAATTCAAATTCATTCCAATCCTGTGTGTGTTTGGTTTGCAGGATTGTTCAAGTATGCTCTTATTCTGGTAAAGCCTGCTGTTTGGCACTATGAAGCCCAATAGCAATATATTAAGGCAGTGTCAACGTGACAATGTCTCGTAAAAAATTACGAAAATGAAACGAATATTCAATAAGAAACAGAAAAAGTAAAAAGTATATGCCTAAAAAAGTCCTATAAATTTCAAATTTCAAACTCTAAATTTTAGCTTAGCCTATACACTTAAGAAACAATGGGGACTAGGTGGATGGAAGGAATTAAAACATCATAATATGATTGGTCTGTGATAATAATAACCAAATAATAGTTCAGGAATAAGTTAAGGAAATCAAGGATCTCACTTTGATGCTAGTTTTTGTGTGCTTTAAGTCCTTTTCATCTTTCTTAGATACTTGGCAAGAAGTAACAATTTAAGTTTGCATGTGTGATAACTCTCATTTTGAGAGCTATTGCGTGTAATCTCACTTTTAGCTAGTTTTTACTCGTTTTTAGTATTTTCTTCTCCTGGAGTTGTTGGTTTAAGAAAGTCGTTAAGTGTTTGTATTCTTCTGTCTTTATGCTGGTTATCATAGAATTGCTGCATAATATTTGATAAAACTATAGCATTTGGGGAACTTTGTGCTGGAAGGTTGATGAGTATGAAATTCGTGCTAAGCTGGTGAAAGTGAGGAGAAAAGATAAGAGAAATGAGTGGGTCGGCTGCTGTAAAGTGAAAAAGTCAAATCTACAAAATGGTGATCCTTCTCACCATTTTTACCTTTTTGAAAAAGGTGAAGATCAGACCCTGTTTTTGTTGCACAAAAACAACAATCCCCAATACAACACAAGAGTCAAGAGAAACAGCCTCCTCATTTCAGCCCCTCTAATGTAGCAGAAAAGTCGGAAAAACAAAATTGACGGCCCTTTGTTGCTGTTTTGTGGCACCAGAAAAGCAGAAACATCCACAGCTTTTAGCTAAAAAGGTTTCAATAGCAAATCAAGTATTCAAAAATCTGGGTTTGACAACCCCTCTTTGACTCACCAAAGTAGTGTAAATTTAGGGTTTGAATCCCCAATTTATATGCTTATCTTTTGTTTCAACTAGTTAAGTTGAAAATTCTGGTTTCAAATCGACAAGGATACAAGCAAACACAATGGAAAGCTAATCTTGATCAAGACATACTAGATGGAGAGGACATACGAACATGCTTACTCTTCTAACATGATTCACAATGAGCAAGTAAGATAACAAATTGATTCATGGTTCCAATTGCTTCAATCGCCCTGCATAAGGATGCTAACCAGATTGCGAATATCCTAGATGGCTCTCTCACTCATAGTTTACTATGGTGATTAAACATCCTAACAATAGAGTGGTCAATCTCGATCAATTTGAGAAGTCCCATAACTCTTGAAGACGGTGGTTGGAAAAGAAAAAGAAAAAAAGTTGGAAAAGTATGTTCTAAAACAATTCATATCTGGTACTTTTTCTTTATAGATAAGAGACTATCTAAAAAGGTAGCGATATAACATATAAGGTACATTTTGGAGATGGAGATTAGAATTAAGGCTTACTGTCATATGAATTCTGCTACAATTGGCTAACTTAATTGGAAAGTCAGGAGATCAGGATAGTTTTGGCAATGTACCCTTGTATCATGCTAAGCATCAATCCATAATTCAATAAAAAGTGGATGCATTATGACAAATTTCATGACAGTGTTATGGAAGCATGTAAGAAGCCCTCGATATGCATGTAGTATGCAACACCCGAGATTTTTGAAATGTTTTTATTTTGAGATTTGCATTATGTTTCGACCATGAAATGCCATTTATTAAGTTTATATTGTAGGCTTATGTGTTGGCATGAAGTTGTACAAGAAAAACCAAGAGAGGGCGAAATGCGTGCAAAACAGACCCTGGGTTGCGGGCAAGGGTATATTATTCAGTAAGTGTATATTATTCCATTGACGAGACCGTAATATGAACTATAATAGTGGGGCATTGCTGAGACTTACAAACCCTAATTGAGAAACTACATTGACGTAATATTGACAGTGACATAGCCACCCTATATCTAAAAGATTTACATATATAAAGAGTCAAAAGAGTACCTTGAATGTTGAATCTGGCAAATTGGAATACGATGTCTGCCATTTGCAAATGCCAGAAAATAACTCAGTTAAGATGTTATAGTGAAAGTCAAGTAGAACCAGAAAAAGGAAAAGAAAATAAACACCACCTCAAGAGAACTCATATACTCTGTCTCGTGGTGGCGAATAATGTTTGCCAATGAAAAAGAAGAATCATCAGGCGACTGGAAAATGCACAGCAGATGTCAGCCACATTACAAGATTTCATAAAGCAAATTAAAGGTCACTACGATAGAAATTCTGGGCACCACGAAGTTTCTAAGTTTTGGGCCTTTCAACTTTCAGTTATGACCTGACCGAGAAGAAAAAATTCAACATACCATCCATCAACATGTTTACTATATATGATAGGCAGCACAACTCTTGCACATACCCTGTAAATGTACTATTCATTATACAAATGCCCCCAATATTGTTAATCTGCTACTTGTATAAATTCATTACCCCTCCCTATGAATTGCGATGCCTCAAAAACTTGAAGTTGGATAAAATTAATAAATAGCCTTTGTACTTGCCGTTTCTTCACAAGTGTAGCTCCAGTTTTCTCAATTGACTGCTTGTACCACAAAAACTTTCTTCATTTAAATGTTTTTTTAATTAAAATTGTAATATCATGGCTAGGGCTGTAAACGAACCGAATGAACACGAACGGAGGCTTGTTCATGTTCGTTCGTTTACTTAACCGAACGAATACGAACGGTAAACGAACAAAACTTTTTGTGTTCATGTTCGTTCGTTTAACTTAACCGAACAAACAAACGAACACGAACAGTAAACGAACGGAATTTTTTGTATTATTGTTTGTTCGGTAAGAAAATATGTTTGTTCGTGTTCGTTCATTAAGATGCTAAATGAACGAAATTTCTTGTGTTCATATTCGTTCGTTAAGAAAATGTCTTTGTTCGTGTTTGCGTTCGTTAAGATGCTAAACGAAGGAACTAATTAAACAAACATAACCGAACATAAACAAACACAAACAAACACAAATGAACAAAAAAACAACCACTATTACTTATCATTTCGTTCTTATAAGATAACGTAACAAAATGCAAAACGGATAAATTTAGGGGGAATAAAAGGAATTCTGAAAAACTTAATTTAATTATTGATTTTACATATGAATGTCATAATATATAAATATATTTATGTATATAAATGAACGTAAACAAACAAACGTAAATAAATGTAAATAAACGAACATAAATGAACGAACTTATCTTAAAGTCTTAAAGAGTTACCCCAAACATAAGCAAATTAACACTAAAGAGTGAGCTCCAAATTAACCCTAAAGACCTGGGCCCAAAAAAGACAAATTTTCCCTAGAGAGTTGGCCTCAAATTAACATGTTAATATGTTAACATCAATATAGACAAATTAACATTAAACCAATTAACCCTGAGTCAGCCCTAAAAACAATCAAATAAGCCCTAAACACACATAAATATCAATTAACCTTAACATCCAAATATAACATAGAACAAAACAGGTTTACCCTAAATATTAACATCAATTAATATCAATTGAAATTCTTCTCGTTCAATTAACCTTAAAGAGTTAGTGTTATCGGTTAGGTTTATGGTTTCACCCACCTAAATATGGTTTTACCCGATAAAAAATATGGTTGCACCGTTGAGCAGCTAGAAAAATTTACACTACTCGACAACAAATTCATGGTTTCACAAGCAAATTTGGGTAGGTTCACCAATAATGCTAGTTGGTGTAGGTTCAACATGAAACCCAACATAAACTAAGATGCTCTTCCGGTAGGTATATGGACCATTGTATGATCTCAAAATCCTACAGCTAAAAAAGGAAGGGATCACCATCACCTATAACAACTAGCATAGATATTTATGGACTTTTAGCTTGGAGTTGTAGAAAACAAGTAAATGAAAAAAATAAAAAAATGCAGGTGAGTTCAGCTGAATTTGTCATAGTAACCTGAAACATAGTTGAATCCTTGCATTCATGCTGTGCATCAAGCTGGACATTCCCTTCTTCAAAATAGTGAGCACCCACCTGGATGTACAGGATATCACTATGTTATCTTTAATGGACATGGAACAAAAATGTTTTCTGAGATACTGCAAAAGTTACCTGCATTTTTCCTCTAACTTCCACACTTTGTAATTCATCCATGAATTCAATGTTCCATATTGAGCGCCAACTTCCATTGCTAATACACCATAAAGTAAAAGACAGAATGAACAAGAGAGAAAGTAGTAACAGAGAGGATAGGTTTCAGGCTACAATTGGCACTTGTGATTTAAGGACAATAATGTACAAGATTAAGTTATGAAAAAAGTCAAAAACAAGTGTAGTTAATTAAATTACAAGGCATAAAGTAATACCCTGTGCAGAAGTGAGATAAGATGTACCAACAGTTCCCCCAAGTGAACCTACCAAAAGTTTTGCGGGCTGAGTCGGGTAGCTGTAATTAACACAACAAGCTCGAAATCGAATCCAGGTTCTTCCACATCTTTTCCACTCGTACAGTAAACCGAGCAGACACCTTTTGGATAAGCTTCTGACACGTACTTTGAAACTTCGGCATCCAGCGCACATCTGTAACAAGTGCACAGCATGAAGAACATGTATACTATAATAAGCTAGTAGGGCAGAAAACAATGGCCCATTGAAAAGAAATTGGCATTCACATAGATGATCATGTTCTTCTCAATTCACGAGGCTGACTATCCAAGGAAAGGGAAAATATGTATAATTTGGCAGCTGCTAATTAAGTTCACATACACCACCTCATGACTAGAGCAAGTCAACCAAGATGAGCCAAACCAAGATCCCCGTCATGGCAACCCCCCCCCCCCCCCCCCCCCCCCCCCCGCGGGCATCATATCATATTTTGCCACTATGCGATCATGGCCACCTACAATGGAGAGCATTTAGTATGATATAAATGCTACTTGTCAACTATGGTAGGAAACCTATTCAATGGCCAGTGGTATTTAGATCCTGCTGGTCTATCTTGGACACTTGGATCACATACAAAACAGTCTTCTAAGATTTACTGCTAAAACAAACAGGGCTAATGGCAATCTATTATTGGACTTAAATGTATGAAACAACTGATAATGTAAAATCACAAGCATAGAATATTTGTAGGTCGAGAGATCCCAATGGCATGATCCCAGGTGATCATTTCATATGCTATTTTTGGTGTTTCTGCATGCAGATATGTTGTTTCACTTTTCCAAAATTTTATGTGATCAAAACTCGTTCAAAGAAAATAGGATTAATAATTTAGGGTCTGAAGTAGTTAATCTACTGATCCTCCTGATCAGTTATACATGAAAAGAATGCAACATAAAATCAAGAAGCTAAACTAACAAAGATTCGTTTCATTGCAGGAGCCTAACCTGCATGCTTCACCTATTAAACTTAAATTCCTTATATGCCTAATTACTTATTAATTTGACTAAACTAATGCTACAAATTCCCACACTGCCTCTCAAGCTAGTTAATAGGAATTTTTCGTTCCACGCTCGGATACAGTCCTCTCATGCACAGAGCTATTTGGTCCTCTATTGAGAATAATCAGCAAGTTGTCCCTGCGTTGACAGTTGACACGTGGTGTGCATATCAAGCCATCATCTATTTTCTACTTGATGAAAAGGCTATCCACCTTGATATGCTTGTACTGGCATGATAAACTGGTTTGTGTGCTACGATTATTGCTAGTTTATTATGGTATGAAACTCTGCATCAATACTAGAATGTGCTATTACCCCTGTTTTTTAGGCTTCTCTATGTCACAAGATTCTCTCCAAGGAAGATATCTGAATTCTGACCTAATGTCGATCTTTGTCCAATAATTGATCCCGCATGCTCAGCAATGCATTTGTACATGCTTCAAGTCTCGCACTTACATTCCTTTTGGATAAGACTCCTCTTCTTCGAGTTCCATCAAGCATTGCAAAATTCTATACACCATTTGAGTGTGGGTTTCTCTACGATTATGCATGAACTAACACCATGCTTAATAGACAATATCTGGTATGCACCAAATAAATGAGTCATCCTACAAGGCGCTGGTACATGCTAGCTTACGATTTGGCTCCATTAATGTACTTGCAGGTTTACATAGTATTCACTAACATGCTTGTCTTGGGATAAAAATAATTCCTTTGTGGAGCATGTCACCTCAATTCTTATAGAATACTTCAACTTCCCCAAAGTCTTAATCTCAAACTCCTTCCCTAAGCAATTACTCACAACTTCTTGTTCCATCTCATTCAAGGTTTTAAAAAACAGAATTGGGCCATAAGGCGTTTTCCAATGGCAAGGCGAACGAGGCGTAAGCCTCGAGGTGGTGCAAGGCGTAAGCACCGAGGCGGATATGTATATATATATATACATATAATAAAGTATTAATAAAATTTATATATACTAAATATATACAAATAGTATAATACAACATATGTTATATATTCACAATATATATAGCACAAGATTCTGGACATGTATATAATTCAGTATTTATACTAAATATATATAAATAGTACAATACAATATATATAGCACAATAGTGGACACAAATACAATTTTATATATATATATATATATATAAAATTACAAGCACAACAAGTTCAGTGACAAGGGACACTGATATTATATATATACACACAAGTACAGGACTATCCTTATTTTTACTAAAGGACATTTTTTTTACTGTAGATACACCTGGACCTTGGGTCTTTAAATAAAAAAGAGTATTAAGTTTTAATTTAAAAAATACAAGTTTTAGGTTTTCTATGCACCTCTACACCGCTCGTTGCCTCAATATGCACCTCCCTCTGCCTCAATATGCACCTCCCTTTGGGAGGAAAATTTTGGGAGGAAACTTATCATTATTTTCCTTCGATTTCGTTTCCTTTCCCTCAAAAAAGGGTTTCGAGAACACGAGTTTTTTTACTTGACTCCCCGTTTCCTTCTTTTCCTTCGTAATAAAAGCTTCGAGAATACAGCATTAGCGTTGATACCTGCTGCAGCACTATTTCAACCAGGAAATACTCCGTCTTACCCACTGGGTGCTTAAAGTAGGTCCTAGTCCAGATATTCATATCATGTGTTAGTTGTTACCATGATGTACCTCCAAGGTAACCCTATATCCACAAGGCTACAGCATGGTCTACTAGGGTATCTTATGTCAGCAAGAATTTAAAAGTCCAGTCCAGAGTTGGATGGGACGAGAAAGACATGTTTGAAACTGCAGGCTTGGTTAATAGTTCCCACCCATTCTGTCTCACCAAATGCCAAACCCATGATGGCCACATGGAGAATATAGAGAGTAGTAACTAGTGTTGAAGGTCAATCAGATAACCACCACTGTGCTCATAGGCACACCGACACACCACCACCAAAGCTGAAATTCTCCACAATTCACTCCTTTTCTCATTGCCTTTACGACAAGCAAAAACACATAAATTGTGCTCATCAATTCTTCTCCTTTATATTTTCAACCGTCAATAAACTAGGACAAATCAAATGAACCACATATGCTACATTTACTTTATCAATCAGAGATGCATCTTGTATGCCTCGGTGAGTCTTTTACCAAGATGCACATCTTCGTCTCCATTCTTCTTCAGATTTGCACACACATAGAGTGATTTTCAATCAGTATAGGCACAAGAATTAGACAAATCATAACATTAGATTGAGAGTCCTTCACTTTTGGGGGACGTTGGTAAAGAGACATGCATCTCCCTCTACACCCTATATGCTCCTCTGCCATCTTCTTCATCAATTCCTTTCAAACTTGAGGGATAGCCTATCAAACCGATTGTTTGCACGCACATTGAAAAGTGAGAACTTTCATTATTGAGTAAAACCTATTACTCAATTATGAACAATAATTAGTCAACCTTCCAATCTCTAGACTTCACCAAAAACATTACCTCTGCCACAAAATACCAAATGAAGGTGCTCTTATGAATTGAATTGAAGTAGTTTACATCAACATAAAAAAAAAAACTCTAATATCACTAATAACGAGACCATATACACTCTTCAATACCAACCCACTAAGACCATTTCCACAGAGAAAATAAATATACTGAATAACAACTTGTGAGAGCAGACTCTACTAGTTTTACAACCTATACTGATTACCATCACATATTTGCTGCACAATGAGAAGGTTTTAGTTCACTGTTAAGTGCTAACATCATGTGGATTCAGCTGATTTCCAACATCAAAGTTTTTGTTGAACATTTATAAGTCAATTACCTAATGCATAAATAATATTTGAGGAAATGCATATAACTAAAGAAATCTAGACAAGGTTACAGGGAAAAATATCTAGACAAGAAGGTTACCGATAATCTTCTATGTAGGGAGTTGGAAGTTCCTCATCTCTAGCTGGTCTAATTTCTGTACAAATCTGAACCAATTTAGCAAGTCATCATATAAATTCCAAGTGAAGAATTAGAGTCCACGTTAAAATATAAGAAAAGAGGCAGATAGCTTAGTTCCATATTCTAAGAATCACACTATCTTGGTGACAAGTATCAAGGGGTTACATAATTCAAAATTTAATTGATCTTTCTGCACATAGATATATCACATATCATCTTCTGCCTTATGATAGCAAGCGATTCAACACGATATAGCACTTGCAACGATTAAGTTACTACTTATGTAGTTCCATCAATGATTAAATTGTAATTCCTAAATAGGATTAGGGTTTTCTTATCTTCATGCAGAAATGTCATTCCCATAGCCGAGAACACAATAATAACACAATGCAATGTTACATTAACCATTTAGGACGAGTGATTAAATAGGGCAGACCAAAACTTTGGTATCTAAAACAAAGATGCTTGGCACATTCATGGTAGGGTCTGATAAAGTCATGGAAATAATCTCAAACTTTAGGCAATACAATTTTGTTTATCTATTAGCTTAGAAATGACAGGGATAAGGGTGATATGAAAAACCAACCATGAAGAGTAGAGAACCAATTGAGCATCATGTCATGATATAATCTTGGGCACACCATGAAACTATGGGAGAGAGTTATCAAACCGTGGTTCAAATTGCACCGCACATTATATATGTATATTTTTTTTTATTTTATATATTACACACACATATATGTATATATATAGAGAGAGAGAGAATAATTGGAATACTTGTGTAATATGTATCTGGGAATCGACGTGTAGAAATTTTTTATATTATTTTTTACTATGATCACGTTACCGTTGATTTATAATGAAGTTTTAATCTTATAAATATGGGATTGTAGACGTAAAGTGCGTTAGGTACAAAACGTATAAACCACACCGCACCGCGTTTTTTTGCGGTTTGAAGTATATGTGGTGCAGTTTGCGGTTTAAGAAAATGCTCAAACCGCATATGTGGTCACACCAAACTGCACCGCAAGCATTCCTAATTATATTAAACTTGCTCTAAAATGTTCATATTGCAAATTGGACATGCAATTTAGTAGCTCCTTGCACTTACTTGTTTGACATGGTCAACTTTACCCACTTGCGCAGTCCTAGGATCAAGATATTCATCCTCGCTGATCTCGCTAAACGAAGAAACCAGTACCTGCAGAGACAATCTCACATAGAGAGCAAGTGAGATTTGGCATATTGTCAACTTTAGTAGCTAAGCTCCAAATGACTAGAAAGATGCCATCACTAAGTTCTTTTTTATTTATAAATAAATAATTCACAAATAGTATCCCAAGTAAATATACCATTATTCACATTCATATTTCTTGCCCACTCATCAACCTCCACCCAAAGTAAAATGCAACTTACATGGACATTATCTCCAAAAACTTATACATTACTGTGAATATCAACTTCTATTTAATATAAAAATGTCATTTAAGATGTTACGCAATATCACCCGACGTGTAGTTTTGAAGTCTTCAATATCACCATAGTGTTGTGTTGTAAGCCAATGCAAAACCAAATAAAAGCAAACAAACTAGAAAAAACATGAGCCTCAACTTTGCAGTGTAATTGATCAACAATTAAAAAAATTGAGAAAAGTGAATCTAGTTGCAGAATATATTCTTACTAGCCACTAAATAACTCCTTCCTTCAAATGAAAAACTAAAGAATGAACAAAAAGTATGATTATCTTTTGTTTGAACATTATATTTATTATGAAGAGTGTCCAAATACTAGGGTAACAAAGAACATATGTTGTTGTCTACAATAGATCCGATCGAAGAGGATGATGCCAATGTATAAATCATCACTTGCAACATGAGGACAAACACGATGCTCAAAATGTTGTTAAAAGGGAAAAGGTAGTGGAAACAACCCTAAGATTTGATGTCATGTCCGTCATCCAAATATGTGGCATCAAAATTATCGATGTCTTAGTTCTTATCTTGACTTGAAAAGTAGATGATGTGACTAATAAATGATAAACCTGCTAAACCTCCAATACGGTTCACATATGTGAGGAGGAGTAAGGTTGTTTGGTCCTAAAAGTAAAAAAAAAAGGAGAATAGAATAAGGGGGCGTTTGGTTGGGAGTATTAGGGGATAAGGAATGGGAATGAAAATGATTGATGATGTTTGGTTCAAACAAGGAATGAAAATGGAATGAAAACTAATGTTTGGTTTAAAAAATATAATCAATCATTATAATTGATTTGGGTAAAATTCATTCCTCCCCAAATTGGGGGGAATATGGCAAGTCAAATGTCAAATAAACACCAATGCAGCCTTCATCTTCTATCTTTGAAACATCAACTCTGGAAGCCTTCATATGCAGCCTTCACGTTCGAAGCATCATCTCTGGAAGTCTATTCGATTTCTGTATGCAGTCTTCATCTTCTTCTGGTTCGATTTTTTTCATCTCATTCTTTTTTTTTTTCGATTTTGTTCATTTGGTTCTATTTTTTTTTTCATCTCGTTCTTCATTTTCATCTCTCTCATGAACCTAGCCCGCAAATTCGATTTCGTCTTATTAAACCCAAACAGATCTGATTTCATATTTGATTTCATCTCTCTCAACATATCTGATTTTGTGTTTGTAGATGAAATATAAGATAGAGATGATTTTGATTTCTTGGTTGGAGATGAAATGAAAAAAGAATGGAGATGAAATAAAGATGGGAAAGATGAAGTTGGAGGTAAGTGTTGATGAGATGTTTTTTTGGTGATGCAGGTGATATGTTGGGGAAGACGAAGTGTTTTTTTTTAAATTCAATAATAAAGGGATTTACAACAATATAATATAATGGAATAAAAATTAATGATTCCCATTCAACTTTATTATCATTATCAATCCCATTTTCATTCCTTACAACGAACCAAACGCCCCCTAAGTGAAAGAGGAATAACGGTAGTTTTGTAATTTAGTTTACACAGGTAAATAATCGAAGACAGGATTGAAAGAAGACTGAATTTAGCTTCCAACCCTAGTCGGTCTGGAAGCTGATACGCCGATGGTTGGAAGGGAATGCAAGTGCCCTGGCGTCCGAAGATTGCGGTTAGGAAATTGATTTCCAGAATCTAGTTGGACTTAGAGTCCGATGTCTTCCAAACCAAAAGAAGGAAGAGAATTCGTCTTTCGTCCTTATTGTGTCCCAAGCCAAGATGATGCTCCGATCGAAAAGAAATCAGTGGGGCCATGCCGGTTAATTGGACTTGGTCCAGTGGTTGGAAGGTGTTAAGTAGGGAAATCGTTTAGGGTCGGTGGGCAATCTGTTTTCTTTGTAATTCCTTAAGTAGGAAATTGGAGTGTGTCTGACCTCTCGAATGTCAGATGAGTCTTAATTCTCTAGGTTAATACAAATTTCTAGTAAATTGGGTTCCATTTTATAGAAAATTGATATTAGGGCAATGAGATCGTAGGATGGCGACAAGAAGCATGACCAATCGAGTGGATGATTTGGAATTGTACATGAGGACGATGAAGGAGGATTTACAGACGTTGAGAATGCAGACCGATTGGCTAGTTAAGCAACAAGAAGTACAAAAGAAGATCGATGGCAGAGGAAGAGGAAGTATTGTCTTCCAGATAAAAAATCAACCGACAAGAATGAATCGAGAGATTCTGCTCGCTCGATTTTTGGCCGTGAAAGGGAGGAAACTCGAAATCCCTAAGTTCGATGGTAAGGATTCCAGATGGTTGAATTTTTAGGGCAGAACGTTATTTCTCATTAAACCGATTGAGTAAAGAGGAACAATCTGAAGTTTCAATGATCTTATTAAGGGAGACGCTTTGGTGGCTTAAGTGGGAGAACAAGAGACATCCGATTACGAGAAGGGGGGATCTGAAATTAATGCTACTAAGACAATTCAAATCCATGGCGAAAGGATCATTGTGTGAGCAATTTCTAGCGTTGAAACGGGAGGGATCGATTACAGAATACATGAGGAGGTATGTTGGACTAGCCATACCTCGTAAGGCGATTCCAGAGGAGGTATTCCTTAGTCAGATTATTTATTGCCTTGAGAATGCAATTAAGGCTGAAGTACGCATGGTGAATCCAATCTCATTGAGTGAGGCCATGGAATTGGCGCAAAAACTGAATTGAAGAATCAGGTTGTCAGGAGAGATAAACCGGTAACATATACGAAGAGATTCTTGGGATTATCTTCAGACACTAAAGGATCAGGGATAGAGCTGATGAAAACTACCCCCGTGAACGAGAAAATCGAGGCCAAGTTTAGGAGGCTCACTGATCATGAAGTGCATAAGAGACGAGCATTAGGTCTCTGTTTTAGATGTGACGACAAATATGCTCCCTGCCACAAGTAAAAAAAAAAAAGAGATGAGTGTCCTTTTGGTGCAAGAAGATGCATAGACGAAACTGAGGTGAAAGAGATGGAAGGAAAACTAGACTCAGTATATGTCATAGAAGTGGGGGACAGAAGTGGAAGTGAATCTCAATTCAGTGGTGGCATAACGAACCCTATGATGATGAAGATGAAAGGAGCCATAGGCGATCAGAAAGTGGTAGTGCTAATCGACAGCGGAGCGACTCATAATTTCATATCCAAAGAGGTGGTAGAAAAGTTACGTTTGAAAGTCATGGGTACAAGAGATTACAGCATCACGATGGGGACATGAAATATAGTGAAGGGTGAGGGGATTTGTCGAGATGTGGTGCTCCATATTCAGGACCGGAGATTAGAGAAGAATGTTAACCCTTGCAATTGGGGAACAACGATGTAATACTCGGAGTTCAGTGGTTAGAAACTTTGTGGGGCACGTATACAAATTGGAAGTTGCAAGTAATAAAGTTTACCTTAAAGGGAGAATCCATTACTCTAAAGGGTGATTCGGTATTGGGAACTGGGAAGATCAATGGTTTCACTCAAAGCCATGGGAAAGATGACGTAATAGAAAGGCCATAGAATATTGATTGAATTTGGGATTTTAGGGTTATGGATTATATGGACACCAAGAAAAACATCCGAGATAATGAGATAGAATGTGTGCTGAAAGAGTTTGACAAGGTGTTTAATATGCCAAAAGAATTACCTTTGTTAAGAAGGAAAGGAGCACAAAATCATTTTGAAAGAGGGTTGTGGTCCAATTAATGTACGTCCTTACCATTACCCGCATTATCAAAAAGATGAGATAGAATCCTTGGTGAAGGAAATGTTAGAGGCAGGTGTGATACATCACAGTGCAAGTCCTTTTTCCGTTGTTGGTCAAGAAGAAAGACGGGAGTTGGAGGTTCTGTATTGATTACAGGGCTTTAAACAAATGTACTATGGACAAATTTTCAATTCCAGATATTGACGAGGTATTTTCAAAAGATTAGAATGAAAGAGGAAGACATACATAAAGCAACCTTCAGAACCCATCAAGGACACTATGAATTTTTAATGATGTGTTTGAGTTAGTGAATGCTCCTGCCGCCAAGTTCCAGGGATTAATGAACAAAGTGTTCAAGGTTTTCCTTAGGAAATTTGTGCTGGTTTTCTTTGATGATATACTTGTTTATATAGTTCATCAATGGAAGAGCACGTAGAGCATTTGAAACGAGTATTTGAAGTTCTATCAGCATCAACTTTATGCTAACAAAAAGAAGTGCAAATTTGGTCAAGATAGGCTTGTTTATCTGGGGTACGTGATCTCGGGGGCTGCGTTGAAATGGATGAGTCCAAATGTTAGACCGGCTTGTTCCAAAAACTTTTTCGGAGCTTAAAGGCTTTTTCGGATGATCTCGATATTATAGAAAGTTTATAAAAAGGCTACAGGGAATAGCTGGTCTTTTAACCGAGTTACTGAAGAAGAACCAATTTGCTTGGAACAACAAGGTCGAGCAGGCTTTTCGTGAATTGAAGAGGGCATTAACAACAGCTCCGGTCTCAAGGTTGTCGAACTTCTCGTAGGACTTTGTGATCGATACCGATGCTTCAGGGTTCGGATTAAGAGTGGTTGTTGTGCAACAAGAACAACCCATTGCTAATTTTAGTCAAGCTTTGGGATTACGAGCCAAATAAAAGGCGATTTACGAGAAAGAGTTGACGGCCATCGTCTTGGCGGTTCGAAAGTGGAGACCATATTTGTTGGGCAAGAAGTTCGTTGTCATAAGACTCATAACAGACCAGCAAAGCGTGAAGTTTCTTTTGGAACAATGTCATAGTTCTTACCGAACCGGAGTATCAGAAGTCGGTTAGTAAACTATTGGGATATGACTTTTCGATCGTGTACAAGACGGGGAGCTCCAATCGAGCTGTTGATGCGTTGTCAAGAAAAGCCATGGAAGTAGAATGTGCAAGTCTAGGGAGTCCTCGATGGCAACAGTGGGATGTACGGACAAGTGGAATTGAGAAAGATGTTTTCTACGGAAGATAAGGGATGACTTGAAGAATGGAAAGATGGACCACAAAGGTTTTGAATTGCAACAGGAATTATTAATGTATAAATGTAGATTGGTGATCCCATGCACATCTACAATATTCCTTTGATTTTTGAAGTGTTTCATGGTTCCCGATTGGTGGTCAAGCAGGAGAAGGCAGGCCTTATCAGTGCATTGCTTCGGAGATAGGCCTTATCAACGCATTGCTTTCGAGACTTTTTGGGTGGGGATGCGAAGAGATATAGCTGAGTTGGTTAAGCAGTGTGAGGTGTGCCAATGAAACAAGAATTTGAGTGGATCACCGGCGGGACTGTTGCAACCCTTAGCGTTGCCTTTACGAGTATGGAAAAAAATCTCACATGGATTTTATCGAGGGACTTCCAAGATCAAATGGAATGAGTACTATCTTGGTAGTGGTAGATCGATTGTCCAAATATGCCCATTTTATGGCGTTAACACACCCGTTCACAGCTCGAACAGTGGTAAAGTTTTTTCCAAAGAAATCGTAAGGCTACATGGGATACCGGAGGCTACTGTTTCAGATTGAGATAAAGTGCTCCCAAGTCAATTTTGGAAAGAGTTGTTCAAACTGCTGGGTACGAGATTGAAATAGGGTTTCGTGTACCACCCTCAAACGCATGGTCAGACAAAAGTGGTGAACAAAGGCTTAGAACAATACTTGAGGTGTTGGATTTCGGAAACTCCAAAAAAATTGGAGCACATGGTTGCCTTGGGTTGAGTTTTCCTATAATACAACCTATCATACAGCTCTCAAGACCTCTCCTTTTTTAGTGCTTGATGGAATTGTTGAGATATACTAAAGCGATTTCTCGTTTTTAATCGACAGGAGTTAAGTGATCGGGAAGAAATGTTAGACAATGTTCGTATGCATTTATTAAAAGCCCAATGTCGCATGAAGCAACAAGCCGATCATAACCGGAAAGAAGTGTTCATGCCGGGGGACTGGGTCTTCTTGAAATTGAGCCCATATAGGCGTAAATCGTTGGTAAGGGGGAATAGTCCTAAACTTGCTACCAGATTTTATGGTCCTTTCAAAGTGTTAGCGAAGATTGGGGAGGTACCAGAGACGACTTCAATACACAATTTACCGAGCTATTGGTAATGCTCTTTCATCGGCTACTTTACCGAACCAATTATCAGAAGCGATGGGAATTGAGGGATGTACCGAAAAGTAAAAAGGGTTCGACAAATACCCAAAGGGAATCCCGGGCAATTGGAAGTTTTGGTGCAATGGAGGGGTTTATCGGAGTTTGAAGCTTCATGGGAAGTGTTGGAATCTTTGATCCAACAATTTCCAGATTGTCACCTTGAGGACAAGGTGCATGATTCGAGGGGGGGTATTGCTAAACCTCCAATACGGTTCACATATGTGAGGAAGAGTAAGGTTGTTTGGTCCTAAAAGTAATAGAAGGAGAATAAAATAAGTGAATGGGAAATAAGGGTAGTTTTGTAATGGGAGGTCGGGAGGTAGTGGTCGGGAGGTGTTGAGTAGGGAAATCCTTTGGGGTCAGTGGACATTATGTTTTCTTTGTAATTCCTTGAGCGGGAAATTGGAGAGTCTTTGACCTCTCGAATGTCAAATGAGTCTTAATCTTCTGGTTAATACATATTTCTATTGAATTTGATACAATTTTATAGCAAAACCATGATTTTTGATTTTTTACAGGTTAACATGTGTAATTAGCAAAAATGTATAGAAAATTGCATACGAAAAAAATTGCCACCATGTACCTATGATATTCCATAATACAAAATGGCCCAAACAGATGATGTTCTTGCTTCAGTACTTCGTGTTGAGAGACCAAGTTTTGTGCCTTATTGAAGGCCATGTGTCTTGCCTAAAGAAAGGCCCTAAAGTTCCCCTCAACCAGCCTTGTCCCTAAGCACACCTTTCACGAGGTGTGAACCTTTATTTTTTTGTTATTTACATAAGACTTACCATCTAGCTGTTAAGTAATTGTTTATCTCTTAAATAAGTTCATTATTTGCATTATCTATTTTAAGTATAATGACTAGTAACATAATCGTGTGCGTGAGGACCACTAGATTCAATCAAACTTGTGCTTTATCATGGTATCAAAACATGATGTCAAACAACAACCCTAATCCTATAATTCAAAATTTAATTTTCTTTTAATTTCTTTCTCTAGCTCTTTGTTTTGCTTTCCTATAGGATCATTCTCCTCAAAAGTCTTATTCAAACTCGTATAATCCAAAGTGGTGTTTAATTGGCAAGACCACTAAAATGATTTTTGCTAACCTCAATAATTTCTAGCCTCTATCATATAAATTGTTAAATCTTACCTATGATGGATCTAGATTGTGAAATTAACAATGATATTGAGAAATTCAATTAACATTTAAAGATCTCAACTCCATAGGGTTTACCTAGTAGGTAGGCTTGGGACCTTTGTATAAGAGGTGTGAGGTTCGAATCCATACCAACTACTAGTTGGCTAAAGGTCTAAAGTTTGGCCAGTCTAAAAGGCGCTTTCCATAGACCTAAGGGCTAGTTGTGCCAAAGATGCCAAAATACAATGGTTACTACCGAAAAAAAGACGTTTTTGGTGATCTTCTTAACCACCTCTACTTCCTTGCCAATTTACCTATTTCATTAGTAACAATTTATACGTCATAGGACAAATCTTTGGTATGCATCACTTAATCATGCTAGAAAATAAGTTCTTGAGAAATGCTCATTTACATTCTAGTTCATGGCCTTAGTGAGTTATAATATATTGGCTTCATTCAACACTACGATTTCTCCATAGAAGTTTTAAGAGTTCATATTTACTCGGCAACAATGGTTAGACTCTAACTTGAGGCGGTTACAATTTCTTCATGATTTTGCATCTCACACTCTACACACTTTTACCCACTACTATGCCTGAAATTTGATTACCCCATGTATAATGGACCTCTAGGTTAACTACCACCCAGCCCACCCTCCTGTGATACTTGTGCTTGTTTAATGTTTGTTTGCAAATCAACCCGTAACATGCAACCACACTCCTTTCATTCAACACTTGATAAATTGCATCCATCGTTGTCGTTTTTATGTGATTAAGACGGCGTAGCACCTTATCTACAAGTCACCTTTTGTGTTGCTTCCTTAGTCCTAGCTTTCTGAGTATTGCAACAAGTTCATAGAACATCCCATGCATCTATGGGAACTTAATCCAAGGTTCAACAATCATTTGAACCGCGCACTTCAAGACTACTTCTCTTCCATCAATTCCTTTCTAGATGGCTTCTAGTCAAGCTCTTCTAGAAAAATAAATCAAATGATGTGCCTTCCATGCATGAAATTTTTGAGAAGTCATATATAAGTACAGGAATTTTGTTTGTGATTTCACTTCATTTTTCATATCACGTGGGTACAAACAATTATGACATTTATGAGTGAGTTGTTTCAATCAGGTTTGTCATCAAGTCATCAACTAGTTTCGTATCTCTAGCATTATACTTATAGCTTGTAATTATCTACTATAAATATAAAGGCTACACAATTCCATATGTGAGAGACCTATTATTCTATCAAAGACTCAGAGTTATCAGATCGACCAAAGAAAAATTTTCTTCAGCAGGTGACTTGAGAATTTGTGATGATGCAATGTGAAAAATAAAGGTTTTGCAGGAAAATTATCAAGAATAAGCAAATAGAAGACCATACATCACCACTTCGATTAGGGAACTGGAGAGAAATGATGTGCGTTTTGTTGTAAAGAGGAAATGCCTCCGAAGCCGCCCTACCATACACATTCTCATCCTTCAAAACCAATCTTAGGTCTACAAATCCCCACAAACAGATCAGAAAATATTCTATCAAAAGTAAGCGCAATCATTAAAGCAAAAAAAAAAACAGAAAATGGAAGGATTGCTGACCTTTGGCCATGTATTGGATTTCACCAGGGGGAGAATTGAGGAGAAACCATTTGGCAATGTCGATTTTCTGATTATCACTGAGCTCTGTTTCTTGAGGTTCTTCTTCATCGGCCATTGCTGAAGACGTGTATGAGAGATTGATTCCGATACAGACGATGGTTTCGTCTTCTCGATAGATTGGATTGGATTGGTTGTCTTCGTTAAATCGGAAATGGGGAATTGGGTGGGGTGGGTTTGTTGGGGGCAGGAGAGAGAAAAACAGGCGCTCGATCGTCTTCAATGCTTAACAATATGTTTTCATGTTTTATTAGGCATCGGTGCTCTCATTTTATGCAAGATTTTAAAAATATTTTAATTTACAAGTATAAAGCACAAGATACATATTATTACTGTAAGTTTCTAACACCCACCAATTTGGTATGTGTAAGGGTCTTCCTTTTATGCAGACATTTTCATGTATCAGTATTAATTAATATATTATATTACTATAATTTTGTTTTAATTATATTATTAAATATGTAATTGGTTATTTTTTCTAGATGTCATTAAATTATACAAGATAATCTTTGAATTCTAACAAAATACTTAATTTTTTTATATAAAAAACATTATATTATTAAGCCTAAATTAAACAAATTTATAAAAAAAACATTATCACTTTCTCAAAATCATCCAAAATCGTACTGTAAATCGACAAAAAAAATAAAATGAAACATTAAAATCGTGATGTATCTCGCTGCATTGCGCGAGTACGCTTCTAGTCTTTATTAATTTTATAAAATGTTTTTATGTGATTTTATTAAAGGTTTTGAGTTATTATCAATTTTATGGAGTATTTGGATATATTAATAATTTTGAACACTTGTATTGTATTTACATGTCTATATCTTTGACAAATAAGAGATATGAGAGAGATAGAGAGTGAGAGGGGGAGAGAGAGTGAGAGAGAGTTATAGAGGGTGAGAGAGTGAGATATGAATCGGGGCTTAGACGTACGGTATATTATAAAGATTTTGCTCAAAATCGAGATTACAACAAGTACTATTGGAATCCAAATCTGAGATCGTCTTTGTTCTTCAACTTTCTAGAAAATTGGGAAGTTCCACATTTGTGGAAAGCTTTCAAACGGTTTGGAGAAGTGGCAGATATATATATGGCTAGGAAAAGGATGAAGAATGGTGACAAGTTCGGTTTTGTCATATTCGAGAACGTTAGCGGCGAGAAATCCTTGGAAAGAAGGCTAAGGTGGCGTTTGGTTAGTTGGAATCCGACGGAATTTGAAAGAATTGGAATGGTCAATTCTATTGACCAAATTCCATTCCATTGTTTTTGGTTATCTTTTAAGTTTTAACAAGGAATTCAAATTCCACAAATGATGGAATGTAAATTCTTTAGATTATAAGCAAGGAATTTCAATTACTTCCTACCATTTTTTAGGAAAAACTATTATACATTTATACTCCTTTATATTATTGCATTCCATTATATTCCACCACGATGGATGTCACCACCGTCGTCATCGCCATCGCCACCACCACCCATTACCGCCACTGCCATCGCCACCCGTCATCACCGCCTCCACCACCACCTGTCGTTACATGTCGTCACCACCATCACTTGTCGTCGTCACCACCACCACCATCGTAAGCATCACCTCCACCGCCGCCGCCAGAGTCATTGCCGCCGCCACCCATCATTGTCACTACCAACACCACCTTTACCTATCGTCACCACCACCTCCACCACTTGTCACCATTGTTGTCACCATCGCCGCCACCCCTACTAGTCGTCGGCACCACCATCACCATCTGTCGTCGTCATCGCCGCCGCCGCCGCCACCCGTTGTAGTCGTCACCACCACCACCGTCGAAAGCACCAACCCATTACCATTACCACCACCATACCATTGACACCATCAATGCCTCCATGCCATCACCAATATAACATTCAATAAACGAAACATACAAATTCAAATTCTTTTGACAGATTTCATTCCAATTCCTGCCAACCAAACACATGGTCAAACATGATTAAATTCCATTCCAAATTCCTTCAGATTCCAATTCCTTTGATAGATTCCAATTTTGACAGATTCCATTCCGTGAACCAAACGCCACCTAGGTGGTTTATGGATAGGAACTTATAAAATGAGAGTCTTCTTAGCGAACAAGAAGATCGGTAGGAAGTCTATGGAAGCCAATAGGGAGAAGAGAGTAGATCTTTCTTCCACAAATCAATTGTATGAAGTTAATTTGAATTTAGCAAAAAACAGGTCATAATGTGACGTGGTTAAAGAAGGAAGAAGTGGAAATGAGCGACTGAGGAGATAAGCTCGCAAAATCAGGAGGTTATTGGAGAATGGGTATCAGACATATCGGCTAAAGGATATCTTCAGAAAAGTCTAATCGGAAACGTGTTATCGTTGGATAATCTTGAAGCTATCAAAGCACTTTGCAAATCAGAAAATATGGAAGAATGCTCAGTAAAGTACTTGGGAGGGAGAAATGTTATGCTTAAGTTTGAATTAGAGGTGACGATGAATAACATTCTCAATAATAAAGTGCACGGTTTGCACCATTGGATAAAAGGAATAAGGAAGTGGTCAGTAGGATTCCGCTCATCAGAAAGGCTGACCTGGCTAAAAATTTCTGGAGTTCCTCCTCATGTTTGGAAGGAAGAGGTGTTCACTAGCATAACAAGCAAGTGGGGGAAATTTCTACGGACAAGTAATTGTGTTATGGAGGACAACACCAATCTCGCATCTAGAAAAATCCTAATCAGTTCGTCCTTAAGGAAAACCATAAGTGAGTGAGGAGTATAAAGGTAGACAACTTGGTTTACAGGATTAGAATAATTGAAGAAGATAGCAGCCTGACGAAAGGTGTGGACATTGAAGAGTATGGTAGCTACAAAGATGAGGAGGATTCTTCTATTCCATCAGAGTGGTCGGAAGGTGAAGAAGCCAACGACTGGTTTGTAGAAGAAAGTGTGTTCGAAACGGGAAAGTCATGCAAGGACAGGAGCTCGCAGGAAGGAATAGAAATGGCACCACGAGGCAAAGAGGATTCGGTAACTGAAAAGGTAGAAAAGGTCCACGGGGAAAACATATAAGAAGATATAGAAGCTGGAGCAACGATGCAAGGGTCCACCGGAAAAGTTTTTGCGGTGCCGGATAAGTTAGAAGGAGTCCAAGAGGCACATTCAAAAGTTGTGGAGAAGAGCCCAATAGTCGAGGAGTCAGTAGGGATTCCCATAGAAGTCAATTCGTCGCCGGTCAAAAGTGGAGCAATTTTTTGTCTCCAAAAAAGAATTTAGGAAAGTGGGTGGATAAAGATCTGGGTAGTGGGTTGTTGTTTTTTATGTAACCTCAAAATACATGCAAATAAATCTCGATGCAAGTATACATCTTGATCTACTGTCGTTTTCGAACAAGTAATAACGGTACAAGTACCGGATATCGATCCCACAGGGAGAGGTTTCCAACGATTTCTCAAAAGTCTAGTCTTTAAAAGCTGGTTTCAGATGGCGAACGAAGAAAAATATTTTGTTGGGGGTTTGATTTAAATCTACTGACAAATCAATTATAAAAAGAAGCAAAGGATGTAAAGTTTTGTTGAGATTAAAACAAGTAATCCGGTAAAAAGATATTATAGCAAACTTATGTTATCTCAGATGATAAATATTTAAGTGACCTCTGAAAGGCCAACACATTTTCATACAGATAATCAGTTGTCAATTGATTAAATGTAATCTTCAATGAAATATTTATAGTTTGATTTAAATAACGATTAGACTATATAAATACACCTATTTACGTTTTTTCCGGTTTAAATCTCAACTTGACTTTACACCCCGAGCTTAGTTGTCAGCCTGTCATAGCTCGGTTTCTCTTAAAAAAAGATATAAAAACTTTAAAACTAAAATAATGGAGATGGAAATGCGATAAATAAACTGTAAATATTAAACGTCAAGAAAGGAAATTTGTCATGCAAGTAAACGACTTTCTTGGGAAACACGTAAACATAAACTTAAAGTGCACGAAATGAAGTGCAGGAAATTAAATTGCGAAGAATTTAATTGCAAGAAAGTAAAATGCGGGAAAATAAAGTGCGGGAATTAAACTGAATTAATGTAAGGATGCAAAATTAAAAAGACCAAAAGAAAGAAAAATGGGGGATGGAGAAACTTGCATGCCAAGAAACGACTTTAAGGAATGAAATTTGCATGTAAAAACTATGGACTTCATTCTTGAACCTTCGACTATTTGCTTTGGATTAGAGAATGGATTTTTGGATCCACAACTAATCACAAACAATCGAATTGACAAGAAGTTGAGGGGGAAACAATTGATGTACTAATAAGTGAACAAAATGGAGAGAGAATTGTTGGTCCCGAAGGTGCTTAACAAGTTTGTAGAAGGGGGGGGGGGGTTGAATACAAACACAAAATTTAAAGTTTAATAAATTGTTTATTGATAGATCAAACACAATTTACAAGTCTGTTGCGGAATAAGATTAAGTAAAACTCAATCTAAACAAACTTAAGAAAACACTAAGATGGTTGCACAAGAATATAGAGAATTGGAGATTAGAGAGTATAGAAAACAAGGGTTTCTATGTTTTAGAAAGATGAAGGCTAGAGGTGAGCGAACACTTCAGATGGAGAGGTAATCTTTCTGTTTATACCCTATGCATTAAATGCATGGCAGGGCACTTTACACGTGTCTTTCTTTGATTGGCAGAGAGAGTCTGACTTTCGGAGACATGCTTTCGGCCGCATCATGAACAGTGTAGTTGACAGAGTTGTATGAATTATGGCAGAGGTATGTCCGTTCTGACACATCGTACTGGGTGTGCAGGGAAAGACAAAAGAGACTTGAGGCATAAGTTAAGTGATCATCGATCACTGAATATCTCTTCCTTCAGAGATATAAAGAAGTTCAGATATCGCTGAAGCTTTTCCTCAGGTTTCTTCGCGTATGAGTAGAGTTGTCTTTGCTTCATTGATCTCCGCATCAGGTCACTAGTAGACTTGTCTTTGTTCAGCAGCTTCGTCTTCGATTCAGCTATGAACATCTGTTGACGCGAAACTTGTCTTCAGGGATTACGTTTACATAGAAATCATCAGCGATAACTGAACAGACTCAGTTTGATTGCTGATAGTGAAACACTAATACATATGAGTGTTTATAAGAAGGATCATCAGTGATAACTGAACAGACTCAGTCTGATCGCTGATGGTGAAACACTAATACATATTAATAAACGTAATTTTCACTAAGTATAGAAGAGGGTCTTTATCAAATCACTGAGAGAGTTTGGATCAACAATCTCCCCCTATTTGATAATGACAAAGTAACTGAAGAAAATTACTTTATAATTCAAAATGAGGAATAATCAGGACTCATAAACATACATGTCCCAATTACTATTTTGAGGGATCTTTTACAGTACTGATAGGGTTAAGTACTTCACTGAAATTTTTATTAATTCAAAGAAGGAATTACAAGATATGAAAATATAAAGTACAAGTGAAGAACTAACTACTGTAAATCTAACTAATAGATTACAATAATTAAGAAACTAATCTATCAACTATCTAGAGAAGACTTTGGAGGATTGATCATATAGTCAGGTATTTCTTCTCCTCTTTGCCTTCGATCTGAAGATTCTTGACTAATGATTGCCTTGATCGTTTCAGCTAAAGGAGAGAAGTCGCACCATAGACACAAAAGATCTTTGAGATGGTTAAGGGGGCAGATAGGAATCTCAGAGACTCTTTGGAATCTGAGATGTTCCTCATCATCTCTAAAGAAGATTCCAAAAGGATCTTTAAGTACTTGCCCGACAAGATATGGACCACCAGGAGGCAGAGATAGATCTAAAACTGAGAGATCAGGAGGAGGACTAAACAAAGCTTCCTTTGAGAACTTGATGGAGGTGTCGTTTCTGATAGCAGCGACATTTCCAGATGAGGAGGAGGCAAACTTTATTTTGAGTTGCCTTGGCTTAGAAGGAAGAGCAGATGGTACCTTTAACACAACAGTGACTCTGTTGATGAGGGCTTCTAGGATGCCTTCGACATAGCCTCTATAGGTTGATTTGGATTTCTTTAGCGCATCTTTGAACTCTAGCCATTCCATGTAGCCGAAACTTTCAAGTTTTGAAACAAACATAGCCTTTGAGCTTCCATCCTCTCTGGTTATCTCCATTGTTACAGAAGTTCGGTCCTTCTTCTTTCTTCCAGAGATGACAACAATTGTTATTTTTAATGGTTCGGAGCGATAGTCGACTTTATGCTTACACCATTCGACAGAGTTATCGTTGACCGCTTGTTCTTTTGAGCGCTCCTCTTCAATTTCTTTCAGTAGAGCATCCTGAACTTCAATTGGATTCTTGTTTAGCTTCTTGTCTTTTACTTAAGAAGACTGAACCTTGAGAGCTAGAGAAGCATCTCTTTGACATTCGGTGATCAGTTTCTCAGCTCTGACAGATTCTTCAATTTCAGTTTCAGTCAGAAAATCAAGCTCTGTAGAAGTTATTTGAAGAGGGACTTTCATCCGTTGATTCTCTAGATGAGAGATCATCTCTGTTCTTCTATTCAACTCTTCCTCTGACCAGTGAGATGGTCTAGAGGGTCTTCCTGGATGGTGCAGGGCTTCTTCCTCTTCTTCTTGATCATCAATCTTATTTAAGAATATTGGGATTATTGATTCATCAGCTATGGAAGTTGGGATTATTTGAAGTTCCTTTCCCTTAAGCAGGGGAGAGAACTGTCTGGTCAGAAATAGATAAAAAGAGTTAGTGTTTGTTAGGAAGAAGAAAGATAAAGGCTAGAAAGAAACAGGGGTTGGGAATTTATAGAATGATATAGGGACAAGTGAGAGGCATACCTGAGAAGGATTATCCCCCTCAGATAGTGAAACATTTGTCAGGCTTCCCTCAGCAGTTGCACCCTTTGGTTTACTTTGGGAAAGGGTTCCTGAAGAAGTTTCATTTCTCCCCCCTGCTGTGACAACTTCTTTCGAAGCTATCACTGATGATGTGTTCGCTGTAGAAAACCATAGAGACTGGTCTTCTTCATCGCCGTCATCATTATCTTGCTGTTGCTCTTTATCTTGATACTGAAGATCAAGATCTTCATCCTCTTCTTCTTCCTCCTCCTCTTCTTCTTCTAATAAAACTTGATCGTACAAAGAAGATGGAGGGGCTTTGTCAGCAACCTTCTCCCCCTTAACATGAGAGGGAAGTTCTTCCGAGTGAACCTCAGCAGCTACTTCCTCTGCATTTTCTTCAACATCTTTCTCCCCCTCTTTGTCATTATCATTGAGGGAGAGGTCATCAGTGCGAGAAGTAGTTTTTGCAGTGGCCAACGAACAGACTTCAGCCTCCAAACGATCTAGACGACCTTCGATCACAGGGATATATGAAGTAGCTTGATGAATAAATTCAACATCTATATTAAGAGAGGTTCGGTATGCGTCCGTGAAAGAAGGCGTGATCGTCGGAGCTGGTGCATTCAGCTTATCCAGAACCTGCTGTAGTATGGAGGTGCAGGAATCGATCTTGCTAGATAAATCCTGGACGTCCTTACTGAGAGTACCAACACGTCCCTGAAGGAGTTGAGTTTGTTGTTGATTGACGAACAAGTCCTCCTTGACTTTGACAAGCTCTCCCTGAAGAGTTGAGACTTGGGAGGCTTCATATTTTGAGGAGCAAGCAGCCGTCAGTTTCTTCAGCTCTTCACCAGTGTTATTGACAGCGCTGGTGGTTTCGTTGATGGAGGTGGTGAGAGAATCCACCTTGACACCCAAACTATTGACATGGGAGTCAACAGTCGCCATATTAGGACCTGAAAGAAAAGTTAGCTTCTGAGAAACAGGCTTATATGGAGAGATGGGAGTTTGATTTGTGGGTTTAGGTATACCTAATGGTTCAAACACATTGAAAAATTGCATATCTCTTTCAAAGGTTTGAGCATCAGGTCCTAAAAATGCAACTTGAGGTTGCTGCATGAGAGATAGAGGGTTAGAGACCAAAGAAATGGGAGGAATAGTAATGGGGATAGAAGAAGTTGGGATATGGGTGGTTACCTCAGTTTGTTGTTGAACTGAGATGGTTGGTGGTGTCACTGATGTTGTGGCAGCGACCGAGATCACTGGCACGGTTGTTGAGGTGACAACTGAGGATGTGGAGGAGAGACCCACAAAACCATCCAAGGTAGTTTGTTGAGAAACTACCTCAGGCCTTGAGCTAGGGGCGATAGTCTCCTTAGTCGTTTTGGCCTTCTTTGAAGGACCAGAAAGACTAGTTGATGGTCTTTTGGAAGCTGTTTTAGCGGCAGGGTTAGCTGGAGAAGGAAACTCCGGCGCGGCCGATGAAGAAGAAGAAGAGTGGAGAGAGAGACGGGAGCGAAAAGTTGAGATACTTACCTCGTTGTCGACCGACTTGACCTCCAACGATCGCTGACCCACTTTTACGAAAGAACCATTTTGAGTAGTGGGGTAAGTGTCAGGGTAGAGAAACTTCAGGTATGCACAGATGAACCGTACATAGGGAATCTTGGGATCCCTCTCCGTCTTCTCTATCTTTGACTTGAGATCGTCAAAGATAGCAGTAGCGTAGTCAAAGTTCTTGCCAGCGATCACAGAGTAAGCTATTTGGAGCTGAACTTTGCTCGCCTGATCCAGTGAGCCACTCTTCCCACTCATACATTGAATGATGTGTCAGAAGATGTAGTTCAGTTGAGAAGGCATGTTTGCCTTCTTAATGATGGTCAAGCGCTTGTTGGGGATGGTGGAGCGAGACTTGTTGTCCCAGCAGTATTCCATGTCATCCAGAAATTGGATGAGTTCAGCATCAGTGGGGAGGGCATTGAATCTACCCTTGGGTTTGTCAGGGAATCGGAGTGACTTCCTCAGACTGTATGCATTCATCATGCCCGGTCCTAAATCAGTGCGGAAGGAGAGAGCAGGAACCAGTTCACCTTTCTTGTTGATGATGGTGGTTTCGTCAGCAGTGAACCAAAACTGTTGTAGAAGAGTTTTGGATGGTTTAGGATCCACAGTGATCGCGTAAGCAAGACACGACTGCTTCAGGAACTGATCTGCTTTCACCAAGTCTGGGTATTTGACAACATCGAAGTCCAAGCGTGCAAGGTGATTGTTCTTGGGTATTTCAGATTCAGTGAGAGAAAACTTGACGCTCTTGGAAGCAATGAGAGCTGATTGTGCCTATTCTGAATATGGAAAGAAGGAGAAAAGAAATGATTTTAAATTATTTTGAGAATAAAAGTGTTCTTGAAGAAGTGTTATTGAAGAAGAAAGAACATGAAGAAAACCACAGGTTTGAATCAATAAAAAAATGATTTTAAATTTTAAGAAATCTTGTGAAAAACCCATAATGATGGAACATATTTAGGATTTTGTAACAAAATTTACGAAGAAAAGATGAACAAAGTAACCTGTTGATCTTGAAGGAAGAAGATGCAAATGCTTGAAGGAATTGTTTGCTGGAAATGCCTTGAGAGAGAATTCTTGCTTGAAAAGATTTCCAGAAAGCGTAAAGAGGTAAAAATGAAAAGGCATTCCTTTTATACGTAGAGAGAGAGAGAGTGAGGCGGGAAAACAAATGTTCATCATGACATGGACACGTTTTACGAAGTTGATTGGATAGAAAGGCAACGGACGAACGTGTCAGAAAAAGGCATGTCGTGGATTGTCGGTTCAAATGACGTCATAGGAGAGAGAAAAACGTTTCATTTGTCCTTTTTGAAATTATCTCTGAAGAAAAGTCAGAGACAGGTTTTCATTTTGAAAGAATCCCTGTTAAAAATTCAGAGATTGATTTGTCTTTTCAAAAGAATCACAGATGAGAAAAGTCAGAGATAGTTTTATAAAAAAAAAATTAATCATTTAAAGAACTATCAGTGATTAAAGTTTTTATTTTTGAAAAACGTCTTACTGAATGAAGATTCAGTGATTGAGAGTGAGAGAACATACCTGAGAGTCAGATATTTATTCAGAGATTAAGTGATAAAGGGGAACTTAGAAATACTGACATAATGCGGGAAAGATGAAGAGTTACTCTTCAAGATTCAGCATTCCAAGCTCACTGATGAGAAAGTTGAACCTTGTCTCATCAAGAGGTTTGGTGAACAAATCAGCTAGCTGATAGTCAGTGGGGATAAAGTGAAGTTCAATATCACCATTCATCACATGATCTCTGATAAAATGATATATGATCTCTATGTGTTTCGTCGTTGAATGTAGTACTGGATTATTTGCTATAGCGATAGCACTAGTGCTGTCGCAATAGATTGAAATCTTTGATAGCTGAAGGTCATAGTCTAATAGTTGATTTCTCATCCATAAGACCTGAGCACAACAACTTCTAGCGGCTACATATTCAGCTTCAGTTGTAGAAGTGGACACTGAATTTTGCTTTTTGCTTGTCCAACTTACCAGCTTTCCTCCTAGGAGTTGACATCCACTAGTAGTACTTTTTCTATCGAGTTTACATCCTGCAAAATCACTATCAGAATAGCCAATTAGATCGAACTCTGAGTCTTTGGGATACCAAAGATAGAGGTTAGGAGCTCCTTTCAGATATCTGAAGATTCGCTTTACAGCGATCAGATGGGATTCCTTGGGTTCATATTGATAATGAGCACATAAACAGGTAGAGTACATGATGTCAGATCGGCTCGCTGTAAGATACAGCAGGGAGCCTATCATTCCTCTATAGGCAGTGACATTCACAGGTTTTCCAGATGGATCCTTGTTTAATGTCAGAGGAGGTGCCATAGGAGTTTTCATCGCTGAAGTTTGTGTCAGATCAAACTTCTTCAGCATATCTTTAACATATTTACCTTGGCTGATAAAGGTACCTCTTTCAGATTGTTTAATCTGAAGAACAAGAAAATACGTTAGCTCACCCATCATACTCATTTTGTATTCTTTCTTCATTCTTTCAGCGAAGCGAGTACATAGAGATGGGTTAGTAGAACCAAATATGACGTCATCAACATATATTTGTACAAGAATAATATGACCTTTTATCTTTTTGAAAAATAATGTATTATCAATTTTGCCACGTTCAAAATTTTCGGAGATAAGAAAAGATGAGAGAGTATCATACCAAGCACGAGGGGCTTGTTTTAGACCATAGAGAGCCTTATCCAATTTATAAACATAATTTGGATGCTTAGGGTCATAGAACCCTGGGGGTTGTTCTACATAGACTTCTTCATTCAGCTTTCCATTTAGGAATGATAATTTTACATCCATTTGATATACAATTAAGTCTTTGTAAACTGCATAAGCTAAGAAGAGTCGAATTGCTTTGAGCCTAGCCACAGGGGCAAAGGTTTCATCATAGTCTATGCCTTCCTCTTGTCGGTATCCCTGAGCAACAAGTCGAGCCTTGTTGCGGGTTACAGTTCCATGTTCATCTAACTTGTTTCAAAACACCCATTTGGTGCCTATAACAATTTTATCATATGGTCTAGAAACGAGATTTCAAACTTTGTTGCGAGTGAACTCAGTCAGCTCTTCTTGCATAGCGCTGACCCAGTTTGGATCTCTGAGGGCATTATCAGTCTTCTTTGGCTCTATTAAAGAAATAAAGTTGACAAAGAGGCAGATATTACCTGAACTTCGTTGTGTCTGAATACCTGCATCGGGATCACCAATAATTTGATCTATAGGGTGATCTCTGGTCCATCGTTGAGCAGGATCATGATCGCTCATTTCAGAGGTTGGATCAACAATAGGAATGTTCACTGATGAAGAAGCCTGAGGTTCATCAGCTAATAATTGTTGAGTGTCAGACAGACAATTATTTTCTGAGAGGTTTTCAGATGAAGATAGATCTGATGGAGGAAGTGTGTTTAGAGGCTCAGCTGAAACCCATGAGATGGATTCAACGTTAGGAGGTATGATGTTTGGATCATCATCAGCAGCTGGAGGATCTGTGTGCTGATGGTTTGAGAAGAAAGGTTCTGTTTCTATGTAATGAGAAAACATCCAAGCATTTAACTCTTCATTGTCAGCGATTGGTTTAGAGTTCGCTGATCGAGTTTCATCAAAGGTGACATGAATTGTTTCTTCCACAGATTGTCTTCTTTTGTTGAAAACTCTGTAGGCTTTGGAGATAGAGGAATATCCAAGAAATATTCCGTCATCCGCTTTTGGATCGAACTTTCCAAGTTGATCTTTGTTGTTTAAGATAAAGCAATGACAACCAAAGATATGAAGAAAACTTATAGATGGTTTTCTTCCATGAAAAAGTTCATAAGCTGTTTTTCCAAATCGCTTTACTATCAGCAATCTGTTTTGAGTAAAACATGCAGTGTTTACAGCTTCAGCCCAAAGTTGAGTAGGTAGGTGAGAATCACTGAGCATTGATCTAGCAGCTTCAATGATCATTCTGTTTCTTCTTTCAGCGACTCCGTTTTGCTGAGGCGTTCTTACTGAAGAGAAATTGTGAGAAATTCCCTTGTTCTCAAAGAAATTGTTCAGAGAACTATTTTTGAATTTAGTTCCATGATCACTTCTTATTGAACGAACAATGAGATTATTTAGCACTTCCATCTTTTTAACAAAAGATATCAGTTCTTCTGGAGTGTCACTCTTGCAGCGAAGAAAGATAACCCAGGTGTAGCGAGAGTATTCATCTACAATGACAAGTGTATATTTCTTTCCAGCTATTGATTGGATGTTGACAGGGCCAAACAAATCCATATGCAAGAGTTGAAGAGGACTTGTCACTGAGGAAACTTGTTTAGACTTGAAACTAGCTTTCGTCTGTTTTCCTTTTTCACATGCTGAGTAGAGAGATTCTTTAGCATATGAGTGTTGAGGAAGACCAGAAACCAGTTCCTTAGATGAGAGAAAATTCAGGGTTTTGAAGTTTAGATGAGAGAGCCTTTTGTGCCAAAGCCAGTTGACATCAGAAGAGGCTTTAGAAAGAAAAGATACGTTTTCAGTAGTAGTAGAGTCCATATCTATTACATAGACATTTTCTTTACGATAACCACTGAGAGCAAGTTTTTCTTTCTCATTTAGCACTGAACATGCTTTCTTGGTAAAGAGAACTTCATAGTCTGTCACATAGCTGACTGATGCTCAAAAGATTGTGCTTTAGTCCATCTACATAAGCGACTCTTCTGAAGGTAGTTGTATCATTGCTGAGGACACCAAACCCTCAGGTATATCTTTTTCCATTTCCACCAAAGGTCACAGAGGGACCTTTCTCTTCCTTGTATTCAGAGAGAGGTCTTTTTGTCCTGTCATATGACGAGAGCATCCACTATCAAGATACCAGATGCCCTTTCATCCCTGCAAACATAAGGAAGATTAAGCTTGGTTTGGTACCCACTTTTCAATGGATCCTTTAGGATTAGTGGAGATGGAAGGTTCGACAATCTTCACAGCAGATGAAGATTCAGCTTCAGTAGTAACCTTCACTTTGGTTAATTTCTTAACCTTAGTGGTATTTTTCACCTTGATAGATTTCTCAGCTTTGGTGACCTTCTCAGCCTTGGAGGAATTTATCTTCACTTTAGCTGTTTTATCAGCTTTAGTGGCAGTTGAACATTTGCTAGCAATATGGTCAGTAAATCCACAGTGATAGCATTTTCTATATTTGAAAGTGGTTTTGGGACCATGAGTGTAGGGTTTTGTGATTTTAAGATGAGCAGGGCCAACTCCAAGAATGCCTTTAGCATGAGATCTGGGAGGAATTTTCATTTCTTCAGATCTCTTAGGCTTAAGATCAATCTTCAGCTTTGGAGGACAGAGATCAAAGATTTCTATCACAGACTAGACGATTGATTTTCTGAAGGTTTATAAGGAACTTTCAGCTTTGTTTTCTTGGAAGTCTTCTGAGGATAAAGAATAGATTTTCCTTTATCTGCAGACTTAGAGCCTTTAGATATTTCCTCAGGTATAGGATTAGAAGAAGATGATGAATAGAACTGATTATAAGAAGTGTCAGAGATAGAAGATACGGACGTTCCAAACTTAAGCATGGAACTGTCTTCTTTGGGTTCATCCTGTGGTTTCCAAAAACCAAGATCAGTTCTATCACTGATAGGGATCTGAGCACTTATAATCTCAGTGATCTTTGTTGAGGACTTGCACCATCCTTCAACAGTAGCCTTCTCTGTTTTTAGAGCAGCGATGGCTTGTTCGCGTTCAATGCTGATGATTTCATTAACAATGACTTGATCTTTCAAACTTTCCTCTAAAAGAGTCAATTCTCTTATCTTTTCATGGCATTTTTCTAGCTGTTTAGTTAAATCACTGTTTTTGCTTTCAGCTAGAGATTTGCCGTTTAGAGCATTGTATAGATCAATCGTCAGCACATCAACAGCGCGACTTCTCTCTGCTTCAGGTAGAGAGGGATTAGTAGAGATAGATACCTGAGATGATATATAGCTCATAGAAGTTTCAGTTGGTTCTTCCACTTCTTCTTTAATCTCAACCATGAGGCAGAGATTAGCGACTTCTTCTTCATCAGAACTTGATTCTTCTGATTCAGCCCAGTCGTGTTCTTTAGCGATGAGACATTTATCTTTTCGCTTGTAGTTTTTCAACTTTTGATATTTTTCTTTCAGTTTAAGGTATTTGTCATCGCTAGATCTTCTCTAGGTAGAAGGTTTGAAGACTTTCTTCGACCTGCACTCACTTGCAAAGTGTCCAATCTTTTCACAGTTAAAGCAAGTAGCAGTAGCCTTATCAACAGGGGTTGATTTTGGCTTGTCAGTAAGAGAGAGAGGCTTATTTCTTCGGAAATTGCTCTTTCTTGCAAATCTCTTAAAAGAGTTTGTCAAGAATGCTAAGGACTCATCAAACTCTGAAAGATCAGTGTCTGATAGATCCTCGGAATCAGAATCTAACTCAGTGATAGTGAGAGTAGATCGTTGAGATGGAATTATCACTGAAGAGACTAAAGCAACAGGAGTGCTTTTGGAGTCTTTAGAATCTTTTATAAGATTCTTCTTCAATAGATTTGATTGCTCATAGTTGAGCAATATTCCATACAAGGTGCTGAGAGAAAGAGAATTTAAGTCTTTTGTCAGCTTGAGACATATTGAATAACTGTCCCAGGATTCAGGAAGACATTCTAAGAATTTTGTTAGGATCTCAGAATTAGAATAGGTCCTACCAACAGTTCTTAGATCAATGATTAAGAAGTTAAACCGCTGATGAACATCAGAGAGAGATTCATTCTTACCAGCGATAAAACTTTCATACTGTCTTACCAAGTTAATCTTTCGAGTCTCTTAGATTTCAGTGGTGCCTTCATATTGAACACATATGGTTTCCCACATTTCTTTAGAAGTTTTAAGATGCATGATGGAATGGAAAACTTCATCAGGCAGAGCCATAGAGATAATGGTTTTTGCCTTTACATCTATACCAACTTTCTTTTTGTCTTCATCACTCCATTGTCTCATTTCCTTAATAACATAGCGTTCATGGACAGCCGGAGTGGTGGTAGTAGCAGGAACGACAGCTATGATTTGGACAGGTTCATAGGGTCCATTTGCTACGTAATCAGTTATAGTGGGATCTGCACCTTCAAGAAATAACATAATTCGATTATTACAGAGAGAAAAGTTATCTCTGCTAAATCGAGGAGGTTTAGAAAGTAAACCATTATCATAATAGTTTGTGTTTGTGTTTAGTGCCATTTTAAAATAGTAAGGAAGAGAATAAAGCAAGATCTTGTTTATTAGATTAAACAATCTGCTCTGATACCACTTGTTGGTCCCGAAGGTGCTTAACAAGTTTGTAGAAAGGGGGGGGGGGTTGAATACAAACACATGATTTAAAGTTTAATAAATTTTTTATTGATAGATCAAACACAATTTACAAGTCTGTTGCGGAATAAGATTAAGTAAAACTCAATCTAAACAAACTTAAGAAAACACTAAGATGGTTGCACAAGAATATAGAGAATTAGATATTAGAGAGTATAGAAAACAAGGGTTTCTATGTTTTAGAAAGATGAAGAGGTAATCTTTCTATTTATACCCTATGCATTAAATACATGGCAGGGCACTTTACACGTGTCTTTGTGTGTCCCTGATTCAAGTTTCTAATAGCAAACAATCAACACAAAAAAGATGATTAAACTACATGTTTCAATTCAATTCAAGAATCAAATTATTACAATTCAATTTGCAACTTTCTCTCTCTACAAATCTCTTTCTCTCTCTAAAACTCTCTCTCTGCAAATCTGGAACTTGATCATACAATGACTTCTAACTACATATTACAAAGAAACAAGACTATTTATATCAAGCCATATACCTATTTAGGAAAAACAAAACAAATACAATTAAAATTGACTTTGACTTTTATTACACTTTGACTTTGACTTTCATTGAGAGTTGACTTTCAACCTTTTGACTTCTTGTATTTAATCTTCAATCTTTATGATCTTGAATCCAACAAATATGTGCTCTAACATTCTCCCCCTTTGGATCAAGATCATCTCTAAAAAAATATTTGTTAAACATAAAATCCCAATCAATCAAGCTAATTACTCAAGATATGACATTAAAACTCAAGAACTAGAGAGAGAAAGTCTAGAGAGAGAAAGAAGATCTTGTATTGCACCCTCTAGAATATTACAATATGCATAAGCCTCTAGTTTGTTACTACATGATTACAAAGGCAAACCTATATATACCACACATCTAATACAAAGCCTTAACGGCTAAGGAAACTAAACTTACTTTGACTAACTATTACAAGGTCAATGTTGACTTTTACACATTTGACTTTCCTATTAAATCTCGGATACAATATTTAGACTTAACAATCTCCCCCTTTGTATTCAAGATTTAATAAAAATTTGATGCAGATCTTCAACTCTTGATTCTTCATCTTTTGTCTCTTGAAGCTTTCAAAAACTTTGCTCTTTTGCAGCTTTTGAAGAATCTTGGAAAGTCTTTTTAATCTTTGACGCTTTGGAAAGTCAACATGCCTTGAACAAAACAGGAAATTCTTGAAACTTCTTTGAAACTTGAAACTTCATTTCTGAAAAATCTTTCGTCTTCAAACAAAATTGTATCTTCATCACTTTGATCTCTGAATTGTCTTCGGAAGAACAAACCTACTTGAATTCTTGAAATTTTCTTTTGAAGAAACTTTTGAAGAAGCTTTTGACTTTGAATCAGCCTTTGAAACAGCGTTTGAAACATCCTTTGAAACATCGTTTGAAACAGCGTTTGAAACATCCTTTGAAACAACGTTTGAAACAGCGGAAGCAAATTGAACTTTAGGCTTGAACTTTGAACTTAAACTCTGAAATTGAATCTTTATAATTCTCCCCCTTTTTGATGATGTGAGCATCATTATCATCAAAATATCATCAATTTCAGCATAGGCTTTGATTTCCCCCTTTGTGAACAACAAACAATCTCCCCTTGATATTGCTGTACTTTTGATCTGAAGAGCCGAATCATGAACAGTATATATCCGAATCTTTTCAAATTCAGACATAATGAGCGTGTAACCCTGATTCAACAAATGAAACAGTTAGAAATGCCTGTCAGTAACACGAAGTTACTGTGTACAATGGATGTACAATGTAAGGAGCTGGTTTGATGTTGACTCCCCAGGACTTCCATTCAATCATTGAAAGACACAAGGTAATTCTATGAATGTTCTGACAGAAAAACATATTCTCTGTGTGCTCGTGCTTGTGTTTTGAAAGAATTAGCACAATGATTGTGTTTCATAAGGCTCAAAGTATGTAAATCACTGAGACAACAATGATTGTACATGGACTCAATGTGCATGAGAAAGGGTCGAAGGTGGGGCAACTTTCCTTCTTTTTCAATATCAATATCTTCCAAAAGAAGATCCGATAGATTATATGTTGCTTCCCCATAAAATGTGAAACATTCTCTTTTTAAGAAAAGAATGAGTAGCTGGTGGGGTTGTATACAAGAGATGGCATGGGCTATTTGCCTATTTCAATGATGGTCACCAAAGAAATGTGAACCAATCAGTAATGTGGTTGCCCGGCTCAGAAAGTGGTAGGTGCAGAGTTCTGATATTCTTTTAACTCTGATCTCACACCCTCTTTCTTTTTATCATTATACTCACATCTAACCAATCTCTCATTTCCATTTTACCTCTGCTCACTACCACACTCAAATCTTTTAGACCCTCTCCCCTTAATCACTCAAAGGATTTCTTCCGGGGTAGGAAACACTGGTTATCGTGAATCCATGGAAGATCTATTAAGCACTCATATTGAATCCCATGTTCCTAAAATTACATGCTGGTCAATGATTTTTCTTGACATGTAAAGCACAAGAAATCATATGTCAGTGTATATATGCTCATCAAAAATCAGATATGAAATTTGAGCATTTTGAACTTTGAAGATTTCTCAAAACAAGAATATTGAATGAATGAAATGAAGTCAAGAGAATTGTTTTGAGAATCTGACAATGAATCAAACAGATCAAATCAAATGGTTCGGGTATCAAGGAATTGGATATTTGTTTATATGAACAAATATAAACAATTTATCAATGAAAGCACAAATATGTAAAAAATGAATGATGCTCAACAACTTTGAATTTCAAACGGGGGTATTACCATCGAAAAATTGTTTGAATTTGAGACATGGTAATAACAATTTCAAATAAAATACTGAACCGGTGTGTATGAATACTTGACAGTATATGGACAAGATAATACACAAGTATTGATCTTTGGAAACACACGGTCAGTTAAACATTAAGCTCAAAATTTGAAAAACATTTAAAATCACACTTCTAAATTCATAAAATCTTTTGAGAATAAGAAGTGGTTTGAACATTTAAGAAACTGTTTTTCATGTTCGAAAGATGTTCTTCTTTCAAACAATCCGAGATCTAGGATCAGAAGATATTTACCTTTTCAGCTCCCCCTCAAATCATGATTAAATGATTTATATCTTTTAAGCTCCCCCTGGATATTAGCACAATATCTGTCTTTGATCATTGATGAACGGGTCCTGATCTGTCATGTGATCAGAAGCCACCACCTTTACTCCCCCTTAAATTAAGCATTTGAAATATTACAAGTAAAACAGGATAGAGATCAAACACTCCCTTTTGAATTGTTAGACCATCAATATCAGAAAAATCTAGCAAAGAAAAAGTATAGGATAGAGATCAGATCAATTCTCTTGGGATGAAGACCATCAATATCTATCGGATGCAAGCATATAGGAGTAAGGTCTTTTTGATCGCTGAGGTCCGAGTCCTAAACTGTTGTGTTTAGAAGTCAAACTCCTTTGAAGACCGGATCCTAAGCTGATGTGCTTAGAAGCCATTATCTTGACATTGAGGTGCGGGTCTTGAACTGTGTTATTCAAGAGCCATTGATCTCTCACTCCCCCTTGGATTGAGGTGCCTGCAACACAGTATCAATTTTCTTCTTTGGTACCCACTGGTATTTGGGTCCAGAAATGTTAGTTGCAGTGCGTGTGGGGGATATGGAGTAAGAACCATACCAGTAATGATCAGTTGATTTATGAAAATGATCATGTGTACAGCAAATAGAACAATAAAATTTCTTACCGTTAAGTGCTTTGTTCTTCTTTGCTTTGTGTACAGGTACACATGATTTCTTCTCTTTCAGCTCATTTTCCTTATCATCTTGGACTGGTTTCTTTTGCCAAACCAGTTTCTCTTTCTTGAAACTTTTTCTTGGATAAGTATCTGAACCATCTAAAAATTCATCGTAGAAAAGGTTAGTGCGACGAATCTGATTAAAGGATTTGACTGACCTGTTTGAAGAGATGAATTTCTGATTTGAACTTGAAATAGATTTCTCAAGTTCTTTGATCTTTGAGGCGAAGTTGTCTCTTTCTTTCACAAGCTGGTCAATCTTTGTCTTGAATTCAGACTTCGTCTTTTGCTCTTTCAGCGCAGCTGCAGACAGTTCAGACAACTTAGAAGTCAGCCTTTTAATTTCACTTTCAAAGATGGATCTTTCTTCCTCAAATCCTTTTTCTGATTCATTTCTCTGGCCGGATAACTCTTTAAAGAATCCCACATTTTTCTGTTCTATGACTTTCTTTTCTTTATCAAACTTCTCTCTTTCTAAAATCAGAATTTTCTCAAAATCTGAGATTTGTTGAGAAAATTTTAAGCATTTAAGCTCTAACGACTTCTTTTCCTCAAAACATTTCTTTGAAAAATCTGAGAACTTTTTCGAAAATTTTTTCTTTTCAGAATCAAAATCAGCTTTATTTGCAACAAGCTGTTTTTCCAAAACAGATAAATTCTTTCTAAGCTTAGTGTTTTCAGATTTCAAAATAGATATATTCTCTTCGAAAGCCTTCAACTTGTTTTGAAGCTCAACTGATTCTGCTTGTAGCTCAGGTGATTTCTGTTCAGTTGTCTTCAGTTGACTTTGAAGATTCATAATCTCGCTTTCTTTCTCTTTTATCTCTTTCTCCTTTTCATAAAGAATACCTGCAAAATTAGAACTATTTTTAGTACAATTTATACATTCAGGAGTTTTAACACATGTGAACAATTTTAGTTGCAAATCCTGAATCTTTTTGAGATATTCTGAATTTTTCAATTTCAAATCATTTCGTTCAGCTTCAATACCAGAAATATCAGATCTGTAGTAAATTGACATCTTGAAAAATTAATCAACTTGAAGTGAATGACCGTTCCAAACTTATGTAACAGAAAATCAAAAATCAGATTTAATTGAAATTTTTCGAAAAAAAATATTAAAAAATGAAAATTTGAAAAACACTAGAAATGACACAAAGTTTAACAGAAAAAAAAATATGTCACACTAAAAAAAAATTTCCAGACTTTTTTTTTAAAATAGAGGATTGCATGTGACGCCTGGAATGCAAAGCTATGGTTTGCGTGTGATGCCTGAAACGCAAGATGAGACTTTGCGTATGTGCCTTGAAGCGCAAGATGAGCTTTGCGGGTGATGTGAGAAACGCAAACTGAACTTTGCGTTTCCAACATGAAGTGAAAGCCTGAAAAATTACTAACACACGAGTTAGACCACTATGAATGAAACGCAAAGTAGCATGAATAAACGCAAAGTACTATGAATGAGGCGCAAAGCATCATGAATGAAACGCAAACCATTATGAATGAGACGCAAAGTTTTATGAATGAAACGCAAAGTGTGGATCTTGGCTGATTCTTCTTAAATCGATCAAAATCTGCAAATTTGATGTCAAAAACTCGTCAGAATCATCGACTAACAGTACTAAACACAAAATTACAATCAATTTTCGATTAAAAACACCAATTCGTACATTTTCGATCAAGAACAGTAACAGAACACGTTTTAAGAAAACTTCAAAAATCAAAAATTGGAATTGATTTTGAATGAATTTCGATATGGAATCTAAACAACAATCAATCACCAACATAAATCGATCACAATGAAACCAATTTCTTTCATTAAAAACAATTTTTCACTCAAAATTCGTATGTAACAGTAAAAAACCGTTTTCTTGAAAAACTTTTGAAAAATAACGATTTTTCAAATCAAATCACACAAAATTCAATTCAAATCATGATCAAATCAATTCTGAAAAGTTTGGTACGACTCTGATACCAATTGTTAAACATAAAATCCTAATCAATCAAGCTAATTACTCAAGATATGACATTAAAACTCAAGAACTAGAGAGAGAAAGTCTAGAGAGAGAAAGTAGATCTTGTATTGCACCCTCTAGAATATTACAATATGCATAAGCCTCTAATTTGTTACTACATGATTACAAAGGCAAACCTATATATACCACACATCTAATACAAAGCCTTAACGGCTAAGGAAACTAAACTTACTTTGACTAAATATTACAAGGTCAATGTTGACTTTTACACATTTGACTTTCCTATTAAATCTTGGATACAATATTTAGACTTAACAATATTGCAATTCAATCTTCTCTCTTTAAGCTCAATTTGAATCTTCTCCCCCTTTGTAGTAAAAAGATATTCTCAAACAATTAACATGCTCCCCCTATTAATATGAAAATTTTATATTCTCCCCTTCTTTGATAAACTCTGTATCTTCAAAAACTTACAGCAATCTTCCTCAAAATCAGTTCTCTTTCAGACCCAACTCTGATTGCTTCAGCAAATTATCTTCAACAAAATTCTTTCAAACTCTTTCATCTTTCAACAATCTTGAACTTTTCTCCCATATTTGATACAAACTTTTCTTTCCGGACATTTCTTTAACATTTCCTTCTCCCCCTTTTTGATGATTGGAGCATCGATATCATCAAAACTTCCTTCAAGAAATGTCTGTATCAATCTTGACCACTGATCGTTTGAACTGAGCCTCTGATTCGTTGCCAATTCGAGCAAAGTATTCATCTAGATCTTTTCAAATCCAGAAAAATTAGAATGTAACACCTGAATCAACAAATGAATCAGTTGAAAATGCCTGTCAGTAACACTAAGTCACTGTGTGTAACGAATACACATTGGAAATGAGCTTTTGTTATGTTCACTCCCCTAGGGCTTCCATCCAATCATCAAAACACCACGAAGGAAATTTCTATGAACGTTGTTACAAGAAAACAAATTCCTTGTGTTCTCGTGCATGTGATAGAAAGAATTAAGCACGTGATGATTGCTTATAAAGGCTCAAAATTGTGTAAACCATTGAGACAACAACAATTAAACACAAACTCAATGTGCATGATTGAAGTGCGAAGGTGGGGCAGACTTCCTTCTTTTTCAATATCCAGATTTGCCAAAGGAAAATCAGATAGATTATGTGTTGCGTCCCCTAGAAAATATGAAACATTTTCTTTTTGAGAAGAAAATGAGTGGCTGGTGGGGTTTTAGCAAGAGTTGGCATGGGCTATTTGCCTATTTCAATAATGTTCACCAAAGAATTGTGAAACATTAGTAATGTGGCTGCCCGACTTAGAAAGTAGTTGGTGCAGAGTTTGATATTCTTTTACTCTGATCTCTCACCTTCTTTCTTTTTATCATTGAGCGCACATCTAACCAAACTCTCATTTACATTTTACCTCGTCACACAACCCACACTCATTTCTTTTTACTCCTCACGATCAATCACCATGGATTAACTTCTTGGGTAGGGAACACTGGTTAACGTGAATCCATAGAAGTTCATTTGAGTCCTAGCACAAAGAACCCATTTTTTCCTATGAAGCATATGTTGCTCAAAATGGTTTAACTTGAACAGTTAAAGCTCAAATACAAGTTAGATGTTTGTATGATCATAATATAATCATAAAGATATGAGCATTTTAAATATTGAAGATATTTCAAACAAGTAAATTGAATGAATGAACATGAATGCAAGAGACTTGTTTGAAAATATGACATTGTATGAAATGATCAGAATCAAATGATATATCTATTAAAGCTTGGGTCAAGAATAATTGATATTGTCTATACGAAACAAAAATATAGACATTCTTGAAATGAAGTTCAGAAATGAAATCACGCTCAAATTCTTTGAAATACAATCGGGGTGTCTTACCATCGAAAAATTGGTTTCAATTTAGAGACATGGTAAGAACAAAGTTAACAAAAATTAAACCGGTGTGTGTGAATACTTGAAAGTATATGGAAAAGACAATACATAAGTATTTATCTTTGGAAACACACGGTTTGTTAATCGTTTAAGCACAAATAAAAATGAAAACATTTAAAATCTCACTTCCAATTCATGAAATCTGTTTAAGAATTGGGAAGTGGTTTGAACATTTAAGAATATGTTCTCTATGATTGAAAGTCGTCCTTCTTTCAACCATATATGAGATTAAAATAAGAAATTTAACCTTTGTCGTTCAGTCTTAAGTCTCATGAAGTCAAGCTTAACATCAAAATGATATGGTCTTGATAGCTTCTCTCAAACCGCAAAAGTCTCAAAGTCATGTCAAAGCAACTTTATTCATAAATTTATTGAAAAGTAAACAACAGAAAGCAGTAAAACATTGAGTGAACGAGTTCTGATCTAAAGTAATCAGAAATCATTCAAACTCCCCCTGAAAATATACATCTGTAATTTGTCAGTGAAAAAGCATATGATAGAGATCTACAACTCCCCTGAAGTGTAGTGCGTCATATCTTCCGAATACAAATTTACAGAAACATATGTACTCCCCCTTGAAGGTTGATTTCCTCATCTGAGTATCGGAGTACATCCTCATATCAGCCCGGGAGTATCATTACTTTTGATCTTTGAAGTACGAGTCATAAACTGTTGTGTTTAGAAGTCAAACTCCGTTGAAGTACGGGTCCTGAACTGATATATTCAGAAGCCATTGGTTCTCTTACTCCCCCTTGACTTCAGATACCTGCATCACAGATTTATCTTTTGGTTTTGGTACCCATTTATATTTGGGTCCTGGCAGGTTATTGCAAGATTTTGGCATCCATATGTAAATGGACCCTTTGGCTTTTGGAACAACATTTGAAGCATAAGAACGATAAGAATATACATGATATGTGCCAAACCAATCATTAGAATATTTCCGAGACCCAAAATCATTTCTATTATAATCAGAAAACTTTTTAGCAAACAAGGATAACTGGAATAATTGCTTCATAGAATATCTCTTGTAAGAAGTTACAAGTTTTGTTTTTGAAAAAGCAACATTCACAATTACATCATCTTTACTATCAGTATCTTTATTACAATCAGAAATAGAAGATGATTTTGCAATCTCGTCCATCTTCTTCTTTGGTTGCCACTCAGATTTAACTCTATGCCTTTTCTTTTTCACATCTGAAAAATTTGAAACTTTAGAGTTAGAACGGTGAGAATCAAAAGAATACTTCTTCTTTGGCTTACCAGTGGTGGTCGGTTTCTGTGAATGCTCAGATTTCTTCTTCTTACCTTTGGCAACTTTGGTTTTCACAGGAACTGTTTTATCAAATTTCGTTGATGTTTCACCTTTTTCGTACACACTTGGTAATCCAAAAGAATTAATAACAAAAGATGAATGATCACGAAGTTTAGCATTAAAATCAAATTGAGCAATACAGTCATCTAAATCACCATCAGAGTTTAAGAAATCAAACCCATCATTAAGTAAACTAGACATATCATCAGAGTTTGAAGCCTTAAAAGATTTAGAAAAATCAGAATTTTTCAACACAGTGAAGAACACAGTTTGTTCTAAATCCATCAAAATTCTTTCTTCTGTCAGAGTATTCTCGAGTTCAGAAATTTTACTTTCCAACACGAGAGGAGGAACGTAAATTTTACCTTCGATAGGCTTTGCCTCCAACTCTTTTGAGGAATAACTCTCAAAATAATCATCAGAAAGAAACTTTGATTTATCAGAAATATAACTGTTATTCAACCTCTCATAACGAAATGGAAGTTGAATTTTAGTTGTGTTCTTTCTCTTCTCATTTTCCTTGGCTTCAACCTCTTCAGATAATTTAGTCCACTCAACGTGAAGTTCAGGATATTGTGGTGCCAATTTAAAAAAAATCCAAAATCATAAAGCGCAGGCACTTCTGATATACCCTTTTTGAGATAGTGTGGATTCTCATAACCGAGTCCCCAACACTCTTTGTTCTCTTTGGGTTTGTTTAGATTAGGGGTGAGCATCGGCACCGAAAATACCGAACCTTACCGGTACCGGTACCGATTATATTTTTCGGTTCGGTACTTGGTACTTGTAATGTCGTTGATTCGGGATCGGGATTCGGTACTCGGTACTAATACCGAACCGTCCCGGTAAGACCAAAGGTCATTTTAATTACTTTCGGTACCATGCTCACCCCTATGTAAAATCATCAAGCTATGCATGCTATTATAAAGGGTTAGCTAATTTAGGCTCAAACAACACAAAGAGTCAAGTGACTCAAGTCAGACTCACCATAAAGTTTAGGCTCATCGTGAACATTGTTCATGAGCTCCAAGAGGCTTGATTTATATTTAAATGCATTCTCAAATGTGTGGATAATTTAGTTAAACGACCATATTTGAGATTTTAATATGACTTTCTGAAAAAAGTAACAAACTTTGAATGTATATGATGTTAAACATCTCATCTATGATGTAAAAGAATATAGTCATGTAAAATTTTAAAAATACACTAATAGGACGTTTGGTTTGATGGAATGATTTTGAGATATTCGGGAAATTCGGGACGAATACCGAATACCCGGTACCGGTACCGGTACCGATACCGGTACCGTATATGATTACTCGGTTCGGTATTCAGTACCGCCTTTAGACCACATTTGGGATTCGGGAAAATCGGTACCGGCCCGGTACCATGCTCACCCCTAGTTTAGATGAATGGTTTGTTAAGTTTGACCCAAAGTGTATAATTTCCCTTCCAAAGCATTCACCTTTTCAAGTAAAGATTTGTTCTCTTTTGAAATCGAAATTACATTTTATTAAGCTCTTTTGATTCAAACTCACACAATCTATACTTTGAAACAGTTTCAGATAACTCTTTGTGAATTATAGTCTTCTCTTTCGTGCTGGTGTCAATATTTTTATGTAAAGCATCAATCAAAATATTTTTCTCAGCAATATCACTGCTAAGTTTCTGTATTGATTGGTTTTTATCTTTATTAACACCTTTTTCACGCTTAAGTTTAGACTCTAATTCTTGGAGTTTAGTCATCATAGCATGCATTTGATTTAAAAAATCTGATTCAGTCATATCACATACCTCTTCATTCTCTTCTTCATCAGATTCTGCTTCATCTTTTGCTTCATGCACTATCTTTCCCATTAGGCAAATATGAGTTGTTTCTTCTTTTTCAACCTCTTCATCTGAATGATCTAGCCAGTACTCATCCTCAGCCATCAGTGCTTTCCCAGCTTCCTGTTGCTTTGCCAAAAGCATCTTGTTTTTGTAGTACTCTGAATTTCGGACTTTTGGCTTTCGACAGTCTTTTGCAAAATGTCCAAGCTTACCACAGTTGTAGCACTTGGTAGACTCTGACTGTTTCTTCTCTTCTGCTTTGTACAACTTCTCATCAGATCTCTTTTCCTCTATTCTTTTTCCTTCAATCTTCTCATTGTGTTCATAATTTCTAGAACCAGATGAATATCTCTGACTGTTTGAGCTTAGCTTTTTGTAAAACTTCTTTTGAAAAGCCTTAGTCAACATAAGCATAGCCTGTTTCTGATTCTCACAATCATCAGAGTCAGAGTTATCCTCACTTTCAGCCTCTTCTGATTCAGAAATTATCACTTTTTTTTATTCTTCAAGCTCACCGACTTCTTCTTCACAACAAGAGCAATCGGATCAGCAACTGCTCTATCATCCTTTTTCTTCTTCGCTTTGATCTCATCTACCTCTTCTTCATTTTGCCTTAGAGTTTCATACACCTCATGGAGTGGGATTTCATTCAGATTTTTCATCTGTTTCATCTGTCTTGTAAATCTTTTTCACTCAGGCTGTAGAATGCTGAGAAACTTGACATTCAACTCAATTTGTGACTTCTTGACCTTGTTCTTGCTTAACTCATTCAGCAAGGTCACAAATCTGTCATAAGTAGTTTCCAAACATTCTCCTTCTTTAACTTTGAACTCCTCATAGTTGTTGAGGCAATTGGAAATCTTAAGCTGATTGCCGATATTTGATCCGAGCATCATCTTCTCCAGTTGATCCCACACTTCTTAGCCTGTAGCTTTGTATGAAATTGTATTCCCAGATCTGAATCAAGCTATTAAATTATAACCTCAATCATGATAGATGTAACAGTGTATATATTCTAGAGAGAGAGTAGAGAGAGAAAGCATATTAGTCATATATCTAACAATGTAATACAATGGATCTTGTTACATGATTGTTACAAGGCTATAGGTATTTATACCAAGGACTAAAACTACAAGCTTAAACAACAAACAATAAGATTGACTTTGCTAACTTTGACTATCTAGACTTTCACATTGGTGACTTTACAGACTTGACTTTTCCTATTAAATCTTGGATACAATAATACACTAACAATCTCCCCCTTTGTATTCAAGATTTAATAAAAATTTGACACTAGTCTTCAGCGCTTGATTCTTCAATCTTTAACTCTGAAGACTTTGAACTTTGAAGCTCTTTCTGAAGTTGTTGAAGAATCTTGAAAAGCCTTTAACACTTTGCAGCTTTGGAAAGTCAACAAGTCTTGAAAACATGGAAATCTTTGAAAAGTTTTGGAACTTCGAGGGATCTTTGAAAACTGTATCTTCATCACTTTTATCTCTTGACCGTCTTCGAAAAAACAAACGTTCTCGAATCATCTTAATTTGGACTTGTCTTCAGAAACCTTTGAGAATAATTTCTTTTCATTTGATTTGAACTTTCAGAAATTCTCCACAAGTCTTGACTTTACAACTCTGAAAATCTTTGAAATTGATCTCTGTAGATTTCTCCCCCTTTTTGATGATTGTGAACATCATAATCATCAAAACTTTCTCAATTTCAGCACGTTCTTTGAATCTCCCCCTTTGAGATATATTTGACATTTTCTGCCCTTTGATCTGAATAGTTGAATCATGAACTGTATATACCCGAATCTTTTCAAATTCAGATATAATAAACTTGGTAACCCTGATTCAACAAATAAAACAATTTGGAAATGATGATTGATGCTCATTAATATTTGAAAGCAAACGGGAGTATTACCATCGAAAAATTTGTTCGTTATGAGACATGGTAATAACAAATTAAAATGAAGTACTGAACCGGTGTGTATGAATACTTTACAGTATATAGACAAGATAATACACAAGTATTAATCTTTAGAAACACACGGTCAGTTAAACATTAAAGCTCAAAATTGAAAAACATTTAAAATCACACTTCTTAATTCATGAAATCTTTTGAGAATAGAGAAGTGGTTTGAACATTTAAGAAAATGTTTTTCATGTCCGAAAGTTGTTCTTTTTCCAAACAATCAGAGATTAAGATCAGAAGATATTTACCTTTTAGGCTCCCCCTCAAATCATGGTAGAATGATTTAGGTCAGATAAGCTCCCCCTGGATATTTGCAAAATATCCATATCTGAACATTGAAGAATGGGTCCTGATCTGTCATGTGATCAGAAGCCACAGTTCTTTACATTAAAGTCCGGATTTTGAACTGTTTTGTTCAAAAACCAATGTTCTTTAAACTTTGAAGAACGAGTCCTAGACTGATTTGTCTAGAAGTCAAAGTCTTTTAACTTTGAAGTCCGGGTCTTGAACTGAATTATTCAAGAGCCATTGTTCTATGCTCCCCCTTAAACTTTGGGTGCCTGCAACATAGATTTAGGTTTTGGTACCCACTGGTATTTGGGTCCTGAAGTGTTAGTTGCAGTTCTTGTGGGGGTAACATAATAAGAACCATACCAGTAATTAACAAAATTTTTACTTACAAAGTCATGTGCTCCACAGTAAGAACAACATATTTTCTTCTAAGCAATCCTGATCAATTGATTAGTGGAATAAAATTTATCAGAATTACCAAAAGATTTACCTTTTTGTATACTGTTCTTTTTGGCTTTGGTTGTGGACGCAAATGCTTTGTCTTTCTTCTTTTCTTCTGAAGAATCCTTCACTCGCCAGACCATCTGATTTTTCTTAGAAGTCTTTCCAAGAGATTTGATGTAAAAATTTGCTGAACCATCAACAGATTTGTCATAAAATAGATTTGATTTGACAGTTTGTGATTTGACACTTTTCTTTTTCAAAACATTTTCATGGATAGAACTTGAAGCTGTTTTGAAAGAACAGACTGATTATGTTGAATTGTGAATAGGTGATTGATCAATCACATCAGTTGTAATCTTTTCTGATAAATTGACATTTGCAGCTTCTAAGTCTTTTATCTTTTCAGATAAAATGTTTCTTTCTAAAGTAAGTGTGTCAAACTTTATTTTCAAATCAGATCTATCCTTCTGTTCTTTTTGAACATCTGATGATAGAACAGTTATTTTGGATAAGAGCTTTGATATTTCAGATTCAAAATGTAAGCGTTCTTGTTCAAAATCTTTTTCCAAGTTCTTGGTCTTTTCAGATATATCTTTTAAAATCCCAGTATTTCTCTTTTCGGCATTTTTCTTTTCAAGCTCATAAGACTGCTTCTTTTCTTTGAAAATCTGTCTTTCTTTTTCAAGCAAGTCTTGTAAAGTTGAAATCTGTTTGGGAAATTCATAATTTTTATCTTCAAGAACTTTTATTTCTTTGGCAAAAGTGTCTCTTTCAGTAATTATTATCTTTTCAAATTCAGACACTTGTTTGGAAAGTTTTAAACATCTCAGCTCCAAATCCTTTTTCTCTTGTAAAGTTTTCTTAGAAATTTCAGATGTCTGTTGAACATTTGATTTTTCTTTTTCTGCTTGGAGACTTGTTTTCAGTTCAGCATTCTTCTTCTCCAGAGCAGATATCTGATCTTTAAAAGCCTTAAACTTGTTTTGAAGCTTGACTGATTCATCTTGCAATTCTGATGATTTCTATTCAGTCGTCTTCAGTTGCCTTTGAAGTTTCACAATTATAGACTCTTTAACCTTTATTGCTCTCTCAAGAGACTGAATGACATATTCTTTTATTTCAATCATTTTCTCTCCATCTTTAATTTTTATCTCTTGTTCTCTAATTTCCTTCTCTCTTGCACTGATGATACTTGCATAATCAGATTTAGCATGATTAGCACACTTTACACAATCAGAAGATTTATCAGAATTTGACAATTTTGATTTAAACTCCTGAATTTGTTTGATAAAGGCTGCATTCTGAATTCTCAGTTTGTCTCGTTCAGTTTCTATAACAGGTATCTCAGGCATGTATAATACTGCCATATCTCTTACTGACAATACTGTATTTCCCCTCTCATCTGTCTCTGGCATCTTGAATGAAAAATGAGCTTGATTGATATGATCGTTCCCAAACAAATCAGAAATGTTGACTAAAAAGTCAAACTTGGATCACCACAAATTTAAAAAAAAAAAAAAATTTCTATCTCTGAAACTCGCAAGTTACTGAAACTCACAGAGCACTAAACTCGCTAAGCACTATTCACTGAGGAACGCGCTAGTAGTTGGTAGCGCGAAACTAGAACTCGCAGGACGTTGGTAGCGAGAAAGTCACAAACTCGCTAGACGTTGTTAGCGCAAAAGTAGAAACTCTCTAGACACTGTTGGCGCAAAACTCAAAACTCGCAGATCTCTATTAGCGCGTTTGATGAAGAATTCGCAGAAGGCGTTTGCGCGTTTTGTGATAAACTCGCAGGCTTTGCTTGCGCGTTCTTCAATTAACAGATCTTGCGCGTTTAACAGATCTTGCACGTTTTGACAGTTATGATCACAAAATCGATCCAAATCGATTAAAAACTGCAAATTGATTTTACAAACACATCCACAAGGTTCGAAAATTGATATTGATCAGTTTTTGAATAAACATCTATGATCAGAAACTTGAATTACAGTGCAATTAATCAAGAAAACAAACCCTGTGCTTTCGTGAAATAAAACTTCAAGGAAATCAAAATTACATCAAACAAATGATTAATTCGTGTTTGTGTGTGATTACAAGTTGTTTTCTAACACTAATCGATCACAACTAATACACATTTACACACGAATTTCAACAATTGAAGAAAAACTTGATCGAACAGTGAAATTTTCAAGAAATGACTATTTTCTTGATTTGGTGATGAAATCTTTCTGAAATTGTTTGGTTTGCTTTGATACCAATTGAAAATGTATTCCCAGATGAAATCAAGCTATTCATACTGTCTCACTCAAGATCTAACAGTGTTTATTGTAGAGAGAGAGAGAGTAGAGAGAGAAATATTCATATGTCTGATATTACAATGAAAGCTCTTCTTGGTGTTTGTCAGGATCTGAATTCTTAACAAGAATAAACACTCAGAAACAATATTAAAGGAGTTTGCAGAATAACACTTTAATATTCAAAGATCAATGAAACAGTGAATCAGAAATCACAAATTGTAAACTTTATTGAATGATTTAAAGCTACAAGATTTCACACATAACCTCAATATTGATGAACAGGCTCACCAATACGAATTCTACTTCTCTAGAATTAGGATTATAAACCTTGAGGTTAATTCTCTCTATGAAAACAAAAACTCAGAATCAAAAATTAATTCTAAACTATTCTGACTAAGTCTATACATATACTAAAGATAAAAGATAATTACAAAATATAAAAGATCTTTAGTATAATCTTCCAAAGTTATCTCCAAACCTTCCATGATTATCTTCAGTCTTGATCTGCACGTATCTTGATTATCTCTTAAGCAACATTAAGTTGTAGCAGTATTAACACTCTGAGCAGTATTAATCTTCTTCAGCAGTAGTAACTGTGCTCAGCAGTATTAATTCCTTAGCAGTACTAACTACTAGCAGTACTAACTCTCTAAGTAGTACTAACTATTGAAGTAGCAGCACTAACTTGTCAAACAGTATTAAATCTACTAGCAGTAGTAATCAGTTGTGCTAACAACATTAATCATACTTAATCAATTCTTTAATTCCCAACAATCTCCCCCTAACTTGACTTATAGGAAGAGAAGTCAAGTTCTTCAGATGCTCCCAAAACTTCATTGCTCATACACCTATATCAAGATTCAGTCCTAAACTTTGATTGATAATCCTCTGAATCAAATATCTTGCCATAGCTGAATCTGGTGCACAACCAAGCTTCTTCTTCAACATAGCATGCAACATTAATCTGCTGTGGTTGTAAACTCTATCCACTAGGAAGTATTCTATGTGATTTGTATCCATAGTCAGTGCATATACTCCACTAGTTTCATATAGAGTCCAGTTGTTAACTTTTTGAAACACATTTATGATAATATCCTTCACTTCTTCTGGCTTGAACAACATACATAGATACTCCATCACAAGTTTTGTGATTGGTATTCCTGGAGCTTTCAGCTTGTCAACATATAGTTTCATCCCCACCTCAAACATTTCCTCTAAGTCAGATCTGGAGCATACTCTTACTATCTTTGCCCAAGTAGGATACACTTCAAATTTATCATCCTTCCTCTTCAGCCTGATGTACTCCTTTCCATCAACTTCCATAGTATCCCAGTGAATAATTTCAAGAGGCTTAACACCAACTGGTTCTGCAGTTATAGGATCAGGTACTTTCTCCATTACTACCATGTACAGATTCACATCAGCAGTACTTGATGGTTCTTCCTGTTCAAAAGACTTAGGTGCCCCTTCTTCTTCAGCTCCCCTCTGTTCTTTCTCAGCTTCTTCCACTCTAGGTTTCTTAGCTGGTGTTCTTCTTGCCATCATTTTAGTTCTTTTCAACTTCCTCAAACTGTCACCTAGAGTAGCTTCCTTCCTTGGTGATTCTTGCTCATATGGGAAAGGTTTTTGAATTTGAAGATCATGTCTTTCTTTCATCTTCTTTTCTGCTTCAACTCTTGCTCTGTCATTTCCTTGTAACTTGGTCATCTCAGCTTCATACAAACCTTTGATTTGTTCAAAAGACATCTTTGTGAACATTTCCTTTTTAACTCCCACAGCACCTTTGAGAAAAGTAATCATCTTCTTTCTCTCTTGAGTGCCAAGGAAGGTCTGTGAAGGTTGTCTCTTCTTTGTACCCATTCTGATCATTCCAGGCTTCTTTAGAGTTGTATCTTTCTTCTTTGCTATCTCAGTTGCCAAACTCTGTTGATAAACTTCATTTAACTCTGCAGCTAGAGCCTTAGCCATCTCTCTATCTTTTTCCACTTGAGCTGATTCTGCTTGTTCAAGTTCAACTTGAATCTTCTTAGCCAAAGCTTCATCTGACTCAATCATCTTTTGCTTTTTAAAAGGTTGGTCAGATTCCACTATCTTTGCTTTGCCTTTGTCTTTGCTTACCACCTTCTCAACACTTGCTTTCTTGATCACTTCATCCTTTTCTTTGATGATAACTCCTTTGGCCTTTGAAGTGACCTTGGGAGTATCATGTTTAGCCTTGATAAGAGCTTCAGCTATCTCAAATTCTTCCAGATTTCTGTTAATAAGGTCAGATAATACCTCTTTAACAATTTCTGCTGCTTCTATTGTTTCAGCAGTATTAACTGTTTCTGCTGCTGTTTCTGTTACTGCTGCTTCTTCGAACACTGACCCTGTTTCTGTTTGAACATCAATCTCCCCTCAACTCCATGTATCTCCCTCTCCAGGTTGATCTCAGCTTCTGACTCCCCCTTTTTGGGAGCATCATTCACTGGTTTCCTTCTTCTTAGTACAAATCTTTGTTTCTTCTTCTTGTGAACCACTTTCTGAACCAACTTCTTTAGGCTACTGATCTCTTCTTGTTGGTTGAGGATGACTTTCTTTAGCTCATTTACAACCTGCTTCTGAGAGTCCAGTTCAGTGGCCATTTTGGACATAGCAGAAATCAATTCATAATAGTCATATCTATCCTCACCTTCTCCAGGAGTGTTAACCCCTTTTGAAGGATCATTGGAACATTTAGTAGTGGAAGTCTTCTGCCTAGCAGAAGCACCTTCCACCCCCTTGGTTTCTTGGCACCTGGGATCTTTGAATGATTGCTCATTCAAAGTTGCCATGGGGGAGGTCTTATTGATGTTACCACTGTCCTCCTCTGTGCTAGCAGGAGTAGTGGCAGCCTGCTCACCCATATGCTCAAACATCTCCTCAGTGAGCACCTCCTTGGGGTTGGGAGACACCCCTGTGGTTTCCCTATAGATATTCTCTAATGTAGAATTCTCCATTAGAGGGCTTAAAGGCTTTGTGGGTGAAGGTACAAGAAGGGAAGGAGCCTTCTTTACCTTTTTCCTGATGTAAGTGTTGGTGATTGGAGAAGTTGGTGTTTGAATAAGGGACTGTGGGATTGATATGGTGATTGAAGGTTGGGATTGGCTTTCAGTGGGATGGTCTAATGACGGCCTTGACCCTGAAGCCATACCTTCTGGATTGTGGGACACCACCATCATTGTAGAGAACAATGGGGTGTCAACTCCTTCCGAGTCCAATGAAGATCTCTTCATATTTGAAAAGACCTTACCTTTGGGGATTTTGGGTACATATACCTCATCAAATTGAGGCATATCCGTCAATTCATTGGTTATAACTACCTGTACAAATCTTGGGTACATATAAAACTTCTTTTTGTTTCCCAAGTTTGACACAAGGTCATTAAAAATCATTTTTGAAAAATTGTACTTTCTGGCAGTGGCCAAGCAGACCAAAGCATAAGCAATGGTACTACTGAACTCACTCCAGCCAGTAGTCTTTTTGGAAATACAATGCATAAGGGTATGAACAAGAAAACGCCATTGGGTATAAAATTTAGCTTTTGAGAATTTGAAAACACCCAATTGGTCTCCATACCCCATTCTTGAAAGATTGGAGAACAAGTCCTCATTAGGAATAGAGGTAATACCTGCAGCATCGTCTAGTCGTAGACAGATGCGAATCACCTCTTCAGAAACTGACAAGGGTTTGTCACACACCCTTGTCTGGATTAACTGCACACCATTTTCTGTAACAGCAGTGGCATTCGCCCAAAATTGTCTATGGTGCTCTATGTAGATTGTTGGAGACACTGTAAGAGCATAAGCGATATGGCTGGACTTGAGAAAATCTACTATCTGGTGAAATCCATCATCCTGCTTCGGCTTTTGAAGCATTGCGATTTCGTTGTGCTCATCAATGAACGCCATGGATGCCATTGAGCTTGAGTGTTCTTGCCTGAAACTTACTAGGTGCTCGAGAGAAAAAGGGTTAGAGAGCAGATGAATAGTAATCAAAGAGTCGTTATGAACTTTTAGGCGGGCAAAAAGGGTATTTATACAATTCGGGACATAAGCAGTATTAACTCAGAGCAGTATTAACTAACTAGCAGTATTAACTGAGAGCAGTATTAACCACTAGCAGTATTAACGAACTAGCAGTATTAACTGAGAGCAGTATTAACCACTAGCAGTATTAACGAACTAGCAGTATTAACTAAGAGCAGTATTAACCACTAGCAGTATTAACTAACTAGCAGTAGTAACTACACTTACACTATTGAAGCTTGATTTGCTCAACATAGAATACATCTTCAAAGGTCATTTTACCTTTGGTTACATCACCCTTACCACTGATCTTACCTCCATCTGGAGTATTACCAAAGGCAACATGTCCACCATCAATTTTCTTGAAATTCTTGAGGCAAGACATGTTCCCTGTCATGTGCCTAGAGCAACCACTATCAACATGCCAGATGCTCTTCCCCTTGAGCTGCTGGTTGCCCTGCACATAAGATAAAAACAATTAGTATTGATTGGGAACCCAAGCCAAAGTGGTTTTGGGTCTCCCTTTCTCATCAAAGTATTTACATTCCTTTTTGATGAGATTTTTAAACTCAGAGCACTCTTTACTAGAGTACTTTGTCAAGATGATTGGCTTAGCAGCACAAACATTAGAAGCAGTACTAACCTTAGAAGTACTAACAGAGTTAGAAGCACTAACAAGTTTAGCAGTACTAACCTTGTTAGAAGTACTAACAGAGTTAGCAGTATTAACATTAGAAGAAGTACTAACAATGTTAGTTTTAGCAGTACTAATACTCTTAGCAGCACTAACATTGATAGCAGTAGTATTGCTTCTAGCAGCACTATCATTGTCAGCAGTACTATTTGTGGTAGCAGTACTAACAGTTTTAGTGCTTTTAGGAATCCACATCTTGACACTCTCCTCAACAGTCTTTTTCTTCATGTGGCTTTTAGATTTAACAGATTTCTTAACCACATGGTTCTTTCATTCTTTCTATAACCAAAGGGTTTTTGCATAGATCTTTGAAAATTCATCCTTTGGTTCATAGGATTGAAATAACAGTATTTAGCAATATGATTGAGCTTTCCACAAATAAAACAAGGTTTTGGTCTATTGATTTTACTCAGATCAATCCCTTGTTTTTGTGCCCACTGATTATTCCAGTTTCTTTGATTACCCCTCCTTTTATCATGATTTAGGGGCTCAGATTTAGTACAAGCACACTGTTTGCAAGGAACAGAATTCACAACTGTGGTCTGCTTGTAATGGACCTTACTAGACTTTCCCTCAGTCTTCTCTATGTCCTTAGATTTTACCCAAATCTTTCCACAACCCTCATTGGTAATAATGTGATTCTCTAGAGGAATCTCATCACTCATAGTGTTCTCCTTACCCTTAACAGCTTCTTTCTCAGTTTTGTCCTCAACAACTACTTCATCTAAGGGATCTATCTCAGTGGCTCCCTCAGGCAAGTCCTTCCTATCTTTGGTTTCTAGCAAGTCAGATGTAGGAGGGATGTAGTTGTTGTTGTATGGTGGTGGTGTGGTATTGTACCCAATTCCTCTTCTCAGCTTGTCATGAATCTGAGTTTGTAGTAAAGAGTCCATTGCTTTAGAAGCATTGGAAAACTTTTCTACATCTAGCTTAACTTTGGCTAGCTCCCCTCTCAACTTTTCACTCTCCTCTTTAGACTTTGTCAGTTGGAGTTCTAGATCCTTTTTTCTCCCACTTCCAGTAGTTTGTGTCATATGAGTGTTGAAGTTCATTGACTTGGAAACCTTTAATTTGTTCCTCAAACCTCTCAACAATTCTCACATAGTCTTTTATATCTTTTGCTAACCTCTTAAGGTCATCACTCATATTCTGGTTGTGATCCCTGTACCTTTTAACAGTGTCTATGCAAGTTTTAGAACAGAGATTAGAACTTACCTCAGTTGGGAGATTAGATACCTCTGCCATGAGAGCTTGATTTTGAATAGCCTCTTCTGCTTGATCACTCCAGTCAAACCCCATTCCTTGTTGAGAAACAAGGGCTTGAGCAGAGTTTCTGTTCTGGTTGAAGCTACCAGTCTGAGCTTGTTGGTGGTTATTGTGAGGCACTCTACTTCTGCATTCCCTGGCAAAGTGTCCCTTCATATGACATTTATAGCATTCTACCTTTGACTTGTCAAATCCTGCTCCATCTTCTCTTCTTTGGGAGAAGTTATTCCTCCCAGTCCTCTTGATGAATTTCTTTACTCTCATGGAAAGCATGGCCATCTGCCATTTAATATCCATCTCTTCAAGATCATCAGGATGAAGTTGTTCCAAGTCATCATTGATTAAAGAAGAGTTTCCATGGCTGGACAGAAAGGCTTCAAAAACAGATTCAGTGCATTTTTCTTGATTTGCTCCATTAGCAGCATTAACTGATTCAGGGTTAGCAGTAGAATCAATTGATGCTGATAGGAGTGCAGCATTATGAACATATCCAGAAGGCTTCTTCTTTGCCTCCACCTCAGCTTCAAATACTCTAAGGTCATTGTACAGATCATCAAGTTCTTTTTCTTCCAATTGTTCATTCTGTCTGAATGAAACAGTATACATGGTCCATTCATCTCCTAGGGACCTTAAAAACTTTCCGTTTTCTCTAAAGCATTCCAAAGCATCTGTGCATCAGTGCAATTGCAGAATTGGTGTTGATATTCATTGGGAATAGCCAAGAGCAGTGTACTCAAAGCTTTCATCTCTGTCTGCCTTATCTTATTTTCTGCATCAGTCTTTGGTGGAGTTCTTTTTCCATCTGCACCAATTTTTCCTTCATCAGATGGGCCATTCTCAATGATGTCCCACATAGAGTAATCTGTGAGGATAATGTATTGCTTGATCCTTATCTTCCACATGTCAAACTCATTAGATCTGAGCATTGGAACCTTTGAGACAAGAGTACTGTTTGATTCAACTGTGTTTTCCATGATGAATGAAGGTTTCTGAGAATACTAGCTCTGATACCACTTGTCAGGATCTGAATTCTTAACAAGAATAAACACTCAGAAACAATATTAAAGGAGTTTGCGGAATAACACTTTAATATTCAAAGATCAATGAAACATTGAATCAGAAATCACAAATTGTAAACTTTATTGAATGATTTAAAGCTACAAGATTTCACACACAACCTCAATATTGATGAACAGGCTCACCAATACGAATTCTACTTCTCTAGAATTAGGATTATAAACCTTGAGGTTAATTCTCTCTATGAAAACAAAAACTCAGAATCAAAAATTAATTCTAAACTATTCTGACTAAGTCTATACATATACTAAAGATAAAAGATAATTACAAAATATAAAAGATCTTTAGTATAATCTTCCAAAGTTATCTCCAAACCTTCCATGATTATCTTTAGTCTTGATCTGCACGTATCTTGATTATCTCTTAAGCAGCATTAAGTTGTAGCAATATTAACACTCTGAGCAGTATTAATCTTCTTCAGCAGTAATAACTGTGCTCAGCAGTATTAATTCCTTAGCAGTACTAACTACTAGCAGTACTAACTCTCCAAGCAGTACTAACTATTGAAGTAGCAGCACTAACTTGTCAAGCATTATTAAATCTACTAGCAGTAGTAATCAGTTGTGCTAACAACATTAATCATACTTAATCAATTCTTTAATTCTCAACAGTGTTACATGATTTACAAAGAATACAAACTATTTATATGGACTAAAAATCTCAAGTAACTTGAATATGGATCCTCTCAAACTCTCAAGTACTTAAACACTCAAGTACTTAAAACCCTCTAAAACTTATGTTGACTTTCCACTATTTGACTTACATTGACTTTCATTGACTACTCAAATACAAAGGCTTTTTACAAGACTTTCCTAATTAAATCTTGTATACAATTAATGCACTAACAACTATCATCGGATATTTCTACCTCAAACCCATGCATAAGCTTTATGGGCTTCACATGCAATTTATGCACGAAATTAGGGGACAAAAACGAACAGTTTGCGCCTGAATCAAACAACACCTTAGCAAATATCGAATCTATAGGGAAAATACCTGTTACCACATCTGGTGCCTCTGCCGCCTCCTCCGCCGTCATATTAAAAACTTTGGTTCTCCCCCGGGCTGGCTCTACTTTCTTCTCACTTCCCTTATCTCCGTACCCTCCGACTGTTCCCTTCTTCAATTGTGGACAATCAGTCCTGATATGATCAAGAGATCCACACTGGTAGCAAGACCTTGACCCACGACAGTCCCGATCCATATGCCCAATCTTTCCACATTTATAGCAGCCTTCTCATTCAATCATACACTCCCCCTTATGCCTTCGGTTACACTTGCTACATGGCTTACTCTCGAACTTATTAACAACCCGCTGATCGGATTTTGCAGATTTGAACATTTTGGAGTCACGGACAGTTCCGTCCCATTTTCTTTTGTCTCCACTTCTCTCATTAGCCTGACGATTCTTTTCCTTCTCCCTCATCTCAGTTGCGTTCACTGCCACCTGGAACATTGATGGTTCTTTGTTCGAGACGAATTCTCGAATACTGGCTCTCAGTCCAAACATGAAACGTTCCACTCGCCTTCCCTCATCAGGCACATAAACTTCTGCAAACCGAGATTTCTCGATGAACCTTGTAGTATACTCATGGACTGACATATCCTTCTGCTCCAGACTCAGAAACTCTTCCTCCAACCTTTTGACTGCTGCCAGAGGGCAAAACTGCGCTCTAAACCTCTTTACAAACTCACCCCAATACATCTCCCTAGCTGCCGCCGAACCTTGTCCTTCTGCTTCGACATCCCACCACATTACAACTTCTTATTTTAACATCGACAAAGCATACACTACTTTGTCCTCCTCAGCACACTTACTGGTGTCAAATGCCAGTTCCATCCCCTTTACCCATCTTAGCGCTAACACTGGCACATTCCCCTTTGTAGGTAGGAGGCTTGCAGGCAGCAAACTCCTTGAAACTGTATTCTCTCCCAGCTACCGCTTTAGCCGTCATAATGGGGGTTGACTGAGTGTAGCTCCCCACCACAGTCACTGGTGGTTCGGACGACTCAGTTACCACCCTTTCCTCGCTCTTTTCCTTGCTTGCCAAGACCTCATTAGTTCGTTGAGCCAAAAGAGCATTCAATGTTTCCTGTAATTTCCCCATTTCCGTCGCAAAGGTTTTTTGGGTAACAAAACCCTGAGTTCGACCTCCACCACGGTTTCCTACCTGCTTTCGGCCCCTCGCCGAAGCTGAACTCTCCTGAAGAGAGATTTCTTGTTCCGATCTCACATCTACACTTCTAGCTCGACGAAACACACGAGTCGCCTTTCCCCCTCGAGTTCCCACAGGTGGTTCCCTTACCTGAGTGGTCGCCTTCTGAGTCGTCTTCCTTGTACCCTTAGGCCAACCACGACCCTTTCCCCGATTAGCAGTCAGGTTAACAACAGTCGTTCGCTCTTCAGCAACGACTTCATTAACTGGCTCGATCTCAGGAATCGACACAAATCTACTTCTCGTTACTCGCTCAGACATAATTCTGATAAGAAGAAACATACGACATTCAATCTAACATGCTACACGCAAAACGACAAGTTAAGCACATACATGTACTTGTAAATTCACAATTACACTAGCCAAATGTAATCCCAAATTTACCTTACATGCTAGTCCTCACTACCCTAATGCTGACTTCCTACGGTCTTCCTACTCCTCAGTTGTGTTTCTACTCTCCCAGTTTAAGTCTAGGCCCATCCGGTCACCTAGATCCTTTAAACTATGGCTCTGATACCAACTGTAACAACCCAAACTTTAATTTCATCAAACTATAATAATATTTCAACTAGAAACGACCCCAAGCTTACAATTCAAAAGAATAAGGTTTGACACGACAACCTATTACACAACTGAGTCAAAAGGAATTACTATAAGGAGTCTTCTAGCTTCTGGATAAAAGCTCACATCTTCTCCTTACCCTTACCGGTACTTGCTACCTTGCGATAACCTGAAACAGGATTATAGATTTGAAAGAGCGAGGGTTAGACCAATGGTCTAGTGAGTCCCCTCCAAGCGCTACTGCAATAGTTCAAATATTATTTAAAACATTTAAACAAAGCCTTACGCCTCATGAGCGTAATTCACTTTACTGACCAAACATTCACCACGCCTTACGCCTCGCGAGCGTAACTCACACTACTGACCAACACTGCCGTCAAAGACGGTATGTCTTTTTCGTACTGCCTTATTTTGGGGACACACCCCAATGGCATAAACGGGCCACACTCCCCGGTACGATCAGGCGGGCCACACTCCCCGACTTAGGTCACAACTTCCGAATCAAATGTATACAAACATCTAATTATCAACAATATATATAAAGCGCGTTTATATAAGCATAGCATGAACATGCCAACATAATTTAAATCATCGTTTAATTAAACCTTCAAAAGCTTTTGATAATAAAAGCATGCAGTTTAGAAACTCACATTTATCAAATAACTTTCGTAATTGTAAACGGATTTAGTTTGAAAGACTCACCTTAGATCTTTCTCGCTTAAAGCCCACTTTCTAACGATTAACACCACCTATGACGATACCGAATAAAAACGGTAAGTTACCTCGCAGATAACACACTCTTTCCCACTCTAAACATAAAACACGACACACTGTGCCACCCCGGTCGAGACCACCCCGGGTGACACACCCCGGGTGACACACCCCGGTCGACACACCGGTCTCCCCAGGTCCGGTCGACACCGGTCTCCCCGGGTCCGGTCACAACACCGGTCTCCCCGGTCCGATCCGGTCGATACTCATAACTCGCCCAGGGCGATTCCAAATCTCAATCGAAACCCACATAACGATCAAATCTCGAGATTAAACGTTTAAAAACTTAATAACGAGATCCTACACTGCCTATAACACATAGAAGGTAGAAATAGACGAGATTCATACCTTGATTTGAAGAAAAACGATGACTCTTTGATCTTTGCCAATCGTTCTCCCTGCTCTCTACTTCCTTCAGTCGCCCACAACAATGATAATGAGAAATATCATTTAGGTTAAAAAAACTATATGTATAATCCAAGTTTCATTTAACCCCCTGAACTTTGGGTAATGATTAACTTTTTACCCAACTCCAAAATTAATTAAAATTCTCGAACCCGGATATTACAGTAAAACCGTTATATGCGTGTTTTATATCATGTAAATCATATGTACATATATATTAAACAAATCCCAAACCAAAAGCGGGTATTTACGCCACGTATATTATCTACTACTTAGAAACATATTCCAGATGTGTAGATATAAAATCTACTAAATATTATCTTGAGCAAATCTTCAGTCTTAATCGATAACGGTAATCAAAACATCTATCCAGCCAATAACGTTGCCTAATAATGCTTACCTCCACTAACACCATCAATAATACCATCCGATCTTGATCCTGGGTTACACGTCGAAAATAAAAACAAATCAGGCTTCACGCCTGATGAGTTCAAGAGTTTATATAATAAAACATTACGTCAAAATCAAATTGATTCAAATATCCAAAGCAATGCATGATTTGTAAGCAACAGTAATATGCAAACCAACACATTACTTTAATCGAAATCAATAAAAGATGTGGTTATAAAATTTAAAACGAGGTAACAACCACCACACCGGAATCAGTGAAGGAGCACTACCCAGCAGTCCACTTATCCGTTAGGCTAATTTCGGCATAATCGCCATGTGCACAATGTGTCATACAGACACTATGCCTATTAGCTGAGTATCTGGCACTTATCCGTGCACGGTACTCCAATTCAACACCTGATGGGAGCAACCCATCAATTGTAAAGGGAGCGACCCCATTTACAAACACAACTAACGGGTGTTAGACTAGAATTATATTCAAGATTAAAAGTAAAGGTCAAAATGTAATTGTTTGTATTTGAGTTGTAAAATGTCAAAAATCTTTAAAAGTCAAAGTTTAGTTAGTTTTTTAATATCAGGTATAAATAGGTTTGTGTCTTTGTAACATTAGGTAAGAAGCACTTTGATATTGTAATATCCTTGAGAATATACGTAGAGAGCGAGATATTGTAGAGAGAGAAACTATAGAGAGAGAAAGTGAAGGATTCAATGAAATAAAATGTTAGATTTGTGATTGAAATCTGTTTATTTGGGTTTTACAATTGGTATCAGAGCTCAGATCAGAAAATTCAGAAAGATACGAATGTCCAAGAAGAAAGTCACTGTTGTATTGAAATCAAATTTTTGATTTATGGTGTTTTTTATGTGAAATTAGTATCACTGTGATCGCACATAGTAGAGGAACAATTCTTGTGTTGGTTGATTAATCAATTGATCAACAGATTGCAAGAATTTGATCGATTTATACATTTCCAAAAAGTTGTTTTTCGCGAACTGCCATGGATCGATTTCCACATCTGTGATTGTTCTTGATGAAATTCACTCTGTAGGGTTGTTCACGATGATATAGAGATCATTTGTACAAAGTTTCAGAACCTAATTTGAAGGTTTGAGTGGAAATTGGTGGATTTTTGTGAAAATATTGTCGAGATTCAAAGAATTTGCAGAGATGATGAAGAACTCGCAAGAAGAACTCGCAAGAAGAATTCGCAGAGTCAAGGAATTCGCAGATGAGTTTATCTTGTTAATTCTAAGGACATAATTCGCAGAGTTCCAAGAATTCGCACAAGAGTTATTTTTGAGAAGTAAAGAATTCGCAGAGGAGATCATACGAAAAGCCAATAATTCGCAGAAGACACATGTACGAATTGTGCAAAATTCGCATCTGAGTGATGTACGAAAAGTTCAGAATTCGCATTACAGTTATATGCGAAAAGCTTTGAATTTGTATCCTTTTGCTTACGAATCGTTTTCCTTATACGAGTTCTTGATTGTGTGTGTCTTGCGAATTGCTCATACGAATTCTTGATTGCTTACGAATTGTTGCTTGCGAATTATGTTGTGAGTGACTTGTGAATTCTCACATACAAATTCTTGTATATGAATTATGTGAATAGTATACGAATTCTGTACTTGTGAATATTTTTGAGTGATTTTTTTTTATTTTTACTGTAAATTTTTCTGATTTTCTGATTAAAGATCAATACTAGCCACCAGACCCCGCAAGGGCGTTTCCCCTTGACCCCACCCGCTAACCCGGTAGCGGGACCCCCGTGCTAAGTCTGCGTAGGGGTACATATTTCTTAGTGTGATTAAAGTTTCTGTTTTTTTAGTATTTTTTTCAGATATCATCATGCCTTACACAGATGAAAAAGGAAATCTGGTGCTAACCAACAGAGATTGTGCTTTAGCGTACATGCCAGAGATTCCAGCACTGGAAGCTGAGAACCAGAATTTGAAGATTCAGAACTCATCTCTTCTTGAACAGATTAATAAATTGAAAGATGATAAAGCTTTAATGAAAGATTTTGTTTGCTCAGAATGTATTTCTAATTCTAAAACTAATTTTGCAGGAATTATTGAAGCAAAAGTTTAAAGTTTTAGAGTTCAAGACAGAAAGATATATTTTGAAGAAAAAGTAAAGTCATGAAAAGCAGAAAAAGGGGGAGCTAACTTGATCAAAGTGTCAAAGTTTTTAAGTTGTCAAAGCTGAAAAAGATTCAAAGCTGAAGATATTTCTGAAGATAAGAAGACATGAAGATTATTGTCAAAAAAAATTTAATCTTGAATCCAAAAGGGGAGATTGTTAGACTAATATTGTATTCAAGATTAAAAGTGAGGGTCTGTATTGTCATTGTATAATAGTTCAAGGGTTTGGTTGTAAAGTCAACGTATGTTGACTTAGTATAAATAGTGGTCTTGTTGTTAGATTTGTACGCACATATTAGACTGAGTTTTACAGAGTTGGTAAGAACTCGCATCCACACACAGAGAACAACGTGAGATATATGACTATATGTTAGATCTATGACTTTGATGTAACATGTGATTTGATCTAATAAACTTGTATTCTAAATGATTGCGTGATTATATGCTAGTATATTGGGTCACAATGGGGTGACCCTAAGTCTCCAGATCCGGATCTAAATACGTCAAGTCGGTGAGCAAACAAATATCTCACAATACCTCATTTGTACAAAGTATATTTCACCAAAATTAGCATGCTACATAAACATCAAGTTTCAAAAACATCAAAACCATATGCCACGTAGTTTCTCATAACAGTGTAGCTTGCTTGTTTTCACCTTAACATTTACTTTGTATTAAACATTAAATAACCACATTTCATAATACTCATTTAAATCATGCATTTTTTCAATGACACATTGAAACATAAGTATAATGAATCAGCATGGAAAACACACACGTTTGACGTGTACCCAGTTTTAAGACTACTTGAACTCACCTTTGCTGGATTAAGTTAAATCTAGCTTTCAACCAACTTGCACAATCTTCTTGCAACCTATACAAACGATATGTGTATTAGATTATATGTGTATGCTATATCAATTATAGATTAAGTAATTCTTATAGAATAATTGATCATGTGAGCAGATATACAATAAGTCTAACCTGTAACAGATGTAGATTGTTGTTCCATCTCTTCTCCAAGATCCACACTAGATATTCTCTGCAATGGATAGGACTGGCAACGTATGAGAATAAGATTTGTGTTCATGCAGGGAGATGAAAACATGTTTCACCAATATATATAGACATCCAGTTGGTAGTTGTGACAGTTTCTTCCATCAAGAAACCGTCTTAATTGTTTTCTTATCCAAATAAGAATTTGACTTTATTTCATATTACTCTATACACAATTTGAATATTAATTTAAATCAAACTGCATTAGTCAAACTTATCTATAATAATTGACCATTTAACTAACTCACTAACAATTAAATAAATCTTAGTAGCTGATCTGTATATCTGGATGTACATATATGTATATATCTAGTTCTACTAGGATTCTAACAATCTCCCACTGAATTAGATATAATACTATAAGCATCTCAACAGATCGACCACTCTGAAGTGTGTACAAGATTTATTGTTTGTTGTTTGATCCTCAAAGTTCTGTCGGAAAAATCTGTTGTACCAGACTATACAAGCTTAATGCACAATGAAATTGTACAGGCCTCTATAATCATAGTACTACACAGATAAAAACACATGAACTACCACAAATGTATAACATTTCATACTCAAAACACCCAATGTTGTGATCAACAACCTTCAAGTATTAATCTTAATGATCTTGAAGATATGACTAGAAGTAAAAATTGGTGGTGATATTTGTTTGTTGTAGTATAGATTTATAGGAATAGAAAAAGAGGAAATTCAAATTGGCAGAAAAAGACAAAAAACTTATGGGGAAAGAAACTTATACAGGGAAGGAGGAGTGTAAGGAATATTCTGCATTGGGAAGGATAACATGTGGGTCATTTCGCATAAACTTAGGAGGAGACAACAAATTTATAATATATTATTTTAAAATTTTAATATAATAGATATATATTGAATTCAATAAATTTTTTATTTTAAAGTTATAACATTAATTATGTTACTAACTTTTTTTTTCTGTTTTAAAATTTTCTTGTTTGAAATTTTTTGTCACTTTTCCATTTTAAATAATGTATTGAAATAAAAAGTAGCTCAAAAATTTTAATTAAAATTTTATCTTTCCATTTTTCTCATTTATAAATAATAATATCACTTTATTTATTTATTTATTATTTTATATAAATTGAAGTTATAAAAGGAAATTCAAATTAGTAGAAAAAGACAAAAAAATGTATGGAAAAGCAGGAGTGTAAGAGCATCTGCAATGGTAAGGTCCATTGCCACTTCATCACCTAGTAAATCGGTCCATCCTTTTTTTTTAGCATTGGGTTTGTTGAGGTTTATAACCACGTCAACGAAGCGGTCCTCATAGAGGTACCGGTTCATGAGTTAAGAAAGGTGGGTCCCATTTATCTTTTTATATTAAATAATTAAATCCCCATCCTTTTAATATAGTTTACACCATATTGTTTATCTAATTTTTTATTTTTAATATATACTGTAATCAATTTATTAAAACAATTAATAAAGTAAATAAATTAAATTAATCATCAACTTTCAATTATTGTTAATATATAATCAATGTCCTAATTTTTAATTGTTGTAAATTATAATTATTATGATTTTTATTATTATAACTTTTAATTATAATTAGTTTTTAATTTTGTCTTTTAATTATAATAAGTACATGTTGACCATTATAATTTTTGTTATTGTAATTTTTATTATATAAATCATGGACCGGTCCATAATTGAGGGGGAAATGTTTATGAAATGTGTAATAAAGAGAAGATTGATGTGGCAGAGAGTGAAAACTGATTTGGCAAAATTATGAACCTCTATGGAGGTTTATGACTGCAGACTCTAAGAAATATTTTGCATTGGGAAGGAGGACATGTGGGTCATTTCGCATAAACTTGGGAGAATATCATAAATTTATAATATATTATTTCTTAAAATTTAATATAAAAGATATATATTGAATTCAATAAAATTTTTATTTTAAATTATAACATTAATTATTGTGAGTCCAAGATCAATGAATCTTAGAGAGAGAAAGTAGAGAGAGAGAGACTTGGAAGCGCAAAGTAACTGTATTGAATGAATGTGCGTGAAATCTCTTACAAAGACACAAGACCAAATGGACTTAAATACCCTTGGTCAATACAACACAAAATACGACATTAGACACAGTATTTGACCAAGCCCTATAAATACAATGATTACTATAAAACCAGACTTAACAATCTCCCCCTTAGTAATCATTGGCACTTTGGTCTTCAAAATTCATCTTCTAAATCAGCACGGACCATTAAAGCGACTTTAAAAAGCAATATGACTTTTTAAAAAAAAAAATTCTTCTCAGCATCTTTCAGTTTGAATTGTCTTTGCTGCCTTTGACAAGCTTTGACAAGACTTGGAACAGTAGCTTGTGCTCTAAACGACACACCTCTTTTGAAAGACCTTGAATGAACTGTGGTGGTCGGAGCAGGAACAGCAAAAGAATTAAAATGGCTGAGAGAATAGAATCTTTGAGCAAATCTTGATCAACAGATAAACATTTGAGCTCTTTGTCTCTTAATCATCTCCTTTAACTTCTCTTAATTCTCCCCCTCATGACCTTGATGATCGGGATCAACTTGGTCATGCAAATGTTGGAGACGAGACAGCTTAAGATCTGCAAAATCAAAGAAACGGAGAAAAACAGGAGAGATTTGTGCGTCACGCTGGTAGCGCAAAGTGAGGTTTGCGTTACACCAAGGTGGCACAAAGCAAGGTTTGCGTGAAGCGAAGGTAGCGCAAATCAAGGTTTACGCGAAGCGAAGGTGGCGCAAAGCAAGGTTTGCGCGACCAACTGATGGCGCAAAGCTGACTTAAACTCAGGAAAATTTTTACCTTTTTAAGCTCTTTGATTCCCCCTACACAAATGCACTAGATATGACAATTCAAGTTAGCATTCATATAAAGAAAATCAGATACTCCCCCTCAAAAACAGATAAAATCATTAAGAAAAATTTCCTTTTTCACACCCTCTTGAATAATGCTCAACCCATTTGAAATAATATGAGAACACAATGAATATAAACATCAATGTAGAAAGAAAAATATACTGAATATGTATTTTGAAACAACTAAATATATAAAAATTTAAACAGAAACAAATAAAATTCTACTTAGTAAAATAGCACGATAAAATCCTTCAAATGAAATCAAATGTATGTGTTAGGATACAGAAACAAGTTTTATTGCATATCAAGTTTAAGACATGTTCAGTTTCAAAAACTATCATCAATCTATTCAGTGTGGTCGCATGTGAACTTCGATTAGCTTCAAGAAAATGCAATTCTAAAAATATAATAGAGAACTTTGCATGTAATCACACTAAGCCATCAAAAATTCATACTTTCACAAATTTACAGGTTTATTACAACTCAGAAATTTTAACCAAGTATCATGAGATGTGTGCTCATTGGCATCTTTTAGTATTGTGCACTATGGCATATTTACATGAGTGTGCTCTTTGGCATCTTTTAAGCGTGTGCACTTTTGGCATCTTTTTAATCAAAAAGTTTATTAAGTAAAGAACATGCCGTAAACGTAACTTTCTATCTGACCCTATTGCAGGATTTGGGTCAGCCACTCCCAGACCAGTTGGCCTTAGGGGACTAGGTGTCAAGCACCCCTTGGAACTTACTTTCCCAGATCAGAAAGGCTACATCGACACATCCTATACCCATTCATACCAGTAGAACATGACTTTCGATCTGATTCTATAGAAGGATTTGGGTTCGATCACTTCCAGATCAAATGACCTTAGGGGACCAGATGACAAGCATCCCACATAACTTACTTTCCCAAACCAGAAAGGTCACAGGTACAAACTTTTAAACTTAGAGATTTCTGATTAATAAGAATTTAATAATCAACTCAACCACAAGGTTTTACGTCTAAGTGCTTAGCCCATATTTTCATTACGATCCAAAATTCCGACTTTTTAGGTTTTCTAAGCATTGTAAACTATAAATATTCCGAATCACACAACTTTAAAGCAAAAACAAAAGTTACAAACATGTTGCTGACTTTTCGACTTTTGTTAGAACTGAAATTTGAACATATAAGAACTTTAATATAAACAAAGCAACTTGAAAATTTATCTTAGACACATATTTTATTCAAAAGAAAGAAAAAATGTAAAACTTTTACTTTATAGAATAAAATTTGTAAAGGTTTAAACTTTTTAAAACAACATGCCGAAATTTTAAAAATAGAAATATTTGATTGGCAAGTTTATAGTCAGTTGAAACAAAATATTATTCAATAATATTATCATTCACACAATGTAAAAATGAAATTTGTGTCTCATTTGAAAAAATTGGGTTGAACAAATTTAGGAGATGAAATGAAATGCTCAGATTCTTTAAAAACATTTGAGAAAACTGGAACAACATCATTATCAGATATAAATGCAGCGGAAATTAAGTAGATGTACTCACAGTTTCTCATTAGTCAGAAGCTTAAAGCATTGAATAACGAGTCCTAGACTGACATGTCTAGAAGTCAGAGTCGTTGAAGCACGGGTTCTAAGCTGAATTACTCAGAAGCCAAAGTCTTGACATTGAAGTCCAGGTTTTGAACTGCTGTGTTCAAAAGCCATTATATCTCTTACTCCCCCTTAACATGAGATGTCTGCAACTTTAAATCAGATTGAGATTTGGGAACCCACTTGAATTTGGGCACGTGAAAGTTAGTTGCAGTTCGTATGGGGAAATATTTATAATATTTAACATTTAAAGCACGAGAACAATTATCAGAATGATAAGCACAATCATCAGAAGATAAAGCATAATCATCAGAACTAGAATCCGAGGAAGAACATGAGACATGTTTTGAAATTCGAATCATTTGTTTTATAGAGTACTTTGAAATTTTATTACAAGAAACAAATGAATCATTTTTATAAAGTTTGTCTACACATTTATCCCCATCAAACGTAGGTTCATCAGATGCCCGCTTTGTTCTCCAGATCTGCTTCTTTGACTTGCTCAAAGTCCTATCTGAAAGATTAGAATTGGAAGAATTAGAACTGTCATAAAGAACTGTATCTTGTTTCTTCGACTTCTTTGACCGTCTTCTTTTACGCTTAGGTTTATAATATTGATCATTGAGCATATAAGAATCATCAATAATTTTAGATGAAATATTTAAATCAGAAAAAATAATTTTATCCAAGCAACCAATCTGATCAACTAATAAATCTGAATATGCCTCGGAGTCTGAAGTATTTTGAGAAAAGATTTTAAAATTTGAAACTTTCTTTTTATTTTCCTTAAAATCAGAAGAAAGGTTAGAAATAGAATCTGATTTTTGAGAAAATAATTTTTCTTCAAGACTAGACGTCATGAAAGAAAGAATAATATCAGATTCAATTTTCTTTAAAATATTTTGATCTTCTATCTTATCTTCAAGATTGATGATTTTGCTTTATAATACTAACGGAGGAGTATATTTCTTAGAATCATAAATGATTGAAGAAATCTTTTCCTTATCAGAATTAGAAACATAAGGATCAATAAAATCATCAGATATTGAAGATTTGACAGGAGATATATCATTTAAAACTCTTCTTCCTCTCCTTGATTTTTCAGTAAAATATTTTGCATTTTCGCTTGTGTAAACAAAAGGAATTTCATTTTTCTTGTTATTCATCCTTTTCTCATTTTCGAGTTCTAACACTTGCTTCTCATTCATCCAATCAATTTTAAATTGAGGGGCATAATGAGCAAGAGTCAGATAATTGTATTTATATAAAGTTGGGGATTTTTCAATAGCATTGTTTAAACAATGAGGATTTTCAAAACCAAGTCCCCACCTTTGTTTTAAAGCTTCTTCACTCCTCGGTTTGTTCATAAAAATTGTTTTTTCAGATTGATTTCTCCGATATAATTTTTCTTCTAATTTATTTATTTTATCTGAAAATTCATCTTTTAAAGTAGTCATAGCCGTCAAAGACTCAAGATAAGTCTTATTTGAATTTTCCAAATCATCCAATTTCTTTTGAAAGATGTCTTTAGTATTTTCTAAAATAGATTTTTCATCTTTCAAAGAAATTTTCAGTTTGTCAATCAAATCCGACTTTTCAGAAATAAACTTAGAGCGTAAATCAGATAAGCAGAAATAATAATATTCATCTGAGAGGTAATAAAGTTGTGATCGAATTCAGAATATACCTCATCTTCATCCGTATCAGAATCGTCTGACTGATCATCTCCGACCAAGCACATATGAGCGATCTCTACGTTTGCTGCTTCATCGTCAGAGTGATCTAGCCAGAATTCTTCTTCTGCTAGAAAAGCTAATCCACTCTCTCTTTTCTCGGCCAGTTCCATTTTCTGTCTATAATATGCCGAATTTCTTACCTTCTTCACTCGACACTCCTTTGAGATGTGACCCGACTTTCCACAGTTGTAGCAAGCAACAGTCTTTGGCTCGGGTACTTTGGATTTAGAACCGGAAGTGAAGCGAGAAGTGTTAGAACCCGATCTTGGTTGGAACTTTTTCTGATAATGCTGGGAGAGAAGGATCATCGCTTTCTGCAAAGCCTCACCATCATCATCAGTTGACCCGTTGTAAGCATTATCAGACAACGCTTGTTCAGCCAATTGGCTCGTGAGGAGTGCAACCGGGTCTACTGACTTCTTGTTCTTTTTCTCCAGTTTGGCCTTTTTCTCTAGCACCAAGCACTCATCAGTCATCAGAATCTCGTATAGTTCCTAAATCTGCATTATGGAAATCTGAACATCGTTCCTCAGTCTGTGACATGATTTGTTCCATTCAGGCTGAAGAGCATTAAGAAATTTCAGATTTGTCTCAAGCTCTGTCTTGTTTACATTTATCTTTCGCAGATCATTCAACACTGCACAAAATCTGTCGAAAACACTCTTTATAGTCTCACTTTCTTTGGCCTTGAACTCCTCAAAGTTGTTCATGAACCGAGTATGTCGGAGCTGAGTTGCTACCGAAGAACCAAGCATGATCTTTTCCAATTGTGCCCACAAAAGATTTGGATAATCCTTGCAATGATCAACCCGGTTGTAGACAGAGTTTGGTAAAGCTAGCATCAGATTAGCTTTCAACTCTCGATCAACTTTCATTCGTGAAGCCTCTTCAGATGTTGGAGGAGTCTCTTTATTAGGCTTTACGAAAGGTCCTTCAGTTAGAGACTTCATCATGTTCTCTCCATTAGCTTGACGCTCGATGAAGTTCAGAAATCGATCTTGCCATTGAGTGAATTCGTTTTCATCGACAAGAACTGGAGGACGAGTTTCAGATCCCAAGGACATCATCAGATCACTTGTATAGAACTTAGCTTGAAAGGCAAACTTTGCAGAATCCATAGCAGACAAACTTAAAAAAAATTCCAGACTTTTTTTTAAAAGTTTGGACAGATATGGAGCAAACTAGAGGTTTGCGTGAGAGGCAGGAGATGCAAACTGAACTTTGCGTGATGAGAAGAAGACGCAAACTGAAACTTCTCGTGAAACGCTGAAGACGCAAATGAGACTTTGCGTGAGCAAGATGTGGCGCAAAGGAGCTTTGCATTATGAGAAGGACACGCAAACCAACTTTGCGTGAATAGCGGGAGACGCAAACTGACCTTTGCGTTAGTTGTTAAAGACGCAAAGTAAGCTTTACGTTAGTCCTTGAAGACGCAAAGTAAGCTTTGCGTTATAGGAGGAATACGAGAACTTCACTTTGCGTGACTAACTTGTAACGCAAACTGAGCTTTGCGTGACACAGATGAAGCAAAAACCTGAAACAAACTGAAAGAAAGTTAGGAAGATCAAGCATAGAACTGAAGAACTCGCGCAAACCGAATGATGAACTCGCGCAAAGTACTATGAACTGGCGCAAAGTAGATATCTAGCGCAAAGTTCACAAAATCAAGAAAACATTGCAGAAATCGAATGCAGACATGAAATTAATGAAACATTTCACACTCAATTTGAACAAAAACACTTTTCTAACACAAATAAATGAGCAAACTCGATCAAAAACACCAAAATCATGATTTCGAAAATAGAACAGTTCGTGAAAGCTCGTTTTCAGAAAATTCGAAAATTTTCAAAATTAATCTTCAAATCATGAAATTCTTGAAAAGTGATGTGAATGTAAAATGATCCTCTACCAAAAACGAATTCAACAAACTGATTTTCAAAGAAATTTGATCAAAAACACAACCGAATTTGATGAAAAATCAAGAAAACGAGATTTTCTTGAAAAAATCAAGAAAATCGATTTAATCAACAAATTCAGTAACGAAAAAGATTTCTCTCAATCCTCTCAAGATTAAGATTGGCTCTGATACCAATTGTGAGTCCAAGATCAATGAATCCTAGAGAGAGAAAGTAAAGAGAGAGAGACTTGGAAGCGCAAAGTAACTGTATTGAATGAATGTGCGTGAAATCTCTTACAAAGACACAAGACCAAATGGACTTAAATACCCTTGGTCAATACAACACAGAATACGGCATTAGACACAGTATTTGACCAAGCCCTATAAATACAATGATTACTATAAAGTCAGACTTAACAATTATGTTACCAATTTTTTTTCTATTTTAAAATTTTCTTGTTTGAAATTTTTTGTCATTTTCTCCGTTTTAAATAATGTATTGAAATAAAAAGTAGCTCAAAAATCTTAATTAAAATTTTATCTTTCCATTTTTCTCATATATAAATAATAATATCACTTTATTTATTATTTTATTTTATATAAATTGAAGTTATAACTTTATTAGTAAAATTCTTATGTGTTAATTCTTTTATTAGTGTTAATAAAATAAATTTTTGTACAAATTTTTAAACCTTGAGTAGAGATGTTTAATGCATTTCATTACAAATCAAAAGGTAGAAAGTAAAAACAAACCAAAAGGTAGTAACTAAAAACTATTGTGAACTAAGCCCTAACGAAACCAAATTCATGTAACAAACACATAGATCTGATTGGGTTGGGTAATTTTCCCGCCAATTCTTACCATATATATATATGTAGGAGGTTAATGCATACATTTATTGAAGAAAAATGTGTCGTCTTCATAAGCATCAGGAGAAGGTGAAGTACTTCTGTAAATGGTGTAGGAGAGCTTTCATGAAGTGCAGAAAAATGTTCGAGCATCAGTCAGTCTGTGAGGTTAGTAATTCTTTATAATTCTAATTAGTTTATTATAGATGTTTTAGTGTTGATGATTATATATTTATTTTGTAGTGGAAGTTGACAAATCAGGAAATTGAGGAAAAAGCTGCTGCTGAGAAGAAACAGAGGCTGAAAGCAATCCTTGATAGAAGGATGAAGAAGGTCTCTAAGAATAAGGGAGTTGGATGTTGTTCTAGAACTCCACCAACGCCACCACCACCAACCGGAGATGCTTTTGAAGTCTAACTTTAACCGATAATGCTACATACTAGGTGAAGAATAGAATAAGTGCTGAAAATGGAGGTATTTTTGTTCCACGTTTACGAATATTCAACCAATTTTGTTAACAATTTAGGTATATGTATATACAGGTTGTATACACCTCCAATTTCACCATCTATGTTATTTTGAATCTAACCGAAACTAATGTGAACAATTTCTCTCTCTCTCTCGTCATCGTTTATGGTTTTTAGTTTTGAAGGATAATTACTATTTTGAGCTCACAAATTGTGATTATACTTGCTAAGATTTCATTGGTTTATGAGGACGGTGATGAGAGACATGTTGCTATTTTGCAGTAGACACAAATTGTAGAGTTATTACAGCAAGGACATTTTCGTAAATTAGTAGGGGAGTTGTTTATTTTTGTTTTGCTGTTTTTGTTTTTGCTGCTCTTGTTTTGAATTCAATTTTGTTCTGTGAATCCCAGTTTGCTCAAGTAACAATGATAATTGAAAGATTAATTGAATTGAATGATTGAGAGAATTACAAACATATGATTGAAAAACAAACTCTCTCTCTAAACCTGATAAGCACACAATACAATTTCCTCTTTGTCTAACTCTTAACCTAATGATTAGAAAACAAACAATAAATACTCAGGCTAAAACCCTAAAGGCCTAAGGCCCAACAACCAAAACAAAGCCCAATAATAAAATAAGGCTTTTACAACGCGATTTAAAATTAACAAATAAACTCTATAAATACTTTATAGAACTTTCCACGCACTAGGACTTTCAGTCCTAACAATCTCCCCTTAAAGTTGTATAAATGATTTATCTCTTTGAAATCTTCAGGACTTGATCTTCTCTCCTTCTTGAATCTCTGAAACACTTTGGTGTTGCTTGTCTTCATGTCATTCCAAGCTCCCCCTTGAATAAAGCTCTTTCTTTTTATAGATTCAACTTTGTACCATAGTCTCGACTGAATGCATAAGTGAGCAGCTTTCAACCGTAGAAACTCAACACATCGGATCAGAACGCAAGAAAGATAATGTGCGAGTTACATGACATTCCATAGTGCATCTTCAGTTTAAAAACAAAGAATCTGTCTTTGAACTGCGAGTTGAATTGACTTTCAGCTTAAGAACTTGTTTTAATCAGCTCGTAGGTGGAAGCAACTTGTAGCGAACACCACTTGATGAAGGATAGAAGAACCAATGCAATCTTGAAATCCATGGCTTTTCAACCTCAGTTTTAAGAAAAATAGGAATATGTTTCTCCCCCTCCGCTTTTTCTAACTCCCCCTCAACATGATAATCTGTCTTTGAAACTTGTGACGTTGTTATTGCATTCTCCCCCTCATGATGATTAGGAGAATCCTGAGCATCATGTATGTTCAAAGACTAACCGGATGAGTAGCAAAAGATAAGATAAAACATTTAGTAACCAAGATGGGGTAATCAACTAACACAGAAACACATTAGTAACTGTTATCACAATAATTAAAAATAATTGTGTGGCCTATTTTCAGAGTTGGTAAGGGGGTATCTCTGATAGGAATTCCAGTTATCACTGAAGTAAGATTTTAAGAATCTACTTCTCAAACTGTTCCGGCAATATCACAAAGATATGTGATTGGAATCACAAAGATTCGTGCGTGTGTGAAAGAAATATAAATATGTATCTTTTCGGATCAAAGATTGATTCAACCTGGGATGCAGGTTATAAATCAATAGACACAGTGAGATGAATATGAAGTTCGAAGACTGGAGCTGATGTCTTCCTTTTTCAATATCTAAGACCTCCGAGTGAGGAATAAATAGATTATGTGCTAATTCTCCGTGCATTTATGAAACAAGTATCTTTTGTGAGATACTTGAGTGGTTAGGTGGGGTGACACGAGTTATCGACACTGGGTCCATGTCTATTTCAATATTCATCTCCAAAGAACGAGAATGAGTAGATTATGTGGTAACCCGTATAACTGACTCGGTTTGGTAAGGACCAATAATTCTTTTAAGTCCTGTCACATCCTCACCATATTCTTTTCACTTCAAACTCATCTATCAAGCTAGACCCATCAATGATATCTATGAAGGATGTGTTTCTTGGGTAGGTCCTTCCGGTTCTGGATTGACCATAGAAACATTATAAGCCCTAACACTCATTTAGCTCACCAAAATAAAGCATTGAAGTGCCCATTGAAGTACGAGATATGACTTGATGTAATCAGAAGTCAATAAACATTTAAGAACGAGTCCTGAACTGAAGTGTTCAGAAGTCGAGATGAAAGTTTAAAGGAAAAACCTGGTACTCCCCCTCAAAAGATGGCATAACCCTTGATTGTAGTCATGTGACGTGAATAATCTGAATTAAAGCCCATATGACATTCCTGCAAAACAGATTAGACAGATTTTGGTTTTGGTATCCATGCTTTGATGGATCCTTGATGGTTAGTTGCCTTATCTTTGAAGCTATGAAAATGGGGATTGGGGATACTATAAGTACCGTACCAGCTATTGACATACCTGGAATCCACAAAGTCACTATTTCCACAATAAGTGCAACAGATATTTGATCGGTTTAGACTGATCAACTTAGTTGTGGAATAGACATGTGTCGGTGACTTTGCATCAACTACAGGAGATTTGTATGACGTGTTTCCATTAATGTCTTCTGTAGTTGATTTCTTTTTCCAAACCATTTTCACTTTTCGAAACACTTGATTATCTGTATTATCTACAAGAGAATTATAGAAAAGATTTGAAGGGCGAATCCGATCTTTTGAAAACTCATTTGATTTGACACAACTCTTCGAAGAAATAGTTGTGGAAGTTGAACTTGAAGAATAAGGAGACTGAACAACAGTATCGGGACTGGTTTGTATAGATAGATCGGCTTTGAAATTTAGTTCTTCAAGTTTCTTGACTTTTACGGCTAAAACATTTCTTTCTTCGGGAATTGAATCAAATTGTTTTTGTAAATCAGATTTTATCTTCTACTCTTTCGAAACCTCTGTTGCTAATCCATATACTTTTTGTGAAAGCTTATGAATTTCTGTTTCGAATATCGTCCTTTCACTTTCAAAGTCTTTTTCGATACTGTTGCGTTTATCAAATATTTCTTTCAAAACTGCAACAATTTTCTTTTCAAGCAATTTCTTTGCCGTTTCAAAACCTTTTCGCTCTTTTGCAAAATTATCTCTCTCAAGTATCAAAACCTTTTCAAAATCAGAAATCTGTTTTGAAAGTTTTGCATTTTGAAGCTCAAAACTTTTCTTTCGTCAAAAAATTTCTTTGAAAGATCAAGAATCTTTCTTTCAAAATTCTTTCTTTCATTTGAAAAAACCAACTTTTTCTTTTTCAAAAACAGAAAGCCTATTCTTGAGATCAAGATTTTCACTCTCCACAGCTTTCAGTTTCTCTTTAAGTTCCAGAGTCTTCTCTTCTTGGGCTTCAAAATTCTCTGATTTTTTAAACTTTGTCGAGAGTTCTGAAAATTGCTTCTTCAAAACATCCGTTTCTTCAGCAAGTTTTTCTTTTTCTCTTTTTAAACTTTGTGCCCAACTCAAATTATCAACATTTTCACTATTAACTTGCACAAGCACGTTGTAATTGTTTTCCAATCTGGCTTCAAGAACTACAATCTTGGATTTGAGATCAGAAATTTCTTGTTGATAATCAGAATAAGACATTGTTACTTGAACAAAATGATCGTAAGACGATCGCGATGTGATTCAAGAAAGGTGTAGATGAACGAATACCACTCTAAGACGACACTTTAAGATAAGGACAAATAACCTCTATTAAAGAAAAAAAATTAAAAATAAAACAGAAAACAGTCTGGGTGGGAGTCGGGTTTGAGTGGGGAGGGCTTTGCGGGAAGAGGGGTTCGCGGGGAAAGGGCTTCGCGAGGAGAGGGCTTTGCGGAGAAGAGGGCTTCACAGGTGGGACAGGGCTTGGGGACAAGGCTTCGCGAGGAACCTGGCTTGGGACAACCTGGGTTGGGACCACCAGGCGGGGGGGACCACCAGGCGGGGGGGACCACCAGACGGGGGGGACCACCAGACGGGGGGGACCACCAGGCGGGGGGGACCCAGGCTTGGGAGAACCTGGCTTGGGAGAACCTGGCTTCGCGGGAACCTGGCTTCGTGGCGAACCACTAAATGTTGACCCCAAACTCAAAAAAATAAAACTTTTAATCGAAAACCAATAAACTTTAGCAATGATTATCGATTAAATTCAGAAATCTAACACTCTTTTTCATTGATTTTCAACCAAAAACAATGATTTTTCAATAAAAACTCAAGAACACAGACTAAAAACTTTAGATCTATAAAATCCAAAATTCTACTTCAATCTTACGAATTGGAAGATGAAACTTTACCAAACCTTTAATCTAACACAAATAAGTAGATTGGAAACAACTAGACTCGAAGATTTAGCAAAAATCAAGAAACCCAAAAATCAATCAAGAAGTCAATCGACACAGAGAAGAGAATTTTTTTTTTACCTTTTTCGAATCAAATCTTCGTCTCTTTGCTCTGATACCAATTGTGAATCCCAGTTTGCTCAAGTAACAATGATAATTGAAAGATTAACTGAATTGAATGATTGAGAGAGTTACAAACATATGATTGAAAAGCAAACTCTCTCTCTAAACCTGATAAGCACACAATACAGTTTCCTCTTTGTCTAACTCTTAACCTAATGACTAGAAAACAAACAATAAATACCCAGGCTAAAACCCTAAAGGCCTAAGGCCCAACAACCAAAACAAATCCCAATAATAAAATAAGGCTTTTACAACGCGATTTAAAATTAACAAATAAACTCTATAAATACTTTATAGAACTTTCCATGCACTAGGACTTTCAGTCCTAACATGTTCTAATGAAATTGCATTTCCCTCTCAATCATCTTTCTTATCAGAGCAATAAAATTCTGCTTGTGTTTCTTCATTATTGATCTGGTTCTAATCCAATCAGATCTTATTCATGTTCTTCATACGTCGATCTGATCTGATCATTGTTCGATTAGGTTGTGTTTGTTCATCCTCTTCATACTTTGATTTGATTTTCATCGATCAAATCTTATTCGTTTCATCAAATTGAAAATCCTGATCCGATCTGATCTGATCATTGTTCGATTAGATTGTGTTTGTTCATCTTCTTCATTCTTCGATTTGATTTTCATCGATCAAATCATATTCGTTTCATCAAATTCAAAATCCTGATCCGATCTGATCATTGTTCGATTAGATTGTGTTTGTTCATCTTCTTCATTCTTCGATTTGATTTTCATCGGATCAAACCATATTCGTTTCATCAAATTTAATTGTGGTTCATTTGTTGATTTGTATTGTTAACTTAAAAGACTTGTTCATTGTTCGACTAGTTTGTGTTCAAATGTCGAGCCAGTCTACAAACACGCAAAATTCTTCGATATCAGTCATAGACGATTTAAGTTTTTAACAATCACTGAGGTGTATGTCAGCATCATATGCAAAACTTAATAAAATTATTACTTACTAAATCATACCAAAGCATAATACCTTAATCATCAATGCAACTTAAAATTCCCATGTTTCTGACATGCTTCTTAAAACACTCTACGGGCAAAGCCTTTGTCGATGGATCAACTAGTTGTTCTTTTGTACCGATCTTCAATACTTCAATTTCTTCATCTGTGACGTTTTCCCTTACAGAGAAATACTTCACGTCTATATTTCTTGAACCCGAACTTCTCTTATTGTTCTTAGTAAAGAAAACTGCAGCAGCATTGTCACAATATATGGTTAATGATTTCTCAATAGAGTCTACAATCTTCAAACCAACAACAAAATTCCTAAGGCAAAAAACATGAGATGTCACTTCATAAATTGCAATGTATTCATCTTGGAATGTCGAAGTTGCCGTAAGTGTTTGTTTACTTGTCTTCCATGAAATTGCACCTCCAGCTAACATAAAGATGTATCCTGATGTAGACTTCAAATCATCATGATCTTGCTTATAAGATGCATCAGTATAACATTCTATCATTAATTCTTGATCCTCCAATTTCTTATAAGTTAATACATAATCTTTAGTGCCTCGCAAATATCTCAACACTTTCTTTCCTGCTATCCAGTGTGGTCGGTCAACATTGGATTGAAATTTGGATAACATATTTACTACAAAAGCTATGTCCGGTCTAGTGAAAACTTGTGCATACATCAGACTTTCCACTAGCTTGGCATATGGTATTTTCTCCATGCTATTTCTTTCAAAATTATTGTGTGGATATTGTCCTTTATGTAACTTGTCTCCATTTGAAATTGGAGACTCCCCACTTCTACAGTTTTGCATGTCAAACCTTTGCAGCACCTTTTCAATATAATGTCTTTGTGATAATCCTAAAATACCACTTCTCCTATTCCTTAAAATCTCTATGCCTAACACATAATGTGCTTCTCCCATATCCTTAATGTCAAAGCTCGTCATTAAAAAGGTTTTGGTAGTTTGTAGCAAATTCATATTATTAGTGACTAACAAGATGTCATCCACATATAGAATTAAGAATATCAAACTACTCCTACTGTTCTTCTAGTATATACATTCATTTAATTTATTTTCCTCAAAACCAAATGCTCTTACTACTTTGTCAAACTTCAAATACCATTGTCTAGATGCTTGCTTTAAACAATATATGGATTTCCTCAAACGAAATACCTTATTTTCTTCTTTGGCAAAGCCCTCAGGTTGTAACATAAGAATTTCTTCGTACAAATCCCCGTTTAAGAACGCTGTCTTGACATCCATTTGATGTAATTCTAAGTTGTAATGTGCCACCAAGGCCATAATGATTATAAAAGCATCTTTAGTTGATACTGGTGAAAAGGTTTCATAGTAGTCTACTCCTTCTCGCTGATTATAGCCCTTTGCGACTAACCTAGCTTTATATCTATCTATTTTTCCATTTGCATCTCTTTTGGTCTTAAAAACCCATTTACAGCCTATTGGTTTCATAGAGTTTGATTTTTCAACCAGACTCCAAACCCCATTCTTTAACATGCTTGTTAACTCATCTTCCATGGCTAATAACCATTTCTCCCTATTCGCAAATTCCATAGCCTCTTTGTAACTTCTTGGATCATTATTTTCTCCCAAATCAAACTCTATTTCAGTCGCATACACATAGTAATCGCTAGGAAATACTGATCTCCTTTCTCTGGTTGATCTTCTAATTGGCACTGGTGGTTCCGGTGGCGGCGACTCTTCTGCAGGCTGTGTCATATCCTTAACTCCAACATTATCAACTTCATTATCTTCTTGTGTTGTAACTTCAGTTTCAATTGTATCCATAGGAAAGCCCGTAATGTTTGTATTTATTGTGATGACAGGCTGCTGAAAATCAAAATAAGGATATACAAACCATTCTTCCATATTTTTGGTAGAGTCTGAAAAGTCTGGAAAAGGTTCATTGTCATCAAACAGTTCATCAAAGAATACAGCTTTGTTTGTTTCATATATTCTTTGACCTCTGCAAGAGTTATAAAACTTATAACCTTTGGATTTTTCTGAATAACCAATAAAAGAAGTTGATAAGGATCTTGAATCCAACTTTATCTAATTTCTCCATATGTCATATCCTAGTTTCATCTTTGTAGCCCCATACATGCAACGCTTCTCCCCATAAAAACTTTGGTAACTCTGATCTAACAAACATACTTCTTACCATGTTCATTAAAGTTCTATTTCATCTTTTTGAAACACCATTATGAGTAAGAGTGTAAGATGTGGTATATTGTGCCTTAATACCACATTCCTCTAGATAAAGAGCAAAAGTTCCTTTATGTTGTCCCTTTTATGAGTATTTTCCAAAATACTCACCTCCTCAATCTGACCTCACAATTTTGATAAGTTTTTCAGTTTGCCTTTCTAACTCAGTCTTGAATTTCACAAAACAACTTAAAACCTGATTTTTCTGATATAAGGTAGATATGGCAAAATCTGGAAAAGTCATCAATAAACGTGACAAAATATGAATTGCCACAAATGGTTTCAATCGGGAATAGTCCACACACATCTGTGTGTATAAGTTCAAGCAAACATTGACTTCCTTTGGAATTAAAATTTCTAGAATCGGTCATCTTTCCTTTCAAACAATCAATGAAATTTTCAAAATCATTAAAATCTAATCCTGGTAGAATGCCTTGTCTAACTAATTGTTGCAATCTTGATTTAGAAATGTGTCCTAACCCTTTATGCCAAAGAAAAGAAGAAATATTTTGTTTAAATTTTCTTTTCATCCCGGTCACTTTGTTTATAGAAAACACTGTTTTTGTAAGACCTTTGCTAAGGACTTCATTGACACAATTAACGTGCCAATGACCTTCTATTAAAATAACTTTTCCAAAACAAACATCACCATCATAAAATAACATAGTATCTTTATTAGCATAGAAACTTATATTTTTGTTTAACACAAATTGAGAACCTGATATAAGGTTTGTCTTTATTTCTGGAATACAATACACATCATCTAAGATAAGAACATATTTTTTTCTTAAACAAAGCCTACATTGGCCTACAACTTGAACTTTTACTACTTGACCATTTGTTGTGCAAATTCTGGATTCACATACTTTTGGGATTATTGTTCTTAATTATCCCTGTAGTGAATTTACAATATGAATTGGTGAAGCAGTATCAAACCACCATGAACCATCATTATAGTTGTTAAAAGACTCTAAAGAGAAGATTGGTTGAGTGATAAAAGTACCTTTCTTATTGAGCCAATCCTTGAACCCTTCACAATCCTTCTTGAAGTCACCAACCTTCTTACAGAAGAAGCATTTCACTTCCTTTAAATTTTTGTAAATTTTCCCTTACTGTAGTCAGATTTACCAGAATGATTAGAGGTATTTCTCTTATGAAACTTACCAGAGAACTTTTTATTCTTAGATTTAGCCATGTAATTGATCATCACTGCCTATCCTTTCTTATTTATATCAGATTCTTCTTGAAGACATATTGAAATCAATTCATCCAAATTCCATTTCTCCTTTTGGGTATCGTACAAGCTTCTTAGATGGATGTATTGATCTGGTAGTGAATTCAACAACAGATGGACGATAAAAGAGTCATCGATTTCAACTTTCATTTCTTTAAGTTTGTTGGAAGTGTCAATTCCTTGCAAAATGTACTCCCTGATGCTTCCTTGTCCATTGAAGTTCATTCTAATCAGTTTATTCATTAGAAAACCAGTCTCAGCCTTATCTGATACCTTATACTTCTCTCCAATTGAAGTGAAGTATGTTTTAGCAAGATCTGAATATGGTATGCCACCTTTTACAACATTTGTTGTAACACCCTCGAAATTGGAAAGAGCAACTAATTTAAAACTTTCAGTTAAACAACAAAAAGGATAAAATCTATTCTACAAATCAACACTTGAGTTACCTCAAAAAGAATACTAGATTTAATTTCAATGAATAAAAGGGTCAAGTCTCGAATAAAGACTAATCAAGGTCAGGTGTTACTAAAACCCAAAAGAAACAGTTACTCTTCTCGACGACTAAAGCGGAAGACTTCATCAAGCCACTCACCCTTGCACAAACTCCTAGCACTAAACACTTTATCAAAACGCTAGAACCTCTTCCCCAAACCGGAACCTAATGCACATGCCGACAAATAAAAGGTTGGACTAACGCCTAGTGAGTTCAAGAGTTTACAACATGAAATAAATACATTTGTTAAAGGGAGAGAAAGTAGTTTAAATCACAGACCCTCAGAAGGATTTACTTTAAATATCAAACGACACCATTTTCCAAAAATACACCTTTAAAACAAGGAACCCAACATGAACCTTCTTTCATAAAACCACTTTAATTCCAAACTCACCCAAAACGTGAATAGTAAGCAAAGCTCCCAATTTATAATAATACGAAATAAAACTTTACTTCTCGAAACACCTCAAACGTGGACGGGGCATAATAGACAACCCATAAATCTTGAGTAAGCAATTCCCCATAAGTAAAACGTCACTGAAAACATGGATAATAAAATGACACAATTAAATACCCAAATAACACCTTCCGGTGACGGGGGATACCCGATTCCATTGTACGTGGCGGAACACAAAGTTAAGCCACATAACTATGTTGTCGAACTACACCTCAGATCGTGACTGTATTGCCTGCTCTGCCGAGCTACACCTCCAGTCGTGACTGTATTGCATGCTCTACCGAGCTACACCTCCAGTCGGACTTTATTTCAAGTCCCAAAACACCGTATTCCTTATTGCCTGCTCTGCCGAGCTACACCTCAAGGATACGCGATCTTATTGCATGTTGGGTCTCTAGCGGAGTTTCATCCTCAGGGTACCCACTCGACCCTTAGTGCCTACTGTTGAGTTACGGGATCTCAAGCACAGCGGAAAATAAAACGTAACCCTCCAAGGACCCATACGAACCGGAATAAATTGGGTGTTTCGAAATTATACCTCACAGTTAACGAGACTTTGAATCACAGCAACAAAGCAAGCTTGATGCCTCCACGATATCCACGCGAACAATCCGATTCCTTTGTGATAATCCCAAAATCAATTAAATCTTAGAGAGAGAAAGTAGAGAGAGAGATTTAAGCACAAGAGTAGAATTCGTATTAGATGTGCGTGAATTCCTTACAAACAACAAAGCCACAAGGGACTTAAATACCCTTGGCTAATACATAACATAAAGCACCGTAAAACACAGTATTAGACCAAGCCTATAAATACAATGATTACTATAAAATCTGACTTAACAATCTCCCCCTTAGTAATCATTGGCGTTGTGGTCTTCAATATTCATCTTCTAAATCAACACAGACCATCTAAGCGACTTAGCGAAGCTTTTTTTGACTAAAAAAAATTCTTCTCAGCATCTTTCAATCTATGTTGCCATTGCTGCCTTGACAAGACTGGACCTGTTTGTAATAAGCTTGAATGAACAATCAGTTCATCAGCTTGTGCTCTAGACGATACACCTCTTTCAAATGTACTCGAATGAACTGTGGTGATCGGAGCTGGAACCGCAAAAGAATTAGTAGCTGAGAAAATATAGAATCTTGAGCGAATCTTGAGCAGCAAATAAACGTTTGAACTCTTTGTCTCTTTAACTTCTCCTTAACTTCTCTTCCTCATGACCTTGATGATCTGGATCAACTTGGTCATGCAAATGTTGGAGACAAGACAGCTTCAGATCTGCAAAATTCAGAATAAAGGAAAAACAAGAAGGTTTGCGCTACATGTTGGTGGCGCAAACTTAGTTTTGCGCTAGCTGAAGGTGGCGCAAAGTTGAGATTTACGCTACCAACTGTTGGCGCAAATTTGACTTGAAGTCTAAAAATTTTCACCTGTTAAGCTCTTTGACTCCCCCTATACAAATGCACTAAATATGACAATTCAAGTTAGCATTCATATTGAAAATCAGATACTCCCCCTCGAAATGAGATATGATTGTTCAAAATATTTTCCTTATTCACTCCTCCTTGAATAATGCACAAACCCATTAAAACAGATATGAGAACACAGGGATCGAAACATCAATGTAGAAAGAAAATTATACTGAATATGTATTTTGAAACAACTAAACATATAAAATTTTAAACACTAAACAAATTAAATTCTACTTAGTAAAATATCACAGATTAATCCATCAATTGAAATCAAATATATGTTGTTGGATACAGATACAAGTTTCATTGCATATCAAGTTAAAACATGTTCAGTTTCAAAAACTTTCATTAATCTATTCAGTGTGCTAGCATGCGAACTTCGATTAGCTTCAAGAAAATGCAATTCTAAAAATATAATAGAGAACTTTGCATGTACTCACACTAAGCCATCAAAAGTTAAGATTTTCACAAATTTATAGGTTTATCGCAACTCAAACATATCACCAAGTATCATGAGATGTGTGCTCATTGACATCTTTTAGCAGTGTGCACATTGGCATCTTCACATGAGTGTGCTCTTTGGCATCTTTTAAGCTTGTGCACATTGGCATCTTTTAACAAGAAGTTTGGTAAGAAAAGAACATGCCGTAAACGTAACTTTCTATCTGAATCTATTGCAGGATTTGGGTCAGCCGCTCCCAGACCAGTTGGCCTTAGGGGACTAGGTGTCAAGCACCCCTTGGAACTTACTCTCCCAGATCAGAAAGGCTACATCGACACATCCTAAACCCATTCATACCAGTAGAACATGACTTTCGATCTGATTCTATAGAAGGATTTGGGTTCAATCACTCCCAGATCAATTGACCTTAGGGGACCAGATGACAAGCATCCCACGGAAATTACCTTCCCAAACCAGAAAGGTCACAGGTACAAACTTTTAAACTTAGAGATTTCTGAATTATATATATATAATTCATCTCAATCACCTAGTTTTACATCTAAGTGCTTAGCCCATATTTTCATTACAATCCATAATTCTGACTTTTTAGGATTTCAAAGCATTGCAAACTATAAATATTCCGAATAACACAACTTTAAAGCGGTATCAAAAGTTTCAAACATGTTGCTGACCTTTCGACTTTTGTAAGACTTGAAAGTTGAACATATAAAACTTCGATATAAACAAAACAACTTGAAAATTTATCCTAGACACACATTTTTTTCAAAAGAAAGAAAAGTTGTAAAGCTTTTACTTTATAGAATAAAATTTGTAAAGATTTAAACTTTTAAATTCAACATGCCGAGATTGAAAGCAGAAAAATAAAACATTTCTTTATTTTTTATTTTTATTTTTTTATTTTTATTTTTATATCGGCAAATTGATATTTAGTTGAAACAAAATAAAATTCAATAATACCATTTTAGACAAGATGTATAAAGAATTTGTGTCACATATCAAAGTTTTGGGTTGAATTTGCTCAGATTCTTGAAAAACATTTGAGAAAACTGGAAAAACATTCAAAGATAAATGCAGCGGAACTAAAGAGATGTACTCACAGTTTCTCATTTGTCCAGAAGCTTAAAAGCATTGAAGAACGAGTCCTAAACTGACATGTTTAGAAGTCGTAGTTCATTGAAGTACGAGTTCTGAGCTGATGTACTCAGAAGCCATCATTCTCTTACCCCCCTTGACATTAGGTGCCTGCAACTTAGAATCAATCTTTGATTTTGGTACCCACTTGTATTTGGGTCCAAAAATGTTAGTTGCAGTTCTTATGGGAGAAAACTTGTTAGATTTGACATAAAAGGAACGAGAAAAATAATCAGATGAATTAACAGAAACATCAGTAGAGGACGAAGCATAATCATCTGAACTTGAACCAGAGGAGGAATAGAAGACATCTTTTGAAATGTGAATCATTTGCTTTATTGAATATTTGAAAATTTTATTACAAGTAGCAAATGAATCATTTCTACAAAATTTGTCTACATTTAGATTCTCATTAGTCGCAGATTCATCCGATGTCCGCTTGACCCTCCATATCTGCTTTGAAGAAGTGCTCAAAGTCCTATCTGAAATATTCGAATAAGAAGAATTAGAATTTTCAGAAATAAGAATATCTTGTTTCTTTAACTTCTTTGACCTTCTTCTTTTACGCTTTGGTTTATAATAATAATCATTTAGCGTAAAAGATTCATCAAGAATTTTCGAATTAATATTTGAATCAGAAGAAACAATTTTACCTAATAAACCCAACTGATCAGACAATAAATCTGAACTTACCTCGGAGTCAGAATAATTTTGAGAAAAGTTTTCAGATTTTAGAAATTCCTTTTTGTTTTCTTTAAAATCAGAAGAAAAACCAGAAACAGAAATTAATATTTCTTCAAGACTAGATGTCATTAAAGAAAAAATAACATCTGATTCAATTTCGCTTTGAATATGTTGTTCTTCTATTTTATCTTCAAGATCAATGATTTTTCTTTCTAACACTAATGGAGGAATATATCTCTTAGAATCATAAGAAACTGGAGATATATTTTCTTTATTAGTGTTAGTAGAACAGATATCAAAATAATCATCAGATAATGAAGATTTAATAGGAGAAATATTATTTAAACTGTTTCTGTTCTTCTTTGATTTTTCGGGAAAATATTTAGCATTTTTGCTCGTGTAAACAAAAGAAATTTCCTTTTTCTTGTTATTCATCCTTTTCTCATTTTCGATTTCTAACACTTGCTTTTCATTCATCCAATCAATTTTAAATTGAGGAGCATATTTAGCAAGAGTTAGATAATCGAATTTATATAAAGTAGGGGATTTTTCGATAGCATTGTTTAAACAATGAGGATTTTCAAAACCAAATCCCCATTTTTCTTTTATAGACTCATAACTCCGCGGTTTGTTCAAATAAATAGTTTGTTCATGTCGGTCCAACAATACTATATCAAGTTTATAGATTAACAACAACACAATAACGATTACCAACCTGTTTTGATTAATAACAACGGTTACAAGGTTGATCTTTTGAAGCTTTTCTGTGTTCTCTATTTTTACACCGTGAGTGTATGTTTGTATGTTTTTTATTATGATCTGATAGAGAGATTTTAGAGATATTATCTCAAGTGTGTCTAACACACTACCTAAACAACTTGCAACAACAAGTTGCAATATTAAACAATAAACCTACATAATATCTAAACTATAAGATATTATATAACTAACTTAATATTTAACCAACTAAACTAAACTTAGATATTTAGTTATGCTAAATATCTAATTACATCAAATACAAATAAACAATAAACATTAATTACTTTGACATTTATTACAAACAACATAGACTAATATTATCGAGAGTCGACGTTTCGCTTTTAGCTTCAGATTGCGATCTTCAGATTGGATGATCTTGAATCCAATGAGACTGTGTCTTAACAATCTCCCCCTTTGGATCAAGATCATTACGAAAATGATTTTAGCAATTCAGTCTTCTTGTTCAGCTCAGAAGATGCAATCTCTTTCTCTAGCTCTTAAATCAGCATGTCTTCAGAATACTTGCTTTTGAAGATTTCAATCTTGGACGTGATTCTTGAAACATGTGATCTTTGCCATTTCTTGTGTAGTCATTCTCTCCCTTTTTGATGTTAAGTGTAACGACTTCATCAAAACTTTTTGTAAGAAATGTCAACCACTTGGAGCCACTGATCCGTCAATTCAAAAGATATTCATCCAGATCTTTTCAAATCTAGACAAAATAGTCGTGTAACACCTGAATCAACTAATGAATCAGTTATTATGCCTGTCAGTAACACTAAGTCACTGTGTGTAACAAATACACATTGGAAAGGAGCTGTTTGATGTTGACTCCCCCAGGGCTTCCATTTAATCATCGAAACACCACAAAGGTTATTTCTATAAACGTTATGACAAAGAAACAAATTCCTTGTGTGTTTGTGCTTGTGTTTGAAAGAATTAAGCACTTGATGATTGCTTATAGGCTCAAAATTGTGTAAACCACTGAGACAACAGTAAGTTAAACACAGACTCAATGTGAATGATTGAAGTGCGAAGGTGAGGCAAACTTCCTTCTTTTTAATATCCAGATTTTCCAAATGAAAATCAGATAGCAAATGTGCTGCTTCCCCTTTGAAAATGTGAAACACTTTCTTGTTAAGAAGAAAATGAGTAGTTGGTGAGGTTTGATCAAGAGTTGGCATGGGCTAGTTGCCTGTTTCAATAATGATCACCAAAGAATTGTGAAACACTAGTAATGTGGCTGCCCGACTCAGAAAAAGTTGGTGCAGAGTTGTGATATTCTTTTAACTCTGTTCTCACACGCTCTTTCTTTTAAACATTAAGCACAGTCTAATCAAACTTTCTTTCTTTGTTTGACACACTCATTTCTTTTGACTTTGCACACTCAATCACTAAGGATTTAACTTCATGGGTAGAAATCACTGGTTAATGTGATTCCATAGAAGTTGTGTTAATTCCTAGCACAATGATCCCGTATATCCTATAAAGAATATGTTGCTCAAACTGGTTTAGCTTATCATGTAAGCTCATGTAAAACATTTAAAGTACACTCCCAAAATATAAAATCTGATGAAAAATCGGGAAGTGATTTGAACATTTAAGAACATGATTTCAAATGATTGAAAGTTATCCTTCTTTCAATCATTTATGAGATTAAGATAAAGGATTGTACCTTAACTTGCAATCTTACATCTCATTAAGCTAAGCGTAAAGTCATAAACATATGAACTTGTAAGCTTCTCTCAAAAATTCTGCAAAAGTCTTATGTCAAGTCAAAGTAAAATTTATTCACTTAAATTAAAAAGACAAAAAGCAGTAAAACTGTTAAAGTACGAGTTCTGATCCGAAATAATCAGAAGTCATATCCAAACTCCCCTTTTGTCTTGAAGATCTCCCCCTAAATTCTTGCATTACAAAAAAATTTGGCATTAAAAGGTACATGCAAAATTTTATGAGCTCCCCCTCGAAGTAATATTGACCACTTGTCAATTTCTTCTCATACTCCCTCTTTGTTCATGAACAGAATATAGAAGTGCAGATATCTTGTGTAAATGAAAAAATGATGAAAAAGTATTCAATTTAGAAAACTTTGATAGGTAACTACTGATTAAATCTTTAGATTTAGCATACCAAGCTTAGAGACAAGAAAGGTAAACCTCTTTTCGTCTAAAGGTTTGGTAAACAAATCGGCAAGTTGATAATCAGTTTTTACAAAGAAAAGTTCAATTGTTCCTTTTTCAACATGATCTTTAATAAAATGATACCTGACGTCTATGTGCTTAGTCTTGGTGTGTTAAACAGGATTAGCTGATATTGCGATGATGCTCTTGGAGTCACAGTATATCGGGATCTTGTTGAAGTGGAAACCGTAGTTGCGTAATTGAGTTCTCATCCATAAGACATGAGAACAGGAGCTAGTTGCAGCTACATATTCTGCTTCGACCGTAGAAGCTGAAACACAAAGTTGCTTCTTCGATGCCCAACTTACGAGCTTATCACCGAGGAACTGTACATGTCCTGACGTGCTCTTCCTGTCTAACATACAACCTGCATGATCTGCATCTGTGTAGGCTGTTAGTTCAAAACTAGTATCTTTAGGATACCACAAACCAAGATCTGCAGTCCCCTTCAGATACCTGAATATGCGCTTCACAGCATACATATGGATTTCTTTAGGATTGGCCTGATATCGTGCACATAAGCATGTTGAGAACATTATATCTGGCCTACTAGAAGTAAGATACATTAAAGAACCTATCATCCCTCGATAAGTCCTAACATCAACAACCTTTCCCGAAGGATCGGTGCCAATTTTAGTACCTGGTGCCATTGGGGTACCAATCGGTTTTGAATTTTCCATTTGGAACTTCCGAAGAATATCCATAATGTATTTTGATTGATTGATAAAAATACCCGTAGAAAACTGTTTGACTTGCAATCCGAGAAAGAAATTCATCTCTCCCATCATGTTCATCTGAAATCTAGACACCATAAGGTTTGCAAAATTCTTACAGTACTTAGTATTTGTAGAGTCAAAGATAATATCATCTACATAGATTTGAATTAAAATGATATCGGTTTTTTCCTTTTTGATAAACAAAGTGGTATCCACCGTACCTTTTGAAAAACCAGACTTGACTAGAAAATTGGAAAGGACATCATACCAGGCTCGAGGAGCTTGTTTCAGACCGTAGAGTGCTTTGTCGAGAATGTAGACGTGATTCGGCTTCTCTTGATTGACAAAACCCTCTAGCTGAGAGACATAGACTTCCTCCTTCAGAATGCCATTCAGAAAGGAAGTCTTCACGCCCATTTGAAAGACCGTGAAGTTTTTGTGGGCTGCGTAGGCTAGAAACATTCTAATTGCCTCTAATCGCGCCACAGGAGCATATGTCTCGTCGTACTTGATTCCTTCCTCTTGTCTGTATCCTTTGGCTACTAGTCTTACCTTGTTTCGGATTACGGTACCATCTTCGTCTTTCTTTATCTTGAAAACCCATTTCGTACCTATTATTGTTTTACCTTGAGGCTTTGGTACGAGTCTCCAGACTTGAAGTGCATTGAACTGATTCAGCTCTTCTTGCATTGAGATCACCCATTCTGGATCAGCAAGTGCCTCTGATACGCGTGTTGGCTCAAACTTGCTCAGAAAGGAGTCATGCATGCAAATGTTCATTGATGCTGACCTAGTTTGCACTGGTTTTGATGGATCGCCAATGATCTGGCTTAGCGGGTGCTCTTTGGTCCATTTATGTTCATGAGGTAGTGGATTATATGAATGTATGTCAGTTGTATCATCTATAAATCCACTTGTATCTTCTTCTGCTTGTTCAGGAGGAATTATGATTTCAGTTGAAGTGGTAGGTTCAGAAGGCTCAGCAGGTACAACTTGTTCCGGCTGTGGATGGATCTGTACAGAACATCCTACTGGTTCAGCTACTTATGTCTCTTCATCACATGGAACTTCTTCAACTGTTGGAGTCGTCATTTGAATTGGAACTTCTTGTTGAATCGGGGCGTTGGATTCAATAGGAACATCTGAACTGGTTGGATGAGTAGTCGTTAAGTCTTCCATCCTGTCAACCATAACAGATTTCATTACATTAGATCCAAGAAATTCATCATAAAACAATTCAAATAATAAGTCTAAATCAGATATATTATTAGTTGACGTTGATGCTTCATCTGATTTATTCTGTTGAGATGCAGGTTCTGGACTGATTTGCCCAGAAGCTAGTACTCCGGTTATAACGGGTTCTGAATTGTGTTGTTCGAAAGCCATCTCTTCATCAAACGTGACGTTGATGCTTTCAATCACCGTCTTTGACTTCTTTAGATAAACACGGAATGCAGTTGATGTCGAGGAATAACCAATGAAGATCCCTTCGTCCGCCTTGGCACTGAACTTGTTGAGACTCTCCCTATCGTTTAGAACGAAACACTTACACTCAAATATATGGAAATATTTGATTGTCGGTGTTCGGTTGTTGATTAAATCATAAGGAGTCTTCTTGAATCTGCGATGTATCATGGAACGATTCTGTGTATAGCACGCGGTCGATACAACTTCAACCCACAAAAATAGAGGTAAGTCTGATTGACTTAGCATAGTACGAGAAGCCTCGACTAGCGTACGATTTCTTCTTTTGACCACTCCATTTTGTTGAGGCGTACGAGCAGCAGAGTATTGATGTGAAATCCTGACAGATTCGAGATATTCTTCAACTTTGTTGTTCTTGAACTCTGTGCCGTTGTCTGTTCGTAGAAACTTGACCGGTTTCTGCAGATTCACCTGGGTCGTCTTTAGGAATGTGATGAGAACATCTGGTGTCTCATCTTTTGAACGTAGAAACTTGACCCATGTGTATCGTGAGTAATCGTCCACGATAACGAGTATGTACTTCTTTCCGCCTAGACTCTGAGTTCGCATCGGACCGCATAAGTCCATATGCAATAACTCTAACGGAGCGTTTGTACTTGGTTCAGGCTTTGGTTTATGTGGAGCCCTCTTCATTTTTCCATTTTCACATGCTGAACAAAGATGTTCTCTTTCATATTTGAGCTCTGGAAGTCCTTTGACGAGCTTTCTACTGACCAGATTGTTGATGTACCTGAAGTTGAGGTGAGAGAGCCTTCGATGCCATAACCAACTTTGTTGCATCGAGGCTTTCGTCAGTAGACAAACCTGCTTGTCAGTCTGGACATTTGATAAATTGATTGTGTAGAGGTCTGATTCTCGAGTACCGACCAAGAGTTCTTCGCCTTCTTCATTGCGAACTGAACATCTCTTGGCTTTGAAGTTGACCTCTAAGTCTTTGTCACAGAACTGGCCTATACTGAACAAGTTGTGTCGTAAGCCTTCTACATAACTCACCTTCTTGATAGTGACATTGTCATGTTGTACATCACCGTATCCCATGATTGGAGAAAACTAGTCGTTGCCGAATCTGACTGTTCCGCAATATTTCTCTTTAAAATTGGACAACATCTCTTTCTGCCCTGTCATGTGCTTGGAACATCCGCTGTCCAAGAACCACGTATGACGAGTCTGCATAAGAGAATTACAAATTTAGATAATCATACGACAACTTTGGAATAAACACTTTTATTATCGAAGTGCGGGTCTTGAACTGATTTGTTCAAAAGCCTAATTGACTTTGATGTTCGGGTTTTGAGCTGATTTACTCAAGAACCATTTCTCTTTGAAGTTCTAGTTTTGAACTGCATTATCCAAAAACCTATTTTGACATTGAAGAACGAGTCCTGATCTGTACATAATCAGAAGTCGAATTCCCTTTAAACTTTGTGTGCCTGCAACACAGATTTAGCCTTTGGTACCCACTGGAATTTGGGTCCTGCTGTGTTAGCACAAGATTTTGGTACCCATTTCAAATTGGGTCCTCTTTTCTTTTGAAATGCATTTGAAAAATTAGAATGAGATGAATGCACATGATAATTGCCAAACCAATCTTCAGAATCTTGACAAGAAGTAGAAACATGTTTATCATAAATAGAAGACTTTCTAGCAGATAAAGATAACTGAAATAATTGCTTCATTGTATATTGTTTACGAGAAACAACAAGTTTTGAGTTCAAAATAACAACATCAGCAATTAAGACATCTTTACTAGGCGAAGTCTTACTTCAATTAACACTACAAAACGATTTTACGGTCTTGTCAAGCTTCTGTTTCGGTTGCCACAGAGATTTAACTTCTGGCCTTTGCTTGCTCAGATCTGAAACATGTGAAACTGTTGAGTTATACTTTTGAGCAACAAACGAATGCTTCTTCTTTGGATGACCAGTAGTGTTCGGTTTCTGTGAATGCTTAGATGTAATCTTACCTTTAGCATTTTTAGCTTTCACAGAGACTGAGTTATCAACTTTTGTTGATTTTGCACTGTTAACAGGCATACTGGTTTATCCTAAAGATTTCTTAACAAATGATGAATGGTTAGGAAGTTTTGCATTAAAGTCAAATTGTTCAAAACAATCATCTAAACCACCGTCAGAGTTCAGAAAATCAATCCTTTTATTTGCTAGACTAAACATATCCTTAGAGTTTGAAGCCTTAGAAATAATAACATTTTTTAACACAGTTGAAAAAACTATTTGTTCAATATTCATCAAAAGTCTTTCATCTGTTAAAGAATTCTCGAGTTCAGAAATTTTACTTTCTAAAACGAGAGGAGGGACATATAGTTTACGTTGAATAGGCTTCGCCTCCATTTCTTTTTCAGAATAACTTTGAAAGAAATCACTTGAAAGAGTTTTCTTCTTTTGATATATTGGATTTTCGTTATAACTATTATTCATCTTCGCATAATAAAATGGAAGGTGAACTTTAGATGATTTCCACCGTTTTTCAGTTTCGTTGGCTTCATCCTTTTCAGATAGTTTAGTCCAGAAAGTTTTAAACTCAGGGATTCGTCGAACTAATTTCATTGAAAGATGATCATAAAGTGCAGGCACTTCAGACATTCCTTTTTGAAGACAGTGAGGATTCTTATAACCGATTCCCCATCTCTCTATTTCCTCTTTGGGTTTGTTCAGATGAATAGTCTGTTCAGTTTGACCCATTTTGTATAACTTCTCTTCCAAACTTTTTAATTTTCCAAGTAAATAAAAGTTTTCTTTGGTACATGAAGAATGCAATTTTGTAAGCTCATATATATCAATCTCACTTTTTGTCAGTTTAGACTTGAGTTCAGAATTCTCTTTAAGAATTATTGTCTTTTCCTTTGCGTTGGTGTCATTATCTCTATGTAAAACCTCAACCAATACTTTCTTCTCAGCAATTTCATGGCTAAGTTTCTGTATTAGTTGGTTTTTGTCAGTTATAACACCATTTTCTCGCTCAAGATTCGATTCTAACTCTTTTTGTTTTAAAATCATGGCATGCATTTTATTCATGAAATCTGTATACGATAAATCACATACCTCTTCTTCTTCATCATCTGAATCAACTTCAGCATCTGATTCTTGCTTTCCCATCAAGCACATGTTGACGACTTCATCTCTTTCTTCATCCTATTCTTCCTCGTCTGAGTGATCAATCCAGTATTCATCCTCAGCCATCAGTGCCTTGCCAGCCTCCTGTTGCTTTGCAAGAAGCATCTTGTTCTTGTAATAATCGGATTTTCTGACCTTTGATCTTCGGCAATCCTTGGCAAAGTGACCTGTTTTGCCACAGTTGTAGCACGTAGGCGGTTCTGGTTGACTGGATCCTTCAGCTTTGAACTTTCTTTCTTCTGGTTTCCTCTCCTCTATTCTCTTTCCTTCATACTGATATCTTCTCTCTTCAGGTTTCCTCTCCTCTGTTCTTTTCCCTTCAAATCTCTTTCCTTCATTTCTACTTCCTTCAACCCTTTCCTTGTGGATGTAGTTGTTCGGACCAGAAGAATATCTCTGACTATTTGAACTTGGCTTCGTGTAGAACTTTTTCTGAAAAGCATTTGACAGCAGAATCATTGCTTGCTTCAGTTGTTCATTTTCATCCATGTCAGAGTTTGCATAACCTTCATCTTCTTCTGATTCATACACAATTGTCTTGTTCTTCTTCTTCCTGACAACAAGAGCAACTGTGTCTTCAACTGTCTTTCCTTTCTGCCTCTTCTCATCTAGAATTTCATCCACCTCTTCTCCATTTTGTCTGAGGGTTTCATACACCTCATGAAGTGGAATCTCATTCAGATCCTTGATCTGCTTCATCTGTCTGGCAAATCTTTTCCATTCAGGTTGAAGAATACTTAGGAATTTGACGTTCAGCTCAATTTGAGATTTGTGGACTTTGTTCTTACTAAGTTCGTTCAGCAAAGTCACAAACCTGTCATAGGTTTCTTCTAAAGTTTCTCCCACCCTGCCTCTAAATTCTTCATAATTGTTCAGGCAGTTGGAGATTTTAAGTTGATTCCCAACCTTTGAACCCAGCATCATCTTCTCAAGCTGATCCCACATTTCTTTGCCGGAGGCCTTGTAGTTGTCAATCTTTACATAGATTTCATTTGGAATTCCTTGTAGAATGTATGACTTAGCTAATCTGTCGCCTTTAGCTCTTCTGAGGTTATCATCTTCTAGCTCATGAAACTTAAGTTCAACCTCAGTTGGCACGGTTCCAACCAAACGAGTCGTCTTGACTGGTTTCATAACCCCTTCTTCTATAGATTTCCTGATGAAATCACCCAGCTCATGTCTGTCAACAAAGTTCAAGAACCTATCTTTCCACTGTTCGTATTCTCCTTTAAAGAGAACTGGTGGCTTGGAGTCAGTTCCGATTGCAAGGGCTTCTCTGGATGTCATTTTGAAGAAAATTCTATGTCTGGATTGGAGCAAAGATAGGTTTGCGTATCAAGGTTTGCGTGCGCAAATGGAGGTTTGCGTGTCAAGCGGGTTGCGCAAACTGAGGTTTGCGTATCAAGCGGGATGCGCAAAGTGAGATTTGCGTATCAAGCGGGATGCGCAAAGTAGACTTGATCTTTTCGTGAAGAGATGAACACGTGAACTGAGCTTTGCGTATCCTTGGGTTGCACGAAGTGAGCTTTGCGGATCAAGAGTGTTGCGAAAATTGAGCTTTGCGTATGTTCTTTGATGCGAGAAGTGGAGTTCGAGCTTTGCGTAAACAGTGTGATGCGAAAAGTAGTGTTAGCGTATGCTGTTGGATCCGAGAAGTGAGGTTTGCGGATTGCTTGAGATGCGCAAAGTAGGGTTTGCGTATCAGGCGTGATGCGCAAAGTGAAGTTTGCGTATCACGTTAGATGCGCAAAGTAAGGTACGCAAAGTGGTCTTTGCGTGTGTTCTTCTTCTGGTTTGCGCAAGTTCGTCCTGTACTTCGAAAATCAACTAAAAACTTGTTTCTTCGTCGATTAGCAGTACCAAACTTTACCAATAAGTCTAAAAACACTTCTATAACATAATGCTACCACTCGATCTCGATAAAATACACTTTTTGAAATTAAGTTTGATCGCACAGTAACTTTTGAAACTCGAACTCAGACCACTAAAATCACAAAATGGAACTCGATTAAAGCTTAATAGTTAAATCAAACAACAACAACTCGATCTAGCATGCTAATCGATCACAACCTGATCGATTTTAACACCTAAAACACTCAAAATCTCAAAATCGATTTTTTTCAAACTAGAACACAGAGTCGTTTTTCCCAAAACTTGATTTTGATCTTAATCAGGCTCTGATACCAATTGTCGGTCCAACAATACTATATCAAGTTTATAGATTAACAACAACACAATAACGATTACCAACCTGTTTTGATTAATAACAACGGTTACAAGGTTGATCTTTTGAAGCTTTTTTGTGTTCTCTATTTTTACACCGTGAGTGTGTGTTTGTATGTTTTTTTATTATGATCTGATCTGATAGAGAGATTTTAGAGATATTATCTCAAGTGTGTCTAACACACTACCTAAACAACTTGCAACAACAAGTTGCAATATTAAACAATAAACCTACATAATATCTAAACTATAAGATATTATATAACTAACTTAATATTTAACTAACTAAACTAAACTTAGAAATTTAGTTATGCTAAATATCCAATTACATCAAATACAAATAAACAATAAACATTAATTACTTTGACATTTATTACAAACAACATAGACTAATATTATCGAGAGTCGACGTTTCGCTTTTAGCTTCAGATTGCGATCTTCAGATTGGATGATCTTGAATCCAATGAGACTGTGTCTTAAAAGTTCAGTTTGATTCCTTCGATATAATTTTTCTTCCAACTCATTTATTTTATCCGAAAAAATTTCTTTTTGTTTGGTCATTTCAGTCAAAGAATCAAGATAAGTCATATTTGATTTTTCTAAATCATCTAACTTCTTTTTGTATGATCCAAAATAGATTTTTCATCTTTCAAAGAAATTTATAATTTATCAATCAAATTTGACTTTTCTGTATTTAAATGCTTTTCAGATAATAACTTTGAGCGAAGATCATGTAAAGCAGTTATAATAATGTTCATCTATGAAGAAATAAATGTGTAATCAAACTCAGAAGGTACCTCATCTTCATCAGTAGTGGAATCATCATCATCACTCTGATCATCTCCGATGAAGCACATATGAGCAGTCTCCACATTATCAGTTTCATCATCGGAGTGATCTAGCCAAAATTCTTCTTCAGAAAGCAAAGCAGTTCCATTCTCTCTCTTTTCGGCAAGTTCCATTTTCTTCCGATAATATGCCGAATCCCGAACTTTCTTCACTCGACACTCCTTAGCAATGTGACCCGACTTTCCACAGTTAAAGCATGCAGCTGCTTTCTTAACCTCGGGCACTTTGACATTCCGAGACCCATAAGTGAAGCGAAGATTGTTGGAACCCAAACGAGGTTGGAACTTCTTCTGATAGTGTTGAGAGAGAAGAATCATAGCTTTCTGAAGTGCTTCGCCATCGTCATCAGTTGCACCGTCATAAGCATTCTCGGATAATGCTTGTTCAGACAGTTTGCTTGTGAGAAGTGCAACTGGATCCACTGTTTTCTTATTCTTCTTGTCAAGTTTGGCCTTCTTCTCTGTGACTATGCACTCATCTGTCAGTAAGATCTCATACAGCTCTTGGATTTGCATGGTAGAAATCCTGACATCATTCCTCAAGCGATGGCAAGATTTATTCCATTCCGGTTGCAAAGCGTTGAGGAACTTCAGATTTGTCTCTAGCTCAGTCTTTTCCACTTTTATCTTTCTCAGATCATTTATTACCGCACAGAACCTGTCATAAACATTTTTCAATAACTCCCCATCTTTGGCTTTGAATTCTTCAAAGTTGTTCATGTAGCGTGTATGCCGAAGTTGTGTTGCAACTGTAGACCCAAGCATAATCTTCTCTAGCTGTGCCCACATTAGTTTAGGATTGTTTTTGAAACAATCAATCCTGGTGTAGATAGAATTTGGCAAGGCTAGCATCAGATTTGCCTTTATATCACGATCAGCTTTATATTGTACCAACTCATTGGGTGTGTACTCGGCAGTAGGCTTTGATAATCCAGAAGCCAGAGTGGGTTTTACAAAAGATCCTTCAGATAGAATCTTCATCATGTCATCTCCGTTCTTTTGACGCTCAATGAAATTCAGAAACCGATCTTGCCATTGAGTAAATTCATTCTCATCAACCAGAACTGGAGGACGAGTTTCTGTGCCTAATGACATCATGATATCACTCTTGTAGAACTGAGCTTGAAATGCAAACTTTTCAGAATCCATAGAGAAAAGCTTCAGAAAATGCTAAGTCTGAAAGCTGAGGATATGGCGCAAACTTGAGATTTGCGCTAACAGTGGATGACGCAAACTGACTTTTGCGTGAGAAGAAGCTGGCGCAAACTTGCTTTTGCTCTTGATGAAGATGGTGCAAACTTAGATTTGCGCGAAGCGTTGATGGCGCAAAATAAACTTTGCGTGAGATGTTGGTGGCGCAAAATATCACTTGCGCACTCTGAACTGAACTTCTCATGAGATAAGGATGACGCAAACTTTACTTTGCGCGAACTGCCAGAAGGTAATGCAAAAGTGAGTTTTGCGTGAGCTGTTAATTGCGTAAACTTGTATTTGCGCGAGATGTTTGTCGCGCAAAAATAACTTTGCATGAAGAACTGACCCTGAACTTGATGAAAACTTGATGAAACTCATGCAAAGTTGAGGATGAACTGGCGCAAATCTTGATGAACTCGCGCAAACTTTGGATCTGGCGCAAAACGATGAAAAAAACTCAGATTTCCCCAAAATTCGATTACAAAACTGAATTTAATGACAATTTTCGCTCACATATGTGATCGCAAACTGTTTTCTAACACTTTTCAATCAAACAATTCGATCAAAAAACACAAAAATAGAGAATTCATGTAATCAACAGTACGCAAAAACAACTTTCCAGAAACCCGGTAAATCTCAAAATTGAACTCCAAAGAATGATTTTCTTGCAAATCGATGTGAATCAAAAGTGTTATACAATTAAAATCGAATCCAACAAATCAGATTTCAAGAAAATTCATTCGGAAAACATCAAGAATTTGTAAAATTTCAGAAAATGAGATTTTCTTGATCGTAATCAAAAAAATCAATCAAATTTTCTGAATTGTTTACAAATTCAGTTTGAAAAAAACAATTCTCTCAATTCTCTCAGATTCAGAACAACTCTGATACCAATTGATAATTCCAAAATCAACTAAATCTTAGAGAGAGAAAGTAGAGAGAGAGATTGAAGCGCAAGAGTAGAATTCGTATTAGATGTGCGTGAATTCCTTACAAACAACAAAGCCACAAGGGACTTAAATACCCTTGGCTAATACAGAACATAAAGCACCCTAAAACACAGTATTAGACCAAGCCTATAAATACAATGATTACCATAAAATCTGACTTAACACTTTGCCTTCTCGTGATGCTAGTCACGGTTTCAAAACTTAGAAATGAAAGGGAGCATATAGTTGTAGGTGATTTTAGAGATAATTGCAAGAACAACAATTGTATACAATGTCATACATTATATATGGTGATGGAAGTATGGCCTAAAAGATTACCATCATCTCCACACCTTACTTGAGTGTAAGAGTGGCCATGCACCATCACTTTCTTACATAACCATACCTAGTCAACTTATTTAATGTCCAACAAAATAATATCTGATTTTTATTTAATCAGATTAAACAATACAAATCAGGTATAATAATTAAACATTTTAATTATTGAAACTCCTTATCCGGATATGTTCAAAGCGTGTGACCCAATGGGTTCTCGACATGTTGGTAATAAATACAAATCTCGTATTTATTTTTATAAACGATGAGCGGTATCTAGCAATACATCATCGTCACCCAAATGACGAGAATTGGTGATACAACAAATTATCGATTTGTTGTCAATTTTAGTTTACACATTTAATTCCTTTGTCCTTGATGTCTAGATTGAACACGAGACATTAAATGTGTCATTCTCGTTATGTTCAATCTATAGCTTCTTAATTCCCTAATATACTAATAAAAACAGAAATTGATATCTCATATCATTTATTTAAGCATGCATGCATTTCCTTAGTATATATTTATCAAGGGGCCCAAAGACATCACTCCCGTCATAAAAGAGGGACAAATCCTATCTCGATACATGCTAGTTCTACCATGTGATTTATAACATACCCAACAATAATTCTGTCACCCAGTTACGGAATGATTAGAACAAATGTCAAAATATATTAATCACACATAGCAAACTCCATATTTCTCAAGTCAAAGAATTACATGTACATTGACCACATGAGAAACACTTATGACATTCACATGACATCCAATGAAGTGTTCTCATAGCGAGTCACGTCCGATACACAAAATCTCCATTTTGTACCCATATGTAGATTCAATATCTCTATATGAATCCCTACATATGCTAGTCATTATCATATTACTTCAACCTTAAAACCCAACATAATATTTAACTAGGGACATTTAGAATACATTATTCTAAGTTTATTTATTATGAATAATTAAAAACACAGAATATAACATAGACATAATAAATTGGGCAATGCCTTTTATTTATTTATTAATTTCATGAAAAAAAACTCAAAATTACAATCATCTTATGATTAGCTTTTGGGCATTCACTAACACCTACTCCCTAGCATTCAAGATAGAAGTCTCATCTCCTTACTTGATAACTCTCAATGTCTAACCCTCGTGCACAAGAATTAGACATCCAAACACAAAACCCATGGTCCCGAAGTACAACCCATGAGGGTTCCTCTTCGCCAAACAACCGGGACGACATTAATGCCAACACGGCATAATTTCCCAAAGTGAGGATCCCAAGAGTCCTCACCATTACATACGACTGACTTACATGCCTATGGATCTAATGCAATACAGTCTAAAAATACATGCCTCCAAATGAATGACACACACACCCAAAACATGTATTCTCCAAAATAAAATGAAATAAATGCAACTCACACCCAAAGCTCCACTTAGGTTATTAAATTGGACAAAAGTCCCCAAGACCCGACAAAGCCAAAAACCGAGCTAAAGACCCAACAATTTACGTAATTCTCCAATGAAAGCCGGTATAGACATCGAAACACGTTTGACCGACATTTATGTAAACACCACAACCATAAAGGGTAATTAATCAAAAACTTCTCATTGTTTAAAACAAAATGTTTTTCAAATGAACTCGTTCTCTTCGTGATGCCAAAATGACTCATAGTACCATGATATGCATTTCCAACGGTTTATAAAATTGTATGCACCAAAAGGGCAATTATATAAAATGACCTCCATTTATACCTTATATCATCAAAGAAATATATCAAAATGATTTATTTATCAAAACGCCCAAAAACCTCAAAGATGCGAGTTACATAAGTTTATAAAGTTAAATATATCCAAATAACCAAAACTTATCAGCAATTAACAATTTAATGTAAAACACAAACCCTTTAAAATAAACATTTTGGCATGTACACCGTTTTCACAAATCAACTTGAACTCACCTTGCTAGATTTAGGTTAAATCTAGATTTTACCCCAACTTGAGCTCCTTTGAAGAATACTTGAATCTTCAAGGTCAAAACCTCCATAAACCTAGATGCACAAATTTCACCCATAAATATTCACATTCAACCATTTAGAATCGATCCCCAAACACATTAAATTAAAATCTCCATTTTGGTCAAAACCCTAATTTTGACCTAAATCTTCCAAAATCTTCCAAAATCTTACAAACCGAAGTTGAAGGAATCAAACACTAGAAAATCATCAAAAGAACATTTATATCTTATATTAGGGTTTAGAAATGGAAGGGATACACTTACCACTTAGGTTTTGATGAAAACCTAGAAAACCCTAAGTTAGAGCTTGAGGTTGAAGATGAAGATGAAGATCCATGCTATCAAGCTTCTATCCTTGCACTTGGTAGAGTATTGATACTTCACAATTTGGGGATTTGAGGATTTAGAACCCCAAAAACACCATAGACGGAGAAGGTGGGTCTTGGGATAGTTTTGGAAGAGTTGGGGAGAAAATGGGAGGTGAAGAATGAGAAAAAGGAGCTGAAACCCGTAATAAACAGTAGTCTGCCTCCTCCATGCGACATTGCCAGGAGACTATGCTCAGTGCAATGTCGCCAGCTTGCCCCAACCCAGTTCCTCCCCCGTGCGACTTTGCCTGGTGCGACTGTGACTCGTCATAGTCGTCGGGCATTGTTGTCGGGCCCGTACCAAGCCCCGAAACTCGACTTTTCAATGCCAATACCCCCGATACTCATTGGGACCATCCCAAATAGTCCTTTAACATAAAACCCACTATAAATAAGATGTCACGAAGTACCGGTTGATTTGCACTTGTTTAAAATTCCGGGTGTTACATCTGTCATACATTTCTTCATGTAGATGAGAGCCATTCTGTTGTGTTTATGCCATTGTTGATGTTTAAACTTGATTTCCTTTGCAGCGTCTGGTGATGGTTCTTCTGGTGGGTCTTCTTTAAAGACTTGATCAAAGTCCAGGATCCCTAAGTTTAGTTCAATGTCTTCCTTCCATTTCTTATAATTCACACCATTAAGGGATGCAAAATTGACAATAGTCATAGGTATTGTCCTGCATAAAAATGCATTGATGTACATCATATATATATATATATATATCTGAAAATTCTTAAAGAGTCCCAAAATCCTCATTATATGAATTCATCGTGCATATATGGTAATTTGGTAAATCATATACCATTCTCTTAAGTATATGTTCAACCAATCCATATATACCATACAAAATTATTGAAATAATTGTGTTAGCTTCTGTGGAAGCATTTGCAATTCAAAGTTAGTATAGTTATCATATCCATACTTATTTAATTATAGATAATATGCAATAAGTACAAATATGTTCTGGTCCAAAATCCCAAATATGAAATTTCTTTCTTGATTCTGTTTTGTTCATGGTTACTGTGGTAGCACTTGAATCTTTCATATTCATGGTTACTGTGGTAACACTTGAATTAAATCCAAAAGAAAACAACATATAACATCATATGCCTGTTGTTGCAAGTAATAAAAGAGATACAAATATTTGAATATATGCAGCGTTAGAATACCAAGTGTATGAACATCATAATATGAAATTACTAATCTAAATTGATTATAGTTTGCTCTAGTACCACTATTAGATTATATGTTTATGCTATATCAATTATAGATTAAGTAATTCTTATAGAATAATTGATCATGTGAACAGATGTAGATTGTTGTTCCATCTCTTCTCCAAGATCCACACTAGATATTCTCTACAATGGATGGGACTAGAAATGTATGAGAATAAGATTTGTGTTCTTGCATGGAGATGAAAACAGGTTTCACCAATATATATAGACATCTAGTTGGTAGTTGTGACATTTTTTTCCATCAAGAAACCGTCTTAACTGTTTTCTTATCCAAATAAGAATTTGACTTTATTTCATATTACTCTATACACAATTTGAATATTAATTCTATTCAAACTGCATTAGTCAAACTTATCTATAATAATTGACCATTTAACTAACTCACTAACAATTAAATAAATCTTAGTAGCTGATATGTATCTGGATGTACATATATGTATATATCTAGTTCTACTAGGATTCTAACAGTGTGATCACCAAATTAATATAACTACTAAGAAAAATATTTAGACATTCTTTTTACCTTTCCAACCCATTAAGAACTAATACAAACGGATTTAAGACCAATGTTTTATGAATGTTTGAAGATTTATTATATATTCCCGTCATAAAACAGACCAGTTCTGTTAAACTTGATTTTTGAGTTACCTACAACCCAAATTAGCTCATCGTCAAAAGAGATCGATTGTGAAAGACATCCTAACATTTCCACAAAACTATTATAAGCTTAAATCCGAGTTACGAGTGATTTACTACGATTTTTACAACTTTCAGCAACAATCAAAACATCAATTTCGACCAAATCACTTTTAAGATTGAAGTCATACTAATCTCCACACATATTTTACTTATTTCTACCTATATAGTTTCAACATTGAACTCCTAAGTCCTAACTAAAGAATTCATAGTAAGGCTTTATCCAACTTTATGTTAAAAGACCATGTATAAACTCAAGGTATGCATAAAACTTGTTTTTGACATAAAGTTTGTTCGAAATCCTACTTACTATCAAAAACTCATTTTCTCAAAGACATTATTATTGAAGTGAAAGTCTCCAAGCATGTTTATTTAACTTTTATAAAAATATTAAGATAGTTCATACATCCAAATTCGTCATGAATTTCAAATAGCCGATAAAACTTCACCTTTTAGTTCAACTCGGACCAGAATAAACTCTAACCTTGAAAATTCGCCTAAATACATAAGAGATGTTGTTTTAATCATTGAACCACTTTTATATACCTTTCATAGCTACATCCCTTGGATTTCAACACTTAATTTTGCATAAAACCCTTCAATTTGAGCATTAAGCAAAACAATTTGACTTTTTGGAAAAAGTCAACTGTTTTGTTTTTAGACTTAAATCCCTTATCAAAAATGTGTTCAGGTGAAATATTTCATCTTAAATCTACCTAATATCATTTTAATGTTGCTAAGGAACAATTTACATCAAGTATTTTTGCCTTTTTCAAATCAATTTCAATGTATTAAACTCAATCACCATAATTTCACTTTAAAGATAGTCACATATTGTGAGTTTTCAACTCTAATTCTTGATTGAACACATGTCTTTATTTAATCTCTCCTAAAAGGTGAAAACAACTATAAAATTCAAAACTATTTCACATCTATTATGCAAAATACATCTAATTTAACTCAAATATTCAACACAAGGACATGATAGATAAGAACCCTAGATAATAAACAAAAACAAAGCTAAAATTGATACATTGATGGAACAATTGAACGGAATCTCTAGAAGTGGAGTGAGATTCACGATTCTTAAGAGTAACGCACAAAGAGAGACTTGATTTGAGGAGAAATCGATGGGAGGCAATTTGAGAGAACTCGGTCGAATGAGCCGTGATCCGGTGAAACACATATATCCCTTTTTTTTCTTTTTTTCTTTTCTTTCTTTTTCTTTTCTTTTACATTTTACACTACACCTCCCTCTTGATTTCTTTTTAAAACATTACTACCCCCTTAAAGTTATAATATATGCATTTTCAACTTAACCCCTTAAAATGGGATGTTACAATTACCAATTGCCTCCAACATTTCAAGAAAATTTCCTTTGTTAATGGAATTTGTTTTTTCATTAGGACCTCTCAATGCAATGGCTTGAAATGCACACCAACGAGCTGAATAAATACAAGCCACCAATCTCTTTCTATTCTTCTCACGTTCTTCTGTTGTAAATTTCTCATACACATTCTGTATATCTTGTGGCTCATTCAACAAATCATCCCATGTTTTTTGTGCAACATTGTGGAAAGATGTGCAATCGGTTCCAGATGATGCAAAAATGCACATTTCTTGCCCCCAACTTTTTCCCAATTTTGAAATCCATCTATTGTAAATGCTTGTTGGCCATAGTATCGAGGCCCAAAAGGCTTGTTAAACAAAAAACATGGGAAACAAAAAACGACATTTGAAGTCTTTGAATATTCAAGCCAAGAATGTAACCTAAACCAAGATGCTTGAAAGCTCTGTTGATGAGATTCAGGTCCAGATTTGGGATATATGGAAAGTATTGGTTGAAGGGGACCAAGATTCATACAAGCTCGTCGAACTGTATCACATTGATTAATAGGATACTCATAAATTTGACGATGCAAACCGGGATCTCGTTATAATGTACTAAGATCAATATCGTTATTTTCAATCTGAACTTTTTTGTTGGGGTTCTTAATAACTGGGGTACTTGATGTAGGGGTATTCTCAGTATTTGCCATCTCTTCGGTATCTTGAGAAGAACTTGTATGTTTTCTTTTAAAAAACCCATAAATAGTAGATTGCTTTTTCATGTTGATCTACATTTTAATTTTAAAGAAAAAGTGTTACACAAAATTTCACATTGCACAAGTAAATGTATTGAAAACTTAAATTTAAAAATTAAAGTACCTATTGTAGCCTGCTAGTATGTCACAACTCACAAGTCTCGTGTTTGATGAACTTTTTTTACTTATTCAATGCGACAATTTGGTACAACTAAACATATACAACAACTAATAAATGAATAAATTAGATGATTAAATATAAAAATCAACAAAAACATAACAAAAAATAAGGGTTAGACTTACCAACGGACAATGACTTTTCGAGTTCCGATGTCTCATCGATAATCAATGGAGATTGTGGGATTATGGATTTGGTGGTACAAATGACTAAAGAGCCCCCCGGCCACTGCCACCTTTGTCATCCGCCACTGGCTGCAGTTGACGATGATGACCTTGATCTTTTTGATTACACGAGAAAAGAGGATGATAAGGTAGGTCAAGCGAGAGCGATCAAGTAAACGCATCAACAAAGTAGAAGAAGTGTTTGGTGGATTTTTCTTGGTATTACTTGTTTTGCTCGAACATTATGATGTGGCTTCTACCTTTAATATGCAAGTATTTTTTTTTTTTTATATAAGTTGGATACTTTCATGTATAAGAACTTTCTTTGGGTGGAAAACATTAGTTCTTATGGATATAAGGTGATGGACTTCTCTCTTCATTAGTTAGGTGGTATCCTCCATGAATTTGGATATTTATGTAATCTTGATTTAGTCATTTTCATTATTATTTGTTGCAATTCAGGTTAATTATAGGATATATAAACATAGGTTGGATTTCGGTGACAATAAAAGTTACGGTGAGAAAGGTAATAAAGGATGTTCCCTCTTGTATGCATATTAGCATGAGATGCACCGAGATGTA